>JAKEPQ010000320.1:10257500-11507500 GCA_024500445.1 Entomyzon cyanotis
GATAAGAAGGTTGCAAAGTCTCTAAATCACTTTTCAAAATGGAATTTTGCCCAGGGAAGTCACAGAAATATTCAGAAAAAGCCCCACATAACCTATTCCAGTTTGATTGATTGGCATTAAATTAATCCTATTGCTGCTTTCTAAGTGAGGAGGCCAGAAGAAATGTGTTGCTCTCCATTCCCTGTGTACACACAGGTGGAATAATACAATGTGACGGAGTAATTAGAGACTGTAAATTAAGATCACATCTGGATGCAGGAATAACCTAAAAACTTCAACATTCCACTTTAGAAACATCTTTTTCATTTAATGTTGTCGTTTAGCTGCAACTAATGTCAGACCATTCAGTAGTCTGAAATCTGCAATATTATAGGCAGATCATCCTGATGACTTTAAGAGATCTCTAATTGCACTGCTGCTCTGCTACATCTCATTGTTTAGGGAAAGCTGTCAAGCTTCCCTTCCTGACAAAAACTATTCCAGATGATTCAGACAAGCTACTCGTGACAACCACTTTGCAAAAATCTTCTGATATGAGTCATTTTATGGTGATTCATTTACTTTTTCATCATTTTAAAACAAACTTTCCAGTGTGAAAAAATTTAAAAGACCTCTTTGAAGACACAATTTGCAATTGTAAAGCTCTATTTTTCACCAAAGACAGAGTCATTGCTTTGCCAAAACAAAGCTCTTCTGAGCAATTTTCATCTATTTCTGGTCTTGTGAACCAAGCCCAGTCTGAGTGCAGTGTTGAAAACAGTGACATCAGATATTCTGTAGCATGGGTGGGTTACTAGGCGACGCTGCAAAGTTCTGCAATATTATCCAGAGTCCCAAGCTTTCCCAAATCTACAGTCGTTATATTATACTCACTCATCAAATAAATATGAAGTAAAAAACTTGTGAAAATGTCTTATTTGAATTTCAAGATTTTCTTCAAAAGTTAATTTTACAGGTCTTGTAAGGCAACAGAGATTTTCTTGTACAATGAATAGATGCTTTGCTAAGGAAGTGTAGGGTAATTGCTGTACAAAATTGGGAGCTGTTGAGATCTATTGATTAGGGACTTTTATAATGGACTTGAGGTCTAAGATTGTTTCCTAAACTGCCCCAGAAGACTATAGTTCTGACAGGTCCTGAAAAGAGAGCTACACTGGGAGTGACATACACATACACTCATTAAAAAAATTAATATATTTAATCAGTTGCAGTGGCTGTGCAGAAAAGTTGGCAAACTTATAACCAAAGGAAACCCCCTCATACTGGGAAGTGTCACTCACACATAAACACTCTGAGAGCCACCATCCACATCCAGTCATCATCCACAAGTTAGCAGAATTTTGCAGAGACCAAAACCAAAGAAAATTCTTTTTAGTGCCACTATATTGATGGCCTTCTTAGCCTCTGCTAAATTCAGAGAAGGTAAACACACAGCCCTGGGTTGAAGGAGGAAATTAAATTACTCTACAGTCAATTAGGAGTGTAACAGGAACACAAAAACCGAAGTCAAATTTGAAACTATGTCCTCACCAAATGCTGCTTTCTCCAAGGACAAATGATTGTAAAAGAGCAGAAGACTTCATATATCAGGCATGTTTTGCTCTGCAGTTGTTCAGACTCTGGAGGGAGCTGAGAATACTCATTCAGGAACCCAGATTTCGTACACCACATTTGTATATGTTAGAACCATCATGTCCAGGGAGAAGAGCCTGAGGCTTTTGAAGAGGCTGAAAGAAACTTTGTCTGTGTAAACATAATTCAGAAAGATAAGTCATTTGATGCCATTGTAAAAAATAAAAATAACCCAATGGTGTGCAGTGTGCAGATCTGTATGAGTAGTCATTTCAAATGAATGATCTCATGCACTAAAAAGGCCAAAATCTGTCTTCCTTATACATAAATTAGTGGTTTGCATTTATCCAGTAAAGCAAGACTGAATAACGCATTATCATAATTAACTTTTTGGGAAGATGACCAGCTCCCCTGTTCTATTTGTGCCATTCTAGTGGTTTCACAGTACTTTCAGTGTGTCCTCATTTTCTCAGAAATTTGTATTTTAACTTTTTTGTGATATATTATTAGGAAAGCACAGAGTTTTCTCCACATTCCCACAGGGGCTGAACTCTGAGCTTAACTAAAACTCTCCAAGTCAATTCCTGCTAAAAATAAGGTTACATTTCCACATTGTACCTATCTAGGAAAAAATACAGAAAAACCTGGTGCTACTGAGTTCTGTGAAAAAAAAAGAACATTAGCACATGGTTCTGCAGATCTTTCTGGCAAAACTGTTCAGCTACTCCATAATAGCTATGAAAGGCAAGTACTGTTCTTTCTTATGTCAAAAATATTCTCAAGTAGGACTTGTTTTCTGGCTCTAGCAGCTTGTTTCCCCTCAAGCCTGTTGATGTAGAGAGCTGCCTATGAATATGTTATTTTTCTTGGTACCTGCAATACCCATGCTTACAGCCTGAAGCAAAAGGAAGCAAAGATTATGAAGGTGTTTCAAACATTCTCCACTTCAAACATTCTCCCTGATGGTCAGAAAAGCTGAGCAATGGAGGAATATAGCACTGCCTAATAAATGGGACAAGATAGACACATATGAATAGAAAGAGAACATTGGTGACTTTATCTGGCCCACAGATGGATACTTCTATGATATGCTAGCATTAATCAAAAGCAGAATTATATACCTCTTTATGTTCATTCCTTATTTCATCTGTACCAAAAATACAGGCATTCCTGTTGTTCATGCAATACCTCTCCAAATCTTTAACAAGTTCAGCCACAATCAGCTTCCTGTCAAAACCACAAATTTTTACTTCAAGTTGTTTACACATCTTCTTTTTTCCATCCTTAACCCATCAGTTTCTGCCTCCCATATGCCTCTGGTGCAATATCTATAAGTTCCAGCCCTGGGTTGTAGGGTAGCCATAAATTCAGGCATTGTACAAAAGCACTAATGTTCTCATCACTTAATCGTAACAAAACCCTTTGCAAACATTCTTCTTTGTGTCAGGATCAGAAATGACATACCAAAATACATCCCAACACAGACAAGTCAAAAATATTGCAACCTTCTTATTGCTCAGACATACTTCATTGGCCAGGTACTAAAAGTTCCAGTCAGGGACTGAAAACTGCAATGGGAATTATCTCAGTGTGCATTGATTGCTATCTAAAAATATATGTCTGTTTTCACTCTACTTCGTAATTCTAAAAGACAATTTCAAAATACTGAATTTTATTACTATGAACCTCCATTCCTCACAATTTTATTCTGTGGGCATCTTCAGTCACATCTGGGTTGTTGAACCTCCAATCTACATTTGTTAAGATTTTTTTGTCAGCAGCAGAGGCTCATCCACTGTAGGGTACATGCTGAAATAAGCACATATAGGTGAAATGCACTCTTTGTACTTGACTACAATCCATCATGCAAGCTAAGAGACCCTTAAACTTCCTAAACTCATGAATTTAACAGAACTTTTACTTTAGTCTTCTGAGTATTAGTAAATCAGTATCTGTTACAGCATCTGCTAACCTGCTGCACTATCCCAATTACCCACAGCTACTCTTCACCTGATGGGAGCATTCTTACTTCCTCCCAACACAACATTAATTCCACCTCTAGACAATTAACCCCCTGTCAGAATCATATTTCCCAGACTGAAATTTCTAGGGATCCAAAATATTTTATTAAAGACTTCACAGTCAAAATGCTAACAGCACTAATTCTCTTCTTTGTTGAGTTCCCCCAGGGAGGAATAAAAGAGTCAATTTAGCTGAGCAGCCTTTGTTTTCAGAAGCTGACGATATCAAAAAGGGCTAGAGATAGAGGCTATAATCCTACAATATTAGATTTTTTGATGTTCAGCTCTAAGTTAAGTGGATGCCTAAGTTACTAGTATACATAATAGTTGCCCCTTGCAATGAACTATGTAATTAATACAGAAATATGAACATATTAAGTTAAAAGTTAAGTAGAACCAGCATAAAGCGTGATATTAATGTTGCTTTCATTAAACATCAAGAGGAAGAAAAAACATATAGAGACCCTTTGATTTTCTTTAACTACCATTATTCTCTTGTGTCTTGCAGTAGAGTATTACTAATATGTATAATCTGGTACACACTATTCACTATCCTTGTGCTATACACTTTAATATATTTCTATTAGTATGATAAGCATCTGATTTGCTTCACAGTACCTTTGTAAATAGCAACACTGTTTGATAGATCCAAAGAAGACATAGAAGAAATTATCTCAAACTCCATGAATTATCTTGCAATATACAGGCAAAGCCACACCATATATGCAAATGTCTTGCAAATCCCATCTGAAAACACTCTGAAAATAGAAACTTATGTTTCATTGCAAGGCTTTTGCAATGTAATATGTTCACTTGCCTAATTCATTAAAAAATGTCTCATCCAACATCTTCTCCTTAGTTTTCTGCACAGAAAACTAAGGAGAAGCCAAGAGGATGGCAATCAGGATTAGCTTGTGTGTATTAAATTTCAGGACACATGATCTAAAAATACATGAAAATAGAAGACTGTGATGGCAATCTGCCTTGCTCCAACCACCCGGTCAGTACAAGGCAGGGGAAGAATCCAAGGAACATAACAGACTCATCCAGGCATCTTCAATCTTGGCATCTCCATCCTGAGGATGAAGGATGTCACTGAAGATTAGTCTGGCAGAGGCAAAGACATTTTTTATTCCATCAGGATTGTCAAGGGCTTGTGAGTTTGCTCTTAACAGAATCCTTGAAAACTCAGATAATAAAGGCAACAAATCTAAAAACCTATCAGATATATAAAATATTAGACAACACCTATTCATAAATCTAAATACAATATCTAAAATATAATACATAAGCAGCCACCCATTACAGCATGGTGGGTGAAAACTACAGTCAGAGAGGTCTTGGAGGTGGGCAGGAGGACTGGAAGGTAACAAATAGACAGACAGATTCATTTGGAAGAAGAATAGAGGAGGAAGGATGTGCCTCTAATACGCCAGTTTGATGAAATCACTACACTAAAGTTATTGTGCTGGCAGGCTCCTCTCTGACAGTGGAGGAGCACTAACTGTAACCCAGTGAGTTATGAGGAAGCCTGGCCAAGAAGAGTGATTACATCTTCCAGGGCTCTAGAGATGCTTGCTTATTAAATTCCTCCCAAATATCTTGGACTAAAGCAACTTTAGAAAATTTAAGACAGTAAATTTAAAAAAAAAATTGCAACTTTTAAATTGATTGTACTAAACGTCAAATGCAATGACTGAGTTTTAATGCACAGATGTTTAATTAGACCTACCTTATATCTTTTAAGGTAGCATCTGCTTGTCTCCATTAGCAGACTTGGCTAAAGAACAATATTTTGTCTACTTCAGAGACCTCAGCAAAGCCCATTTTGTTAATTTTACACTTATAAGAAGCATCTTTTGTCTGCATGTGTGAGTGCAAACACTGGGCATGTATATACCTTACCATGCATTCCCTTCTCTTGCAATTAGTCCTTTACTACTAATTAGCAACCAGCTTCCTCAGTTATGGAGTACTTCTTTACTAAAGGAAACTAGGATTAGAACTCCATCTTATATACTGATACTGTGTAGAATAACTAAAATGTCAGACACCAAGTTTGCCTTTTGCTTAATCTATTTACTAATACTGTGAATGACCGAGAAAGGAGATGGCTCTTGCTTAGTTGTGCTGTGTGCAGGGTGTTGTCATCCTGGAGTGCTGTCGTTAACACATTTCATAGCACGTTATCTCATGGGATGAAACAGTTTCCCAAGATTAAAAAGGGAGGGGTGATTGTTTTAATTAACCTGCTGCTATTAAAAATCTAAGGATATTAGTTCCATATCTCTAAGTAGGTGTAAGATAATACTTTTCTTGTTAGCAGAGGAACGCTTCTTGATTTCCATTTTTAATATGTATTCTTTGACCCACAGAAGGACAGTTACAATCCTTCAATACAAGCAGACCGCTTTTCACAAAAACTCAGTCCCATAAATAAAACCAATGCAACAAAACAAACAAAACCATTCAGGCTGTTGCTTTCTTCCAGTTAAAATAGGACAACAGCTGTAGTCACTATGCAACAGGGAAAAACAGAGGAAGGGAAAATACCTTGTCCGTCTTGATGTGACCAGGTACCTAAGGGAAGTGGAAGAGGGAAAAATACATGAGACTATGTTCATGAGCTGACTTCAGAGAAGGGGAACAGAGCCAATCTCAAAGTAAAAAATAGCTCTATGAAATTATTTAATTTATTCATCCAGATCTCTAAAACATCCAAAAGTGATTCTGCACATTCTCAGTTACAGAAAACACACACTAATTTCAAACATTTAGCACAGCAAAGTCATTTCTTGAGGATGATTAGGAAATTCTTTTTTAAATGGTCTAGGATTTCAACTAAACAGGTTTTTAAAAGTCAAATCCAGAAGGAGCTGACCTGCTTGCACCTGCAAGCTTGCAAAGGACCAGCCAATATTACATATCTAGAACCAACACTATTAATCTTTCATTTTCAAGAACACCAATTTAACAGAAAACTGCTTAGTAAAAGGGAATTTAAACAATATGCAACCCAGGACTTAAACAATATACAACCTACCTCACTTGTTAGCTTTCTACAAGGAGACCTTTAACCCACTATTTATAACTGAAGATAACAGATATATGTTATATATCCCTATATACCATAAGTTATTTACAGCTATGTACCACAACTAACTTCTATTTTCCCTCATTCCCTACTTACAGCTGCTAGAGATGAATCCCAGTATGGCTGGGATCCTTGTCAAAACAAGACAGAAAGGTTTGACAGGTCAGAGCTGAGGGATGGAATCAGCCAATTCAGTGAAAACATGCAGCCCCAAAGCATGTGTAAAACACAAGGCATTTTCCCCACTGAAGGTGAAGGACCATGCAGGAGCAGAGTTGGATATCAAATAGTCACTTCTTGACTTTCTAACCTATTTTTTTTCCTGTCATTCTTTGCCATCCTTCTTGAAGTCTATTCTAATGATGCATTTTTAACCTGTTTCTTCGAGAAATGAGGCATATGTGCCTGCGTTGCCTGGCCATCTGTCAGTTTGCTATTTTCCCTCAAGCACATTTGGAACCTGTTGAACAATTTCAGCCAATTTGACAGAAGACTAAAGGTCTCAGACACAGAAATTTTGGCGTATTTAATCAAAAATTAAAGCTAAAAGAAGAGAAAAACCCAGTGTATTGCTCTGTGTGAGGCTGGCAAGTTGGGTGGCATAGCACACAACACTCAGGGGGTGACAGGGAGGCTGCAGAGCCCAGAGGGGAGATGGACCTGAGCTCCACTCATGTGCAAATCCAATGGAAGCTGTGTTTCCTCAGCAGAGCTTCACACCAACCAATGTCAAGTCACTACAGAGATGTCTGCAGGTTTCAGCCAAAAATCAGGTCATATTCCCAGAATAATATTTTGTTCTTTTGGGTTTGTTCACTTTTTTCCTCCAAATAGCTTTTCAAGCCAAGAAAAAAGGCCAAGGAATGGGGCACATTAGTGAGAGAAACGGCGAGAAGGCCAGAGGTGGTGTGATCATTCCATATGAATGCACTGGAAATGAACACAGGTGACCAGGATGGATTCCCAGGCACAGGATTTTCCATCCAGCTCATATAATCTCTGGGTTTGGCCCACAAACACTGGAGATTCTGAATGATTCAATGGAATATAAAAATCATATAACCACCTTTAAATATTGCGTGCTAGTTCTCAGGTGAGGCCTGAACAAATATTAGTTTTGGTCTTAACATTTCTGGTCTTGCTCTGACCAGAAATGAAGGAGGGTAAAACAAAAAGGAGTGATACTTCCATTGATGCCTATACTCATAGCTGCCAGGAATCAACAAATCAGGTTTTCCTGAACCAAACAGCATCTGTATGTAAGCAATCTCATTTAGTTGTCATTGCAGTGTCTATACTCTGGCAAACTAATTCTTTTTTATACCTGTTTAAAGTTTTGGACTTAAAATCTTCCAGCAATAATGAATTTTGCATCTGAGTATATACAAAAAGGGATATCCTTCAATTTCTTTAAATCTGCTTAACTTCTCAAGAAACTTCAGAGGTTTTTTTTTTTAATGGGAAACAATACATGTTTGTTACGTACCTGCCAGCTTTACGTTATTAGTGATTTTGTAGATTCTCATCATATTTTCCCTCAATCATCTCCCTTGCTAGATGGATGAATCCCAGTCCATTTGGAATCTCTTCCCTGAGAAGCCTTTGAGTGCTTTTGACCATACTTGACCATCCATGTTACCCTTTTCCATGCATTTCCAAGTCTGGGTACATCCTCTCTGAGAGGGCAGAGCCAGAACTGCACATTCAGCATGTGGGCAAGGAGGGAATAAGTGATGGTGCAACACTGTCCATAGCTTTGTTCTCATTTCCTTTACTAATAATGCTTCCGATTCTATTTTATTGCTAAGAAATGGATTAATTCTTTAGAGATGTCTACAATGACTAAGATCTCCTCCCTGAACAATAAGAGAGGATTTAGAGTCTATTTTTTTTTTAATCTGTAGCTGGTTATTTTTCCCTTGTGCATTAATTTTTGAAACACTAAATTTTGTATCATTTTTCTTTCACCCTGTCAGTATTAGGTTTCTGTTATTATTTCCCTCTTCCTTCCACTCCCCTATTTTTAACATTTCCATCTTATAAATCTTCTCTATATTTCAAATTCAACAGTGTACAGCCTTATCTTTATGTCCTTGTAACTTGCACCTTCAAGTTTTACCAGCAATATAAAATAGATCATAACAGTGAAACTAGTTCGACATTAGCAAGGAAAATGTTAAATCAGCTGTAATAAAATATATTTAAATTCAAATTAATTGTGTAAGTCTTCCCATTTAAACATTCAATAACATTGTCAGCGCTTTCATCCATATCCCTCTACAGCTTCTAGTGAGGGATTTTGTGTACCTCATAGATAGATAGATGTATATATATGTATAGGGTCTATGTCTTTACATAATGGATATTTTTAAAAGATTTTCTGAAGTCTATTGCTCACTCTCAGCACCATGTAGAATTATCAACATTATTTGCAATGTGATTAGGAAGTCTTAAATACTGTTTTGTGCAATGAAGATACACTCTGACAATATTTGAGTGGATTCGATGAGTCACCCAGAGTTTGATTTCATGAAAGCAGGACTGCATAACAAAGTGTGAGGCAGCAGCGCATTGACAGTGCACTCACACACTGCCTCCCTCATTGAAAATTCAGTCACATGCCATTATGCTACTTTTTATACAATATGATATCCACCTATTCTTAGCAGGCAGTGCATTGAATGCAAGTGGAATAAAGTATAGCATGACTGCCCCTTGTGCTATTTCAGACAAACACAGAGTGAAAGCCAAAGTGTTTTACAGACAATGTGCTTAGGCAGAAGAGTATTACATTAGGATTCATAAGTACTCCATTTAACCTAGGCTGCATGGTTACCTAACAACTGCAATAACCAGAGGTGTTCTGTTTTGTGATGCACGTTTTTACCAAAAAATAAAAAAGAAAAGAAAAAAAACAAATCTGTTTTTCAGCTCTTCATTGCAGCTTTTTTAATGTGTGAGTTTTTGCTTCTGTGTTTTGCAAGAGAGCTGACCATACTAATGTGGTTGAAAGAATTCTGCCAAGTTGCAACCCATCATAAAAGTAATTTAACTAAAAGACAAGATATTTTAAAGGACCAGGAATGTACTAACATCACCAATAAAAAAACTACTGTATTTCTTCAAAGCAAATACTGACTTGTCTACTTTGATGGAGTAATGGCTGGCAATATTTTAAGGATTTTGGGGGGAAGAAAAAACATTCTCCAATCCTAACAGTAATAAAAAGTTAGCATACAACAGAATCCCTGTCTCCAGCAATTCAACAGAATACCCACTACCCTTATCTCTGAGTAACTGCAATCTCCATTTGCAGGTAAAAATGGATCTAATACTTTAAGAAGATCAGAGAAGTTGCATCTGTTTATACAGTTATCAGTTTAAAAGAAATTATAGGGTTAGAAGGGATGCTTAGAGGTCATAAAGGTCACCTCCTTGCCTCAAAGAAGTTCAAATGCCTCTATCATTCCTGACAGATGCTTGTATAGGATGTTCAGAGATGAATATGGTGTTAATTCTTAAGGAAATTTATTTCAGCGCTGGCACTTAAAAGGGTTCTACAGGAATATTTCTGAAGAAAGAAAAATATCAAAGGAAGCTGGAAGGAGGAGAACACACAGTTTAAGATAACAATTCTCCCTGGAGGAACATTAGAACAGCTCTGTATCCTCCAACAAAGCATAGGACAAACATCAACAAAATGCAAGTAGAAGCATCAAATTAAAGTTGTAACAAAGTCCTAACTTTGAGCCTAAAAATAAGCAATAAGAACAAATATATATACAGGCTGTTTACTAAAAGTCCAGAATAAAAGTTGATAAATAAATAAAATATGTCAGAGGAACAGAATCACTACAGATTGCAACTGCAGTTCTCAGTATCAGAATAGACTTTTATATGAAGTTTATATTACTGACTGACTAGGAAGGTGACAATGACTGTGACAAGCATCTTTAAGGACAAAAACATAACACTAATAGAAGACTTCAACAGCACTCACATATCCTGAGCAGGTGTCAGTAGGTGATAGACAAAGTCTCTACCATAACATAAACATTTGGGTTTTAGAAAAAATTGTTAGGTATCAAAAGAAAAATCCTAACTCTTGACTTCACACTGAAAGGTGCCTGTGACCTAATTCAGGCTGTTGTTTTCAAAAGCAAGTGTTTCTACACACAACCAAATCATAAAATAGTGAGCAAAGGAAGCTATAGGTACAGGAACAAACCTGTCATCATAAAAATGAGTGAACACAGTTCTCATACAGGTAAAGCACTGCAACTTGTTAGAATTCACTGTAGGGCAAGGACAAGGCAGTTTATAGGCTGTGCTTGAATTTTCTAAAGGCTTACAACAAGATTTCTTAACCAAAAGTTCATAAAATGCCATGGGAATGTCTCCTTATGGATTAATAACAGATTAAAAGGATAGCAAAGTAAAGTAGGAATAAATAGCAGGACTTCAAATGAAGCATCTGACTCGAGGCTTATGCTGTTTAGTATTTTGTAAATGGTCTGGAAAAGGGGTGGCAGGGATAGCAACATTTGCTCCTGGTGACAAATTACTCAGGGTAGTAAAAAGGCAAGCAAACTGCAAAGACATGCATAGGAATTTCATCATTCAGAATGATTAGTCAATAAACAGAAAAAACTCAGTGTAAATAAATGTAAAGTAACATACATGGAAAACTAACTTTAACTGTACTTATTTAGTGACAAGTCTAAATTTGCTATTATCTTTCAGGAAAGCTATCTCAGAACTGTAATAGATAGCATCATGTCAACATCATCTTGATGATCAGAAGCACTTAAAAAGGCAAATAAAGCATTAGGAATTTTTAGAAAGGAAGAGAAAATGAAAGAGAAAACATGATTATGCCATTTTATAGCTCCAAAGCAAGCCTGCTGCTGCATGAAATCCAATTTCCCCATCTTGGAAAGCACCAAAGACCAGAGAAGGTACAGAGAACTGCAGCAACAGTGATCAAAACTCTTCAGCACTCAGAGACAACAACAGAGGAAATTCTGACATTTCAGGATCCCCATAAAGTGGAAATCTTAGGGTAGAGAAGAAACTCATTTTTGAAATGTCAGCATATGTTGATTCTGAAACACAATATGCTTCTGGGGACTCTGACAGCTGCTACTGGAATTACAGCTAAACTGCAGAAGTTTCAAGGCTCAAACAGTCAGAGGGCAGCCCTGGTGCTCAGGGGATCTCAGTCCCTGAGGGCACTGACTGCTGCAGCCCTTTGTTCATGGCCTGCATGGCAGCCCCAGCCCTGGCTCCCCTGGATGGATGTGATCTGTTCTGCTGCAGAAACCCAAGCTAAAAATTCAACTAAAGACTTGAACCAAGGCCCTGGAGGGATCTCCACTTTGTTCTAGGGCTTCCAGAAATCCCAAAGTCAAGGACCTGGGTAGAAGAACTTATGGAAGCTCTCCTTGAATCTCAGACACTCATTTGTCAAACAATTGTCATAAAATAATAAAGCTTCGGAATTATTTTTTCCAACAACATTCATAGTCTGAAAGATAAGACTACACAGAAACACGTAAGGTCAAAGTGCTCATGGTATGCATAGCTACGAATAGATTTAGAAAAGAAGTTGAAGACCAGCTTCAAATCTTTTTTTTCCTACCTTCTGAGAAGGATGTTTAAAGTAGGTATTTTGGCTACCTTGGTTAAGGTTCGAAGAAACACTAGCATTGTTCTTGGCCAATCTTCCTGAGTCAACAAATGTGGTGATAGCCAACTTCCCAGCTATGCATACTCTATTTCTCAAGTGTCTCTTCAAGGAAATTCAGAAGAAACATTTAGTCATAAAGACTCAGAGAAAATTAAAAATATTCTGTTCTGCAGTAAAGTTTATTGTAATGTAACCTCAGTCTGGCAGGTAAAGACAGAATAGGTTCCAAAACCAGACCAGAAGCATTTTTCACAGTGAGATTAGATAAGCTTGGTAGCAGCTCACCAAGAAACTGATCCCTAACCCACAACATGGTGTAGCAGCAATTTAAAAACCTAGTATTTATAGCAGGTAAATAATTTCAGTTGAAACTTCAGCCTGTTTGAAGGCAATGGGAATGCTGCCATGAGCTCAATTTAGACTAATATTTCATCATTTTGGTGATATCTCACCAAAAGTTTCATATTTGTTACAATTTTTAAAGCATTTTTTATTCTTTATAGGGGTTAAATCTCTGGGTATATGTATTAAAAACAACCTATTAAACATTTTTGAAATGAAAACTCAAAGGAATCATTTTATCATTAGTATAATAAACCATCCTTTTACATATAATTTGTAGCCCCATTACTCTAAAGTTCAGAGCCCATCAATTAGTAATTATTTCAGTGTGTTACGGTCATTGGAGAAACAGATAAAGCCCAAAAGCAAAGTTGTGCTTCCTCTTCCTTAATTTGATTCAGTCAGGGGCTTTCCACTGAATTTGCTGCAGCTGGGTCAGACACTGCTCACTCAGTTATGGATATATTTAGTATATTGGAGAATAATTCCTACAGGCATTCAGGACATGAATAACCTGCCCCTTACTCATGGGAACGACAGCTCTCCCCTCAAGTGAGCCAGACACATGGAATAGACTTACTCACTTCCCTGATTATCTTTTGATTTACAGAAATAATCTCAAATTTCACAGATTAGTTATTGTAAGTCTATCAGTCTTTACTATTGTGGTGATGTAATGACTCAATCATTTTTGCTGCTGTTAATGGGCAAAATTTCAGAGTCCTCAGGTTAACCTTTTGTGTGGGCACAAATTCAGACAAGTAGACAGACTTTTATATTTCTTGAAAGAAAAGATGACAAGAATTGTAGAAGATTCTAGACAAACATACAAAGTAAACCTGCCAAGATTATAGGAGATGTGTGATGACTCAAGATACATCATGTGTGTAACTAAAAGCATTATAACTGCTATGAGTAATTTAAAGATACATCATCAATGCTGATCTCTTGAGCAATCAATGTAGATGGGTGTAGATGGGTGGCCATGGGGACTGAGAGATTTCACTGAGCCCTTGACATGTCTCTTGCTTATCTGCAACTGCTGTGTTTGAGTGAACTTTCTGCTGTGCCAGCAGTAACCCAGGCATATAATTACAACATCTTTGAAAAAGCTCATCTGAGAAACAAATAAGCTTGTTTTTAAAAAAAAAAAAACTTCATATTGCCCTGACTCATAAATCTATGATGCACTTAATTAAATTCAATAGGCAATTTTAGGCAGAGATAAACAAATTAAAGAACCTCTACTAAATGACAGAAAATTCCAAATAAACATAACCCATTTTGCATTTTAATTCCAGAGTTGCTTGTCCTTGTCAGGGCTGATACCTGCCTTATAAATACTTTTGCTTCTTGAAAACAGTTCTCACATAATGATAACAAAGAAACATACCAAAAAATACTTTTTTAAATCTAATAACCCAGTCCATCCTCCATGGACATATAGGAGAAGGCTGGAAAAGACAATGGCAATATTTTTATTATGCCAAGGAGCTCTCCTTTAAAGATTCTTCTCCTCCTAACTCCTCTGGAGAGCAGCAATTAGCATGGTGTTTGTCCAGATCCATCAACAATGGCACGTATAAAGCTGTAAATATGCCACACAGTTATTAGATTTATTATGGTATCTTCCAGTGTGACAGATTTATGTATCGTCTTTTTCTTGTAAAGGGTAGAACTGCTGTACAAAATAAAGAAAATCATTTGCAAGCAGCAGTCATCAGCTACATGTAAGAACCCTTCTGAGTCTACCCAGATTCAAGTGTTATTCCCCATCACCTTGGAATCCTCAGTTCCTCCACTCAGCCTCTCCCTCACCACCTCTAGAGACAACCATGCCTTGCCTTCATGTCTCACCATATGTGTTTGTCAGCTCCAGAATCCTGTTTAATGTAGGATCAGGGAACAGAGAACAGTTAAGGCACAAGTTCTGAATTCTGCTCAGGAGAGATCTTTTCCATCTAGGTGTCATGGAAAGTTTTCTCTGTGCAGACTGAGCCATCCCTCAAGTCTCTCAAGCCTGACAATCAGCAGACAGTTCCTACCTCCCCTTTTCTCCTGCCCACATTCTTCTTCACAGATTGCTCTCCAAAGCACCAAAAAGCCAAGTTGTGTCTCTCCTGTCCCTACCCCACTGCTGAGCACAGCAGACAAGTGTGTTCTGTAGGCAGGGGGGATTTCTGCCAGGAAGCATTACCCAGGGCTGTGCCCATTCACTGCAGCTGCTGGGGGAGGCCAGGGGTGGGCAGAGACAGATAGCAACAAATGACACAGAGCGTTTGTTTACAACAACTGAAAAAGTAAAGGCAAAAAAACATCTAGAGAAGCTGACAGGTGGTAAATCATGAAATGTTTCATATGGAATTTTTAAAAGATATAGGGAAGCACCATGTGGTGCTCCCACGCACAGTTTTTTAATATATGTGTGTCTATCGATGAAGCAGGGAGCAGGGAAGGTGTGCTCACTGCAGAAATGTTATCTGAATGTTTCTCAGCTCCTTGTCACTGGGCTTCTTTCACTCCACCTACCCAACCTGGAATAGCATCCCAGTAAGTCTGGCATCTTCTCTGTTCTTCTCCCTCCTTTATTCAGCTCATAGTCAACCCCTCTCTTCATTTCTCAGCTCTTTGTTCTGCTTCTCTTCAGAGGCTCTGCCTCTTCTAGAGACCTGGGGTAGTTTAAGGCCCAACTAGAACCCTGTACTTAATAATTATTTCACAGCCTCTTTCACCTTTTTTATTCATTAACTTCCTAGTTTGACTAAATTCTGCACAGATTAAGACTTTCCTGATGCCTGTGACATGACATAGCTGAAAAGAGAAAATTTATGGATGATTATAAACAATAATTTTTTTTAACAAGGACAAGGTCTGCAATGTTTAAGAGGAAAGTCTATTTCTTGTCTAAACTCTGCATTTTCCAACGTCTTTAAAACTCTGAAATGTGGGGATATAATTTCTATTGATTGGATTCATATTTTGTATCAATTAGATAATTTCAAAGCATCCAAATAAATAAAACTGCAGCCTCCTGACAGGCTTTATGAACAAGAAATGTTTAAGTCTAGGCTGTGTAATTCAGTAGACAAGATGTTGCACTGTCAACCAACTGGAGTCCTTGCATGATCAATTGAGCTACTGAAATTGCTCCTTGCCAAGGATACTGTGGTCATTTTTCAGATACCTTACGGTGAACCAGTATTTCTCACACTTGGATTTCAGCATGGATGTTTTTTCATATAATAGGAGCTCAGGCTCTGCTGTTAGAAGGATCTTGGTGATTGTGAGATGCAAAGCTCAAATGTCAGATATATAATATTTATTAGAAGCAGCAAAAGAAAAGGTTCCAGTCACCCTATGTAAAATTCTGAACTAAATGGAAAGCACCACAGCTCCCAGTGGCTGAAGAGTCAATAGAACATACTGTAAAATTATAAATAAAATCCTTTAAAATACAAGAAAGCCTCCATTTTGTCCAGCCAGAACCTGAAGCTGTGAATGAGTGAAATTCCAAAGGTCTAAAGAGAACTAATAACTTTAGGCTGTTATTTGAGGATCCAGGCAAACAATGCAAAGTACAGCAAAACATCTGTAAGAGCAGCACTGAGATGCTTCCTGCTTCCCAAATCAGGAATATCAGATCTACATCCTCTTTTATAGTGTTCTGCACTAAAGGAAAATATAAAGGAGGGGAATCACAACTGAAAGTGAAAGTTAAATGGCAACATGGGGTATATTTCAGATTCCTAAACAACCCATGTAACCCTCACAAGAGGCCCATTGCAATACCACAGCTGGATTATGACAGTACAAAATAACCCAACACTACACAGCTGTTACAAGTTCTCTAGGAGAATTTTGAAATCTTGAATATGGTTGTGATAAAGTGTATTTTGTTCATCCCTAATGATGGTAAATCAGTGTCTGAATTAACGTAACAGATATTTTGCAAATATTTTAGCACAAGGTATCCAGACTACTAAATTGATCCCTCCTTTTATTGTTTCTCATTCAGAGTCAAAATTGTTGTCATGTCTGATTAAGGTATTTGTAACTCCAAATTTCACCTTGAAATACCAAAGGTGAAATAAAAAAAAAAATTAAATCAAAGATCCTTATTGTTCAGTGGAAAACTACTTTGAATCCTGCAACTCTCTGCCTTCTGTTCCTTAGAATAACTTATTTCAGTACGGTATCTGCTGCATGTGTGAAAAACAAATTTCTCTCCCAAATGCACATATTTCCAAAGATCTCAAAGAACAGTGATTCAAACAGATTCAAATATTCAGCAGCAGCAGTACTCCAGTGATTGGGCAAAAATCCTATAGAATTCTGCTAAAAGAAGAAATATATGGAACAACAACTAAATGCAAACAACCCTTCCCATGTGAAGCATGCAGAAAACTATTAGTGATGGAGAGAAAGCTGCATTGCATTTAGACAGCTTAATTTAGGAAGCTTGCCAAAGTAATTAGAAGAAATCCTACAAACTTTTCAACCCAGGTGGAATCCTTTAATTTAATGAGTCAAAGGAATGACAAATATCTTGATGTCTTGATGAATGTGAGTTTTAAGTACTGTCTAGTCCTTGCTCAAAGCCAGGACCTTCTTCTTGCATGTGGTATCAAATTCCAAGTATCACACTGCCATCACCATGGTAACCAATGGACCACCAAAATTTCAGGGCACAGACAAACTACATACTCCTACGTGCCTCATTATGCATTGAAAAAGATAATTTTTTCTTCCTACATTTTGGTGGTATTGTGAGAAAGCTGATGTGCAACACGGACAGTTCCATGTCCAAATCTTAAATAAGTTCAAGACAGCTGCTGAAATCAATCACTCCTCATAGCAAGCACTGCACTAGTTGGTAGTAGAGGTAGTATAATGTCTCAGATCTATAGCTGGGACACTAATAGATTCTAAGAGTATTTTTAGCTGTATTTGGAGCCTTTAATCAAGAGTCCAGAACAATCAGGAGACAACCCTGACTGATGAAGCCATAGCCCATGTTACTCAGTGGAGCAGGTCCATTTGCCTAGGTCCTTCCTTGGCCCTTCACAGTTACAGGCAGCATCTTTCTGGAGGCAGAACAACATTCCTGTCTGAACTGCAGCTGAGGAGGAAATGTAAGGTGAAGTTTCCCCATTTGTGTAATGCAGCAATAGGTTTTCCCCTCTAAAAAGTCAATATTTACACAAAAATTGATAAAAGATAATATAACACTCATGGACCTCTCGAGGCAGCTGCCACTCGTGGGTCTGTGCTGTCTCTCCACAGGGTGGGATCAGAGCTTTAAATGAGTTCAATCCTGAGGATTTAGTAACAAATCAGGATTAACTATACCAACAAGCACGAGCACATTTCCTACTGACCATGGCTAAAAGAAACTATTCACCAGGTCACCTGCCCTGCCAAGATAGAGCTGTATCCCAGCCTGAAGACCAGCAATGATGCCTGAGTGTGGCAAATAGAGTAAAGCTCTTATCTACAGCTCTAAGTCCATTTATATTCTCACTTGCACATGACTTATGTAGGTTTCAGTGGGTGGCAATTCTACTTCTCTGACAGCATTTTATAATAAGAAATCTATCCAATATAAAGAGGAAAATACATTCTGATTCCAGTAGTGCACTCAGGATGGAAGCAGACTTCAGCTGAAGACATACTTCTAGATGTATTTTATTCGTTTGATAAAGCATCAACAGTGAAATATGTGGAATTTATCAATTAACTTACAGGAGCTTAAGACAAATATTCAGCACCTCATGACAGGCTACAGTGGCTGCCTCACCTGCAGTGCTGTTGGATGAAGTCTATCAGCTCTGCACAAACTCTTTTCAAGCAATTTTTATTTTTGTAAATAGCTTTATTTTCAATTATTATATGAAAAGTCTTTTAAGTAAGCAAAAGAAAAAACACGCATGGATGTGCTTGTACTATATTTCTATTTTTATGGCTTTTCCTTGTAATGCCAAAGCACTACACATTTATTTGCTTTGACCTAATTAAGGAATACATGAAAACCTACTTTGCTAAAGTTCACTAATGCCAGCCAGCCACTGCTGCAAATGACAAACACAAGGGTTTACTGGGTTACTGCTGCACACTGAAACGGAATCAAAGGCTGAAGTGCAAAAACATACTATAAAAAATGCAACTGTCTTCCAGAAAGAACTTACTAGTGGTGAGGATTTATATTCCTCTAAATACAAGCACATCATATTTACTCGAGAAATCATAAAAGGTAATGTTACGTAAGTTCTTATACAATGAGGTTACATTGCTAATGTACAAGCTTTGGGAAAGGCATCTTAAGATTATTGACAGTTGAGTAGAAATCAGCAGAAACAATGAGACTCTAATACCAGGACCTAAACACAGCACACCTACACCCAAATTCTGGTCAGTAGCATTAATGAATGTCTAAGGGCATCAATGAGAAAACTACTGCTTTGTAGCTAGAAATTGATTCTTGAAAAGCCACTCTTCCTTTCCCAGTCCTTTTTCACCATTTCTTGCTAGAAGACTGGCAAACAGAAAATATATTAATGGCACTTTAACATCTTTCTGCATAATTCACAGCAACCATAAGGCTCATGTCCAAAAAAAAAATGCACCTGCATTAACTGCATTTGTAAAACTGAAACACCCACATGGTAAACTGCTTACTCTCATGCAAGTTTCACCTTCTCTGTCCTGCATCCTGTCCTGTCCAATGGACACGTTGCAGCAGAAACACAGTATTAAGAAATGGAGTTTGCTGTTCCTTCCCTTTAAAATACTTAATAATAAACAGTTTAAATAAAACTTGGCCTCCCATCTTCTGCTACCCTTGAAATCCTTTGTCAAAAGTGTGAACCACACAAGATAAAGCAACCACCGTATCTGGAGGAGTAGCTCTTAGCTTTGCAGCTCCAGCACAGAAAATAATGATAAGAATATTGGCAAAGGCTACAAAGAGGCTTTTGGTACTGTGACTTCTTAAACCTGAAATGGGATTAGTGCCTCTCTGTTCTCATCTCCTTTGTGTTTGTGTGGATTCATCACTTCTGAGGACATTGCCACTATCCAGCTGCTCCTGCTCCTGATGACAGAGTGGAAGTCAGTTTAGAGGAATGTCTCAGAAGTCCTTCACAAATTGGTGGGGCCTTCCCAGGGGATATAACAGCATGATTGTTACAAAGCACCAGGGATATGCTCAGTGCTTTCCTTACCCCAAAGAGCTTAGTCAGACAGGACTGCAGGTGAGGAGAGCCCTGAGGCAGCCTCAGCTTGCTGAATGTGCTGCTTTGCTGGTTGGGGTGGATGAAGATGAAATAGGTGCTCTCTCTCTGCTGGTCAGCAGCAATGCTGTGGGGCTAACACACAGGAACAGCTACTGTGCACATGACCCTACAGGTCACCTTTCTCTCCAAAGACACCTCAGACTTTCATGGTGGAGGCTGTTTCTTTCACTGCTCTGGTTTTTGGTGCTTTTCAAAGCAGCTCTAGGGATTGCTCAAATGAGTCACTGCCTTTGCACAGCAGCAAGGGTAACTAAAAACCCTAGAGGAGGCTTCACACCAGAGAATCCATCCTGGGGTCCTGCAAAAGGATCCTGTCAGGATGCAGTCAGATTGTGTGGTCCATGAAAATGTGGCCTTGGAGGGGAGGCATCCAGGTAAAATGATGCATCATTGGCCATACAGAGAAAAATTCTGGTTACTTGGATTTCCTTATAATGTCAATGCTCCACATATTTATTTGGATTTACCTAATTCAGAAACATAAGAAAACCTACTAAGGTCACTCTAATTTTAAGCTCATAAAAAATTACTAGGAGAGATTCCTGCACCTCTGAAATCATTTAAATCTTATTTTGGATGTTGTCATCAGCAAAATTAGAGTCTCTGAAAAGTGTTATCCATTTTTCCATTTCTAGTCCTCCTTGTACTGGCATTCACATAGGAAATACACAATGCCATTATACCCTTGTCTTCAGCTGGCAATGAACAATCCACTCCACAGATATACAGCTGTCATTTTGTTCCTAGGATGCATGGCATATACTGAAAGGGCATTACAGACTTTCAAAATTTTGAGATTGATATATGCAAATATTTTTAAAGTTTTACTGACAAGGGAACGCCATTCTGTGGACTATACATCACTAGACTGATGTCAGAGAACATGATATTAACTTTCACTCATTTTGGCAGGCCATTTTCTACTGATGCAACAAAGAACTCAGCTTCTACTTTAATTTACAACAGGTCCCTTAACACCACACCGTATTGAGCACATCCCAGTTAAAAAATAGTGCGTGGAAGTTCATTTCCCAGTTACTTTGGTGACTTACAGGAGTACTAAAGAGCAGGTTTCTAAGTTCTGCTCTGGAATACATGTATAGATAAATTTCAATCGAAATAATTTTGGGAGGAAGTTCAAAATCACATATCCATGATCTACTCTTAGATTTGTTACAAATGTGAGTCCTTGCTTATTAACCTTTATATCACAGCATATCTTGCTATTCTTCTCTGGCAAAATCGTGTCAGCTGTGCAGATTGGAATGGCTTTATCTTCAAGTGTCAACTATATCAAAATTCACTAATTTCATCATCAAAAATAAAAGTCAGTAATTTCCGTCAATTTTTGCATTGTTTAAGATCACAGAGAACAGTTACATGGCAGGGCTTTTTCTAGTGCTGATTAGAAAACTTTTGCCTCCATTATGCAAAGTGGATCATACAATAGTCATCAGTCACTTCTGTCCTGCTTCTCAATCCTCTCCTGAGGGGTGTTAGGCAATTACCTTCCTATCACCTTCCTATCACGCTTGCACTGTCTGACAGTAAAGCACAACTTCCAGTAGGTAAAAATTATAAAAACATCATTGCCTGTACCAGATTTACAACTCTATAAATTCCCATGAAGACCAAATCACTGTTCATCAGAAGTGGAGCTGCTATTTCCAGTTCCCACAGTGCTGCAGGACAACAGCGCACACCACTCCACAGCTCAGTGTGGAACTTTAGGAATAAGAGACCTTCCCCTCTTTGGGTACCATCAGCATCATGGCAAGAACTTTAGAGAGTGAGATCACAATGAAAACACCTCAGCTTTACACCAAAAGTTACACTCACCAAATCCAAACCTAAAATTGAAAGAAGCTTTCAATGTGGTATGTGTACTTTAAAATCACTGTTCAGGAAACCCAGCCCACTGCAAAATACAGTCTAAGTTTCAGAGAGATCTTTGGCAAAACATCAGTAAATTTGAGGTAGGACATAAGCCCGTTAGTGGGCTAGTTTCACACACACACACACACTTAGATTTTTAGGCTGTAAATGTCACACAGCTCATGCAGTCATTAGTCATCCCTATGCACAATACATACATACAGAGGCAAAATGAATGTGGTTGCTGTCTTACAGCAAAGAGCTCCTATGAGCACCTATCTTGAACATAAATACTGATAAAAGTATCATTAAAAATATGGGATTGCACAGTAAATTGGTTTCAGTATATTTAAGAAGCTCTCCAACTTTTCCCTATAGCTAGAGTGGAACCTCTGCTGAGATTCAAATAAATTCAACTCTTTTTTTCTTTCTTATATCTTGGCAATTTCTCTTGCCTTTGTACTTAAAGAGTCCAGATGAGCAGGGTTTGGATGCTGTAATGCTTTGAGAAAAGCAACTAGCATAAGGTTTCCCACCCCAGGTTGAAGAAGGAAAAGGGCTGGAGCACCAGATTAGCACCCAGAGGTAATTCCATGCCCAAATACACCATAGCAGTTCCACTTAGTAGAGAATTGGCCCTCCACTCCTGCAACTGCTGATCCAAACTGTATCCAATTCCCAACAGTCTCTTGCAGAAAAGGCCTGACAGTACCTTGTCGTTGCTTTCACAAGCTCACAGCTAAAAGTGAGATTAAAGACCACACCAGAAACCTTCATGTTCCAGTTGATCTCCACAGCCAAAGCTGCACTGGTCACTGCTACCTCTGCTATGTCATGTCCTCTCCCACAGTTCTTGCATATTTTCTGCCCTTTAAATGACTCATCCATTTCTCCATCAGCAAAGAACCTCTCCTCCTTTGTATTCTTTTGAGGAGAGCTAATAAACTGCCTGAGTCATCACCATTTTTCACATGGTCTGGTCTCAACATTTCAATAGTCCAATTTAGACAATATCCACTTGGAGGAGTTCTTTGCTCAGCAGCAGGAAAGAAAATAACTTGACTCCCTAATGAAAACCTCAAAAACATCCCAGCTACTAAAGGGTAATGAGACATGGCCTTGATTGATTGCCTAATAACCTTTATCTAGATACTAATGAACGTAATAAATTGTGGGATTTATGGGCAGCCCCTGCTCAGAGACCATCTTTTAAAGCACCTACTTGGAGAATGCTAACTTGTGACATGACTTCCAGCTTCAGTTTCACTAGGAAAAAAATGCCTGTGTAATGTGTAGACTTGAACTGACAATCAATCAGCCGAGATGCTAAAGTGAAACAGTCTAGGAGAATAAATTAGTATTAAGTAAAATTTTAGTATTATTGGAAAAAAAAAAAACCGTGCATTTAAAAGTTCAGGCATGCTTTGGAAGTCACAAGACCAAACCTGAATAATAATGATTTCATCATTATGGTTATTTATTCCAATATTTGATAATTAATTAGTATCTTGAAATCAAGTCCCAATCAGAAACCCTTTATAGTATATTAGATTGTAATATTTACCAAAAAAAACCTTAAAGCAACTTGGGATACTAAATCCCAGTTCCAAAAGTTACGATTTCATCTATCCATATTTCAGAGATATTTACATATCTACCTCTCATACAAACCAATATTCTGACTATAAGATCTTAATATCTAAAGTGCTTTCAATAATACTCAGACTTTCCAGATTTGGAAAGCAGGACTTTCAAGCCCACTAATTTTTGTTTGCCATTTAAACTCTTACTCCTTATTCTTTTGTTTTAAAAGGGGGAAAATGAATAAGAGATAGGGATAAAAGCAGGGTAAGACAGACTGGAGATTCTCTTCGGATTGCCACCTCTCATATTCGAGGGCAGAAACTGCCTTATGATTTTTGGTGTTCCTTGGCATCTCTAAGTCTATTTTGTTCCTCCACTTCTTCAGGGCATGAACCTGTGGCTGGTTCCAAAGGGCTTTGGTAGCTAGAGAAGTGCTGCCTACAGCCTGATCCAGGCATTTCTCCAGGTCAGGTAGTTCAGGCAAATCTCAGTGTCAAACTGCAGCTGATCATCACACATGTGCCAGGAACGCACAGTGTTCCAGCCCTTTCCCCTCCAGCTCAAGGACACTGGCCATGCCAGAGGAGCACCTGGCAACTCCCCCAGGCAATGGCTCTGCTCCAGTCTCATTAAGAAACCCAGTGGGCAGGATGAATCCAGCAGGATAGATAGAACTGGGTCTAAAACACTTGGGGGTAGACTGATGGTAGCAGAGCATCTCTCGGCCAGACAGAGCACAGCCCATAGCTCTCGACATGACACACCAAGTGTGAGCATTAGCCTGTGATTGCTGTGAATAGAGCCTCTGAATTAGGGGAACAGTTTTAATATTAGCTACTTCTAAAAGAAATTGTATAACACTCAGGATGTTCATTGCAAAATCATTGCAGAATTTTTCCTCACTCTGTATAAACCTAAGTCCTAAGGGCTCTCAGTAAACTGAAACATCTCATAAGAAGGGAAGAACAGCAACATCAATAAAGCCTATTTACAGCAGCACTTATGAATCATCAGTGCTTCATGCTCATTTTGATAGTGCAAATATTAACAAGCCTTTTACTTCTCTTTATGCTAGCATTGCTTGCTATCCAAAATCAATGTCAGTACAAATAACAACGTAAATCAGAAAGTTCCAATATGGTCCTTATATAAAGATTCCAATGCTGGCTGGCTTCCAACTTTCAGAAAGATTCAATATAAACTGGTAGTAACTTTGTGGCAATATTGATGCCCATGATTACAAATATTCATAGAAACTGTGAGAGAAAGAGCTTTACTTTCCCAAAGAAAATTGACTCTCTTGTAGAATTTACTGATCTGTACTATAGACCATCAAGTTTTTATTCTTTGAGAGAGAACATTTAACTCTTACCAGGCAATGCTCTCTGCATGACTACCCATCCCCATGTTGGGAAGAGCAGTGTTTCAGACTCTCTGTGTGGTGTTAACAAACAACGTCTGCTCAAGACTGCAGAGAGAGCTGCAATTGCTTTGCAGTGATGATTTATGAGCCAAGCACAGCCACGCAGCCTCACCCCAAAGCAGCTCTCAGCGTGCAGCACTCGGGCTTTCAGAAACACCTGTGCTTGCACCCTGGTTTTATTGAGCCCTAAAGAACTTAACCTACAACTACTCCTCAGCCCAGATGCTGTCAGTCAGATGCACCTCCAGGACAGAGCTCACAGGTGAGGCTGGGACTGGCACAGTGTGAGAAACCCCAAGGCAAGTGGTGTCAGCAGAGTTACAAAGGAGACCTTGCTGAGAAAGGCAATGCTCATTTATCACTTCTTTTAGCAAGCTGTCCCCAAAGGTTTAATTTTTCCCAATTTCCTTTTTATTTTGAAACCTTGAATAGGAAATAATTTGCAAGCCCTGCAAACTATGGAAATGTTTCCACAAAGGAATCTCAGATACTAGTCAAAGTGAAAAATATTAATATTATTTTTAATTCCACATTAACTGCTATTTCCAGAACAGGAAACCTCAGGGTTTTAACAGATTTATTTTCTGGAAACACACATAAAGTACAAATTAAATAAATATAGAACTTACAAAAAAGTTTCACTTGTGAAAATAGAGCTTAGGTTCAATTGTTAAGACACAGATTCTGCCCTCTCAACACTATATCATTCCAAACTACAGAACTGTTTTTCTTACTATGTATTTTTCTTACTATGCAGAAGGGGTAAGAAATAAGAGACACATTTTGCATTTTATGGTATCTAAACACATGATCCTCCTTCTAAACACAGATCATAAACATAGATGCACCACACACTATGACCTCAATTATATTGCAGCTCTGTCAAACAACAGAGCTTTAAAATAGTGACACTAACTACCAGAATGTGCTCTAAATCACCCCCTAATCCTATCATAAATACTATCTGCTTCATCTTCACTCACCTTGTTTGTTAAGTTTGACCACTACACTCAAAGCATATTCCACAATGTCACTTTCTAAGCTGAGGGGTTTGCCTTTTGCTACTCTTTAAAAATTCACTGACCAGGAAATTAAAATTATAATAGAAAACATGAAGAGGTATCATCTTAACTAATTAGATATTAAATCAACTGTTAGTAAGGACACAGTAAATTTATTTTTATATTGTTGCTAAATATCAGACAAACAGAACCACTAAAAATCTCTGCATTTTCATTAATTAATGCTCCAGGAATTAAGAGAGTTAAGGGAAGTTATCCTGGTTTGTTTAACAACTACGGTTTGGTCTTTCTACCTTCTAATATCTAAAATGATTGATATAACCTTAACAGCAACCATTAAGGTTTAGGAAAGTGTTACTGCAACAAGGGAGATACACGTGGGTGCCACCAGATCAGCGACAGAGTGAGCCCTGTATAAATAACAGGCTCTGAGCTAGATTCATCAAAGGGAGCATAGGAAAATGTCTTGAAAGGGAGAGAGGGGAAAATGAATTTGATGAATCATTTAAGTGGCAGCCTATCTCTTAAGGGAACAGTTCTACATACTTTAATTGTGAGTGTATTACAACGCAGGGTTTCATCAGGAAATGCTGGAGACAAGAGCTTAGAAACAGCTTCTTGGTGGGCACAGCACCTGGGTGGTTTCGATTCAGGACCCACAAACATTTCTGAACCAGGCTGGGAGGAGAACCAGAGGGACAGAGACTTGCACAGTCTCTTCTGCAAGGTGCCATCTGAAAGAATACAGGACTGCAAATGCACTTTATTAGAGTTGTTCTCTTGTCCCAAAGCTCCTTGTTGATCCCAGGTCAAAACCACAGCAGCCAGTCCTTTGTTATTTATGGGAACTTTTTTGCAGCTTCTTTCCAACTTAAATGCATGGGACATTACAGCATTTGCATTTATGGAATAAAACTCACTGAATAATTTAGAGAACCAGTGTCACAAAATATTTGTGGAAAGTATGGTCCAGTTAATACAGATGCTGACTGGACACACATTCAGCTCTCTGTCCTCTTTCTGTTGAGGGAGGAAGAGGGTGGAAAAGAGCAGCTGTCTGCCATCCATGCCACAGGAACAATTCAGTCACCACCCAGACTGGCTACCAGAGCTCACCATCTCCTCCTTTTTCAGCAGGCCCAGGCTTCCTTCAAGTGCCAATGCAGGTGCACAACAGGTGCACAGGGTCTCTGCATCCACAGCCAGGCCCCACCTGGAGGAAAGAACTAAAATTCACTCATAGATCCTCCCCATTTAGGATTATCTCATGGTTATTCACATGGAGAAAGTTATTTGGAAGCTCAAAAACCACTGAAAGGGAGACAGATGCAAAACCATCATATTGCTGATTGCATCATATGATCAGCAAACGACACAGAGCAAGTTCCTGCTACAGATGGCAAAACTGATCATTTATAAGCAACTCACAGGCTCAGTTGTAATTACATAGGCATTCACTGAATAATTTTAAATTAATGAACATGCTTAAAGCCCTTTCACAGATCATTCACACACAAAAAGGGCTTCAGAAGTCCCACGAGACATTTTGGGAAACAGGCTTTCACTGTGAGTGGGGTTTATAAGTTTAAATTCTCATTGATGCTTTGTTAAACTGAGAAAAGGAAATTTACTCGGCCACATTTAGGTTATACATTATGCTGGATTATCAGAGGGTGTAAATTAAGTTCATGCTATTGAAATCAATAGAAGAACATTCTGTTAAATACATTTAGTATCTAGCTCACTAGTGTGAGCCATCTTCTTTAAGACAGAGTTACATGGGAGGAAATGGGTTTACAACCACCTCTCTCCCCAGAATCTTACTTAAGCAGGAGCTACTATTTGGGGAAACTACATTCCATTTTTGTCCTAACACTGTAGCTGAAAATTAGTTAGGACAAAACCAATTACCAATGAAGTCTAAATAGCATTTTGGGAACAGCCTTTGGCCTTGCAGCCATCTTATATCCTTTACTGGGGTAGAAAATTAAATTCATTGGATATATCAAGCTTTTTTCACTACCAAGCCTTTTTGTCCTGCTACCTGGCTGGGAGACTCTGCCCCATTTTGTTAGATAAGCACTTAGTCAAGGAAATTTAATAATGTGTCGTTTCTGGAATTGATTATTGCCAAGTGTTACAAGTGTTCTGCTAAACAAGAAAAACTAAAGAAGCTGCAGCTGGTGCCAAGACAGGAAATACAAGCTCTATCACTTTTATACTTCCTTCCCTCTTTCAGTTATCTGTGGGGAAGCAAGAACAATTTGAGGTCTTAAAAGAACTCTGAAACAATTTCAAAGCCCTTTCAGGTGTTTCCAGAGGCCACTTCTCTTTCAAACTGTGAAGCAGAGGTAGGCAGGATTAGAAAGGATCTTCTGGGTAATTAATTTTCTGACAGCAAAGGAACAATAGAAGTGCATACAAATTCACAGATCACAAGGCTTCAGCAAGTATTTTTTTGAAGAATCAGTAGACAGGAAATAGGCTGGCCAACATTTTCAATCTAATGTCTTCATATCCATCTCAGAAAATTTGCGTGCAGTAAATTTTAAGGCTCTATGCAGTACTTAATTACTGATAGTTCATGCCAGCCTGCACAGTGCACTGAAAGTTTGACAGATCATAGAGAATTTCCACAGGTAAAACATTGTCTGCTGAAACTACAAGTGCAGCAGCTTTAATTTTAAACCATACTTTATTTTTTCTCTTTAACCTGAATATCCCCTTTTAGTGTAAAATAAAAGAACTCTATAATAAAGCTGACCTAGTTTTTATTAAACTTTAGTGGGATATCTATCCAGTCTGTGATTGGTTACATTGATTTGAACTAAAAAAAAAAAGTAGATTAATATTATCTGGATTTAAAGGTGAATATTTACTGTCACTGCCACACAGATGCCAATGGACTGCCAGGGGGAGAACACATTATCTTATAAACAAAAAATAAGAGACAAAACTATTTTTAAAAAAAAACATAGATGACAATATTTAGGCTATATGAAAGATATTTGATGAGCCTATTGCTGAGGAAAACCAACAAGTTCAGCAAAATACAAATAAACAACAAATATTTGTGTCATGATATGTTCAACTTCATCACCTAAAACTGATTTAGCCAATACCTCTAAACAAATAATTTTGCCCTTCCTCACTTTCAATATACTTTCCACACAAGAATATATTGCCAAGTTTTCATAGGAATCACAAGCCAATCCATTGCTATCCCAGGTGTCTGTTGGAGAGCTGACACAGAATTCCTGATTCACATTGGAGTATATTTCTAGATCAAGTCTAAGTTCACATTACAAAGAGATCCATGAGAACTGCAGTATGAATCAGTGATAGGAAAAGTAAATGGCAAAAGAAATTATATTTATCATCACTTCTAAAAATAATAATGAAAAAAGTCTCAGAAGACAGTGAGCTTTTTAACTGCCTTTCCTTAAGCTTCCTTTAAGCTGTTAACTCACCCCTGCCTAGATGATGACAAAAAATGTAGTAAGTATGGAAGGTGACAGCACTGTTCCAGCTGGGGTGGAATTTCTCTCTGTGAGAGGCAAAGCAGGGACAGCAGCACACCTGGCTGACCTGATGATGCAGATGTGGTAGCTGCTGCCTTCTTCATGCCCCATGACATGGAGCAGGCACCTACCTAGGAGCACTAACAAGGTGAGGGAAAAGGATCACATCCCTCAGAAATGTGCTCTTGAGACTCAGCAATGTTTACAAGGAGTCATAAGACTTAAATGTTAGAGAGCAATTTAGCTACATCCTCAGTAGCTATAACCACTGACTTGTGGGCTGGAGAGCCAGATCCTTTTAGAATTCAATACCTTTGGATCCAAGCACTACATACACATAGACTGCTGCCCAGCAGTAACCCTTCAATATCACAGAAACAACAGAGAGGAAACATACAATCATCTTTTCCACTGAAAATTCTTCTACAAGCTGTAATTTTGATAGGAAAAATTACACATTTTTGGAAGCCAGGAAGAAAGCAGAAGAAAACCTATTACATAGACCCCATGATAACTACTCTCCAGTCCTTTGGTAAACACAAGAACATTTGTCATCATCTTTTTTCTTTTCATTTCACTAATCTTAGAGTATGAAGTAAAAGAAACACCTGTGAAAACAAATGCAAGTGTGATTGCACATTCACACAGACAAAGTTACATTTTGTCATCCACAAAACCGCTGATGAAAATGCACAGCAAGAGGTCAGGGGGTGACAGCCACTGCTGTTGGATGGGCAGAGCCACTGTGTCACACACAGCTGCACCTCTCAGACTAGACCTGACCACATCCTACAGAATTACCATATAATTTGGTAAGTTTCATTTTCTTGACATCAAATCCCTTGAAAAGGTACTCTGAATCCCCCTTCATGTATTTATCTGTACAAATTTATTGTGTACTCTGCATGCTCTTCAAATCACATCTTAAGGATGATTTGGTGGTGATGGTGAGAGGATGGTTTTATAACACCACTCATCGTTTGCATACAGATGGGCACCTGGGTACCACAGGGATCAAGTGATGTCTCAGTCCACACCCCCTAAGCAAGGCCTTGGATATGTGGAGAATGAAAATTGGGGAAAGAAAACATAGTATCTTTACCTTCATATGGCACACCTCATCTAGGGAACTGAAAGCACTGAATCATATTGGAAAAATCCTATTCTAAAAATGCAGAAACTAATCAAAGAAGGAAAGTAATTTTGCAAAGGTCATATCCAATTCTATCATGTTTCCCTGGATAAAATGGCAGTGATTGTGCAAAGTCTGAATTTAAATCCTAAGCTCTTCTTGGAGCAAGTAATGACAACAGGCAAAACTTGATGTGTTTTAACAGGAAGACAAAGACAAGAACTGAACAGCATGTAAATGTCCTTTAACTAAGTCTGTACATATACATTATGTCTGTTCCTTCCTCCTCCTTTAATTTTTTACACATATAAAGCAAGGCTTTCCAAGTCTCTTTTTGCTTTGCATTAGCTGAATTTAATTGTAAGTGCTGAGAATTCTCAGAGTCTCTCAGCTCATTAGTGAAATGCACCAAAAGAGTTAAGTAGACAACTGACATTTCATCATTTTGTACCTTTAAGCTTATTTTAATGAGAACAGATCCATTTTTTTAGTAAATTCATAAATAACTTTCCTCATAATGAATTGACTCTCCATAAAATTTTAAGATGGATTTGAATTTGCCAGGAGAAGGATGATTTCCTTGGTAATTAACTAATGCATCAAAAGGGACCATTTATAATATCTGGTCAGCATCAGTCAGAACTGTTACAGGACAGCACAGTGAGGCATGACTATTAAGTACATGATGGAATCAAACCTGATAGAAAAGTCATAAATCTTTAATTGACATCCTGGAATTCACATTTGAAGTGGGCAGTTTTTATCAAAATGTGATTTTTGGACAAGCTACAAACTCGAAGTCAATGTCACATCTGGAATATGTAGCTAGCCTTTCCTCTCTTTAGAAAGTGGCTGGAGAGCTGAGCACTGGCTCTCCTAGTGTCCTTAGGTACCCAAGTGGACAGAAAGGCACCAGGGACCAAGTCCACTTCCATTAGCAGGTTTTCTAAAATGTTATGTTTCTTATGAATGCCTCTGCAAATGGAAACATTGATTACAGATCATAGTAAAGAGATAGATACTCTATAAATACCTAAGATCAACAGCATTCTTATCCTTGTCCTGGACAACAAGAGTCTACATCTCCACTCTGAATATTGACTCCTCTCATCTTAGTTCCTCTGTCTAACCCAAGTTGTTCTACCCCAGAAATTTTTTTACCCAGTCCAACACCACTCTCAAAATAAGGCTACTTGAGCACTATTCACTTATTCTTATAAAAGTCCTAGAAACTCCTCTCAGTGTCTCCCAGTACTTCTATGAATGGCTATGGACAGATGGTGTTATCCCTTGGAAAAGCAGCATTGCAGTGTTTGCTCTTTTTTCTTTTAGTTCAAGGAAGTTCTCTTTAAACCCATGGTTATAGAGGATGTTGCCCTGAAAGACCACATCTGCCTTTTTAACTATTCAATATAAAACATTGGAAGAAGCATAATGGCCATGAGAGGGGGAGTAAAGGGGAATATTTTTCCTATCGGCATAAGGATAGGAAAAAAGGGTGACAAATATGGTCTCATGTTGAAATCAAACCAAGTAACATCTTAAGGCCCAACTTCTCATGTAAGTTAGGTCTGAGCAAGCCCTATTGCATTGATTTTGTTTCTATCATGACAGAAAAGGATTATAAATTAATACAAGTATTGTAAAAAAGTATCCACTATAATTCTTTATTGAATTCTCCTTCTAATATTTCTTTATCCCTTTGCCAACCTGCCCACTTGTTCCTGTTTTAGTCTTGGCAGATATAACCTTATCATCACACTCAATATTACTATTAATAACAAAGTGAGACAGTTTGAGGCTTTCTGGCATAAAGGTTTTCTCCAGCACCACATGGTGCTAGGCCTAACCTACAGCTCTAGAGGCAGGACAGGGATGTTCAGAGCTTTGTACACCATATGGAAAGAGGAAAAAATAACCAGGAAGCACGCAAGGAGACTAGGAACAGTGCCAGCATTTAGAGAAGGCATTCCCTCAAGTTTGGGGCATGCAGCAGATGAAGGAGAAAGGCTTTTGGGTCAAGGCCCACTGTACTATACAGGAAGGGCTCCTCTGAGCTCTGCTTGCCTTAGAGGTTAAATCTTGATTATCGGCTGCCACTTGGTGTTTAAAAAGCAATCGTTCAAACTTGATTTCTACAGAGGGATGGCTCACCCAACAAGAGGGTTAAATAAGGTCTGTGATACAGGAAATCCACTTTGTCAATGTCAGGAGACTACCCTTAATAATATAGCAAGGGTTTACTCCTAATGAGAGCACCTTGTGTACATGGCAACATGCTGTATTTATGGAGCTCTTTTACAAATATCCTCAATGGTTCCAAGCTGGGAACAATCTAATAGAAATGTATTCTTCAACCTACATGCTAAATCATCCTCCTGAAGGTCATGTTTTTCCACCTCATTGTGTTTGAGTCAGCTCCTGGTAGACAGCCATATTTCCTGAGATGCAATGCCACAGAGAGCAAAATAAGGGGAACATCTTGGCCTATATGCAAAATATTTTTGCTTTCAGGGATTTAAATGCTCTAATAGCAACTTGGAGTCTTGCATAGGGCAAGAAATAATGAGGTTTGTAAAGAGCAGTCAAATAAAGAAAAATAAAACCAGATATATTTGTTGCAGTACTCTTCAGTAGAAGACTTTTTTTTACCTACAATTTTTTGTAATGTGAAGACTAGTTCAAGAAATAACATTTTGAAGGGGAAGATGTATATCTGCTTTTTTTATTTCATCTTTATGAGCCTGCTAAGACAGAACTAAGAAAGGATTTTAAGTTCTTGCACTTAATACTCATTTCAGGACACAATACTTGAAACATTCTGTACGACCAAATCAAATATATGTCATTTGGGGTTTAAGATACCAGATTTTCATTAGCAATGTCTGTATTTTTCACTGTAGATCTTTATAATCTCTTTACCACTGTCTCCAAAAGCATGTGATACATTATGTGGGAGACCCAAGAGACACACTGAGGTATTTGGGGTTGTTTTTTTGCTGGGGTTTGTTTGGGCTTTTTTTTGGGGGGGGGAGGGGGGGGTGTTAAGGTCTATATACAGCCACATTATATTAAAGCCAATTCAAAACCTCTGGTACTCAACAAATACTCCCTATTTTTTATTTATCATTCAATCAAATATACCTATTCACAAACCATGTTGAATTAATGGATCTGTTTCAATCTAAATCCAGACATCTTCTATTTTTTAAAGAAAAAATATATTTCTAGTAGTTTCAAAAAGCAGCATTTCTTTTATTGTGTATCAAAATTAGGTGATATTAAAGGTCCTTTCCAACCCAAACCATTCTGTGAGTCTATAAAATTAGGCCTACATTTAATGCTAGTGTTTTTTCCATTAGCAACTTTTTCTGTATTTTAGTCATTTTGCAAGCCAAACTATCAGTTGCTCAAGCAGCTCAGGGTACATCTAATCCTATACAAACCCAAAAGAAAGATGTCATGTTCTCCATGAGATAATGTGTCCTCCCAGAACCATAAGTACGCATGCATATGAATATGTGATCACTAAATCTAACACAATCTGATTTAATCAATTCAGACAGTAACTAATACCACTCACTTCCTACTCTGCTGAGCAATTATTCAAATTGCACATTAGAAAACATGCTCTCAGAACCATGGAAATTTTGATTGGCTGGGACCCCTGGAGGTCCACTCATCATGCCAGGAGTATCTGATAGACTCGCTCTCTTTAAATAAGATCTGAAAAATAATCAACTGCCTGTTAAAAAATACTAAACAGACACATGACACGTAAAATGGATCCTCAGTAATTGTATTAAAAGTTTAGTCTAACACCACTTCTGTCCACAATGTGCCCACTGCTCTATTTGTCAAATAAAATTCTCTGTGTGTTTTTCTACATATTTTTAAATACTAGCGATGATTCCAGTCTTTGTAGAGCAACAATTGATAGTCACTGCATTAATCAATATATTACAGCTCCTTAACCCTGCACAAAAGAGGGTTATCTGAGAAATCCACCTACACCAAAGAGAGGGGCTAAGTGACCTGTCAGGCTCCCTCCATCTCTAGATCCCATGATTAAACCTTACCCCACCAGCAAACTGAGGACCTACCCAGAACAGCAGAATGCTTATTGCAAGGAGCCCAGCTGACCTAGGAGCACAACAGTGAGCACAGTAGAGAGAGAGGTTGTTACAAGAGGCTGCTGGAGAAACATTGCATTGAGTGCAAACCTCAGGAGAAGCATTTTTGTCACTAAAGAACCATATTATGAAGGCACTTGCACATATCTGTCTGTTTTCCAGTTGTGAGTCAGGATGTCACTCATCATCTAATGAATTTCAGTGCCAGGATCCTGGCAGGTTTTGTGTGATCCATGCCATGGATCGCATGGATCCCTGCTCTGGGGAACCCATGGCATCTCAGCTATGCCCTGTGTGCACCCAGACACACACAGCTCCCACTGACAGGGATGCAAACAGTGGGTTCCACGAGCTAGTTCCTACAGATTTGTTAAACCCCCTCCCTCAGTCACAGCCCATCAAAAAGCTGTGCAGGGCTCCAGCCCAGCCCACTATTCCAGCTGACCATAAGTGCTGGCAACCTGCAGGAACCTACTAGACCATGTTGTATGTGAGACCAGATTTGGGGAAGAGCTGCCCTTCAAATGCCAAAATCTATTTCTTTAAGTATCCCTCAATAATAAATAAACTCAGTTCCGGGGCTTTTTGTGCAGCTCCAAAGGATATCATCCCTTTTCCACCTATGATTCATCTTGCCTCTTAATTCTATAACCTTTTTTTTTTAAATACAACAAAAAGACCTGCAATCATGAGCACCACAGGCAAACTACATTTTGAGTAGAAGACTACAACCTGTTATTGCTTGTAAATTTCCTACTTTTTCATTTCATGAACTGTCATGGGCATTTTAGAGAAAAGTGCCTCCTAAAATCCATAAACAAGTGACGAGATTTTGCACTTATCTCCAAAGTAATTTTATGATTGTGTTGCTAAGCTCTTTAATTGTAATTGATTATGTCCAACTTTCACTGAGAATTTAATCCTACGATTCAGCTCAGTTACTCTATTTTGACTGACCTTGACTGCATGAGATGCAACACCTATTGTTGAAATTGAACAAAATTGGTTCCCTCTTTTGAATGTTTTGGAAGATTAAGTGTGAAATTATAGATTGAATATCAATCAGAGTAATACCAAGGTCATGCATGTTAAATCAGTTGCATCTGAGCACTCAGGATGAAATTACACATTAAAGGCTTTTACCATGTTTTCTTTAATGCACAAAGCACTTGACTTTTCTGAAGAAGTGGAAAACAGCACAGGGATAGCAACACAAGCTCCATGAAGCTGTTAAGGCAACTCAATAACCACAAACTGCCAAATACTCATGCCATAGATTAAGAATTAGTTAAAGAAAATTGACACTTGTGCCCAAACTGCCAGTTCTGGTTTAAAAAATAAAAAAAAAAATCACTTAGTAACAGCCTAAGCAACAGCAAGAGCCAAAACCTGCATTCCTGAGGCACACTTTGATATGCAGGTAAGGAAGTTACAGTAGAGCACAGGGAAACAAAGGCATTTAAGGTATTAACACAGAGGGAACAATAACCTTCACTTCAACACAGACATAACCAAGCAGCCTGTAAATTAACTAGTAGTGCCAGAGAAGCAATCTGATCACAGCAGCACAGAGCTGAGGGCAGGCTGCTGCTTCACTCTGCCTTGTCAGGCCCTAAAGTCAAAAGGATTCAGGATAGGACATGGACAGACAGTGCACAGGGTATGGAGCCGTTCTACACATCTTTTGTAGGATTTGATCTTCCTGCACATTAAGCTTTTTCCTACTTCAACTGGCATTGTATTGATCTATTTCTTTGCACGTTGAGTAAATCAAGGTTAAGACCACCTGTGAATCCCTAACCAATGCAGTGCACATCCTCAATCCTGTCACTGTTTGTCCGAGTAACCCAGATGTCTTTCAAGCCTCACCGACAAAACCACAGAAGTACAAAATAAAGAATTCTCCAAGGTGCCACCTTTTTCATTCACCTTCCCTGAACATTAAATCCTCACCACCTGCTTCCTTTTCAGGTTTTCTGCAGGCTGCTGTTTTGGTTTATTTTGGGGAACTTTTTGAGCAGGATCCTCGAGCAGTGGGGCTGGGAGGTTTCTTAGTTGCCATGACAGCGAGTTTACAAACCACACAGAGGAGCATATGCTGTCTTTGGAGAAAAATCTAACCCAGCTGCACCTTGCCTTTTCTTTTCCCACAAAAAGAATTAGTGTTTATTCCTACAGTGGGGTGAGGCTCCAAGGTAGGCAGGGCCACCCCTCCCATGCAGCTCTTGGTGGGATGGTGGTGGCTCCATGTTCCCTGAGCTTTCCCTCAACCTTCAGTAAGGCTCAGCTCAACCTCCCTGTGTCATTCTCCAAACTAACAAATTCAAAATGCTAAACATTTGGACAATACAACACAGCACAACACAGAGATGTGCTTTGATAGCAAACAAAGCTTCTGCATTATCTGGATCAAGAAAATCAATACTAAAATACATAACTGATTTTTGCATCTCACCACTCCCACGATTTGTATTTTATGCAGTTCAAGAATTTCCTACTAGGTTTGTTCTTGCTTCTGACACCTTCTTCTATCTTCCTGCCATCAAAACTGTAATGTAAAGCTTTTTGGCTACTAACCCTGATACCAAAGAACCTAAAGCTGGAAAACTCCTTGCTCTGAAATCAATAACATTTGGTAAGGAATCATAATCCTTCTTAAAGGCAGTACAAATACAGTGCAGCACTCTCAAATTCTTCAGGTTTCTGCAGTTATTTAATCTAAGTCTTCTTACATTTAATTTCCACTACAGAACTTCTTGTACCACACAGTTCCATCAGTGTACATTCTGTCATTGGCAAACATAATTTCATTTTTGTAAAATAGATTCTGTCTTTTGTAAATAGATTCTGTCCTTACAATTCTTCAACTAAAGCAATCCTATTCTGAAAATACAACATGAGATATTCTTTCAAAACTCAAAGACTGCCAATATCTACAGATGATAAGGCAATGAATGCCTGGATTTACATATCACCCAGCTGATATCTTAATATAAAGGGCTGTAATTCTCAGCTGATGGATGCTGTCACTGGCAATTATGTGGGGTTTGCCACTGGAGCGCCTGAGTTTATCACTATTTTCATATATCTGTCCCCACAGTTAGCAATGAACTCTGGAATCCTTGGGTCCCTCTTTACAGCAGTGCAACCTCATTGACTTAACTGAGCACCGACAGAAGAATTCAGCACAAAATTTGGCATTACAAAGTTCAGCTGTGCTTTCAGTGCCAGGTAACCTTGTAAATGTAGTGCCAAGAGTATCACTAGGACACAATAAATATATCAAGAGGAAAAAAAAATCTGGTACATTTACTTTGTAGATCAAAGGGACATTCCATAGATGAAGTGTGTAAACATGATGTACAGGAAGCCAGCATTTGTTTGAGAGATTTTTCTGACAAACATGCTACTTTACCTTAACCCTGATAAAACCACTGTTAACTCTCTTCTCACCTCAGAACACATCAGACTTTTAAGTGCCATTTCCTACTACTGTGTCATTTTGTGATCTTAAACCAAAGGATCAATAGATATTCTCTAGATTGGTATTCTTTTCTTAAAGCTAAAAGAATGACCAGTAAAACACCCATACTGAGAGGTCACATGTTGGACTCTTCTCCCTAAACATTAGCTTTGAATTCTGGCAAAATTTAAACTTCAGAAAGAAAATAAGGATCTTTCTTTGCCAGGTCATCCTATAGCAAAGAAATGAGAAACAGCAAAACTCCTGCTACAACTCACTGTCCTGTTTGTTCTACATCACTGCAGTGTTTTAAATAAGTGAACTTCCATTAAACTGGTTTAATATGAGTGTAACAGCTGAAATCAATGGTATTAATGTCTGATTCCTATCAGGTAGCAGCCAGAGGGAAATTAACCTTGTAGCTGAGAAGTGCATGTTAATCTGATTTCCAAAACTTTACACTTGATGGACTACCTTGGGGGGAAATTTAGGTGGGTAAATGTACAGCTTTTCCATTGCAAATTTCCATTGACTTTAGCAGTACTGCACACAAAACATCTGCAGAGAAATTAATCATGAATACAGATGTTGTAAATTAAACTCCCTCAGAGATTTTATTAGACAAACCAATGAATGATTTTCCTAGTATTCTTCAATAAAGCTCTAATTAGGAGTATATATCCCAAAAGATATTCAATAAAATGCCAGATAATGCTATAATGGGAACACTAGTTTTTTGAAAACATGGCAAGTACAACTTTTTTTTTTAGTAAAATCTCTTGCTAATTCTGAAAACTTTTCACCATCCGATATATTTAAGATCAGTCATGTTGGTATGGATGACTAAAGAGAACTAACAAGTAAGAAATAACTAAGATTAGTGAAACTTTCACAGTGTTTTATAGTCATTTGCTGAAAGGAACTACTGCAATTGTCATTTACTGGTTCTCACCTTTCTAGAGGAATGCATGGCAGTTTTGCAGAAGAACTTTCCATAAAAGGAACTTTCTTTTATGACAGAGTCAATAAAAAGGCTTTTCATAGCTAGAAAAAAGGTTTTGGAGCACAGCATTTTGAAATGGAAAACTCCTACAGGGGCAGTTGTTGCATCCAGGAATGAAACAGGCACACCACAATCTGCTAAAACTGGGTTGCTGACTGTAATATTCCAGTACATGTTCAAATTAATTTCTGAGCACCATAAGCAAAAGACAAAGTCAGAAGGAAGACCATAAGTAATTCTATAAATTCCATTTCATACAGAGACAGAAAAAGAAACTCTTCATTGTGCTACCTGCAATTCTAATAAAGACTACAGCTCCTTTAATTTAAAAGGTTGTTCTTAGTTTATTGCATTTTAATTTTTAACACTTCAGAAAAAAATCTGTTTGGGTTAAAAATACTCAATTTGGATTAGAAAATCTTGAAGGAAAATGCTAAAATTTATTCTCAGTTGTAAATACTTTTTACTAAGTTCCTGAAAAAATTAGATTTATCATGTTTTGATATTGCTAAATCTGCACTGAACACTTCGCTGAAAGAATTTCTCATGTAAATAAGAAGGAAATATCAATCTACATTTACATTTGAGAAAGTCAAGAATAAAAACTTCTACTTGATATATCCACATTTTACTTTTAAATTCCTAAAAAATATTGAATGCTTTTTCTTTTAATTCAACTCAAAATTGTATTTTCATTACTTTGATGAATTTGTGGTCTCTATAACACAAGGGACCATCTGCCAAGTGACTTAAAACAGAAATCCAATTACACTACTTGTTGTCGTTAGCTAAGAACATGAGTGTATGCTAAAATGCTTGGATGAATAAAGTTTGTTCTCAAATGCTCTGCTAACTCAAAGCTTTAAACTAAAATCCTTACTGAAATAACAAAGATAACATTTTTCCTCTTGCCTGCCCTGGACAGTTACACTACAGGCATTACTTCCTTGATATTTGACATTCTAAACAAGAACACACACAGAATAGTTTACTGTCATCTACCAAAGGAAATAGTGGCAACTGGTTTTATATTCCACCAAAAATATTCCAACTGGAAAGAAAATATTAAGAGGATTTTAAATTCTTTTTTTAACTGAGCAGGGGTTGCAGAACTGCATCACCCTGAGTAGCACAGGCGAACATTGCATTGGCATTCAGGGCACTTTCACTGATGGCATCAGACCGTGACACAAACAGAACCTGCCCACCAGAGTGGGCTGAGCTCACCCTGAACACTAGGAAAATTGTAATTGGGAGTATAGATTTTCAGCAATACACACTCCCTCTGTGAGAAGCTGACTGCACGCTCCATCACACTGACCTTTAGGAAAGGAAAGGTTTGGAAGGCTTATGGGAATAGTCCTGGGTCTGGTATTTAACTCCCCTAAACACATTCTTGTTAAGACATAATGACTTTAAATAAATTCATGGTGAGACTCCCTGGTTTATAGTAGTGCTTATTCATTTCCTTTGCCTTGTTTTCATCTCTTATTATTCAGTGCTCTACTCATCTGATACTGTTGTTTTGCTTTTTCTGATGTCTCCTCTGATTTTTGCACTTTTTATAGCTTTCAGTATCATAACCTTGAAGAGTCTCTTCATGTTTAAACTAATTAAAAATATTTTTCACACCCAGTAAGCAAGATGTGACTCCATACTATGTGTACTTAATGGAAGAAATACGCTTTACATGCTTCATTAAGTTATTTGCAAAATTGCATTAGTGCCATTCCATTAGTGTACCTCTTTCAGCCACATCTGTGGCCTGCTTTTGACAAATTACCAGTTTCATAAGTCTATTTTGCGTTAGTAATGATCTTCTAATATATTGAAAAATATCCATCCTAATAGTAATGGGAAAAGAAAATAATAATGTATTTTTCAATATAACAGGAGCAACATTATATGCTGTGGGGCAAAATAATTACCAGATTTCTTGAAACAAGCACTTACAGGTTATTTTGGATATTTCATTAAAATTACAACCTTACACAATACAGGAACATTAACCTTGAAATAAGATGTCATAATGAAGTCAATATCAATTAGAAGTGAAAGTGTTTGTTGTGTCAAAATCTTTTAAGACACCTGAAAATTTTTTAAACAATAACAATGAAGTTACATTGATTATGCACTAAATTGTGTGAACATTTTGACACCCTTTTAAGCTGTGCAGTAAAAATTCCTTTCAGAGAAGTAAAACATTACTGACTCTGGGTGTGGGCATTAATTAGAAGCTGAAATTTAACACAAGAGTAATTATTTTTTACTTTTCATCCACTGTTTTATACTGAGATCTTATTTTAAATCATAATAAGGTAGATACCTAAGTCATGAGATGTGATTTTCCAACTTCCTTCTAAAACTGATAACGTACTGTTTGTTTAATTATGTGTTCACTTAGGATCAAGGTCTCATTCTGTTAAACATCATAAACACAAGAACTTACAGTCAAAGAATTTGGACTGTACTCAGCTATGCTGTGCTCATCTGCTGAGCTGGTGCAGAAGTAACCATGCATAACACACGCTTCAGAATTGTTATTAAACAAGCCACATGTGGCCACAACCTGCCGGAGTGAACAGGGAAAAGAGGATGAGGACGGCTGGAAAACTCATTTAATGTTCCTTTTGATAGGTCTTTATCAACAGATGATCAGGTGATGATGATTCTGATATAGAAACATATCTACATTAATCATTTCTCTGAGATATTGAGTATTCCTGTCTTTTCTCCTGTCTGGTTGCTAACCTTCAAAGCAAATTGAGGACCTGAAGTCAGGATTTAATTCAGTTATATTAGGTGTGCTAAGATAGTGAGTAGATAGTAGCTGTCTCACTATGCTAACAAAAATAACCTGAATGGGAAAAGAAGCACCTAAGTTAATAATTATTGGAGTAATTCATGGTTGTATAATAAATCTGTATGCCAAAATTCCAGTTTAAGAGCAGAAGAGCACATGTCTCAATTTCTTGAGGGTCTTCTGATGTTCAAGGAATGTACACTGAGTGGAAAACAGTACAGGGAAAAGTATCAGACTGAGAAAACACAATTACAGCATCAGTTGAGGGCAGCTGTCTCCAAAGATGTTGATTTTCTCCAAAATAAAAGACTTGACAGGATTCTGTCAATGACAAAGATACAACAAGCTGGATAGCTAGTTTAGAGCACTAAATAGCAAAGTAGGGCAATTAGGCACATCACAATTTAAAAATTGAAGAGTAAATAGTTCAGGCTTGTTTCATAGCTTCCCTGGACACTTCAGTACTGCCTCCTTCAATGTCTAGAAGTACATGAAGCTGAGAAGCCTTTTAACTTGATCAACTCACAACTTGACTGTTCACTCACTAAATCTTGTTGTCCATCAAAGAAGAGCACAAGATGTCTCACATGGAGGAAAGAATATAGATAGTCTTGTTAAGCTGTGCATCTATATTTAAAATAATCTCATTCATTTTATCTCCACATATGACAGCTAGGACGTCTGCATTTGGTGTCATGGGGTTTCCAGACTCTGAAGCAAATCGGGCTAATCTACAATTTTGCACCACTATGACAAGAAGTTTCAGCTTTTGATTGTCTTACTTTGAGATATGTAGTACACATATGCAAAATAAAAGCCAAGCAGTTTGTACATAATACAAAACCTTCCTGTGCTCTACAATTCTTGCCAGTACCTGACACCTCCTGTTCTTCAGCCTTTGCTATGAGTGCTGAGGAGCCCAAGTGCTGTGAGAGAAGCCTCATCATAAAGCAGGAGTTTGGAATTACTGCAATTCCCTAGTTTTACTCTTTGAACATTTTGTAGCCTTTCAATAGCTCACTTATTCTGGACTTACAGTCAGTTACTTTTACTCATAAAATTAAAGACAGACATCTCAAATGGCATATATAAAATGTCTCACTAATTTGCAGGTGTGAACCACATTCATGATAGATTCATGCAGCTCAGGCAGCTTCAAAAGGCTGCAGACAAGGGGAGTGCCACTGAGAATTTCCTCATGTAAAGCCATATGTCAGGTTCATTTGTATATTTGCTTCTGCCATTTATGAGCACAACTGTAAATTGCACTCTTCCTGCCCTCACAGATTTTAGAGAATATTGACACAGGAGAGTGTCTGGCCCAATTACAGCTCACAAAAGTCAAAGCTACAAGACTCACAAACACCTGGGACAAATGAACCACAGGGAAAGAAAAGTGCCATTCAAGGAAGTATGGAAATGACTATTAATAGCTACAGACCCGTGGCACTAGAAGAGCAGCACACATGGGTAGACAACAGTGCCCTACATTCACAGAAAGGTTACAGAGAGCACCAGCAGGCAATGAATCACACTCACAAATAGAAGAGCTGCTTCACAAATAAGTGGGTTTGGGCTTTTTGCTTTTTTTTTTTTACTTCTTTGTGATAAAAATGTTGCTATTCTCTTCAACTATTGAACCTAAAAGCACTAAATGTTGCATCAGTAATATAGAAGCATAAAAAAATGTATAAAACTCAATATTTAAATAAGATGCTGATTTACAGACAGCATATAAACTTTCATTCTCCTCTTGAATTCTACAGACAACTCCATAAAAGATGTTCATTTTTTAATACAGGATAGGACTTTATGTTTTAAAGAACAAACATTACTCAGATCATATTACACTTGGGATGTGAACAAAAAGACACATAAAGGTGGGTGAAGAGGTGAGTCTGGGCAAGGCAGTGTGAGGGTGACACCTGACCATACTCTGCTCCTTGCATCTGTCTTCTGCAACCCTAAAGTATTCCTGATGTAACCCCCATAAAGGGCCTTCAGAAAAGCCTCCTAAGGGCAGTAGGATCTGAAATGTGATTTTTTTTTTTGACAGTACTAAACCTTTAAAATTGAGTGCTTTTCAGTTTTGCGGATTGGTTTTTTTCCCCTTCAAAGACTGAAAAAGACTGATGTCAGAGGAGCAGGAATCACACCACTGTTAATGTATAGCATATTTTAATGCTCTGGTTCCACTCAGGTACTAGAATAATTATGCGTATTTATAGAAGCACTTTTAAAAAGCAGAGATTTGGATTTTGGCATATGAGCAAAGTAATCCAATAAGAGGTGTTAAGGCCAGAATTTCTTGACCTTTATATTTGTCAGAGTTGTTGGTTCAATAAAGGTCAAGATGTGTGACAAAATTCAAGCCTGTCTAAGCCAATTAATGACAAGTAACCAGACCATTAAAAATCTCATTTATGCTGAGCAGTCAAGTGGGTTATGTGAGGGCAGTCTGTACCTTAGATAGCCTACACACTTGGTTACAGGCTTGCTATAGGATAATAAAGGGCAGAATGCAGCAAAATGAGAGAATACTTAAAGTTTTAAAATGAATAGGATAATCATTCCAGCTTGCCCAGCAGAGAGGGAATCACAGTTAAATAAATAAAGAAAATAGTAGCTCTTCCTCATTTAATTATAAATACTGGTATTTCTCAAGAAAAATATGAGACAAAAAGTTGAACATTAACTTTGTGGGTACATTGCACTGATGAAACGTGGGGGAACAAACTCTTCAGCACAGCTATATGCAATTCATAAGCACCACTGATATGTGCTAAGATACTAAAGAAATAGCTTGAAAGCACCAAACTGCTCAGGGATCTCTTTCAAAGTGCTGGAGAATTACACAAATGAAGTACATGTCCTGGTTTTTTTCCAGGATAGGGTTCACTTTCTTCTCAGTAGCTGGTATCATGCTGTGTTTTGGATTTAGTATGAGAACAATGTTGATAACACACTGATGTTTTATCTGTAGCTCGTTAGTGCTCACTCAGTCAAGGACTTCTCTGTCTCCTGTTCCACAAGGAGCAGATGCACAGGGAGCCAGGGGGAGCATGGCCAGAACAGCTGACCCAAACTGGCCAAGGATATTTGAAACTAATGGACAGAAGAGCAAGCAGGTTTCCCTTATTCAGACACCCTGGATTTTACCATAACAGCAAAATGGTTTCACTGGTTTAGATTTCAGTTTTTCCTGCTAGTAACAGGAAGCTTCAGTTCATAAAAACCTAAGATATCCTGCTTTGCTAGATAAGGTGTGATACTGGTAAAAGGAATATGTCCATAAATAAAAGCCAGCTGTACATATTTTCTGTTAAATAGGGGCATATAAACTACAGCTTTTATTTCAATTTGTACATAACTGTTAAAACCAGCACTAAATATTGCAAAGTATCACTTGTATTTCTAGCAAAATTGTGTTCCAAATAGGTAAAATAAAAATTCCTTCCACCTGCATCTTTGCAGGCAAACCCCTCCACTGGGACTCTTTCTATGAAGTGGAGGAATGTGTGGTGTCACACTCACAATCAGAGGTGCCCTGGCAAGGACAGACTGACACAGACACAAAGACAGTCCATGCTGCCTGCAAAGACATCAAACATGGACTTAAAAGCGGGAGAGAGCATCTGCCAGGGGTCTGAGCTGCAGAGCTGGGAGATCAGCTAAGACATGCCACAGGGCTATGGGAGGCATTGGGATGGAGGGCAGAGGATGGCTGGAGCCTGCAGAAACCTCAGCACAAGTGTCTACAGCCCCAGGTCAGCCCCAACCAAAGCTCCACAATAAAGCAGGAGACAACCTCACCCTGGGACTAGGAATGCACCTGCCCACAGCAGCACAGCCCCAGAAGCAGGGAAAGGCACTGGAACAGAAAAGAGGCACCAGTGCTCTCTCACCCTCAAACACCAAAAAAGGACACATTTGCAGCATTAAAAAAAAAATCGCAGCATTTTTTCTCAAAGTTGCTTAAATTATCTGACAGTGCCCTTTCTTTTAAAGGCTCATCATAACCTCCCTGAAGGCATTTCATTAGCTCAGTAAATTCCAGTTTGTAGTGCAATGTTTTTAAAGCAGACTGACAGACACCTTCACAGTAGGATAAGAAGCTTTCAAGTTTTATACAGCAGACAAGTTTTATGTTGGCAATTGAACACTATGAATCACATCTGCAGCACCTCTGTGACCAGAGGCAGCAAGGCTGGCAGGGCTGTGCCCCAACCCCATGGAATTCATTCATGAATAGAGGCTACTGCATTTTCTTAGGCTTCACATCCATTCATTTTCTACTTCTCACACACAGAAACTTAAGCACATATGACTGAGCTTGATAAGTATATATAATGATATATAATTCAATATGCAATCCAAATATATGATGCTCGGTGCACTGTGTAAGCAGCCACTGAGGCTGGGACCTGGGACATGTCAAAGCATCCAGCTATGGCACCTCCTGGAAAAGCCTTGCAAGCAAAATTAAAGTCACTTCCAAGTGAAGAAGATATTTACCTCACACTTTCCTTCTTTTTTCTAGTCACCACATGTGTCTCCATAGCTATTTTAACACTAAATCAGTAACTCTTCTCCCTTCCTATTGTGTTCCCCTCAATATAAAATTTAGACCTGTTCCTTACCCACATCCCTGCAGCCTCTCCTCAGCCCTGGGCAGCTATTTCTGCCTCTCTTCTTTCCTGCTGCCTCCCCTCATTCCTCAGGTCCCTCCAAAATAAATAAATAATAAAATAAGGGAGAACCTTCTTCAGGTATTTTCCCCACTTTGCTATAGCTGAATCAGTTGGATTTTAATCCTTAAAAAAAAAGTCTCCCAATATTCGTGAGCTTTATAAACTAGTGCCACACTTCCTATTTTGTGATAGATACAATAATATTTTATCCTGCATTCCATCTGTGGCAGTAAAGCAAGTCCTCACTAAGGAAAACACATTCATCCAAAACAGAGGAATTTGAAGCAAACACATGAAACCGTTCCTTTACAGCTGTTATTTTTGTGAGCACTGCCAGAGATGAGATACACCAAAACACGTTATCTTCTCATAGCCTTCTGCCACACTTCAAACTTCCTTCAAACAAGACCCAGACAGGAGAGTACATATAAATACACCCAAGAATAAGATGCAACTCCGAAGTGAACTATTCTACATCAGTCTTTAGCAGGAAAGCAGCAAGCAAACTAGCAGCCTAAACTACTTACAGTGTTTCAGGAGGTTGAGGGGGTGTTTTTGGGTGGGGGGAAATCGGTTGTGTTTGTAGGTGGGTGGGGTTTTTTGGTAATAACACGTGGCAGCAATTACACTTGGAGGATCTGAAAATTAGTTCTATGAAATCTCACATCTCCATTGTGCAAGGCAGGGTTACCCATATTCAAGAACTTATGTCAATGAAATACTATTGGAAGAGAACATCTCACACAGGTAAAGAAAAATTAAAAGTTCTGAACATGTTCCAAACTCCACACACAACTCAACAGCTGCCTATTCACAATATACAAAATTTCTAGGGATGAGACATAAACAAATTTATAGTGTAGGAAAGCCCCTGATAATTTCAAACTCTAGATAGCAGAGATAAAATTCCATTTGGCTGGGTTTTTTCTAACCTGGAGTATTTTAGTGACAATACAAATATGTGATTTTTTTTTAATCCAAAAGACACGTTAAGTACTGGAGAATCTGCAACATCCAAATCAGAAGCTCTGCAGAAGACCAGTCTATTCATAAAGACTTGATTTACACATTCTCAGCACTTAACTTCCTCTGAATAGTATGACTAAAGAAACTGAAAACTCTCTATTAGTATTTCCGTAATGCAATTTAATACATGACTCCTCTCTGCTTTTGCAGGGATTAGATAGCACAATCTCTTTTCACACCGCATGGAGTTGAAGCTCCAGCTTTGCAAATAGATACAAGCCTGAGCATCCCAAAATGAAAGGTAATAATGTATTTGTATTTCTTTCCAAGCTTAATTCCTTTACTCATCTAAATTCAGAATGACTGAGGAACAAACAAGCTGCAGGTAGGCTGGCAGGTTTTCAGTTTAGAAGTGCATTGCAGTTTTTGTATTCTTCACCTTACCCGGCATTTTATTTTGCTGACAGTTTCCTTTAACAGAATGCAGCTTAATTATACTCAGCATTACCTGATCAGCAGGAGTTTGCTTCTTTGAAACTTTTTTTTTGTCCATTAAATGTATGAATTAAATCTGGCCCATACCTACCTTTACTATCTGCAATGCTTAATTTAACAGCCCATATTACATTATGCTTGTACTCAAAAAGAAATGTAATCTCAAAATGATTCATAGATGCTCACAGTAGCCTACATAATGAGCACTCAGAAGACTAACAAAAATTGATTGTGCCCTGGGAATCAGCATACAATATATAAACTATCTGTAGAGTCTTGGTCAGACTGCAAACTCCATTTTGATGGCACAGTTCATCCTTGCCATTCCTTATTCTGAACCACTCTTCAAGAGAGTGATGGGACAAGATCTGTGCAGAGAGAACAGCTTTAGGAGTCTAAAGATACTTGGATCACACACCTGGATCATCTCTCATCCTAGGTAAGTCTGTTTTCTGCTTAAAATTTGAGTTTTTGTGAGATGGTAACTAAAATAAAAACCACCTAGCCAAATAAATCACAAAAAGGGACAAGAGTAGAAGAGGATGCCACAGGAACAAAGAAATATAGCATTATAAATCAAGCAGACTCTTGGTATGAATTTAGGCTGACTTGCAGCAAAATCAGTCAGGCAAGACTCTAGGTGCCTGAAGAAACACTTCACCAAAAAAAAGCAATGTTCCTGACCTTTCAGGGGACTTTGCCCTCAGCCCAGATGCTCCTGAAGAGTGAGGAGATCAAGGCAGCTCAATACCCTGTATTGTCTCAGGCAGTGCTGCTCTCTGCGTTCCCCAGAGCAGAAAGTAATTTGCTGTAGAATCTCTTTTTGACTACCACTGCTTCAAAGCAGACAGGAGTTATTCCCAGAGCATGGATTTGACCAGACTGTCAAACAGAGGCTAGCATTCTGCTAAAGGCATGTCCTGAGCTTGTCACCTCTCCCCAGAGCTTGGGTACAGACTCACAAAAGGAGGTAGGAAGGGTCACAAAAGGAGGCAGGGAAGTTCAGGGCCTCCCTGTCCCCTCTCCCCAGGAGCACAGCACTTAGCCAGGACATAGTGAACTGGTTTTAGTTCCATCTCCTACTGCCAAGACAAACAGGCCTGCCTGCCTTCCAGAAAACACCTTTAATGGGAAGGTGGGCCCAAAAGAAATCCTGTACAACTGTGTGCAGGCAGCCTTGGCATTTTGACCTTGATTTTATGCTTTGAATATCTCCCTACCATCTTTTTTTTCCAAGCCCAGCTTCCTACTGTGTGGCTGTAGCTTATGATGGTGACATTTGCTTTCTGCTCCTTCTTTCAAACCTGTTCTACTTTGTAGAACAGTTTTCAGAAAGAGAGAGAGAGAACAGCATGGGGCACAGCTCTGCAGGCCTACAGCACTAAGCTGTAGAGGGCAGAGGGCTGTACAGAGGGCTGTACTCCCCACATCCCATTCCAAGGCCACTTACAAATATCATACACTAAATATTTGGACAAAGTAACATTTGGTCATATTTTAGGAAAAAAGTCCACATAATTTGCTGTAGAATTTTACCAAGCCTTCCAGGTCCTACCAGAGTGTCACTTATAATAATAAAAATAATGTCAGTAGTGGCTTCACAACTTCCAGTTCAGCCAAGAAGCATACACTTACAGCTTCCCAACACTGTTCTGAGGATTCCAGCTTCAGCATGCAACTATTCAGTTCTAGGCAGGATTGTGGTAAACACGTAATTCCAGACTCCCTCTAATAATTAAATCAAGACATGGTGTTTTACTCTTCTTGAGTATGTCAGACTTACTGGGAGTAGGTGCATCCAGGCTGCATTAATGCTCTCAATTTCTTGCTAATCTGCCTCAAAGGACACATACACACAGTACCACTGACTTCAACATGCTCGTATTAGAGCACAGTTTATGCATCTACTTATGTGGGAAGATTTTCTTAAATCAGGGCCATATCTTTTACAATAAACATGGATTGAAGCCCTATGTCTGGTAATGCTTAAAGGCTGTCCTAAGCATGGAGGATTTAACTGCACATTAGAGGACTGCTGTGCTCAGAGGGAGTTTGTTTTCAGGTATGATTGTCCAGCAGTCCATCCTCAGGAAGACAGCCACAGGTACAAGAGACATCAGCCGTCCTTTCCACGAGCTGCCCGCCACCATGCGCCGACCCTCAATACCACCACATCTGCTGCACTCTGAGTATAATTGCTACAAATTGAAAATAACAGCATTTCCTTTCTACATTGTTTCAGTCTCAATAGCTGCACAGACACCCGAGATTGAAATCAAGAGTTGTAGATGAGAAATTTAGATATAATTGAGTGTGAAGCATCTCATTTCAGACAAATTGTTTTGCTTTAATATGTACAAGTGTACTGGTAAAAGATGTTTTGAATTGCAAAATCCAATCAATCAATGAAAGAGTGAAAGAAATTAGTTACATTTTGCAAAACACATAGGAAAAATGTTTTCTATTGAAGTAAAAAGAACATTTCCTCTCTCATGAAACAGGAGGTTTTTTTAGTAACTATTCTATGGTACATAAATCACATTCAGTCTAAAAGTACATGTATTAAAAGAAAAAATTTCAGTAGCCAGTAGAGCTCAAGAAGTTCCTACCTTCACTGAATAGCTAATTAAAGCACTCATTTATCATTCAAAAAGTCTCAGAAAAGGATAAAAAGGGAAGAAAACAAAAGAAACAAATACATGTGGTGGTGAGACAGCTGAATAAGCTATGTCCTCAGCTGAATTTAGTAAGTCTCAAAATTTAATGCCAACAGAAACAGAGTGAAAATACCATGACAGGGAGGATCTGCAGAATGGCTTAGGAGGTGCAGGCAGCCTCTTGAGAGCTCCTAAGCAGCCACTGTGCAAAAGTGCAGTCATCTCACTGAGTTTTACCTCTGCCATATTGGGACTGGCAGGATTTTGCAGTAAAATGGTTAAATTAACAGACTGTTTTACCTAGGGCTCATTTCTTCTTAGGCAACTATCCACTTAAACGAAGAGCTCTGTGTCTCTCAGTTTGTAACAGTGAGGTTTTACAGAACTTACAGAAAGGCATGTTCCTGTCCAATACTTTACTGAAGACTTCGAGTTGCTATCCTTAAAGTACAACAACCAACCCAGAAGAAAGTGTTGAATGGTTTGAATCATCAGTGCCCTCACTCTGCCTTCTACTTTTTTCTATAAGTTTCCCAGAGTAGCTTTTGGGGGAGTTTGTTGTGCAAGATGCTCCGGTTTTGATAGACAATAAAAATCAGTCAGTTCATAAAAACACATCTTTGAGATGCTCTAATCTCTCTGTAAAAGCCTCTGTAGAAGAAAGGGGTCAGAAGAGGCAGGAGGCAAGGAGTCAACATAGGAAGCATTGGAAAAATTTCAGAGTCCTGGAACAAGTAAATAAATAGAAATGAGCTGAAAAGCTGAGAAAGGCAAAGAAAATGAGAAGTTCACGAGCAACTGCCCCATTCCCTTTTCTGACAAACTGTTCTGGTGGTGACACTGCTGGAGACCACTGATCAAATTTGCAGGATTTGCACAGCAGCCTGGTAAGTTGTTCTCTGTAATGGAATCCATTATAAAAATATGTGCACCTAACCATAAAAATTCTAGCTACAACCAACAATCTTCCATAGAAAAAAGTAGCAATGAGAATTTATTAACTAAAACAAGTAGCATATGCAACTGCAAGCTGCTACAGCTACAAAATCTATTGCACTGTAACTGGAGACTATACAACAAGTGCTTGTTGTCTCAAGCCATGTAAGTACTACAAATTCTAGACCTAAACCAGCCATTTGTATGGTACCAACATATTAAACTCAGGGCTCAAGGATTTTGGAAATCCTTATTATAGAAAGGTTGATTTATCTGGTGTGTATGTAGCAAATCAATATAACAGCAAGCATAAAGCTGACAATATATTTTGCAAAATTCCCTATAAGTATGACATGATATAGTTTTTGAAACATGCTTACCACGTTGTGGCTCTAATGTAAAAATTAGACAATGATTGACTTTGTGAAGGCAAAAAATCTTCTATAGCCTCCTACTTTTTCCTCTTTTTTTCTTTAAAATGACCATATAACTTGTTAGCCAGTCTCATCTCTAGGGGAAAAAGCTCTTGCTTCATAAAACCTCTACCCATAATTTGACACCATTTAGCAATTTCTGCTTATTGAAGCTGAATTAATTCACAAAATACATGAATTACAACACTTGTTACTTCACCAGCAAATGTGCCCATACGATCACTACTGAGGTCAGTGAAGGGACACTAACAGTGCCTTCAATTTATTAGTTTGCACAGAAAAATTTTCAGCTCAGTTTCTTTAATCCCTGGAGCATAAGTATCTGAAATATTTGGAAATAAAAAATAAATATAAAATAAAATTATAAAGGTGCAGTATCCTTAACTGTCCAGAAGTGAGGAGACAGCTAGTTTTGATCAAAAATTGAATTATTTTAGGGTGGTTAGCATTATTCAACATGAAAATTTTATTGCTTTTTAGATGCTCAAATACCTATGACTGTCTTGTGTACGGATCACATGTTCAAATGTCTCGTTCTAAACATTGAACTTCTCGTTTCCTCCTATCTTGTCCTTAATAAATGTCTGACTCTGAAACACAATATCCATGGAAAGATCATATTTTTGATGAAGGATGTTATCTTTCATATAACAATAGTATATGGCAGACAATGATAGCATCCCTTTAGTGAATGTGACTAGAGCAGAAATTCCCCTTTATTTGTATATACTTCTTTTTTTTTCTGTTAAAAACTTAGCACAAGTGATTTAATAGTGATTTTGGTTACCTTACATATGGTTTGTTTAATTGTAAAATACACTTGTGTCAGAGTCTAACCTTCCCCCCACATTGTAAAACTGCAAATTTTCTGTAGTTTATTTTTCTTGGTTGTAGGTAACTGTTATATCAATGAAATAGCATTGTGAACTCAAAAGATTTTTGTTACTTTATAATAGACAATTCTTCTGTCTAGAATATGTTGTCTTTACAGCTACAGATCAGCACCTGCACACATCTACACACCAGGCTGAAAGGTGAATGAGGGAAGGAGAACAATAAATACAGGAATATTACCAGCTAAGAAAATGCCACAAGAAGAAGGGGGAGCAGGATGCTCTCTTCCCTAGTGAGGGTTGAGGCAAGATCAATCTGCTGCTTATAGTACTGAGGCCTTTCACACAAATGAAAAAACACCATCAGCATACATCCTGGGAAAAATCCAGATAAAACCTCCCCACAGTATGGCAATGCTTAACACATACTCAGTTGAAACAACTGCTGCATCATGTCCCCAAGGCAGCAAGAAGCCAGCAAAGATAAAACAATTCTTTTGTACACTGTATAGTTTTGCTGTGGGCTTGAGGATCCATCTGCCTGGAAGGTGTGTGAAAAATGAAAGCTGTTGTCCTGTTTTTAATTATTATCAATGTTTTTGATCAAAGAGTTATTGAACAAACACAGCTATTGTCCCAAAGCACTAACCCACTTACTATTCTCTAATTTTTAAAAAAACTTAGAGTAAATATTTAAACCACATGACATACAAAATTTCTCGGTTTAGTGCAAGCCCCCGATTTCATCTTCAAATGCATCAATTTTGGTGCACCAGGCACAAACTACCCTTTCTATAACAGCCTCAGCAGCAAAGGCATCAGGCTCAAGTCTGGAGTGTTATAACTCAACAGCAAGCAATGTGCCTCGGGCTGATGCTGTCAGGGAGGTCATGGGCTGGGAAGAATATTTTTTAAAAAAATCAATCCTCTAGGCAAGTTCAAGAGTGTAAGAGGAGTAATGTAAGAGGTTTAAAGTCTCCTAGATCTATAATGTTTGTGTAGTGGAGTGAAAGGGCAGGGAGGTAGATTATGAGACACAGAAAGGGAGTTTTACTTGGCTAAGAATTACCAAAACATTCCATATGAAAAATATTGAAACTCTTGGCCAAGGAGTTAAAAAAAGCAAGGCAGGCATTGCTTGATATTTGGAGAGAGTTTCTCAAACACTGAAGGGCAAGCATGTCACCAGGTAATGAGAAAGCACAGTCCTGACAATAGGCATTACATAAAGCTTACAGTTGGATGGGGGCTCAAAGATGCCACAACCAAGCTCCAGCATTTTATGCCATACTACTATGAGATGTAGCAATACTGTGATTCTGTTGTCTCTGAAACCAGCCGTCCTGTCAGACACCGAAGGCCAAGGAATTGGGACTCAAACATTCATTTCCCTTCCCTCACTGGATCTATGCTACACTTCCTTCTCTGGGCATCCCAGTTCTGCATAGTTGTTGGCTGATAAGGATTTCCTGTATCTGGAAAGACCCGTTCAACATGTTAACAACTAATAGGAACGCCAGTGATTTCAGCTGTGTCCTGTATAGAATGTACTCCCAGTCCTTATGTTATGCATCTCCACTTGGGGATATTTCTCCCTTTCTTTCAGACAGCTGGTGACAAAGAGGCCATTTAGAGCTACTGCAAAGGCATTGATGAGTATGGGGGGTTAATATGTATATACAATATTAGTGCAAAATCTTTGAGATTTAAGACAAAAAAATACTTGGGTAGCATTTACTGATCTTGATATGATACCTGCTACACTACTTGTTTTATTTAAATAAAAGAACACCTAGAGGACAAATGAAACCATTTCCAGTCTTTATAGAGGAAGGCTTCCCCTCCATCTTAATTCACGCATTTTTTCAGTATTGACTGCAACTTGAATCAATGCACTCCACTGGGTTACCTGATGATCATATTCTCTGCAATATACAGGTACAATGGAGTAAGTCAAAACCAAAGGACATTCTTAATACACTCCCACATTATTTCTCAGATTTTTTTACCTTCTTCATCCTTTTAACCCCAAACAGAGGCTTCTAATTTGCACACTAAGTTCAAGAGCTGACAGCTCACCCTGACCACTTAATAAACATCAGCAAAGCCCTGTTGCTTTAGTGTTAAGAGATCCATGCTGACTTCAAGGTGTGTTCTTCTGTTTGTTTAGTGACAATGAGCCCACAGTAATGAGCTGGCCACAGCAGCTATTCTGCACTGAAAGGGGTAGACTCTCTTTCTTTAGGTTCTGTTTTAACCTCAGTTTTGAATTTGGAAATCCCCACCACACTGGGCAAGGGGTGTAGGAACGCAGAGAGTTCCACTTAAAATATTAGAGGCAAATTGCCTTCAGTGCAGCACACCATTAGCAAGTTTTCAAGACCCAGACATAGCCTCCTTTTAAGCAAAGCGAGACCTTCAGCAGCAAGAGATTATGATCCTCTTCATCTACATTTTGTGCCAGCTCTATATGTTATAAAAGAAAGGTTGCTCTGAGTATTTCACTCACTTTTTACCATTATTCCTTTTCTCCCCTTTCTGGGAAGGCTTTCAGCCTGTTGATTATATTTCTGTGCTGAGTTGCTGGAAATATTTAATCTAAAATGACAATTTGACTAAATACAGTGGCTGCCATTTTATGTAGCCACAGGAGAGGTGAAAAAGTCAGTCTGTGGCTTCACTTTGTGAAATGGGTTATAACTCAGAGAATAGACATATAACATTTTCTGTCCATCAGTCTATGCTTTCATTTCACAGTTTTATCTGCTATCTAAAAGCTACTTGTTTACCAAGTCACCCTTATCTTTCTTCTGTGTGAAACTTCTCTGCAATAAATAAAATGCCTTGTGTTTGCTGTGCCTCCAGATCATTTTGATTTCAAGCACACTCAAGATTTCATTTTGATTGCCCATCCAAAAATTATATTTCATATTATGTCATAGCATCAAAATATACCAATAGAGAATACTATTTCTCAGTTGGGGTTTTTTCCTGTTTGTTTTCCAAGCAAAATTAAATATGTCTGCCTTATAAAATTTTCAGGGCATTTTCACTGAATTAAAATGAACCAGAATTAATGCAGCTGCAGAGTGGTTCCAAAAGTAAATGAAAGATGAGCATAAACTAAGTTGACTACCAATAACTTCCCATAAGCAAAACTATTGTACTGATTAATCCACTAGTGAGACAGGTCTTAAGTAAGATTTTTTTCACTGTTCACTGAACCTCATAAAATATTTAGATGAGCTCACAACTTCAGCTGACAAACACACTGATAGCAATGAGAAAAGTTTTAGTCTGATACAATGGTTCTAGAAATAAAAATTAAGAAGTTCCTCTATCAATAATGTGTAAAAATTAGTTTCTTTGCATGAACCTAGGAATATAATTTAGCTTTTTCCATTCACATGCAAATACTCTATTCCTAGTGCACAAAAGATATTCCAGGGAAGAAATTAAAACATTATAGAATCTAATAGCAGGGTTATTACATGTCAAGCAAGTTTTGTGTTATGCTTTGTTTCAGGTTCTGTGTGATATGACAGCTGTTTCTATTCAGATGGTATTTTAAAGGAAACATTTCCTGTAATTTTAGCTGACTCATTCAAACTAGCAATACTCCATTTTAAAATACCATTGAGAAAATGCAAAGCATTTCTTCACTGGAGACAGCATTCACTGTTCTAATCTAATGCAAATGTTAGTTAGAATCAACAAGCCTGCACAAATGCCAAATTGCTTGTCCCCCTTTAGATGATTTCACACCTAACACAGCAACAGACATAATTTGCCAGAAAGCACATTAAAAAGCATTTTAAAATGTATCACTGTGTATTATCTCTATGGTAAATAACACAGTAGGTCCCAGATGGCTGTTCTAAACAAAGAGAAAACAAAAAAACAATCCCAAAACACAACAAGGTCTGCAATACAAATTCAACTGGGACTAATATTGCAAACCCTAATAGAAACAGCACTCTGACATGAATAAAAGCTGCTTCTTAGTAAGGGACAGCCAACAGATTGTCAAAGACGTCTTCCAAAGACAAAAATGTTAATTTAAGTAGCAAGACTACTTTTTCCAGCTAGACCTGGCTAAGTCCCATCCTATTTCACTACACAGAAGATAGATATATGAACTGATAAGACTATTTGTGTAAAGATGAGGAATTCATAGATGTCTGAGGGAAGAACTCAGTGCTGAAATCACATTTCCTTGTCAGAAGTTGCTCCAGACATATCCCCAGGCAGGGCAAACATCCCTGTGTCTGTGAGAAGAGAAAGGCAGCAAAGCTTGTGGGGTCAGCAGTGCCAGAGCTGTGGATGAGGCACTGAGGGATGAGCCATATGGTAATAACAAAGTGGCAGCCATTTAGGTGGCCATAGGAGGATCATTTGTTTTGTGGGCAGTGATCAAAACTAAAACGAAAAAAAAAGCAGGAAGACTGGGGAAAGCACCTGGTGCTGCCAACTGGAACAGCTGATGCCATAAACCAGTTTGGTGATTATGCAGATAGAATCCTTTATAAATCTGTCCCAGCATATGGTGAACAGGAGAACAAAGATGGCTGAAATACCAGAGCACAGTTTCTATCAGGGCTCCTGAAGGTATCCAAGAGCTGTAAAGGAGTAAGACCAGACATAACTCTAAGACTGGTGAATGTTCTTCAAGATGAGGATGATGAAACCTCCCCACAAACTGTTGCTGTCAGTGAGGTACTGTTTATAAGGAAGTAAACAAAAAAGAAAAAAAAAAGGGGGGGGGGGGGAAGCACACCAATACCAAACTGAGGATCTATATCCATGTTAAAATGTGAGCTTGAGCATTGATAGGATTTTTTTCTAGTGTTTCACAACCAGGATGGCCCCTCTTGATGCCCTGGGGGTTGCACAACAATTTGACCCAGCTGAGACCCATAAACCAGAATTACACACAGCAAATACTGAAATAACAGTCACAGAATCTGCTTTTAGCTAAGCTTCAGTACACCTTTGATCTCAGCACTCCCTGAGCCTTTTATTTTAACATGGCAACTCCTCCTTGCCCTTTCATCCCTCCTGCCTACTTACAGGAATGTGACCCCAGCTGCTGACCCTCAGCCTGGCTTTGCGCACTGCCACAGGCTCTCCTTCCACAAAACCACCCATAAGTTATTCATCTTGAGACTCAGGTGCTGCAGCAAGAACGGCAAACACTGCTAGCTGAGTGCCAGGGAAAGCCCACAACAGGTCTGGCATGTCCTGGCCAGTCCCCTGCATCAGCTCTTTCTCCGTTTAGCAGCACAGATGTTGTGTCACACTGAAATACTGATCATGTTAAGTAAAACCAGAATTTCCCAGAACATCAGCTGGCTACCAACCAGCACTCACATGGCTCTGAACTGAAGACACTCCTTGGGAAATCTCATCTGAATTAAGTTTTGGCTTTGTTGGCTTCTACTTGTAATGTTTAGCTTGTTTTATACTGTGCATAACTGTGCTTCCCGAAAGCATCAGGTGTTGTGTTCTAGCCCTCTTAGAATTAAAAAAAAAAAAGCCACTGTACCCAATGGAAACAAAAAATCTACTGTAAATTTGACTAACATATACCTGAACTTTCTGCATAGACTAGATCATCAGTATGCACAGCAGATAACACTGCAGGACGCAATAACACACCCTCCCACAGCTCCCGAGGCTGTGTTAAATCCATCAGTGGTTCTGCTAATTGATAAAAGAATGTTTGAGGCTGGAAGCCAGTTCAGGTTCACGTCACATCCCCCTCCCAGACGGCACTGAAACATTATGTTGATGCTGGGAGGAGCAACATCACGGTTCTCCTCAAAGACCTGTTGCCATCTGTTGCCAAACTACATCAGAAGGGGATGACAAGAGTCTTTAGTCCATCACCCTCTCATGTGCTAAGTGGAGAGACAGAAAGCACAGAGACATCCACATGCTGTCAACCATTTCAGGAACAGATTAATTGAAGCTGGCAGAAAGGAACGTGCTGGTACAGACTGACTAGAGTGAAATTACTCAATATTTGGCCAATACAACTACATGCAATTTTTATAGAATGTTTTTGTAAGAACTTTCCATTCCATTTTCATTATCTCAAAGAGGTGAGATGGGCGAGGAAACAGGCAGAGAGGTAAAGCTACACATACAACACCAATGCCATGACTTGTGCAGACCCTAAAGCACAACCCAGGACATGAGTTCTGTGTCCTTTCCTCCAGGCTGAGACAGACATTCTTCCTCAAGTGACCTTGGCACTCTAACACATTCCACAAGGAAACATAAATCCATTAAGGACTATCTTTGGAGAGGAAAATGTCACTATTTCATTCCATGTTCTCATTATATTTGCTTCCACATCAGTTGATTTTTTTGTCATTTTTTCATCTCTTATGAGAGCATAAAAGTTACAACTTGGCTCCAGTTTGAATTTATTTCTACTCTACTATAAATATTTATCAGGCAAAAAATACAAAGTAGTGAGAATGAAAAAAGGTAGTATTAAAGTATAGGATAAATCATTATGTCAAAAAGCTTGCAAAAAGAATCGAATGTTCAATTATTCCAGACATCCGTTTGTCTTCTCTGACAACAGAGTTCCTTGACAGTCCTACGTTTATAAGAGACATGAATTAAAGTGAGAAACACAAAGGCAATTTCTGCAAGTGTTTATAACTTCAGATTAGGCCTGCCAAAAGCAGACACACTCACTAGAATTTCAGTCATGTGACACTGAAAACTGATTACCAGAGCCATTACCACACCAAACAGTGCCTGTTAGATAGAAAGCAAAAGCCAAAATGTAAAATCTTTATCCCATCTCATTAAATGGCTATTAAATAATAGAAATGCACTGGTAAGTATTTCAGAATTACACTCACAAGCAATAAAGCACAGAAGACAAGGCAGAAGATTTTCTCCCAAGTGTATTACTGTAACACGGATGGTTTTTAGAAAGGTGCTAAGGGGCAGCAGCAGGTCACTCCCAGGATTATGGGTTTGTGCTGTTTCTTACAGCTCCACTTTACACAGTTACTCTTCACACAGGTTGCCACTCCAGACAAGAGCAACCCATGCCCAGACACAGACAACATCACACATTTGCAGCCATGAAGCAAAAGGTCACCAAGCAGATTGCTTCTGTCATTGCTAAAATGACCACCCCCTCTCTGTCCCAGTGTCCAGAGGCAGACTGGATGTGCTGGTGGACACTGTCCTCCCCTAGAAAGCACAAAATCCAGGGGATACTTAAGCAACCCATAAGGGGGTACACTGTGGGTGAGCTGTGCTGGGAAGCCCATTCCACCACGTCTCTGGCATCTTTTCCCAAATGAAGCTGTTTTGATGTAGCTCAGTTCACATACCCCAATCCAAGGCCACCTCCTCAGAGCTAGCTGCCCATCCCACCAGCAGTACCTTGCATGGGAGAGAAGAGATGCACCAACCACATTAGAAATGAGGTCAGCCAATAAACAAAAGGGGGAAGGCAGTAGACTGCAAATTGGGGCAAAAGCCTTCCGCACCAAAACAAGCCCAGGAACAGTGACAATCAAAGAAGGAAAATAAGCAGCTTCAGCCACTGGAGTTTTCTTGCCAGCACCCTTGCTCTGGAAGCCACTAAACATTGTGTGTCTGAGAGGCACCAAGCATTGTGCCCTACTCATTTATCCCAGGTGAATCAAATTTACTGAACAGGGCAAATTCTCTCAGCTGAGAAAGAATCCTCGGAGCAACGAAACATACATATAGAACACCTGGGCCATACTGCTGTGGCGTTCCCTGCTGCCATGGATGAACCTGCAGCAGCACATTTCTGGACTTTGCAGAGTGCCTGTCTGCTGAAGGCTTTGTCATCAGCTTGTAGTGAATGGCTCTTGTTAAACAATGAGGTATTTCCCTTTGTATTTGTGGTATAACTGATACAAAGGAAGGCAAGAAACAATACAACACCACCAAAGCGAGTGAGGAAGCAAGCAGATGTGCCTCAGCAGCACACAAGCTGCCTGACCATTTATTGTTTTCATTTACACAATGTTTTTAGCTACAGCTGAAAGCGTGGAGAGCTTGAGTGTGTCATTGCTTTGTAAACTAAACCAAGGCCCTTTCTCTTTTGTGTGATTTCTCTGGAATTACTCCCTCTCCACCTCTCTAAAGACTGCCTTTGCTGAGCAAGTAGTACGAAGATTTTACTTGAGCATTCATACAGGATTGAACCACTTCTTGGTCCTTCTTGTCACAAACACCACATACACTAACTGCTGTGACACGAGGATTATCTGCAGAGGCTGACATCTTTCCATGCATTGCCTTCCGCTCAACTTTATCCACTGCCATAAAGCATTTCAGAATAGTAGGCTCATCACAGTCATCTTTCTGCAATAACCCTGGACCACCTCAGACCTCTCAGGCTGGGACTCCACAAAGGGATACCCAGCCTCTGAGAAACAGCAGTATCTGACACTCAGCAGACACTAAATAGATGCACAGGTGCAGTGCCACGAGGTGCTGCTTCCCAGATACCTGGCTGATCTCTTTTCTCCACATCTGTGCAGCCTAGTTGCTTCATTTTTCTTATTGGCCCCAGTTCAACAAAAGGCTAAAGTATGTCAGGATAGACAAGGCTTGAAGTCACACACAAGCTCGTGAAACTGTGGCTGATGGTTTAGCCCCATCAACTCTGCCTTCTTTGCTGAGAGTGGTATGATGAGCTAGAAGCAACAGAGAGGACTGCTGTTGGAACAATTTAGCAATTAAAACACCAAAAGGCACTCTGAAATATGCTCTGTATATAGATATTTTCCACAGATTGTTGTTGCTGTCTTGTCTTGAAGAAATGTGTCAAAAAATGCATATTATCTCCTTTTTCACTGTGGCATAGCCGTGATTTGATATTTGTATCAGCAAGCAATGCAAATACTTCATAAAAGCCTTTAATAGTGTAATTCAGCTAACAGTGGCAACAGTAATCAGCAGTTTTCTTCAGACACTGAGCAATCTAACAGCTTTGTGTGATTGCATCTCAATATTTTGCTAAAAGCAGGGGTTGGTGTAAAGGGATTCAGAGAGCAGCACGATTGAACAGGTGAGCACAGGGGACAATCATTGTGTCTATGAAGTATTCATACCATGCAAGAGAAGAAAAATGGGAAAAGTGAAGAAAACTGGCATCTCCAGATTTTGTCCATTTAAATGAATCTAAATTGTACCCACTTCAATGGATTATAAATTTTGCCAGTGAACAGATTCATGTACGCTTTGAGATAGTACTGAATAATCTTCTCATTAACAAAAATAGCTCAAACAGTACAGATTTAAAATAATTCTGATTTAGGTGCTGCTAACAATATTTTTCATGTTTAGAAAATCATATATACACATATATACTGGCTCTAACAGAGGAGGATATTCCAAAAAAATCAAGTTAACAAAGTCAGGAATAGCATTATTTATTCATTCATTCATACTTTTAAAGGTGACATGCCAAACTGAGCAGTAAGTTGTTTTTCACTTAGTTATGCCTCCTCTGTATTTAGCTAGGCATAACCCAAAAATGTTTTCACAAAATATCTCCTGTGTTTTCCTAGCCTAAAGCTTCACCAGTTCTGTGACACCCTTAACTGTAATTATACTTCCTCTGGAATTGCACCCTAAATAGAAATTGAACTATTCATGCTGCAAATTGAAACTCTTCAAGGCGAAGCCATACAAATAACTTGCATTACCCTTAACCTCCTCCCAAAATTTGATAAGATCACTCCTGTTTCTCAGAAAGATCATACTAATTGCTGTTATTTTTCTCAAGTCCAGGCAAACACATCCACACCAACAAGTAAATGTTTGAACGACCCAGAAAAATCTCCCTTTAACCTTTAGAGTAAGTGGATGACCTCATGTGAAGATCCAGCAAGCCACAGTCAGAGCTGCTGTCTGTATTTGGGAGCCAATGGAGCAAGAGCATGGGGCATTTCACACATTACAATCAGGGTTTGCACTTACAGAACAGAACAAACAAAACCACTTTGGGGATTGTACAGCAAATGAGGAAGAACAGTGTCCCAGGTTTTCTTTGGCCAAGGTACAAAGCACCCTGAGACCAGTGACACTGAGCCCTCTGAGCCCCTGACATGGGCTCACCCCTCACACAGGGCAGCCTCCCAGGAAGGACTCAACCACCACCTGCCCCAGCCTGTCTGACAGCTTAGCCTTTATTAAAGGACACTGTTAATCACTGTCATCCCCCCTGTTTGTCTCTTCCCTTCTAGGCTCCTATACCCCCCATTCCACTTCCCTGCTAGCCAGTGCCACTGTAACTCATGAAACAACCCCTGGGTTAGGCTCAGATTTTCCTCATCATCCCTTAGTCCTCTAGAAAATATTTTTGTTGAATGTTATTATTATTTTTCCTGAGCACTGATATCAACAGCAGATTTTAATGGTCAGGTGTTCAACTTATTGCTGTAGGTGTTCAGGCAGCAGGACATGCACAGATGGGACACAACCCTTCTGCACTTCCACACCCATTGGAATTTCCACTGGGAAGACACAATCCTCCATCCCACTGCACATCTAAGCCAGAGTAAAGACAATTCCCAATTCTTTGCTTGTTATGCTTAATATTATTGCTGCTTATCTGCTAAGGAAATCACCACTCAATAAAATGAAAACCTCTGATTTAACTAATGTCAGATTCTAACGCACTGCGCACAAAATACAAATGAAAACTCCTTTTGCAGTAAGAAAAACCAGCATGTACTCTAGAAGAACCAATCCTGCCAGAGAAAAGAACGAGGCTGAAGGAATAAGCACATAGTTTTCACCTCTAACTTCTATAATTTCATTATGGAAAACTTTGGGATATTTGCTTGGTGTAAATGTGTTCTGTGATCCAGCAGGACTAGAATTAAATTATTTCAACAGAAAAATTGTATTAACATTTGTTCTTGAAATGCAGCATTATGATAACACATTTTACACTGGGAACATTTCTACAAACTTTTTTTAAAAAAAAATCAGTGCCAATTCTCCTCCTCCTGAACAGACTATTAATATCCTCAGGTAATTCATCAGTAAGAGAGTCCAACTAATTAATTGCTGCAGGCCTAGTTACACACTGTTATATTTGTTAAAGGGACATGGTCAGGATAACATTCACTAATCAAATTCACAATATTCACCAACAGAAAGTGGTAGAGTTAGATCAGAATCAACTTTAGCATGAAAAAGAAAATTCAAAGAGACACAATACAGCCTTACATCAGGGAGATAATTGACTGCCTACACTAGGAACAAAGATCTCATTCCTGAAATGGCTGGAAATGCCTTTCCATGGTCCAGGGAGAATACAGTAATTCTATAATTCCTTCTGAATAGTTCTCAACCACAGAGCTTGATAACCAGAGATTATTTACATATAATCATACATGTTTATCATGTTTTAAGATATGCATCTTAAAATCCAGCAACTCTTCTTTCACCCATCCAGGTGTGGAGCCAGGTCTTCCCTACTTCATAAAGGACTCACTGGCAGGGTCAGCAGGGCAAGGTGACTCCTGAAATCGGCTTCAGGAAGACAGGTGAGGCAGCTGGCAGCTGTATTGGCTGAAGAAAGACAATTCATTTTGTCTTGCTTTGGGAGGGTGGTTTTGTTGTTTGAAGTAATAAACAGGACCCTGAGGAAAAGCCTGAAAGTGATCTGAGCTTGTTGTTTAATCCTTCCTACCTTTTTCCCTAGCAGTCTGCGCTAATCATGCCCAGCCCCATCTGAAATACCAAACACACAACACCTACCTGCCTTATATTTATTAGCTAACAGAGCCACCTGCAAAAAGATTGACCATAGCAGTACCTGCACCTAAGCCTAGGACAGAGAAGTATGCAGCACTCATACAGACATTTTCAGGTTAGATTTGTGCTCTTTAATTAAGCAAAACACAAAGAAGGACAAAAACAAAAGGCTGTAGCAAGTGTCTGTGGAAGTCAGCTCACACTCCTTTTCCTGCCAGTTGTACAGCTGAATTTAATAGCTCACCCTGCTATTCTCTCTGCTCCACTTTCAAAACCACATTATAGGCAAGCACAGTGTAAGGTTAGCATTTTCAAGAGTTCTTTGCAACTTGTTTTTCCCAGAAACAGTATCTTGTCTGTGAATGTGACTGTTATCTGAACCCTTGTGTTACTCTATATCAGCTGTGAGACTGTTTATGCTAACAGTGAATAGCAGAAATATTCTGCTATTTCCCTGCAGATTTGTGAGCCTCAAGTCCACATGCTGCCTATGGACTTCACATCCAGTCTCCTTTGTGAGCTATTTCATATAAAGGCGTGAGAGCAGCAAGAGGATCCTAAAAGTAATCTGCATAAAGGCCTATGCAGCAGCACAGGGAAACTTTGCTTGTTGAAGTGCACTACTAACTCCATTTAGAAAGAGAAAAATATCTGAAGCATCCTTAACTGGGTTGAAGTATTCACATGCTTAGAAATGGGAGGTATGAAAAGAATAATTTTCATTTATAGTGATGTTACATGACTTAAGATCTGAATGCAAGCCATGAGGAGATAACATCTCTTATATAAAAGGAACTTGGAGAGAGGGATCCCTTTCACATCTTCAGGTAATCCAGTTGAGAAAAGCAGAACATTTCTATCCCCCCTTTAGATGCCTTTTTTCCTTGCTCTAGCAACAACACTACATATCTGGGCATACACATTTAGAAAACACCTATATAACCACAGCCCTATGACTGGTGCTAAAAAATAGTGTTGGGAAGAAGATGAACATCTTTGCAGAAGCTGCTTGGGTTAAAGTCACCCCACAGTGAGTAGCAATTGAGATGAAACCTTAATGGGGGACAGATTGTTCCCACCTACTTATTAAGGGCAGCTGCTGGTCTAAATGAAGTGGACAAATGCAGGTTGCTCCAAGGGCTGGAGAGCAGTCCCAGCCTCCCAGCTCCCCTCAACACCCTAGGGAGTGTCAGTGACCCAATTTTTTAGACCTCTCCCCTTTCTGTTCCCTGCCCCACTTCTGCTTCCTCCCCTCAGGCTAAGGCAAGAAAACATGGTTTTTCGTGCTCTGATGAGAAGCCTTGAACAGTCTGAGAAGCTCTACAGAGTTTTTGTACATTCAATTGCAGCTTCAGGGCTATTTACTCAGTTTGCCAGCATATGAGCCAAAGGGACAAGCAATGGCAAGCCTAAGGCTCTAGAACAGTGTAACTCAGGGGTTGGCTGGGCTAGGGATGGCCTGCACCAGCCTTTTGGAGGATCCTGACACACTAACACATACTGAGAAAAACCAAGTCCCTAGGCAAAAAAACTCATTGTGCAACTACTACCAAGGCACAAAGTAACCAAATACACATCACATAAACACCTGGTCCTGACTGTGGGTGCCCAAGACTTCCAATCTGCATCTGATCCTCACCTGTCCCCTGAGTCCAGGGAACAGAATTCAGCCACAGAGGCTACAGAGCAGAGATCACTGGGGACAAAACTGACCACCTCAATTCACCCAGCAATTTCATTCATGGGAAATTGTGTTTCAATACCAGAACAGCTTTCTGCAATATAATCCTAACACACATTTCAGCCAAAGTAAGGATGTCTCAAGAAAAAAAAGAACATTTATTACTGATCAGAAAAATAGTGGTTTCTAATTGGGCTATAGCACTCACTAATCTCTTTTAATGGTGTATTATACCATCTTATTTTTTCTTTCTTTATTAAAGCAAATAATTTCCCTGTTGCTTGTGTGTTTATAAAAGGATAAACAGAAATGGATTATTCAAAATTTTCAGAGGATCTCTACATTGATAACATGGTGTTGTAAGCAGCAACTAAAACGTTGCAACTAGTGAATTCAGTCTTTTACCTTTTTACTTCGCCCAGGTTTCCAACAGACAACATTATGCCTTGTTTCTTCTCTTGGTTAATTATCACTCCAGTCAACCCGCTTGACAGGAGGGGGATAGTACAGATTTTACTGGAAGTACCATTAGGCTATTTAGTACATATATTCTATGACACGTAATAATTTAAATTCACTTGAAGGCTTTTTTTGTTTGTTTTTCACATGAGTTAATTCAGTTGTGACAACAAAATATGTAAAAACGCTGCCAATGAACATTAACTACACTTTATGTCTCTTATTTTGTATTTTACCAGGTTGTCAAGGAACAGATTTACAACAGAATGCAAAAAAATCAACACTTCTTATGTTCAAATATGTTTAGATGGTACTTTACCTGACACTAGTAAGAAATGGTTCATAATTTGCATTTATAAGGCTCAGTTGGAGCAAACAAGCCTTTATATGAATTTATATGCATCAAAAGCCTATTTCAGTATTTTGCATGAGAAGCACTGGTTTTTTTACTGACAATTCCCTGGTTTTAATGAGTTCTATACTCCATAAAATGCATGTTCTGAATTTAATGGGAAAATGCACTACAGGATATGAATGTATCAACCAGAACACATCATTGTAAATTATTTTTAAATCAAATAGTGCGACATTCTGGCTTCAGTCAGCAGCAGAAAACAGAACAAAGCATCACCAGCAGCACACCTCAGTCCAGTGCCTGGGGGCTGCCTGGTCACCACAAGTCCTCAGACAAAGCAGCTCACTGCTGGCTGTACCACAGCTCTATGTCACTGGGAGAATGTCACAGAGGGTTTAATTTTACTCTTCGTTAGATTTGTGTTGCTACACAGTGTTTTCTGTGTCTGAACTCTTTGGCCTTCCCTCTGCTTCATTCCCACGGATGGTTTGCAGTTTTATTACAATCCCACTCTTTGGAATAATTTATATTAATTAGGAAATTAGCACATTGCCAAATCTTCAAACTACTATGATGACACATTACAACATAAGGACAACCAATTACTTAATTGAGTTTGTAGAAAATGAAAGTTAGCCAATGAAATCTTAAAGTTCTGACTAAGTCACAGGTACAGTGTGTTTTTTAAAAAGATTCCACTTTTTTCTATATCACAAAATTATGACAACAACAATATGTGCTAAAAAAACCAACCAAACCCCAGAGAACTCAATGTTATATTGCTGCCACATAGATTGCTTTTAAGGCAATAATTAGGAATTAGTATTTATTTTCATGAAAATGCTGGGAACAGTACCAACATTACATCCTGTTTGAAGTATCTAATGAAAGGAAATAGAGCAGAAAATCACTTTTTCTTTAGATTATTAAGTGTGTAAACATGTTTACTGCCTTTTGAGGCAAAATGAATGCATACAGGGAAACACCAGCACTCTGTTATTACAGAGATCTATTGAAAGGAACAGAGCTACACATGGGTTTCGTTCTGAAAATTGAGAGACATACTGTACTAAAACAAGATGCTTACCTAGGGTAACATGAATTTACAATACAGAGCAGAGAGAGGATTTAAAAGTTCTCCTCAATGGCTTCATAAGCAGATATTCTACAACAACACTGGTCCAACACTTCCTCTATCAGGCCATAAGCTCTCAACAAAAAACTGCAAAGTAAGCCTGAGTATTGAACGCTGAACATGCAGATGAGGTACTGGAACTACGCTGCAGAAATACAAGAGCAGTCCAACATTGCTTAGACAGCCAATTTACAAACAACCTTTATTTCTCTCCCCCACTCCATTCTGTGTAATAAATCACTACTGTACATACCAACATCTGTGTCCAGGGCTCCTCAGGGAGCTCAGACAAGAATGGCAAGGACAGATGTACCCCTACCAATGAGAAAAAAACTACAGGTGCAAGTTGAAGTGTCCAAAACAAAATGCTCTATTACTTAAATATCTCTTTTCCTACTTCTAAAAAGTCTTAGAGAATTACATCACTGTGAGCTATTTCCTAAGTCAATTCTTTCCCAGATATTTTCTCAGTGTAAGGAGATGAGCTCAAGACAGCAGGTGGGTAGAAGGAGAACAGTTCAGGGCAATATGACCCATAATGTGCTCTGCAAGAAAAGTAGTCAAAGTGTTTCACATAACACATCACAGCAGTCCCTCTGAAGGTCTGATCTTCACATGTGCTAAAAAAAAAAAAAAACCACTCACTTCCCAAAGCCCACAAGACAGAGAACACTAATAATTCTACATGGAGCCCTTAGCATTTAAATAGCTGCAGGAGGGGAAAAATTAATCCAGCTCTCCTAAATATGGTCTTCAAAGAGAAAAAGAAGGAATTGAGGAGCCATTTCTCATGTCAAACCTCAACACAATGGAGCAATAAATTCAAGCATCTGGTGTAGGATGTGCCCAGTGAGTAAGACAAAAATCCAGCCCAGGGAACTCTGACCTAGCAGGTGGGTTGGATGGGACAGAGAGAGAGCAGAAGCTGACCCAGAGGGTTCAAGCTTTGCCTTGTCTTCCAGGAAAATGGCTATCCCCATTTTAGTTGTGCAGGAAGAGAGGGAGCATGTTGCTACTGGAAACAACCAGGTCTGGGCACAGAAGAAATTGCAAGAATAAAGAAGTAGCAAATCTCCCAGTGTGCAGCTTCAGCGAGAGGTTCCTGCTTACAGTAACAGTTCTGCAAGTTTTCCCTTATCCCACTGAACTGGGTTATTTGAAAAATGCTGCTTTTTATTTCTTTTCCCAATAGAAAATAACTCCATTTGCTCTAACACAGCACAACAAAACATTCACAAAATGTTAGCAATCACTAGAGAAAAGTGTCCTCCAAAATTAGCACTGTACAAACCAAAAGTAACTCTTGTTATGCATGAAGGAACCCTAGATCTGGGGGTGGGGGGGGGGGAACAACTCCGCTCCCAAGACATTTACAGTCATTCCCTCTTTGTTAAGAAACTGAAACATTTTTTCTCCACATTTTTCCTGAAAACCCCCATCCCTGCAAATGAATGCCCGTGGTAACTGTTTAAGCACAGCTCTGCAGTAAAACCTTGCTGCCACCTTTCACATTTTCATAACTTCCGAGCGCTGCAGCAAAACTGCGGCACATGCAGGTACCTCTCATGGTTATGGGTCCCTCTGGAAACAACCATGCCAGGAAAATGAAAGGAAAAAGGACCAGGATTTATTGCACAAACACAATATCTGCTTCCTTCACTGACCTCCCCTTCAGTACGTGTTATTTTCCTATGAAAGCTCCAGCCTCTGCAGCATCCAAAGCCCAAACATTGCAGAACCAGACTCTCCTGCAAACCAAGGGAGACAGAACGGAGCAAGGCTACCCAAACGTGGCTTTTAGCCACAACTCCAGTGCTCCTGGCTCTGTGATGTACCACCTGAATGACCCCAACTGCCAGGACTGAGGAAGGAGAGCTCTGACACCACCAACACCTGTGACCTGTAGCCCTCAGCTTCCCTCTGGCCCCTGTGCCCCAGAACCATGTTCCTGCCTTGGCAAGGGCAAGGAGGTGGGTGAGCTTGAAGGGGAAAATTGATATCAAGGTGGAGAGGGGATACGGAAGGTGGCATGAAGAAAGCAAAGTGAAATTACTTAAGTCAGAAATTCAACTTGCTAAGTGTTGAATTCAGCTTGGTCTCAGTGTAGTCTCAAATCATGGTGCATTAAAAAATAAAAAATAAATTAAAAAACCTTAAACTCTACTAATCTTTCCTGGTTGCATTCTCAGAAAATGTTCTCCCAAAGATAAATCAGTTTTTCCCACCTAATAGCCATCAAGGCACTTAATAACTAAGCTTTGCCTTTGCACTCTCTCTGACACATCTTTTTACGCCACCAAGAGGATACACTGTGCATGCAGCAAAGCATTTATGCAGCTTAACAGATGGATTTGCAGCAGTTCTTACATTTCATTAGCAGAAATATTGGGACTGTGTCAGGGAGCTTTGAATAAAAACTGGATCTCTGTTCTTTTTCTAGTCCTTTCTCCACCTTCTCCTGCTGTGAAGCCAAAAGCACACATTGTGACAGAAAGCCCAGAACAAGAAAGGGACATGAAGGAAGATGAAAAGAAACCTGGTCCACTTTTGCAGGATGCAGAGCTGGAGTGGTGGATTTTCCTCCACCTTCACTCAAGGCCAGGCCCAACAATCACACACTTTCCGGACTTGCTTGTCCTTCTCAATGACAGCCATCCCAAGGAACCCACGGGTGAGATATCCCCAACTCTACCTGGATATTCTAAGCTAACCAAGTGTAGAAACCACAAACTCTGCCACATCATCTTGCTGGTAAAACAGCACTCTGTGTAAAGCCTTTGTTAATCTTCCTGTTTAGAGATTTTACACCTGGATTTGATAACCAACTCCCACAAACACTGCATAGGTGCCTCGTATTTCTCAAAGCTGGTTCATACTCGAAGACTGAAATTCAGCTTTCAATTATTCTATGTACAGAAAGCACACACACTTTTGGACTTACATCTGCTCCCACAGCTCTCCTTGGCTGCAGGCTTAGGGAAAAATAAGACAGAAAGAGCTTCCAGCATTTTTCCCAGTTTGTTCTGTTTGTTTCCTTGCAACATCTGAACTGCCTCAGACATTTTATTGTCAAAGGCAGATGGTCAAACTGGAAACATGAAAAATCTCCCAAATGCAATTGCCTGAGACCATTCCTGAGCCACTGGGGAAAACTGAAGTGAAATCTCTGATCAAATCAGGGAAACCTCTAAATTCAACAAACTGTAAAATGTTCATGCAGACCTCTGCAAAAAGAGACAAGTCAAACTTCCCAGCTTCATTCAAAGTCACACTGATACCCTCAGGCCTCTTTCATCCTCCAACTGTTCTTTAATACACTGAGAAGTTTCTCAGTTGTTCCATTTTCTTCTTGCCCTCATTGGGCTGCAAGAGAAAAGCTGAATTAATTTCTTCACAGGATGTGCAGAATTTTTAAGCAGAGGGATGTATGGGGGCGTTAAGGAAATCAGAGGACCAGATGTGTTTCACCTCTTACCTCCCTAACAGATAAGGCAGTTCTTCTTCTACTCTCAAATCTTTCTCAAAACAAATGTATGAGCCAAAGCCCTGAGGGAAATAGTCTTGAGGTATTGAAAGGGATTTTTCCATATATTTTTGGTGAGCTCAAGTAGAGAGAGAACAAACTTCTGTCCCCATGCATTCAACATCATTGGATTCAACCACAGCACTGGACACAAGTGCCCTGAAATAATTCAAAACAGATGCTAAAAATAATTTTTTCATACGCTGCACCAGCACAGAAATCCTCCCTGCCTATCACAGAGAAATGGATCTCTCCGGGATGGATCTGCTTCTTTCTGGAAGGCTCACCACAGGCTATGCTGACAGGTCCATCCTGCCAGTTATCTACAAGTTAGTTTTTACCTGTGTTTACTCCCATTTCTCAGCCCTCAATGAGAATTCAGGGAGAAATAATCAGGACTCCTCCCCTTTTAGGAAAAGACAGAGATATCACAGAGGAATACTGTTTCCTGGCTGCCATAGCTGGAAAACAAGAGAAGAGAAACTGAAAGTCCTTAGGCTGCAGGAATAGTACTACCCACAAATTCAGCTCTCCATCTGCCAGGCTGGCCACAAAAACAGCCAAATGGGCAAAGATATTCATTTACCACATTAAGCCTTAATCATGCCTGTCTCTTCCACCTACATTTGGACTGTATAAAGACAGAAGCCAGGATCTTTGCACTGGGAAATTATAAAGAGCAGCACTTCAATATATTAAAAAAAAGGTCTTTCTCCATCCAGTGCTACAGATTGCAGCAGAGCAGGTGCTGTTGTTCACACAAGAGCACAGTTCCTACCAACAGTGCTGCTATTAGGCTGAAGGGAACAAATGTTACTCTTCTTTCAAAAAGATACAGGCCAAGGTCAAAGCTTATGTCATCACAAACGCAAAACATGAGAAGCCTACACATTGCTTTCAGCAAGAGTACATTTTGCTGACATGCAGTTTTCTATTCATTTAGGACATTTCCATCTAAGATTAAAAGCCAGAGGGTACAGTCTGTGCTGACCTTCCTCTAACAATTAAATAGAACACAAAATCTTCAGGCTTCAGAGGGAAAAACTGATGCCAATTTAGTCTTAGATAACACAGCATCAATGAGCTCAATCAATAGTGCACATGAGACAGTCAGCAATTCAGGCATTTTGTTCCATTTCTTTTCTAGGGGTATGCATACTAGCAAAGGGAAAAATTGCTATAAGGATTAAAGCAGAGTAGACAAAAGCTGATAATTTCCTACAATTGCAGATCAGTATTACTTTTCTAAAAAGATACTACCAGAGCAATTCACAGTATTCTCTGAGATTCATTTCTTCCACCAAAATCTTGAAAACGTATTCTTCTCTTTTGGTTAGCTATTAATTGTACTGGGAACTTACTTATACTAAAGAATAGCCAGTCCAGCATAAAAGGAGTTTATTGAATATTGTCATTTAAATAAAAACATGGTTCTGTTTGGAGCAGATCTATGCGGGCTGCATTACATTATTCTCAAAGTCAAATTCAACAGATCAGTTTTCCAAGACTGTAAAAAATAAAAGGGACAGAAATTGAAAGTACATTTAAGACCCTATAAACCATGATTTATAAGGCAAATGCACATGATTGCCCTATATTAGAGGCATTTTATTTTATTATGTTTCAATTTCAGTAGATTTAGATTTTATTTTTCCTCTCCAGAAAGGGAAGTTCTGATTCATCACAATTTGTGTGACTATTCTGACTGTTGCTTTATGGCTGCCTGACCCAGCTGTGTTCAAGCTGGAGGGTCAGCTGAGTTCTAGAACTTGGTTCTTTTTCTCTTTCATGCAGAAGGTCCCCAGTGTAAAGAAAATTCAGTGTCAGGCCACAGAGGAAGCATCTGAAACAACTCTCCCCTTACATCTGAGTGAGTTTTTGTTAGAAGACACAAACAAAACAAAGCTCTCACTGAAGTACAGCATGTTATGTTAAGGAGCTATTAACATTGAGCAATACAAGTTTATGACCTCCATTTAAAAAAAAAAACCACACACCCCACATGAGACATATCTCTGACTGCCTACTTGAGAAACAATTGAGAACTGGACCAGTACGATCAGACTCCTTCCACATGTTCCAAGTATCCAAGAAATCAATTCTTTGATTGGAAGTGTCAAAGAATCAAAATCTCATTAACAGGAATTTGTCCTGCATTGATCTGACCCTCTGTCCAGTCAGCAGAAGTGCTGGGTTGTGTTTCTGCAGTGGAGAAATACCACAAATGGATGGTTAAACAAAAGAGGAAAATATATTAGGCAGGGAGACAGACACGCTTTTAGCCTCAGGCAATGCGACAGATCTATGAGTATTTCATTATTGAAAGTTTTATTATCCAAGCAGGTTGTGGGATTGTTTGGGGGGGGGGGGGGGGCGGTTTAAGCTAGGAAGCTGGTTTATTAATCCTGTTACATGGTTCCCATCACAAACTGAAGAGATACTGAGCCCAAGTCTGCTCCCACTTGAATGAGTCCCTGAAGCTGCCATGGTATAAAACTCCAGATGAAGAGAACCAGGCTTTCAAATTATACCAGTCACATACTTTCCTCCAGTGGGAACACTATACGTGGTACCTCACCAACAGACAAGAAGTTTAGGAGACTTCAAAGCACAGAGGCAGTCTTTAAACACCTCAAAAGCAAAGAGCAGCTCATGCAAATCCACATAGCTCCCAATATCACCTCATACCAATGGGAAATATCACTAACTTTTCTAAAAAGAAATGTATGCTGAACAGCCAAAGAAAATTGCAGACTGCAGTTAAAAGGAAAGTTTCAATTTCCCAAAACAGATGAATTAAATAATTTGCTGATACGAAAAATAAGCGAAGCATGGAGCTTCTCAACCCTCAGTTTAGGCACAGCCCTGGTACTAGATATTGTCACTAAGTATCATGCCCTCCCTCTGCCTGAAGAAGGTAATCTTTGTTTTCTCCTGATCTCTGCCACGGGTGTCCCCAGCTCATGGGCTCAAGAATCTCCAAAAAGGCCCATTTGTTTCTATTGAAAGGATGGACCTGCACTGAAGTCTGCTCCACTGAAATATTGTCTCTGTTGTGACTTCCCTACATGTCTCCGGGTGCTGCCTTTTTCCTGCTGCAACACCTCCCCACTCCTCCCTTTTTAGCACACTCACTTCTCACCCTAGACCATCTCCCAAAAGCCTGAACAGCCACATTTCCTCCTACTCGTTTCTTATTCATTCCTCTGCTCCAGTGTCTTTTCTTCCAGGTTATCTTCTCCATCTTGTAAAGCTGTCTGTTATACAGCTTTCAGCACACAGCGCATGTCTGATCTGAAGCTATTCAGCTATTCTACCAGAATACCACCCAGGCACCACCCCAAGCTCCCTGACTCTCATGAACTGCAACTGCTGGAGCCAAAATCATAATTCACTTCGTTAGATGTATCCCATTTTAAAATACTTCCACTGAAATTGTGTTGCTCTTGTTTCTAATGTGCCTCCCCCATCTACTTTGGGAGACCATTTTTATAACTTGACATTTCCTAATTTTATTCCTCCTGAATAATTATTTTCTGTTTGATGCTCATCGCTTTAAAATAGTTGTGTGATTATATCAGTCTAAGACCCATCACTGTCACTTATCTAACTCATATCTCAGATTCTTCTTCCTTCCTGGTATGTGAACTGTATTCCCAAGTGAGTTTATTTCTGAGATGGTTATTGTCCAGGAATGAATCCTAAACAGAAAGATTTTAATTGTAGGCTATGATAGTGCAATCCACTAAAAAACATCTATTGCTACCCCAGCAATTAAAACTCATACAAGTCAAAAGCTTTCTTTTTCATCTTCAGAGCAAAGCAGGTGTCTAGTTAACACCACGCAGCCTGAAATCATGACCCACAGAGAAAGAAGTAAGTCCACACTCTCTACCTACTGCTCTCTAGAATTTCTGTTCATGTTTGTTGCCAAGCACCAATTGACTGCTGCTCTTTGCTGTTTCCTTATTTGTCAGTGCCTCTTAAGTCAGGAAGCTTATAAAACATTCAAAGGCATGATAGCATGTCAAAAATCTTACAGCAATAACTTAGGTAGTACACACAGAATGAGAAGTCAGAACCCACTCCCTCATCCTTACCAACAGCTGTGGAGTCCCACCTTGCAGAAGACAATGACACAACCTGGAGTCCAGCCACCTGCTCAGTAACTTGACAGCTTTGTCACAGACATCTTGTGCGATAACAGACAAGACCAAAACACTTGTTACAAATTAGTTTTCTAGTTATAAACAAAAGATAATAGCACTTCCCTCTTTCACAATGGTTTAGGGAGTACAACTGCATTGACAATTACAAGGTGCTCAATAACTATGGCAGTAGGCCAATATGAAATCTGAAAATAGTGATACCATAAGAGGCAATGCATAACATATTCATTGTGAAAATGTGACCTTTTGTCATCAATCCTTCTTAAGCTAGAAAGGGCAGATCAGGTTTTTTCAATTTACAAGCTTGAAAATTGCAAATTGAAAAGAGTTTACTTCTGCGCTCTATCATGAGATAACCAAGTATGAGTGACAAGAAGACATGTTCCAACTTTATTTTCCTTTGAAAGCCATTTGCAAAAACTCCTGTTCTCTACGATTCTTACAGTGAATCTTTCTGACGTAGAAGGCAAGCTCTCAATAGTGATATGAAGATGATGAGTAGACATGCATTTCCAAACACATTCTTCAAATATGGCATTTTGTAACAAAGAAATTTTTTAGTGATTTTGCAAGTCAATGAGCCAAAGAAGAATAATTAATGTCAATAGCAGATGATAAACCCTTAGAGGTAGTAATAGACTAATTGCCATTAACACACAGTACTGCATCTAATGATTCCGATTTTAAAAAGCTCCTGTAAAGAAACTGCATGACCTCAAGGAATTAGTTGCATTCTCTAGATGGCAAGAAACAATCAGTGACAAGACCTTTGTTTCAATGTACTTGATTTGTGACAGAATTAATGTTGTGGAATTGATGGCCAGCTGTTCAGTTCCAGATACTTCTTAGTCTGATTTTCAAACTCACAAGCACTGCTGCTTTTCGGGCTATGATTGAATATAGCTGTATCTAAGAAAGCAGGTTTAAATACTGTGGAAATAGTAAAGAGTCCTCCAACAATATTTTGTCTTTTAACAACGAGGATCCCATAGAACAATTGCTCATAAATAATGGGAAATACTGTCTTGCTGTGGACTCTACCCTAATTAGTGTGATCTAAACTTGGTCATAAATCACACTTTAGTGTATAAACTGAGCTTTACTCAAAAGACATACTTTAAAACCAAAGCTAAAATTCATGTGTGGAGTCACAAGGTCCACAGGATCTCCCCACCCTTCCCTACTCCATTGCCTCCCCACATTTTGTCTTCAGAAATCAGTTCCTTTCTCAGTACTCTGATCAAGTGTTCAAGACAGAGCATGCCTGTATAGTATATTCTTCCTTTGGTCCAAATGGACATCTTATCACCAAGCCAGGGCATTTCCCAGGTAAATGCCACCCAGACCAGACTAGCACAGTTGCATTAAGACAGATGCTCTCTACTCCTCCAACCCCTATTTCCACTCTTCCCACCCAGGTTAAAGGGCAGGATGAGCAGGTCTCCCAACCTGTGCTGCAGGCGATTTCTAGGAGACCCCAACAAGACAACAAATTACAGTCTACACCCCCAGGTGTGCCAGGGCCATGCAGACTGGACACAAAGCTCATCTTTTGCATACTTCTCTCAGCCAAGCTACATGGAACAAAAGAGAAGCTCTCACAAATCCACAGAGGGCACAGATCCTGAACTCACACAGTGACAGGACTTGGATCCTCCACAAGATCACAGTCCCACCATGCCAAGCAAGGGCAGCAGAGCAGGGCTGTGATGGCCACAGGGATCACCAGAGGCAGATCAGCAGGGCAAGTTGAGAAGTCAAGTAAACAAGGTCAGGACCAGCAAGGCAGCTGGCAGGGCACAGGCACACCTACAGTACAGCTCAGACTAGAGCCAAAGGCAAGGTGTTTGACCTGACAAATGCCTCCTGATCCCTTTCAGCTGATTCTAATTTTGTGGATTCACTAATCCCCCCATCTTTGCATCCTGCAAATTTCTTCACACACCCACACCCAAAGCATTCTCATTTGAGATTCTTAACCTTTCCAAAGAACAAATACCCTCCTGATATATTCTTGTTTCATTCAACTCATTAATCTCCCTACTTGTCAAGGGCACTCAGAATTGAGCAATAGCACCAAAAACATCCATCCTTTTGTCATGAACCACCCCCTGGGATCAGCATAAACACCCACTCACTGCAAGAGGCCAAATCAGTGTTCACAGAAAACAGACTTGTGCACTCCCAACACACCTACCTCTAACCTTTCTCTCAGACATACAACAGGGAAATTGGCATAAGAGATGCCCTTTGTATATTCTATGCATTTTGGGGGAAACTGGCCTGTTTTCCTGTCTCCATTTATCTCTTCCTGCTCTTTTAAGTCTATAGAGGCAGTTAATCTTTCTTCAGTGTGAATTGTAGCAGTGCCTTATTTTTATGCTATTGATCATTGCAACGTCTGTGTGGAACACCTAATGTAACATAATTCATTCATGGAAAGGATGAAGACTGTCAGTCAGGGAAGTCTCTAAATGTTTTGATAAGAGCCTTGCCCTGCAAGAGTAAAAAGAGAACAGTAAAAAAAGGAGAAGCAAGGAGGAAAACTAAGGATTTTCAAGAATTTGCCCTAACTCTTTCCTAAGACCTAGCAAGAGGCCAGGAGAGGGGAAACAATAGATTACATGCATGAGTAGCCCTGCTAACAAAGTTGGCTCTTTCTGCAGCTAATTTCAACAGCCAACACAGTATCATTCAAATGGCAGATGCCTTTCCATCACTACAGATCTCCCTCATGCTCTATATCAAGCTCCTTTATCTCAACTTTTCCCATCTTTGCCCTGCTCTTTCCTTTAAAAAAAAAAATTGAGAGTAAAGACTTGTTCACTCCTGTTTATGTAACTGCACACTCAGTGGTAGACTAAACATGTTACTAGGACATATTTACTCAAAACATATGATAGTGGAAGAAATGAAAATTGAAGCTATTATGACCACTAGAATGTCTGATCAGTTATAAAAGGAATTCCAGTTATTCCTCATCTCCCACTGGAGAGCTCTTCCCATGAAGAGCCTAAGAGAAGAGCTGCCTGCCAAAAGGCAGGCACCTCTCCTCTTCCTTGACAAAATCAATTACATCCCATATGAGGTGTCATCTCCATAACACCTGGGGAAGCATTCCTGGCATGAAGATGCAGTGCAGGGCAGAGCTGCTGCTAAGGCAAAATTGAGAGCAGAGTCTACACTACCGTCATTGCTGTGGTGACACCTAAAGCACCTCTTCTTGCAGGTTACATCCAGCCAAGGAAAGCAGCCCCAGTGCCATGGGAGATAGTAGAGCTTTAGTTTAAGTCTGGCTTCTATACTTGTGTTGTCAATAAATGACAAAAGTGGACTATAAAAGCAAATAGGGATTTAGGGCTTGTTCGAGAAATTGTTTTAAATTCATTTTTTCCATGTCCTAGGTTCAAGAATAGCCTAAGAAATATTCTTGAAAATTGTTTCAAGACTGATTAAGGCTGACAAGAGACCTCAGGTAGAGGAAATCATCCTAAACTCTGGAGTTTATCAAAGTCTACATACACTGTATTTGAAATCAATAATCCTGCATGATCTACAGCCTAAGTTCCTTCCTCCTCTCTCACAGCAACAAAACCACGTTTGGGAGAATGGTGCCTCGATCTATCCAGCACAAACAGTAACAGCAGAACCCTGAGACAACACCAGCTGTAGCAGATGCTTGCAAACAGAGTACATTCCAGGACCACTAAGACCAAGCTGTCACCAGAGCTGGACTTGGCTGTCCTACCTAAGGCCAAGTTCACCCCAAGAAGAGCCCATGTACCTCTAGCCACAGATACAGAGCCATTCTTCCTGCTTTCTTGCACTTTTGGAAATTTTCTATATTCCCCACCATTTTTGACCAAAAGAAGCATTTGAGAATATCAAATCCAGCCCTGGATGAAACAAGGTGAACCTTGACACTTCCTGTTTCAGTCAGGGAAATACATCTCCAGTTCCATTACTTGGGCTCAGTCAAGATGCAAAACTATTCTTGCTAAGATTGTCTGTCTCATTGCTCCCTTCTTTGAGAAATAAATGCTTTTAGAATGACCTATTTGTTCAACACATTTAGTGTTTGCATTCAGAAGAATGCAAAAAATGGAAAAGGTTCTGCTGATTTCCATGACACTACCACCTCACAATAAAAGTCTAGGGGATATGAAAATCCATATATTTTCCATTTCTTACTAGAATAGTAAAATATGATTTTAAGCATTGGGGGTTTTTTTAAGTAAAATAAGTTTTTTTTAAATCTAAAATGATATGAAAGTGACCCAAACAAATGCAGAAGATTTTTTGGTCATTTTACCTCTTATTTGACCAACTTGGTTCTAATAGTTTCTGACCAAGGCTTTTATCAGTTTTCACAAAAGCAGAGTTTTCACAAAAGCAGGAATATAAATGAAGGGTAGGTCTGTCCCATCAACTGACATTTGCACTCACACATAGACATATTCAATTTCCAATGTCAGAAATTAATGACAACAGCTACTAAAATTCACCTGATCAGGAAAACACTATTAAGTGAAGTAAAACTAGCATAGTGTAAAATACTTTACAAGTAAACCAGTTGCAAGTTGGGATCAATTCAGGATTGAGATAGCAAGTGAAGTAGCAGCACAGAGATGGACATTAGGTCAAAGGCTCTCTGGCTCCAGACCCTTTGGAGATATTTTTGCATTGCTACCAACAAGATGACCTACCATTTACTTGTCATTAGTTTCACCAGCTCATGAAAGAAATTATTGTCTTAACCGTAATACATATTATTTAGTAGGAGCCCTTGTGTGATTCTCTCACAATAATTCATGCAGAAATTTATGGGAGGCATAAAATTCCCATGGCAGAGTGCCCATAAGAGAACTAATGTATCTTGTATGACAGTTATTGACAGCAAAAAGAACTCTTAACTTGCAATACATCCTAGTTAATTGGTACCTTTGGTCTCAAAGACGACACATTAAATAAACGTTTTTCAGTAATTTCCCTTTGTTTGAAATCCACAGTGAAGTTGACAGTGACCTCATTTGGACTTTATCATCAGCTTTCTATAACACGTTCCTTCAATCCCCACTGGGTAGGTTAGAATGGAACTTTAGAACAGATTCACTTACAAAGTACCATCTCCAAGCTTCCAGAGTCATGCCAAAATCAAATTTCGGCAGGTGCTCACTGTGGGTTGAAGGTGGCTCTGCTTCTACATCTGCACACAGGAACATGAAGCTAGAGCAAGAATAAACAAACTAACAACAAGAACGTTGCCTTAGCAAAGGAACATGTGAGAACAAACAAATACAAAACCACTGCTGTGACTCATTATATTGTCAGTCTGAGAGGAGAGAGTAATATTTTTCTCCACTGGATTTTTGCAGGTCTTTTTACTCATAAATGGCAAGTTCCATAAATGGAGATCCCAAATGATGTGTTACAGAAACTGCTGGAATCTCCTGCCCACGTGCATGTACGTATTCAACTGTGCTCCCTGCAGCCAGGAAAGACACCCACTAGACATAGTTAAGCACATACAAAAATATTTGCAGGATCAAGACTTGCTCATTCAGTTTCAGTAAGTGCAACTTAATGTTTCCCATGCATATAACATTTCCCTTGGAATTTTATGGAAGAATTAAGAGAGAACATAAAAGTAGGCAGAAAACAAGTGAAGAACAACTGCTGGAAGTTGCAGATGCAACCTGAGTTTAGCATATGCACTTTGATATCTATAGTCACAACTTCTGTTTCTGCAAATGTTGAGGAACAGAGTGTTCAGGAATGGGACAGGAATACAGTGAAACTTGGAGGAAGGTTTGGATAAGATGAATGTGCCACCAGGGGTAAGAGGCCTGACTTCCTGCAGGAGGGAATGGCAGGAAAAGCATTTTTCTGGAAAATTGATGTGCAGCAAAGGCTACAGTTTCAGTCCTGGAAAACGCTGATACCCACTCATCTAAGCACATCCACTGGTGATTCATTTTTGGTGCACTAACATTTTATGCAAAAGTCACTTGGTGTTGATTTGAACCAGGAATCCCACACACCTCGTGAAGCCTCAAAGGCAGCAACAAACCTCAGCACCCTACAGGTGCTGGAAAGCTGAGCACAGAACTAAGGACAAAGGGAGCCCAGAGCAGCCCCAAGGCCTTCTTTACAAACTTAGTGTTGAGCTACAAGATCTTAAAAAAAAATATATATACACCTCAGCCAGCAGCTATTTAGCCAATTGGTATAAAGCAGTTCTTTGAAATCCATGAGTTTTCTAAGGAAGAGGACTTTCTTGTGCTGTAATCACTCTTCCACACAGGCACAGCAATGTCATTGAGATGTGGTGAGACCAACAGCCCCAACTGACAAAGTTACAGCAGGAAAAACTGAAGAATCAAAGAACCCAAACCTTAAAGGTGGATGTGGGCTCTAGACCTTTCTTCACCTACTTTAACACAAGAGAAAAATCAAAGTGGGAAATAGAGAAACCATGCATTATAGGCTCAAATCCCCTTCTGGACAAAGACTTATAGCCTCCTTCCCCCCAGGCAGCTCCTCAAGGACTGGTGTGTTCTTCCCTGGCTGTGAGGCACAGGGCTTCCAATGCCTCAGGGGGAGCAAGCAGACGACACCTCACATGGAAAGTTTTAAAACTGGCAACAAAAAATGAAAGAGATGTTGACCTAATAAAGCTTCACCCTCTGAGCTGAGTCTCGCAGGGTAGATGTTAAAAACCACATGGTGTATCTGAGAAAGGACAAATTTAAAATAAGATAGACTTCTGCTGAAGATCAGAAAAGTATCCTGTTCCAAGCACAGAAAAAGCTCCTACTTTTTCAGAAAACATACCATTAGGTCACTATAATAGACATTATTATACATTGCCTGCTATGAAAGGGCAAATAATTGATTTGGCATAAAATGGGGACAGTGGAGAGATACAAAACTTGAACTTGCACAAATCCCATCACTCAGTTAAACCACCAAAACACTTTGTCTGAAGCAACAAAGCCGCCATAAGTTGATGCTGTACTCACACACCTGTGGCATTTCTCAAAGGGCTGCAGCTTCAGAGAAGGTAGACTTATTTTATTATAAACCATACAGTATTAAAAGGTTATGTAATGCATTGATATTCATGCTTTGCAATTAACCAGTCAGCTCTTGCAGGCTTTGGATTAATCTTTAACTAGACTGTAGTTAAACTAGCAGTAATATCCCCAGACCACATTCTGCACATATACTGGTAGCCACATGTGACCCATACCTGTCCCTTCATGACAGTCACAGTTAAGACACTTTTTCCCATCTTGGCATGATCTACACCATGTATCAGAACTCTTTCCCTTCCTTTAACTCACAAACGTTCTACAAACAGGTCATAGCTTTCAAGAGCTCCCTTATTACACATGTAACTGATAGCCTTTTGTGCAAATTAAAAGGAAAAAAAAAAAACTTCTCAAAAGGACTAAGTCACTTCTAGTGGGAATACCTCAGAAATCTATGCAAGTATCCATGGTGCTTTTGTCTTCTGTGTTTTGTTCTTGTGAATAAGAATTAGCTGAACCAGATGTTTGTAAGTGATTAAAATGGTAAGCAATAGCAGCAAATCAAATCAGCAGGCTTTACTCACAGGAACACTTGCAAATACTTTATCACTACATTCACTCACTTCCAATCTGAGCTTCTTTGCCTCTACTACTTTCTTCCACCAGCCTCTTCTCCTCTCGATAGATTTTAACAGATTTGTTGAAGCCTCATTCCTGCTGCAAGTCTCTGTTACTCTTAGTATTAAATTTGGTTCTGTGTTAACTGCACATTAAACATTTTCCAAGAAAATTCCTTTAGACTTAAATCCCAAAGCGTTCTTAAGCACCCGTACCTTTTGTAGCCAAATACTAGTTCTGTCACACAGTTTTAATTCTCCTTTTCCCTGAGTATATTTTTTCAAACAAAACTAACTTGAGGAATTGGGGTTACAACACAGTGAAAAATCAGCCAATGGAACCACAACACCTTCATCTCTGTATGAATCATCCAACAGTAGAAAACAAGGACACAGATTAGGCTTTTTGTGATGGGAAGCAGGATGAATGTTCTGCAGGTTACATCTAATGAGGATACAATTTCACAATAGGCCCATTCTTTTCTGAGCACCTGGGTAATGTCAGTCAGGTGCTCAGCTGAGAGAGTTGTGTGAACTTTACAACATAATAATTCAATGAAATGACATAGGATAGTGACTATGTAATGCTGCACTGCAGTATAGGCAGCGTCCCCAAATTCACTGTTTTATTTTTGTGTGATAAATGGCTCTTGCTTCTGTCCCTGAGGAAAAAAAAACTCACTGGCTTCTCAGCTTCCTGCAGAGAAGTTTGTGTTCTGCTCTGCTCCACACCCTTTGTTACTACTTTGTTTTCTTTAGGTTTTAACTGTTGTCCAATCTAAGCCTTCAGGAATAACATAAGATAGCAGGTTTTTTGTTACCCTTGGGCTTTTTACATCCCATCTCAAGGTGGTTTTTGTTTGTTTCTAAGAAAACCACAACAGCCAACTATCTCCTCCAAGTCACAGCTCAAAAAAAAGCAAAATCACGGTAACAGTTTTGCAACTCTAGTGGCTTTTAGGATACCAGATATCATGCAACATTTTGGGAAGGAACTTATACAGGACAGGAGTGTCAGGGAAAAGGAAACAATGGCTGAAACAAGGCTGGCAGTGGTTTATATCAGCATTTTCTACAATAGCAGACTCCAAAGAAGAGTAAAAAATGATGACACAGGAAGGAGTGAGGGTAAAAACTCAGAATATGTTTTCTTCCTAACACAGAGCTCCAAGTCACTGATGGAGTATTTTCAACCAGAATTCTCCTTGCAGCCAGTGGTTTAACCCTAGCTAGTAACTCAACCCAACACAGACACTCCCTCCCTCCCAGCAGGATCCGGGACAGAAAAAGAGTAAATATGAGAAAATTTGTTGAGATAAAGACAGTTTAAGAAGTAAAAGGTGCACAGAATAAGCAAAGCAGAAAAAGGAATTAATTCCCCACTTTCCCAGGGCAGGCAGGTGTTCAGCATCCTCAGGACAGCAGAGCTCCATTACATACACAGTGACTTGGGAATACAAACACCATCACTCCAAATGCCCTCCCTTCCTCCTCCTCCCCCAGATTTATTGCTGAGCATGAGGCCATATGGTCTGGGATATCCCTGGGGTCAGTTGGGATCAGCTGTCCTGGCTATGTCCCCTCCCAGCATCTTGCTGCTGGGGTGGGTGAGGAGCAGAGAAGGCCTTGGCTCAGGGTAAGTGCTGATCAGTACCAAAGAAAAATCTGAGTTAGCAACACTGTTCCTAGCACAAATCCAAACCTCAACCCCATACCAGATACTGCAAAGGAAGTTCCAAAATCAGCACACAGCTTGTTTCAAATAACAGTGACCACAGGAGTAGCTCTTAAACAATTAGATGCTTTTGGGGTGCTGTAGCTCAAATAACATTTTGAGGTCTCCTGATTATTATTTTTTAAACACAATTTTATAAAGATCTTATCTGCACCTTAAGGTTAAGAAACACTGAAAACTAATGATTTGCAAACCAAAATGAAATACATGTCTCCTATTGATTTTGTTTTATTTACTTGGAAACAATATTGATTCCCAATAGATGTATCTAAACACAAAGTCTGAGACCTAAAGAATTTTCATTGATTAATAAATGCTATCTATCACTTTCACTTTTAATGAGACATTTTCTCTTCCAGGAGATACTGTATTCTATTGAAAGGTCAAATGTGGATTCTGTACAAACGAGTAACAGCTCACAAACAGCCAACAAATCCAGAACAGCTGATTTCTTTGCTTCTTTAATTAAATCAGGAATAATTGTTCTCCTTCCTATTCCCAAATTTTTTGTTATTAACATGCTTTGTTCTTTTCATCATCAGCTCTCTAAACATTTAACCTATGCTTTGATCAGAATTAGTTTAAAACTAAGACTTCTTTTGCCCTGTGGATTTTATAGGACACAATAAAAGCGTGATTCATTAGCAAGTCACTGCATTACAAATAATAAGAAGCCTCATTAAAGAAATCCCCATTACTCTTTGAGGCATCTTTCCTTTGGGCCAAACACCATTATCTGTGCAATACTCTTAAACAAAACCAGCAAAACTAGGAGTGACAGTCAATACATAGATTTTCATAAAGGAAGATTATTTGCAACGATATCCACCAGCCCAATGGGAAATACATATCACTAGGAATTCAGTAAGTGATACAAGTGCTTATTATGCATTCAGCTTAGTAAATTATGAGAAAATTTCTTCCAGGCCTCAGAGAGAATAGCTTTTAATAAATCCTTACGGATTACCGATACTTCCAGTAGTACTTGGCAGCATGCAGACAGAATACATAAGTTACAATGGGAAGGTTGAAAAATGGGAATTAAGTAGTAGTTCTGCTACCTACCACACAGCTTGTATTTTGGCAAAAATAGGCAATACAGAAAGGACAAGAAATATTAAATATCTACAAAAGTAATTATTAAATAGTCCTAGCCTTAATGTTACCTTGCACACTCTCATTGACTGCTGAGGGATAGCCTGCTACCCTTACAAACCTTGTCTTTTTGCACTGACACATTAAGAAGCTTCAGTCTCAACTGAATTTAAAACTTCAGCAGAGTGAAGAAAGTAGAACAGACAAAGTTTCCAGTTACTTTCCCTGAAGTGTGTGTGCTACTATCAAGAATAAATAAAAAAAGAATGCTGGGAAGACAGTTGTAATTTCACTTTCAAAATGGATGAAAAATAAATTTATGTCAGTCTCTATCCTCATGTCTGGAAAGAGACATATGCCATCAGATGGTACAAATGGGTTTCATTTGCTGAAGGGATATTGCTTGAAGTTAGACCTCTTCTTCCTCTCCCCATATGATTTATTCTGTGTATAGCTGTGAACCTCAGATTTTCTAAAGGAAAACCTTGTAAGCACTTGTTTATGCTTCTGCTCTTCTATAGAAGCTGGTCATTAACAAAACACACATAGCTATTAAATGTGATGCTTATCTCTAAAAGGTTTGCGAGTCAGGTTGGTTTGTTGGTTTTGTTTGGGTTTTTTTTTTGGAGTGTACATCATAGCTCAAGTATATGCTCATATCAGGTTGGTTTGTTTTGGTTTCTTTTAGAGCATACATCATAGCAAACGAAAAACTCTATACATCTTTACCAGCATTTACAACATACTCTCTTAGCAGTCAACGTGCAATGCCAAACTGCACTGTTGTAAATATTCAGGAAGACAGAACAGCTACAGAACTAAAGCCAAGAATGTTTCAATGCTTTTAATTTATGTTGTGATTCAATCAGAAATTTCTGAAAACCAGGAGAGGGGAGCAAAGATGGACAATACTGGAGATCTGGGTTACACCCAGTCATGGGCACAAAGTAGGGATAAAGAAAGGAGGGAGGAGGGCTGTCCCAGTGGCCTCCTTTACCAGGGCCATCCTGCTCTGGAGAATGGCACAGGGGATGCCAGCTCTTGCAAACTAGAGACAGCTGTTAACTACCCTAGTAAATGAGATGCAGAGAGAGCAAAGATGAGGCCTTCCTCTTCCAATAACTGCCCTTGTTATTTTAACACTTTTTTTAACCTTTATTCCACTAGAATTTTGGGTTTGCAAGCATTACCCCTGTATTTGTTAGTGTACCCCAGGCCACCTTGGATCATCAAACCAAGGTACAGGAACCAGTTTACAGTAACCAGCTCACAAATTGTCCCCAACACCCAAAGATGAGAGAGAGCACTTCGTAAGCTTCACACATTCATCTGAGAGCGGTAAGGCACTATCTGAGATGTGGAACTGTATTTCAGGGCTGGCACCAGTCAGGGAAACACCTACCCAAGGGAAGATGGATGCCTGGGCCAGAAGGTCCCTGCTAAGCCTTGCAGGAGCACCATGCAGGCTGTTCTATTCACAGGAAAGCCAGGACAATAAAGTCAGATGCAGCAAAAAACACTTAACCCTTTGTAGCATGAAAGTATTCAGGTCCAGCTTGCTGGGAGTGCAAGCATCTGGAGACAAAGCATTGCATCATTACCATCTCTCCTTGCTTCCAGAAAAGGCCTCCTCTGTGAGGATGAGTTGTGCTCTGACACTGAACTGAGTGCTGTTCCCATCTAAAGAAATAAGCCTGTCCAAGGTTATCCACAACACTGCTTCTCTGCTGACAGAAAAAACATTATAGATGCTCTGAAGAAAGGTGTTTGGATATAAGTTCTGCCTTGAAGTGCTCTGCAGTGCCCATAGCTCTAATGCAAGCCTGGAAAAGGCAGTAGTTTCCCACTGACTTTGATCGGATTTGGGCTTGGTCTTTGATGGGAAGAAAAAGAAATACAACCATCGGGTTTTTAAAAGAGCGCCAGTGAATAGAGCTATTGCTGCATTACAGGACAAGTAAACAAAATCATTACAGGTAATTCATCCATCTCCAAGGGAACTTCCCTTTAAGGACTACAGATCTGTGACAGAAAAAGAACAGTATTATCCTTTTAATTGCAGATCCTGGCAGAAGGAAATATGCCAGAAAATGACAATTTATTTCTAATGGAAGAATGAAAGGATGACTCATCAGATGGTTGCTCTGAATAAAAAGTTCATGTTCACAGCAAAGGGGAAAAATGCTACCCCGGGCTTAGGTGTTACATGGTGAGTAAAGAGATTTACAGATATCCTTAATAAACTGATGAGATACATCAGAAATATGAAATCCTAGTCAAAGATTTATGTAAAAAGATATTTGAGACAGGATTCCATGTTGTTTAAGGAGTTTAGTTTGACTTTTAAATGCTTTCACACTTTAATACCCAAAAACCCCATGGCTCTTGTCAAGATAAAACCTCCAAAGTTCCCTTTTATAGAAGAGCAATGTCCTTGACACACTCAGCACTGCAAAGCCATTTGAACACAGCAATTGTTTCCACCTGCGGGAAGCAGAGCTCTACACAGACCCTAAACAGCCGTGGATTTCACAGAAGTGAGGGATGAGAGAGGAGACACGTAAATATTGCTAAAACAACATCTCATCGGTTTTATCTTCCTAAACAGCACTCTGACATGATGGATGTGCTGCTGACACCCAGTGTTATATTGGTTGCCACTTTTAAAGATGATGTTTTAAATCCAAAGTGCAGAAGGAGCTACACTGAAGGCACTAATAAACAAAGGGCTTTTTGACAGCTGTGAAAAGGGAGAAGTTAGATGCATACTGCCAAGTTAAATTAAATTCAAAATTCAGGGCTTATAACAAGTTCTAGCAAAAGCTAAGACAATCCAAAAGTTTGCAGGACATTCTTTCATTTTAATGAAATCAGTGAACAAGCACTTCTCTCAACATGCAACTCCCAGATCTCTAGCCCACCAAGCACATCATGAAAAGTGGTGCTGCAGTCACAAGCTACTAAGTTTCATATACAGCTAGTATTGAGGACAGGCTGGGTGATCTATGGTTTTTACCACAGAGTAAACCAAAACTTAAAGATTTTCACAGAAGTACCCTACATTCCCATCGCAGTCACTGAGTACAATCATTGTATCATCACCACCCTGGACCAGATTCAAAGGCAGGTATTGGGTTCCAAGTGCCATAAATATGTCCCAATTCACACTGCTTTTCTGTATTACAGTAATTTACTGTTCATGCTCAAAACTGAATTGAATGGAGTTTATAGGTTGGGAGAGGAAGAACACCTGTATTACTTCCTAGGGTTATATATTTACACTAAAAATTGACAGTCATTGGAAAACCTGTGTTAAACAATATTTTTTGATGGTGCACATATGACAGGCAGAACATTTAAATACTTATCTAGCAGTAGGTATGGGCTGTTTAGATGGACAGAAAATAAAAAGAGCATGAGTCAAAGCCATAAAATTTGATTTATAAAGGGATGTCACTGTATTAGTAAAGAGGCAATTGAGTCAATATCCAGGAAACTTTGAAGTAAATGTAACTAATAACTGAATAAGAAGTGGTTGTGGAATTTTATATACTCTGCCACTGAAAATTCATACAATAAAGCAACCATTCTTACAGGTGACCTGATAACTTTTGAATGATTAATTCAGAGATAGATTACAAATGCATATCTAAGTCCAGTTGTAAACTAGAATTAATTATTCTGGGGCCTCATAGCAAACACGGCATTAGCCACAGATACTAATGTGATTCATGCTCTTGGACATCTCATCCTGTTCCTCCAAGTTAACATATTTCTGCTTTACAGACAGCATATCACCTTTCAAACAGCATCTTCCAAAAGAAAAGTTATATAAGTGTGCCTGTTACTCTCTTTCAGCAGTGCCAGTCCTTGACTTTGCAGCAAAAAAAAAAGATGCTGAAGATCCAGCCAAACATCAACAGTTATGGAGCTGCTTGTAATTTTTGTTAAACAGAAGCTGCAGCAGCACGACTTGACAGATGGACCCCAGAGGCAGCATAGGAGGTGCAGGTTCTGCTCCTACATCTGCTGCTGGCCCATCAGGTGACCTTGAGCTAGTCCAGAAACTTCAGCATCGTGTGCACAAAGCTGAGCCAGTACACCTGACCTCCCCTGAGGTGTGCTTTGAGCTCTGCCCATGAAAAGCTCTGTGTAAGAGCATGAGGGTATCACGTTATTGCTGCATGAATACATCAGCTCATCTCTACAGGGATCAGTTTACAACACAGGCAGAGAAAAACAGCTCAAGCCAGCCCTGGTGAAGGGACACTTTTAGTTACAGAATACCAAGTCTCTGAACCCAGGAAACCAGAGCACTGAGCAGGGTTTGAAAGGACTCAGAGGAACTTAAGCACAAGTTCTACAGGAACAACCGTGGTGGTGTCATGAGATGAGCAGGATTTTGATTTTCCAGGTTTTGTGGATTTTTTTATTATTATTTTGGAGTGGGTTTGTTTCATATTGATTTTCACTGATTTAACTCATTCTTCTATAAGGCCTCTTCATTTCCGGTAAACATACCAGACTTCTGTTTCAAATGTTAGACAAACACTCATGTATGAAAGAAACTTCATTAAAACCAGTAGGTTCTTCAAGACAAAGTATATCATGATGGTAAAACAGTGATTCATTTTAAGAGTCTATTCTTAGCTGAGAAAAGCCAAGACTTATGACCCACATAATACATCCTCAAAGGTCAGCAGCCACACAGATCTAAGAGAATAGTCTACTTTTCCCTCATCTCTTTCTAGGGTAAGAAGAAGCTGTTTGAAGACCCTTTTCAAAATGGCCTTGCAATCCTCTGAAGTGACCTTGCACTAAACAATAAAAAAAACATTTTGGGGATCAAACTGAGATCCAAAGGGAAATTAGACAACTAGAAAGTTTCTCAGAATGACAGACAATGTGATACAGTTGAAAACCCAATATTGTCAAAGGAACAGTAGTAAGGCATGAAAATAAACAGAAAAAAAGATTTCAGAAGAAAGAATAGCCAAGACTTTTTTTCTGCAACTTGTAACACAAAAAGGATAAGAATAAAGTGGACAATAAAGAGAAGAGCAATTTTTCCATATTACAGCAAACCACATTTTTTATACTCATGTCAAATGAAAAAAATCTGCAAAGACAAATTATTAATGTCCTAACAGAATATAAATACCCCCCCCTTTCTTATTTCATTTTAAAGTAAACCTCTTTATTTCCTTGGGATTAGACACTGTCACCAAAAGCACTGTGTCAGGGACCAGACGACTCAGTTCCTCTCGTGATCAACTTTTTCAGGTCCAACCAATGCCTACAATATTAGAAAACCTACAAATACAGATCTGAAAAACCAGCAGCAGCCAACAGCCTCCTACTTTAGTCTGTGTGAGTGAGTTAAGACCAGTCATACGAGAAAACCTGTTATTCTCCCATGGGCTAATTCCTGCCTAACTTGCACACCTGCAATTCCAGTGGCTCTCCTGAGTGCACAGGGCCTGAAACATGGCTCAGGGCTGTAAAGAAAAGTTCCCATTTGTACAGAGAAAAACACTCATTTTCAGCTAATGCAACGCAGCTCCTGCTGATGCCACAGGGGGATTTCTTCCTTTCCAGGGAGCTCCAGGGTCCTGCACATAACAGCTAAGGGAACAACAAAGGCTACTGCTTTTCTGTGCAGGATTTTGTTTTCCCCACCTTCAATTTCCATGGGCAGCTAGTGTTACCCAACAGCCCACTGGCAGATTTGCCAATTCACTGGAATTGGCAAGCCACACCTTTCCAAGGGTTTTTGTAACATTCAGACGCTGCTGGTATATAGTCAGATAGTTTTTCCACCTATTTTTACAATCAGTAATAAAAGGGTCACATTGCTGCTGCTTTTCAAGTGCATAAATCCACTTAGTTCCACAAGTAACTGGGACAAAAGCAAACAACTTTTTTTTTTTCTAAATTGTGTCCAGTTCAGAGTAAGAAAGAGATTACATAAACTATTGTTAAAAGTTTTTCTGTCATTGTACTCACACACCAAATAACAGTACTTTCAACTCTGAAAAACTCAACCCATTACTCTGAAAATTTCCAGACATCATGTAACAGTACCTGCTCTTCCTTGCTACATGCCCAAAACTCTACATGGGAGCCCAATTACCAGTCTCTCACCAGCCACATGAATACAAAAAGCAGCTGCAGCTCCCAAAATAGCAATAATTTTGAACCTTAAGGAATCAGATTGTTTGAGGAGACATCTTACTGGTCTGGTCAGCTGACTAATGAATCCAAAAGTCCCTGAAACACTAGTGCTCAGAAATCTTGGGAAAGCTTTTCCCCCTATCACCAGTTAAAGAATTACACGGTACCTGGCTCAATATTCTTCCTGTACCCAATGTGGGGAAGCAAGCATTGAGGAGTGGCATTGGAACAGACTGCCTAGGGAAATGGCAGAATCACAATCCCTGGAGATAATTAAAAGATGTGTGGATGTGGCACTTTAGGACATGGTTCAGTGCTGGGTTAAAAGAGGGACTTTCAGGCCCAGAAGAGGGGTTCAAAGCAAAGTTTTGCAAAATAGGTTAGCAACAACCCACAGCACCCTCCTTGAATATGTGAAGAGACTTGCTTGTTTATGGAAAGCTACATGCTTGGTTTCACCTCTGCCAGGAATCAGAATCCAGGATGAGAGAGGATTTTCGGAGGGAAATGCTCCCACACCACATGCCCTCCCTCTACAGCTGTTGATGCACCTGCACAGGCAGCCTGGAGGATCAGCCTCCCTGACAGTGCAAGGGGGGCTTTGCATGGGAGAAGAGAGCTTAAGAAAAAAGCAGTACTAAAGCTCCCTAACAAAGAACTACAGCATGCTTGAAAGCAGGACTCCTGTGTGCCTCTAAGTCCATTTGTCGGTTTTTTATAAAAGATTGAAAAAAAAAAAAATCTGTTGAGAACTTTTTGTATTAAAACCTGCTCAGCAGATATCAATTTAATTTGATGTTGTAACCAACCACTTTTACAAACTGTAGGAAGAGACAAGTGTGAAAATTACAGTTATTTATATTCAGGCAAACAGCTGACAAGACTGCACAACAGCCCAGTAGCACAATAGCAATGGCTCAGAGTGAAACAAATTAGCCTGGCGTTCATAATTTTAAAAAATTTTCTCCTTCCTGGAATGCATCAATTCTCATCTTTCTCCATACCACACATTAACACAGTATCTTTAACTGCTTTTATACAACAAACTATTCATATATTAAATGCAGAAAAACATTTAAATTAGCTATTTTACCTTTAGAGGCTTTTCCTTGACATACATGCTGTACTTGAAATGTTGAATGATGTATGCTACAATAAATTGAAGGGTGGGGAAGCTTGAAGATGCCTTTGACAGGTAAATTGGCAGAAGGTTGTTTCTTTTTCATTATTTTTAGAGTTTAGATAGTCTAGCTCACTTAGATCTCACTCTGCATTTCAGATAACATTATGTTATTCCCTTGCCAAATTGTTTTGGTGCTGCATGATGAAATACTTGCAGTGTCATACAATGCTGCTAACTTTTGGCCTCTTTTTTTCCTTCAAGTTTCTGAGAGATTCTCAAGTTTAAGTTAAGAATCCTTTCAGCTTTGGCAGGCCTTAGAAAAAGAAGTTAACCATTAAGCAGTCCAAGACTGGAAAACAATCTAAAAAACTTGGGCACTCCCTTGAAACCTAATTCAATGTTATCATTTCCTCAGTGCCCAATGCAGGAGTGTGCAGTGACTTTGAGCTTATCACAATAATAATATCATAATAAATACTAGAAAGTCTCATTCTCTGCAAAATTACAGTTGTCATCTGCCACAAATTAGTCAATTATTTCTCAGTTTAGGGAAATGCTCACCGGCCATTTCTGTCCACTTTTGTTTAAACACAGGCCTCAGGGGACTTAATAAATTGAGGCCGCTCACAATAATTATTGAAATATAAAATGTGTTTATTTTTCAGCACCACGCTCAAACTCAACACATTTGGCTTAAATTGGTGGGGAAGAGAACTGTGCAGCAGCATAGCTCTCTGGTGGGAAAGCTAACAATTTTTCTAGATATAAATCAATTTCTTGTCCTGAAAAAAACATTACAAACATGCTAGTATTTCATATTTCTCATCACCTACACAAAGCCCACACAAACTAAGGAAACTGTGCATTATCTTCCTCCCTATTTCAGCAGGGATCTGAATACTTTTGGATGTGACAATTAAAGCACACATGTTGGGGAAGATAGTACTTACTTGCTCTGAGACTACACAAACAAAGCCATTACTTAAATTGAGCTTAATTACTCCACTTTAAAAAATTTAGCATGTATGCTGCTCTGTGCTATTTGATCTTAGTGCTAGAGTGGCCATCACCAGTTTTATTCACCATTACACCTGCTTTGCTTCCTACCCTGGATCAAGGTCATACACCAGCTCATCTTGCCTTTAAGTTCTGAGCACTCTTCCTTCCCTACCCTATCTGTTATTTCAATTTTTTCTATAATCAATTTCTGATTATAGAAAGAAATAATTAAAGAGACCTATAAATTAATTCAGTGGCACATAAGATTGTAACACAACAATATTTAGCTTCCTCCTTACTATGAAGTTGTATTGCTTGCTGCTAATCTTCTGCAAACCTTGCTCCCTGTCATCCAGTTAAATGCAAATCTTGGCTAACTTTTGCTTAAAGAATTTGCATTTACAAGAACTTTGCTATCATTCATATAGTGAAGTCTATATCACAATTTGCATGCAAGGCTCATAGGAACAGCATAACCTAGCTCTTGATGTCATTTTATCTCATGAATCCAGCCTTCAACCTAACTCATGTTAGATGAAAACAAATCTTAAAATATTCCATCCAGTGCAAACATAGCATCTTTAAGCAGCAGCACCTTTCCATCTCACCTTTTTTCTCATTTCATTTAAGTTAGTACTGCCAGTAATCATTCAGCATTTTCCTTTATTCCATCCTTTGCCAAAAAAAAAAAGAAAAAAAAAGGCAACACAAACCACACACACAAACCACATACACAAACTCAGCAAATTAAACAGAAGCAGAGTTGCCAGGAAAAAAGCAAAATAGCGCGCTTGCCAAATAAATCATTACGTACTTAATCAAATGAAAACTACTTAGCTAATTCTGAGAGAACCTCCATTTTATGCATGCTGGGTCACATTATAGCAAATTAAAACCTTTACATAGCAATATTAATGCAGTTACATCTATGTGAAAGATGAAGTGAGCAATGGCTACACAAATTAGAGATGGTTAAAGTAAAAAACTAGTACAGAACTCTCCAAAATGCATCCAAAACCACAAGAAGGAGAAAGATATCTTGATGTTCCCAGTGCTTCCTCAATCCAAATAGTCTGAAAACAGCACTAGCAATTGGTTTCCCACAGAGGTGGGCCCAGATGGCAATCTTCCAGTTTGAATGTGGGTGCACTTGGATTCATAGCTTTGGCTTACGTTAATAAGTATTTTAACACTTAGACCTTCTGTCAGAGAAGGAAAAAGAAAATAACAGTATGCTGAGCTGTTTCAGGAGAAATAAGAACAGAGAAAGGAAGAACAGCAAAACTAAACCAATCTCAAAGAAATTTAGAGACAGGTTCAGCTGAGCTCCAAACAGGGAGGATAGTTCTTGCTAGCCTCATACAGACTGTCTTCTTGGAGAGTTTAATGATGCCTTTACTAATTTGAGAAAGATCACCACTGAACTGACTCTCAGACTGAATACTAAGATGGCAGCATCTTCATAAGCAGGTTGCCAGTTACCTGGCAGAAAAACATAAGCTGAAAAAAATATACTTTTACATTTTGCAACAATAAATTAAAGGCTTAAAATATTGAAAAATGTTCCCCACACACAGTTGCATATCAAGGTAGAGAGGGGAGGGAAAAAAAGAGTTTATATTAACCTCCAAACTCAGATGAGGATTGATGGCACCTTTGATACTAGCAAGGATTGGGAAAGGAAGTCATACTCTGTTAAGAATGGCCTTAAACTGACTTTCTGTGCAAGCAAGTGACAGCACAAGTAGTCAGGAACAAAGTGTCACAGTTTGATTAATATGCAAACCTTTAGATCTTCTTTAGCTTACATCCAAGGTTTCAATTCACTCTGGGGTGGTTTCTATTAATTTATCTCCATTTGAAGTAAAACCAAATCATTTTTCATACACTGACACCTCTTTGCCTTTGAAAATTATACCTGATTCAGCAAGAGGTACAAACAAATGTGAGCACTATCCATACACCTCTGCTCAGTTCATTTCTCTTGGGGAGTTCTGGTGTTCTATCCCATTAAATATGGACTACTATGTCAAAGAAACAGATGTGCATCACACTAGTGAGAAACATGAATTACATGCATGAATGTAGCTATTTAATCCTTCTTTAGAAAGCTGTGCCCACTATTGAAGTCCACCAACTTCTCAAAGCTTCATTCCTCAACCAAGTCTTTTTCCAGCGTTAATTTGGACAAATGCATGTTTGTTAATCTCACAGTCCTCAGAAGTATCTGCCAGTTCACTTCCACAGCTCTTCCCTAGTCTGAAGAGCACCTGATTTTTGTTCCTTGGACAATTTCTTCACCCATTGTACTGGAACCTCCTTGCTAAGGCCTCCATAACTTGCAGTTTTTTCTCACGTCACCCTCCCAGTAATCTGTCCATGATCTGCAACTATCTAGAAAACCATTTGATGTGGCAAGATATGATCATTAAGCAGTAGATGAAACTTCTGTTTCATCAGTAGTGAGTTTCCAACTTGTTTGGATATTTTACTCTCAATTTTTAACTGGTGTTAACATCTAGCACTGGTAATACCCTTTAAAATCTCCAGATCATTCATCTTTGTCCTCCTCTCCCCCTTGCTCTCCTCTAATATCCTTTTACCTGCATCTAATGGCATTAACTGTGCTCATCCAACACAGGACATCAGGGAAAAAATATTTGACTTTAGAAATTCCACATCAGTGACTATCTTCAGTCTAAGAGTTAGGCTAAGCCTTTAACAAAAGCCTACAAACACACCACAAGATAAATAGCCATTTCTTATAAGCCTCTTTTCCCTGCAAGGTCCCCATTATCATTCTCCACCAGCAATAAATTTCTATGAGAATTAAACATCTCTCACACTACCCCATCGATCAGTATAACAGTCAGATGCTGCTAAGGTCTGCCTCAAGGGAGAGTGCTGTATTTCCAAAGTCCCATTATCCCCAGGAACTGGGAAAGCCCTACATTTCCAAGCAAGAGTGAACTTTCAGAAGAGCTGCTCTGCCTCAGAGCCAGACTATTTTACACTATATTAAAAGCAGCAATAGTTAATCTTCTTTTCTCTCAGTGCCCTTTTCTCCCATTCCTATGACCTTGTGCACTTCATGATATTAAACATTATCAGACAGTTAATAGACCACAAGAGGCTTTTACCAAGCAAACACCAGAAAATCCAGACACACACTCTAAGTATGACAACCTCTCTCGTGTTTTAGTACACTGAATTCAATAACTGACTTATCAGATCAGAGACCTCTGGGATTTGTCCATTATCATCCTAAAAATCCCATCTCTCTTCTCAAAGGTCAGAGGGAAAAGCCCAGTGTGGGAATTTCTGCCACCCAAATTTCATTTTACTTTTTGCCATTTTACCCCACAAAGAAATCTTGGCAAATCCTTTACTGAACATGACTGGATTTTCTTTGGCTTTTAATTTAGTTTTTAAGAACAGCTGTAGTGAGATACCCTCATTTCAAAGACTAGTGCAGATAATTAAAGAAAGGGCTCATTTACTCCTAAGTAGCTTGCAGAAAACTTTATTCTCAATATGTGGCCTTCCTCTCCTCCCCCTCCTTTCTTCCATAATCACTATTTGTAATTTATTATATGTGCCTAATTAAACATGGGATGCAACTGATCTCAGGTCTCAAATTTAGGCTTATCTTGGTATTTGTACAAGATGTTCTCATTTTATAAATTAACTGACCTAAAGCACAGAGAAGATTATAAATCTTCTGCTGGTTAGTACAGCCTAATATAACTATTGTAGTGTTCACTGTATTATAAGAGGATTTTCATTTCACAGCCATGCTTCTTACATATGCCGGGGCGGAGGGGGAATAAGACATGTTTGCCTCCCAAACCACCAGGTTAGCATAAAGTTAAAAGAATTAGAGTGAAAAAATGCTAACAAAATAAGATGAGAAACAATATAGCCATGGCCAGCTGCTTTGTCTGTTAAATCTTGTCTGCAGGGTGAAGACAAGGCAAGAGCAAACAGCATTTTCCCCTCTTGTTTTTCTCTTCTGTACAACTTCCCTACATCAGTTATCTTCATATATGAAGAGTTGTTTCCCCAAAATTTTCCAACATTTCATTGAAGTGAAGGGGGGGCTTGGGAGGGGAAAACAAGAGACAGTTAGTTACAGCAAATTATTTAAAGCAAGGCTCTCTTTAGGAGAACATTGGCCTATAAAAGATGAGAAAGACATTGGGGCTGCTTCCCTCAAGCCTCCATGTCTGGCAGCTAAGGAGCAGAGGATGGGCTGTTGAAACACTTGAATTAGGTGATATTTTATAAGTTCCTCTGTTAACGTGGTCCAAAAGGAAAAGCCTGGGGAGTGGGAGCAGAGACCAGGTATGACATCTCTGGATCATCACCCATCCAACACCACCTTGGACTATACAAGGAGTAGGAACACTAAGTCAGGGAATAACAAATTCTTAAATACATTAGCCATAAAACAGGCAGACAAATCAAATTAGAAATAGCTTTTTCCTCAAATTTCAGCCAAAACACTTGAAATCATTTTAAAATATGATTCCCATTCAGATTTACTTCACATTCAGATTTGCTTTTGAGTTCTGAATACTATGAAATATCTGGAGTTTCTGACACTGGATTTGGCAGTTAGAGACTTCATGGCAATAGATGCCAATATAAACAAACCTTAATTTGAGAACCAATACACCTACTTTTGAATAATATGTGAAATACCTTTCTGTGCATTTTCTTTAAGTCAATGCTGAAGGTCTCACAGGCTGCCATAATGGGTCAAAGACTTGCAAATACAATCAAGTAAAAGCTGTAATTGTTTTATTCTTTAATAATATATTGCAACATTGAAGACTACTCAGACGCTTTAACAAATACACAAAGTAGCTATTTACTTATTTAGTAGAGTCACAAGAATTATTACAGTTATTCCCTGAAGTTTTCCCTACCTTACAATTTTCTTTCAAGTGCTGTTCAGAGAGATAATTTTTATCCTTAAAATTCTATCTGATTTGGGATAGATTCCTGGGAGACAGGAATGAATCTAATATGACCTGCTATAAGGGAATAAATGCTATTAATCCTGCATCTTTCTGGCCTTATTTTACTCCTTTTTTCTTATTAAGGCAGGAGGCAAGACTGTCCATCCAGCCCCACAAGGACCTTGACATTTCATTCACCTTCTCCCACACCAAAATGCAGCAGCTGAAATGTAATTAAGCTATAGGCAAGACTGGAGGTTTTGTTGGGGGAAAAAGAAGAAAAAAAAAAGAGAAATACTACTGTGCATTCTTGCTCTAACCTTGTATTATCTCCTGCAGCAGAGAAATCCTCTTTGAACCATGACCTCCCCAGCTTTTAACAGGCACCCACAGGTTATCAGACTATATGAACTATATTATTTTGGAGGTGAAGTTTACATAACAGAATATTCCTGCTAAAACTAGCAGAGGAGCTGGTGAACATTGTTGATTAAAGAGAGCTTCAGCAGGATCTTTTCCTTCTTTGTAGCTGCCAAAAATAATTTCTGTTCTCTACTCTGACTTAATTCTTTTGAACCCATTTGATTTAGAGACTTAAATGACCATTTTATTCATTACCCTCATGCCCTGACAGCACAGACTGAGCTGAGCTGGGACAGCAGCAGTGTTGCATGCAAATCAGGACTTAAGGGGAGGCAAAAAAAAAAAAGTGATCAATTTTGGTTTTGTCTTTACATCATAATCTGTGAAGACAGACAAGATATCTTTGTGATTAAAATCTAATTTTCTCCTCTCAAAGTAATGTCATGCATTTCATCTAGCAAGGAAAACCATATGCCTGTTAACAGATCTTGTAAATCCCGGTTCAAATGAAGAATTTTTCAAGGAATTGCCCCAATATAGCTGCACTAAAAGGCCATACCAAACAGTCCACAGGCAACTACTCAAAGGAAGAAATAAATAAATAAATAAATAATCTTGCTTTTGCCTAGATGCTTTGCCATTCAGATTCTGCTTCTGCCTGTATTGTTTTTCTTATTGTTCCACCTACAGTTGTCAGTATAAATTTGCAGTATCTCTGGCAAGAAGCTACAGCCAACAAAGCAATTCTAGTTACAAAGGGTATCAGGAGTCCCCCTAAACCTCCATCTTTCAGGACTGTGCCAAAATTCAGTTGCTGTGCATATCATATTCCCATGTTGAGTCCCAAACAAGAGAAAGCAGTTCGTTGCTATGGTGGTGCAAGGGGAAGGATAAATACAATTATCATACATAAGTCTGAAGAAATACAATCTAAGGTTCTCTCAGACCAGGGTGTTTCAAGAGATCAGATCTTCACAGCTGCCTGTAGGAAATGCAGACCACTGAGAACAAAGAACCACCTGAATAGAAGAAATTGCACCTGTTCTGTCATTCCTCCAACATCTAAATGCAATCAATTTAAGCAGTTTCATACCTTAGTTTAAGATGCTAAAATTCTTAGTATTTAAAAGATACATTCAGTCAACTATTCCCTGTCTGCAAGGAGAGACAAATATACTTAGATTCTGCTTTCCTGAAAGTACAGTGAACACTGGATGACAGGCACCAGACTCATTAGCTGCTCCCAGGATGCTGATGCCCAGACCCCAGAGCAGGAATCCCCTACGGGTTATCACTAACCCCAGTCAAAATGCACAGAGGACAATGGAAATTTCTGGAGAAGAAGGACAGAACACAGAAAAGCATGGCAAAGAAATCTGAGCATGAAAGGATACACTCTGGCTTCTTACAGTAGGAATACCTGGTTTTTTTCTAAAGAAGGTGTCAACCTAAAAGGCAATTGATGCCCAGCAGGCACTGTTTTGCTCCTAAGCACTGATTTTCACAGGCCTTCTGGCTGAGGAGAACAAACCACCTGGGCAGAACTGGGATGCACAGCTGTAGTGCCACTACTTTTCTTGGCCTATTTTAAGCATGTTTGCTTAAGCAAGACTTAGTTATTTACTTCAGGCCTCTAAAATACAGTAAATCAATAGGAGACAGGAGAGATTAATGTTAAAAATATAAACCTCAAGCAAATTTAATACTCAAAATCACAGTAGTCTTATTCCTTTCCCTTTACATATAAATGAGAGAGCTACTGTTAGGTTTCAAAACCTTTGACAATTGCCCATCTTCCTCAGTCTTTAGGAACCTTCTTCCTGCCTTATTAACTGGGAAAGAGTCCAGAAGTACATTTTGTTGAGCACATTAAAAACTGAGCTATTAAGTATTAATTCAATATTAACTTAACTATGCAACCTTGTGGAAACTGTGTAAAACTTAGAATTGCAAAGCAGATAGGGGAAGAATTATCATCCAGATTCTTTTGATTTAAAACCATTTCTTACTTCTCCAGAAGAAATTGATCATTCCAGTAATTTAATTTATTAGTGTAGCACCTCTACTTGTAGATTCTTTTTCCAAAAAAAAAACCCACACACAGGAAACATTCACCATAAAAAAAAATTAATTTCACTGGTAATGGCAACCCATACCCTGAATCTACAATAACTTTATTAATTATACATTGTTCTCAATGCATAATTATGTAAAGTGTAACAAATTTAGTCTGATTTAGTTTTCCCTTATGTAGCAAGAGTATATCCATATTTAATAAGACCATTGTAGCAAAAGTAAAGTCTAAACACACTGCACTGTCCACGTTATGAAGACAGTAAATTAGAGCTCCAGCATGGGTCCTTTGAGGAAAATTCAACAATTAAAAACTGCACCCAAAAATTACTTTTTTTAGTGGGGAAATAAAAATATTAAACATCATACTCCAAAAGTTTTGCCACAAAGCCAGCAATATTTTCAAATTCACATCAATGACATTTATTATATATAAGCTTTCAGATAAAACACCAAAAATATAATATTGTTTCAATCTGCCTGCAATAGGCCATTCACTTTTTAAAGTATTCTACCCAATGTTTCCAACCATTCTCTCTAATGGCATTTCAGCTCCCTTCTCCCTGGCAGTTTAAACCACATCCAGATTTCTCTAGAACCTCTTTATTCAGACCACCAGTTTTGTCAGTTGTATAGCTTTAGTCACTGGTTTAGATAGAAAACCTAGAAGACCAGCCCAGAGATAACAAAGGAACAGCTCTGTAGGAAGGAAGCCCAGGAGCACAGCAAGATGTTTGTGCAGGACAAGTGCCAGGAAGTCACATCATAAACATGCCAGGAGGCTGCAATAAGCTTAGATCTGAGGCAATAGGGAAAAAGGAGGACTATAACCCAACCAAAATTAAAAAAGGACAAAACAATGCAATAGATTTCCAAATTAAGACTTTCATTTCTCCTTGTAACGCTCAAATATAAAAACCCTCAGAGATTTCTGTCTCCAAAATTTCCCACTGCAGTATGTGAGAAGAGTTCATTACCCACACTAGCTTTATCAGGCTTCCTTCTGAAGCAGTGCCAATGTGCATTTCATGCACCAAAAAAGTACCCAAATAAACCTATTTTTAAAAAAAAAAAAAAAAAACACCACAAAGATAATAAAAAGGTACACATCCTGCTACAGCAGATGGCAACCATCAAGGAGTTTGAAAAACTGTTCTAACACCAAAACTTTGATTGATTTTTCCTAAGGACACTAAAAGGGATAGTTTTAGGAGTGCAAACCTTCCACAGTTCTTCCAAAAGGAACTCAAAAGCCTGGAATACTCTATTCAGTCTAAAATAGCCCTATATTTCTTAAAGCTTTGCCAGCATCTCAAATTAGTTTTGAAAAAGTTCATAGCAGTTCTTATCATTGTCCATGACAGTCAGTTTCCACAGATTTCTATTTTGAAAAAGCCGCAGAAGAGGAGCAGAACAGAGAAGGACTCTGCAGGCTGATTTCTACTGGGCTCACAGAGCAATAGCTGAGGTGGTCTAAGCTTCTACATGAAATATCCCTGTAAGACTTGACTTTTTCTGGATCCCTTCCATCTTTTCCATATCCAATATCTTCATGAAAACAAGTCTAGCAATACCAGACTGACGAGAATGTAAATCTGTGAATTTCATTAAAGTCAGCCTGAGTACATCAAAACAAACCCAGAAATAACTCAATCTGCTTCTTTGAAGCCATATTCCAGCTTTTCTCTGTCACTTCCCAAACTAAAAGTTTATTCCACTACCGCAGGAAAAGCAAAGTCCTCTGTAGGTTTTCTTCCCTTAAGATATTTCTCATTTTAAGCACTGCTGAGTGCATGAAATTTGGCACATGAAATATCAGAGTGCAAAATAGTCTTCAAGGCCCTCAACATAAAAATCAAATCTAATATTTATAGCTGAAAAAAAAAAAAAAGCTGGAGATGATGCATAAGGAAAACTCAGAAGAAACCTGGAAGCATCAAAAATATTAAATTAAAACCATTTATCTGAAGCAGAAGATAAGTTGAAGGAGTTTACAAAAGGATGGAAAGCCGACAGTGATGAATATAGCAATTTGGAAACTGAGAAAGAAAGAAAAGCATGAGGAGGAGAAGTTATGGAGGAGGGAAGCAGGGAGGACTAATAAAATGGGAGACTTCAGAGGGAGGAAAAACTCTGGGTAGCCCTGTATGCATCAAACTGTTTTCTGCAACAGTAAAACAGAAGTGAGCAATCTCATCCCTCTTCTGACTAAAGTGACCTCACTAGTGGTAAAAGGATAAAACAGGCTGCAAAATACTAAGCTGAAGTCTCTGCACTAAAACCATCTCAACCCATTGCATAAATAGCTCATCTCCCTCATGGAAATTTCAGTTCTATTATCTAAAGGCAGCTGACATATTTACAACAGCTTTGACACTGAGGAAGGCAACAATCTGGATTGTTTAGGAAAGCCGTGGGCTTCCAGGGATCATCAGGTCACAGCAGAGCTGGAGATGTCTTTCTCCTGTTTTCTCCTACTGCAGCATTTGACATACAGCACATGAGACTTTTTAGTCTTTGTACTAAACCACCTCATTATTTTAATAGACATGGAAGCCATTTAATGATCTGCTTGCAATGGCTCAGGAGACATTTAAGAAGAACGGATGTTTCTGTGACATTCTCTCAATTCAACATCTGCTCTATTGCTGCCTGTGACTGCAGCAGAATACATACAACAACCCAGGTGCTCCCTGGCTATCCCTGTATTTCAGTCATTTCTTTCCTGCTGCAAGGTAGCAAGATACAAAAAAAATGTAGACCTAAGACAGCAAGGAAACAAGGTACACAAAGCACATGTTCAAGAATTTCTTCATAGCCCAGGGTTCATTATTATCACAGGAAGTTTCACAAAATCAGAAATTAATTACTTAACAATGGCAATCACTGATAGAACAGATGTTAATGTTCATTACCCTATCAAGAAACTGACTAGACATTTAAACAAGCCTGAAGCCATGTGAACATTAACCCACAAAAATAATTTTAATTCAACTAAAATGTTCTTGAGTATTTGTGTTGCATCTTTGGATTGCTGACAGCTATGTCCAGCTTCCAGCCCATCTAATCAATACAGATTTTCCCGCCGATCTATAGATGAGTTGGCTATTTATCCCAGGATTCCTTGGAAAATGACAGAAGCAAGACTCTCTTGGAGGTATTTAACTTTGCAAGAGGCTGAAGGACAGCAAAGTGCTTTGCAAATTATTCTATTCAAGTCTCTAGAGCTACAAACTCTGTTTTTTTAATGACCTTGAATAGCACATTGCATTTGTTTCTTCATCCAACAGCTTCTCTGTACTGCTTATCCTGCACACTTCCCACAAAAGCCACCCACCCTCTTTCATGCTGGCCTATACACACCATGTGCTCTAGCTGAGTGTGAAAATAGAACCTTTTCATGCCACCAAACTGACCAAGGACACCTTCTAAAAAACAAAGACAAGTGCAATCCACACAGGCTGCCAATCCAAACCAGTGATGCTCTGGCCCCATGGTGTCACCAGCTGCTGGAGAAATCAGACACAGTCTCAACTGGAAACAATAGAAATTAGGCACACAATTCTATGACAACACCATGTTTTTCTTCCGCTTTACAGCCATAAATTACACTAGCTTTTTTCAGCTCCCTTCTCACCTGTTTTTGTGGGGATTTGTCGGGGGTTAGGTATTTTGTTTCTGTACCACCTACATTGTGCTCTCTTCACTTTGACAGGTTCAATGCTTATCTTTCATCTCTCTCATACACTGATTCTTCTCATGCTGTTCAATATTAACAGCAACGACCTGAAAAAACAAGTGGCTAATGGATAACTTCTAGCTATATCATCTCAGTAAAAAAATTTTATGCCAGACCACATAACAGAACTGGTGGTTATCCAGCAGTTGGGAAGTGACACCGTGGGATGAGCCAACTCAGTCCAGGTCCCAGCAGACAAAAAGCTCCTATGCAACTGCCATGAACAAGTCACCATGACAGAAAGTTTAGAAGGTTTTGAGACTTAGCAGTGAATTCAACCCAACTATTACATTCCTGCATAAAAGATGGGAACAATCAGAAGAAGAATTTTAACCCATCCGTCTTCTCACAGCCAAGCATGGACTGGAGGCACCTCTGTATTTAAAGTGAAAAGATAAGCATATGAAACTTACAAAAATGTTTTCCTTCCTTTTGTACCAAGGAAATTAACATAAGTTGGACTTCAAGCACATCCCTAACTCACCAGACACTTCAACCACATGCTGCTTCCTGCAAACACTGCTGGCAGGGGCAAAACATGTTCTTTCCCTTCCAGCCAAGTTAATGCTGCATTTTGAATCCTTGGCCAAGCAAAGAGTTGACACAGTGTCAACATGAAGATGCCAATTAGCACATTTTACTGTGACAGCCACTACATCTTCCACAGAACCTAGGTATGTATTTATGTCTTTTCTGGGAATTTAGTTGTTAGCAAACCCCATGGGTTCACATTCCTTTCAAGAAAAGCTAAATATTTTTTCACACCAGAGATTCAAAAGGATGGAATCAGAAATGGGGCACAAAGCTTATTTAATGCTGAGGTGGAACAAAAATTAGAAGTGACCAAATAGCAAATTAAGTCCTTGTTGGGAATTAACTCATTAATGAAGAAACACGCACAGTTTGCTGCTTGTCATTTTGCTTTCTGGAGGATCTGCAACATTCTTCCTTGCAACCTACTTGTGATTGACAGGCACCTACATACAACTTGCACCTTTATGAGACAGAAGAATTGCAACAATCCAGTAAACAACAAAACAACGTGTTACTCTCTCCAACAGATATTCCACCAGGGACATTGCAAAGGATGATCTTCAAGTTGACTGTCACCAATCACTTGAGCAAACTTGTTTTTCAGACCACCAAGGTTTATAAAACCCTAGGTCTAGAATGGAAGACAATATCTGGGAAAAGACAGTCATCCACTTACATCTTCATGATAAAGGTACAGCATGGGGCCAAATGGCTTAAGAGAAAATAAAATAGAAATTTCCCTTTAGAGTTTTCTTCAAATCATTGCAAACATTGTGGTTTGGGGCCTCCAAGCCAAGACCAACTGAAGGGCAAGCACCTTCCATCTGCTTTAAACCTGAGGCAGCTCCAGCAGGAGTTCCCGTGCTCAGCTACAGACATGCAGGGCACTCTGTCCAGCTCACAGGGATTCCTACAGTCTTATGCTTTCCTTGAAGTAGTATAAAAATGCATTCTGACACTTCAAGCGTACAGTAAAAGGGAAATACATACAGGGGTGAGAATGTTATCACCAAATCAATCAGCAAATGGACTTTTCCATAGTGCCTCCTGTAAATGCATCTTCTACAGTTCTGTAGGATAGAGAGAAACATCAAGAATCTTGCAGGCAATAAGAACTAGCAGCTATTGTTAAGCATCTATTAAATTCTATGCTCTTTTCTTATAAGGGCTATACTGTTTTGAGCTGAGTGGCTTGAATTTAATTTCATCAGTCAGCCTGAGGCCAGGGGAGTTCAGAAGTGATCTGTCTACTATGTGTCTTGAAGTCATTATAAGGACTGTTACCATTTTTTGAGGCAGTTTTATTTAATGGCATCCATCACAGCCCTGCATCCCCTCATCGGTCCTGCCTCAGCACAGCCCTCTCAAGCAGGATAACCAAGCCATCAGACTCCAAAGAGCACTGTGAACACGTGCCCTGCAGCAGCACCTCAAAGGTCAAGGTTTAAAATTAGGTTTCACTGTTTCATTTCATATGAGCAATTTTGGACTAATAGCTGTCCCATCTCTTACTAGCTCTGAGTAGTAAGTCATAGTATGAAAGCCCTGCAAGGTGCACCTAACAATGATTTCATTTTTTACTACTAACACCTTCAGGCATTCTCCTTGAGCCGGCGCAAGAATATTATTTATGTTACAGTTAGGAAGTAGACAGACACTGCATTTTGATTGGTTTCATGTGTTGTATTTCTAGGATTCAGAATTCGCACTCAGCCAAGTGCCTGAATACCCCTGAGACTCATTACTAAATACAGAGAGATCTAGACAAATGTTACTGTTCTAATCAGTTGTACTTCTCAAAGGCATCAGCCATGCAACCGCAGATCAACAATTTCAAGGTAGATATGAAAAACTCTTTTCATGCTTATCAATTTGCATATTGAAAACAGCAATACTCTTCCTTACAGTTAACAAATGAGATGCTCAATTTACTGCTGATGTTTTTACGGGTTGGCATTTGCAATTCACTGCATTCAAATCAAAATGTAAAGGATGGCCTTATGATGTTTAGCAGAGAGGTTTCCAGCACTATATATATCAGCAGGAATATCTTTCCACCTTAAATAACCACTGTCACTTGCAACAGTAGGCTTGATTCTGACTTCATCCAGATGCATGGGAGTTTATGCATGAGCTCCTGATTATGCCTAGATTTTTCACTTCAAGCATAGAATGTGTGCACCTCCATATCACCAGATAGTGGCAGTCCTTGTAATTATCTTGTCTCCTTCGATTTTTCTTAGGCTTTCCAAAGATTACTCTCCCTCTCAGAAATTATTACACCCAAGAAAATGACATTCATTAAATACAGTGAGGCAATGCTAATATCAAGGACAAGGAAGGAAAAGGGGTTGAGCTTTTATCCTTTTCATTCAAGAAAGCTGAATGAAATTATTTTTATTGTAATCCTGGAATGGGAAAAGATCAGTCTCAAGTTTTAAATTCTATAAATCTCCAAAGCACTACTTTTTCCACAGCCTTCTTAAAGATTAGCTTTAAGATTTTAAATTTCTTCACTGAATGAAAATTTATCTGTGTCTTCCAAAAAACATGATTCCTGGGCAAAACAAGTACCTATGTAATACCCACTCAGTGCACTCAAATATCCAGTGAGATAATTCCTACTTCTCCCCTTTGCCATTTGCATTTAAATAGCCTGGCGTTTTGCTGGGGAGAAAATTTTGTTTAAAAGGCTATAACCTGTATTAGTTATACTTTTGTGAACAGAAAATTAGAATTACTAAAATAATTACACAAAAGCCCTTGAGAAGCCAAGGGACACCAACAACAAAGGCCAAAGCTGAGCTAATGCAAAGTTCTTTGACTCCCTAAGATCTACTCAATATTATCTGCAACTTTGGAAGTGATGTTATTCCTCTGTAAGTCCAGTAGCTGTATTAAATTGATAACACATGTCTATATATCTTAGGGAAAAGCAATAAACCCTGCTGTGAAACACTATTTCCGTAGTATCTTGGAGGAAAGATAACTTTTTACACAAACTCATTTTTCATTTCCACAGCATTGTCTTCTCTCTCAAACAGGATATAAGATGATTCCACAGACAACTTCAAAAATGAGTGTTTATCCAAGCTCACTTTTTACACAAAAGCTGCCCATCTCAAAAAATTAATAAAAACAGAAATGTATTATATTTCCCCAGAAAGTGAAGGACAACACTGAGATCAGCAGAGCTAAACTATTTCAAGTTCTTTTCAAGGCAGAGACATTACCTCCCATGGGTTTAAAGAAGAATCCTAGCTGAGAAATAGCATTTCTACAAATAGTCACTTTTATTCTCACTTTTCCCTTAGCAAAATAAGTAACTTAAAATGCTAACTGCATCATAAGACCTTAGGAATGGTGATTTCCCACTTTTTCCCATAGCAGTTGCCTTTGCATTGTTGCTCAAACACAGCTTTCATACTGTATCTTCTCCTTCTTCTCTAGAAATATTTAGGAAAAGCTTTTGTGTATGGGTTGTGATGGTGCAAAGACAAAGGCAGCAACTTCCACAAGGCAGGGAACTCTTCAGTGCAGATGAGACCCTCCAGCCCTTTTTAATGCTATGAGCATCACTGAGGACCACAAGGACGACTGCTTACTCTACAACTTCCTTTTAATTTAATTTCCCATTGAAGATGTTTTTGAAGTATTAACACTAGTGTAATGAGAGAGTATGTTTTTATAATCCTATTGAAACAGAACAACTGAGAAATTATTGCTGTCAGCAGTGTAATTGCAGAGGTAATGCCATTCCTCAGCTGCTGGGATGGGAAGGAAGCAGAGGTACACAGCTCATCCAAACTTCTGCTCCAGCACAGAGAGGCACACACCACACTTGGTCTGGGCTCCAGCAGAAGAAATAAATAAGGTCTCTTCTCTAGGCCAGCAATAATCACCTTCTGCTCTGCACTTGGAGTCCCCAGCAAGAGTAGGGTTTCCAGTACTGCCGGCACTTGGGGCACATGACCTGTCTGGAGACTGGGGAGGCAGGGGATAGTCTGTGTCCCTCAGACTGAATATCAGGAAAATCCCACAACGTGAGTGAGGAAAAGAGAGAGGAGGAGGGAGTTAAAATAAATTTCTAGAATGAAGATAGTGTAGTCCCCAGGTTAATCACTTAGTTCTAATAAAGGTAGAGACTAGTGAACTGCATAAAAACAGACCTAAACAAGGGTTTCCAGAATGTAAGGAGTGCCTGAGCTAAGTTTCTGCTGTGACTGGTTCAAGCCAAGGATTTGAACATAGGCCTGGCACAATCCAGTAAGCAATATAATCCAGTTATCAGTGCCTGACAGAGACAGGACTCCTTTGGAGCTGTGCTACTTTTATAAATAAATGTTTACTGCAGGCAAGATACAAAGATAAGTCATGACTTAGAGCCAGTTTATGACAGACTACAAGGTTCAGTGTCCTTCCACAAAGTTTTCATTCACTTACATGAGGAAGAGCTGCAGCTGCAGAGGTTGAGACCAAACCCTTAGAGAATCCTAGAGCATAGTCTTCATTTCTTTTACAAATCCTGCTCCCACAACAGAAGTCCTCAGATATAAATTATAATAGGATAAATAATACTGTGGAGAAATAACATTAATATACATGGAACAGTCTGTATATTAACAGACCAACAGTAACAGACCAAATCCAGTAACATGAATTCTTTGTGTACTAGAAAGTGATTCTAGCAGTCTTAAGAGATAAGAATACTGGGAATGTGTGTAACATGCCAGTTTATCTCACTTCTAGGGGCTTCACTACCCATGTTTTGAGCAGCTCTTTGCTCCTCTTCAACCAAAGTCTGCAATGTAGGCAGCATTGTGCCATTACCGAGATGAGCTTTCCTGCTGCCTGCCTGAGTCCCCAGGTTTATTTTTTCCAAGCAAAATGGACGTGAAGAACAGGTTATATCCATCTCTGTTTTAATACGCTTCTGCCAAGACCTTTCTCACCATTGGGAAAGTGAACACAATAGAGCCACAAGACAGGAAATAACGTGTGTAAACGTAACCTGATGCAGGCCAGTAACCCCACACTTCAGAGCAATTAATTTCTAGCTCCTGCCATATTCAAGTACTAAGTCTGCCTTAAAATTACTTATTTTCATGTTACCTGCACTGGCAACTAACTGTTCCAAATGACAGCTTATCAGAGATGCAGTTTTTTACCATGTAGGTTGACTTTGCTTATAAACAAACCTTAAAAACCCAACCTGTTGTATGAAGATAAACCTTATGCCTAAGGATCAGAGAATGGTTTGGATTGGAAGGGACCTTTAAAGATCACTTAGTCCTACCCCACTGTAATCAGCAGGTACATCTTCAACCAGATCAGGTTACTCAGTCCCATCCAAACTGACCTTGAATGTTTCCAAGAATGGGGCACCTTGCCTCCCTAGGCAACCTGTGGCAGTGTTTCACCACCATTATCATAAAAATTTCTTACTTATATGCAGTCTAAATCTAACCTCTTTGTATAAAATGATAACCCCTTGTCCTATTGCTACAAGCCACACCTTTCTTATAAATGTACTTTAAGGCTGCTACAGGCCTTCTCTTCTCCAGGCTGAACAGCCCCAACTCTGTGTCTTCATAGGAGAGGTGTTCCATCCTTTGACCATTTTCATGGCCTTCCTCTGGACCAACTCCAACAGGATAACACAATCTATTTCATCTTAAAGCACACTTTTATCTCTACCAACTACAAAAAATTTAAAATAAATATATGATGTGAAATGGAAAATGAACCTATCATGAAAAAAGGAGAATTTGACATGATAAAAGAGAAATATGTAAAAATGCCAGCTGAGAGGTCATGCTAACAAACAGCTTTGAGACAAGCTTGAAGTAGTCATTAAAAAGGCATGAGGGAGTACACAAGTGGTTCCACAGACTAGCATGCAAAGCCATCTCTGTAAAGCTTTGCCAATCCCTCTCTTCCCAAGAAATCAAGGATCCATGCAAAGCCTGCACATATATAAGATGGCAATTCACCAAGATCCCTGAAATGGAGACTGGCACTAGAAAAGTTAACTCTGAGAAATCATCTGTAAAACACTGCTGTACCTGCACAACTGACTCTAACATCCCTTTCTTCCAGAGGGCTGTGGAAAACAACCTAATAAACATCCCCTGCAGCAGTGGTTAGCCCTAACCCAAGACAGACATTTTCATGGAGGGTGAGGAAAAGAGAAAGTGTATTTTAGCAAAACAATCAAACTAACTGTGACCATGGGGCGATATGTCATATGGGTAAAATATAACCCACTTGAAAAGCACAGTGGCATGTAGTGACAACAAAAAGAATCTCCAACAGGTTTACAGGTAAAATACCCCAGTGAAACATCTGGTTACCAACTCAACAGCCTCTGCTAGAAATACGTGATGGTCATAACACATAGAACGAACAGACTCACACTGAAAAGGAAAGGAAAAGAAAAAGCCCACAGCTCTTTCAAGTCTGCTTGAAAAATATACAACACAACCTCCAGCAGTTTAAATTCAGCACCATATCCCTTTTGCTGCCTGATGCAATACCTTATGTAAAAACAGTACAGGGATACAATGAACAGCCCCTCAGGCAGAGCAGGCAGAAGGGATAAAACGCTGCAAACAGCACATGCCACTCATTCAGGCTGCTGGGACTGCAAAGGAGAATAGCCTGTGACAGCAACCTCGATGCCTGCAACACACTGGAGAGGCAGGATTACTTGAACAAGCGCCTTTTCCTCTCAGAGAAAATACCAGTCAATAAGCTTTGGGGGATGGGAGAGGTTTGAAAGAAAAAGAGCAAATGAGCAAATTCCTGAGGAAAAGAGAGAGACCTTTGTGCCTGTTCCCTTTCTAATTTTAAAAAAAAAAAAACCACACCAAAAACAAAACCAAATGGGAACCACCCACTAAAATACACCCCAATTCTTTTTATTTGAAAAAGCTATGCTGTTTGGTAATGAGAATAGCTCATCTCCATTACAGGCAATCAGAATCAATGCAGTCCATCATACATGACCTTATCGTCTTGATGTGTTTGGTGTCCAGACACACTGAAACTGGCAGGCAAGGATATAAAGGGAGTCCAGTTAACCCTAAGACAGTTGGTGTCCAGGACAAACGCCTACCCACACTTCTGGAAAAGCCAAAACCAGGAGACAACCCCATCCAGATAGTTGCCATTCCTTCCTATCCAAGATGTAGTGACAAACATCAAGCAAGGTGCGGTGAAGCTATTCAGGTCAGGATTAGGAAGCTAGCTGGAAGAGAAACCTGTTGTGAGGGAGTTGTTCAGGGCTGCAGCTAATCATTACCAGCACAGACCCCAGACAGCCAACAAGCTCCCACTCATTATGAAATCTGTTGGCCCAGTACACATAGCACCAAGAAGGAACACTGGATGCATAGCTTTCCAAAGCAGACAAGGCTTCAGACTTCCAGAGTTACACTTGAAATGACAAAATATGAGAACAGCCAAATGGGATCAGACCGAATATTCCACCTTCATCTGTCCTCACAGGTGTCATAAGCAGAGGCCACAGGGAACCTAGAACAGGACAAAATCTGAAAACACCTCCCTCAGTACTCCTTCAACCTTTCAGATCCTGGCCCAGGCATTTAGTAACACTCAGTGGTTTTTCTGTCTTCACCAGTGAACATGACTGTCTGGTTCTGAGGGGTTCATAAGAGTTTGGTCATACCTAATGGCTACCACCAACAGAACCTTCAGGTACTGTTATTCAAGAGCAAATCTCTGAAGAAATAGAGGAGTTAGAGCTGAAAAACCTCACTGTGCCTTGTCATAGACAGTCAGAAATAAAAAAATCTTCCCCTCTTTTATTTGCTCAGATGCAGAAACTCTTCTACGTGATCCAGAGCCACCCTATGATATTAAGAAGGGACAGGGAAAGCAAGCCTCATTTACAGAGCCCTGCAAGCAGCAGCCGATGGGTACAGCTTGTGTCCCTGCACTGTGATGCAGCTCCTCTCTCACAGTCATGCTCTGAGCAGAGCACACCATGGATTCAACTTTGTGCTGCTCACTGTCACCAGAGTTAGAACAGCTGGACCAAGAAGAGTCCTCACTCTTCTGTTGAGTCATTTCAGCAGTTTACAAGATACAATCCAGGGGAGAAGGCAGTTAAGCTATAAAGCTAATTTGGCACAGAACACAAGATACTTGCATTATCCTCACCGAAGGCAGCAAATGCTTGCTTTGTTCAGTTTAATTGATAGCAGGTTCTACACACTGCAAATATAAATGACTTTCACAGACTTGGCTTAGCACCTAGAACACAGAGACATCTGCAAGTAGAAAGCTATTATTTGTGAAACAAAATTGCATCCTGTATTTATAAACTCTCTGCTATGTCCATACATCAATGAGTTCAGCAATAAGCAGCCTTAGCTCCAAGCTTCTGCAACTGTTTTATTTACTTGTGTTCACAGTGTTCTCATAACAATATGAGCCCTAACATTTTATCCCAAAGAATCAGGAATAAGGCCTGAAATAATACTTACTTTTGTTGCCTAACCTATACAATTGTCCTCCCCTGTAACAACTGTCCTCAGAGATTTTGATGTCCTGTAGCACTGCAAATATAGTAGAAGAGAACTCCCCTTCTGCACACTTTTCTCTTTTCCAATAAATTAAACATGAAATGCAATCTATGTACCAAGCAGATTTTTCACCTGCAGCAGCCTCCCACTGCTTGATCTGGAAAACTTCACATCCTAACCATAAACCTCCCACCTACAGTAGAGCAAGATATAAAGGAAATGAGTCAGGAACTTCTCTCAGGCTGAAGAACTTCAAGATGAATTCACACAAAGAAAAGAAATGTAAAAAACTGCAGCCCAGCTTGCAGAAACATTACTAAATTCTATATGGCAAAACATTTGGTTAAGAGCAGAAGAAACTACTAACGATGGGAATTTGTTCTCCTAAAATGTGAAACAGACTACTTACTTTATAATTATTGTGTAGCTACAAAATAGTAGTCCTGTCCCAGGTACAGTAGCACTAAATACAGAGAAAAAAACCCACAATGAGTAGCTTAGTCATCAGCCCATCACAAACAAGCTTAAAACTGAAGCAGGGGAAATTCAGATTATAGACTAGAGCAAAAAAAGACCCACTGAACATTGTGTCTAATTAACAAAAAATAAAACCAAAAGAGAAGCTTTGTAAAGTGTCAGAGCACAAGGAGATTACTGCAAGGGCTAATCAAAAAACTGTGTCACTAAGTCCATCATGAGGCAGGGAGAGACCAGATGGACCAACAGAAGATGTTCACTCAGATGGGCCCAAGCAATTATATAGTCCACTGTTTAAAACATACCAGAAGTGATAGAGATCATCTTGCTTCTATTCCCATCTGTCCCTGGCTCACTCAGACAAAGCTTCAGAGCCTGTTTCCAGAGGGGAGCACTGCTGTTCCCAGGCACACAGAGCACACCAGGTAATAAACATGCACGGTTTGAGCTCACCTCCACAAAGTACTTTGAAATATGCCAGAATTCTTGAAATAGAAACCTTACAGATAGGGTCCAAAAAATTTGGCTCCTAATACCATTCCACCCAAGGCAAACATGTATTTCAGGCACAACTGAAAGTCAGTGTAACTCTTACAGCACACTCTGAATGGACAGAGAAAACGAGTCAGTAGAATTGGTTGCTACCAGCTTCTTTTCCAAAAAAGACTTTCTTATCCAAAAAATTCATGGCTACACTGATTCTCCTACAGCTTTTCATAGCCATTTTGTGTTCTACTCATATAATCTACTGCATATGTGACACAGCCAGTAGTACTCTCGCTACTAACCCAGCTAACCTGAACTACCTACACCACTAAAAGTCTGAAACTAACACCCATAAGCACAGCAGGGCTTGCTTCTTGCCACAGACCACATAGCCTGTTCCTCAGCTCCTCCTTGACATGCAACCTCCCTTCCATAGACTTCAGCTGTCAGCATTCAGTGCAGAACATAAAAGGTTACAGTCCTCTGCTCTAAGGAAAAAGTTGCTGGAAGGGAAACGCAAAAGGAAAGAGAACAGAGCAGAAACAACAGGATCACTGTCCACAAAGCTGTCTGCATCAACTGGACTGGACAGAGCAATCAGCTTTATCCAAAATATTTGCCTGTGGACAGGGTGTATAAGATATTAATCACCCATATGGAGACAGTAACCCTTTTTCTTATGTCCCCAAAGTCCCAGACTAGTAGGAATGCAGCCTGTAACCAGTTCCCAATTCAAGTGGGATGTTTGAGGAGAGTGTTGATGAAAAGAAATTCTATTTTGAGGGAGACCATCAGCTTTACAGATAGGCCTTGGTCATTGCACACACATCCAACAATACATCCAATACAGGTCTCCTTAATTTTTAAATAAGTTGTGTTTGTTGTTCCCATCTCCTGCATTCTGAAGTCCCATCCCTGCAGCAGTTACTGTGGCTAGGCTATTTGCAATGTCACACAATTCCTTCCTCCAGCTTTACTGTCCTGCTTCCTTGCAGACTGAGATCCCTGGCCTGCCACTGAGCCTTCCACTATGATCAGCTTCATCAGGGATCCCGCTGCCATGCTGTCTAATGAGCTTAGAGAAACCCTGAACATCTTGTCATGGTTTCACTTTAACAGATTATTTTCCCTTAACTGAGATGGGCAGGAGGCAGTACCTCCATAGTTGCCCTTCAGATGCCAAGGCTGAGCTGCTGACTTCAAAAGCAAGGTTGGAGTGGATCCCCCTCCCTTTCTATTTCTACTGTTCCATTTGACATTTTGGAGTTCAGAGAGGTCTACACACCAGCAAGAGAAATAATTTCTCACATAGCCACTGAAGGCTCCTAAAGAGAACAAATTAACAGTAATGGATTACAAGAAGTAAACTGGGTTTTGCTCATCTGCAGCAATGCTCTGCCCCCAAGGGACAATTTTTATAAATACAATATTTTTGATATTCAAATGTTTCCCCTCAAATCCAGACTCTCACCTCTTTCTCAGTGGCAGGTACTATTGTCAGTGTACATGAACAATCACGATAATCCACAGGGCAAAGAGCAGACAGGAATTGTAAACAGCTTGCACTGCAGCTGCAAAGCAAGCCTTACATAATCTGCAAGTTTCCTATTCATCTTCATAAAATTCTGATTTTATACAGCAATAGTGTAAAGTCAGTTAAACATAAGAATGATTTTATAGGTTTCCAGAGAGTTGATGTCATTTGGGAACAGTGTGCTCCATTTATGCATTACATCAAAAAAACCAGAGTCAGATACAAATCACAAAGAAACACAGGGAGTGTTTTACAAGTTCATAAATTTAAGGCTATGGATATGCAGAGACCAAAATTTGAATCTTTAAGCACCATAATTTATGGACACAAAAAGATTTATTTTAACTTTTCAGTATTTAAAATGTGAGCAAAACATGCTGCAGCAGAAGCAAATATATGACACACTAAAATAGCACTAACTAAAAATATTTTATTATCATTGCTCCATTGCACAAGTTCAAAGGCAATGGCCTGAGCATGTAACAGTGCACATTAATAAGAGATGCTGTGAGAACAGACACAGAGCACATGTGCAGTCCCTAACATATGGAATGATCAGCCAAACTAGAGCATAAGTTTCTCTTTTCTCTTCCTCCTTTTGTTCTCCATCAAGAAGAATCAGGAAGAATGAATCCACAATACAGGGTACCAATTCCCAGCTGGTGAAATGCAATGTTATATTGTTCATGACTGTATATGCCTCTGCTACCTATCAACACAAGTGCTGCTCAAATATGTAACAGCAGAAGTTTAATCAGCAGTCAACTGCAGCCAGGACACATGCAAGTACACAGATCAGCAAAGAATGTGCTTCTGAAAACAAATTTTAAAAAACATAGAACCTGCACACGATTTTACTTTTTTTGTCCCTGATTTTATCACTCTCCACAGCTGCATCTGTCCTACAGCAAAGCATCTCTATGTGACAGCAGCTAAAAACTATGCCAGCCGTGCTTCAGTGGGGCAGAAAAGTACCTTCTGTTTAAAGAAGCAGAACTTGAGTTATCTTAACAGACAAGATTTAACACTACATTGCCCACTGGCTTCCAGGGTGACACATGTGACACTGCGCTTGGAAATGTCAATTATGGCTGAGACTCAGGCACCAAAAGCACTTCAAGGTACTTGAGATATGGCACGTCACAGGATTCACACACACACACACACACACACAGAGAGACCTACCTGCACACTCACACACAGAAGGCACCACCAGTGGTTTAGAGGAGATTGACACTATGGCCAGAACATAGATTCCTGGTTAAACAGAGAAAACATATAGCTAACGTGAAGATGTATTGATCATAGAAAGTGCTCAGTGCATTAAGTGGATGCTTAGTTGCTTTCCTGACTTTGGTTTAGACCCTAAAGGTGATGAGAACACAGAGTATACATTCAAGACCTCATCAGGCACCAGAGCAAGGAATTAGCCCTGAAAATCCCTCACCTTGACCTTTGCCCAAAGCCCATTTCACTCATCCCAAGTGCTAATACTGCCCCATAAGCTTACTTTGAGAGAGATCAAGAAGAAATAACATGTTATCACAGAAAGAAATAACATGTTATCACAGACCTCATTGATCAGAAACCATCCTTATTCAGCACTGCACCACTTGGAGTCAGCAACACCTGGGCATAGCTCCAGGTTTTCTGGGTCTGAACTGAACTTCACCAAAACACATGGAAATATTCTTCCTATAGATCAATAAGCTGAGGCACAGGGTTTTCTCACAAGCAGGCCTAATATCTATTTTGTAAACAGGAAAAGTGAGACACAGGTGGGTTCACGCTTATCTCTCACCTCAGCAGTATCACAAGGAGCACTTTCAGCCTCGACTCCCAGCTGCTTGTTGTGGTCTTGCGGTGCAATAAAGTACAAATGCAAAGCCAGTTTCAAGTAAAGCAAAGCACAGGGCCTTAGCTGGGACCAATTAGCAAAGGCTCACTAGCTCTGTAATAATCAGGGTTATGCCACAACTGGCAATCCTCCCTCTAAACAGAAGAATGTAGATATCATCTGGATAGTTCCAGCTGTTTCCCTATTTCCCCATCCTTCTATCTTTATCCCACATTGCTACCAATTTTGCTCAGTTTTAAGAGGTCATGCACATTTTCCTTACTACCACTTTCACTGCAATGCCTAATTAACACCACTTGGGCAATAATAGTAGGTTTTCCAGAAGAAAGATTTCCACCAGGAGATCACCAAGCTTCAAATGGCACTTTGCATAATCCCCCATTTAGAGATTGAGAAACAGATCTGGAAGAATAAAGTGACTCATGGACCATCCAGCAACCTAATAGCAAGACTAGATGTAGAAACCTGGTATTCCCAGTGCTCCTGTACTGTGCTCTCAGGCTGCTCTCCCAGTAAAGCATCAGCTTGCTTTCTCTTCTCACAAATTAGACTATCCCCAGGATGCAATAAAGAGTTTTCTCTGAAATTCAAGCCTGTTCCAGTCACCACAGTTGCATGTTTTGGCCAGGGTCTCCATTAAGTTTGAAGAAAGCAATTAAGAGCTAGCTTAGGACTGAAAACAAAGAAGCAATATCGAGAAAATGCTAAAATAAACTACAGCTGGGATCTTAAGAACACACACAGAGAAATAAATTTAAGGTGGAAGAAAACATACATATATGTCACAATATCAATGCAGGCAATATAGATACAGTTTATTTCAGCATTTGCCCAATGAAGTAGGGCATCAACCATTAAAACAATTGCCCTTATTATTTCATGGGCAATTTTGCTTTCCAGAGCAACACGTTAAAGAAATTTTGTGCAGCACATTCAAAGTTACTGTAGTTAAAATTAATTACATGTTTGGATTCAATTATCAGACCCTGATGAGTCATAGTCCTCCATGTGGCATTTACTTAGGGGGAAAAAAATGTTGGAAGCCTCTAGCACACAAAGAAAATTCAGAGAGAGGGTGAATTCAAGCATTTGAAATAAAATGAGAGGTGCATTAATCAGCAGGCTCAACCTCCCAAGGCAGGAAAAAAAAATTTATTGCTTGTCTCAGGCATCCTTCAATCTGACCTGCAAAGCAAGCAAATTTAAAGTAACATCCAGTGCCTTACTGAGGCTCACAGGCTGTAAGCCAAAATAGTCTCCATTATTTGCATTTCCCACACACATACAGACAAGTGTCTTAACCACATCAAGGTCATTCAATACTGAGACCATTAAATTAAGTTTTCCTCCAAAATGGGGCCTCATTACCAAGACTAATTAAAGGCTGACAAAACCTTCTAAACAGTTTCAATCCTCAGCAAAGACTTATTCATGACTAGAGCATTCTTTAGAAATAAAAGTGATTCAAACTATTACAAGCTGGTTTAGTCTGTGGGAAAGGTCTCCTGACTATCAGCATTGCAACTGTATAAAAATGCTCTGATGTATGATTTTTCTATTTGCACTTCTACCACATGTTTTTTATTGATCTTCTGGACTCACTACTTTCTTGGTTTGGGCAATTATTCATCAAAGTTTGGAAGTCAGAATATATGGGGAAAAGGCAAGATGGTCCATTTTTTCCCCTACAAACATTGGGATGTCCACAGGGGCAGACTGGACCACTGGACTACTTACAGGAGCATTCATTAGAATTTTACATTTCTGAATCAGACATGGTGTCAAAAACATGTTGAGTGGTTCTCAGTGCTAGAACAGAAAAAAGCTAATTTCTCAGTGGCTTGTACAGCACCAGAAACAGTCTTTTGTGAGCCCATTCAGGATCTGAATCTCCCTTCCCAAGGACCTGATAGAGTTCCCAGCAGAGCTGAGATAACAGAAAGAATGTAAAAACACTTGCATTCCTCTCCAGAGAGTCCACTGCTGGTCTTAGACCTCAATAAGAAGTTTCTGACATCCTACTTGCAGTCTCTATGTGAAATAGAAGCCATTCCCCTTCCTCTTTTCCAAAGTTCCACTAAAGAAATGCCTCCCATGGGTTTCCCCTCCTTTGACCTTCCCACCCATTACTCACAACAGAGAGATTTCCATCATGTATTTGAAAAGAGAGTGAGAGTCCTAGACTGTAAAATCATTTTCAAGATACAAAGAGCTAAGAAACTGTGATACTTAGGAAAGCACTCAGGGTCTTATGTAAGTTTCATCCTTTCCAGAGCAAGAATGGGTTATGGGATGCATTTACAAATAACAGAACACATAAAGTCCCCTTCATATCAAGACTATAAAACAAGAATAACCAGCTCCCTCCTAGCTCAGGCATCTAGCTCAGACTTTGCCACAAGCCCCACATCCCAAAGGAGCTCTACCTCTAACTCCTTCCAGGGCTGTGCTCACCACTGGGCTTCCTCATCCTTAGCTTTACCCATGAGGCAAAACTCAGCCACCAGGCTGCTGCCATCAGTTCTCTCAGTCTGATTGAATTAGCCTAGCCTTTCCTCAGGCCTGAAACAGCAACTTCCCAGCATCTCCACCACCACATGTGGGGAGAAATCATCCATTCAGGCTGAAGCAGGAAGGGCAATCACATCCATCTGCTCTAAGCAGGCCTTTGAAGAGTGGCTACCATTAAGACCTTTTGCCTGCAGATGGAAAGACTATTGCTCATTGCTTCTCCCTTCTCAGCTGGAAACATTGGTGGGACATCTATGTAGCTCACAAGAGCATTTCCACTGTGCCTGGGGAAGCTGAAAGCAGCTGGAAATGCTGCAAGACAACCAAAGAAAGATTCCATGCTGCATTTCTCAGACCCATGTTGAGGGGATGGATGTGGTCTGTTTTCCATAATTAGATGCTCCTATTGCCTTATCAAGAACACAGGGATAAATCACTTTAATTCTCAGAAATTACAGCTTTCAAAAGAAAGTGCATCAATAGAGTAATAGCAGTGGGGTTCTTAAGTACTAAACCTGCCAGTGAGCAGGGAAAATGCAGCAGAAAGGAAGCTAATCCAGAGCAGCAGGCACAAGGATATTAAAGAACAGCATGTCCAGACGTTTGTAAGGCACAGCCCCGTGGTGGCAATTAGGAAAAAGGTGCAAAGCTTCTAAGAAGGGATTTTTTCAGTTGTTCTCTTTGAAGAAAGATGGTTCCAAGAACGAAAAGAGATTTCTTAGGGCTCTGAAGACTGTGGAAAAACCTAGCTCCAGACCACCTTCTAGCATGGGAAAAATAAATTGATAAATTTGCCACCCAGTATACTTTTTATACAATGCACATCTCTGGAACAGGCTCCTTTTACTTCATCCTTTTCTTCTGCTCTGCTGGATCTCTTCCAACCTCACATAAACTCTCTCTCATTCTCTCTGCCTGTCCCTAGGCTTTAATTCTTCTGATGAACTTCTCTTGGCCTAACACCAACCTGTAACACTGACCTGTCTTCCGACCTTGGAGAAAAACATCCCATAGAGGTAAAACAAAAAGTAGTAGTAAGGATAGTAATGGACTGACACTGTTAAATGTATTTACTCCATTCTCTACACTTTGCATTACTCAAAATTCACTCAAAACCCAAGTCATCAATCAATTCTCTATTATTGCAAAATATATTATAATCCACTCATATGCTTTGCCAATTTTAAGATTAAAATTACACTGCCAAGACATTTTTATAGCTTTTAATTTTAGTTTTTTAATCCATGTTTTAATACTTTCTCACTAGGCTTGAAAAGCAAATGTCTTTCCCTATTGATTCTGTTCTTCCCCTTTGGCAAACACTGATTTTTTTTTTCTCCTGCATTACAAATAAATAAAAAATTACCATGTCTGTTCTGTTCCATGATAACAGTTTTGCAGTATCAACTCTGCCTACCCCTCTTAGCTTGCCAAAAATTTCATCAGTCGTGAATCGGCACCATAAAGGGTGACAAAGCACCTTACAGCACTACTTTTGTTACAAACACTGAACAAACCAACCATCTGAGGCAGTTTATAAAAAATAATACCTAGTGTTTGCTTCAGTTAAAATTATGATTGCCTAAAGGACATAGAAGTCCATTTAAAATCTATGTGAGCTCCCAACAAGTGGCAATAAGACCCAGGAGAGCAGTACACCACCTGGTTTGCCAAGCCTCACTTGAGACTATTCCAGGATCTTAAACATTAAGTCTGATCTTAATCCTGTTCTTATACTTGAGATAGAGAATCACCATGCTGATCTCAAAAGCTGTGTGTGGAAGGAATGCATTGAACAAGTATGCATATATTCATGTGCACACAAAGCTAGGGTCAGGTCAGGTCCCCACCTCTAGAGTGACTGCAGCCACCCAGTGCTGTGTTCATCTGTAAAGCTCAGGACATTATAAGGAAAACAGTCCCATTATGTTTTTCCTTGCTGTGGTTGCCCACAAGAAACAACAGAAAATTTTGGACAAGAATAAAGGGAAAAAGTAAAAAAACTATAGTTCCTCTTCTGTCAACCGCTGGTTTGCCACCCTTAGTTTTCTACCTTTGTTAAGCAACTTGCTTTCAGGTTACAAAGGGATCCACAGTGCTCTGACATTGTGGGGATATAGCTAACAAGGGAGGAAGGAGGTGAAAGTGGCCAGGTGTTTCTGGAGACTGAAAAGACATCAGGAATTTGCTAAAAAAAGCAAGGTACTGTTTTGTCTTCAATAAAATCTTTAAGGAATCTTCTGTATGCCTATGGAATTCAGGAAGATATGATTTGGCAGAAAAGTAGTAAGAAGAGAAAGCAGACATTAATGACAAGCAGGAAAGGGTCTCTTCAAAGCATCTGAAGACGTAAAAGATGTTCTTTACTGCAGACAACAGCAACAATTTCCCCGAAAAGAGGCTGAGGGCAAGTCTTGAAAGGAGTAATTACATCCTGAACATCTGAAGAGATCACAGTGGGAGTTAAAGTTGGGGAAGATCAGAGACAACATAGCAGCTGTGAACCCACCACGAGCAACTATCACAGGAGATCCCCCCTTGGAAGCATATGGACAGATAGGTGGCAACAGGGTGGGGGGCCTGGGAAGCACAGTGGGGTTTTAACAGGTACACAAGCAGGCTAAGTCAAGCTCAGGGCAACGCAGTGAAGGAGAGGAGCTGGGAGACAGCCAGGAAGAAGAAAAAGCCAGGGCAGGGATTTTTGAGTACTAAATTCTGGAGTTGAGTGCATAATGCAGCCCTTTGATGACCAAATCTCTTCACAGTTCTGGGCATTTAGGGAAGACCAACTCCATCTACTTTCAGGTTAAACTTGAAGTCTGCAGAGGTCACAAGACACACCCATCCATCACTTTTAAATACAGGTATGAATTTTACCTGTTACAACCTCAAAAAGTAGCCAGAATACTGTTAGAAATGTCAGAGACAGGTTCACTATCTACTGTCTCCCTCAAACTGTGGTTTGATTCAATACAGGAAACAGATCACATCCATCTCTAACTGTGTAAAAGGTACAGTTGCCACGTGGCTAAGCACAAAGAAATAATTCAGAATTAGGGAGGAAGGCTTCACTGGTCACTGCATGAAATAATTCTTTTATCTTGAATAAATATAGTACCAGACTCTCAAAGCATGTCTGCCAGGGAGCCCAGACTTCTCTCAGAAGATACTAGACAGGCAAACTAAGATGTTTATACAACATTTCATACCTGAGGTAAGACTCAGCACCAATACTAATGCTTTTCATATGATGAACAGAAAAAAAAACCCAAAACACAAATGGCTAGAGGGAATAAAAACATTGCCAGCATAATTGGTCACTGGCTTGCCTGCTGTTAAGGAAGACACCCTCACACATTTTGTACTGCACTTTACATCTCCCTGGAATTTCAGAGCATTTCACTCCTTGGGGCAGCTAAGACTGAGATGTTTTACATCAGTATTTTCAGATTTACTTTTATTCCTTTCTTAGCTGCTCTTTCACCAAAACCAATATGCTTTTTATCACCCATAGCAGCCCAGCTCGCAAATTCTTCACATAAGTAACTGCTGGCAGGTACCCCTGAGAACCCAAGGAAGAAAAAGGTATGTGGGAAATAAGCACGAAGTCTTAAGCAAATATACTAAGGGCTAGTGGAGGGGAAAAAAAAAAAACCACACAAACACACCACTAGTTTGTGGCCTTCACTTTAGATGTTGAGGATAAACAGCGTTCAGTAATGTCCCAATATTTCATCAAATCAAAGATATTCCTCATAAAATAATACAGCAAGTTTTACACAGTCAGTCCACAGAGCAAAATTCCACTTCTTTTAGGCCTAAGTCTCACTGCCTTTCCAACTACCTTTCAGATTCACAACAAGCACATCCTTAACTCTGAAAGGTTACACTGTATATGGAGGTGTTAAGATGAAAGGACTGTGCAAAGAATAAGGAGACTGAAGCAGAAGTTTGGAAAGATGAGCAGAACAGGCATGGGGAAAAGCAACAACAAAGTTGTGACAAGTTGGGTGTCCCGGCAGACAGCAATCTTTCATCACACAACATACTCATTCCCCAAGAAATACCTGCTTTGACTGCAAAGACCACATAACCTTCTCCTAAATGACACCAGCCTGGTTTGGAGCTCTGTTTGAAGGCTTTGTGCAAGTGTGTCTTTCTGCCACAATCACATACAAGCCTACTTTTTGATGGCATTCCACTTGGACAGAGGTCTTCCAATTTACTATATCCCTCAAATTCCATGAAAGATAAAACAATCCACTAGAGGGAAAAAAATGTTTTAAAAAAGGTGTTACGGTGAATAAAGAAGGTAAGATATCCATATGAGCTCAGGCTTCATTAATTAAGAAATCTTCATGGGAAAATCTTACTTTGAGTGTCCTAATTGCTGAAAAAGCAATTGCTCAAAAACTTTGCCATTATGAGACATGCGAAATTCTAATTTTTATTCCCATTCTTATGCTACTATGAATCCTGCAAAGCTCACTCTTAGTTATAAACTCACTTAAAGCTCTTCCCATGGCCAAAATACTCTCTTCAACTCATTCCAAATTTTTGTGAATTTTCTTATATCTTATAAACCTTTACCTCACTACTGTAGCCTTAGAATAATTTAGTTAAAAAGCCAATCATCCATGAGACACAAAGCCATAGGAAACAAGTTTTCGTTAGTTCTGCTAGTCACAAAAGTACTTGTTTATTATTACAGAAGCAGCTGGAATATATTTGGTTTCTGCACATTGTCTCTCAAATTTTACTCTCAAAACCAAGAACAGCTGGGACATAAGATTACTGACAGTTGCCTCTAACATTATTTTAAAAAAAGGATAGCATCAAAAGATAAAGCCCCAATCTGTTGAGGAAAAGCACAGGGGGTAAGGCAAGAAATCTGCCAAAAAGCAGGCTGTAATTTTACAATCTTTACTGGCACTCTAGAAAAAGAAATAGACATGTTAATGAAAGCAGGCAGGTGATGAGTGCCAGGGGCATGCTGTCAACAACACAAAAATCCAGAGAAATCTCACAGCAGAGCAAGGAAAATGCTCAGAGAAAGTATCCCAAGTTATCACTCATATCTTAAAAGTGAACTCCCCTTTTAATGTGGCTTTCCCCACAGTGGATGTTGGAAGGTTGAGCTTTGCATGCAAGACTACCTGTCTACACTCTGCTATCCATATGAGAAGCAGTCTGTTCTACAGCACAGCATAATAGAATGAGACAAAAGAGCTTTCCAGCCCCCTTCCATCAGCCTGATGCATCAGCAAGTTAACCCAGAACACAGAGCATGCAACAGCAAAATTTTATTACCAGACAGTCAGAAAATGTTTCTGCACAAACAAGCAAAGTCAGTATAGAGAACAGCTCATCAAGGGCCAGAGACAGCCTGCATGACTGAGCAGGCTCCGTAGAAGGGAGGATGATCCACTGCGAAGACACCAGGGAGGGCTTGTTTAATGCCCTGCTCCAACCCAGATTTCTGCAGAGCAGTGTGCAAGCCATCTCAGTACATAGTCTTGCATCAAACAAACATCTAATTCCCTTTCAAGTCAACTGAAATGGATTTGAGTACTTCAGAAGTTCTCTCCATATACAGGTTGTCAGCTGTGAAAGGGTCAGGTAATAAGGAGAGACAGCAGAAAGGTCCAAGAGATTCATTCATAGATGACTGGGGCTTGCTGCGTACTTGGGGCTCCAAGGTTTGGAAGGACTTTCCAAGGTTCTCTAGGAAAATAGACACAAAGAGAACAGTGGGAGAACCTCTAGAGCACAGAAATTAAGAAAAGCAAGAGGCAGCACTTAATGCTGAAATGCATTTCTGTTTCACTGTGGAAGAGGTCCAAACTGAGAAATTCAGATCTGCCACATTCCCTCTTTGGGGAGATGATACTTCCCACAGTGGACTCTAGCCACATAGAGACAAGGGATTATTACAGCTAAGACTTTCTATTTTTTTCCCCAGGGACCTAAAGGTATGTAACAACCTTAGGTGTCAAACAAAAGGCTAAGAGAACCCAGGTCTGAAGGGAACCACTTAGCAGTGGTAAAATCTGTCAGGTAATATCACTGTTGTCACATACAGTAATAACTACCATGATCTAAATATCCTAGGGACAAACTAGCCACGTGTTGCTCAGACAAACCTTGTTCAGCAATGACACCACTAGCAAGGAAATCTTACAGGCTATCTCCAGTAGGAATTGACCCATAAGGACTAGCAAAGCTAATTCCTGCTCCTCACTGGATTTACCTAAAACCAAACCATATGACTGAAAGTACCATCCAGATGCTCCTTGAACTCTAACAGGCTTGGTACTATGACCTCTTCTGTGGGCAACCTGTTCTAGTGATCAACCTCTCTCTCAGAGAAGAGCTTTTTCCTACCACCCAATCTGGACTTCCCCTGATGCAGCTTCATTCCATTTCCTCTCACCAGAGGGAGGCGATCAGCATTTTGCTCACCCCTGTCCCCCTCAAGAAAGTTCAACACTGCCATGAAGTTGCCCCTCACCCTTCTCTTCTCCAGGCTGAACAAGCCAAGTGACCTCAGCCTCATACTATTTTCTCCTCCAAAAAACAAATGTTATTTTTCTCTGCCAAAGCAGTAGACTAATGAATTATTTTTACAGGAATATCCTACCAAAAAAAAAAAAGGCAACAGGGAAAATAAATGCCTTGGACAATAACATCTACGGCTCTCCTAAAAACCTGAACAGCCTTGTGTCTACAGAGTCCCAACATCCCATACAAATGAATTTTCTGTTCCTGTATCCCATGAGATAGAGGAAGCTATTGCTTTTGCAGATGAGAAATGAAGCAGTGACTTATTCCTAGAGGGCTGGTGAGAGCTCATACCTGAAATGCATTTTGCTGCAGGGTAGTCTGGCAGGACTATGAAGAGCAGAAAAAAAAAGAAAGTCATTTTGAAAAAATCCACAGAGTTTACAACAGGGGCATGGAATAATTCAGCAGGCCTGAGTACAGCAGACAGAATGAGGTAGAAATGAAAAGGGAAGAACTAGGAGGGACAGTTGTTGGGACCAAGAGGAACTAAACCTTACTGATCTGAATTTTTGGCTTTTGTGGAACACCAGCACTAGTTTTGCATGGAATTTGAGCATCTCTTGTTCAATCTTCCACAATTTAAAGGAAAAAAGTATTGTCCAAATATTCCTATCATTAAGCCATTTCTTCCTCTACTACTCATAGCCCTTGTCTCACCAAGAATTCAAGAATGAGAAATTAAGGCTAGAAACATTTAGCTCATCTTAAGACAGGAAAAGGATTCTGGATACTAGTACCAAAATTCCTTTAGCTATCAATAAACCATATGCCATTCAGGCAATAACAAATGCCTCCAGTTATTAGAGCCTGGATTAAAGAACAACAAATTCAACAAGATCAATGTTACAGAGAGGAAAAGCAAGTTACCAAATAAAAATTTTTTTAAAACAGTCTGTCACAAAGTGTGTTGTCTCTGCTTTGGTGTTTTTCTGCAGTCTCCTCCTTCCCCTGCTTTAGAGAAAACCAACAAGATTGCAGTTAAATTCTGTGCCTTTCTGACAAAGAGGAAACTTAATTGCAGTCTTCAGGAGACTGAATTTCTATTGAATGAGATAATGAAGCATAACCAATAGCATTTCAGTGCCAAGGCTCAGAAGGCAATTTGCTAAGATGCAGAGGTGTGGAGCAACCTCCTCAGCAGAGTGATTCACTGAAGCACCATAACTGGCAGAGACAATCAGCCCAGATAGAAGAGTTTCACGGATGACAGTAAGCTTGAAGTTTGTAAAAGGCTCCAGCTCAGGTAAACTGGGAAAGACATATCACCACTGAACAGGTAAGTAATAAAACATTGTTAATACAATTAGCAACATACACGCATACTATCTTTCCTCTGAACATTGAAGCAAAAATATTTACCGTTAGCATAAAATCACTGAATTAGTCATGCAGTCTTCTAAGTACCCCGTGCTGTCAGCAGTGCCTGGATTCAACAAAAACAGGATGCTGCTCAGGACAGAAATGTCTAACTCTAGCCCTGAATAAATGGATTCTTAAAATGCTTACTAAATCACTTCACAATACCTAGTGCTATATCACAGGAAGCCTCATTTTCTACTGCTAGAAAAGACCAGCTGAACAGCTTTATTTTTCAGCGTATTTTTGGAATGTACTTCTAAGAGCTTAAATGATGGTCTTGAGTCATAAGCTCTGGGATTCATCTATTCAGCCCATGCTCAGGTATCTGGAATGCAAAAGGCTGGAAAAGAGAGATATGAGCTTTTGGTTCTTTACCAACTCAGTGTGTCCTATATTCTACCAAGTATTTTCTTCCTCCAAAAGCAACTTACAGAATAACTTAAGCAATCTATAGAGATAGCCATTCACTTTATGGATTGCTGCAGAAACACCTGACATACTGGGAAATCCAAAATGAGCTCTGCAAAGATATCTGATCTCCCACAGGAAACCAATTCTTTCATCATTGCTGAAGAAAACACAGTTCTTCATTCAACTTGGAGCCAGCTCCAAGTTGTGAGAATATGGTGTCTCTATCACTCAGAATCATTTGCCCACTTAAATACCAGATTAACCAAATGCTTAGAAACAAAATCAAGTGCAGAACCAGCACTGACAAACTTCTATAAGCCTGTAAAGAACCAGTCAACCTACCACCTAAGTGAGACAGCTGTCCCTTCAAGAATACCCACCACATTTAGGTTCATTTTACACCACCACCTCAAAAAAAAAAATTCCTTGGCTGAAAGTCGGATGGACTACAAGAAAAAGAGTTCACATTCTTCTAGACAACCGTCTAGACAGACCCAGATAGGGATGGGCCACATACCCCTCTTACTAAAGGCGATGGGAAGAGGAGAAGGGAGAAAGATCTGACACTATTTTCTGTCCTTCTCTGTACTGATTTTTTTCAGATCCTTCCTGGTACAAGACAATTTGACATAGCAAATTCTCAAACAGGTACTCCTCAGATTGGCAAGATCTGGAGATTTAAATTAGGAAAGAAATTGTACAGCCTTGGTCTCAGCTGTGAGACCTCAAACATAACATCCATCATCCAGTAAAAACACTTACAAAATGGAATCTCAGTGGACATCAGGAAGAAAATAGTTTGGGATTTGTAGCAAAAGCCAATTAAACAGTTTCCATCTCAACCCTCTGAGCATCTGAGATTCTACCCAGAGAACAGTGTCTTACCACATCCACCTATGACAAAATACATGAAGCAAAATATTCAATTACTCTAACTTCACAGTGCTAACAGGAAAGGGAACTTAAATATACACTTCTGAATTCTGGTAACTCTAGATTAAGATGTACAGGAGTTCATAGTCCATTCCTAACCAATTAAACAACAAAAATAAGACTTTAAACCAAGAACTACATATCAAAATATTCCTGGCTTTTGGGGAGCTTCTGTTAGAGATCTTGTCTGGTTTACCTGTACGGATTTAGTACAGAGAAAAAGATGGTAAAGACATTAGCAAATTCCCAAGCAATTCAGTTTCTCCACTCTTCTTGGACAGTGCTCTTTTCAAGACAGAACAGAGAGTTGCTGGACAGCATTATTTTATATGCTACAAAGCATTGGAGTTTTTTTTATGAATTAGAAAACCAGAACTTGCTGTCACTAACACTTTGCACACAACTAACATCACAGATTGTGCAATGCCATATGCATGCAGCAGCATTTGTGGAAGATGGAAACATGCCAAATTCCAGTGTCATGGGTGAAAAATTACATTAACAATGATTGAGGGTTTATATTTTTGCACCCACATCTCATCCACAAAAAAACAGCACGAATACTTAACATACTGCTGCCTTGGCACAAAAACCTACCTTTCCCCTGCAAGTGGCCACAGGCCAAAGTCAGCATTCAGAGGCACTCCAACACTGGCAGAAGTATGTTTCCACTGAAATCAATGGGAATTTCCTCACTTGAACTAATGAGACAAGACCGTAGCCAGCACCAGTCCCATCTGTACTGAGTATAATCCATCATTCTAACAAAGCAGAAAATTCATTCATACACAAAATAAATGAATATTCAGCACAACTATACATGACATTGAGTCTAGTAGCATTATCAGCTCTCTGACAGTCATAAGTGGAGAAAACAGCATTCTTGCAGGTCTAAATCTGAACAGGCAAGAAGCATATTATTCATTACCAGTCTCTGAGCCACTCAGTCTCTTTACAGATGTTTCTACATTTTTTAATTTCTTTAAAATCTCAGCTATTGTTTACCTGTTATTCCCATCTCCTAAAACGCTAGTTTGCCTCCCTCAGCTTGGAATGAGAATGTTGCAACTTCTAATATTCATTTTCTTAGCCCATTTTCTAACCAGAAGATTCACCCTCCAGCATAACGATTTTACAGAGAACTAAAGCATCATCTAGTCTGTCCGATTCCTTGAAATATATTAAGGAATTTTTGCATTCCCATAGGGTCAAAAATTTTAAATTGCTGAATGCTGAAAGAATTCATAACAGGCAGAATACTAGAATATATTTACTTTGTTCCATGTATTCCTTCCATAGACATCCTCTTTTGGCCACAGTCAGAGTGCTGTGCTCAATGGAAAATAGGATCTGTGTGGAACTAAGTCCCACAATGGTCTGAAATGAAAGGCAGCACATACATGTTCGCTGATATTGCTCATCTTCTGCAGTGACCAGGTGCACCCTGTACTTTATCCTTCCATTCTGTTCACAGGAGCTATTTTCAGTGCCAAGTAATTGAGACAATTATCTCATTAATACAAACCTAAATGCCAATTTGAGATTACACCAGGCAAGCACTAGAAAACAGCATTAAACCCACAAACCTGCCTAAAATAATTATTTGCTTCTCTTTCCAGCGAAATTAATATAACAAGTCCTTAGCAGAATTCAGGGAGGAAATTCTCAGAAAGGCAATAATCATCCTTCAATTTCAAATATTTTTTACCTAAACAGGTAGTAAAAAGCAAAGCCAAATCTTTCTGGAGATCTCTAGAAAACCTCTCCTTTAAGAGATGCCATGCAATACTTGTCAACTGCCACCATTGCACAGCCAATATCTGCTTCAGCAAGAAATTCTCAGCCATACAACATCATCGTTTCAATCCTGGCTGAGTTCCCTTTGCTGTCCTTATCTCCAGCTGCTGAACCTACCTCACCTTTTCAGAATCTATTTACATCACCTGCCAGCAACGTGGCAGGGATTGTCAGCTCCCACCTGCATGGGGCACAGCTCTGTAGAGATAGAGTACACAATTTTTGCAATAGGAAAATTGTCTTCTCCTTCCAGAAGGAAAAGCAACAGAAAACTTTCATGTTAAAGGGTAAACCAAAGCAAGGAGTAGTTGCTGATGTAAGGCAGTGATACACACACGGGAATACTTTTGCTAAGAGCACTGCAAGGAAACTTTAGGATAGTGAGTGCTGCAGAAAGCCTGCATGCCAGGAGACATGGCAAGGGCTGTATCACAGGTGGGCACACTGAGGGACCCACTGCAGAGCCACACACACACAGACCAGGCTTTCCTCCTCTCCCTTCACACACAGGAGTTTGTCAGGGTCAAATGCATCCATGCCAGCCCTAGGCAGCATCCCAGTCACCACACAAACCAAATAGCAGCAATATGAAGCTGTCTGTACCTTGTACCTTTCTATGTATTCTCTGCTTAAGCACAAGTGATGAAGACCCATTTGTTATTTTGTGCTTTAAGTAGTTTAATACATGCCAAGTAACTGGTTAAACACAATAAGAACATACATCTTATCAAAGCCTCAGTATCAATAATCAGAAAGTAGGAGTGAAAATTAACTGCCGTAAAGTATCTAGCAGATTACAGTCTCACTGTTTTAATATGACAAGTCTACAGTTTCCAGTGTCACACACTCCTCCTAAGCACTGCACAGTTTGCCCCAGCTGCCAGTATGATAGTCACATTTTCTTCTCAACTGTATGGTCCATTTACAAAACTGTTGCTTGACAAACAGGGTTAAAGAAGTGTACTTATAGTACATATTTTGGCCTATGGTGTGCAGTGAACTGAGATAAGTCACCTATTATGCTTAGTGATGGCCTTATCATAGTTTTGGCATTCAAAATAAATTTGAAAACAATCCAAGACTATACTAAAAAATGTCATTCTGCTTTACAACAGTTTCACCTGGACAAGACCAAATTTCACAATTATGAAACTGACCCCAAGACAGCAGAGATCATATATGTGTTATGCCAGGAGCATCTTAAGAGACTCTCCCATCTGAGGGCTTATGAATGACTTATTCCCATTGCAGGAATGATCCTATGGGAAGAGCAGCAAGTCAAACACTTTCAGGGGATGCAACCAAAAATCCCCACAGGGTCCTCTTCAGAGCAGACAAAGAGCACAAATACCTAACAGGTGCTGTGTAAGCAAGTGAAACACCCTATGCTAGCCAGCAAGATTGTCCTCTCTAAACCATCTGCCTGCAAAAGATGCTTTGTCCCACTCAAGTCACAAAACACAGTTTTGAAGTGACTGATGAAGCACAAACCTTTGGCTGAGCAATGCTCAGGCTGAAAACAGAGGAGACAGATCCTGGGCAGCAGGAAATAACAGGCAGAAGCATGGTGGACAAAATAGTGTTTTACAAGAGTCACTGATGAGCTCCCTAACAGCAGAAGAAACTCCTGACATCTTTACAACATGGCACAGATCAGTAAACCACTGTGTGTCTGTGCACACCCTCCCTCACCTCACAGATCCAGCACCATGGGCAGCAGGAGCTCAGCTCAGCACACTGCAGCTCCATTACTCTACATTTGAGCTAGGTATTCAAGAGTATTTAAATTGATCTTGGATCCAGCACTGATGTGATGCCAGGAAGCTCTATCAGGAAACAGTTTTGAAGTGTGGTCTGCTCAGTAATTAAGATTTCTCTTTTTTTGTTATTTAATCCAAACAGTACCAACTTAATCTTGAAATTCAAAACAACAGCTTTACCTCCCCAAAGAAAAAGGTAGGAAAGACCTCACTAGGGATGGTGCTTCTTAGGGAATCATTCTAATCATGTACTATTTTTCCCTCTTTCCTACTGTCAAATTTGCTGCCCAATTTTAGTAGGAGTTACTGTTACATTGATTTTCCATTTCTCAGATTTTGTCTTTATGAGCTGCAATGTTAATAACAGTAACAAAAATAAACAGCTGATCTCCCTATTGCACTTGTGTTTCACTAAAATCCATCAGAATTTATGAATTTATGAACTTCAACTGGTCACAAAAAAAGGGAGAATACAGAATTATATACAACATTAATTTTTGTTGTCCTAGAACACATCCACTACATTGCAAGTAAGCAAACTATTCTAGGGAAAGCTCTCCTGCATTAACAAGAAATATTCATTACTTTATTACTAACAATCCAAAAGCATAATTCACGTTCATATTCACATATCTGCCAGGAATATTCTGTTGTCCTTAATAAAAAGAAGTCATTCAGCTGCTCCTACTTTTTTCCCTAATTATGAAAAATGCAGTCTTTCTTATTTTGAATTATAATAAAAGGACTGCCCAGGGTTGTTCAAATTCCCCTCTTTCTATATGTGAATTGTCCTTGAACAAATGCAAGGTAGCTAATGCATCAGCTTGTGGAAAACCTTCACAGGTAAGCACCTAGGGAACACATCTGCATGTGTCCTTGAGGCACACCAGAACATCACCTTTGAATAAGAAATTTGTTTGCAGCCTTAGCTGACGAGGCACAGAATGCGTTTTAGTACATATTCTGCCCTAGTCACTTCCCCTTAATATCAGCAGAGAACACTCACTGCAGATATTCTACTAACATTTCACACATTCTAAAGCATTTAACTTTTCCATACATGCTGCAGTGCATTCAGGGAACATCTAAAGGCTACAGTCTTATCACAGCCTGTGGTTGGGAAAGCTCTCCTTGTATTAAATTACTTATAAAGTACAGACAGCTTCACATCACTGCCGCTTTGCACTGGGCAGAGCTTCACATTTGGAATTTATCTATACCACCACAAACCACAGCAATGAAAACACTGATGAGTTTTACATCCATGACAGATCATCATGGTATTTTCTCCACCAAAACCTCAAAGTTTTATGCATGTTTACTTCAAGAGGATGTAAGTTTACTCAACGTTTAAACTAACTAGACTTCACAGCATTTACATTCCATGAATTCAGTGAAGGCTTCTTAAAAGTCTTGGGCCTGGATACTGGAGTCACATGCATGAAGAACATCCACTGCCACAAAGGATATTTTAAAGCAGGAAAACCACCCTTGAAGAGATGATCCAGCCATTAGCAAAAAAGCAAATATATGGGGGCTAAAAGGATGAAGAAAGGACAGAGACATGAATGGCTGTAACTGCCAATACAAAGGATAAAAAGAAAGAAAAATGTTTTATTTGTATTTAATTGCACAGAAAAGTCATTTCCTTATACACAAAAGATCAAGTACCTATGTTTTTAATACATACTGTTCCAATTTAATAAAGCACAAGTGGACAAAGCCTCTTGCCACATTGGCTGTTCCATTATTCTGGGCTGCCCTGCACAGTGGTATTCCAGAGGAATGCTCATCCCAAACAGTTATGCTGAAGTCCCAGATAATATCCAGGGAACACCCACTTGATGCAGCCAGGGCCCAAGAAGGCCAAAACATATACAATCATAGTCATGCATTGCTGAATGCAAGTTCTCTAGATTCTTGCCAATAAACATTTGTTCACCCTCTTGTTAGAATTTGTTAGTGCAGCTACAGCACAGTACCTGCCACAGCCATATGATTTTTTTGCTGGCACAAAGCCCAGAGGAGCTCCCATCCACCACAGGTTTCTCCCTCACAGTACATTTATCAGAACAGTCTGCGCGTCATAAAAACAATTTCTAAGTTCGTGTTGCTTTAACTTCACCTCATATTTCAGTGACCCAGCAGACATGCTCTGCTAGGTTAGAGGCAAGTCTCATCTTCCTCTGTCTCATTCCTTCCATGAGGATTTTTCTTCTCTGCAGCTTAGCTGTGGTATTCACCCCTGGCCGTCACATAAAGCTGTTCACTTTGCCTAGAGAAAAGTCTCCAGGCAGAATGACAGAAGAATGTGTCAGTCTCAATGGTCTTATCTAAGGAAAAAGAGGTACCTAAAGAGCCATCCCCTTCTGCAGCAGGGTATGGATTTCTGCAGTGGCTCAAGTACAAGTGCTTAACTGGGATGTCCCTGCTTCTTTTGCCAAATCACAGCCTAGGACAGTACAGCTTCAGGCACTTGGAGAGATCTGGGTTTTTGCTTGTGTTTGATTTTTGCCTCATTTCTGACACAGGTTCATGCTCCCAGAAGCAAGTAATTTCATAAGCCATTCTACAAGATAGTAAGTAAATACATTATGGTTCTGCATGAAGGAACTGCTATATATACTGAAAATCAATGCCTGCATAATTCTGAGGGCAAGAACTTCAAGATGTAATTTTACTTCAATATCTTATGTATTTACATGCTCTCACTGGGTACCAATAAAAGCTTAACAGCATTCAGTTTGAATACAGCTCTGCTATGGGTATGTACATTTGACAAAAAGGTATGCTATTAAAGCAGCTTTGATCTATTCACTTTGTGGCTTGTTCCTGTTTTATACTTAGAGAACAAGCTCAGAATCATAGAAAATTGTAGTCAGCAGATTCAAAAATACAAGCAACTGCAGGATAGTAGGCAAGCAGCCTGTGGCTGGCACAGGAAATGAAAAGCCACTAGATTCTGATCTTTCCATTTTATCTTTACTTGGTAGCCAGTCCCCGTGATGGTTTTGACCTATCATACCATAGTAAGGGCTCTTGAAAGGGGCTCCCAGTTTAAACAGCTAATTAAACCCCCGTTAAACCCCAGTTAAGTAGGGTTTCCATGCCACAGAGAGGAAAAAGAGCAAGTCATGCAAAAGCAAAGAGCAGCAGGGTCCTGAACAATGCTCAGGGTCTGACATTGGAACACACAGACCTTGCTGCCCAACAGCTCCACAAGATCAAAACTGAGGAACAGCACTACAGACAGACAAGTAGCAGCCAGCTTGAACAGCCCTCCATGTCCTTAAAAACATCCCTCTGGATGTGAGTTGTATTACAACCCACTTTGCTATTGCAGTTTTACTGCCCATGTTTTGAAACAGGTACTGCAAAGCTCAGTTTCCCTGCCTAGGGTTATATGTAAGCAGCAGAGATGAGTCATTTTTCCCAGGAAGCACTTGCTTGATATATCTTTTATTTCAAATCAAATTCAAAAGCTTTGTCTTCAGCTTCGAAGAACTAAACAAGCAGCATAAGATTACACACAGGGCTTAGACAGTTTACAAGAGACCATGTACCTGTCAGCCATCATTCACAGCAGATTCTCTCTGCTGCATCTAAACTAATATATTGAAGTGAAGGCTGAAAGAATCAGAAGCAATACCTGCACTCACATATTGCTTGCAAGTCGGTGCACTGTCAGACTTAGGGAGAGACATCTCCATAATGAAAGAAGGTCCAATTTTAATATTCACAGACTTTACAATTAAGTCCACCTGATAAAACATCACCAGGAGGACTCTTTACAAAGATAACTAAGTGTTGTGGTGCTTCCTTTGGGTTTTATGGTATTTGGGGGCTTGGTTTAATTTAGTTTTAAGTCAGAAGTTAAACAAGGCCTGGAAGTGTCTGATGGATTTTACTGTGACGAACCAAAGAAAGACAAAATCTTGTATGTTTTTACTGCAACTGATAAGAACTATAGCACACTACTGGGTTACAGCACAGTTTTTGCACAGTAACATGTAATATCTGGAATGTGCTGCGACCTGTCCCAAAGAATATTGCACATAAAACCCTGAAATAAATGCAAAAAACTAAAAACCTTGGAAAAAAGTAAACTCTAACACATCAATATTTTTAGCAGGTTCAGTTAAAAATACATCATTTTCTTTAAAATTACAAACTGCGATGATTTTTGACATTCTTCTAGCAGAAAAGCAACGGCTGCCTTCTCATACGCTTTGCACATAAGCCTTTGAAATCTCCCTGTTTGGCCTCCTCTGAACATCAGGCAATTTTAAATATCTCATCAACTAGGAAATACAGGTGGCAAAAGAGGGTTGATTGAGAATAGAGATTGAACTGTAACTCTGAACAGTTTCTCCTGTGAAAGAGACAGAAGAACAAATTGCAATACTGTTCACATGAGTGAAGCTGTATAATTGCAAAATGCAATCTCTCTCCATGGATGAGAACAAACTTTCCCTATCAATATTTATAAGCTTGGTATTTCAGAATCTCATTAGAACATGTCTGGTACCTCACAGGTTGTGTAGAAAATAAAAATAACAGCATATTTGCCATGGTTTTTGACAAATGCCAGCTTCTTTTTAAACAAACACCATCCTGCATCCACTACCCTGTGCTCATGGAATGTTCTGTCTGGTGTTCTGCTTTAGGGAGTGTTTGTTGCTGCGTGTAGCAGAGCGTGTCACAGTAAAGTTCATGCTTCGAAAAAGTCAAGCCTGCCTAACATATGTTGCTCTCCAACCTAGTAGAAATAAATATTTTAGTTATTTCCCCTCTTCTGCAGTCAGGCTGATGCTTTTCTTCTGCTTCTAGACACAGTCTTTTCCTTTGGGCCGCTTTCATTTACACAATTTGATAAAAGAAACACTCTTCCAAATAAATTCACTTTGAATGAAAAGCTTGGTTGGCATTTCCTTCCTTTTTGTGCAAGATCTCCAAAGCCACCAAGGAGATCTCAGATAAAAAATTTAAAAAGGCATTTGAAACAGCCATCCAAACCTTTGTATAACTCAGAGGGTGGGGGGGAACAAACAAACAACAACAAACACAAACATTTTCAAAACTATAGAAACTTCAGAGGCAGGTCACAGATTCCTGCATGGGAAATGTACACAAGTGTACATTTGCCTTTGCACATACAAATAAACTGCAAGAACAAAACACCCTCCCTTACATCCCTGTGTTAATTCAAGTGCAAACATCATAATCCAATAATATGCACAAGCAACACATCTCTACCTTCTATTGTTCTCTTTATAACAAAACCATTTTTAAAGCTCATTTTGAGCCATAAGAGTGACAGAATATTAAAGGCACTAAAATAATTTAAATCCTGCATTAGTAAGGTAAATATATCAATAGAGGCAACACCCAAAGATATCTATCTCTATGCTATCACTCCTCTTTGAGCACATCAGAAAAAACGTGAGCATTGCATATCATTCACCACAAGGGTATGGTTCAGCATGTTCAAACATGGGCAGGAACAGCAATGAGAATAAGGGAACTCCTTACAATAGAAAAGTCTTTACAACAACTTCCATGTTGAACTACTCCACTGTTAAAACAAATCTTGACAGAGCTTTACATTTTCAAGTTCATTCTAAAACCTTATCCCTGCTCTGCTAAACACCAAGAACTCCCACTTGGATCTCCAGGATTGCGTGGTATGAAATACACTCCTCTTCCAACTTTAAAAACAAATGTCCAGCTACTGCTGAAGAGAAATTAAGGATGAAATTCCCTTTAGAACAACTAGTACAAATCACCACTATTGAACACAAAACAACTCCAGTTGTTTGTAATGCATTGCCAGAATTATTTCACATCTCCCTGATTGAAAAAAAAAAAAGCACACAACAATAACATGTTTTTCTCCTTTGACACAAGTGCTTACATATAAAAATCCCTAAAAGGCACAATAGAAATCTAAAACAATTCAAGAACAGCAAAATGAAAAGTAAATAAGAAAATAAATTGCCATTTTAGCACAATCTTTTGTGGCGCTGATGAGCAATGTAGGGACCCCAGGCAGGTGCAAAGGAGTGCTGTTTATTGTCAAAAACCGGTTTTAAGCAGTTAACCAGTTATCAGTTTACACAGTTTTAAGGCACAACAAGCCCAAGTCAACCAACCAAACACCACAGTGTGGACACACGACCATCACACAGCAGCCTCTCAGTTTCTCGTCTCTCTCTATCCCAGCTGAGTCATTCTCCAATAGCTCCCTTCTATTTAGCCTAATAACAAGCTGGAGCCATGTTACAAGGCCTTTTCTTTATAAAGCCTTACCTATCAGTAACAATCTTTCCTAATTAGGAGTAAACAATAAAATGCTATGTAAAGAGCATTATATTTTCCTTTGGTTAGTTCCACAGAAACTGAGCTAGAAGAGGAATGTTTCAGTAACACGCCAGCTTCTTTCTTTCCTCTCTTGAGTTTCTGGAGCCTCAGAATCAATCTCAATAGAGCAAATCTGCGACCCACAGCAATCAGAGGTCAAAATCCCACAACATTAAGTGAAACTTGGCTATACTGTAAGGAATAGTTTGCTTGACTAAATTCACCTCCAAAACAAGATTAAAGCAACACTGTAATCACAATCAAAAACTTCCAATCACTTTTAATATCACAGCTGCCTCACAGCGAATGCTTGCAGAAAGGAGAGGGGAAAAGTATACATACACACACATTTACCCACTCTTACCATCAGGAAGTTTAAAAGACAATGAGCTTACTTGGTTAGGAAAACAGCATATTAAGTTAGTACAATATTTACTATCCATCATAGACAAAAACATCCCTAAGCAGATATGTGTGTTTTAGGGACATATGGCTTCACTAAAAGGCATTTAACTGTTTTATTACCACCCTGAAATCAAATGACTGTCCATTACAATAAAATCAAGAAGAATCCAAAAACTTCCAATACCTTGTTTTCTTCATAAAAATAGCACTCTCATGCAAAAAACTATGCATCTGCAACATTACCCATGCCAACACCCAACAGCAGGATGTTCACAAGGGCCTGTAAGCTAAAATGGTCCCCTATTGGGACCATTTTTTAACACACTCACAGCTGGCCTTCTCCCACAGCAGGTTAACAAAGGGCTATCAAAGTCCCAGAGGCTTGGAGAAGTGACTAAACAAAAAAAGAATATTTTTTAAAAGCCTTAAAGATACTTTTTCTTCTTTCAGAATTTTCCAGACAATTACTGAGGTCAGCAATGACCAAGAAATAATTAAATGCCTGCGGTGTGATAAAAGCCAGATTTGAAGGCACAGCAAGATGGAAGAGAAGATGCCCAGTTTGGGCACTAACCCACTGGGAGCTCCCAATTTAATTCCTTATGTCACTGCTGGTGTCACTCAGAGGAGACAGAGTTCCTCTGTGCAGCACTGCCCCTTGCAGAGCACTAAACAGACAAATCCACTGGACATTGTAAAGAAATTCAATACTGTGTCCACAGGGCACAGGAACCAGGCACAAGGATGGATGCTGGAACAAGTCAGGAGGTGGTGTTTCATGAGGCAGCCTTTCATCCTGAAAAGACAGCTGAACCCACAGTTCACATTTACCCCTCTTTTAACTTTTTTATTATGCCCACTCTGAGTCATTCCCAGACAAGATTCTCAGCATGTAAGGTTTGCAGCAAGGAGGAGTTCGCCCCAAAAGTTTCAGGAGGTAATGGACAATGAAAATGTAGCTCATTGCAAGCTATATTTCTGCTCTAAAATAAGTATGCACAGCCCCCGGCTGCCAGAAGGGGAAGTTTGCACTGGACTTGCAGGAACTTGACAAGAAGCACAGAATGAAGTCCTTCCAGCACAGCTCACAGACACCACAGCTCCCCACAGCCTGCAGGTGCCCATGCTTCTCAAAGCCCAGTAATAGCTGTCTTCTACAAACCAAAATATTACTAGGTACTGTCCACCTGTCTTGAGCAGTGTCTGTGACATGAAACTGTTGATTGAAGTGGTTGTATTTGAAGAAGTGACATTTTGCCTCTGATTTTGCTTCCCAAAATTCAGGCAGCAAAGCAAGGGCACCAGTCACATAAACCCTGCTCTTACCATTTTAAAACATACCAATAACACTGTTCTGTAAAAGGTGGCTCTGAGCAAAGTCCAAGTCCAGCAAACAGCTTTATTTTTTGTGGTAAAATACCTGCCTTGGAGAAGGCTCTGAATGCAGCTCAAACAGAGGGAGCTGCATACAGATCTCACATACAAACTGTAGCAGGGAGGGAACGACAGGCTGAACCATCAGACGCTCAAACACCACCACACTGCAAACCCCTTCCACCTGTCCACACAGGCAAGGCTGCAAAGAAAGGACTCACCCTCAAATAAATACAAGTAGCTGAGACTAGTAGCGTTCTTTGATATTTAAGTGCATAATCTCCACAAATTAGGCTTTTACTTTAGCACCTGCTAAGGACAAAGGTGTTAAGCACCAACAAAGCTGCTCTCAATTGCCTATGCCACATGTGACCTTCTGAGGTGTGGGGATGGTTTCCAAGGACTAAGGATGGATAAGAAAGTTGCATGAATAAATTATTTCTCTTTCCTGCAGCTTCATGGTAACTCCTACATTTAAACCCCACTTACCAGCAAAAATAAATATGTAAAAACATTTAAACGCTCAAAAAAATCTCAAAAAAGCTGAAAACTGAAGAGAAAATCCATTAGAAGGACAGTTGTTTAGGATTTTCACTTTGGCATGGAACAAATCTCATATGTCAGGACAGTATGAAACAATTTACACTTCTGTTCAGCCTTCAGAACTCCAGTAACTCACAGTGGTTTTGCTGGAGACTGGCACTGGCTGCCTCTCTCAAAGCCAAGCCTCCAACAAACCATTCCTCATGGTCTACTGCCAACCACCATTCTTTGTGGCTGGCAAATAAACCAGAGAACTTTGAGGGAGAATTATTGTGCTGCTAACCTGGTGAGTTCATAACTCCTGCCCTTGCACACCATGTTAGTTAACAGTTCAGTCATGCCTAAACTGGACTGGTCTGCATGCACATCATCCTGCACCCTGATAATATCAGCATTTGTTCTCAGTCATGACAGTCATCGGAATGTTAATAATTTCTGACATACCATATCTATGGCCAGCTGTAACTTCAGAAAAATACAGGTATCATATCGCTCTCTGGAAATAAGTGGATGGTGAGACAACACTTGCAGTATCTGAGCAAAAAGCTTTCCTGTACAAAACTTCTCATTTTATATCATTCCACATATGACTACAGAACAGAAGGTGCAAACCTCAATCCGTTTTAATTAACAGTTACAGGGTTTTATAATGGGCATACCCCATTTGGGATGACTATCCTTCAAAAAAAGCACTTTAGTAGGGAAGTGTTATTGATCAAATGGAAAGAATTACTATCCCTAAGGATTACTGCAAGCAAGTCTAATAATATTATATCAAATATATATCCAATTCAGGAAGAAAAAAGTCCAAAGTAGCTAGGAACAAGCCATAAGAAATTGCTGTTTGTCTACAGGGTAAAATGAACACATTATTTCCGCAATTATTAATTCCTTTTATGAAAATCAGCATCATATCTCTGAAGTTATCCACTAGCTTAACTTCTAAAGTTATTGTTCCAGTTTTTTAGAAATGTGGTGAGATTGTATGCAAGTGTTTGAAGAGTACTTGTCCAGGCTTAGCCAAGACAAAAACGTTATGTAATGTCAAGTCAACACTGATTTGCATCATACTGTCCTGCTTACCAGAGAGTTGACCCAGCAACATAAGTCAGGTTAAGCCTGTATTTCAAGCCTGTCCCTATCACTTGATCAGAACAAATTCTCCTTGGGACTCAGAGATAATAATTCCAGAAGCAAGATCTTACCCCCACTAGCAAGATCTGCAGGGTGAGGATAACCCAAATAAGGGCACAACTTCTTTACTGCAGATAAACTGCCTGAAAACAGGCATCTATTGAGCTACCCAGAGGGCAGAGGTACCTAGAAGAGAATGGTTTAAACAGACAGCCTGCCTGCCACTCTTACTGTCACCTGCTCAGGGTGAAGCCTTTCACTGCAGTAGCAGCTAAGCACTGGCACAAAATGTACCAAGACACTTGAGTGTACTTGTTGCAACAGACAATACCTGAAAACAAAAGGAAAAAAGGATAACAAGTCCAGAGGCTCTTCTGCCTGCCTTTGGGACTGGTTATACTCCAGCAGATGATTGGAAAAGTCAAAATGCTTGTAACTAGAAATAACTGCCTGTGGGCACTCCACTAGTGTCAGTCACAGAGATTTTCATTCAACGTCCTCCCAATACAAACTGCAAAAGGTTGAAGCCATTCTGAAGACTGAGACTGCCTTTTGTCTGTGGATCTTTTGTGGAGGAGAACCTGACAACAATTAAGCACCCCAATGCCCCCACAAGGCAAGCCCGTCGCTACCAGGGAGTACAGCAGGAAAGCTGTGAAGCCCTAAAAAACCTCAAACTAAAAACTCCTTCCTACGAATTAGCATCACACAATTTACTTGTAGAACCATCATCACCTTTTGCTGCGTAACAGAGGGTCAAATTTAGCCCTGATTTTAAGTGAGCATATAGCTGCAAGAACGCTTAAAAGGGGATTCCATCTGGTCTTCACAACAAATAAGCTGAAAAGACCACTGGTTTGCCTTGATTTAATTCTTTTTAAAAGTCTTAGTCCCTTTTATGTCCTGTACAGTAGTTATCTCCTTAATCCTTTTTGACTCTTCTAGGTTTCCAGACAGGTGCTCCAGAGGCTTGTCTTGAATTTGCTGCAAAAGAACTGGGTACAAGAAAGATAATTACCCTGTCCTGTGAAAGCTTTTATTTTCACTTCCATATCCGAAGCATCCAGAGGTATGGACCATGAGCAAACTCTCCTGCTACTAGAGCCCACAAAACTGGTAATTCTCTCCAGAAAAGCACCCTCTGCAGACACTGAAAGAAAAGATAGAAATAGAAGCAAGGAGCAGAAACAAGGTCTTGTGGATGTTCATAGTAATGAAAGGTTTGCAAGTAGATCTTACGATTTCCACTTGTGTGGCACCCTGTAAGATGATGTGTTGCATTTTGCCAAGCGTCCCACAGCTATCCTTCACAATTCCTGAGGACAGACAATCCCTATTTATAGGTGTACTGAATACTTCGTTCAAACACTGAAAAGCTTTTCTGGAAACTTTGAAAAAGTTCTGTGCAACCAAACCTTTCACAGAGAGGCCTCAAAGTTGGCATATTTAAAACAATGGATTGTGTTCTGACAATCTTCATATATTCCATAGAATTATCTTCTTGACACTGAAAAAAATTCATGCCAAAGAGGGGTTCTTTGCCACCAGCTCTGAAGGGGACAAGTTATATGCCTATTCTGACAAGTAGCACAGCACAATGGGAACAGATCTACAGAGTAAATAGATTGGTTTTAAAGTCCAAATAATTGCACTATGCACATTTCTGAGATATTCCACTCCAGCTCAAATCTTGTTGGTCCCACTGACAAAGAGACCCATGTCTGATGTTCTGTCATCAGAACATATTACATGCTAGATTGCATGAAACTGAACTGCAGAATACTAGAATACGTGCTCCAAGACAGTCCCACGATGCAAACGAAAGTACTCTAACCAAGGATGGTTCAGATCCAACATTCAAAAATTCTCTCTTAGAGCTAAAATGGTAATGTAGAAAGACCATTTGCTCTCCTGCAGCAAATACTTTCAAAATATGCAGCATACCTGCACTTTGGACACCAATTTTTGCAAGAGGCAAGAAAAGTACAGAGGTAATAGGTTCCTGAGCCTCCAAGTTCTCCTGGGAGGCACAGGTGTTGATTCTCCTAACAAGTTTCTTCCAGGTTACAGCAACCCTAAGAATCCAGCAGATAAGATCCTGTTTCAGCTGAATCATAGCCATGGAGACTGTGCAAATGGAGGCTGACTAGGTGTGACTGAAGGAGGCACTGAATCACAACAAGCTCTCACAGATGATTTGTGAATGCAGAACAAATTCTTCAATGCAAACAGGATGCAATTAGTGCTGCAGGATCAAGATATCTTTTCCAGCAATACAGTTAACTCAGCAGTGTCTTTGCAAAGCAAAAAGATCATTCCATATACGGTACTGAAGTACACATAACCCTCAGGCTAAAATTAAATTTCAGTTCAACATGGAACAGAGACTGGAAGGTCCTTGGACATCAGCCATTCTGGTTGAAGGGCTGGTCTTCTCCCCCTCCCAGATCCTGCTCTGAAGGACATAGGACCCTTCATTTGTCAGTCTTTTGCTGACTGATCACCACCTTCAACATTGTTTATCTCCCACCACTGCCCTTGGACAGCAACACCAGGGTCTTTGCTTTCATAACCAGCAAAACAATAGGTGTTTTATACCCCTGTAAAGGCAACAGCCCTTACCAGGAACTAAGCTTTAGCTGGTTTCCAGCTGGAGCCTTCTCCCTGCCTGATATTTATCTCCTAGATATATTTATAGGCAAACATATCCCCCTCTTGGCCTTTGCAATACTATGCTAAGCAAACAAGCCAACCTCTTCTGGTCTCCTCTCAAAGTAAGCTCTCCGTTTTCCTTATCACACTAGCAAGCTTTCTTTGCACCAGTTTATTTTCCTTGGACACGGGTCATCAGATCTGTACACAATATTCCAGAAGAAATCAATTCAGGTCCTTGTTAACTAGCATTTATGTTCTCCACTGGAAGCAACTTCCACTGACATCCCAATTCTCTCCACTGCCAAACCCTCAGTCTCCTGCAGAGGAGAAAATTCCCATTTTCTGCACTCCTGACCCCACAAATGCAAAGCCCACAGCCACCATTCCACACCCAAGGCACAAGTCTCCAGAGAACAAAGTGAAGACCTCAGGGAAGGCAATACCCAGCTGACATTCCCCATTCTGCGATAGTCAGGGATATTAGGACACAGGTGGGAAAGTCTTGTCCCAGCTGGAATTTTGCAGTGTTTAAGAGAACAGTCTTGCCAAATTTGAACAAATCTTCCCCAACTAGGAGTCTTCACATAAAAATTACAACCAGATATACTTGTTTTTTCTGCTTTTCCACAAGCCCAAGCATAGAAATACCAAGACAAGTTAAAGGACTGCCCTACCTGTCTCACCTGTAGCATCACCAGAGTTTCTCACCCAGATTATTACCTAGACATTACTTTTACAGGAAATCTTCCCTATATATTTTTTTTTAATTTTTCATCTTTTTCAATAACAACTGGCAATACTATTGACCTGTTTAAATTTCAACTAAAATGCTGAAAAAATGCTGAGTATGTAGCAACAAGCACTCAGAAAGACTTTACTTCTGGCACTAGGCAGTCAGAGCACGTTAAATTCAAGTCCTATTGTTGTTCTATTAACTAAAAGATTTCACTGGGTAATGATGAGTGCAGTTGCCTGGAAGTCCGGTATAAAATGCAGTACCTGATATCTTGAAAGATCAGACACAGGAGTATAAATTAACTGTGTTTCACATTGTAACATATGCACTGTACCTATGTTAGAAATAATACATACTTGTTATATGTATTTTAACCTGTCTTTGCATAATGCAGGAATTCATCTCCACAGCTAAGCAGATGCTCCAAAACTTGCTAATTTCAGCCCAACTTCATTTTCAAAACATATTTTGGGTTTGGCAAAACAGAATCTCATTGAAATGCTCAGTGCACTTCAAATCAGACTTTAAAAAAACTGGGCTTAATGAGATTACACAATTAAAAATGCATATATTGCTCAGAAGTCACCATGTTCTACCCTTGTAGCCTTCTGCTATCAATGGGAGCCTTCTCTGAGCTTCAGTTGTCCCATTGAGAAATATATAAACTGAATTATACAACTCCTTGGTCAAAATACTTATTTCCAAATTCAGGAAATACTGAAAAGCATGTAGAACTAGTCTGTGCTTCTCATGAATATAATTTGGCAATATTGTATGGCCACATGTCAAAAAGAACCCAAAACCCAGAGTTTCAAATCTACAGCAGATATTTACAAGCCTGTAATTGAGTTTGGAGGGTTTTTTGTGGGAAGATACAAGGTCACAGAGGGAATTTCGTTGAGGATGAGGAAAAACAAGCTATTAAATCAAGCACTATTTCATCGAAGTATACCAGACCTCTCTTTTCAGGCACCAAGTCGCAGTTTGGAAAGCACATTTCTCCCAATGCAGTGAAAAGCCAGAATCAAATGTTGACTGAAACTCTCTCTGCAGGGCAGTCAGTAGCACTGCGCTAGTTAAACACTGACATCTACAGTCGTGTCTTGGGAAAAAGAATGGGATCTGAAGTAGGATCCAACAAAACCATCACTCCCTGTACTCATGCTCAGCGGGCACCTCCCATTCATAACCACCTGGTGTGAAACTCTCTGCACAGAGTAAGGGCATGCTGTGACATCAGCCCTGCCACAGCTACTGTTTGTGGCAACAGTGGAAGGACAGATACGCAACAAGACATGCAGGAGGCAGGAAAAAACATAGAACTTAAAGCCAGGGCCACAGCTTGGTTTTTCAGTGCTTGCACTTCCCTCATTTCAACTGAAGTTCACTGTGTGCTGGCACTACCAAGAGGAGGAAACACCTTGCAGTTTCTACTGCCCCAAATTGGGGGGGGGGGGGGGGGGGGGAGGGAGGGCTTAATTATACTATTAATTCAACCTGTAAATGCACTTAAAAGGGAAAAAGTTACTTTGATGTAATTGTATAGTAGCTGAAACCCATATTGCCAACAAACAAATCTGGATGAGAGCTACAAGTTTAATATTTCATGCTGAAAAGAAAAAAAAAGAAAAAACACAATTCACAGCCAGAGTACATATTTAAATTAGATAACTAAACTAGCTTGACCTTGAATTTTCCTCAGGTGAGACCAAATGCCTGGATCAGCACAAATCCTTTCCAGATGCAGGCCTTTTACTCTGCCACAGAGCAAGCTCTCAATGTTTTAAATATCAAGGAAAAATAAAGCCCTAAGTCCAGGGCAACAGTTATACCCAGGCTGTGTGCATTCATCCCATGCCATATTTTCACTCCACTGTTAGACCACCATTCCTTGCTTTAACACTCCAGCAGACCACTGGAAGGATCACAGAAGCATGTCAGAAGTTCACTCCTGCTAAACTCTGGTAGCTGACACAGTTGTTTCAAGTATCTCTAAATGCCAGAAAACAATGCTACGTGAAGGACAATTATTGATGTTATCTTATTACATAATGTCAAAGGAGACTATTTAGAGAAAGGAACAGATTGGCTAGAGCAAAGCAGAGAGTAAACTACTCTCTGAACACACTAAGTCACATTCCTCCCCATCCAAGTACAAACACTCAAGCCAGCAGCCTGACTCTACTGCAATACTGGCTTTTCCAGGAAGTCCTAAGCATTGTAGCTTCTTCAGATGGGCTATTATTTTCCAGCCAGCTTCTGCTGCCTCTTTCTCCTCATTTCCTTCCAGTAACAGCAATAGCTCTGGACTTTTTACATCATTCACCACAGACTCTGATCCATACACTGAAGTGAGAAATGCAGAAAAATGCAAAAAAACTAATCACCCTCAAAATAGATTTGAGAAGAAAAGAAAAACTGCTATCACAAATAAAGTAGGATCCAGGGGAGTCAGCTTAGACACCACTACTCTCTGAACAAGTCTCCAGATGTATGAGGAGGCCAGGTACTTATGTTCAGTTCTTGACTGATGAAATTGGTATGCACAGCAAACCCACAAGACAAACTACAGGCAAAGTTCTAATTGCCCTGATTACACAGCTCTACGAGAAGCTTCCAACAAAGTAACATGCAGCAGTTTTCCTTTATTTATATCTGACACCAAAGAACATCATGGGCAATCCATTTTTAAAATCTGCCCTAAAGAAGCTATTAGCAGAAGCAAAGAGTAATAAAAACAGGAGATGAAAAAACAGTGATCTAGTCACTACCTTGAAATATATTCTGTCTGCTTTAATGCTGCTATTTTGCTTTGTTTATGAAGGTGTAGGTTTCCTAAAAAAATATGCAACAGTTTTAATGACAAAATAGCAATTTATGGTATAATTTCCCGATGACATAATACAGCATGAAAATCTCTTTCTTGAGATTTAAAAAAAATGTTTTCTTTCACTAAATAGGCTCACAAAGCAGGGTGTGCAGCACAAACATTACCTCTAACTTGAACTGAATTTATTCCACTATTTCTGACATAAATATCAACTTATTCAATAGTTTATACTCAACTGTTCAAGTCTTTCCTGCACTTACTTTTCCTTTCTCTCCTAACAACTGAAGTGGAAGAAAACCTATGAGTTACCTAAACCAATGTAAAACCAAACACTACAGAGGAGGGGGGTGGGGAAAGCACCTTCTAGAGCCTTCAAATATTAAATTCTTCCCCAGCTCTCTTCATGCTGTCGTACAAGGGAGAGCTGTGCAGAGCAGCAACACTTTCACCCCAATCCCATATAAGTCCAGCAAAAGGAGGACACAATGTTATGCCTTGCACTAATGAAAGCCTTTGTCTACCACAGACAAAGAAAGGCCTGGTGCATCTCTAGAAGCTGTCTGTGTGAAGTAACTCATATATGCTTATGGACCAGAACAAGTACACAGAAAGCACTGAAATCTTTATATTTTCAAAACTATTATTCACACCTCCTATTTGCCAGGTATCCTACACCAAAAATGAGAATGTATTGTCCTACGAGTCAGTCTTCCCCTGCCACTTCAGAAGCTTACCAGTACAAGAACTGGCAACTCCTTTGACCGACAACAACTGGTGGGTTTCTCCTTTTTCAGGTATTTGTGATCATCTAAAATTATGTCAACAGCATTACTTAGCCTGTGTAATCAGTCTTCATTAAACACCATCACTCTTATCATTTTAACAGACTTATCAGTGAAATACAGCCTGGTACATGCTGATTGTTTGGAAGCAAATAAAAAGCTAGAAGAGACCCTGATCAATATGCAAATTATGGCCCCAAATCAGCAATACAGAGCTGGTACAGCATGGCCTCCAAATGGAGGAAGTCACCACCTAGAACACAGAAATCTAGGTGGAAATTCCTGCTCCATTCCAGCTTCTGTGTGATTTGAAAAAATACATTTGGCCCATAGCTGATTGTCCCAAATGGTAACTAGGTACTTACTGCAGCTTTCAGGCAGGTAGCTCACTCCCAAAGCCAATGTAAGGAAACATAACCTCCTCAGACATTTGTAAATCCATGTGGATATTGATCTGCATAACTAAGTATCTGAATATAGCTAGTCCTTAGTTTCCCTGTCTTGAATGTCTCCCACTGACATGAAGGAGGGAGAGAGACTGAATCAGAAGCTCTGCTGGCATAAGTCTGGCACACAGTTATTTGGCATAAATTTGGTCCAGCAGATTTGTTGCCTCAAAGATTAAAATAAACTAAAAACAAAGCTGCAGATCCAAAGCTTCATACTTCATCCTTGGAAGCCTGAGATAATTCTGGAGAATAGCTGTGAAAGCTACAAATGACAATAATACATTTTTAATAAAATTGCTGTTTTAAATCACTTGCTTTTAACATCTATTTTGCAAGTCTCAGAGGAAACCAAATGCCATTTTGTGGCAGCTTCCTCATTTTTATATATCATGAAAAATCTCTAGCTATAAATATATATTATGAATGGAGTTTGGTACTGAGGACAATAGCTGAAAAATAATGCCTGAGGGAATGAAAAATGTACTGAGTCTTTGATATAATGCTGTCAGGTAGAGGCCCAGTGCATTATTTCAGCATCAAGGTAACTTTTCTGTCCCAAGGACAATATTTTACACAGTGATTGCTTGAAAAAAAATACCAATATTTCTTTTATTACACTTGTCGGTATTTTTCCCCCACACATACACTTATTGAAATTACTATAAATCCTATTTGCTCAGGGGAACATTACCCATTTCATTCAATTGAGTGATACGCTATTTTTTCCACTCCTTTTCTTAAGTTTTCCAGAAAAATTTGCATATTGGGTTGTTTTAGCCAGTTAAGGTACAGGGGGGAGAAATAAGGTGCTCTCAACACAGTTGTGATGATCTTGACCCCCAAAGAGATTAACTATAGTTCTTGCACAGTACATGAAATCAATACTCTCCCCAACCACAGTCAAAAATTCTGGATGTGATGCAGGTCCCATGCAAATTGCCAGCTGCAAATAGACAGCTTATTGTGCAGCACAGACTCAAGACACAAGCAGGAATCTTCATCTTTCAAGAGGCACTGTGGAAAGAAAAATACATACACACTCTTTCAGCACACCACCTCAGCAGTGCTATGATTCCCCACAACGTCAGGACATGACACCACTAAAAGCAACTCACTTTGTGCCCCAGCAGGAAGCCCTTCAGACACATGTGCAGAGCTCCTGCTGCAAAGCTGCACACTGAACAGCTGCAACAGCAAGTGCTTTTAGACAAATTTCCAAATGCAAGAGGCATTAAGGGAAGCCTGGTCAGCAGAGGATTTCTGCCAAGACAGCAGAGATGTACACAGTGCTAACTGGACACTAGAGGTACGCTGCACACTCCAGCTGCATGGCAGAAGGCTGCTGGGCTCAACCTATTCTCCTCCCACCCTTTCTCAGTTCAGGAGCTGCAGACAACCTTGGAAAGTTTTCCTCCTGGGATATTTCCATACAAAAAGACTTTTCCTAACTGAACACTTTTCTAATTATAAACCCATTTTCTCCAATTCCCTCATGCTAGCACTGAAGCATCCAGACATGAAGAACATTGAGCAGGTCTAAGGGGCACTTTCAGAGCTACAGGTTCCTCTGAAAAGAGGCTGATAGGCTCATTGGGAAGATACAAAGCTACACGGGGAGTAGCAGAGTCAGTTGCTGCTGTACAGAGCTGACTGCAGTAGGTACTGTGCTGGCAGGGAGCAAGAGCACTAGAGAGTATATATTGGCCAAGGTTTGTTATAATTCTGACTGTATTCCAACCAGGAAGAAGAAGCTCCCATGACTATGTTTTGCAAAGTTGCTGCATCTTGAGTTTTAGTCACTAGCTCATTATGCTGTTTATTTTGAGCCAGAGCAATTCCTGTTAGTCCTGGAGAAGTCCAGCTCCTTCAGACAATTCTGAAGAGCCCCCATGGTCCTATTAGCCAAGGAAAAGTGCTTAAAATACACGCATTACTGCAGCAGCTAGAGTTGAGTCAGCAGAGACCAGAGACTGGCATACAAAATGCTCAGAGAAAATAAATGGTCATAAAAAGCCTATATACCAAACACAAAAAAGAGGGTGTTTGAGGGCACAAGCTAAGCCACATTGCTACCATCTCCTTTATCACCCACACAGCAACTTCAGAACAGAACCAACACAGCACTGCTCCTCCTGACATAGTGCACTGCTGTATTTGTCATCTGTGTGTCTTTTCCATTTCCATCATCTGCACAGTAATGTCTGTGTGTAGGCAGAAATGACAGCAACCGTGGTAACTGTCACTGAAACATTCCTGCTTCAACCCAGGATGAGGGTTCCACACTTAGCTGTTGCTTACAATGGCATAGTAGCCAATAAAATTAATTGAGGAAAGGAAGATTGAGTGCTTTTTGTGGTCAAATTACCAAAAAAACCCCACAAACCACCACAACCCACCCAACAGTAGCTGAAGGGAATGCAGGAGATGTAATATCTTGACTTTCAAACATCCACTACAGTACCTCACAGAAATCCTTGGATCAAAAATTGGTTTAGACAATTGGTCCAAGTCAGATGGCTTGAAAGTTAACTGGAAATCATAAGCAGTGAGCAACATTGGGCAGCAGTGTTTTGAGCAAGAATGGCATTTATAAGTGTGCTTCCACAAAGATTAACATTAGACTCCATTTTATATAACATTTCTACTGAAGCATCTGGAAAAACAAACAAGTAGCATATTAAATTTCTGAATAGTAACTGCATAGAATAAAGAGAAGCCACTTTGAATTGAAAGTATGACCCCACAACCACTTGCAATGCAACAAAACCACACCATTTTAACAAGCATGAAAACATTATGGCAAGAAAAATAGCATGAAAGCAGTAAAAGCAAGAGATGCCCTGCCATTTGGCCAGAAGACTAGCAGGACCATGATTAAAGCCATCTGTTTTCCAAATATGCTGCCATTTTCCTGAGCAGAGTAGATCAGATCACAGTGGACATGACAGCTATGTATGAGATGTACCATCATTTGGTAATACCTGAAGACTAGACACCTCTCAGTAAAGTTAAAAAGTTTCAAAGGAAGGTCTCTATGTTTATGACGTTAGGAGATTTTTCTTGTTAATTAGCAAGCAATTTTCCCTGAGCCACAAGGAAGATGGAATGCAATAAAAGCTGACACTTGCCAACACTAGCAAGAAACAGATGGTCCTGCTCTCAGTCAGGGAGACCAGGCTACAGACTTGCTCTCTTGATCTGTAAAGACTATCCCCTTTGTTTTGTATTATATTAATCTGGAAATAAGGTTCCCATAATATAGTCTAGACATCACGTTCAAGCTGAGTTTACTGCTCTCAAATTCACCTTCTGTCAAGTCTGTAGCTGAAACACAACTTTTCCTTTGATTTCTGTCTGCTGTCAACACACCTCAGGTCTTATACATATCAGAGAAATCTTCATTACCAGCCTATGACCTGTTTTACACAGCCAGTCTCACAGCTGATGAAGTTGTTAGATATACACGCTAAATTTCATGTCCTAATTCCTTTTATCAACCATAAGAAAAAACTACACACGATAAAATAACAAGTCTTATTGTTAATCTTCAGTAGCACCTACAAAGTTTCACATATAAGAGAGATTCCCATCTCCTGCTGTAATATAAAGCATCAAAATGTTCTGCAACATCTCCCTGGCAGGGTTTGGCTGCTCTGACCTGGCACAGTGATCCCAGGGTAAAAGCCACATGGGGAAAAGATACAGGAGAGGTCTTGGCTGGGATCACTCACCCTTGGTTTGGGAGGTCACTGCTCTGCCAGGCTCAGCATCACCCTTGGCTCCCCAGCTCACCCACCCTTGCAGAGCAGTCTGACATCGCTGCTCCCTGACATCTCCGCTCCCTGACATCTCCCTTGTTTACCCACCACTGGGATAGAGCACCTGGTATTCAAAGCAATTAACAGGATCTAAGTAACCTCCACTTGTTTGCTCCTAAAGTACATTACTGCTAAAGCAAACCATTCCCAAACCCTGCTCGATAACCAACATTGACCCTTGGGCCATCAGCAGTAATTGAACATAGGCAGGAGACAATCAAAGCAATGAGTCCAAACAAGGAGGCCTGTGGTGGATGTTACTGCTGGTATTCTGGACATGTTACCAGCCTCACCCCATCCTGACTCACTGGTGCTCTGCACACTACAAAGCACAAGCCTAGGAACACTTTGCTCCCAAACCCATAAAAGCTGGAATTGCTGAGGATCTGTTGCTCCCAAATTAAAAGCCATACAACACTCAGAATGGCCTATTCTCATGGGTGCTCTGCAAAAGAAGGGAAGGAAAAAAAAAAGAGGGACCTCCAGGCCAGTAGTGCTGAACTCCAGAGGCTGCTCACTGAGATATAGCTCAATGTCATTTATGACTCTGTGGGTCACGTGTGATGCACTGGCCATGTGACCCCACTTTGTTTTTTGGTGGGCAGGGCACAGTGGATGTCAGTCAATGAGAGGAGGAAGTACATCCAGGCATGCTATGGCACAATGGAGGGAAACACATAAGTCATCAGTTACTGCCCTATTCCTATAAACACACCAAACTGGCTTAATTGAAAAACCCCAATCTTGTAATCACCACCACCACATCCAAATGGTGCCATTAGTAACATCGCTGAGACAGATATTAGAGTCAACACTATTTTAAAATCTTTTTTTAAAATTAACTAGACAACACTCTCCACAATTTTGCAGACAGCACCAAATTAAGACCAGTGCTTGAAATTCTGATCAGATATGTGCATGTTTGGTTGTTTTCTTGGGGTTTTTTCACTACGCAGGTAAACAACCACTAGAACAGGGGACAGAGTGGGCAGGGAAGCTTTATCCTTGTAGATATCTAAAACTCAACTGGAGAGGACCTGTGCTTTTGTACACTTTATGCAATATTATTGCAATGGGTTATGGAGGCCTGGACACCCAGAGCAACACCCTATCTTCAGGCTTCCTTTTGGCTGAAGTATCTGGCTTCTGACACAAACTAAATTAGATTTTACTCAACACTAAGCTGCAATGAATGGACTGTCTAGTGGGTACAGACACCCTCAGGTAGCCTCCCCTTGATGGCAATTGTTATACTGCCACATTTTGAGTTCAACAGCCACTTTCAGGGCAAATTATGCAAACTACATAGATTTTCCTCAGAATGAGGTACAAACCTTCGGTCAGCTACTTTACAGATTAAAAAGAAAAATAATGCACAATAAAACTCCTGATGGCCAGTGTGAATAATTATTTATCTAACCAAAAGCACATTTTCCCCCCTCCTCTCCAGGTTGTCAGTGTTCTAGAGATTGCCTGCTCATGGGTTTTGTAAGCAGAGCAATTCTCAGCCTGCCATTCTTTGCCTACACTAGCTCATGCTGCTGTGATGAATTGCTGCCTGTAGATGCACTGAATCTGCAGAAATGAAAAAAAAAAAAAGGAACCTCTACTTATGGTAATACTGCTAGAAAAGAGCAAAGCACAAAAACATTCATTTTCGCCATAGTGCAATGAGCAATAAAGGAATAAATTATAATCAATTAAATTATTGACATCTATCATTTAGGAATCTTCTTGCTTAGCAGTAGATGTTTTCCTCCTGTAGCTATTTGTGATGTATGGGTGGAGCAGAGGTAGAGGGTGAAATATTTGCAGCTGGTTTTGGATAGCATAGTTTGCAACCATTCAGTATTCTACTGAGACTTGAAAGTTGTTGACCTTGCCAGCAAATAGCAATTATAAGTTCAGTAGGATTTGACTGCCCTAAAGCCTTGCTTTAAGGAAGTCATCAGCTTATTAATGATACCAGTTTTCAAAATAAATACAGAGGGATCTCTTTGCTTATAAGTACATAGCAGCATTATACATACTGCAGCCTGAGACCCACAGAGCATTTGTCTGGTTAGCCGGCATTTTTCTTTATAATTGTGGTACTAATGATTCTATTAAGCCAATAATGTTGAGAAACATTCAGGAAATTTATTCTATGTAATGGACTCCTTCTCCTTTAGGATGAGGTTCTATGGAAATACAGGCCATAAACCTTCCATTTTGATAGAAAAATGCCATGCTTTGCAGGATACTGAGACTTAAGCAGTTATCAGAAAAATAGGGCTCAACTAATTACAATCCTGTGATCCTGCAGCACAGCATTGAGGTGCACCAACTCAAAAGAAATGAAAGCTGCAGCCACAAAACATCTCCACAGAGTTTTGTAGCTCCCCTCATTTTAGTGTTGTTTTGCCTTGTGCAGGAGCATGTGGCACCTGAACGACACTTCCAGGATCCCTACACACCACACAAACCTTGTTGTCCTGCAGAAGGGGACCCACAACAGCCCATTCACTGAACACAGAGCCCTTAGTGAGGTTTCAGCTGAAGCAGAACCCAATTGTTGCAATGCACACAAGGACCAGGGCCAGCACTCACAACAGAGTCCAGACGCAAAATAACTAACAAACCACAGCAAGAGAGGCCTGGGAGGGGGAGTGGTGGTGTTATCTGTGGTGTTCAGTATCCTCCACCATTACAAGTCTGCCTCCCGTAGTAAGTAATGGGAACTCCCAAGAGCACAACAGGACTCTCCTAAGGCTGGCAGGGGGAAGTGCTGAGAGCACAGAAAGCACTTTGGAGAAATGAGCTTTCTTTTTCAGGTGCAGACATAGACCTCTCTACATACCTCAAAAGGTCTCACTAACTTCTTCAACAAAAAGAAACCTTTTTTGAAGCACCACTCCTTCCTTCTTTGTGTTCTCTGAACACCTTTCCCCCAGCTATTATTGAAACCTCTAATCTTTTCTACTAACACACAAAAAGCTGTTGACCTAGCCAGAAAAGAGCAATTACAGAGTCACTGGGAACTTTAAGCTTTGCTAGGTAGAAGCGCAACTAACCCTGGGATCAAGTACACAGAAAGTCAAAGGTTCAGATCCCTCTTTGCCAGAGGAAACTCAAGCACAGTGTTTCAAGGATGATGTTTTAGCAACAGACTGTTAGGGGCAAAGAAGAAAAAGCATTGCTTGCTATCCTACAAACTGAGGCAGATATATTTCATGTTAAGTAGTTACCCAATCACTGGCCAGAGATGAACACAGTACACTAGCAGAGGAAGCAAACTTGGATTGCAGTCCTTCTTTCCTTTCTCCCTCAATTGATTAATATATTATACATATCTTAAGTTTCCCAATTTCTCCCTCTCCCAGTGTGCCCAAATCCCAAAGTGAAAACATAGTACTCACTCCAACTTCTCTCAGTAGCCATCTGCTCCCTTCTTCAAATGATGTGGTTCAGCAGTCAGAACGTTCACCTGCAAGATGGGTCAATTTGTTAACGTTGAGCCTCCCCTAATACCACATTCCCTTTCTACAGAGCAGCAGAGAACCTATTCCCCTCCCAAGGCCCTAACAAGTACCTAGTCCCTCAGTGGCTCCAATAGAAGCACCCAGCACAGGTGGGATTGATTTCTCTGAGACAAACAGCAGAATTTAGGGCACCTGTGGCACTTCATTAACAAAAACCAGACACACCTGAAGACATGAGCTCCCCCAGGGTTAACACACTTATAAGGATTTTAGCTTTGGACTTCCGTATTGCAAAAGTAGCATCTTGTCCCATTACTGCCTTCTTGAGGATCTAAGCCCAAGTAAATTCAGAAAGAAGGAAATAAGCCCTTGCTAGACATCACTGCCTCCCTTTAATCTTAAACCTGATTCATTTAGGGCTTCATGTAAATGTGGGTGAAAGCCCAGACCTCAAGGGATAACAACCATCAGCCCTGTCCTGTATGCAGTGGCCTTAGCAATTTTACACCACCAGTCACAGGTGATGGATTAATGAAGACTGATTTGAACCAGCTGCATTCACTCAGAATCTTTGCTCTGATCTTCATGCTGCCATAACTTTCCATTTGAACTGATTCCCTTTGTGACCCAGGCAAGGATCAGAGTGGAAAGAAATGGGAATTTGCATACAACCAATATCCATTCCTTCTGATGCAGGAGATGTGATGGATAAGGTTTCTTCTCACACATTAATGTGCCCCCCTGCTCTCGTCTGCTCTCATTTGACTGGAGGAGAAACATTTCATTGCCACCATCCAAGGGTTCATGACAATGTTTTGAACCAACCCATCATGGCAGAAATACCTTCATTACAATCTTGTCTAATATTTGTGTCAGGTGGACTGCAGAAATAAGGCATTTATTACATGCACATCATGATTTGGATATTAACTTCCAAGCCATAAAGAGCAGAGACATTTAAATTTAAACAAGAGCTTAGCTTTTATGACACAAAATAGTAGCTTCCAGAAGAAAGGAAAAAAAACCAAAACTTTACCAAGCCTGTACTGTGTTCCAGATTGGTACTTGGACCTAGTGCTGAAAGCCAACACCTGAACAAATGCTGGAATCCCAGCAGCCATATGAATCCAGCCAAGTCACTTAATCATGCTGTGCCTCCATATTCTCATAGGAATAATGCACAGCTACTTCACTGGGGTAATCCAAAGCTGATTTCATTAGCATTCACAAACTGCTTTCTGCCCAGCAGAGGAAAGTATTAGGGAAATGTTAAGAATCTTCACTGCTGGGCTTCTCTTCTAAACTAGCTCTTTTCAAAAGTTATGGCCTACCAAGCATATAAAAATTTCTTAGAACCTTCTTAATCAAGACAGCAAACATATCCTCATTTGCCAAATGCAGCCTTGTAATTATGTGGAAATGAGGCAGAAACAGCATATACATGCATTAACATTGACATGATCAAGAGGTAACAGCATCATTAATATATCCTTTTGGAAATGACAGTTTTTAGCCAGACAAACAGTTGGAAAATCACAAGTGGGGCTCATTAAGCATTTTCTTTTTCAAAATGAATTAAACAAAGAAGAGAAAATGCTGCAGTAACTCAAGGGAGAAAAAGAGCAATGGTGCTTAAATGCACTAAATACATACTAAGCTGTCCATCCAAATGGACCCACAGACCCCATGTACCCAGAGCAGACATTTAATGGACTGTTGGATAGCTGTAAATAACCAGCTGACCTTATCCGAGCTGCTTCACCTGCTTCAGACAGAAAAAAATCTCAGTCAGTAAAGAAAAAAAAGCACATTCAGCTCAGTAATCAATGCTATCATCAAGGAATGTTATGGGATCAGGAAGGCAAGCAGCAGAACTGGGCATAGGAACAGAGCAGTACATAAAATACTTGCCATTACAACACAGGTTACCTGAAGGAAAGCACTGGGGAAACACCTGAATCTGTGTTGGAATCCATTTAAAAGTCAGGGTAAAATACATTCCACTGCCAGTCTGTAACACTGAAGATGCTCCTACTCTTACAATAGCATAGACACACAAACAACTTCACAATGTGCTGCCATATCCTGAATTAATTTCTTTTTCTTCTTTCGGTGGTTTTTTTCTTTTTTACTTTTTTTTTTTTTTTAAATTAGAACAGGTTTGTCTTTCCAATTATCATTTTTCAGCATCACAAGTCACCATTCTAACTCTCATTATTTTCAACTATGTTGACATTGGGAAATAGAGCAACAGTCCCACTGTTGTTCTTTACTTCCAAACTCCATTGTATTATAACCACAGGTGACCATTCTCTTCCAAAAGTGACATATTTGGTAGATCTTTCTCTGTGTGACATGAAAGACAAAGCACTTTCATTTTAGCAATGGTTAGATTGGATTAGGTTAAACAAATGCAAAGCACTTGGATCCTTTTCTAAAACAAATTAAGGATCCAATATACTTTATTAGATCTGGGAAATACAGGATATTTCTCTAGACTAAAAGCTATATTGCTTCTGTTGGGTGATATTGGTACAGCTCAGGTGCTCAGAATTTGTATTAGCACCTTCCAATATCTTTGAAGCTCCAAGAAGTTGTAAAGCTTTAATTATCTTCTTGCCATTTTACCATTGTTGATCTGCTACATGTATCACTGTGCTAAGACACAGAACAGCAATGTGACATGGGCAAATAGTACTGATGGGGAGTTCTGGCCAAAAAAAAATCACCTTAGTTACATTAATAAGCTTTCCCTACAAGGCAAACTCAGCTCAAGCTGCTGCAGTCTTGATTTCTAATCTGTATGGAATCTGTTTTGATTTTCTGTCTCCTGTTAAATATCATTCTCTTCTGGGCTCTCTTTTATGCATTGATTTTTGCAATTGCATCCGTATTACATTGCGACCCAAATCCACAGTTCTCTAATTTAGGTTACACAGAAAAATTTAGACAAATAATCCCAATTTCTTGTAATTATAGAGGTACTTTGCCTCTTTGAGCAAGGACAGGATTCAGAGTAGCTACAGCACCATTTTTTTCCACAGTCAAGGATATACATCAGGAAGCAATGGCCTGTTGACTTCTTAAAAGTATACAAAAAAAACTTCTCTCTGAACTACACTTTGTATGGGAGAAACTTACAGTTTAATGAAGTGAAAATATTATTTTAAATTGCTGTGCTCCAGAATAGCAATATGTGCTGCCCTGAGAATACAGAGAATCTCCTAAAACTCTCTGCTGCACAGGCCTCATCACTAACACAGCCCATGGTGACCATTTCCATTTAAATAATCACAAGTGGATCTGACATTTTTATTTCAAGCAGGGCAATTTTTACTGATTTTTATAGCTACTACGTAAGTTTTAACATGTGTTCATCTCAAAAATACACACAGAGAACAGAAACATCATTACCACAGCACAGACCTGGTTTCTATTCCTAGCAAGTAATTTAGGGCTTTCTGGGAAAGGTAGGTGCAGACAGAGGCAAAGTCTCCTACTCCTGCTCTCAGCTGGGCCACCTTTGTCAGCACAGCACCATACCCAACCTAACCCAGATGCATCCTCTCTTAGGAGGAGCTATTCCAGCTACCCTTGTCTTCAGCTGTGATGTAAGAAGGCAACAGCTCTGACAATTACAATTAAAAATTAACTGGGCTTGAGACTCTCCCATTTGTAAGGGGCAAATATTAATAACTACTTTTTGGTGGTTTGCCAGTTGAAGTCACTTGAAGCTTGTAGAAGTACTTTGTGGGTATGAAATAGAGAATGATACATAAAAGTTGAGAACCATGGAAGTGGGTTTTGGTTTTAGGTGTTTTGTCTGTTTTACGTAAAAACAGTAAAGAATTCTGGCTAAGAGCTGAAAATTTCTGCTGCTAGAAAACACTGTTTCAAAGGCAGTGAAATCTTTGTACCTAAACACCCTTTCTTCACCCCCTTTACTCACAGGGTGTGATCCTCTCTTTCAGTTCAAATAAATATTTTCAAACTTATTTTATACAGACAATAATACTGACATGAGTCTGGTTCCTCTTTCTCCTCTCCCCCTCCAGTTTGTTCCTACAATGAATATGTCATAAGATAGTGCCATGGCACTATTCCACTAATATTAAGAAATTTGGGTCCCTTTCTCTAAAAAACCAGCTGATTAGAGCAAGATGCATGACAGACTGCTGGCATTCAAAATAGTTAAGAAATAGCCTGACTGTTTGGGGGCTTGGTTTTGGTGTGGGGCTGTGGGGGAATGAGGAAGATCTCCCTTCTCACTCCTCTTCAAGCAGAGCATAATCAGTATGGTTTTCTGATATACTGCTCCTTGTCTAAGTTTACTCATCACATTGACCAAGGAGTCTGGAACACTTTAAGTACCCTCATTGTGTTCTCATTTTCATTTCAGACATTGCCTTCCCCATCATCTCAGCTGGAAGAAAGCCGAGCAGTCACTGTGATGTGCTACTCTGCCATTGTGCTGACTGCTTTGTACATTTTTTAAGAAGACAGAGTTTTCTATTGCTCCAGCAGAGTGATCTTTTTTGTGCCTCATTATTTCTAACCCTTTCCACTTCATTATAAAAACACCATTTGCTAGAGCTAAGGTAAGCAGCACAATAGCATTTCAAGGCAGCATGAATTAATCAATACAGCCTCTACGGCTGAGAAGTACAATGTCACTCTCACTGGAAGGTGTGGGTTTCATTTCAAGCTGCTTTCCATCCTTCTAATTAAGTACTTTATAACTCATCTTCTACAAAAAACCTCAGCTCTCAGGTATAACAAACATCTCTGTTGAGAAAGAGATGCAAATATAACTGAAGTAGAAAGAAAATAACCCATCTGTAGAAAGAAATAAAAAAATGAGAGAAAGGAAAAAAATTGAGTCAAACATGTTAGTCCCTACTCCATCTAAAATAGTTAGGCTTGACCCATACACACCTGCTATTTTCTGTATGGTGTTCCCAAGCCTCAGGGTCACCTATTTGATCTGGCAAGAAGAAAGGAAGCAAGGGCCAGGAGAGCTTTCCTACCCATCCTTTTCACTGCCTAACACCTCATCTCATTGTCAAAGACCACAGTCACTGCACTGCACTCTCTTGCACTGGAGCTTGGCACTCACTAGAACTCAAAAAGACAGATTTTTATTTCTAGGGCCACTATTGAACCAGGAAGCTGTCAGGGTTTAAGGCTCATGATGCTATTTGAGCTTTACTAAGTGACCTGTGTGGGCTCTACACCCAATATTCAGTCCATTAGCTGTACTTACAAAAATTTGTCTTTTGCTCTTGAAATAGGCTACTGTGCTCCATTGTGTATTGTGAATGGAGATAATTTTCACCACCCATCCAGAGCAAACCAGACCAGTGAGAGCCAGCAAAGCCCTGGGTAATTACAGTAGGAGCTGCCTACCAAACTCCCATACACCCCACCAACAGCCATCCTTTGTCACTCACAGCCCCCCTGTCCATGCAACTTGCAACTCAGCCTCTCAAGTCAAGAGAAATGTTTTACAGCACGAAAGTCAGCCCTGGTCCTTTGCACTTTCAAGAGATTATTTTAAGATGTAGAAGCCAGACTCAGGGACTGTAATCAAATACTAGATCTTTCTAATTGGTATGACTAGGAAATGGGAGGAGTAGCACCAGTCCTTCAGAGCAGGAGGAGTTCCTCCCTTCTTGCAGTACAGCAGTGCAGTCATCTTCTCCTTCAGAAGACACAGAGGCACTAACTAGGAGTTAGCACACACCTATTTGTGCCTTACCAAGCTGAGGTGGATCTGGCACACACTTTTACCTCCACTGATCATACAGAAAAAAGCAGAAAAATGGGAAAACATAAATTTTCCTGTTACTCCCAAATCTTTTATCTATTCTGCAGTCAAGTTCTAAAGCAAAGACTTTAAAGCAACAGCCAGTTTGTTCATTAACAAGAAGTCTCACCCAAGTTACTTTTGTTCAGCTGTGCCATGTACAGATCTGGTTTGAAGTCTTTTAGAAAGCACTGCAGAGCTGACAAAGGTAGAATAAATGCTTTGAATAAGGAAATGTTGTGCCATTTTTTTAAATTTACTTTGTGGGAATCCTCCTCACAGACCAAGACTAATACTGTGCCAAGAGCTTTGTGCATAGCACACTGCAGTTCATTCTGTATCATGCTGCTAGTTTTCCACTGTAATTTAATGTATGGGATTTTATCATCAGTTTTTCAACAGCAGATATCAAGCAGAACAAAATGGCTTACAAAAACTCTTACTAACAAGAGTTTAGGTGTGTGCTTCAAAGGCAACTGGAGTTAAAATAGGATAGGCAGTAGACTAACCTTAACCAAGGATGAAGCTTTCAGATAGTTCTTTCTCTCCCAAACCACAGTCAGCTCCTCTGGGAGCTGCTTTGCCTATATGTTTTAAAGACTTGTAACAGGGTACTAATCCAGCCCCTGGAGGTTGCTCACAACAGAGACGGTGCTGAGTGCAGGCTTGGGAAAGGGCACTCTTTTGACTGAGGTGAAGCTGGTTGGCTGTTACTTACTTTGCACTTTACGAAGATATTTGCTTAAAAACAAATGCAATCAAGACAATAGTCCACTGACCACATGACAGATGGAAAGCAGCTCAGCTTTAGTGACAGTGTCCCAGAAAAGTTTCATTTTGTTCCATTTCTAAGTCTATCTAAAAGAAGATCCAGTAGAAACTTGCCTTCACAAAGTTAATCCTGAAAGAAATTACGTAGGTTTTGCCTGAGGTAAATTTTCTTCACAGCGGCTGGTATGGGGCTGTGTTTTGGACTTCTGCTGAACACAGGGCTGATAATATAGAGATGGTTTTGTTATTGCTAAGTAGGGCTTACACAGAGCTAAGGAATTTCTGCTTTCCATACTGCCACACTGGTGAGGAAGTTCCCCCATTCCAGACTCTGAATACTCATCAACCCAGCCTGAGCACAACATGCCAGAGAAATCTAAATGGAGGGAACAGAGCTCACCATGCAAAGGCCATTTGCAAGACTGCCCCACCATCCAGCATGGACAAGTACCCTGTCTTTGGTTGGCTAGGTCAGTTCCCCAGCTTCAGCCTGGGAAGGGTCAGAGAGGACCAGAGATCTCCCACCGTGCTATCCTGACCATGTTTACACACAGCTCTGACACCTCCTAAGCAAACATGCTTTGCTCTGCAAGTGCAGAACAGCAGCTTCTCCAGCTGAGGAAAACGTGCTGGGTTTGCTGCAGAGCTGAAGAAGTGCAGACAGGCGCAAATCCTGTGGATGCCTACCAGCACATAGAACGGTGACTGCAAATGCACAGCACTGTCCCCCCATGACAGAGATGGCAAAGTGACACTGCAAAGGCAGAGAGCTGGAGTGGGTTGGTATCAGCACAGCCCACCTGGTCTGAGGACAGCTCACAGAGGGACAGTCTACAGTCACAGCCACAGCAGGCCTCCATGTGGCAGTCCGAGCAGCCCTGCCCTAAAAATGGGAAGCACTTATGTAGCACATTACTCAACAGGCACACACCAGGCAAGATATCTATCCTGCTAGCAATGCACTTCCTGGTGCTAGACAGCATCAGAGCTACTAAGCTGAAATCCAATTTTAATCCTTTTGCAGAGTGAGTTCACGTAAGTTCAAAAGGGAGTTCTCTATCATTGTTACAGACCTCATCTCCTGAGACAAGGTGAGGCAAGTAAATCAACAGAGGTATCGTTACTAAAGCACAGGAGAAACTGGTGTATTGGGACTGAGTTGGTTTTCTAGCTGCAGCTTTGATTCACCTATTTTTCTCAAGCCTGTCTCATCTGTCAAGCTTTCTGAACTGGTACCAATTCAATGCCTGCTGAGCTATCAGCCTTCCACTATTCCTCATTCACTTCATGTAGCACTCAAGCTTCAAAGCAAAAAACAGTGGTGCCACATGGAGAGAACAGATAGTTTAAGTTTAATGCTCACTACGGCTAAGAGTCATTTATGTTAATAGACATTTTTGTTCCTTGGAAATAATCTTCCTCTGGGATTTTTTTTGGTGGCATAAATCAGAACAAATTATTTCCCTTACAATTTAGAATACTCTTCTTTCTCAGATACTAAGAGCAGAGAAAGATAATCAAAAGCAATCAAATTACCATATCCTAATGAACTACCATTTGTCAGCCAAGCCAGGGTTACTATTTCCTTGAATGTAGCAGGAAAACATCAGAAAGGCTTGAGGAGGGTGATTAAAGGCAGTATGTTTAATTCTGCATTTGCAGAAGGCACTCTCAATCACTTGCCTTCAAATCTACATTAATTGCAATCTCTTGTCCTTACTCTACATTTTCATTTCAGCCTTTTCCAACTCTCCCACCACTGGCTACTCCAGCCAGTTCCTGCTGAATTCCCCACTGACCTCAGAGTGCTGCACAGATATGTGTTCTTGAGCAGTGGAGGTTTCTGGACCACCAGCACTGGAAAGTGAAGAAGTTTGCCTGGTGTCCTAGGAAGCCAGAGGGCAGCTCTATCCTCAGGTCTGTCAGAGACATTCTGACATTTCTGATACCTCCTTTTCCTCACATCTGGATTGATAATAATGTTTTGCAAAACATTCTGAGGTCCTTGGTAAGAGAATAAGAGAAGGAGGTGCCTAAATGTGACATCTTAGATGACTGCAGCATATATATATTTGAAACCTTGGCTACTCAAAGGTTTCAAATACTGTGCAGTAAAACTCTGCCCCATATTGAAAGTTTTGCCCAAGCTTTAGAGGCCACCCATCCTATAAAGAAGCATTTCCATTCAGCAGAATTACAGGACCACCAGAGACAAATAAAACAAATCTGTTAGCAGAGAGTTAGGTGACCTTGAGGAGAACATCACCTTCTAAGAAACTTATAAAACTCAAAATTAGTGGGGTTAAAAAGCCTCACAGGCTTTTGTGTCCTTGATTGTTTCCTCTGAGCCAAGTCACACATGGAGATGAAGCACTGAGCATATTAATTTCCATGAAACTCACTGTCCTGGTTATATTTCTTACTGATTTGAGACATTTCTTAGAACTGTTACTTTTTAGTGATTATAATCTTGCAGAAACCCTGGCCATAGGGCACAAGATACTTCATGGATAACTGAATCCAGCCTCCTTTTCTTGAAATAGTGCCATATAATCCCACTCACAAGACTTGCCAACCCAGGTTTTAAACTAGCAAGCCTTCCTGTTCCCTGTGCTCTGTGGATATGGCTTTCCAACATAGTACCTGATGCTTAACTGGTTCTGTTGTGGTTTTAGCAAGTTTTATAGAACACTTACTGTCTTTACAGCTCTACCTGCAAAGATTCGCTGTTAAGCCTTACCACAGTAAACCTGCTGACTCCCTAATACAAATTCAAAGTAATTCCAGGTCAAACCTTTAATCAAAGAGACCTCTGTAAGCTTCTTCTCACCCTTATTAAAGAGATTTACAAAACCGTGAAGAAGGTTGGAGAATTACTGATGTGCCATTTAAAAAGGCTCCATTAAGATTTGGGTATTTTTATCTTTTAGAAAAAAGCATTTGCAGATTATAACTCTAAGGAGACAATTATAAGAGCATTCTGAGAGTCTTTTCACTTGATCTATATGGGGGAGAAATGGTACAGCAGAGTATAGGAAAGAAAATACACTGCCTAAGCCTTTTTCTTGAATAGAATCCTAACTAGCCATGTCACAGCTGCAGTGAAGTGTCTCATGTTCCTGTGATTTATTACTATAAAGGCCACATCATCTGCCAAAGTGTGCTTGTAAGAAATTAAATGCTTTCCAAAGGAAACTTTAGAATAAGACAGATTTTAGATTTGCATTTTTACCCTGATTAGTGTCTGTGAAGCTCCTTTGAAAACTTTTGTATCAAGCACAAATATAAAATTATTGCCAAATGCAGTTTGAATTTGGGAAGGTTTCAGGAAGGAAGCCCAGTTACCCACAGAAAGGGATGAAGAGTCTGTTTACAGGACTGAGAAGGCAGAACAGCACTGAAAGAGAAAGGAAGTGGCAACATTCCAACATGCTGTGCCTTGGACCCAATTGCTTTCTGTCCAACATGATGAGTTGTTCACAGGCCTGAGTTATTCCGTTACCCTTTTAGCTCGACCTTGGACAATAAGCCTCAAATCAAGTGTAAGTAACAAATTAAGGGCTTGATCCTACATTCACAGTTCCCTTTCACTTCAAGTTGAAGAGGGAGAATGGTATTAAGACCTACATTAGTGTTGATCATGGCATCATAGCTGATGGACATCCAACCAGAAAAACCGCCAGAGAAGAAAACTCCCACAATTAGCCTGGCTACTGCAGACAGACAATTTGGGATCACAGCAGAAAATGAAGCAATATTTTCAGTGATCCTAATAGCACCTGAGAACTTCAGAGTCAGTCTTTCAAGAGTCTTGTTTGCATAAGAGTGTTTCCACCAACTTTTATCAATTTCTCATTTTCAAAGGGAAAGAAATTTAACCTCACAATATTTGTCCATAGCTGTAACATTGCTCTGTTTTCCTGATGTAAGTCAACAAAGCTGAGTACAACTGTGAAGAAGTCCCAACATTTCCATGAGAAAGACCTTGGGAACATACAATATGAATCTATTACATCTTGTTTGTCATTAAAGTATGGAAAGAGCCAAAACAAAATACAAATACTTGGAAAAAGAAAAGGATGCAACAATCTAAACAGATTGGCAAGTTGGAACCCTGGGTATTCTCTGTAGAATGCCCAGAAGTTTACGACTTACCAACAGGCCAAACAAACATCTTGGTCAGTCTAGACTTGACTCGTGCTGTATGAAAGACCAAAACACAGCAGTGAGGAAGGACTGACATCTTGCTGGCCTTAAAAAGTGACTTGATTTTCAGATGTGCCAGGAAGTAGCCAATGGTAAAAATGTTATGTCAAATAACATAACATTATGTATGTTGTGTCAAATAACACATACTCTGAGAATAAATGCCAACTTAAGTTTTCTATCATGAAAATCAAAAAGCACAGATAGTTGCTATGAGACACTGGGAACAAAGCAGCTTTGGTAGTTAACACCAAGGAGGAGATTCTCTCTTGAGTTATAGGGTCTTCAGAGAGGATGTAAAAAAATCCCAGGGAATAACCAGATGCATGAACAGATGAAAATATGTGGCTAATAATAAAAACAGAAGGGTTTTTTCAGCTGGGTCTTCCCACCTTTATCTGTATTCCTCCTAGAGAAGTTTTGCAGAGCTTCTACAAGAGATTATTTCTGATTTTAAATTTGCAACAGCAGTTGTCACCAATAGTACATCCCTATAAAACATTCAAGGAGCATGAGTTACCCACCACAATACCTCAATCCATTTGCTTTAGCACCAACCTGTAAAAGGATGATGCACAACTGTTCAGTCTTCTACTTGCTTCCCTTTCTTCCTTTCAAGATAAAACAAGCCTTTCACCTAAACTACTGCAAATTTCCTTGGGGAGACAGGATCACATTATGATGAAGCCTGTCAAATTTGTTTTAGAACTATAAAACATCAGGATCGAGCCACAAGACTCCCTCCAGGTATATGGCATATTTCCCTTCCTATGCATTATATCTACAGTTTCATTCCAACACCATGTACCAAAACCTTTTCCTCATACAGAGAAGCCAGGTAACACATGAGGAACCATGGAGAACATTTCTGACAGCTCCTTTGACAGATGTTCAAGACAAGATATTGACACTATATTTTTTACCTGGTTGAGGTTAATAATTAAAACTGATTCAGCACTGAGAATCTTCTAACTTTGTTCTGATCAGGAAAAATCATGTTCAACTATGAGATGACTAGAATCATTAAAATTCTGTTTCAGAGAACTGCGGTTAAGTGATAATTTTGCTCTTCAAATTAGGAGAGAGGATTAATAATTGAATCCAAAGACCTAGTTATATATATTTGGTGGGTTTGTTTTATAATAGAAAGAATTACTTGAGCAGAAATCCATGAAAATTTTTAGTATTCCCATGCTAGTCTGATTCTAAGCTTTTCCATGAAATAGCACAGTCATAATGGCATTAAGCTACTTAAGCAGCAAAAACAGCACATAATTATCACTTTTAATTCAATCTTTTAGCGTGTGAATAGATACTGTACATCATTGACAATTCACATTCCTAAAGAGATTTTTCTATTCTGTCATAACAGTTTCACCACTTCTTGTATTGACATAACTGATCCACGCATGTATAATTTTTTCCTCAAGAAAAATCCTCAGATTAATGAGATAGCAAAATTAAGCCCAGAAGTGTAGCAATCAGTTACTGCTTTATTTACCTGAAGGTAGATGTTTAGATATGAGCAGGAGCTAGGGCACAATTACCCATGTACCAGCATATCAGCATCTTAAACCATGAGTGTACTCTTCAAATTATGAATATGTTAGATATTGCACATTTTAAAAATAAAAGTACCACATAGAGAGTATAAACTATATGGAAGCTCTACAGAAATGAGGGGAAAAGAAAGAAGACTATGCAGCACGTAGCATGCCTCCCTTGCCTCTCAACAAACCCCTCTATTTACTGCATTGGGACCCCCTTTTCTCAGGAATTAGGAAGTGTGATATATTTGTACCTGCAACCCTATGCAGCAGTGGCAATGACTTGCTCCCTGCCCTCACAGGACTGCTGGGAGGTGAACAAACCAAAATTCATTTCACACCACTGCCATCCTCAGTGCCAGCCATGTAGGGAGCCAGGAGCAGGACTGAGTATTGTAGGCTCAGGCATCCCCAGGTGCCTTTCTCTTGATGCCCCCTCCCAGACAATTAAGCCTGTGTCACACTGTAGATGCTGCCACTGAGCTAAGGAGCAGTGGCACCTTTCCATTTTTCTGTATTTGCTTAAGGACTCCATAAAGGCCAATCAAAGGCAGAGCACAGGAGTGCTGTGGTTCAGCTGTGGTTGCAGCAAAGCCCCTGCAAAAAGCTGCAGCATAGCAGCTGCAGTAACAGAAGGCTTTGCAAGTGACAAGTCTAAATACAGCCCACTATTTCCAAATTAAACTGAAAGAAACCAAGCAGCAGGCTTGGATTGGACAGGCCGAGCCCCTGTGAGGCAACACAGCACTGACAACATCTGTTTCAAAGATAAATAGGCTGAAATCTGACACATCACTGATCTCAGACACTGCAAACTCAGACCTTGTGCACTCTCCTCTCTTGCCCACAGTCTATACCCCTCCCTGCTCCCTGGTGCCTGCTATTGGCACTGCTTATATCCCTGCTTCCCCAGAAACTGAACAGCTTCCATATCTGATCACAGCACCAGAGCCACAGCATCCTCTCCTACACAGAACAAGCTCTCTCTCTCTCACAGGTCTTCAGCTGGCAGGCAAAAATTAAATAGTTCCTCTCCCACCCCAGCACCAGGCATTTAATGTCTATGGTCCGTCTTCTCTTGCTATATCACAGATCTACAGTTGCAGTACAGGGCTCTGAAATCTGCTCTAACATCATTAGTAATTCCAGTTTGTTGCAAACACACACCTAGCAGACATTTTTGCTTCTTTACATACAGCTCAGGACTCTCCAATTTCAGTGTTGCTATAAGAAAGCAAATGTCTGCTGGGAGAATCTGATACTACAAAGCCTCAATCTCCTTGGCAAAATGAAGAGACATCAACATTTGGTACAAGAAAACATCTCATGGAAGATACTGACATTCAAACCTGTCAAATGCTCTATTTCCATCCTTCCTCTTTCTCTTCTTCCCTTAGTGGGTTAATGTCAACAGAAATTCACAGATCTTCCTGTCTAGTAACATAGCCACTTACTCACCATAAGCCTTTTTACAAAAAATACGTGCCAGAGGCTTTTGTGTCTCTCCAGGCTGCAGGTAGACAAACCAAGGCAATGTCTAAAGAAGATTTTCTCAGACACAGGAACAAAATTCACGTAAACCAAAACACAAGCCTAGTCCTGTGCCCAGGCTCCATAAACTGTCCATAAATCATGTCAAGGCAGCTCCAGAAGAGCAAGGTTCCCCTTCTCTGTCTATGTCACTGCTGCTCAAAATGGTGCTTCTCACCTATGCAATCTGAGCCTGAAAAATCGTAATTTCAGACCATAATGTTCTGCAGAGGGCCTTTATCAAATAATCCCAGACTAACAAAACCAAGTTCCTTAAAGATGCAGCAAAATGCCTTCATCATTGTTTCATGCATCTTATTTTAAAGGCATATTAAAAACCCATTCTTTCTAGTAGAATGCTATTTTCATCTCAACTTTTTTTTCCTTTGGGAGCTTGAAAATAAGATTTCCCTATCTCTGCCCCTTTTTTTCTTGTCTGTTTCTATTTGATCAATGATGATTCTTTTTTTCCTGTGCTTCTAGGAGAGTTGACATTAAAATGTCTAGTTTCTATTATCTTTCTGTTGTATTTGTGCATTGGAGCCATGCACAATGATGTCAGCTCAGCTCTAGGCATTGTCTCTGCTAGTTCAATTCCAGCTGAATTGCTGGAGCCAGCAGGACATTAGCATTCACTTGATTGATTTAGCATACCCAGGGAATAAGATGGGGTTTTTATTCAGCGACACACATGAAAAACTGAAGAAATTATAAAGAGTCTAAAGTTCTTCTGGAGTCACATATCTTTTCCTTCTCACATATCTTCCTGTGCTTGAGGGCATGATGTAAATAATGGCCATTTCAATGCCAAGACCTTCCTTGACAGTGCTTACGGAAGAAATAGGAAAGAAAAGCAATTTAAAACTATTGTTTAACATAGTTAATCAATTTAACAGATTCCAAGGCTAAAAGATCATATTATGCATTATCTCCTATAAATAGAGGAGAATTTCACCTGTAATTTCAGCATTTTATCCAACAGCTGGAGAGAACACTTTTCAAGGGAAAATATTTCAATCTGAGTTCTGAAATTAGTATTAAAAATTTAACACTTGTTGGCTTTAAAACTTTCTCTCCTTGTCCAGTGCCTACCCCTAGGACAAGGTTTTGGTGTTGTATGTGATTCAGGATGCACATGACCTACAAAGAGTTCATGACTTTTCAGACTCCAGATTTTTGAATGTAAAACTAAAGTGAAAAGAGGATGTAGGGCAAAATTTTCAAAAGAGGTGGCTAAAGTTTGGCTCAGGAATCCATCTTCCTCCAAAAAAAATGCTGAGCTGAGCAGGTGCCTGTGAACTGAATGAAGAAATATGGCTTTATTTTCCTGCAAACTAGAATTTCCTCCTCACTATTTTATTACTTCAGACCAGGGAATCCCAAACTTTTCAACAATTGGACTGAAGACCCCAGCAGATATGTTTGTTCAATTATACACTTTATGGGCTGCCTAAAACGATTGGAAGGACCGTACTGTAACAGAACATAGTTGGCCTCTTCTTAAAAGCCATATTCCTGCACCATTTCTGTTGGCTCCAGTGGGAGTTCAGCTATTCAAGGTGAGTTTTCAACCTTCAGACCATAATTATACTTGACCCCCCTCTTCTGATGCAGTCAAATGGGCAAGTGGAATTTGTGCATTTTCCTGTAGCTTCGGCATTACAAATATATGGATGATATGAACAACGAAGTCAGCTGTCCCAGTTCAATCTCACCTTTGCATTTCTCTTAATTCCAACAGGATCTCCTAATTAGCGATTCTTTCTATATGACATGTAGCTCAGCTGGTGTTTCAACTGCTCAGAAACACCTGCAATAGCTCTCCCCTGGCTTCAGTTACCTGTTCTGAGTGTGACTGCTGGCTCCAGCCCAGCCTCCCTGCTGCACATGTACATAACAGGGAGACAAATTAGTCTGCTTCCAAGAGAGTGGACACTCATTTGTGATCATTAACAAGCAGTGCCTGTTAAGGATGACAACTCATGTGTCAGCTGAAACATTTCACATTAATTGGAACAAAGTTCCTATCAAATATATTTTGATAATAGCCAATCTCTCAGGGACGTTTTACACCACACAGTGAGGACATAATGTTTGATGTCTTTTCTTGGAGGCAAGAAAGAGAACCAGAAGGTAAATGCAGCTGCAGCCAGTGAGGAAAGACAAACAGAAAAACAGCAAAGAAACATTTCTGTCTTTGGAGATAAGCAACAAGCCATGGAGCTCATCACCACTTGTCAGCAGTGTAGATCCTGACACAAGTCTGTAGGTTCCAAAGGCTGCTATTGTTCCAGATGGTGGTAAAGACACTAGGAAGGATCAGTAGGAAGTAAGGGATGAAGCTGAAGCTAACGAGCATCTCCATGAACAGATGTATCCATCTCCATGAACAGCGTATCTGGCAATACTCTCTGTGAATATACAAGCGCATGTTTTAATGCAAAACTAATGCAAAGCCATTTGCAGTGATCTTAGAGGAGTCAGTTCTCCTGGTTCATTCCTACCATGCGACTGAGCATTTCCCTTGACTTTCCTCATTAACTTCCATCTTAGGGCTGGCCCTTTCCCGGTTTCAAGCTCTGGTTGGTTCCCAGCCTATGACAGAATGCCTTCAAATACTTATCCCTTGAAGTTCTTAAGAACAGTTTCTTGTAGCAATTTGAGATGGATAGTTTACAGGAGTACATGTGTGTCTAAATGAGCTCTAAAATACTTAACAAGCGCTGTTGTGAGACCTTTTGCATTACTATGCCATTTCAGTCTTTATAACACCAAGCAGCAATTTCAGAAGGCAGTCTCTCTGGGTTTATAGCATGCTTTACATGCTGCTTAGACTTTCTCTTCACTGATCTGCTGCTGGATAAAGCAATGTTGAAAAGACATTAAAGCGACAGTCAAGATCTGTAGCTACATTAGTCATTCTGTCAGAGACCTGGAAAGAACCTCACTGAAGTTAAGCAGGAAAACAATTTGTTGAAGCATCAGCTGAAGCAGTGAGTCACAACTCATTCAAATCTCTCTAAAGTATATGATCAAGCAACTGCTGAAGCCCTGAAAGCCACAATTGATTCTGCAAACAGGAGATAGTAAAAAAAGCTTTGAACTCACCTCCAGTCTCTGGTATGTGATAACAACTTGAGTGTCCACATGTTTAGTCCTTAAAAGCAGTCAGGTGGGAAAATATAGGATGAGCGATGTTCCCTTAGTGCAGCAACAGAGCTATCCCTACAAGCTAACAGTACTTTCCTGTCAGTGTGTGTAACTGGCATTTAGTTCCACTGAACAGAGCCATTTTGGACAAGCACTGACCCAACCAAAGTAATTATTTTGTAATATTTTTACCTGAACCTCAACCAATGGTTCCCCAGGCTCAGAAGAGCTAAGCAATCAATGGTCTTACCAATCTTTTTGCCAAATACAACATTGTTAAGGTTTGAAGTCTACAGGATAGCCACGAGCGTAAAAAAAAAAAAAAACTTTCTCAAATAACTGAGGCATCTGAGGCACCCAGACAGGTGCCATAAAATCCAGAGCAACTCAGTTGTAAATTGACTAATATAAAACCCATTAAATTCACCCAACCAGGACATACCTTACCAAATAGGGAAAACCTATATAGGACTTTATCCTAATCAATGTGTTGCCCTAAGGGTACAGTACGGTTAGCTAATAGAGACAAAACATGTAAAACCTTTTTTCTTTTCCAAGAGGCAGGTGGAAAAGGGGAGCAAATTGTTGTTCTCTGGTGCTCCTTCAAATCAGGTGTCAACCCCAAGTTCTTGAGAGATGGCGTGTAGAAAGAGATTCTGACAATCCAAGAGCTTAGAACAATTATCACTGAAGGAAAGAAAAAGTTATATTATTTGACAATAAAGTTTTGGTTTTATTCTAAATATTAACTCTCTGTGTGTGTGCTGTGCTTTCTGCTGGAGAGGCATGGGAACAAGTGAAATGTATCATGCTTCAAGCACAGTTTATTGTATTGGTTTGGAAATTTATGGCAGTATATCCAAGATTTGACCCTGGCTATACTTGAGACACTGGTATATTTTATATATGTTTGATCTTGGATATATTTTACTTGATCCTGGATACGGTTTAAGGCCAGTTCTGCCTTTCCTTTACTATTCTGTCCCCATTCATATACCTTCCCATTTAAAAGCACAGTTTTTGCCGAAAACTTGAACTTTTTTTGCCAGATACAGGTTGGGATGCAGGCTGAGCTCTGGGTAGAGCCCGAGGTGAGGCCTGAACTGCCAACCCTTGGGATGACAGGGGCTACAAAGACGTGTGACGCCAGCCAGGTGAATGGAAATAGAGAGACAGCAGGAGCCGGGAGCTGCCGACCTTTTTGGGCAGTAAAGGAGACGATGGACGAGAAGGGTCAGCCCGGGCAGGCTCTTTACCACCCGCGCTGGCTCGGTGAGCGGCAGCGAGCAGCAGCGAGCACGCCTGAGGGAGCGCGGAGCCGTGAGGGCGGCAGGGCCGCGCGCGCACCGCCAGGGGGCGCCCCCTTCCCGCCGAGCGCGCGGAGCTCGGCGCGGCCGCGCGGCGCTTCCGGCGGCGCAGGAAGAGGCGGCGAGCGCGGCTGCGGTGAGCGGCGGGAGCGGCGGGGCTGCGGGGCCCGGGGGGCTCAGCGGGCTTTGGGGGGCTGCGGCGGCACCGAGCGCCGGGGAGCGAGGCGGGCGGGGCCCGGGTTCCGGGAGGGCTCCCCGGGAAACGCCGCCGCGCGCGCGCCGCGACGTGGTCGCAGCAGCGCCCGAGCCGGTCCGGCGGCCCTTCGTGCTGCGGGCGGGGAGGCGGCGGGGCCGGGGCTGTGCGGGCACGGTGCAGGAGCGGGGCCGGGGCTGTGCGGGGCCGGGGCTGTGCTGTCAGGTGCGGGAGCGGGGCCGGGGCTGTGCGGGGCCGGGGCTGTGCTGTCAGGTGCGGGAGCGGGGCCGAGGCACAGGGGTCCTGTCGTACCGAGAGCCGGGAGCCTGGGTACTGCCAGCCAGCCGTGTCCCGGTGCGGGAGAGAAGGGAACTGCAGCTGGGTTTAGAAATTGAAGACTGCGTTAGAACCAAATGGGACTCGCGCTAATGCCCTTACTCCTTTGAATTCTTACAGCGCTTCTCTTTTCTAGGAAAAATGATTTCTGAAAGCAGCTCCTTCGTGAAGGGAGTGGTGCTCGGAGGAGCCTTTTGCATGTTGGTCACGCTCCTCGGACACATTAAGGTGGGCCACGGGACCAAAGCACATCACCATGAGCATCATCACATCCAGGCTCCCAACAAGGAAGATGTTTTAAACCTTTCAGAAGGTGAACGTGTGGAGCTGAGTAAAAGCATCCGTGTTTACTGTATCATCCTTGTCAAACCGAAAGATCTGGGGCACTGGGCTGCTGCAAGGGAGACCTGGAGCAAGCACTGCGACAAGGCAGAATTCTACAGCTCGGAAAAGGTCAAAGTGTTTGATTCTGTAGCCCTCAACTCCAATGATCTGTGGGTGATGATGAGAAAAGCTTACAAGTTAACATACGAACGCTATAAGGATGAATTCAGCTGGTTCTTCCTTGCGTATCCAACAACATTTGCCATTATTGAAAATCTCAAGTATTTCTTACTGAAAAAAGATTCCTCGCAGCCTTTTTACATAGGCCACACTGTGAAATCTGGTGACCTCGAGTATGTAGATGGCGAGGGAGGAATCGTCTTAAGCATCGAGTCACTAAGACGACTCTCCCGTGTTCTTGAAGACCCCGACAAGTGTCCAGAACAGGGAGGTATGATTTGGAAACTCGCAGAGGACAAACAGCTGGCAATCTGCTTGAAGTACACTGGGGTGTTCGCCGAAACGCAGAAGATTCAGAAGGCAAAGACGTGTTTAACACGAAATCAGTGGGGGCCCTCATTAAGGAGGCCATGTCCACCCACCCACAGCAGGTGGTGGATGGCTGCTGCTCCGACATGGCCATCACCTTCAGTGGGCTGGCCCCCAACCACATGCACGTCATGATGTACGGGGTGTACAGGCTCAGGCCCTATGGCCACTCCTACAGGGACGCCCTGGTCTTCCTGCCCCCACCGGGCTCGGACAATGACTGATGGAACTGTGGAGTTGTACTGACACATTCTGGTACTCGTGTACAGGTTTTTTTTGCACACGGAGGGTTGGTAAAGCTCTTAATTTTAAAAGTGGAAGGAGAATTTTTTTCTAAATCTTTTATAGAGAAATGCTTTTGGCTTTTGATGGTGCTGGAATGAAATGATAAAAATAAGTTAATGTTTATTATAAAAGAAAATTAAGTTTATATGGGGGGTTTGTACATGTAAATATTTATTAATGAAAACTCAAATGGACTTTAGCCTACTCTTACAAATATATTTTTGCAAGACTTTGATTATTTCAGTTCTTCCAGGCATTTCTAGAATGTCTTTATATCTTTCTAAGATGTACCAATAAAACTGACTACAGATTTAGTCTCAAAGACTGTAACTTTAAGCTGTTTCTTTTACTCTGAACTACACAAGAGCCTGAGCTTATATAGCACCTGCCACTTCATGTGCAGCCTTCTAACACAGTAAGGAATTAGCAGGAAGCAAAGTGACAAGAAATCGTTTAGGAAGTTGCAGTAGAATAATATCAAGTGCCCTTTGGACTGCTGTTTCTAACTAGACAAAAGAAAAAGATAAGCTGTATTTGAATAAGTATTAATATGGTCAGGGAGTCTGTTAGCACAAGATTAATTGCTCCTTTAAAGTTTCACTCCATGTATAAGCATGTTAGAATAAAGGCTCAGTATTATTTTCACTCCTGTCAGTGGGTGCTAATAGTGTTTACTAGGAAGAAGTTGGTTAATTAGCAGTACAATTTGGTATTTGGTTTGGGGTTTGGTTTTGATGCCTTTTTTTTTTTTTTTTTTTTTTTTGCAACAGAATGCACTCACTTTTACAGAAATCTGGGTCACATTTTCTTCCACTCACAGCATGTGCAAATAAACAGCATTTCAGAATTTACTCCATGTAGAATTCAGTGACCTGACGTGGGTGTTTCAAGACTTAAGGAAGGTACTACATCCATCTGTTACACGTAGGACTATCACAGGCTTTGTTGGCACTACAATGTTCATAAAACAAGGGAGAAGACAGTGTTATCTCACCTTTAACCGACCAGTTGTAACACCCTACCCTGAGCTGCAAGGGAGCAGGTGGGGAAGTGAAACAGCTGCTTCAGAGCTGATGAGAATATCCACATCTTGGATTTTTTTGTTCTAAGCATCAGGTTTTTGACAAGAAAGGTAAGACAACTGCTCAGACTCCCAGACAAGCTCCCACAGCTCATCTGTTTCAGAAAGGCAAGAGAAGATGCACCTTCTCATCCTCCCTGTCAGTCAGGGCTCAGCTGACAGCAAGATAAACATGTACGACTGCTGCCAAAACCTAGATAAAAGTTGTACTTTCGATGTTGCACTAAACTGGTATATAAATTAAGCCTTATTTGACTTGTATCTTCTTACAGAATAATATAGCTGGGAATACTCTGACAAAACCAGATATACAAAGTAAAACTTTGATTTCAATGTTTCAGATATTAAAGACAGTTCTGACCCCCATGCAACAACAGTGTTCTATAGGAGAAAGAGTGAACAATTCCAACGAGAAAAAAATCTCATTTGTCACAGATTTGAGGTAGTGCAAGACAAAGGAGATAAGAAGGAAGGGTAAAAAGCAAGAATGACTGAAGTACAAACTGATTTCCCATAGCACTAACCAGAAATCGGTACATTTATAGTGGAATCTTTGAGATGCACAGAAATATTCACCAGCATTCTAAAGGTCCAAGTTTGATCAAACTTTTTCTGCAACACTGCTTAAATTTTGTCTTCCTACACTGACAGAGTTTTAGATCAACCCAGTAATTTTCAGAGGTACAATATTCTAAATAATTTTACAGCATTTTAAAAGCAGTATTAGGCAGTACATTTCTTCTCCCATGTCTTAACTTGCCTTTCGAATCAGATGGAGAACACCTTGGCTACTACCTTCAGTAAAGGTCCCAGGGTGGGGAAGCCAAGCATGCAGAACAGCACACAGACAAGGCACAGGCACACGAGGTTACATTCTGCTGTTATAAAATGCATGTGTTAAAGACTTGAAATATTAATAAACGCTTCCAGAGACAGTTATGAGTGGTAGACCTTAAACGTTTCCTTAGTTTATTACATGATTCCATTTTTCCATAGGCATAGCTTTGGGTATGCTGAACAAAGGATTGGGTTATCCAGACAGACACAGTGCTCCTGAACCCATTCTGTAGCTGTACGGACGTGGCAGTGTGCACAAGCTGAGAGCTCTTGAAGTTCCACCTGAAAAAGTTGCTCCTGGCTACACTGATAACCGTGTTTTGCTATCATGCCTTTATTTAACAGTGATTTTGTTTCTGCTCCTAAAATAAGGCGGCAAACAGGGAGTAGAGAGCGTCAGGCACCAGGGTGGCACACGCTCCATTGGGAGTGCGCCCACCATTACTATGAACTCCACTAGAAGGAGAGCAATATCAAAGTGTTGGCAGGTAGAAATCTGAACATAGATATAGTCTTCAGATATGAACCAGCATAAAAGAATTTCTAGTCCACATATCAGTCTGAGTTCATAAAACCTATACAGATAAATGCATATTAAAAAGAGGAAATCCTTAAGTAAAATGAAGTTAATGCTGTTAATAAGTTAAAAAATAATGTCAAAAAAATGATTTCTCCACATTCAAGCAACAGGTAGACTAACAAGATGTCAATCAGAAGAAAAAATCTGAAGTGTTTCAGAGGTTTTATAAACCATATTTATATTTCACGCACACTTTATATTACTCTTTTAGAAGAGCATAAAAATGTAAACAATTCTTGGCTTTTTCCTCCTTTCCATTTGACATAGTCTACTCACAGTCCATGCAGAATCTTTCATCAAATATCTTCAGTCACTGAAGACTTGGGTTTAAGACAAAACAAAATAACTGTAACAAAAAGAAATCTAGAAAACTATTGTAGCCTAACAGTACTTTTGCATTCAATTGATTTATTTAGCATAGCCACAGAACAAAATAATTTGTACATTCAGTCACATTAAAAACAAGGAATTACAAAGCAGTCCACATTTAATCTAAGTGCATTCCTTTGGAGTAACAGTTCCTGTTGTTTCACTTGTATGTCTTCATATGCCAAAGGCCATCATTTAAATAGTGGATATTTTCAATACCAATCCCTTTGTTGACCTTCTCACTGTAGAAGGAGGAAAAACGTACACAGGTATTAGCTAGGTTAAATGGGAGAGCAGTACAAGATACATTATGTAAAGTAGGAAGTGCAACATTTGTCAATGGAAGGGGAAAAGCTATCAACCACAAAGTCGTTATCTTCAACAGCAGGTGGACAAGAAACAATATTTGTTATTACATGTGCCCACATTGCTGACTGATAAGAGGACAATATTTGCCTTCCACATTTTTTCAACAGCCTTCCACGGTATTTTTACTACTTTTTGGAACACAGTTCTTCAGACAACACTTCTGCTACTTTTCTAATGTTAGCATTTCGCTATCAAAGTAGCACAGCAGTTGTGAAAATTCCCCTTCCATCACAGGATATGGCATAAGATGACTGGAATGTGGAATCTAATAACTTCTAGTTCCAAGGGTGCCACTGACACAATCAAAGGCAGGTGAGCTGCCTCACTGCTAGTTGCCCATCATCTAAAGAATTAAAAATGTTAAATTTATGTGCCAAGGACTTGCAGCTTGTTACAGACATGCTATCCTCTATAGTATTGACTATCTTTTGTCACAAACCAATTATTGGTTTGTGTCTACATTGAATGTGTTTACTTTTCCAGTACATTATTCCAAAAAAAAAAAAAAAAAACAAACAAACACACTATTTTGCCACAATAAACAAGACAAATCTCATTCTGGCAGTGAGAACAAGTTTCATTCCCCTGAAGAATATAATTTACTCTATTTATACCAAGTATTCTGTTACTTACACAACTTGTCCAAAAGTAATCAGGAAGGAAAATGCTGCTAACGCAGTATTAACATATTATGTGTAGTAATCACACCAATCCCACTGGCTAAACCAGAAAACTGTGGAACAATGTCACACACAAAGTGCAGCTAACAGGCTGCAGAGAGCAGTATCATTTCATTTTCCCTTCCAGTTCACTTCTCACATGAAGAGGATATTCAGCTCCAAGGGTGGTGGATTTGAAATTAGAATTAGGAATACAGAGAACCTTGGTTTTGCAATGATCACAGCGCATCACTGCACACTTAGGACTGGGACACAAGTAGCTTTTCTTTCCACTTACTCTTGGAGTCTTTTGAAGCACTACAAAGAATCCTGAGGAATATAATTCCACAACAGCTACAACAGGCCCAAATCCAGTTTGCTTCAGTCCTACTATATCCCTGTCTTCTAACACATTCCCACCTCTCTCCTTTGTGCTACTATTATGGCTTAGAACAGCAGTCACCCAGTAAAGGAGATGAGAATTATCTCCTGCTGAGAATTATCCCCACAAAAAAGAGTGACCTGTTTTCACCAAAACCGCTTCCTCACTGCCACAAGTGACAGACAGGGCTGGAACCAACACAGCCCAAACCTGCTGAGTGCACCTCACATCCTGCAAGACATTATAGAACTTAAAACAACAAAGTGATTTAGCTACTTACAATATAGCACTAATTGAAAGCCAAGAACAACTAACATCCATTTCCATTTTCTGTACCTCTTTTCCTTCTCAAACAGTGTTCAGTTTATCCCCTGAGCAGACCTCTACATTTCACAAGAGGCTCAGCTAAGTTAGTCAGCACATCAAGCATGACTGTGCATGTGGGTACAGCCTGAAGGAGCTGGCCTCAGAGGAAAGAAAGCCTAGACAGGCAATGAAGCTCCAGCAGGACTTGAGCTTCTGCTGTCCCTGCAGACAAAAATCTCTTCAATGTTTTTCAATCCTCTCAAATCCAAATCACATCTCTTGCCTAGCCCAGGCAGTAAGAATTTGATGTAAGTATTTTTTTGTTCAACAAGATGTTTGAGAAAGTATGATCAGAGCACTAGAAATACTAACATTCAATAGCAGTACTAATGTTGTGTGTCTTAAAATCCATATTCACATGAAAAGAACTATTTTGACTCCCAATCAGGATGGAAGACATTCCCTGCCTCCTCTTCTTACCCTGAATACCAATCAACAAAATGAAATCTTGCAAAACTCTGTACTTGAACAACACATGCTGTAACAGTGATGCAGTAACCTTGACAGTGGTGCTTATATTCTAAACTAACATCAGAATAATAACAAGAGACAGGCTGTATTTCAATTTTTAAAACACTTACATGTCCTCAGCTGACATCTTCATTACTCCCACACATAATGCATGTTGTTTTCCCTCTGCCATTATTGCCTACAAATTACTGCTAAGGAAAATAGGTTTCTTTTTAAACTATTTCAGAAAAGTAAAAGCAATATGAAGAAATTACATCCAAAAACACTTTCAAAAGCCAGTGTTGAACTTTTAACTTTTTAGTAATTCTGGAGCCCCAGCTCTTAAAGATAAGCAAAACAATGCACTGAATTTAACAATTGAATCACAGTGTGTAGAACAAAGCATGTATTTATGAACTTGGAACAGCAATTACAGAAAAAAATCTCCCAGTGCTACACTCCATTTCTTCCTTTGTCCCTAACACAGAGATTACAGTCTTTCCCTTTCTGGAACAAAACAGCACATTGGTGGGGCCATTTTAGATTCCAAGGCACAGAAGAACTGAGACACCAGTTTAAAAACCTCAAGTACTGAAATCAGATGCGTCCTTTTCAGAGCTTAGACACACGTGATGTTAACTGCTGATCTTTAGCATCTAACTAACAACAAAAGCAGCACAGCTTGGTATTATAAATGTTGTATTTGCACAGGGTTCCTTTCTCAGTAATACAGTAAGGAGTGAATTAGCACACTTTCCTCATTTTACATATGCTAACTTCATCAGACACATAGAGCAAGTCCTGACTCCTGTAAAGCTGATCTTAAACATCTTTCCTTATTCCCTAGAAACAAGAGAGAATTATTCTTTAACTGAAGGGAATACAAGATTGACTGAGGGGGCAGGGGACAAATTACACTGCACTTCATCTGCTTTTACAGTTTTGCATAAAATCACTACAGAGCTCCACTTACCAATGAGATTAATGGAACAGCAGCCCACCCAACAGTACAGCAAGAATAGTTATTTGGTTTGGAACATACAGTGAGTGAAAAAATATGAACAATTTTAACTTTGCCAAGCAGAATCTAAACTTCTGCAGCTCTTTTCTGATTACTAGTTATTTCATTAATTCCAATTATAATCCGAAGTAATACAGATAGTGACCAACTGAGAACACACAAACAGAAATTTAACTCATCTCACAGTAAGCGATAATTCATAGTTAAAGAAGGATACAACGACAGTGTCAACAGCAGCAGGGTAAAGCTTTGCTCCAGGAGACGTCAGGCCAGGGCACATTATATTAGCTCCACTCAGGACAAATTTAATGGCGCCTTTATCAACCTGCTGATGCGGGAGAATAAATGGGTCTAGGACGGGAAAAATACAGCATTGCAATTAATACAGCACCGTGACAACATGAATAGCTCATTATCAAGTCAGTTTAGATGGGGCAATTAGATATAGAGTGTGCTGCAGGGGTAGGAAGTTTGAGAAACAATCACCAGAGCTCCTGCTGGGCTGTACCATCCTGAACGGACACAAGTACTGTCCCAAAAGGACATGAGTATTGTCATCCCAGACCACATCTTTTATCTGAGAACCAAAGGTAATCCAACACTTCAGGCCTATGGCTCCTTCACACTCACAGACCCACAGAATGAGCAACCATTTTCCCCTAGGGAAAACAATCACCCCAATGCCCACATCCTAAGAAGTCTTAAACGGGTCTTAAATCCAACTCCATGTATTCATATAAATACTCCAACATGAAAGAGAAACAGTTCAATGTTAACAGTACAAAAAAGGCAAAGATGGACAAAATTCATGGAAGTTGTCAGCTCTCCCAACCATCCTTCAAGTACAGGCATCCTCTTGAAGTATTTCCAACATTGAGATTTGACTGAATAATGGATTTTTTTGGGATCCAAAACAGAGTAACACAAGAAGCAAAACAGCAAGAAAAAATTGCAAGAGTAAATTGTAAAAATTAAAAAGCATGTAGCATAAGTTTCTGCAGGAGGCAGGTACACAGTACACCATTAAAGTCAGGACTACAGAGTATTTTTTTAGTAAGAACCTACAAGTATTTGTGTACCTGCAAGACTTGAAAGAAGAAAGATAGGGACATACAATAGCAAATTTACATCTCAGTCCTAGGGGAACCTCTCAAGATTTTTTTACAGAGGTTTGCACAATTTAATTCTTGCTAATCAAAGCTCAGATTACTTAACATATAGCATGGATGCAATTCACATGGACATGTGAAATAGAAAATAAATAAATTCCAGTTAAGAAGGTATACTCTATCTTTAAGACCTACTCTGGAATATACATATGCATTGAATTAGCAAGCTCTTTTTAATTTGGTTCTACAGATGTCCTGTGCAATCACACTGTCACCCTTCTCTTCCCAGCACCACCACTCTCAGGAAACTTACATTTGTGAAGCAACCTTAGCGTTGGGTAAAAAATCCCTTCTCTTTGCCTGAAGAACAGCAACTCCCCATTCACAGTGAGGATTTCTATATGTTCATGACTGCAAAATCAAAAAAAAAATTATTCCAATAGCTACATAACCCGTCTATAGTTTAAATAAAGTATTTTACTTTATGGAGTCTGGTCTATCTTGGCACCTGAGAATTAAGACAGTCAATCAGCAAGAAAATTTAAACCTAAAAATATTATTGTTTTGTATGACTTGTTCTTCAGCAGTGGTCTCCTGTTCACTTCTTTCTCCTTTGATAAAAAAGAAACCTACAGACAAAATACACAAACTACTTTTCTTTGGTGTTTCTTCTTGAATGCAATACAAAGAGTGAATAAGGAGCATTCAGCAAAAATGTACTACTCTTTACTTAGAAAAAGAGAAAATAATCAAAATAATATATAGAAACCCAGAAATAGTACAAAATGTTACTGTCAGGAATCCAAACAAGTTTGAGCTTCCACATCTGTGAAGCTGAATGCTTCCCTTCAACAACAGGCTGATCCTTGGAGACTCCCTGAATACACTGCACATTCACTACTACACAGCATTTTTAAGTTACTTGAGTATCTTACTAGCATGTGCCTTCAAAAGCACAATGAGCACATGCCAACTTTCTGGTTTGGCCATAACATGGACTAGCAGCTATTAGGAAATGATGGATGCCTTTCAAAAATGCTAGGATCATCTACAGTACAAAGTAAATGTAAAAATGAACAATCCTGGCAAACCTTGAAAGCAAAGTTGAAGAGAAAAGATACTTACCATCTTACAATTTTGACTGGGTCTTTCTTTGGCATGATTTGGTTTAGCCATGGTTCAATAACAGGAAATTGGTCTATCAGTTGATTCTTGATACCTTTAATAACTGAAGTCTTCAGCTGGATGCAGTTTGATACATTCTCCTTTTCATCAAATCTGTAAAGTGAGCAAAAGTATTTTAGAATGCACCATTTGCTGCACAAAAGATGCATTTCTCAGCAGCTGTCTCCAGAAATATTTATAAATTCACTGTAAAAGTTTAACAGCATACCAACTGTCCAACTTTCAAGTCCAGGATTTCACGAGGCTTACATTTGTCCCCTGGGAACACTGGGCTGGGGGAAGGCAAGGGGTGCCCCCTAAGTAGCCCACCTTCATCCCTGAACTTTTTGCATGGCCACAAAACACGTGTTCAGTCTCACAGCTAAACCTTGGCACACAGTGCTATTTCCTTCAACTCCAAGAGTACTTTGCTGGTCACACAAACACCCACATCCCCGCTCCGATGCGACTCCTTCACCTCCGCCACAGAAACACGGACGGCGCTTTGCACCACGCGAAGTTGGGACAAGTTACTGACTCAGCTCCATTGACCGAGGCAGCGCCCGAGGCAAAGCGGAGCGCTGCGGGCGGCGCTGCCCGAGGAGGCCGCGGGGCCGCTCCCGCCAGCGCAGCGCCGAGCCCGGGGCTGAGGGGCGCAGGGCCCGCCCGGCTCCTTCCCTTCCCTTCCCTTCCGTTCCCTTCCCCGCTCTCCCGCCGCCCCCGGCCCGGCCGCACTCACTTCTTGAACATCCTGCGGGCGGGGGGCGCCGGGCGGGCGGGCCGGGGCCGGCGGGCGGGCACCCACAGCCTCGGCGCTGCTCACACGCGGCTCCGGCCGGGCCGTCCCTCCCTGCGCGCCCGCCGGAAGCGCCGCTCCATCACCGCGGAACGGGCGGGGCCAGCCGGCAGCGCGGCGAGGCGGTGCCTGTGCGAGCAGCCTGGGCATCATCGCCCACCCACCCGCTGCCCCTCGTACGGCAGCGGCGGTATCAGGTTTTCTCACCAACCAGGTGCTTGGGGGTCACAGGCACGGCGCTGTTTACCCCGGTAATTAGTCGCTTTTCGATAAAACAAATGTAACAGAAGGGTAAAGTGCTAATAGCTACTGACATCATTTAAACACAGTACGTTTAACAGGAAAAAACACAGCCACCTCCAAACTAACAGAGCAGAAGCTATGCTCCCGCCAGGTTCAGAACAGGGCACGAGATCCTGTCAACATTCTGGAGGGGAAAAATGGGGTTCTTGTCAAGCAGCAGATACTGAATTTAATCACCTTTGATACTATAACAAGTAATTAAAACCTAATACTTGGAAAGCGACATCAGTCATACAAAGTAAAATCAAGCTTTATGCCATGGTGTCATTCAAATAGTGACGTACAGCGTCAGGAACACACCAATAACTTTTTAAAAGGATAGGGATGAACTGTGGCATTACATAAATAGTCAAGCACTGTTCACTCATGAACGCCACCTTCACCTACTTCGTAACATCACTAAAAATACTGAGTTATAATCAAGGATTCTGTTTTAACTGAAACACAGTGCCACTGCTCATGCCCAGATTAGAAACTGAGAACAGCAGTTTATTACACTGAGAAACTATTCCATACATTCTGGTGCTCCTCAGAAAAACTTTTATCAAATAATACTTCACCATGTAGACAACCGCATTTTTGAAAGGTGTAATGAAAAATTCATCATATTCTACCTCAAATGATGGAAACACAAGGTAAACTTCTACCCTTGTCGAGAAAGACAGCACATCTCACCAAAGACACCTGAGCCACTGGTTTCATGCCTGCCTAAAACAGCAAGATTAGGTCCTAATTTTCAAGAGCTGTCAAGAGGAAGGTCTAACCTCTACGCTTCTACTACCTTAAAGTATTTGGACCACTGGTTTCCTTTAGGGCTGAGCTAACCCTGAGTCTGGTCTCAGCATCTCCATCTGCTCTTCCAAATGCTTTTTGCTGGGGTAACTGCTCGCCCAATCTAAACGTGCTTATACAGAGGATTTTTGAAGAAGGCCCTAAGGCCCTAAGCTGGACTTCAGTAACACAGCCCTCAGTGTTACTGTTCAGCCTCACTACCAAAAAGCTGGAGACATTTGCTCAGGTTGCAGGGTCACTTTTAAGTACCAAAATTTTAAAAGCATAGTACCTGGACAAGAGTGACAAAGCAAGGAGCACAACCCCTACAGCCCTGACAGAAACCACTCCTCAGGATCACATGCTAAAATAGAAAAGATTTAACCTCCATAGGTTTCAGTAGAAAAAGGGGAAATCCATCACAGCTGGCTTCTGCCTTGATCCCCAGAGTTTTACCTTGCCTCTGCCTGCTCTCCCATATCCAAAAGCTGAATATTCTAACTGATGGGACAAAGTCATTGACTGTTCCACCCCAAATTATTGCATGGACAGCAATTTCAGGAAAAGGGACACTTACTCATGTATTTGTTATAAATCCAAACCTTTCAATGAACCAAGAATTTGTAGAAATTTGGCAACTCTTACATCTCTACACCTCTTATCTAATTTGGCTTAAGTGAACATGGCAGTTACTGGGATCAGAGGAAAACTTTATGGCATACTCATGTAAGTTTTATTTACTTAGCAAACCTGTTTATTTCTGTTACATCTGACTTGGAATGTAATTTAGTAGCCTTGGGAACCATACCTGTTCTAAAGCCAGTCAAAACCAGATTGAAGCTTTGTTTTGCTGGTGGCTTTTTTTAATCTGGAAAAAGTACGTTTCTACATATCACAAGCATTACGTCTGAGGCCTTGGGAGTTGTCTGACTGTGACTCAGCCATAAAACATTTTCCAGAAGAGCCTCAGTAACATTACATTCCTATCTCTATGTACCACAGTTTCTGTCAAGACAAGTTAGCATATCTTTTCCTATCAAATATCCAAGTGCCACCAGACTTCCCCTGAGGAGCTCTGCTGTCAGGCAGGCAGGTGTGCACTCTCGGCTGAAGTCCATGGAGAATCTCCTGGAACAAAACCTCATCACTCGGTTTGTTACTTTTTTCCACAGCCATTTCTCAACCCTGTTTGAATCCTAACAACACTCTTGGGGAGTTCACGATCCTTTTGGTAACAGATCCACCAACATCAAAAGAGAGATTGTAAAGGGCTACGACTCCTGTTCTTGCTTCCAAAAGTTACCCAAAAAAAAAAAAAAAAAAAAAAAAGGCAAACTATAGACTGTAGCCCAATGCAAATCCGTATGTATTAAAATCGTATCCAAAAGCTAAGTGATTGATGATAGATAAGTGTAAGAAAAATCATTTCCAAATCAAGCCAACAGGCCGAGGCCGCAGGCTCTGGGGAGCCGAGCTCCCCCGAACCCGCCGGGCCCCGCACTGACCGCGGCCGGAGCCTGCGGCGAGGCGGGCTGGGCCGGGCCGGGTGAGGTCGGGCGAGACCCCGGTGCGGGAGCCTGGTGAGGGACTCCGGTGCGGGACTCCGGTACAGGACCCTCGTACGGGACCCCCCGGCCGCACCCGCGCCGGCGCGGGCACCGAGCCATGATGAGTTCCGGCGGGCCGGGGGCCGCGGGGCCGGGGCGGGTCCCGGGGCGGATCCGGGGCGGTGCCACCGCCTCCCGGCCGCGCTTCCGTGCGCCGCGCCCCGTCATGCACGGCGGGCGGATGCGCCGCCATTTTTTCGCTCCCTCTGCCGTGCAGTGACAATAACAACCCGGCCGGGCCGTCCCCCCTCAGGGAGCGCGGGCACAGGCGGAGAGGGGGGGAGCGGGGCCCGAGCGGAGCGGCCGCGGGGCAGAGCGCGAGGCGAGCGGGGCCGGGGGCTGCAGCCGAGGCGACAGGGAGCCGAGGCGACGGGGAGCCGCGCTCAGCCCTCCCCGCTGCTGCTCGGCGGAGACCAGGCGGCCGGAGCAGGAGGGGAGCGCCAGGAGAAGCCGGGGGAGCGGGAAGCCGTTGGGAGTTCTGCTGCTGGAGAGGAGAATCGGAAGGAACCGGTGGGTGGAGAGAGGCAGGAACGGAGACGCTCCGCTGGGAAAGGAGTAAAAGCAGGAAGGCAGAGACTAACTGCGAGAAGAACCAAAGTAATAAAGAAAAGGGGAAGAGGAGATAAAGTGATTCCTCCGATTAAGAAGAACGTGAAGGAGAGGGAATACGGAAGGACTCCACTGATGAGAAGGAGGAGTTGAAGGACCCCCCCAGAGACAGCAAACAGATTGACTCTAAAACTCTCCCTCTCTTTGTCACACCACAAGGATTTGATGCCCCTCAGCCTGTTCACTTCTGTGTGTTCATGTTTCCCACAGGTTTCTCTTCCCCCAACCCCCCAGCTGCAGCCCAGGAGGTCAGACCTGCCACTGATGGTAACACTACCAGCAGCTCCTCCTGCAAGAAGAGAAAGTTAAATAACAGCAGCAACAATAATTCTGAAAAAGAAGAATTCGATTCCATTTCCTCCTGCACCTCTTCTCCTTCCAAAAACACCTCCTCGTCATCTTCCTCTGTCATCACCACTTCCTCGTGCTCCTCCTCAGGGGTTGCTTCCTCCAACCATCACCTCCAGAAGAAGCTGCGCTTTGAGGACTCCGTGGATTTTATTGGACTCGATGTGAAGATGGCTGAAGAGTCTTCTTCCTCCTCCTCTCCTGCTGCCTCTTCTCAGCAGCAGCACCAACAACAGCTCAAAAATAAAAGCCTTTTAATTTCGTCAGTGGCTGTGGGGCACCATGCAAATGGCCTGACCAAAGCTGCCTCCTCTACTGTTTCCAGTTTCGCCAACAGTAAACCTGGTTCTGCCAAGAAATTAGTGATCAAGAACTTTAAAGGTAACAGGCCATAATTTGTCACAACCTATGGGGATCTGACACTCGACTTTGTGTTTTGTTTTCAGCCTGAAAACCGGTTCCTTTCGAATAGCTCCAGGTTTTGCAGGAATTGCTTTTCTGTGGTGAACATTTCTGCACTTATGTAAAGGGGAATAATGATTTCTGATGTGTGCTTGCCTGGTCATGTACATGTCCTGAGCTACACTTTGCTGCTTGGAATTATTTTTCAGATTCTCTTTACTCTGTCTTTTGAGAAGGCCTTAATTTGTATGTTAGGTGTAAGATTTTAATACCTAAGTGTGTAAATCGCCTCTGTTTAAACTTTTAGCATTTTATACCTCTTTTCTAGTAATCTTTATTCGGGGCTTAGTGTATATTATAGCCCAGTTTATGATAAGTCGTTGCACAGAATGTGGTTTTTTAAACTGGCCTTGAATCTGCATGTCTTGCCTCTATCCGTGTTGTCTGTTTATAGGATAATCTGCCTGTGCTTAGTTTTAAATGTTGAAACTAAGGTGATTATCAGGCTATTATGTGGATTTCCTTTCTGGTTTCCCCACTTGCCTTTAAAGTAGGTAGTTCAGATTTTTGCAGAGCTTTTTCCTTGTCATATTCTCACCGTAATTTTTAATTGTAGTATTTGTTCTCTGTCTTGGCTTATTCTTGCTTTACAAGTTGACATTATTTTATAAATTCTCTGAAAACACGTGTTTGAGATTTTCAAGTAGTGTTACTAGGAACCAAGGTGAGAAGTAGAGAAATTAAACTTTGGTGTGATGCTGCTTCATTTTCTAGTAAACAAAAATACAAATTGGTTTAGGCAGAAAGTTTAGCTAAAATGCTGCCATTTTTTCCCTATAAGGATGAGGAAATCATTGGCTTTTCTTATTTCCTGTCTCTTGCTGTCTTCCAAAATAGTCCAATATCTTGCTTTCTTGGGTTGTTTCTTTCTCCTCATGTGTTTGGGGTTGGGGAGGGGTAAAAGATATTACCGACATTAAAATTAATTTCTATATAAGCAGTTGACACAAATGTTCCATAGATATATTGCATTAGGTAAGGATTAGGATTATTTGACTCCCTGTAATGTTTTGCAGGAATTCATGATCACCCTGTAACTCTTTGCTTTAAGGTTCAAATTCTCAAAAATGTTCTCCACTCATCACAGCATCATCATTTAATTTGACTGATCATTTTAAAATAAAAACCTATGATGCATCATAGGCTGCCCTTCAGTTGCTTGTGCACTGTTATCTTTAAGGGAAGTTAACTTTTCACATTTAAAATACCTGTTAAATGTCATGGATTGCATGGTGCTGTGATCACCATTGCTTATGAATTGGTATTTGAACCACTTGCTTAAAAAGGATATCTCGGGATTCTGACAGCCTTGCTTTTTATTTACTCTCAGATGCTAAACTGAGTAATGATCTTAAGATTATTGTCCTTTTCTTAGTGTCATAGCAATAACATCGTTTACAACTTGTTCCTAAAGTCCATGATCTTGGTGTTTACTGCTGAGCAGCATACTCAGGAGTTGCTAGTGAAAATAGGCAAGTCCGTAGTCAGTTGTCTCTCCAGATCTGTATAATGCAGCTAATGTTGGGATATTGCCAGTATTGTAGGGAAATGCTTGGGAGAACAAATTAATTTCTTCTGTTAGTTATTTCTAAGGAAATCATTGGGCTTTAAAATCTGTTTTTTATTTTTTAGGTGTGTTAGTGTCAGTTTTAGTAGAGTATAAACTCTGGGCCAGTTTCACCTGTTGGTAGCATGAACGTCATCATCAGATTTTCTTCTCCTTTCTTCTCCATTTGGGAATGTGCTTATTAGAACAAAAACAGTCACTTTAGGTACTTATGAAAATATGAAATTTTAAAATAATTTAAAATAGTTCTTGTATTCTGAGGATGTGATTTGGGGAATATCTTAACATGTTGTAAATGCTTTAGCCTTGTTAAAGGTGCTGCAGAGCAGGGACATCTCTAAAAAAGAGCCAGAAAAAATAATGGAGAGGGTCATATCTGGGAAGCTGGAGCTGTTTGAACATTAAAGAGGCTTAACTCTAACAAATACCCACTGGCCAAAACCCAAGAGAGACATAAATGGACTCCATTAAAATTGGAAGGTTTTCCTTGGGACCATAAAGCCAGTGTAATAATTACTGAGTTTCCATGATTGTTTCTTGAGGAGTTCTTTCCAACTATTAATATAGAGTAGAATTAATGAGCAATAAATTAAAAACTAAGATGCACACGACTATGTATCTTTTAATGCATCATTTTCACCTTATATGTTCACTCGCTTTTGGCTCTGCTCTCCTGCTAGTGAAAGAGTGTAATGAAGGTGTAGCTCATTCTTGCTGGTTTTAACCCTTCTTGAGCTGCTCAGGCACAGGATTGTGATTTTTGGAAACCACACAATACTCTTTGGGCTACAAGTGCTCTGATGTGTCTGTGAAGAGCAATGCTGCATTTCTACAATGTGTTACTCTTTCAAATGTCAATCAGATACTGCTTTTACACAAATGGTTTATTTTCATTTAAGTATAAATTAAAACCTGGAGCATCAGCCCATACCTCTTTCCCCTCAAAGCTACATCCTTTTCATTTCTGTAAAAGGTTTTGCTTTATCTAAATACTTGCTCAAACTTTGTGTCATTTCTCTTAAAGATAAACCTAAATTGCCTGAAAACTACACAGATGAAACCTGGCAAAAACTGAAAGAGGCTGTAGAAGCTATCCAGAACAGTACTTCCATTAAGTACAATTTAGAAGAACTCTATCAGGTAAGTGCATTAAGTAAAAGCAATGGGGTAGAGCTTTTTGTTTTGTTCCTAGATTTTTGTGCTTAAAATGCTTGATATGGTGGTAAGAATATGACATTTTGCTTGATAGCTGCTTTTGTCATTGAAAAACTTGTCACCAAATAGTTTCTCCATTTTAAAATCATGAGTAAAAATTTCACAACACCTAACATTGAACTAATTTTTTTTTATTTGCCATAAAATAATCCAAAGTATGGTTTCCCTTGCAACAAGAAGGGACAACAGTTGACAAGAATTAAATAAGGCGAGGAGCTGTATTCCCTTTTCTGTTTAGGGGGTTGTGGTGTTTATCTGCTAAAAAAGAAATGTGAAATCCTAAAATATTGGTGTTTAGTAAGAAAAAGATGATTTATATTAATTTTTTTTTTCCTGAAGAAATTACCTGTTCATTATCAAGTGTCATAAATCACTTCAAAACTGAAACTTTTTATTGCCATCTTGCAGGAAATAGAGCACCATTTTTCCTTCATGAATTGTGTTATTTTTGTTTGATTTTAGTTTTTGGGCATTGCAGCATTCTCTCTCTTCTAACAACTGAGAATCACAAATTATTGGCAGCAACAGCTCTGATTGTTTTTTATTAATAACTTTAGGAAGTGCTCAGATTGAACAGCATTTCCTAATGCATTTTTTTAATAAGCACCACTTCTGCTTTTTCAGCTGGATGTGTTGGGGAGATTTCCCCCTGCTCACCTTTTCCCTACTAACGTCACTTGTGGTTTTAGCAGCATAGCAACAGTGCTGCTTTAGCTGGGTATTAAGAAGCACTTGAACTTTTTGCTCTACTTTTAGAGCCTTTATTACCTGGTTAGTTGTTTAATTTGTTCCTCTCTGTGTGTATATAGCCTTCTCACCATCTCTTTTTAGTGTCTCTTCTTCCACTGCTCTCTCCTTTTCAACAAAAGCTGCATTTGTATGTGGGGAAAAAAATACTGTTTGTACAAGGCTTGGGGACAGATTTAAGGAAGAATAAATAGCGGTTCCTCAGTCCAGTGCATTCTTAAGATCACTATAATATTTTATGATGTTCAATTAATTCACCAAAAATACTGCTTTTTTAACAGTTTGTAGAATAATAGATTGTATTGTTATTTTTGCAAAACTTGGTGAAAGTGATAGCAAATTACAGCTGACTGTACTGGCTGGTATTGTACATTACTTACTCTAGACTGAATAACATTGCAAATAACTATTAATTAAATGCTTGAAGGATATCCAAAATTGTTAAAAAATACAAAGTTCTGTTGAAATCCTTGCTTCTGTTTAACAGTATTGTTTAAATTTCTGCTCAGTCTTACCACAACCTTAATTCAATGTTGCTTGTGGTCAGAAAACAAAAAATAATCTTTAAAAAAAAAAATCTCAGTGATTCAATATTGTAGTTACTTAGATACTTTTCAGTGAAATAGAGTGCAATCAAGTATGATTTTTTAATATAAATCTAAAAATAAGTGTCTTGAATTAAAAATAGTAATAGGAATCACTAGTGTTTTTAGATGCTAACTAAACTAATGTCATTTCTGAACAGCTGCTTGGTAAATGGATCTGATCTCAAATATGCCTTGGCAGACACTGTTATCCAACATAGAGGGGAATTGCAAAAGAGTCTGCAAAAGTTCTGTTGAACACCTCAGAAGAAGATAATTGGTTTTTTTTTAATGGAGTTAGACTTCTTGAGTTTGGTTTGACTCATCTGTGTTGGAAAAATCCCACTGGGCAAACATTTTGAAGCTTTATTTCTTTGCAGGACCCAAGCTTCGTACTTGCTTTGTTCCTCCTCAGCAAGCAAAATTATTCCCATATTTGAGTAGCTGAAGCGCTACATAATAAGCAAGATTTTTTAGTATCTGTTTCTCTTTCTCTTCAGGCTGTTGAAAATCTCTGCTCCTACAAGATCTCTGCAAATTTGTACAAACAATTGAGGCAGATCTGTGAAGACCACATTAAAGCACAAATTCACCAATTCAGAGAATATCCTTTTTTAGCTGTTGACAAGCCAGAATGATTTTACCTGCATGGTAAAGTCGTGATGGATTTCTTTGACTAGTTCATGACATTAGGCCCATGGTAATCTGAATTCCTAGGCTTTGCATAATTGTTTTTGCTTTCATTTCTTTGTGGGACCTAGGAGAACACCACTCGTTCCCTTTCTGTCTGTAACCATTGGAAAGTTTCTGAGAAAGTTTCACTGGTATTTGTGAAACACTTTGACATCTTACAGAAACTCATGTTGGATTTGCAGCAAAACTTCAAAAGCCTTTATTGGCTGTATCATGTCATTCTTTTTTATAGTCAACTTGCCAAGCTTAGATAAACTGAAGAGTCTTCCAACAAGTAGTTGTTGCTTTCGTTTGGAAAAGTACTGGTGGTCTGGCAGCGTGTCAGGTTCTGAGGATCAAAATGTTTTACTTTCAAAAGTTTGCAGTTGCATCAGGTTGAGATCCTGTTAAGTGGATGTTTATTAGTACCAGAACTATGCAGTGAGCTGAATAAGAGACAAATTTCAAGGACAAAATTTATTTCTTAAGGTTAACTCTTTAAAAGAGCTGAAATTACAGTGACTGTGTAGTGTTGAGCCCTTACATGTATTGTTTACTGTTGATTTTTGAGGTGTGGGGGTATGTATGTTTGTTCCATTCCCCAGGGATGGGGAATTAAACAAAACATTCAGAAATATTTAGATAATTTGTTTTTAATTTGTTCAGATAATTTTGTTTTCTCATTATTAACACAAGGTCCCTCATTAAAAAATAAAAATAAATGTGTTGCAAGAAGTTAACTGGTTATTTCTGAGAGTCAGTGAGTTTGTTGTGCTCTCTGTTAAGTGTCTTTTAAAAGAAACATAATAAAGCTGGTTCATTTCATTGCTAACACTACTTATTAATCATGATTTTCTTAATGATTTCTTCATGGATTCATTGGATAGTGTCCTTTTTCTAAAGAAAATAGACAAATGTTGGCAAGATCACTGCAGACAAATGGTAAGTTTATCTTCTTAAAGAAAACCAGTTGCTTTGTCAGCCTGTTTAGCTTAACTTTGTTCCTTTTCAAACTTGTGAAATGTCTTAAATTTATGTAAGATTTCTTTATGATATACAGCTGTATCTAGTTTGCTAGAAATCAAGCCTTGAAAATACTTTCCTGTAGTGGGTTTCTTGGCATATGTGTCTGATCTTGGACATGCACACATACTTAACTCCTTGCTGTCAGTTTTAATGCAAAGCTTTCTCCTTTATACCTATTTTTAAAGGATCTGTTCAGTTATACAGAAATATGCAAAGTGTCACATTGATCACCTTGCAGGGATTGGCAGAAGATGTTAAATAAATCAGCAGTGTCTAAGAAAGCACTGTCTGAAACCCATCGGTGGGATTTCTTGTTGTTGTTGAGTATAATTGGTGTTTCTCTTCAGTTTTAAGAGTAAAATTATTGTGGCTGTTTTATTCCTTCTCGTGACAGATTATGATTAGAAGTATCTTTTTGTTCTTGGATCGAACTTACGTACTTCAGAATTCAATGCTGCCATCTATTTGGTAAGGGCACAAAGAATAAAATTATTTGGGGGTGTATTTCAACTATTGCTTATATCTTGCTGATTTTCAGGTGGGTTTTTTTAATATAAATCCTATAGTGACCTGTAAATTACATGGTGAACGTATACATGCATGTTGCAAAGGGAGATGTAATTTATTTGCCATAAATTATAGGATTGTTCTAGAGTAGCTGTGATCCCAAATCTCAGTGAAGTAGATATCAGCCTCCAGTTTGCACAGTTAAAGGAAAAGGTTTGGTCAACAACCAAAATGCAAGGGTTTGGGGTTCCCAGTAACTGCCTTTAGCAGGCATAATATTTCAAGTTCTGTAAGTACTTTGCAGGAAAGAGTTGCTTAAAGTAAAAGCAGGTTGCTCTCTTTTGGACTTCAGCTTCTGCCCTGGTATTATTAATAATTAGTATACGCGCTACCATGCTTTTGGCACCACCTGAATTACTTTGCCAGAGATTGGAGGGCCTGACTTTTCCTAAGAGTGACCATATCCATAGTTTCAAATTCATGGATGGTTTTAACTGGGATGGCCAAAGCAAGGATCCTTGTCTTTCATGTCACTGAGTCCTTTAAAGCCCTGCCTAAGAATTAGAGATTAGTAAGTAATGGACAAAAAGGAATATTGTCCAACAACAAGGTAACCATGGAACTGGAACCCAGAGTGATACTTTTCTTTTCTTATGAAGGTTGGTGTTCCAACATGCTGTCTACCAACTGAAAAATAAAGATGTTGTGAAAGTTAAATGGTTATTTAGAAAAATATATCTGCATTGGTGTTTAAAATGTGTAGCTTCCTGTTGGTGCGGTGTCATGGTTTATTTTAGTGTTCATGTATTTATTCATCTTGAGTGATATGGAGGCAGAGGAATGAGGAATTGGAAGAATGCTGGTATTGGCCTCTTTATTAGATCTAGATCATGTTTTAGTAATAGAGATATCTGGGGTTTATCCTTAAACAATTTATTGAGCAGTCTTTGTTTTCTTTTTAGGGATATGGGGCTAGAATTGTTCAGAACTCATATAATCAGTGATCAGAAGGTCCAGAATAAAACTATTGATGGCATTCTTCTGCTGATAGAGAGGGAAAGAAATGGTGAGGCTATCGATAGGAGTTTACTGCGAAGCCTTCTGAGCATGCTTTCTGACTTGCAGGTGAGTAAACTTGTTTCACCTTTAAACCACCAAATAGCTCAAATTCTATCTTAGTGCTCAGTAAGCTTTACCCTGGATTGCTGTCATGTTGTTTCCGCAGATTTATCAGGACTCTTTTGAACATCGATTCTTGGAAGAGACTAATCGCCTGTATGCAGCAGAGGGACAGAGGCTGATGCAGGAAAGAGAGGTATTTTGGATGTTTAACAGTATTTGTTGTGCCTAATGTCAAAGCATGTGTCAGAGAGTAGAAATATTCTGCTGCTTTAGCCAGTGTACAAGGCAATAATGTGACCTTTGTTTCATAGTACTCAGAAGAAGGAAATGCACGTGCAGTTGCCTTCAGTCACAGTGCTAATGATTTCTGCTTAAAACTGGAGCTGCTGTTGCTGTCAGACCAGTACTGTCTCTCTTTTTCCCTTCTTGTTGTTTTTTGGTTTGTTTTTTCTTTAACATACAAAACTCCTCTGGCATTTTCAGGTTCCAGAATATCTTCACCATGTCAACAAGCGCTTGGAAGAAGAAGCAGACAGAATAATCACTTATTTAGATCAGAGCACACAGTAAGTGCAACCTCTCTTTGCCTTGGTGCTATGAGCTGTTTGGCTCCTCTTCTGTTGAGGGCCATTTAAGTAGCTGCAATTTATTTCTGTTATTGACTGACCATCAAATGCTTTTCGCTTCCCACAGTTCCATGTTTACAATGAAGCACTGTCTTGGCTCACACAGCCAATAGCCTTTTCTTCTAAGTCACTAGTTATTTTGGCATAAATGTTGTTACGTATTTGCTTGAAGAAAAATAGGCTGCCACTCCCAGCCCAAATGTCTCTATCCTGCTAAAATGCAATTAATGAACCGTTGTCCTAACTGAAAAAGATAAGACTCAGCATAGAAAATTCTGAAGCTAAAGCCTCTGAATATTTACAAAAAATATTGGCATATGGAGTCTGGGAAATTACTGAATAATATCAGTCTTCAGTCTTTCTACTTAGAGGCATGATTTCCTCAAACACAGTCAGGTGGAGGTCTCCTAAAATAAAGCTACAGCTACAGCTGTTGTGTCTGAGAGAAAATGTAGGTCACTAAAATCAAGACCTTTCTGAGACAGAGGTGTTTTTGTTGCTACTGTCATACATTTTGATTTCCTTCCTCCTTCAGCTGTTAAAAATATTTAGCTTGTTTAGTGGCTTCCTTCTTTCATGCCAGTATTAGTGGCCAATTCCCTATTTTGCTTTAATACCTCTTGACTTGAGGTCTGTTTTATTTCTCCTTGGTTTGTCTCCCAAGACATGAATCTCCTCCCACAGCACAGGACTAGGCATATTATTTGATGAATTCTGCCCAACTTCTTCACTGATGGAATCATTGTCCAGCTGCCTACAGGTCATGTACAACAGGCTTATTGTGTGAATTAAAATCGTCATTTAGCAAACAGAAAAAAAGGATTGTTTACTGGGGAGGAAAAAGGATAAATGTGTGTATAATCATTTTAGGTCCTTGGCCACAGATAATTAGAGCACTCCCAATGATAACGTAATTAACATAATCTCAAAAGAAGGATTTAAAACTGCCAGTAATAGAACAAGGAAAAGTAATTCTAAACATTTCTTCTGTAGGAAGCCACTAATTGCTACTGTAGAAAAGCAACTTCTAGGTGAACATTTAACAGCCATTCTTCAGAAAGGTAATCTTTCTTCTTTATAGAAATGTTTCTAATGACTGCTTTGGGGCTTTCAGTTCCTGTGCTGAAAGAAAGAAATGGATTTGGGTGCTGTGGGAGGACAAAGCTAGAGCATTCTTTAACTCCCTTGGCTCCTCAGTTCCCAAAATAGCACTGACCATTCTCTGTGTTGGAGATAAGGAGACACTGCTGTCTTCTGATACACAGCAAAGCAAAAGGAAAACTAGTACAAGGGACTTAAGTTCAGTGTGTTAAGTAGCATTTTGAAGACTTGGAGGTAAAGAAAGGAGTAGCCTTTGAATTACAGCTGTAACAGAAAAGGGAGCTACTGAGTGCTTGCTGCTAACAAGAAGCAGCTTGTTTTAAAAATGTCGTATAATTTGAGCTATAAAATACATTGCCTCAGTTCTACAATAGTCTTGGTGGAGTCAAGTGACCCTCTGTTGATCTGAGAGATAATCTGGAAATAGAAATGGGTGCAATAAGAGTTGAATAATAAAATAATCAAGTCCATAGTAGCCAGATTCTGAATGAAACAGATATCTGAGCATCTTCCTGCACATCTGTAACAAACGCTTCATTGAGAGGTGTATCGATCTTCACCCATCTACTATCTTAGAACCTTGCTGTGGAGCATTAGGCCTTCTCCAAAAAGGTAAAAATGAAGGGTGAAGATACTTCTTGAAGCTGCTTGCCTTCAAGCATCTGTAAAATTTATTTTACAGCTGGAGTTGAGACTCAGAGCTGCCTTGCCAAGGCACTTTTCCTACACTTCAGCACAGTGTAAACTTTTCAAATCTTTAGGGAATAGTAAAGCAGAAGCGAGCAATAATGTTGTGATAAGGTTGTTATTTAAAGTACATGCAGCCTAAGTAAAATTAAAATCCAGTGCAATAAGAAGGTTTTTAAGGTTTCAGCCTGTTCAGGCAGCCATTTTGTGTTTTGCTGTTAAATTAGATACCTTGAAATAATAAAAAAAAAACCCCACACCACCACTTGTGGTTGGATAAAAAAATACTAGTTTTGAGGAGGTTTCTTACTGTAATGATAAGCTGTGCTTCCTTTGGGTTACTCTGGTTTTAATTTCTGTTTAAACTCTCACATTTGCAGGTTTAAATCACCTTCTTGATGAAAACCGAATTCAAGACCTGTCTCTTCTGTATCAGTTGTTCAGTCGTGTGAGAGGTGGAGTACAGGTTCTCTTGCAGCACTGGATTGAGTACATAAAGGTACTGTTCCTAGAACTCTGGGACAGATATACCACTGTTGTATTAGTGGGGTTTATACATAGATACTTGAGTCATCTCTGTAAACTATTGCGTTTTTCTAAAAATTGAAGGTATTTGCTTACAAACTTGTATTTAATAGACAGTTTTTGAAACATCCAAGGAAAGTATAGTAACTGTTCTACCCCTATTGAAAAAACATTGAACATTCAGTTGAATTCTTGAACTCCAAATAAATTTGGACTTTATAATCTTGGTTATAGTTAGTTTTGGGAGACAACTATATTTCTTCAGTACTTATTTTGGTAATTGCAAAATGTTTGTTTTCTTCCGGATAAAATTTCCTGTGAGAATGAGTGGTAGTTTAAGTTATCAACCAGTTGAAGTTCAAAAAGCACTTGAATATCAGTTAAGATGATTCATCTTATTTCTCAGTGAAAATGTCACAGAAAATATGGTTGTTGGGAAGGAAGGCTTTGGAATAGCATAGGAGTAACTGTTAAATAAAACTGAGTTTAGTGGGAGCATTATCTGAGTATTACCTGAGGCTATAGATTATTTAAAAGGATGTGTTGATTTTGTCATGTAAAACTTTATTTCTTTAGACGGAAGTTCTGAATCTGTTTACTTTTTCATCAGTTGGTTTTGAATCAATATGCAAGGTCTAGGGATGATTATATAGTAAATATTCGGTAATACTATTCCTTTTGTTGTGTTAATGGAACTAATATGAGTACCAGAAACAACACATTACAAAGGTAATTTAAGGTTTTAGAAGTCTTGTTGTTTAAATTAATTATTCAGGTTAATTGAAGGATCTGTTTTATTTTGCAGGCATTTGGTAGCACCATAGTAATTAATCCAGAAAAAGACAAAACCATGGTCCAAGAACTTCTTGATTTTAAAGACAAAGTTGACCATATTATTGATGTTTGCTTTCTCAAGAATGAGAAGTTTGTAAATGCCATGAAAGAAGCCTTTGAAACATTCATTAACAAAAGACCAAATAAGCCAGCTGAACTCATAGGTATTTTTCTTCAATTTCTTCCATGTGAGAATTTGGGTGCTTACAGATGGAATATGCTGGAATTGTTAATGCATGCACAGTGCACACCAGACTGGGGATCTTCTGTGCCACCTGATGCAAGGGAATTGTTTGAGAGGGTAGCGTCGAACATTAAAAGCAAACTGTTCATCACTTCACGGGCTAAGCTATAGAAAAGAGCAGAATTTGGGCATTCCAGCAATTGGCTGGTGTCCAGATGTGACAATACTGCTATTAATTAGATTTTTTCAGAAGCTTACATAACTGTGCCACCAGCACATGTGCACAGAGCTGTTAGGGGCCATACAGAGATATCTGTGGTTTAATATGTGAACGTGAAGAGAGCGGAGGATGCGCTGAACCTTTCATGGTGTGGGGACAGAATCTCTGGCTTAGAAAGAACATGATTTACAGATTTGTGTGGTACATGCCTGATACTCTGCACTTTTGAATCATTTCCCCGTATGAATAATACCTGCTCTGCAGTTGGTTATGCTGTTAGGCTTGTGGAGTGATGTTTTCTGCCCTCTTTTTTTTGCATTAATTCCCTAACTATAATGTGCTTACCAGACCATTTGAAATTAAAACAAACAATATAGTTTGACTGAAACTAGATATTAAAATAAGATAGTGATCTGCTAGAGAAATTCAGCAGTATAGTCAACACATTAAATAACTGGTTTACATTTTTTTTCTTCTGATCTTTTTGCTTTTATTACAGCCATGTCAATCAGTGACTTTTTACTTTGAGATCACAATATAAACCAAGATATTCTTCACATAGGCAGATATCTTTTAACACTGTATATGCTAATAAAGTTAAGATGCAGTAATTGCTTATCTGAAAAAGATACTAAGCTATAATGTTTTTTTAACCTTATAGCCTCTATGAAAATGTATCAAGTTAGCTATTATGAAGCTGATAGAAAGTGATTTCAGGATCCTTTACATTTTCAAGATTTCATACTATTAGATTTAAAAATTTTTGTTTCATTGTGATATTAAGCATGTGCTAAACTTTATTCTTCAACACTCTTTTAGCTAAATACGTAGATTCAAAGCTTCGTGCAGGCAACAAAGAAGCTACTGATGAAGAACTTGAAAAAATGCTGGATAAAATTATGATCATATTTAGATTCATATATGGTAAGTGTTGGGGGCATTTTGTGGGGATACAGTTGTTTAACGAGTAATGTAAAGTTACTTTGAAATTATTTTTGTGGTCTGTCTGCATTTTCAGGTGTTTGTTCTCTGTGGATGTGGTTTTGGTGTAGTGGTGTTTAACTACTTTGCCTGTCAAATTGCAAATAACAGAACCTGTGGAAATCTTCATATGAAGGCCCTTTTTGCTTTCCTGAGCTTTGAATTGAGTGTCTTGTATGTAATGTTTGTTTAAAACAACAGTGACTGTGATCACTTTCAAATGTTGTCTCTTACAGGGAAAGATGTCTTTGAGGCCTTTTATAAAAAAGATCTAGCAAAGAGACTATTAGTTGGGAAGAGTGCATCAGTAGATGCTGAAAAATCTATGCTTTCCAAACTCAAACATGGTAAATATCTATCTGTAATTTCTATCTATCAGCTTTCTTTTAAAAGTAGTTGTTTTAAAAGGCCTTCCCAGAAGCACTGTTGGTATTTCCCCTTTCCACGAGGGCAAAAGCCTCCTGTGCAAGTCTGGTGGGTTTTGGGGAGATTCATTTGCTTTTAGTTTCGTAATTATAACAGGAAAAGCCAAAACCTGGGAACTTGAAGTGCACAGTATGTCTTGGCCTGTGGGATAGAGTTGAGGTTTCCTGCTGAGTAAATCAGTGATATGCTCAGAGAACATAGGGATGACTTCTACTTGTTATTCACTCCCAGCTAGTGGTACTCTAGTCTGATCTTATTTGTTTTATTGGATGGAGCCTTTGGGCAGTTAGAGTAAGATTTTAAGAGCTTGATCTTATTCTACCATGAGCAGAGAGTTTGTAGGGATTAGAATTGTCATGGGTGATTGGTGGCCGCCATAGTCCAAGGATGAACAGTCAGATCCACGTGGAAAAACAACTGGGTTGCAAAATAGCTGCTCCATTAAAACATTTTCTTCTGTCTTGTTTATAACCTTATAATGTACCTTAATTAGAATTCAGGTCTTTATGTAAGAAAATCTGCTGAAATAGGTCATCTTGCTTAGAAGTACTTTCTGACATTTAGAATAACTGTGGTGTTGAAAATAAACAGGATTCATTTCTAATATTTTTGTTTTCTCTTTTATAGAATGTGGAGCTGCTTTCACCAGCAAACTTGAAGGAATGTTTAAAGATATGGAGCTTTCAAAAGACATAATGATACAATTCAAACAGGTACTGAGGGAAAGCCTGTTGTCTGTCCTGTCTGTGCTTTTGAAAATTTTACTGAATTTGTTAAGGGGTTTCCTGAGCAACTCAGCAAAAAACCTGATATAAGCTTCCTCAAACAAATAAGACATCACCCGCAAGAATAAGAGAATTGTAAACTTACAAAACATTTTACCACCAGCTCTAAAACATTTCCAACACCACTATATTCTGATATCTGGCTTGGAAGTTTTTGTACATCTAGTTCTGGTGATTCTGTAATGTTTTGATTACAAGCAACATTTTGACATTCTAATTATTACCATAATTAGAACTTCTCCTCAACCTGCCAAAACAACACTTGTGCTGTTTTCTTCCTGTATGCAAGTGCCTTTAGAACTTCAGAAAAGTGCTTTTTCTTATCTTAATTTCCTTGTATGTAACTTGCAATTTATACAGCAAACACATCATGAGGTCACTTGCCTTCTCTGCTCTTGCAATGCCTGCCCTAACTTTCGAGTTCTGCCTGAAATATGTTAATTAAACATAGCTCTATTTCAATTTATTTTGTTTCTCTTTGCAGTATATGCAAAATCAGAATGTCCCTGGCAACATTGAACTAACAGTGAATATTCTGACTATGGGTTATTGGCCAACCTACGTGCCTATGGAGGTCCACCTGCCCCCAGAGGTAATGAACATCATGGATAATACAAGTATTGGCCTGTCAGAAATGCATCTTGGGATCCACTGACACTTAGTGTGAAATATGCATAGAGAAAGAAATGCAGAACTCATTTTCTAAATGAAATTTGTTTTCTTGCAATTCCTTTCATTATTCTAAGCCTTGATTTAAAGCTTAATTTATTGTGGAGGAGGGAAGGATGCTTTTTAAGTAGAAATGGTGTTTTAGTGTTTTGGGATTTTTCTTTCTTTAGATGGTGAAACTGCAGGAGATTTTCAAGACCTTTTATTTAGGAAAACACAGTGGTAGGAAACTTCAATGGCAGTCAACACTAGGACACTGTGTACTAAAAGCAGAATTTAAAGAGGTGAGTCTATTGTTTTTCTTACTCGTGTTGCTTTATCGATTCCAAGTCTGGGTTGTACCTTAGGGTTGCATGGGGAAGATTTTTTGTGCCATGCTGAAAAACTTGACACTGTTTTTTCAATTACTTTTCACCTCTTGCTATCATTTCCAGAGTTGGTAGTTTCTGAAACAGATGTGTTAAGGTCTAAGAACATGCACCTAATTTCTGTATTGGTGGGGAAAGAAAAGCCTGTTGGGAAAAATATCCAGTGGGTTTAGCTCCAGATTAAAAATGGCCCTTGTTTTTATAGTGGGCAGAAAAAAAAGGGGCCATGTTTCTTCAATGGCCTTACTTAATCTGATAGCATTAAGTATCTTTATAGTAAGCTTTTCACTACTGAAATAAAGAAAAAAATCTGTATTGTACAAGAATGTAGCTGTTTTAAAAGGGTTTCCAATTATTCCCCTTCAGCATTTTTTTCATGGGCACAAAATTTTCTCATGAAACAGGAGCGCTTACTACTTCTATTTTTCAGAACAACATTAATGTATTATCAAACTTGATTGTTTCAAAGATTCTATAGTTTCTTATACTGTGCTCCTTAAACTAATGTTTGTGTAAGACTTTGACTTAAAGGTCTTTCAAATTGTAATTTGAAGCACTCAGTGCTTTGAAATTTGTCTGAAGTAATCTGATGCCTATCTTGGGTGAGTTTTGTCACTGGATGGAGTAGTCCAGCCTTGTGGCCTAAAGCTTGTGCTGCATTTCATAGTAAGCACAGGTGACCAGTAACTTCTATTCTTTCATATTCTCAAATAAATAAAGTAACAGCCTCTTATTGAAATAACTGATGTGCAAGAGAGACGTGTTTCTCGTGCTTCCCTCATCTATTCCCTTCTGCCCTCCAAAAAAATCAGCCTGGTGATGTCTGTTTATTTCCCTTGTGACAGGGCAAAAAAGAACTTCAGGTCTCCTTGTTCCAGACACTGGTGCTGCTTATGTTTAATGAAGGAGAGGAGTTCAGTTTAGAGGAGATAAAGCAAGCCACTGGGATAGGTTGGTATTGAAAACAATGGAGTACTTCCAAGTGTTCTTACTAAAAAAAACCTAAACAACTTGTTTCTGCTTTAGAGGATGGAGAGCTGAGAAGGACACTTCAATCTCTGGCTTGTGGCAAAGCCAGAGTACTGACTAAAAGCCCCAAAGGCAAAGATGTGGAAGATGGTGATAAATTCACATGTAATGATGATTTCAGACATAAGCTCTTCAGGATAAAAATCAACCAAATTCAGATGAAAGAAACGGTATATTTTTTTTAATCCTCTGGGGTTTAGATCCTTGGGTTAAGAACCTTGTTGCCTGCCCAATTTACAAGCTTTTTTCCTCCTGGTTGTCCTGTACATACTGCTATCTCTGTCAAAGTTACGTGTGTAATTTGGATGACAGCACATACCTAACAGTGGTGATTTAAATGTGTGCTTCTGTACTAAGAAGATGTTGCACCTAAGAAGGTGTTGCTAGATGTCACTAAGTAACGTTAAGAGAAGTTCCAATTAGGGAATGCTCTTTTCAGCCATTATCATTCCGTGGAGCTTTGCTGACTGTTTGAGAACATGGAAAATTCACTGTGGACTTGTTTCTCTGACAGCCATCCACTGTAAAAACTGTAAGATTTTAATTCCTTGTACAAGTGGGTTTTTTAATAGCCAGTCTTTGTATTTGTAAAGGATTTATGTCAGATATTTGACAACAGGCATTTCACTGTCTTACACTGAGAATTGTCTTAGAGATAGAAAGAATTGTTTTGACAGTGCTGGTATTCTCATTAGAACTTTTCTAAATGGATCCTTCAGGTGGAGGAACAGGCAAGCACTACAGAGAGAGTATTCCAGGACCGGCAGTACCAGATTGATGCTGCCATTGTGAGGATCATGAAGATGCGCAAGACGCTGAGTCATAACCTGCTCGTGTCAGAGGTCTACAACCAGCTGAAATTCCCAGTCAAGGTGGAGTACTGATTTTTCTGTTTCTAAAACGTTATTAGCTCTTTTTATCTTCCCTGGCCTGCCCTCAGTTAAACGATGCTTCTGTCTAAAATATGCATCTTTTTAGTATTAGAAAAGGCAAATACTCACTTTCAGGAATTTTTAAAGTGCCAGTTGCTACTAAAACGTATTTTCAAAGAATCTCAGCCCTGGAGTTTGTTAGCAGTAAGGGAGCAGCTGGCTCTTCTTGTATGCTGCTGTTCCACTGTTTGCAGTGTTCTGGCAAGGCATTGGGCACAAGGAGGAAATGCTGTGGATCTCAAAACCAGTTCTGCATTACATTCTTAACTTGGTTGATATTTTTTATGTACAGTATTTTTTCTAGACAGATTATACTGGTTAATATATTTACACACATATATAGGAATGAAAATACTGGTGAATGTATCAAAGCAGGAGGGGCCCACAATTACAATGTAAAATGACTGGCTTATTGTGTAGAAATGGAAATGGGTTTTCAAACAGACAGTGATGCATTGTTGGAATTCAAATATACAGTGCTTTCTATCAACAGAAATGTAAAATAAGAGGTCCTCCTATCTCATTCCATTTTATTACCATGTTGAGTTCCTGCAGGCCTTCAAGTACTGCATAAATTGCAGTTGGGCTTTGTAGGATTATAGCACATGATTAAAGTAATTTTCCTCACTCTTTATCACGAGGCATTTTTATAAAGTTCTTCGCCCAGGAAAATCACAGGGCACCCAAACTGTTGCAAAACTCATTTGCTTCAAGAGGAAATGAAACTTGTACCATCTTTTACTGGCTAAAAGTCAGAAATAGAAACACTTTGGTACATGATGCACTAACTGCAGTTCTTTAGAGTTCAGTTTAAACGGCAGCAAATATCTTTCCCTTCTGTAAAAAGTCTGTTAGCTGCAGGTGATGAGCTAATTTTATAACTTCTGTTCCATCAATTATACACTGCAGACTTTAGAAGCTCTAATACTTCAAAGGATTTTTTTAAGCTGTAATTTCTGTTTCCTCAGTCATCTTGAACAGTATAGGTACTTGGCCCAAGTGGAAAGAAAGAACCAAGAACCATTGACTGCAAAATAATGCTGACATGTGCTTTATTTTACAGCCTGCTGACCTTAAGAAGAGAATAGAATCCTTAATTGACAGGGACTACATGGAAAGAGATAAAGAAAACCCGAATCAGTACAACTATATTGCATAAACATATGTTGGCCTTTGTTTTACTGCACACTTGGTGTCCTACACAGTTGCCAGTGGATAAACTAGCCTGTTGATCCCGTTAATTGACTTTTTATACTACCGATGATTGAATGAAAGCAGTGTAATGGAAAAGTATAGTAGAGTGGACTTCTTTCAGTGGTTAACATGCCCATTTAAAGAGTACTATTTACATTTTAAGAAGAATGCTGTTGAACTCTTTGCATGTTATTTAGTAAGATGTGCAGAAAGCTGAAAGAAAGTACCTGGTCTTTGTGATTCCATTTGTCTCTGGGTCTGAAGAGGAGTCTCTTGATATATGACAGTATCTTTCACATCTTTAAATGGAAACAGAAGGTTAATTATTATAAGAAAATAGCCTTTAAAATGCTTAAACTGCATGCAAACTTTTAATTTACTGTACAGAATGCATTTCAGTTATACATACCATTGGCTTTGGTTGATGCCCACACTTGGATTTTTTTCTCTTGAGGGAGGGAAAATGGGGAATAAGCCAAGCTATGCTTACTGCTGATCTAATGGAAAATATTCTTGGTTGCAATTAAGACAAAATGGTACCAAAATAAAACAATGTATAAAGTGTGCAGTGTGGGCATATATACTGTATATACAAACACCATTCTTAAATAACTGCTACAACAAAACAAGTTCAGATTAGATTTATATGGCTTGCCTGTGAGACTTGGTGTTCACCTTTGGGAATTTTAAGCATAAAACAGCCATAATGGAAGAAGTGACAGTTTTTACTAGTTATGGGTAGGAGGCCTTCACCTCTTGGCAGCAATACTCTAGAATAAAGAGAATCTATTTACAGATGAAAAGCCACACTGTTATTGTGGTAAAGCTGTAAGAACAAAAATTGCAAATGGATTTTAATACTTGTTTTGCATTGCAACATTCTAAACTTGAACTAACCTCAAGGTTTAGACAGGGCAGCTCTAAAACTGCCCTGCTTTGGATTGCTTTAACTTAAAGCTTTAAGAACTCAGCCCTAGAGCCTAGCAGGCCTCCTAGAACCCAGAAGCCTACCTCTCATATAGTAAGTTAAGTATTGCTACAAGGCATCTAAAATATATTTTCTTAGATGACCAGAGAGCATTCTTTGCATCTTTATAAGACATGGGAGAGTAAGTCACTTGAATGTAGAGCTTTGTTTCAACAAAATACATTTTTTATTGCTTATAGCAGCATGTACCAGGAATATGTGGAAAAAATAAAGGTGTCAGCAGAAAAGGAACTCCTCCATGTACCAGTTCTTCCTTACCCAGCCAGGCTTTAGACCTATGATCAGCTGTGTTGCAGAGCACAATGAAAAACCTCATCCTCTTTCAGGCACTGATAGTCCTGGGGAATGGAGTACCAGATATCTCTTGAAAGCAAGATGTTACTTTAGTTTAATGGCAGTGTAACTTAGCTCTCTATGACCTATACCTTCTATCACTGTGATCCCACATTCAGGGGTGCGCATGTGTGAGAGGTGTGTGTGTGTTTTCTATCTGACACATCCCATCCTTAGTGCTTTTTTTTTTTTAATCTACTGTTTAATTCCATATATTCTCCAGCTGTGTTTTCTCTCAAGCTCTTTTATATGCAGTCCTCAGCTGACAGGTGAAGCAAATGTGGGGTGTTTTTCTCCTACTAAATTATTTGCAGTCACCCTCAACTAAGTGTTACACAGCTCTTTGTGATCTGCAGAAAATTTACCTTGACCCTTGACACTATCGCAGCATAACTACTGGTAGACATCCAGGACCACCCCTGCCTCAGTGACACAAATACTGACAGTAGAATTATGTGGTAAGAAACTTGAAGACTGCTCCTGCAAATCTTCAAGTATTAGTTCAAATAGAGATCCGCTGGGGCGGAAAGAATGCCCCTCACCATAAAAAAAAAACCAAAATACTTCTGGCTTTTGCATTCAGTGTTCCTTTTTCTTGTATGTGTTTTGTATCTTCAGCCAATGAAAGATTCCTTTTAAAGAGAATTGGAGAAGAAGCATAAGACTTAACTCTTTGGGAGACAGGAGATGATGTATTGAGCTGATTCCATTCAGTCTGTTGTAGCATATAAATCTAACACCACTACATGTGTAAATACCTGTTGTGGTAAAACCCTCCCTCATTGCACAGGTGTCACATTCAGTCAAACAAACTGCAAAGGTCTGTAGGTTTATTTCATTTTTATCCCATCTATTTCAGTAACTTAAACACAGAAAATATTATGCAGAAATGTCCTCGAAGCTCATTAGAATTCACTATCCGAGACAGACCCTAAGCGCAATCCAGTTAAAGCAACCCAAAGAATGGACTTTGAGAACCCTGGCCAGGCCAGGAGAGGGGTGAGCGAGGGGAGGGGAGAAGGCTTCTCCTTGTAGCTTCATGGGTTTTCCCAAGAACTTGTTCATCTCTTCTGCTAAGGTCTCGCTCATTCCTGGTTAATGACAAAGCTGCAGCCAAGATTTGTCGTTGTACAACTCCGCAAATTCTTGCTGGGATCATGTGCCTGCCTATTGAGCCATATATATCTCTGTAAGAAAAAACTGAAGTGGGCTTGGACCACAACTCATCTGGCTAGAACACAGCTTGTCTGTTTGGCCACACATTTTTAATCTTGACTCTTGCATGCAGTTTATAGCACCTTGTTCATAAGAAATTGCAGTTTATTCTTAGAAATATATATTTTAGGTTTTTTAATCTTTATACCCATAAATGGACTATTTTTTTGTCTTGGCTGGTTTCAAAAGTGACCATTTTGTTTAAATGCTGTAATTGCAAATGTGTTGTAAACGTTGTTTTGTTCTATAGTTTACACAAAGGTGCCAAAGTAAATAGTTAATAAAAAAAAAGCAAACCCTAGTAAATTGTTAAGTTGCTTTAGCTGTTCTTCATATTTTGGTCTCAGATTTTTTTTTTTAAATTTTTTTTTTTTTTGGTCAGCCTTTCATTTTTTCCTAGACATATCATTTGCCCTAATGCTTTCTTTTAAAACTAAAAAAAAAAAAGTGCATCTAAAAAAATGTTCAATTACCACTTTTTTTTTAGTGCTCTCATATAGTAGGAAGAACATTTTCTTTGAAACGTTACACTAAAATTGTAAGAGTACAGCAGCATTCAAAAATGTAATATACTTTTGTATAACAGTCTTGAGAGTGTGTCTGGAGTGGGGGGAAAAATCTAACCCTGTTACTTTTCAGAAGCCTCTTCCCTCAGCTACCAGAATATGAAACTGTGCTTTTTCACTGCATCAAAAACTTATAGTTTATGCAGACTTGCAAACAGGGCATGTATCACCGTTGCATCCTTCGATGCAAAAAGCAGCAAAACCTTTTTTATGTTTCATAAGTCTGATATGGGTACAGAGAGTCTTTCTTAAGTTGGTAAATAATGTAAATACATGTCCTTTCAGAGAGTGAGTCTGTTATCTAGGTATTTTGTGTCATTTAATAAATATTAAACAGTTTTGTGTTGATAAACTCTTGTGTGTAAAATGCCTTCTTACTCCAAGTTCTGTATGTTGGGCTTACTAATGTTTATGGCTTCCTTAAATTCTTTAGCTTGTGCTTTGATAGCAAAATACTTGTTTGCTACTTAAATATAATAAGTAGTTCCTTATTCATTCAGTCATTAAAATCCCTTGAGTTTTCTAAGTGGCTTCCATTCCTGAATTTTTATTATTTTGGGTTTTTGCTAAGTCTTCAATGGTTCTTGGACGGGAAGGAAATAAGCATCCTCATAGACTCTGAACTGGGATTAGAATGTGTACAGGTGCCAGAAATGTACAAAGATACCAGAGGTGGTGGCTTGTTGCTTCTAGAGGAGGCACATCTCCTCCTATATGAATATTCCTCATCTCCCAGTTTATAATTCTTTTTAACGGCTCTGGAATGATGATTGAAGTACAAAGGACAGAGCTGGACAGGGAATTTGTTTCTCTTATTAAGAATGGCCAACTGGCCAGTTCTTGATTTTTCTTCTTCAGCCACCCTGAACCACTGGGTTAAATCCAGCCTGGCCTTTCCCAGTGCAGGAGCACTGAGGGCTTGGTGGAAGGGGGAGATGGAATGTTTTGAATTTCCTTAATGAGTTCTGGAAACGAGGATAGCTGTAGCAGAGCAGGTGCTGCTGCTGTGAACTGCTCTGTGGAAGGCTGGCAGGGGCTGCAGGGGGCTGACCCTGCACTGCCAGAACCACACAACCTTCCTGGGGCAGGTGGGCTTAGACAGGTATGGGAAATGTCTGCCACAAATCCTTCCTGTCTTACAGCTTGGAGGCATCTAAATGCATGGGATGCTTTTTCCACCAACACTTTCTCCTTAAAGAGAATATTTCCTACAATCCTCCCAAAAAAAAAAAAATCCTACACCAACCGAGGACTGTTAGATTATCTGTCTACTCTGAGGAAAAAAAAAAAAAGCAGTAAATTCTTTCATTCCTTTTCCTGTGTGAAGTGCAATATATGCTACTGTACTTTCTCCTGATTGAGAAAAACTGATGACAAATCAAATTTAAGATGGTAGCTTTGGATTTGCCTTTTTTTATGGCCCCCCTAAAGAGGCCAGGGCCTGTGGACATACTGTGGCATTTAGACAATGAGCACCTCAAAACTTACGGGAGTGGTTGAGAGACATTGGACTTTGTGCAAAGGGTATCTTGTAATACATGGAGTTAACTGGAAAGAGAAACAATGGGCGTTGGTTAACCTACAAAGGAGCAAGCTTTTCTTCTGGTGAAGTAATTGTTTCCTCATACAAGGTCACCTTTCAAATGACTCACAGCTTGTCCTGCTGCTGCTCATGGGAAATTAGCATTAGGACATACATGAAACCAAAAGAAAAGTAACTTTGAAAGTGAATTTTCTAAGATCAAGAGGACATTGCAGCACTGCAGATAAACCCCTTTTCTTAAGCTGAGGAAAAGTAGTTCAAATCCAGCAAGTACTAAATTTTTGATTGCTACAGATTTATACAGCCACAGGAACAGAGTCCAAGCCTGGGACCCCACTAAGAATGCCAAGTCCTAGTGAATGTTTCCAATCAGTCTTTTATTAGTTCTTTGGTTACAGCTCGAACTGGTGCCTCTGGAGAGGGACCCCTACCCCAATTCTCAGTCACACCCCTGCCACCTATTACCCGATCCAAGTCAATCACTAAATTCTGCTTGGTGGTCTCTTGATTTCTTGCTGGGTTCCACTGTTGCTGGGTTGGTCACCTTCTGATGTTACCTTTTCTCTTGGAATTGTCTCCTTGATCATTATCATCTCCCTTCTGCTTGTATCTGCTGAATTCCAAGAGTTCTTTTGTTACCAGAATTGTTATATTTGTTGGATTAAAAGTCTGGTCGGCTCTTGCAGCCTAAGGTCTTGGCTACTTCACATGATAATACTGAGCCAGAAATGCTAAATGTGACTATTCAGACAGAATACAGTTAAACCTAATCTCCTCCATAACGGATGATAGTTCTTTATCTTACTTCTTAAAACATTCAGTTGTTTATCAGCTTACAACACCTGTATTTTAGAGCTAGAAGAAAACAGGGATGTCACTAGGTACTTCTGTGTTAAAATTCCTGAGTAATCATAACTTGCTACAGAATTCTATCTTTTCAAAAAAGTCTACAGATTCTGTTCCATCTAATTATATGTGCACTAACAAGGAAGTTGCATTAACTGCTTTTCTAGTAGATCCAACATTTAGATGTGTTATGCAATTAAGGAATGCAGAGGGTCACTGCCCAGGCCAGTGCAGGGCTCAAGGGTTCCTGTGCTTCTTTCCAAAGCTCAGTCACTGTGACTTTGCAGAGAGGGGCTAGCATGCAAGTAAACTGCATCTAAAATTATATGGAATAGATTTCTTGTTTCTATTTGGAACAGTAAGTAATTTTAATACAGTGTGAAATATTAGTGCTGGATTATTAGCATGTTCACTTAACATATAGCTTAATTTTGCCCTTTTGGGCCGAACCTCCTATGAAATTATCACAGTGCCTGTTCTGTTTTACCCTTGTGTAGTCTATAGCTGAGAACAATTTGTTACCATGGCCAAAACCAGATACCTTTGTCAAAAGCAGGCCCTTAATTACATCCACACAGTCCTTCAGTTGGTGCTAATTTGAGGCTCAGGGCAAAGCTGCTCTAGTTCAGGCTGAGTGCTGCACAGGCCAAGTTCTGCCACATGCATGCTGGGGAGAAGGTGCAGCTTTCAGGCATGAGAGGGACAAGGACTACAAAACACAGCCTCTGCAGAGGTGAGCTGAAACCTTGTCACCGCGCAGGTAAAGCTTGTTTGTGGCTGGGGACTAGGTCAGAACTGGTTCTGCAACCACAGGGCTGCGATTCTGTCGCTTTCAGAACTGGCACCATGTGTGTATCCCTTCAGTTTCTCCCTCTTTATTCCTACAGCAGCAGCTGCTGCTTCAAATCCCAGCTCCAAAAGCATGAAGCAGACACACCACCTCAGACTGGAGAGAGATCATTCCCCCCCAAAGAGCTCTGCTTCAGGACAATGCAGTGAACAGGCATTAGCCTGGGGTTTGCCAGACCTGGTTTCTGATCTCTGTCAGAGGTGGAAACTACAGACTAACCACAGATATCATTAAGTTCTCTGTAAAAGGGGTGCATTGTTATTCTAGGTCACAAGGGATCCTGTAGCCCTGAAGTCCTGCAGTTAAAATATCCAGTAATGAAAATGTCTGTAAAACATCCAGCCTCCCTCCTAGCCCTGTATTTTAGATGTAACTTCCTTTCCTGCTGAAATCTCTCAGAAAATGTTACAGCCAACACATCTTTCAAAAGAGCTGGAAGTGGGAGGTGCCTCCTGTGCAGAGCCATTTTCACACAATAATTTCTGCTCTGAAGCTGACAGATGTATCTCCAGCAAGTTAGCACTGTGTGTCGATCAAACCACAAAAGCGAGAGTATTGACACTTCTCTACTTCGCTGTAACAAGCCCAAAGAACATGTTGTCACTCAAACAAGCCCTTTTTTTTTTCACATTAAACAGAGCTACATCTAGAAGCAGCTTGGCCTGACTCACAAAATGCATCAATCTCATCTGCTGCCACATGTTAAGCCAGCTGCTGAGTGTTACAGCACACATCACATCCAGCAGCAGCTGGAAATGCCTCTGAGCGCCGCTGGCACCGCTCACCCTGCACCCCGCGCACCGAGGGGCAGCAGCGGGACAGCAAGGGGCAGCTGCTGCCCAGCACCGTGTCAAGGCTCAGCTCCTGCCTTGCTTTCACCCGCAGCCTGCAGAACACGATTCAGCCAGGCTGGAGAGCTGTGTTTGTATAACAGGCAGTGACGAAACGCCGGTGCTCCGCTCCGGCCGCCTGCGCCGGGAATGTTTTTCCAGCTGTGTCACAACACCAGCAGCTTTACAGGAAGTTTCGCAGCTCTGCTGCAACCTGCTCTCTGATCTCTTCACCTCCCCACCAAGCTTTCTTTTTTTGGCTTTTCACGTGATTTCCCCGGTCTTGACTCAGCAGTTTCTCGCAGCAGCGTTTATTGGTTTGGTTTCCTACCACCACCTCCCCCAGAAACCAGCCAGCTCAGGAGCGCTGCCATCTGCTCGCAGCCTCCTCGGGGATTAGATAAGAAGTGTTTTTCGGAGCTATCAGCGCAGAGCTGCCGGCAGCCCTCCTGCCCTGCCACCGAGCAGACTCACTATTGCAGGTGTCACTCTGTGCTGGACACTCCGTGGTGTTCACTGCGGTGTCCGGATCCCAAATCCTCGGTCCCCAGGCTGCAAACTGGGGCTGTGTGAGAAGGAAAACTGGTGAAGAGCTGTAACTCTCACTTTACTGGCACAGTCCCAAGAAGGTCTCTGTGGTTCATCCCCCTCTGCCAAGTGAATCTGGGACCTCTCTGGCCATCTTTAATACATTCTTCTTTCTATGCCTTCCACATGAAATGGAACCAAATCTTTCGTCTGCCTCCTGGGAAGGAATAATCGGTTATGCCATAACCTTTTCCCTGGGAAAAAAATACAGGAATTGCCCTTTCGTTTAGGGGTATCTAAAAGAATAAATAAATATATTAGAATAAAGTCATGATTACTGCATGTCCTAGGTATTACCTCTTTCTTCTTTTTATCACAGCCTCTACTCTTCTGCACCCAGAATCAGAAACATTAAGTTACTCAGTGCTTCATTAAACAGTAAACACTTTGATTCTGACCACACACATCCATCAATTTCTGTAAGTTCCAGGGCTAAGAAAAGCTTGATTACAAACATGGTATCTAACCTGCTGAAACTGCTAAAGGATTCACGAAGGATTAAGCATATGATGCAAATGAAATTAGGCATGAAATTATATTCCTTTATGAACTAGAGCTTTAAAAAGAAATTATAAGGTTTTGCGTATTTGCTCAGTACGTGTCAATACCTTTTTAAAACAACTGATGTCAGACTGAGTATAACATGCAGTAAAGCTGTAATGCTGTGCTGAAACACTATAGTCCTCCATCTCACATCCAGCAATAAACATAAGGAATGTGAATGTCTTAGAAAACCAGGATCAGCTTGCCATCCATCAGTGGCTCCCAAAATCACGCCAACTGCAAAATCCTTTCTCTCTACTAAGCAAGAGGGTAAGACATTTTCTCTGCATTATGGTAACAATCATTCACTCTTCTTTCATTAAAGGAAAACAGCTGAGAATGTGAGTTTGAGCTTATGTTCCTGAAGTCCAACTATCATGTAATTTGTTAGGACTGCCACAATCAATAAAGAAATTACTCATGATAAATAAGATGCAGTGGATATGTCTTAGAGGTTGAATCCTACAAGTACTGAATATAATAACTTAAGGAATTAAAGAGGAATCAGACACCTGACCGAACTACTAAACATTTTTTTAAGGACAGCTGAAGGATTTGTTAAATGTGAGAGCAACAGAACTTCATTTTTCTCCCTCCAGAACTACAAAGAGGAGATAGGCTTTGGGAACTGCCAAAATATTCTCTATGTAGGGAGAACAGTGCCAAAATCAAGCTTTTGTCAGTTGGCTGGGCAAGAGGAGAACATATCACGAATATCTTGCAAATGCAAGAGTACATTGCTTTTAACAACATTTCATCATGTTCAGATGGCTGGAGCATGTGAGCTCTGTTGGACAGACCTCTTCCTGTACATGAACACAAGGTGTCTGTACCAGTTCCTTGGAGGTGGAATTTGATCCTTTGGTCTCCCCGAGGATTCCATGCAAGGGCAGAAACCCTTGGGCAGCATTTGTGATTGTCCCATTGCTTCCTGCATCCACAGGTGCATCAGTCCCTCTGTGACAGTGTGACAATGACAATAAACCACCAGCTCAGTCCACTGAGATCATGTAAAATGATGTCACAGCACCACGTGTCTGTGGTAGGCTGTTATATGGCAGGGATGGATTGCAGGGATGGAGTACAGGGGAGGGCGTATAGATGGAGTACAGATGCAAACAGAAAAAGAATAATCTGTTTTCTGGTATTAATGATGATATTTCTGGTGCAAAGCAAGATATTTTCCATTTTGCTGAATTAAATAAACTGTACTGTTCTTTTAATCCCCCATCAGTTGCTGTTTTTCTTGTGTTATTAAAAAGGAAAGGATTTGCTTGTTATGATCACTACTATTAGATTTCATTTCAAGCTTCACTGAATTGGCATAAAGGAAACAAGTTAATCAGCCTTCCCGTTATGTCTGCAGAACATCCACTTGGTTCAGAGCCTGTTTCCTATGTGCAAGCAAGAGATCCAAATATTCAGGAATCTTCACCAAGAAAAAGGGAGTGTTTGAACATACCTATGTTTGTACATAAGTCCTGAAGTAAATATTCTGGCAGATATAAAGATGACATTCCATCACATGAACCACCTGAACAAATCAATCATTTTCTCTTCTTCCAATTAATTAAAGCTTAATTCAATGTCTGTCTCCTAATAGTCAAATCCTCCTAATGTAATTGCTCCTAACTCCTTGAGAGATCACTTTTTAAAAACAGGACTTTGCACTAAAACAGTGAAGCCTGAGGAAATACAAAATCCCCAGAGCAGGACTCTCCCTAGCCTATGAAATGCCCCATTCTTTGTGGTGGAGCTGAGGAAGAGGAAAGACTTGCTGCTTTCTGAATTTGTGGTTTCATCTGTGCTGCTGTTACTGACATTCCCCCACAGTCTACAGCAAGTCAGTTACTAAATACAAAGTTTATTTCTTCAAAGAAATTTTTGCTAATTAAGCCCAAAAGATAATTATAAATTTACTCTAAGTGTTTTGAAATTACATGAATTTTGAGAGTCACATGCAACCATGCAAAAATGCCTGTGCAGGTATGTGACACACGTGGTGAGTGGGCTCTAGGTGTAGTTACTAAACACAAAAAGAAATGCAAAGAAGCACTGCATGTGCCTGACCACACAAGCCCTCGTGTGTGAGACCCTCATTTGTTTGACAGCCTGGTTTCTGTGGTGGCCCTGACATGCCAGCTTTGCTTTTGTGACACTCTATGGGAAAGTACAGGATTGCAAGCACAAAACTGAAAGAAATTAACTACCCTTTGATAGCAAATTGCATTATTTCCACTTCCTTAAGACTGCATAAATGCTTTCTTATCAACACCATCTACACTCCAACTGTCTCAGTACATCGGATCTCCTGTGTTTTATTGTCTTCTTCAGACTTCATTTTCTTCCCCCCATGGCTGGGGTGTCGCCTGATCCTTCAAAATCCTCAGTCCTTCCATAGCATCAGAGGCAGGAATATGGCATTCCAGGAGGCTCTTCCTCGCTGAGCAGAGCTCCTGTCTCCTCAGGCTATTTTCCTTGCTATCTCCCAGCCTAAATGTCTTCCTCCCCATTTCCCTTTTCTCTGCCAAGCCAGACTTTCTCATTTGTTTTATCTGGGTGTGGGGGGTTTGGGTTTTTTTCCCCCCTAACCACTAGTGTCCAGGCGGCAATCCAACATCCATCACATTTTCTGCCTCCTTCCAGTCCCAAATCCACCAAGTGTTTTGTCCACCCATCTTATCCCTGCTTCACACCGCAGGCTCTTTTCTCATTCATTTGCACCGAGCTCCTGACTTCTCCCACCGTCCTCTGCCCCACTTTTTGCCTTCCGGCAGCAGGAGAAAGCGCGTTAAAGCTGCGAGTGCAGGTGCCCACAGCTGCCCTGCGTGCAGGGATGTCTGCCCGGCCACCGGCGGCACCGAGCCCCGGAGAGCCCGGCAGCGGGAGGATGGACGGACGGACAGCACCGACAGCCGGCTCAGGACACCGACAGCCACGGCGGGAGAGGCGCTCTGAGAGCTCACTAACGCATTTCTCCCGCTTTGTATTTATTGCGAACATGGACAAGATCTTTATTTTTCCTCAGCGAAAGCCTCTGTAGTAAACTTCTCCGGATGCTCATCTCCTCCTAACCTCTCCCTTCTGAGCCTAGAGCAGCCCCATTGCAACCGCAAACGCTGCCGAGGGCCAGAACAAGCCGCCGCTACCCTGCCTTTGCAGAAGCCACCGCGGCACAGCCCCGGGTCTGGCCGCTACCGCTGCCGGTGCTGCCGCCGGACGGGAACCGGGACCGGGATGGGCGCAGAGCGGACTCGCCCGCCCGAGGCTGCGCGCGGCGAGCCGCCCGTCCGCGATCCACGGAGTCGAGCGGCGGCGCCGAGCGGCGATTGGTGGCGCGCTGGCGGCCCCGCCCCGCCCCTCACATGACCGCTGGCGAGGTTTTTGTCGCGCCCGCTCGCCCCAGCCGCTCGCCGCCCCCCGGTGTCCCCAACGCCGGCAGCAGCACCGCCACCGCCGCCATGGGCCAGCGCCGCTCCGCCGCCTCCTGCCGCCGCCTCCTCCTGCCGCTGCTGCTGCTCGGCGTCTCCGGTGAGCGGGGCAGCGCCGGGCCGGGGGGAGGGGGTGGTGTCGGGTGTCCCCGCGGGCTCGCGCCGCTCCCACCCCCCGCCCCGTGGCGCACGTGAGGCGGCGCGCGGCACCGGCGGGTCCCGGGGGTCCCGGCGACACCGCGGCGGCTTCGGGAGCTGGCCCCGGGGCGGAGGCGCCGCCGCTGCCCCCCGCGCTGCCGCCCACGGGAGGGGAGGGGACAGGAGGGGACAGCGGCGGGGCCGAGGCGGGCGGGGCGGCACCGTGCGGGGAGGCCGGGAAGCTCGGGGTGCTGCAGCCCGGGGCCGTGGCCCGGCGGCGGTACGGCGGGCCCGCCTGCGGCCCGGCCAGGCCGTTCTGTCAGCGTGCTCGGCCTGGGGCCGCGGGCACCGCAACGGCTCTGCGGGATTCACCGGCTTAGCAACACAGCGGCTGGGGAAAGTTCTCTAGAAACGCCGAGGCAATTTAGCACCCGTGTGTTTCGAGCCGGAAATTGTGGAAACGCAATGAAGGCACACCGACCCCATTTTTAGGGGTCAGCTTGAGCCGTAACGACTGATACAATGCATAAAATAATGTACCCTGGTCTGCAAACAGAACGTTGTTCAAGAGCTGTGTTTGTGCCCTTTGGTTTGCTCAGTGTGTCATCAGAAAGCTGATTTCAGAGAGTCAGAATCCCAGGTTGGACAAGGCCTCAAGGATCAGCTGGTCCAGCCTTTCTTGGCAAAGGCATGGTCTAGACAAGATGGCCCAGCACGCTGTCAAGCCAAATCTTAAAAGTGTCCATTGTTGGGGAATCAACAATTTTAGATTATTAGTCTGTGTCAAGCAAACAGACTGTAAAACATTGTCTCAATTTTTGCCATCTTTGATAATTTCATGGTGCGCTTCCTATTTTTGATACTTTCTTGAAATCTATCTGTTCTTTCACTGTCTGGCAAATTGAATATAGTCCTGGCATAATTTACTACTTTGTAATGAGCTGTCCTCTTAAGTGGTTCTTGAAAATGAAGTAGAAACAATGTCTTAATGGCTAATAATCATATCTTACAGGCTTTTTCCAGTCTTATGCGGTGGAAGTAGATATAAAGGATGCCTCTAATGCTACGTGCCTGTATGCAGATTGGATGATGAGGTTCTTGATAACATATGAATCAAACAGTGGTGATTATGTAAGTATTTGGGGGTAACTCTTGCTGAGAACTAGATTTTGATCTGGATAAAAGTTCATGCTCTTTTACCTAGAGTGTTGGATGTCCTACCTTTTTTTTTAACTAAGTTGAAAGTATTCTTGTATAGTCATTATAAAACAAAGAATAAGTTCTCAGTCATACAAATGAATCAAAGTATCTTGTTGCTCTTACTTAAATGACATACACAAAACTCACCAAGTCTAACCAGTATCAGTGTAGTTATGTTCTTAGCCCAAGCAGTAAACGTAATTGCAGCTTAACACGGTCAAGATTTACAGCCAAGTTAGAGTTGTACTTTTTTACTTGAATCTGATATAGCTGCTTTCTCAGGCAGGTGTCAAGGGTGCCTTTATCATAATTTTCTAGAATAACCTAAAATAATCCCACTTGTGAAAGGTTTCAGCTAACTCCAGCAAGTTTATAATATTGTCATGGGGAAGAACTGCATGTGAACACATTTAAAATTACCCTTTTCTTCTAGAAAACCACAACCCTGAATTTGTCATCCAGTGTGACACACAATGGAAGCGTCTGTGGCAATGACACACAAGCGGCAATTGTGGCAGTGCAGTTTGGAGAAGGTCATTCTTGGAGCATTAACATCACAAAAACCAATGAAACTTACCAGGGAGACTTCATCACATTGACCTACAACACCAACGACACAGTTGTGTTTCCTGATGCTAAAAGAAAAGGTAACGTTCGTTGCAGAATCTGACTTGCAAAGCAACCTCAGCCACAAGTGTCAGACCTCATGTACCTGACCTGGCTTGGCTTCTTCAAAGTTAGGAGGACTGGTAATGAATGTAGTGAGTTCTGTACCACGTGCTGCCAACTGCTGTTCCTTGTGCCTGCCTGCTGGCTAACAATGCAGATCAGTTGGCTTCACTGTGTAATTCCTGTAAGTGCAAGAGAAGGGAGGATAAACAGCTTTGATCAGTGATGTGCTGGTAGACAGCAGGCATATGGAAGATTAATTTTCCTGTGCACTGCTTGACCTTCCACCGTGCCAGGCAGTACAGTGTTAGACTGTCTGTGTACTAGTGCTTAGTAGTAATAGGCTTTTTTCACCTTAAAAACTTAAGTAAAAGGGTTCACCTTCCTAATGGCATGTCTAGTTCTGCAAGCTTGGTTACTCCTGCATTACCTAGCACTTCAGGTCAGGACACATAGGGAAAACATTCAGGAGAGCTTAGGATTGTTAAACTTAATTATCTCTTTGTCTTATGGAATTATATAAAACATAACACTACCTCTAAGTTCTTGTAGTTCATAAGGCATTAAAACATTTGTGCTTATGTGTAGGTCCAGTTACTGTTCTTGTGAAGGATCCTTTGCATCCAGTTCAACTGAATACTGTCTTCGTGTGTCATAATTCCTACTTTATTGAAGCAGAAAATATAACTCAGATCTTCTGGAATGTTACTGTGCAGGCTTTTGTTCAGAATGGCACAGTCAGTAAAAAAGGTGAGCGTTTCAGTTTGTGAAAGAGCTTTTTTGTATTGCACCTTAGTGCAGGGAGCAAAGTCCCATAATAAAAAATCCACCAGTTCTAAGATGTGCTGTGTTTAATAATATCCATGTAAATATCCTTTAGTTCTTCTTTCCTTGTTCCTGGAAAAATAGATTAGGAGAACAGATTTGGTAGTGTGCTGTAATGTTGATTGTTTGCATGCCAAGGTGGGAGTCTACTGAAGTGTGTATTCCAGTAATTAGGGTATTAAGAATAAGCACTTCAGAGCTACTGAGTTGCTGAGTAGATCATTTGAGTTTGAGGGGTTTTAGCTGACTGCCTTCCACTTCCAGTGGTGGCCTCTGCTGTTGCATTTTAGTCCAGAGCCTGTTGTCTCATCTCATAGCTCAGAAAAGAGATGAGCACATCACCCTGCTGCATACAGCATAATAAGGTCACTTACTTGGCCTACAGCAAACACATGTCACACTTCTATAACAACCTAACTATCTTTATGTGTTTAGCTTCCATGTGTTGGAGGCAAGTGGTATGGAGTGTGGATTTAAAACTGAGTTTTACAGAACTTCTGAGAATTAATGTTAGCTGTACCTTATTTGGAATACTGTGCCATAGTGCCATGTTTGAGATTTCTGTCGTGGTGGTTAGCAGACTCCCAGTGAGCCTAGATTTCAACAAAGAAATTGGCATCTGTATTGAACTGACCTCTGAGTAATAAGACTTCAGTAAAATTTCAGCAATGAAATGGTGATTGAAATGTCTTTTCAGAGTCTAGATGTCCTGCTGATACACCTACTTCTGCACCTACTGTTCCACCTACTACTGCCAATGTGACTACTGCATCTACCACCACTTCTTCACCTGCTCCCACACCTGGGGAGAATCCAGACATAGGAAACTATTCTCTCAAAAGTGGAAATAAAACTTGTTTCCTGGCTACTGTGGGGCTGCAGCTGAATGTTTCCCAAGACAAGGTGCTTCTTTTTTCTTTTGAGGAGTAATAGGTTCCTGTAGTTATTTGGTGTGAAATCTGAATGCAGAGTATTTGCTTTGTACACTGCTAGCTCTCCAGAGCTGCTTCTAAGTATTGTATCTAGCACCTCTCTGACGTCAGAATAATTTTGTGGCATAATGCCTGTCTTCAAAAACCTTAGGTGGATTCAACACAATGTGTAACTGGGAATACTTCTAACATGATTAAAAGTCTGGAACTTTCTTAGCTGTTATGGCTGTTGTTTCCTGCAGATACTGTCTTTCCCCTCAGAGGGAGCCCGGTAACCTGTTGTATTAGGGAACAAAGACTTCTCAAGCAATTTGTTTGCTTCAGTATTGCCAGCGTGGAAATTTAACTCAAACAGCCTTGGTTAGACAGTAGCCAGGCTCAGTCTTCCTGCTGTTGAATTTATGACAAGCTCTTCTAACCCAGGACTGTTCCTGACTGAGACAATGATATTCCAAAGGCAGCTTAATGTCTTTGATATGCTTTGTATTTCAGCCTCATCTGATCAACATCAATCCAAAGACAACTATCGCAGATGGTGCCTGTGGTAACACAACAGCTACTCTGAAATTGAATGATGCAAATAGCACACTGATTGGTTTCACATTTGCTGTTGTAAGTACCTTCTTTTATTTTAAACTAAATTTTCATTTAACAGCATTGCATGGTGATCACTCATAGTAAAATCCTTCTGTTGCTTGCTGGTGGTAGGCTGTTCCCATATGGGAAGTGGAACTGGCCAGCTGAATGCCTCAAGACAAATGGAGAATTGGGTTAAAGTTGTAGAAAATGTAAGACTAGTAAATGTGTTGGCTTTTGTAAGGCATGTGTTCTTAAAGGTACAAATACAGAATTGCACACTGACACTTGGTTCTTGTTTCTTAAACAGAAAAATACTAGTGCAAGTGTACAAAAATTTTATCTGAAAGAGGTGAATGTTACGCTGCTCAACCGTCTGAATGGTTCTGGTAAGAAACAGCATCTGCCTTAAACAAGTGTAATATTTTATTCAGTGTCTGCGTCCAATACTTCTTTTTTCAGTGTTGTTCATGCTTACTGTTAGCTCTTACTTTATGTCTAGAAGTTGGTATGAACAAAAAGAGTAAGCAGAAATGGCTGATTACAGAAAGATTACTTCAAACAGCAGTGTGGGACCATTCTACAATACCTGAAACTTCTGCTAATGGAGTCTGTATGTAAATTAAGAGGGCTTCTTTATAACTGTTTTCAGGAATGTAATTTTTTGAGGTGAAATACAGTTGTACCAACTTTGAAGCTTTTTTTCCTAAACCAGCTGTTGTTATCTTTGATTGAAGATGCTTCTGTATCTTCCAACTACTTGTACTTAACTCTCACTGGGAAAAGAAGCGAGTCTTTCAAAAACTGAAGCATGCTTTTTTCCAAAACAAACATATGTTATTTTTTCTTCTTTTTTTTCTTTTTTTTTCTTTTTTTTTCTTTTCTTTCTTTTAATTGCATGTTAGGGCTGCAGCAATTAAAGAGTGCTAAAGCTAAAACACTTGTAACTCTGCCACATTGTACAAGGAAAGCCTGATGTCATGTACCTATGAAAGAGAGGTTACTGCTAAGTACTGTAATAACTTCAGTCCCTGATTTCTGGTTAAGCAGATCAATCCCACTTTGCAGTACTTTGTTTTTCAGACTAGTCAATGTTGACCCCTCTAGATTTACCTCCTCAGTCTTACTTTATTAGCAACTGTCTTGCATTTAAAGTGAACGTGCAAATTCTCTTTCTTTTTTTCCCCTCTTTGTTTAGTCATTTCAAGTGCAGATAACAGCAATTTCAGCAAGTGGGATGCTTTCCTTGGTAGCTCTTATATGTGCCGAAAAGAGCAAACTCTTCAGGTTAATGAAGACATTCAAGTACATACTTTTAATCTGTGGATTCAGCCATTCCTTGTGGAGGCAAATAAGTTTGCTACAGGTAAGAGTTATGTTTTTGGTTTTAGTAATCCTTGCAAAATTCTTACTTGCTAAAAAGCACCAGCATTAGGTGCAGGCACTTTATCTCAGAAGCTCTTGTTCAATTTTTTAAAATACGTTCATAATATACATGGAATGAAGAGAAGTTCTAAGACTGACATTCAAGTTCAGGCAAAGCTTTGTTCTCAACTTTAAAAATGTCTGCTAAATGTGTGGTCTCCTTCACAAAACTTCAATGAACTAGAGACACTGAAGAGGGGCTTAAGCATTGCTGGGCAGAATAGGTTAGAAGTTACCTGACAACATCTTGACATACAGCTTTTTGTAGCTCAAATATGTAAGAAAATTGGACAGAACCTTTGCAGAAGTGGACGTTGGGAATGCTGCTAGTTGTTTTGTTTCTTTTTACCTGTCAGTCTGAGGAATAAAAGTGTTGGGGAAGAATGAACTGACAGAGCTTCCTTCAGAGGCAGCTTTGAATATCCAGAACTAAAGGGAGATTCTGAAATGTATGTTTGCTGCATTATCTTGATCTTGTTTGGAGAAAACTGGAATGTCTTAAATTACCTCTTAATATTTAGTGCAAACTGGTCTTTGTGCTTAATGATAATACTTGCAGCACAGTCTTACTGGGCTAGACTGATCTGTAGACATACAGATTGAGAAGTTCTGTTTTTGACTGAAGTAAGATAACTCTTCAGGTGTGTGTAGGGTAAACAGTCTTTCTAAAGAGTTAGGGACCCATTTCACTCTGTAGTTAAAGTTGCAGCTAGCTTTCTTCTAATTATAGTTATTTTATCTGTGTAACATGTCATTCTGGATAGATTCTTGATACCAAATCTAGGTCACTTTTTATCTTTAATGACTGAAAGCACCAACCAGGCTTGCCTTAAGTATGGAGTAGATAAGCCTGGTTCTCTAATGTAGAAGAATGGCTGCTTCCTTGTCTAGTGCAGCTCTTGTGCACAGGAAAACTCATACACCCCTTAGCTTGATATAGGTTATCAAACACACCACGTGATTATAATGCTTAAATATGCTAAATGTACCCATGAGACCTCTGCAGTTCTTTCTCTCTTAGTTTAAATAATACTTGACTCTTTAACACCTTTGTGTTAAGGAAAACAGATTTTTATACCACGCTTGGCAAGTATTCTGTCTTAATTTATTCCTTATTGCAACCTTTTTCTCACCTACAGCCCAGGAGTGTTCGCTGGATGATGACAGCATTCTAATCCCAATTGTAGTTGGTGCTGCACTTGCTGTCTTGATTGCCATTATAGTGGTTGCTTACATAATTGGCAGAAGAAAAAGCTATGCTGGATATCAAACTTTGTGAATCTAAGTGTGATTCCTGTTCTGATTTCCCTCTAAACAAAGCAAGTGCAAGTTCTGAAGTCCAAAAAAGACCCAAAACTTAGGAGTAATTACTAGCCACAGCTAATTGGAGTTGAGAAACAAAGGGTGAGTGTTTATCTCAGATGAAGCAGAACTACGCTTTGTTTTCCCGCTCTAAGAAGACGACGTGGGTTTCATAGCTGTTTTGAAGATGTCAAATACTGGATGAAGTGCTAGGCTAAGGATTTTATCTTGCAAAAAATCCTAAAGCGTTTAGGATTTACTTCTGCTTTTTACAAATAGTAGCCTGAAACAAGAACGCATTCTCAACTGATGTGCATTGGGCAACTCCCAGAATAGCATAGAATTTGTACTTGCTTCTCTCCTCTGCGTTCCATAGTTGTTGTCATAATTGTGGGTTAAGCTGGCAGCATTAGTCACTATGTTGACTTGTATAGTATTTAACAAGGATTGTCTGATGCCCAATAACAACTTCATTTTCCATAGGATTGAACTTCAGGCTGGTGATTAAGTGATCTCTTGAAGTGGCAGCAGTAACCTACTTGCCTTTGTCAGGATTTGAGTAATTTACTCCTGCCTTGGTGTAATTTCAGGAATCATTCCTATACCGTGGCTGTACAAACAAAATGAGTAACTTGCCAAATGGTGAATATATGGGAAGACTTCAGTGCCGTTTCCAGATGCTTTCAAAAAAAAACTTGTTAGGCACTGAATTCTTCATTCTTTATTATACCTTGGCAATCATCTAAAATGCTCAGCTAAGGCAGATTTCTGCTAAATTAATGCAAGCTTTTTTTGCTGGCATCAGTTTAAAGGGAATAACCTTTCTAAATATTCCAGAACTTTAAAGTGCACTTAACTTCATACCATACTCTGCACAGAACTGGTCTGTCTTGTTGCTTTGAATGACCATTGTTTAAAGATGCTTTCATTTAATGAGCCAGTATCTGTTGTTGCAGCTTGAGCTGTTTTTAAGTCTTCATCTTGAATGGTTCTCTGCCAGTCAAAATTCATGTTATAACTGCCCGCCATTGGCACTCTGAATGTTTAACGTACTTTGTGTTGGATTGTTTGCGGTGTAGCATTTATTAATGTTAAGAATGCAAAAGCCAAACAAGTCTGAGATGGACCCACAACACCTGTTTTTCCTTGCTGTATGGAAAAAATAACTAGGTTAAAAAAATGCAGTGCAACTGGACTGTTCTTAAACTGCAGCTCTGTAGAGACTAACCCTTGATGCACAACTTTGCTCTGGGCTCCTTGTGCTGTAATACATATTCTTACTGCATGGAAAAAAAAAAGAAGTCTTCTAGACTTTTAGATAAGTGTGGCTTTTTTGCATATGTCATAACGTGAGCTGCCTAAACTAGTTATTTAATGAACATAACATTGTCTCCCCCTTTAGAATGAGTTTAGCCTGCATCAAAGCTGCTCTAGTGTTTTATTAGTGTTCTCTAGGGTTGTAGAGATGTCTGTGGCATGTTTGTATACAAATCATAAAATACACTTCTTTCAGTAATGGTTTGGGTTTGTTTCTTGGGGGTTTTTTTGTAAAGACAGTTTACTCTTGACACTAGCCAAGGAAGCACGTATGGGTGCATAATGCTTACTATAGTTTGTAGTCTACAGCTTGAATTTTGCATCAGTTACTGAAATTCATTTTAATGAAAGTGGGGAACTGCTATAAGTTTAATCATGAAAACAAGCTTCAAGACTTACCATTTTAATAAAAAAATGGATCTAATGACTTTCATATTAATATATCCTCAAATGCAGAAGTTGATACAGATTTTTTAGCTTTTTGGTTGTTTTTTTTTTGTGAGTGATGTTCAATGGCACCAAGTAAACATGCATTTCTGTTAAGGAGTAATCATCACACTGTCCTTCGGTGACCTTGCAAATTTTTGAACTGTACACACTTTCCAAGTGATAATATAGAAGATTCATGCAAACTGCTTCCAAAAATCAACACTAGAAATACTTTGCAAAAACCTGCAAGTATATTGGTTCAGAGTTTTAAGTAGTCCTAGACTGATGTGCAGGTAACTGGTTCAAAAAACATCACAGTTTCACTTGACTTCCTGTTGTTATAAAACCACTAGTTTTCCTGTATGTATTGCTCCATAGGGAACTGTCAATCTGTTTAACTTGTGCTCTAAAAAATAAAGATTGTTCTATTTCTTAAGGAAACTTGCTCACATTTTTTAACTGATTGGAAAATGGACATCTTGTATTGTCTTTTTTTAAAGAAAATAAACTCAATGAGTAAGGTAAACTCTAATTAGTCTATATCTGACATTCTGTTACATAGCTGGTTTTGTTCTGGTCTGTGGAAACAGCATTTGATTTGTGGCTGCATTTAACACCTGTGGATGTTGAATATTAATGTGTATAACCTATTCTAGAGTGTGATCAGTTTAGTGCCTTATACACAGTTTACTGAATACTATAACTGTATTCTAAAATGGCAAGATTTCTCATATTTTAGGTAAAGATGTTCTGCTAATAGTCCTCAAAAGAAGCATTTCTAGCTAGTGAATGATGGGGTTTAGGTTTTGGGGGTGCATTTTGTTTGTTCATTTGTTTCTTGTTTTGATTTTTTGTTTGGCTGGTTTTTTAATTTTTTTTTTTTTTTAGTTTACCACAGCGTTCTCTATTCCATAGCATATGTTAATAAAACACAAAATTTGGGGCTATTGGTTGAATCTCATGATTGGAATTAAAAGGGAAGGGAGCTTTTATACTGGGGCTAAAACAATTTTGGGCCAAAAATTCTAACTATTTTGAATGGAGACACATCCAGCCACGTCTGTCGAAAAAGCTGTTCCTGCTGGCCTGAATGCAAAGTCTGTGTGTCAGGCTGTAGTTACCAGTTCTGCACTTGAAGACACCTCTCTGAAGCTTCTAACCCCTGTACAGTAGCCATACCTGGATAGATGTGTGCCAGCAAGGATGGAATGTTCCTGGTATGAAACCTTAACCCTTTTTTCACCCTGGGAGTTCCCTGTAACAGTGCCATAGTGTGATGTGTACTGCAGCCATCTCTTTCCTTTGAAGAAAAGAGGCAATTCCTGTCACTGCCTGCTGGGCACCCTTCATCCTTAGCAAATCCATTAATGTTTAGTGTTAATGATCCATTACCCATCATGTAGCAAGTTGTCTGTGTTGGTATTTAGTGAACAAAGATGACTAAACATCAAATGCATGTCTCTCTTTAACATGTTTAAATATTTTCTCAGAATATTTTGAAATAGCTGTATAAGGTGCATAGCTCCTTTCCTCTTTTTTTTTTTTTTTTTTGGTTCTTTCCAAGTGTTGCTCTACTTGGTAGTAGGGGCCTTCAGATAATCTGAGTTTAGTATTTTCAGCTGTTGAGCCTCCACGTGTTGTTCTCCTTGCTTTTAGTCAAAGGCTTCGTATAGTGTTTTGGGAAGGGGCCATGGCAAGTGTGTGCTGGACTGTAATAAGCCAAAGCAAGACAGTACATTTCCTATAATTAATGCTGATTCGATGAAAAACAGCAGCCAGCTTTTGATGAGGCATTGACTCTGTGTGTGATGCTCTGTCCTGATTAAAAACTCAAACAAAACAGTTTTATGAGGAGTGCTGCTTTATGAAATGCATGTAAGCCAGGCACCTTTCCCGTGCTGAAGGAGAATCCAGGCACGGTTTCCTGCCTTAGCAAACCTCTCCTGGCACAGGCAGGTGGAGCTCTGCTCTCCTTACAAACGGGAGGATGCCAAGCCCTGCCCCCTGTCTCCGGTGTATCCCCGAGTTTGAAACCAGTTCCCAGCGTGGTTTGCTAATCCTTGGCGAGTTGTTTATATCAGCAAGGAGCTCCTCACAAGTTTTACAACCTGTATATTAAAATCCACTGTGGCATTATGGCTCTCTTCCATTTTTCCCTGTGATGTGGATTTCAGTGAGGTCTGTGTAGTTCTCAGGTGAAGCTAATAACCCTTTTGTATGGAAAATAAAGTTACCCACCCCAAGAGAGTCTTCCAGTGTTTTTCATGCAGTGCCTGCAGCACGTTTATCCTGCCTGTCTCTTGTAGTTCTTGGGAAGTTTCTGCTTTGTTACTTGGATTGTCTATTACGTCTTCATGTGTAGAACCCAGAGGGATGCTGGTGATTTCAGGGTTGGGAAGACCCCTGGACAAGGCAGTAATCCACCAGTCAGGTTTTTGTTGCTTTATTGCTGCTAACTCTGAGGTGTGATCAGCTAATGCATGCTCAGACTGCTGGTTTGTCCTCACAATTCTAATCTATCTATCCTCTGCTTGCTAGAGGAAGCTGAAATTAAATCGGAAGAAGTTTATTACCAATATAAAGGATGGATGTAGTAAATGTTTTAAAGAAATCAATCTTTCCATCAATTCTTTACTCAATACTGCTTTTACTTTACATGTATTATTGTATCTAATACAATGTAATTTCTCAAAAATGCCTGTTTGGTCCTTGCTTGCTTTGGTTTCTAATGCTTGATTTCCCTTACTAATTTATTCTCCCTTGCTTTTTTTGTTTTTTCTTCTTTCTGCAGCTGAAGAATGCCTTGCTGATTCTGACCTGAACTTTCTTATTCCCATCGCAGTGGGCGTGGCACTTGGATTCCTTATCATTCTTGTCTTTATATCTTACGTCATTGGAAGAAGAAAAAGTCGTACTGGCTATCAGTCTGTATAATCTCTTTATTCTGTCTCTGTTGCCCACCTTCCCTGCTCTTTTCCCTTTCCCAGACTCCCTGATCTGCCTCTTAAAAAAAAAAAAGAAAGAAAAAAAAGAAAAATTAATTCATGGTTTCTTTATTTAAAAAAGTTAAAATCACTTCATGACAGAATAACATGCCATGAGTCTGAAGATGAGTTGCAGAAGCTACTGTGTGACTTTGGAGAAAGTAAGTGTTTTGAGGACCACAGAATTGAGCAGAGCTGATGTGTGTCCCTGGGGGGAAATGTATTTATTTTTAGTAAAGAAGACATCTACAAAGCTTTTTGTTGTCTAATCTTTTTATACAAGAAAATTTCTAGATGCCTACAGCTTGTCTTGGTTAATGCTAGAGTTAAAACTATAATTATAAGTGTGAATGCTGTGTCAAAAGGGACTGAACATGCAGTGGGAAAATTAATACCAAGCTCTCAACAGACTTCTGTTGGGAGGTTGGCATATGGCTGTCCTCGTGAATCAGCCTGAATTTCCTGTTCCTTCTGAGTGTAAAAGTAGTACCTTATCTCACTAATACCCTGACATTATATGAGAAGAACATCTGATTCTTGTAGCAAATTAATTTATTTAACATCATATGGAGAAGCTGACTGCTAATGTAAGTTGAATAGCTTTGCACTAGCATGGTGTCTAATTTGCCAAGATAAGGCTTAGTCCTGGAGCACTTTGGCGACTCAGAAAAGGCAATGGTCTGCTGAAAGAAACATCTCCTGTGCTGTTTTGTTGGACTGCATTTTTCCTTTTGTTCTGAGCTCAATTGTGAAATGAGGGTGGGAGGCTGGAATTTCACTGGCTGCAGTTTCTCTCAGCTTTGATTCTGAACATAAAAGAAACTACACAGCGTTGGTCCATGTGAGGCTCAAAAGTATTTTGAGAGCACTCAGACTAACTAAGAACACAGATTGCTCAGAGATTCCTGCAGTTCCTTTGGACAGCTTTCATAGGTTAACAGGGGATCACTGAAAAGCTGTGATGTCTGAATGCAAGTGAAGATATAAAACCTTTTAGGTTTGACAGAATTAATCTGCTTTTAACCTCCTCGTTATTGCTTCTCAGTGTAAGAGCACCAAATTTCTAGCATGGGGAATGCTGATCATAAAGCAGTAACTAATGTATGTGCAGTGAAGAAAGTGACTTCTAAAGGCGTAAGAGCATCGTACCCGTTTGAAGATGCTTTCTTTGTTATTAATGCCATACCTCTGCAAGTCTATGTTCCATATCTAAACTGTACCAAAATCAAAGTTAGTAGTCTGTTGTTGTGTTCTGCTTCATTCCCATCGGGTTCTTGTTGATGGGATGAAAGAAGCCTCTTGCTCTTTAAACCTTTTTGGTCCACCTTGGCAAAAGCCTTTTGCAGCCAATAAACCCTGATTTCCAGCTGTGGGACAGCTCAAGAGCTGCCAGGTCTGCAGAGAGCTCCTGAGGGCACACAGAGTTCTGTCCTGTGCAGCAAGTGTTTACTGAGGCTGCTTCAGTATTTAATCTCTTTGTGCATTGAGCCTGTATCCATATTGTGGGGAAATCACCTTCAGTAATTCACATACACAAAGGTGACAGCACTGATGTTTAAGTAACTCACATAGCTGTGTATTCAGGGAAGGGAGTTTTCCAAAGAGCTAGTTTTGGTGTTTGACAAATACCTGTACATTTAAATATTCTTGTCCTCACAGTGACCAAAGATACACTCTACCTGATTCTGACAAAAGTGATTCCATAGTACAAATGGGCTCTTGGACCAAGTTATCTTTTTTTTTTTTAAGGAATGTAATTTAATGCTGCTGAGTTGGACTGTGTGCTTCAGGTTGGGTTGTCTTGTTCTCTTGTATTGTACCTTTGCTCTCGCAATACTTGATTTCCCTGCTGGTGTTAAATGGAATTATTTGAGGTGGCATTTTATGAGTACACCCACTCATCAGTGTGGTGCTTCTCTGCTGCCAGCAGATGGATCACAGCTATGTTTTCATGCTGAGATTGCAGACTGAAGTATTTAATATCACTTTTGCTAGGCTACCTTAGTAAAATGTGGTCATTTCCTAGATGCAAACACATACACATATATATATTTTATATATACATAGAAAGTATTATTTTGAGCTTCAACAGAAGTCAAAAATTGATCCAGCACTTTAAAGTTGTTGCAGCATGACGAGTGGTGTGTACAATTTTCCAGATCTTGAAATGACTGTACAAATACGCTGAAAGCAGAATATGTGTATGGAAAATAAAGTTAATTATCATGTTTATAAAGCTTTGTTTCAGTGTGAGTAGACATGAATGCCATTTCTGAGAGTTGGGCTCCTGAACTCTTTGGCCTGGGGACATTTATCAAGTGCTCAGAATTCCAGGATATTGTTATATGCTGCTTGGAAATTCAGTCCCTAACTGGCAGCACAAGGAGCTAAAATGACAAACTGCATCTCTTACACCAGTGTTTCAAGAATGACACCATGGAGTTAATTTTACTGTAGTCAATTTATTTTAAATACAAAAAATTACTTCTTGGAGACCAATATAGATCAGGAAATGATGGCAGATAAAGTACCTGGACTATGGATGTAGGACAAACATACCAGAATGCCCCTGTTTAGTCAGTAATTTTAGTAAGTGTGCTTTCCAAGTAGTACATTATCCCAAGGTGTCCTGTCCTGCTGTGTTCTCATAGCTCCCAACAAGCCCAGTGCAGCTGATCTCTGTCACAGCCCTGGGAGGCTGGGGCTGCTCAGGGCAGCACACTCTGCTCGGACAAGGATGGGTGAGTTTCATCAGCCTTTGGGAGTGATGAAGGGATGCCTTCTCCCACATCAACACTGACCCCTTAACCATGAAAGGACTGAGCATTCCCCTGCCTTTGGGGCAGCATTATAGCTGTGACCTCTCTGGAACTGGGAGGAACTTGTCTGAAAGCTTTGGGCACTTGTGTGCCTGAGCAGCAGCACTGCCAACCTGTGAACCGTGACAGGAGAGAAGAGCTCCTCTCACTTATCCCTGCCCAAGAGACTGGGTGAGAATTCCTGGGGCAGAGAGAAGTACTGGAGTGAGGAGGAGGGAGGGAGAAATGCATTAATCTTCCCACTTTAGAAAGAAACAGCTGGAATGGCTCAAGGGCAAATGATTTTCTATGTGGCCCTTGCTCAACACCTTGAGTGTGCTGAACAAGATGTGTAAAATGCTGCAGTCAAGATGCTTCTGGGGCCAGAGATCCTAGAAAGCATTTTGAGAACTGCCATTTTCACTTTTCAACTCTGTTATTGCAGGCATAATCCAGAATTTTTGCTGTTTATTATTTTAACAAGAATAGTGCTAATAAACTACCTCCTTTTTAGCTTTTGCCTGAGAAATGCACATAAAACTATGCTAAAAATTAAAATTTAAAGCCAGGAAAAATGCATTCCACAGGGATCACTCGTAAAAGACCTTATGAAAATAGCATTTGGATACCAGAGGTTTTTTTCAGTCAAAAGTGAGATCTTTTGCAGGTTCTCTGCCCAGGGCAAAACTTTTAATTTTCACTAATAATGATTTACATCAGATGACAAAAAATGTGGATCCACACTCCACGGAAGCTCATTGGTTTCCTAACTATGAACAAAAATAAATTAACAATAATCTCCATGTGCCTGTTTTTCGTAGCAGAAAAAATGCTGGCTTGATGCTTTAAAAAGGAAAAGGCTCTGATTGACTTAACCTAAGTGCCTGGTGTTGCCAGGGGCTACTTCCCAATGCTGAGTGTGAAGATGATTCGGCCCAGGAAGCGATCGCTGTTCAGGTCGTTGATAATTCCTTTCCCATTCAGACTGCACTGAATGGGGACTAAGGAATTCTTCTGCACATCTGTAAAGTGCATAGCCACCAGTGGGGAGGTGTAGTTGACCTGGAAAGAAGGGAGATTTAAGTGTAACTTTTGAGGGAGCAGAAAAGCAGGCAGGGCTTTTGTGTTTGGTAAAATAACTCGGAAATGGTTCTTGGTTCCCAGGCATCTGGAAGTGTCTGCCTGATGGCCATCAGGGTTCCTCAGGATGCTGAAGCTGAGCCCTTCTGTGTGTGTGCCTTGGCAAGATGGGATCTTGTTAGAGTTTTGCACTGCATGTTGTCTTTTGGGGTCATTACCCAGGACAACACCGGACAATGGGGCTCTCAAATGCCTTCTGCTGTCCTAAAAACCACACACACTCACACACTCACACACTCACACACACACACACACACACACCACACTCTTACACACACTCTTACCACTCTCACACATTCTCACACACACAGTTTGTCAGACACAGAAATAGAGCACTGTAATCCCAGTGCCCGTGGCCTCATCCTGCCCTCATCTGCCCAAAATAGCTCGAAAGCACATCTGGACCCTGTGCAGCTCCTGCCCTCTCGTTCCCAAGGAGGCAGAGCAGAGATGCCAGAGCCTCACTTACATGGGTGAACTTGCCGTAGTAGGGATAATACATGAGATCAAACGTCCCGTTCCCAGGGTAGAAGTCCACCGACCTGAGGTGAGTCTCATTGCCTTTCTGTGATGAGAAAATAAACCAGAGGCACAAACAAACACACAGGACATGGAACACAAAATACAGCTCCCTGCAGAGCTTGTCTCAGAGCAAATGTCCCTTGCCAGCCCTGGCTGGGCTCAGCTGTGCTGTGTTTGCTGTGAGCCCAGTCACTGCCCTGCTCCCAGCCAGGGCACAGTGGAGCATGGAAGAAAGCAGTACCTGCACTTTGCAGTCCACACTTACAGGGACCCCAGCACCAGGGCGGTAGCCTATGATCTGCAAGAGCAAAAAACATCCATGCTTGTATGAATTGCAGTGCCAAGCACGTGCTGCCTCCCTTCTCCAGGGCTTAGACCTTTCTGGGCGCCAGTGACATTGCTCAAGACAGGAGCTGTGTGTCCCTGCAGCAGGGTCTGCCACCCCACACAGTGCAACCTGCCCATGGCTGAGTGCCAGGTTGCTGCCTGAGAGCAGGGGCAGAGCAGAGTGCAGAGAGAGTCCAGACACCCTGGAGTAACACAGCCTCTTCCCCACACAGTTCATATCCCCCCCATGCTTATTTTTCCAGCAGTCAGCACTGAGCCACTGTGCTATTAGACTTCAAATAAATTAAATTCTGAGAAAACTCGATTGTAAAGCAGCTGGGGTCTGGGATGTTTCCCTAAAGCTCTTCCTGAAGGAGGGCCTGGAAGAAGACCCTTCAGTAAATCAAATGGAGCAAGTTTTATAGTGTTTCTTTTTTATGTTTTCTAGCAGATATGGCCAGCAGGTTTGGGGATCCTAATTCGCTTTTCTCCTGGGCCTGAGAAGTGAAGGAGTTTCAGTCCCTGTGTGATCTTCATCACACTGGGATGCCCCAAAGGAAGGAATTAAAACCAGCCACTTTCTCTGTACCCTGTTCATCTTCAGCAGGATGCAGGGCTGGCCTTTGGAGTAGCCAAACGTTGGGTCCTCAATGCCAGAGCAGTTCTGCAGCAGCGAGCGCTTGAACTGGCAGGCCTTCTTCTCCTCACTGTCATATCCCCCTTGGATGAAGTACTGTCCTGGGACACACTCGATATTCTTCTCCTCTTGAACTTTGTCATCATAAGCTGGTGGGGACCAAGAGACTTGTTAAAATCCCCCAAGACCTGCACAGACCCAAACTCTCAGAGGACATCCTTATGCCAAGGGCGTTAGGAAGTCACACCTGGAAAGGCAAAGAAGCTCCCATGACCTTGTGAGCCTCCCTTTCGAGATAGGGCTCATGAGAAGCCCAGGAGGAGACCTCTGCACCTCATGCATGTATGGATGAAAACAATCTCACCATGACTCCTGGGGTGACAAAGCTCACCTGCTAGGAAGTGGTGCATGCTGTCCACGTAGGGCTGCCACGTGTTGGGCTGGGAGACATTGAAGGCAATGGTGAACCCATTCAAGTACGGTCTGATCATCACTCCTGAAGGAGACAGACCCTGATAAAGCAAACATGGGTGGACAAGCCACTGGCTTGGGCTGTGTGTTGCAGGGGCTGGTGCACTGCAGCTGGGCTGGGCACAGGTGTGAGAGAGGCAGCACCAGCTCACAAATCAGCTCTTTCCTCAACCTACTGATCCTCACCTTCATTTCACCCCTGGAGAATAACATACACATCAAAATATCCCAGGAAACGTGGGAGATATGGAGAGTCTCAGTAGTGTTGTGTGTTAGTGGTGCACTTGGGGTTGCACAGACTGGCTGCTGGTCCCCAATGTTCCCAGCTGTGTGGCTCCAGACAGGGAGCAGGGTGAGGGGCCCTTCTGTAATCCACCAACACAAAAACATGGGGAAAATGCTGCATCTGACATAGGGAAAGGGTTTTCTGAACATTCTCTTCCCAGAACTCCCCCAAATAATAATGCATGAAAGCTACTCTCGATTTGCATCTTATTTTGAAGGCATGAAGTGTAAAGGGCCAGCAGCTAAAAAGCATCAGCATCACCTATGAAATGCCTAAACTTGGCTTTTACTTTGAGAATAATGATAACCAAAACCAGTGCAATTAGAATAACGATTAGTATCATCAGGGTAAATGCTTCCCATGGGGCTTTTTAAGATGTTTGTTCCTCTGCAGAGAACCTGCAACTCTGCCAGTGCCCTGCGGTGAGAGCACCCTGCATTAGGGAGGTCTGGGTGACTGTAGGAGAGCACAGCTCCAGCAGGGCTTTGCCTGAGGTCCCAGCCAGGCCATTTTGGGAGGACACTGCTGGCCAGAGGTGCCCAAGGCCAGGCTGGCTGGGTTACTCACCTGGCGGAGACACACGGTCCCGGAACCTGGGCGTGTAGGGGCTCAGCGTGAGCAGCATCACGTACAGGCAAAAGGCAAACATTCCCGCCAGGCACGTGTAGAAAATCAAGTAAAACAGTAAGATCAAGCCTGCAAAAGAGACAGGCATGTGGCTGTTAAGGCAACCAGAGCACATCCCGTGGGATGTGTCCCACAGGGATGCACAGACGTGCTCGGCACAGCGTCCTCGGCAGCTCTGAGTCCATGGTGGAGGTGGGAGTTCACACCCCAGCCCTGCACACAGACCATGGTGTTTCTGGGTGCAGGACTCTCAGCTGCTCCAGGGCCAGGGCAGCTGCCATTTGGTTCTGTATCCCTTTTGCTGCATGGCCCTTCCCAGAGCTGTGTCAGGACCAGGTCTGTGTGTCCACCTGCCTCAGCTCTGTCCGACAGATGGACAATATTCCCAATATTCCCTCTTGCCCTTCCCACCCCCTCTTGGCATGGTAACATGCAAAGGTACCCAGTGGCTTCAGCACCTCCAAACTCCTGCTGGGGCTCTGGGGCAATGCTCCTGCCCTGATTCCTGTCCCCTGCATGGGAGGGACCCTGGTGCTGGGACTGAGCGAGCAGCATCACTCAGGGCTGCAATGCCACAGTCTGTCCCACAGTTCGGACATTTAGGGAATGAGTTTGTTTTTCCTCTGGACCAGGCTGATGGCTGAGGGTGTCTCAAGAGGCCACAGCCTATGAATAAAACCCAGCAGCTCAGAAAGCAAAGCGAAGCCCTAACCCAAATATTTCCCAGGAGAAACGTTCCTGCAGCTCGGAGGGAGCCCTGGGAACACAGATGTGCTCTCCTGCCGTGCCTCTGCCGGGGCCACCGTGCTGGGAACCACTGTGGGGCTGCGTCCTGCTGTGGGCTGAGCTGGGCCAGATGGAACCATCACTGCTGCTGGTGGCACAGCAGGGACAATGTCCAGCCCTGCCAGGGGATGCTGGATGGTGCCTCTACCCCAGCCTGGCAGAGCTGGAGCTGCTGCTGGGGCACCAAGATGATGCTTGTTGGGACATCTTCCCTCTACCACTCCCATTTTTGTGTTTCCTGCAGTGCAGCAGGGAGTGTTGTCCAGCAGAGAGAGGGGTGCAGCCTTTCCCAGGGGCTGGGGCCTCCAGTGGTGACCCTGTGCCCAGCTGTCTCCCTGCATTTTGAGAGTGCAAGTCCCCTGAGCCCCCATCCCAGGGGACACCTTCAGAGCCAGCACAGGGGAGCAGCCCCAGGCTGGGCAAATTCCCTCCTCCTCACCCATGAGATGAGAGTGGGAAAGTTCACCTCCAAATGCTCTCCAAATTTAAGAGAAATTTTGATTTTCATAGTAGCTTCTCCCACCCCCATGTAGAGACACATGAGCACACGTGTGTGCACCAAGGACACGTATGTTCATGGGCAGGGGGATCATATAGCAGAGCATGGTGATCCCAGGGGGCAGGAGGATGCTGCACCCAGCCCAGAGCTGCCAGCAGTAGCCAGCCAGAGTCACATCCACACCAGACTGAGCAAATCGTCTCACAGGGATCATCTCAGCACCTGTCAGAGCCTCCAGAATGCCAAACCCACATCACTAAGGATGGTCACCCTACTCCTGCCACACTTCAATCTGTGCCTTCTCATCCAGCAAAGAAGCAGAAAAACTGGTGTGCCTCTGTGGCCAGCAAAGGGCACAGGAGAGCAAACATGAACGTCAAGGTCTCTCCCAGACTCATGCCTGCAGGTTTTCAGACTCCTCTGGTGCTGGTGGGCAGCTTCCTTTGTTTCTCCCAGCTGTCACCACAGGCTTTGCAGGAGACCCTGAGCTCTTAACAGAGGCATGAGCAGGCTGTGGGGCTTGTGGCACATTGCCAGTGCCAGCCAAGGGTTGCAAACACCGAGCAGCAGCCCCTGGTAGTTCACAGCCTTACACTGATGGATGTGCAGGTGGGTCTGGCTCAGGCTGGGATTTTCACTCTGCCAAGGAGGCTGTGTGCTGGCAGAACAGAGCTGCAAAGGTGGGTGACACTGCCTGTGCTGTGGCACCTTGGTTTTGGACCAAGCCTGCAGCAGTGCTCACCCCACCCTGCTCTTAACCACCCGGGGCACCTCCAGACTCAGAGATGATTTCTGAAGACCACATGGATGTGGATAAAGCAGACAGGACACTCAGAACCCTCAGAGCTGGCACATCCCAGCCCACCAGCTCTGACAGCACCAGGGGCTGTGCTCAGGGCACCCTGTCACTCCTGGGAAGCCGTGGGGTGACAGTGATGATGAGCCCTTCCCTTCCCACAGCCAAGGCTCACCCAGGCAGGGATGGCTGCTCTGCCCCGTGGTGTGCACCCTCCACAAAATGCCTGCCCTGCAGCCCAGGCATTCTCTCCCCACCAACCTGATGACCCCAAAGCCACCATCCCAGGGTGTCCTGACTTACACCAGCAGTGGAAGGATTGCTGGTGGCAGCAGGGGTGCATGGCTGCAGCAGACTGACCTGCAGCCCCCATGCTTGCTCAGGCTCTAAACTTCTTTACAGGATTTGCTCTGGGCAGCCTCAAATCTTTACTTTCACATTCTCAGTCAACATTAACATCCAGACCAAGGGTAACTTTTACGAGGTTTTCTGTTTGTCCTCCTCACTAGTTCTTTATTGCACTGGTTAGAAACATTTACACTAAAAAAATGGGCAGAGGTGGTCAGTCCAAGCTATCAAGGACATTCACAGGCAAGTGAATCTGTTGTGAAGCAGAAAAGGCAACAGTCCCCAAAAGTGGGGCTTGAGCAAGGACCTACCCCAGCTTTTGGCTGTTCTCCCCAGGCATGTTCTCTCCTCTGGGTTCCACAGGAATATCTTCATCTCCCCAGCCAGGTCTGCCCAGGTTTTGCTCCCCATGTCTGCCTTGGGCTCGTCCTTCTCTCTGTCAGGATCCTGGACCTTCTCCTCGTGCTTATTTTCCTGGAAGAGTTACAGAACACAACCCCCACAGGCAAGCTGAACATCTCATTGGCCAAAAATAAATGCAAAAGCACTTAATATCTGGAAATGTTTCAAATTTCCATTTTCCCATCATCACTCTTGAGTTAAAGAGAGGCAGTTTTGGCTGTTCCAACTCAAGATCACTTAGAACCCAGCATCCATTTTTCCATGACATGTACGTCACTGCTGTCACACTGGGTACTGTCTCCTTGTACTGGCATTTACAGAAACTCATCTTTTTCCACCTGTGTGAACGTGACCAAAGAAAACCTGTGATCTGAGAGGCCTGGGACTGTTCCCACGCTTCTGCAACATCTCTGAGCCCAACTGCACATTGTCTGTGCTGCCACAGATCTTAGCAGGCAGCAGTATTTAAGAGGTCAACCAGCTTGTTTTTCTTGGCATGTGAGCAAGTGTTTAGTCTTTGGAGAAATCCCTGTGTTGTTACTGTTTTTAATTACACTGAGTTCCAGGGAAAAGCATCTCCCCAGGTTGCACGAGTTTTGTATTTTTCCTCAGGGGTGAAAACTTGTTTGTTCAGAACTCAGGTACACGAATGTCTCTGTACCTGTGCCTGGGCAGGAGTCACTCGAGACACGGCAGCCGTCCCGAATTCCCCTTGAATCCGGGCAGCTCTCCAAAGGCAGGCTGGTGGGAGAGGCTGCTGACCTTGCCTGCAGCTCGGGGCAGGGCTGGGCCAGGCACCGCCGGGGAGAAGGACGATGCTGAGACTGGGTGGATCCATCACCGCCCGCATTTTAGTGCAAACGCTGCTGCAGGGCTCAGCCGCTCCGGGCTGGGTCAGAGCTGACTCCAAAGGCTGAACGTGTCCCTCGGGGAGCCTGGGCAGACCCAAGGGGTTTGTAAACCATCCCCATCCCACTGACTGCCCTGACGGGCTCTGACTAAAGGCCTGGTGGGGCTCTTTGGGAGCCCTCCTGCGTCAGAGCTCTGCTGCCAGAAATGCCCACAGCTGCCTGTGGAGCCAAGGCAGGGCTTGGCGCAGGTCCCACAGCCCGGGCTGGAACCCTTCCTGAGCCAGCTCCTGCACGGCCTGAGGCACAGGGTGCACAGGGTGCAGAGGGTGCAGAGGGTGCACAGGGTGCAGGGCTGGTGGAAGGTGAGGATTTTGGAGCCGGGAAGCAGCAGCCCCAGCAGGGACATGGGAGGGGAGGTGAGGAGGCTGTGCACTGCCAGGACACTGGCGAGGGAGCAAGTGACCAAAGAGGGGGAAGAGGAGTTGTTCTCCCTCCCACTCTCCCATTAAATAAAAGAGCGACTGCCAGCTGTTCTGGAAACATTTTCCCAAACTGCCAGAGTAGGGGGACTGCCCTGAAGAACTACACATTGATGCTTCGTGCTGCATTGGGAAAGCCCGTTGGATTTCACACAAGCTTCTGCTGGAGGCAGTGAGGGCAGCACATAGGCTGCATGCAGAGCACACACTCAGAAGCTGCTACCAATGCTTAGAGCTGTGGGGGACATGGGGACAGCCTCCTCCACCATGGGCGCTCACCCTGGGAACGCCACAGCTCTGCCTTGAAGGAGGCTTTTGCAAGGAGGGAAGCTGCCAGCTCTCCTGGCTCTATGCTGCATATCTAGCACTTGGGGAAGGGTCCCATCCTGCTGGCTGGGAGAGGCCACAAGGGCTCCATGGCAGTCTGGGGAGGTTGAGGAAGACCCGAAGTCACCCCGTGGTGTCAGTGGGGCAGTTGGGCAGGATGGGATGTTCCCACTGCCAGGTCCCTGGCAGATGTCTCTCAGCTAGGGAGCTAGGTCAGGTCTGGAATGAAGCACAGGTGGTTTATCTTTACAGCCCAGGACAGAGATGGTCTTGGAACAGTCCCTTGCACCTGGACAAGAGGCAGAAGGAGCAGCAGACGCTGGGGCAGGAGTGCAGTGGGGAAGGGGGACGACAGAGCCATGGCAGGATGTGTTTGGACAGTGGACAGCCCTGAGCTGCTGCCTGCTGTGACAGCTTGGGAAGCAAAGCTGGGGTTCGTCTCTGGCAAAATATCATTCTGTGCTGACTGCTGTGGGTGTCCTGGGGAGGTCAGGAGCTTTCCTCTATCATCACCCCAGACCAGGTCAGCTCTCAGTGTTGGATTCCTGCTGCTGAAATTCAGGTGTGCAGAGGATCTCCCTGCCCAGGTGTCCCTGTCCCTTCTAGCCCCCCTCACCACCCAACACCACTGACCACTGTCCTTTCCCCTCCCTGTGCAAAGGCTCTGCCTAAGGAACAAAGCAGCATTTCCTAAAGCAAAGTAGTTATAAATTTATCAGCCACAAAGCAGGTCCTTGCAGCAGCAGCTCCCACCTTGCCCCTTGGAAAGTGGCCAGCAGCCCCCAAAACACTCACCGCCTTCTGGTTGGGGCTCCTGACTTGGTCCTCCATGACCCTGGTGCTGATGTTCCTGTCCATTCCTGGGTGGGAAACGCAGAGAAGCCTGAGTGTTAGCACAGCAGCACTGGCCCCACTGTGGGTGCCATGCCTGCTCTCAGAGACCCACAGACAGAGCCCCCTCCTCAGCACAGATCCCCAGCCTTGCAGCACCCCTAAAACAGCAGCTGTGCCAAGACCTCTGCCTGTCTGTGGGGAACCAGGCTGTGTTCCCTTCCCTCCCTACCCTGCAGAACCTTGGTGTTCAGGAGTGGATAAAAAAATAACTTGCTTTACTAAGAGGTGTAAGTTCAATGCAACAGGATCCTATCCCGAGTCCTCTGGCATCTGGTGCCCTTTGCAGCACCCTCACTGCATCCTGCCTCATGTCAGAGTCCCCATCACTGCCAGCCAACGCCCTACATGGGGAAGCCAGGCTCTTCCCCCAGGAGACCGTGTAGCTGTTAATAAACATTAGCAAATCGCTGGGGTTTCCGATGGCCAGGAGTGTCGGTCAGTGTGTGCTTGTCAGTCACAGCGGGGCCGGGGTTAATGCTTGCAAAATCTCTTTTGCGGCGAAAGGGGTAGCGAGAGGGGCAGGTCTATATTTATCCTCCGAGCAGAGTCAGCAACCAGGAGTTCACAGAATCGGTTTCCTCACCCCAGGTTTAAGAGCTGCCCACAGCCTCTCAGACAAATCCAGGGGGACACCTTGCAGTGCCACCCTGCAGACCGGGGCTGGGGGGTGTCAGATTTCCCTCCATCAATGAATTACAGGCACGAGGTGATGCACTGGGGCACCGGGAGTGCACGCTGGTGCCCTGCTGCTGGAACAGCTCCAGGGTGTGATGGCAGCGTGCAGGGGCTGCCGGTCCCTGCTTGTGTCCATGCAGCTCTCGAGGAACGCTGGGGCTCGTTTTACACGTCTGTCCCAGCAGGAGCTCAGCACGATCCACCTGTTCATTCCCTTGGCCCGTTTCCAGCGGGACAGGCTGACCCTCCCTTTCGCAAGAGCCAGGCCCTGTTCAAGGGGGACAGGCTGCCTCGGCCCAGGCTGGGGCTTTGCCCGGAGGCACAGGGACATCTGCCCCAGGCTCCCGCAGGGCGGCTCGGTGCCGTCCCAGCAGGCAAAGCCCCATTTCTCCCTTTCCTCTCCCGAGCATGGCTGCGAGCCGCTCACCGGCTGTGCTAATAAACGGGCGCAGCGGGAAACAAAGAGGTCTGGCAGCTGCCCTGGGCTGCGCAGAGTTGGCTGGGCTGCCGCTCGCCCGCCGCTCGGTACCGTGTCACCGTGTGACCGCGGCCAGCTCGCCGGCAGGACGGCTGTGCCCAGAGCTGGATCTCCTGGCCAGCCTGGCGCCGTGGGGCGAGGGTTGCCTTCCCGAAGCTCGGGAACTGGGATGGGTTGCAGGGATTTTAAGTGGCATGGACAATTGAAGGCACCAGCAGCCCCCGGGGGCACACGCACCCTGTCACAGCAGCTCGGCCCTGGCACGGAACGGAGGATGGAACTGAGACCTGTCTCCTCCATCACGGGCACAGGGTCGGGGCAACTGCGCAGGAGGGGACCAGTGCCAGCCCCTCTGTCGCAGGCAGTGAGCTCAGGGCTCGTCTAGTTCATCCGAGGTAAATAACAACTGTTTTCTGTGGAGTTGATGTGCTCTTTGACATTAATTGATCCGTGCATTTGTAACTCGTCTCTCGCACCGCTGTCAGTGTACGCTTCCCCTTTTCTCCTGGGAGATGTTGGTCATTAGGCTCTTATCCAGTAAAAGTATGGGGGTTTTAGCAGAGATAGGATAAGTTTCTTTTAACTTGATGAAATATGCTTGAAATAATTACATGATTTGTACTTAGCACCTCTCAGCCCAGGGCATTAGAGTGATTTACAAGCAATTATGGACCCTGCTGGGAAGATGCTTTTATCCCCATTTTGCAGACAGGATGTGGAAAACAGGAGTTGTGGGCCTGTTCTTGCTCCTTGGCCATGGCCACAGGGAGATTGCAGAGGATTGCTGTCTCCATGGAACAGGGCACGGGCAGCAACAGGCATTGCCACCGGAGCAGAAATCTCGGTGAAATGAAAGCACCGGGGGCTGTGTCGGGACGGCTGCCCGGGACTGTCACCCGCACCGCAGGGAGCAGGGAGATGGGGAGGACGGGGCAACAGAGGCGCCAAGGAGATTTCGGAGAGGGAGGGAATGTCGTGAAGCAGCTGGACTGGAGCGGGGTGGGAGTTGGTGGAGGCTAAGGGCTGGAGAAAGATGGAGAGAGAGGCGGGGAGCCCCTCCGGCCGGGCTGCCGGTGAGTGCGCCGAAAGCTCGCAGAGCTGGACAGGACCTCCGCCCCTCCGGACACGGGGCGGGAGCTCCGTCCCTCCTCCCCAACCCCCCGGGACACGTTCACCGCGCCGGTGCCAGCGGGACGGCCCCAGCCCCGAGCCGGCACTTGGCACGGAGCCGCAGCTCGCCGGTCCCTCCCCGGGGAGCCGCGGGGCGGAGCGGAGAGGCGCAGGCGCGGCGGGGCCGGGGCTGGTGCCGGTGCCGGTGCCGGGGCTGTGCCGCCGCCGTGGCCCGGCGGGCTGCGGCGGGAGCGGCGGCAGCATGCGGCAGTCCCTGACTCAGCAGCGCCCGGCCGGCGTGGCCCTGCCCGACTCCGTGGGTGAGTGCCGGCTCGGGGGGCATCCCGCCGGCCGGGGGGCGCGGGGCCGTGCGGGGCGCTGGGTCCCCGGGGATCCCGTGATTCACCCGCCGGGGCTGCGGCGGCCGGGCCACCCCGCCACTCTCCGCCCGCCCCGCTCCGGCAGGGCGCGGGTTCGGCCGCGTGTTCCCGCGGCCCCGGGCCGTGCGGCGGGACCCCGCGGGCGGTCACCCCGGGCGCAGGCGGCCGCGGCATCCTTGGGAGCGGCGCGGAGCTCGGCCGCTGCCCTCCCGCACCCGCAGCGGCCTCGGGCACCTCTCGGCCCGATGGCGATTCCCCTGCCCCTCGGCCGCCCAGCCGGCAGCATCCCGCAGCCCCGCCGTGCGCTGCCGGGCCGCAGTGGGAGCCGCGGGGTCACAGCTGCCTCGGTGACGCGGTGTTAGCTGGAAAACGGGAGGAAAGCGGAGGGGTGGCAAGAGAGGCTCGGTGCCACCTGCCCCCGGTGCTCCCGGGCCAAAACTTTGAGCTGGTTTCTTCCTTGGGCTGCTCTGTGCCTATTCTTCGCTTCTGCCTTTTCCCCCCAAGGAACAAGATGGAGAAGTCGGTCCTGTGTCTGTGCCATCTTGTCCATTTTCTTCTAATAATCGGGAAAAAAACAGAAGTAAATCAAGGGCAGTTCAAAGATATGCGTTATTGCAAACTTTTAAAGTAATCTGGAAAAACCTGCTACAACCTTGTCTTTAGAGTGGCTTGTTTATGACAATTATAACAAGAGGATATTTCTGATGCTTAAAACAAAAATGATCATTCTAAAACTAGTGCCCGTTTGGAGTGCCATTTTGGCAAAAGCAGTAGCCGGGCTGTGGGTAGCATTAATTTCTTTACAGCTCCCTCACACCGTTAAGCACAGCGTTTTGGATCACCTTGGCTATTTATGTTGTGGTAAGCACTGCAAGTTTTAGGGTATCTGTTTGGGATAAATCACAGAAAAGGTTATTGGTGTCTCTTAAAAGAAGAGCTGTCAAAGCTGCTGTAGCTCAGCTTCTGTGTGTAGAGCTATACCGAGCTCAGGAGCAAAGAGGAAAATGATCTGATGGGGAATACTTTCAGCAGAAATTAATGTTGAGGGAGAGGATTTTGTCAGAGCAGCCCTTCAGCAGCTATTATAGAGATAGTGGCTATAAGTCTGTGTATGCTGAAGCAGCTGCAGGCATCCTTACAGAAGTACAAAACCACTTTCTCTGCACACACATAGCAAATTGTTTTCAGAGAAGGAAAAAATGTAATTAATATCCCAATGCAGAGCTGAAGTGGAGGTAATCACATTATCTCTTCAGTTTCTCATCTCTCTTCAATATCAAGTTAAGAGATTATGGCTGGTTTTGTCAGAACTTGAAGTAAAAGCTTTTTTTTTTTTTTTAATCTTATGAGGAACATTGAAAAGCTTTGAGAAATTTTCCAGTTGAAACCTTACGTTTCTCTTCTCTATTGAATGTTGGTGTGTCCCAGTCCTGAGCTGGGAACACAGAAATGAAGAGTGAAAAACATGGTGGTGCTGAAACAAGTACAGCATTTATAAATGGTGTTCCAGGCTGCTTCTTTTAGAGTAATTTTCTTCAAAAATGCTAGTGCCAGATGCTCTGGTTTTAAGGGAAACAGCACATTTTGCAGGTGTTCTCATGGTAACTTTTTGCAGCATCTGTGATGGCAATGCATGATCATGGGTTTGGGTATGTGAGTGTTGTGCTCATGAGCCCACAGATTTATCCTCTGCTCATTTGCCAGTCAAACTGGAGCAGTAGTCAGAAGTTTGGTAATCACGTGGAAGCAAGATGGGTTCATCCTTTCTCTGCTTTCAGAACTAATCTATGTAAGGAGCAGCAAATTTTCTCCAGTTTTGGTCCCACTGCTATGGATTTTTAAGGCATTTATGGGGCACTTGCATTTAAATGGTTACATTGAAATTGAAGTGTGGCACAATGATTGTATTTGGAGGGCAACACATGCAGAATGGCTTAATGTCTTAATGAATTTTGAATGATTTAGACGACTAGATTTCATAATATTAACTTATTTGGCAGATTTAGGAACACAACCCCAAATGTGACCTGGAGCAAACAGCCAGGTACCTTTATCTCCAACCTGTAAAACATGGCTTAAACCACTAAGGATCATTGATAAAATATCCAGCCTGAATCTTGGGGTTCTCTAGCAGTTATTTCATAATTTTGTTTGAAATTAGAACTGTCTAGCTATTTTTTCCAGCTAAGGACTAACCAGTTGTCAGGCTCGTTGCTTTTAGGACCAGTGATGTCCCAGTGGTGCAGTCAGACCTGTGCTCTGGAACATGAGCAGAAGGTTTGTGGGTGGAGAGCTTTCCTTCCAGAGACACTGGTCAGTCAGAAAGGACAGTGCCTTTTTTTATAAACCTCTCTTACCTTTCATCTAGGGCAGGGAGGTTGGACTAGATGACCTCCAGTGGTTTTTTCCAACATGTGATTCTGTGCCCTCCTTCTGTTGGGCTTTTAAGCCCCAAGTTTAGCCCTTGGCTGTGATTTCAAGCTCATCTGGTTGCTGTGGGTAGAATGGTCCAGCTCCTGCATCAGGCTGGAGCAGGTGTGGAGGAGCAGTGGGGAGCTGCTGTGCTTTTCCCTGCGGAGGGAGGGAGATCACTGTGTGTCCGTGTGGCTGTATCAGGGTAGCTGTTGGGGTGAAAGGATCTCTTTATCTGCTCTGCAGATACACACACCCTGTGGGCACCATGGGCATGCATATTGGAGACAAAAAGCTGCCCAGCAGGGGTTTGTGTGCTCCACTTTCTGGAGAATTTGGACAAGGAGGTTGTGTTTGGCTTGAGCAAGTCTTCCCCCATGGCCTTTCTGCAGGTGTTTTATCTGGCTGGGCACAGGCTGCCAGGGAGCCCCTGAACAGTGGGCATTCCCAGGGTGGTTTGCTTTAGGGAATGCTCTCAGCAATGGTGAAAGCTGCTCCTTGCCCTTGGGACACATTCCTGCCCTTCTCCAAAACACCCTGAGAAGTGCTGGGAGCCTTTGGGGTGGGAATGCCCTTACCTGCTCCTGGGACATGCTGGAGAGCCCCAGGCTCTGGGAATGGGATTCACAGAGAGTGTGTCAGGGGTCCTTGCAGTCCGTTATCCTACCAGCTGTTCTTGCAGGTGCTGGGTTATATCTACATATTATAAGAAATATGATCAAAAGGATTGTTCCACAAAGTGACACAAAGATGGCAAAGCACATGCAGACCAAACACGCCCCTAAAGATGTTGCTGAGCGTAGTGTCGCAGCCAGCTTTGCTCCTGGCTGGTGGAATCACTCTTTTATGTTTATGCTCATCTGGGAGATCTATAAATATAGAAAAGAAAAAAAACCCTCGTCGTTAGGCAGCTGTAGATGAGTTTTACTAATCCACAAATTCATTATTCAAGCGTCTAAAAATACCTGGTCCTTGCTGAAAGTAGAGGATGATACTACAGGAGAGGGAGAAGAGGCTGTTACTGGTGATGTCTCATTTGCATGGAAAATTGTGGATGCCTTATGATTACAGTCAAATTTCCCCCCCTCAAAACAAGCAGCATGCAGTGTGGTTATTTAGCTTGATGTAAGTAGACAGATCAGAAAGTATATAAATGTCTAATGGGAATATTTCTCATTAGCTCAATTGCTTCTGGCCAGAGGGGCTGGGAGACTCCTATGTATCTAAATGAGCTTTGCAGAGTTGCAGTTCTTCAGGCTCTCTTCATCTACGTCAGAGCAATGATAAGTAACTGTGGATTCAGATGCCCTAGTAACGCTTGATAAAGCATGTTAGTGAAGGTGAAAAGCGACAGCCAAACCCAAAAATATTCTCTAGTTAGGAGAAAGGAAATTCATCGTGCTGTGGTTGGTGGTGGGAGGAGAAATTTGTGGTGCTGTGACTCTCCCCAGATGGAATCAGCAAATTCTGTTGTGTGTGTGTGTTTTTAGGGTCGTTCAATAGAAGAAAAAGAAATTCCCTCTACGTAACTGTGACTCTCCTCATTGTGTCAGTATTAATTCTAACGGTGGGCCTAGCTGCTACAACAAGAACCCAAAATGTGACTGTTGGAGGTTATTACCCAGGGGTTATTGTAAGTATAGAACTCCTAGGTAGGTCTAGAAAACTTATTGCCTACAAAGTCCCTTGTAATGCTGAAAATGTTATAAAGGGTGATCTTGTCCTGAATATTTTGCTCAGCTACTTCATTGCCATTTGATTTATTTGTTTTATTATTATTTTGCACCTGCTGCTCATTCCCATGCAAAAATCCCATCCAAGTGGCAGCTTCCTCTGAGCTTAGGTAATGACATGCTTTTGGGCTAGTGACAAGACAGATGAATAGGTTTCATGTCAGTCAAAGCAACATCAGAACTCCTTTGTTTGCCTAGATCACACTAAGCCTGGGCAGAAGGCAAAGAAGGACCATACTGCTAAAATCAGTGGAGAGACCAGGTCTTGAGATACAGGTAACATGAACTTGTGGTCATAAAGTTCACTTGCAGAAGTGTTTAACAAATTGGAGTCCCTGGATGAGGAGCTGTGGCAGCTTGCCAGGGGAGCATGTACATCAAAGCCTCAAGCACATCCATTTCTTCTTTTTTGTTATCAGCAGCTGAAAATGGGAAAGGACAATCTTGTAGCTTCAAATGGCTTAATTTAGAGAAGAGCACTGGCGTCCAGCCTTCCTGCAGTTAGATGTCTATTCTCCTGCAGAAGCAGGAGGGGCAAGTACATCATGACCCTCCTGGCATGAGCAGAGGTCTAACACGAGCTGGAAAGCAAGTCCTGCTCTGTTCCTATGCATGTCTGAGATATGCTGAAGAAGAAGCACTGAACTGCAGTCAGATGGGGTGTCTTAGCAGATTAAATGCAGCCAGTAGCCCCAGCTAGAGGCTCCTGGTGTAGCAGCTGTAGAGTGCTGCACATTTGGTTTTGAACCTTGAATTTGGAGGCTTGAAACCATTCCAGACAACCAGGTGGAGACTTGTTCTTGCCTTATTGCTGTTTGATTTATTTGCCATGCATTGCTGATCTCAGGGAGCTCTATACTTCTCTGTGCCCAAGCTCTTCTGTGACTGAAGAAAGCCCCTTTACAACCATTACAGTGTGGAGCATTGTTGCAGATTATATTTGGCCTCTTTGGTTTAGGTTTTCTGGCTTTGTCCCAGTATCTCCTGCATTTAGGCCTGAACTTTTTCAGAGAGAAGTATAGAGGGAAGGTGTTGAGAAAGGTGACAGGCTGGCTCCAGACTCTCCACACTCCCCCTGCACTGTGTCAGCCTGAGCTGAACCTCGTGCTTCAGAGCAGGTCCTGCAGACTGATGCAAATGGGCAGAGCCTGCTGTTCACGTCCCCTTGACATCTCCTGAGCTATTTATGGTCTGGGAACATCAGCATCACTTATGCTTTTTTAAGGCTTAGTCTACTCAAAGAATTAATGAATTCCTGGGCTTGGGAAGGGTGCTGACTTACTTTATTCAGAGGCACCCTGGTAATTTGTGTTTGTCACCAATTTCCCCCTCTCGCTTCGTTAATCTGCTCTGTGGAAATGTGTGATGACCTCACCTGTCCTGCTGCACAGCAAAACATTTCAGTGTGCTGTTGGATGCTTCAGCAGGTGCTTAAAATAGCTGATGTTTCATAACAAGCTGGGATTTCTCCCTTTACTGGGGAAAAAGGGCTGGCTGTGGTGCATGAGTATTTGATGAGTTGTCCTCAGTCAGACAGAGCCAGAAGTCTTTTTGTATGCTGGATGACTTCTCTGTGTGTAGACCAGTTCCATGACTGGGATGATCTTAGGGAACACAGAATCATAAAATCATAGGATATTCTGAGTTGGAAGACCCATCAGGATCATCAAGTCCAACTCCTGGACAACCCCAAGAATCACACCATGTGCTTGAGTGCATTGTCCAAACACTTCTTGAACTCAGACATCAGATGGCTCATCATTGCCATGCCTAATGCACCCTTCTTTCCTCCTTCAGCTTGTGTTTCTTGGGCAAACATCTCCTGTGCAAGGAGGAAGCATGCAAAGATGTGTTCCTCAATGCAGGGGATTATCTTCCCAGGTCTCTGCTTCCAAGGAAGGACAGAACTGGCACTGCAGACCTTCCACACAGCAGTAGGATTTTGTTTGGTTGGGTTTTTCGAGGATTTGAGGTTGGTTTTTTTTTCCCAAGCAGCTCAGTTCCTTTTTTATACAACTGGAGAAGCTGAAGCAGAGGGTGCAGTGACATCCTGTAGCCAGGCTGCCTTCACCCTCCTCCATGACCACCCACACCTTCACAGCAACATCAGTGAGCTCCTTGGCTGTCTCTGTGGGAAATGTCCTACCTGTGGCTGATGGCTGAGCTGGGACAGGGAAGCCTGGAGTGCAACAGTGGTGCTCAGCAGACAAGAGTAAAGCTCAGATGCAGAAGGGAAGCTCCTCTATGGAAGTGAGACTGTGAGATATATGTGTTGTCTCCAAGTTTTAACAGCTGCCAGAATCTGTGTAAATGACTGACCTTTCTTAGCCTTTCACTGGCAAACCTCTTCTGTTGTGGTTCCTTGCCAAAGATGTTGGCTTGAGGCTTTACTCTGGAAAAGCACATTCATTTTGTGTCCTGTCCTCCTTTCAGACAGACATCCCAGGGGACCACATCTACCAGCAAATAAATGATGCAACTAATGCAGATTACTAAGATCTCTTTGTCCCATCCACAGAAGAATAAGTCGTTTTTCCATTAGTGCAATGAGAATTCCTGCTAATGAGAATTCACCAATTTATTTGGTCTTCACCTGCTGGATGTACAGACTTGCTCTAATTTCTTCTTTTTGAATTATCCTAAATTATCTAAAGCATTTCACCTTTTGGTTTGAGGCTGCTCTGAAACACCATGTGGATATTTCTTTTAAAGTTCAAAGGACACAAAACATTTTTCTTGAGCGTTTGCCTTAGGTGTGTGTTGCCACACAAGTTCCTTCTGCTAAACATCCCCAGACTGAAAATTATGCCTAGATCCACATCACTGTTAATGCCTGGATCTCCCAATTTTTTTTGCATGGAATTGAACTATAAATCTCCTGGTACCTCAGGAAGGTGGGGATGTTGTTTGCCCAAGCTGAACAAAACAACAAGCCCAGAAAACCTGGCAGATCAGTGTGGGCAGTTCAGCAGTGCCCTGAGTCTCTGCCCTGCCTGTCTGCCACTCCAGTGGTCAGCAGCTCCTGGCTTCATTGCTGTGCTCCCCACCATGGCAGTTTGTCCCTGATGTGGGACAATGGTCTGCACGACTCAGAGTGCAGGGCAGGCAGCAGGGAAGCAGCAGCCTGATCAGCTGCTCTCCTTTAATCCCTGCTGTTTGAGCCAGCTGCCCTCCCTGCCTGCAGCACTGCACCAAAGGTTATGGGCTTAAGCAGGGCAAGGGAAGATTGAAGACCAACTTTTCATCACTTTTGTGTCTGCTGATCTCTGCACATGCCTCTGCCTGTTAGTACTGGATTCATTAAACCTTTGTTTTCTATTCCTGGATCTTAAAGTGTCAATTCCAGGTTAGTTGACTCATTTTTGAATCACCACAGCTTGTGTTGTGCCTTGTTCTTCTTCCTGGGGAGTTGACCAGTTACTGGGCATTCTCACACAGATCTTCACTGGCCCCTGGTCTGTTGTCTGGATTTGCATCTTCTTAATATGACAGATCCAGCTGTAGGACTTTTCCAGAATTTCTCATTTTGCCAACCCATGGATGTGGGGTTGGATATGCTCTACACCAACCAATTTCTTTCTCAGTGTGACACAGAACTACTTTTGCATCTCCCCTCTTAGTCCAAGGTTCCTGCCTGAAGTTTCTGTTTCTGTCTGAGGTGTGCTCTGTCTTAGAAACTTCTACTTAGTGTAGCTTAAGGCTGTGGAGAAAGGAGGTGGGAAATTGCTTTCCTGGCTGACTTCACTGAGCTGAAATAGGTGTTTTCAGTTACAGCAGCAAGAAAAGATGCTTTTGCTGCAATAGCTTATTCTGTTGGCTGGGCCAGTGTGAGCTCTTCTGGTAGAACACCCTGGCTGATGCATCCTCACCCCTGGAAATGAGGGAGGAGTAAGAGAAGGCAGAAAACTGCTAAATCTTCCAAAGTGTAAATCTCCCCTATTTCATACTTCACATTGAGAAGCTCTCTGAGTTAGAAACTGAGGTGATTGCTACATGTTCAATGAGGTCCCAGAAAACTGGTCCTGCAGGTGTTAGTACTGTGGTCCTGCTAGGTTTGCATCTGGAGGCTCCTCAGTGTTTGCAGGGTTGTTCCAAGACTGCAATGCATATCCTCATCCACCAGCCATTTCTCAGCATCACTGGGCGGGATGGAATTCAGAACTCATCCTTTTGGTTTCTACACATGCTTTTATTGTCACATGTGGGATACACCTGATAGTTGCTGCTAGTGAGAGACTCCACTGATTTCCTGCTGAAGGAAGAGTGCTCATGCATCAGCAGAATGTTCTTTTGCTGCTTCTGGATTTAATTATGTTCTGTCTGTATGTAAAATATGTTGGGTATCATCCTGATCTAAATGCTAACAATACATTGTTTTTCAGCTTGGTTTTGGATCATTCCTTGGAATAATCGGATCAAACTTGATAGAAAACAAAAGGCAAATGGTAAGTTCTTTATAAAAACTTAACTTAAAAAATGACAGTAACTCAAATACCGTGTGTAAAGAGTATTAGGTTTTCCTAACTCTTCCAGGGTAGCATACATCTTGAGAACTGGAGATGGTGTCTGGCAGCCTTGGAGCAGCACCCAGTGGGCACTCTGCCTCTGCTCAGCTCTCCCGGGAGAGGGCTGCAATCCCCTGCCCGGTGGTTGCCCCAGGCTCTGGCAGGGAGATCCCTCCAGCCTTCCTCGGGCTGTCCCTGCAGCCTGTCCCGCTGGGCACTGCCTGCTCTGGCAGGGATGGAGGGGCTCAGGGGTCAGATTAGCAGGGTGTGCTGCTGACCGAGGCTAAGGCAGGTTCTGCAAAGGGAGATGGGAGAAATTCCCTCCTGTCCAAATCCCAAGTCTGCCTTTGTGCTGCTTTTGCTTTGCAAACAGTGTGCTCCCTGCAGAGCAGGAGGAGAGGGTGAGGCAGACCCTGCAGGAGGTGACTCTGCCTTTCCCACAGTCAGACAGGGTGCAGGGCAGGTGAGTTTCCCAGTGGACATTTTTTGTGTTTTCAGCCTGGCTCGGCAAGAGCAACATAATCCTGTTCTTTCTGTCCTAGCAGGGTTTCAGCCTCTTGCTCATCATGAATTAGCAGCATGTCAGTGTCTGGCTGAGCAATGACCATGCTGTGCCAGTCCTGGACTCTTCACAGGAGTGTCCACAAATGACACTGTGCCTCTGACTTGACTTGTTTGGTTATTCTGAAGAGCCCTGGGTAGCCTGTGCTTATTCCTTTCATCTCTCTGTCATTTTGTGTCCTAAAAAACAGTCATGACCCAGCTTTGCAGGGATTGCATCACTGCTGCCTGGGCTGGCAGCGAGCGTGTCTCTGCTCTGACCGCAGAGAGGACACGAGGTAGCTGTCACTTATTGTCCCTGTGCTTTAGTCACACGTCCTCCTTACCCAGGAGCACTTCACAGTGGCAGCTTTGTCCACTGCATGTTTCCCTAATACTGCTGGCCATGGAGGATTTATTTTTATCTTCTGTGAACTTCCCCTGTGTCCTAGTTTGCTAAAAGGCAGCCTCGGTCTGGCTTCTTGTGCAGCTGAGGGCAGAAAAAGCCAAAAGCAACTTGTGCAGCTGTGATCTTGTGCTGTTTCTGTCTGTGAGGTGTCTGGGGAGCCTGAGGAGTGGAGTGAGCCAGTGTGGGGAGAGCTAACCTGAAGGAGCACTTCTCACTTATCCCAGCTGCTGACAGGAACAGACCTCTCTGTTTTTTTCTCACCCAAGTGTATTGCCTTCCATGCCATGCCTCTACAAAGGAAGGGAGAGCTCTGTGCCCACAGGGAGGGCTGGCAGGCAGCTCTGGCACACACACTACTGCCCATGCAGCAGCTTCCAAGTGAGGAGTCAGCAGTTTACAGTGCCCTTATGACAGCCATCCATGCCATGGAGAAGTAAGGACCAGCAGGGGCTGTACCATTGCCTGAAGGGAACCTCAGCCCAGGACACTTCTGCTTTGTGGCTCCTGCACTATCTGAGCTCAGTTTGCCTTTTGCTGTCCGAATGCTACTCGGTGTGGCTGACTTCACCTGGAGTTAGATGAGTGAAGATCAATCAATAATATCACATGGCTCTAGAGAGGGACTTCTGCTTGCTACAGTAACAGTGTTATCAACCCCTAATCAAAAATCTTGTTGGCAAGTTGATAACTGTGATTTTTAAAATTAATTTGTACATTTCTAATTGCTGTTTAATTTCTTTTCTCTATCATAAATTCTCAGTGTTTGGTTTTCAGGCTTTTCTTTCTACATCTGAGAGGGGAAATGATGTAAATAAAGTGAGCAAACCCATTTCTAGCATCCCATCCTTATCTCTTGATAGGGCTGTTATGAAAGTATCACTATTAACCTTGTATTTATTTTAAACCACCATATTAGCAGCTCCTATCTGTGAGCAGAGATGACCGACAAATTCCCTAATTGTATATATTTAGTGTTTGGCTCACTTCCCATCTCCAAGGCTCGTGCTATTTAGGGAGAATATCCTCTTTCGTGTGTGTATGAAACAAAGGGCAGGACTGAGAAAAACTAAACTTGCTACAGAATAACCTAAGCCATAAACCCCATTTGTTCCACCAAGACTGCACTTTTTCTCCTTGAGTGGTTTCACTGGTTTGGTAGTGAGACAATGTGACTTTGTAATGGATAGTGTGAGTTGGGATCCAGACATGGAAATGGTGGGGCTGAGTGGGGAGGAAATGCAGGAGTTTGCAGCTGACAGAAACAGGATCAGGGCAGGATCTGGTCCTGGAAAACTTGTCACCTGCTGCCATCTGCAAGTACTTTGTGGCACAGCATCTAATATTCCATAACAGCTTGTTGTGACCATGACGTGCTCGTGTGGTCACTGGGGTCATTTCCCAGCCTGCTCTCTCTGCTGCTGCAGGTTCAGTGTCTGTGCCTTGAATACTTGCCTTGTCTGTGTCCTGTACCTGGATAGGAGATTATTTCTGGTTTACCTGCTGAATGCTTTCACGCTGATTTTGAGAATGGTCAGGATGAGGCCAGTGGAAGAGGATCAGACCTGTCTGACTGCCCTCCCCGAGCTGCAGGTGGAGGGAGATCTCTGTCTCTGCAGCTGCCCCAAGCCAGGAGAGGCTGGATGGGCTGGGTTGCCACAGCCTGGCAGCAAGGAGCCCAGCCAGGCTGCTGTGAGGATGTACACCACCGATGGCATCGGCTGGCCACCTGCCTTCTGCTCTCATTTGGGCTTGCACCTGCATCCCAGTGTTCCCTGCAGGCACAGCCCCAGCAGAGAGGTTCACACACTGCATCTCCAGCATCCTCACAGCTCGGTAAGTGTTCACAGCAGCAGCTCCACACAGTGCTCCGAGGTGAGGAGAGAAGAATTCTCTCCATTCTCTCCAGGGAAGAGTTAAGGACAGCAGCAGCCAGAAGAGGTGTATTCTCAGCCCAAGTTTAGCCTTTTGGAGTCATGGAAAAATCTGCATTACTCTATCAAGTCCCCAGAGAAGCAGGCTGGCACAATGCTGCTACTGCTGCTGCTCTGCCAGAGCAGACACACGTCCCACTGCCTGTGCAGCCCGGGCAAACATTTGGGTCATTGATTGCTCGAGGGCTTATTGACTGTGGTTTACATACCCTTGTGGAGAGGGCACAAATCACTCGGTTGTGGAGAGGCAGATGATACTTTGCTTTGTTTTCCTTTCTCAGTTGGTTGCATCGATCGTCTTCATCAGCTTTGGTGTCATCGCTGCGTTCTGCTGTGCCATAGTAGATGGTGTCTTTGCTGCCAGACACATAGTAAGTGCTTCCAGGAAAACACAGCTCCTGCAATGCTTTTACTCTAAGAAAACAAGTGATGGTGTCTGCAGCCCTGTATCAGGCTGCATCAAACCCTGTAAATATATATCACATGCTGAATGCTGCTTTAAATTACAAGCTTTAGAAAAATGTTATCATGTTTTTAGAATATTTTAAAATTAGTGAAAAGCACTAAGATCTTAAAGCTTTGCTTTGGGGTTTTTCTGGCTTTATGTGTTTACTGACTCACAACTCTTAAGAGGTAATGTGAATTACAACTATTGCCAAGGGACAAAATATGAGCAGTAACATCTATTTTGTTTTAAATGTAGGCAGAGCTAATTCTTAATGCAGAGTGAATCACTGGATGCTGTAGTAGAATGAAGCAATTTGATACGAAGGTCATTGAAGCATTACAGTAGAAACAGGAAGCATTTGCAGTAGGTTCTCAGTTTCCATTTGGTGACTTAAAAAAATTATGAGCTAGTGCTGTCATGACCAATCAGTAGTACAGTGGGATGTGCAAAAGCTTTAGTTATTAGTATAGAAATAAAAAGACACGATTCCATTTCAGCTTTTTGATTGAAATTTATAACTGCAAACAGATTTTTGTCCTGTAACTATGCAATTCAGTAACTTTTATTGAAATTTTTTTGCAAAAAAGGATTAAAAAGACAGATTTGGAGTTTATTTGTATCAAAATGGAACGGCATTCCAGAAGGTCAGAATTACCCATGAAGTGGAAGCTCCCTGTGTCAGCTGGCTAGTTATGCTCCTTGTGAAGCTGGCTCTTCTTGCCTGCCCCTGAGTATTCCAGTGGTGGAAAGGTGGCTGGATGGCAGGATTTGCTGACAGAGCAAAGGGCAGCTCTGCTCTCCTGTGTGATAGGTGTCTGTCCATCTGGACAAAACCAGCTGGTCTCAGCCATCTCTGAGCCCCTTTGCAAGGGTGTGACCGCATGGGTTGAATGGTTGAAGGGCTTTTGGCCTCACTTTACCACCTGGCAGTCCAAAAATGTCACCATCTTGCTGGGGATGTGCTCCTGCCAGGCCAGCACGTAGCATTCTCCCTATTGCCTGCTGCTGCCACTGCCCTGCCACCCCCAGCTTTGGATCAGACACCCGGAGAGCCAGTCTGGCTGCTCCTGGGAAGGGAACACTGATGTAGATACACCTCCAGCATTGCCTTCCCTGAGGTTTTGCCCTGGAGACCAAGCTGCCCCAAAGAAAGGCATTAATGCATATTTGCTGGCTGAATTGCTGGTGATCCTCCCGAGCTTTCCCTCAAGACACTGCAGAGCTCAGGAAAACAAATTTGCTAACAATTAGAAATTGTTATGATTCAGCATGAAGAACCCTCCAAAACAGGTCAGGCAGACCTGGGATGCCTTGCAGGATGTAAATCCTCCAGTTCAGGATGGCCACCATCACCCACGGAGCCCAGCTTAAGAGCCTGCTCCTCCTGTGTTGCCTGTAACAAATTCATGCTCCAAGGACCAGGTTAAACATCACCCAGGCTCGAGGGGCTGGGCTGGGGGGCTGCAGAGCAGTTGCTGTATTGAGGTGCTGCTGTGAGATCAGGGTCTCTGCAAAGCCTGGTGCCTTTCCCCAGACCCTTAGGTAGATTTTGGTTTTGCAGCAGGGCTAAGCCTGGTGCTTTCTCTCTGGCAGGATCTGAGGCCACTGTATGCAGGGCGATGTCAGTACTACTCCAAGAGCACCACCCCACCAGAGGTGAGAGCACCTTCTGCTGTGTCCTGGGAAGGGACCAGCTTCTTGGTGCAGGTGGGGGAACCTGCTGCCAGGCGGCTGCTCCAGTCCTGGAGGTCTGCAAAGTGGGAAGAGGGTGGGAGGCTGGCCTGGGGTGGGAGCAAGATGCTGGGAGGACTTGGGAGGTGAGTTCTTCCACTTGCTGCCTCATTAGTGAAGGAGCAGATGGAGAGGAGGGGATGTGGGATAGGAAAATTCACCAGTTTCTCTGGATCCTTAGCTGTGCATTCATTACAGGATCAGGGTGGTGGGTTAAGAGTTCAGACAGCAGTAATTTCTGTGGATATGAGCAGCATGCACCAGCCTCTGCACCTCTCCTGTTGTCTTCTCCTAAGAGAACCCTGGTGAGCATGGCTGATCCTGCCCCATACTGATAGTGTGTATGGATAGTGTGTCTTTGGCTGCCTTTGCTGAGCACTGATTGTCTGTAGAGCTTTCCTCACAAGTACCCACTCAGTTTTGAATAACCACTGTATTCCAAATTAGAATGCCTGCTTGAGGTGGAAATGAAGTGCTACACAGCAACATGGGTGCGGTCCACTGTCTTTTCAGGCAAAGACTGTCCATGTGAACTCGGGTTTTACCACCCAGAGGCAGACAATTAAACACTTGGATCAGTTCTGCACCACTGCAGAATCTTGCTCTCGCTTGGGTCATGCTATTGACAGCTCTGCTCTGCGTTGCTGTGGGGTGAGGTGCGTTATTCAGCAACGCCCTGGCTGTTTGTGAGAGTTGCAAAACCTCCTTCCTCTGCAGACACGTGCTTGTCTGTGAGTTCCCCAAAATTAAACAGAACGGCTGGGCTGTTCTGGTCTAGTGCATCTCCGTTCCAGTAATGAAGGACTTTGTAGGAGCAAGATAAGGAGAGAAAAATCTGCCAGCGGCTAATCTGGAGATCACTGAGAAATCTACATGTAAAGCAGGCCAAATAGCACCAGAAACCGTGTTTGGGGATTGTGTCGTTCCGTGCTTCATGTGTTTTTTCTGTATCCACAGGCGGTCTGTCACCCCCAGCGCCGTGCCCCCTGCACACCGAAAATAAAAACCAACACCTGCTTCTGCTGTGACCTGTACAACTGTGGGAAGTAAGCAAAAAATGCCACTCCTGGCCATGGGAAGGGCGAGCAGTGCTCATGCTCGTTTGCAATAGTTTGCAGCTTGTTTGCAGAATAGTATCGGTTAGTGACAGTCATGGGAGGAGATGTTTTGTTTGTTAGCAGCAAGGAGTCCCAGGCAAAAGCTAACCAAGTAAAGGTGGGTTGGAATACACCAAGGCCATCCCAGCTATGGGTGAGCATGCTCTGGCCAGCCCAGCTGGAAAAACGAAGGGCACAGGAGTTTCCATTGCTCTCGTGCTTGGTGTCCTCCTCAGGTGTTCCACCTATTGAGTGTCCCTTGTCTTAACACCTTCCTTCTCTGTTGGCACTGGAGCTTTTCTTTTAGAATATTGAAGACGCAAAAACTGGGACACTGTTATTCCTCACGTTGTCACCATTTCATTCCCCACCCTGCCAACAGGGAGGAGAGTTCACAGGCTGGTGCCATCTGCGTGTTCACAAAACGGTGTCCTCTGTGCCCAGTGAATGTCTTCCGTGGTCACACGGGGGTTGGGAGGTGAACCAGCACTGTGCAATGAGTCAGGAGGTTGTTGTTCCCAATCGAGAAGCACTGCAGAGTGATCACACCACTGAGATTCTGCTGCTGTGCCTAAGCCAGCTTAATTTACAGCATGCGCTGCTTATACCATGTGGAGTGTCTAATGTGTGTCAGCAAGCAATTAATAAATTGATTTTTTTACTGCTGGCTCTTGCCTAGGGCTGTTTCAGGCTTAGCATTTCTCACACTACTTAGTTGGGCTTGCCTCCATTTAAATAATTGGCTGTGGTGGAGGAAGATCAAAAGCTGTTGTTGGGAGAGGGTGGGTGGTTCTCTGTGCTGGGAGGTGTGATCCCTGCTCTCTGTAGGACTTGGTGTGTGTGAAGGAGGAGTGAAGCTCATGCTTTTCTTGAGCAGTTTACAGAACACAATCCCTTTTCACTAGCTGAAGAGACCTATATACAGACAAGTGATTGGAAACTTGAAACTTTTCTGTATTTCTTTTGTTTTTGTTTTTCCCAGTCAGGCTGGTTCAGGGACCTGCCCCTGGAGCCATTTTCCCCTCTCTGATAAAAGATGTCAGTTGTTGCCATTTTAATCTTGCTTTGTATCACACAAACATCCTGCACTGAGGAGGTGCTGGTTCTTTTGGGATCTCAGGAAGGGAGGCACAGACACTCAAGATTGATTAGTGCACATGTAAAGGATGGAAATCATCGGAAGAGTGGCAGCAATCTTGCATACTGTCCTGTGCCCATCCCACCCAGCCAGCACTGCCCTGGGCCACAGCTGCTGCTCCCCGGGGCACAAACTGATTTCCCAGGGAAATTCCAAGACCAGTTTGTCCTTGGGAAGCCTCCAGAGCCCCTGTGGAGATTTCAGATGAAAGAAATAACTGGCAGGTTCAGACACAAAGTCAGTTGTTTGAGAGCAGAGTGAGTCCTTGGAGCAGGGAGATGTTGATGCCACAAGCATGGGATCTAGGAGGCTTTATCTCCACTGCCTCGGTGGTAAGGTCCAGGTTATCACTGAATTGCTGAATGCATTTGACTCTCCAGCTGCTGAGGTTTTATATATGTGGTGCATTTTTTAATCATCATTGTTGTTTTTTTCCTAATCTAGCAGAGTAGAGATTTCTGGGGGGTACTATGAATACATTGATGTCAGCAGCTGCCAGGACATCATCCACCTGTACCACTTGCTCTGGTCAGCAACGATTCTGAACATAGTCGGGCTGTTCCTAGGGATCATTACAGCAGCAATACTTGGAGGCTTTAAAGACATGGTAAGAGGGTATCAATTTCTCTGTGCATTGAAGAAAATAAATCAGGCAAATTGCCTTTAAAAATAATAATGAGAACTATTGGTATTTCGATGCAAATGATCTATGCATTACTACAATCAGGGTGAAAAGAAGGGCAAGAAGTAACTGTAAGGAAAAAGTGGAAGTGATTCATTTTTCTGATCTTCTTGTCACCACCTGAGCACAGTTAGAAAAGATTAACAGAGCTGAGAGATTGTATTTTCAAAAGGAACCTTCACAGAAGTGTTGGCAACACCAGGATGATTAAAAATACGCTCTTTCTTAAAAATTGATCTTCCTTTGCATAGCATTCACATTCTACAAGTAAATGTGTGGTGGTGGCTCATTAGTTGTTGATTTTGTAGCAGTCTGAGCCTTGCAGATTGTTTAAGCAGCTGTGTTAGGCTGAAATTCTCCATCTAATTTCTTCATAGTGCAGAACCTGAGGGGGTTTGAACTGGGGATCAAAACCAAACTTCATATAATGAAAAAAAAAGCTGTTCTAACAATGTGGGCTTTGAAATACCCTCACTTTACCAGGCTGCCTCTTACCTTCCATGCAGTTTGGTTCTAAACAGCACAAATGAATGGGTAGAACAGAATGTTCAACAGATGCATTTGGGGTTTTTTCAGTCTCTGTGACTCATTTGGAATAATACAAAAAGAGACACATAGAAAACAGTATTTGTTGTCCTGGCTATACGTTTTTCTTACAAAGAAATCTTGGGCCCTGCACTAAGGGTACTTTATTTCAGAACTCTGAACTATTTTCAGATTCACCAATATCTTCCCAAATAAAACATGAGACACATTCCCAGCTGTGCATCATAGCCCTTTGAGATTTGATCCACACCAGAAAGCCTGTAAACCCCTGCAGAAAAAGATGTAGAGAAGTGTCTATGAACATCAGTACAAGAGGAGTGGAACTATCTCAAAATGCAGTGAATATCAGAGTAATCTGAATTAATGAATCATTCCTCCTACTTGTGAAGATGTAAATCTGTTTTGTGTGAGTATTGGTGTGCACTGGGGTCCTGCCAGCTTGTTCTGTGGAATCTGAGAGGAAACAGTAAGTGACTGTGGAGTTAAATAACCTTGGCTGCTGCCTGAGAGAGAACTGAAATGCCAGTGCCTAATTCAGCAGAGCTGAGGTCTAAAGACACACAGTGCTCCTTAAATCATTTCTGCTCTCATTCAGCTGTCAGGTTTCCATGACTGGGTTAGCAGCCTCATGCTCTCTTCTTTTTGTTTTGACAGACTCCTTCCCTCCCTACGCTGAACTGCACGGTTGAAAATGCACACCCTTCAGTGACCTACTACTCCAGGCCACAGGTGACATCTTACAACAGCTACTACCACAGCACTCCTCACCTGCCTCCCTACTCTGCTTATGACTTCCAGGTGGGCAGCATTACAGGATGTTTCTTTGTTTACCAGCAAGGTTAAATCCAGCCAGTCTGCAGGACTCTGGGGGCCTGTCTTCCTGTCATTCACACAGTTTAATTTTCTTGTTCCTGCAGAAAATAGCAAATTTTTCCTGCTAGGCACTGGTCCTTGGCAGTGCTCTCATTTACTAAGGCAGAGTGTTCCTGTCCTTGAAGTGAAGGCAAGGGGAGCTGCTGCTTGCCTGCCTCCCCACCACTCACTAGTAGGGGCCACATTAAAAATAACCACTGCCTCTGGCACTGCAGTGTTCTGAGGAGAGAGGCAAAGCCAAGTGTTCAGGTGCTAGATTTTATTAGGCCAGCTGCTGTGTCTTGAGAGAAATAGATGAGCTTTTGGGAGCAAGCCATTTGAACTCCTGAAGACACATGATGCCTGAAAAGCTACTTTGTTGTGGTTGTTCTCTACATGGTCCAGCTGGTCTAACAGGGGTCCCTGCAAACATTACCTCTTCTGTAATGTATCCTTTCCTCTTTGAGTTACGGAGCTGTGCTGTTGGAAATGGTGATTTCATGTGAACCTTGCTGTCAACATCAGCTTCCATTTGTTGAAGCAGATGAGGACATTTCCTCCTTAGCTCTTCATTTAGGTGGATGTTACCACAGGGGTGACATTAATTAACACATCATACAAACATCAGGATTGGAGATTCTTTTTTTAATTAGAGAGAGTTTAAGATCTTGGACATCAACTATGAAGTGTGCTCTGTGATAGCCACCACATCCCTGATCAGAGCCATGCATTAAAGGGAGCATGAATCCAAACCTTTCTGGGTTTGCTGCTACTGCCACTGGGCAACACTGTTGTCAGGGCCCCTAGATAGAATTGAACACTTATGTCAGAATTTCTTGGATGTATTTATACAGATTTGTGACTTATTTTTGATATTAATGAAACTTGGGACAGTCACTGGTGTTGTGTCAGTTCCTGCAGTTACAAAATGCCAACCTCAGGGCATGGTAAGCCAAGCTCTGCTGCAAAGTCCTCAGCTTCTCAGCTGCTCTAAGCACAGTCTGACCCAGGGTTTGTCAGTGTGGCAGCCCCAGTGCCTGCAGAGAGCTCAGCATGGGTGATTTCCCTGCTTTTTAACTGGAAGTACTGCTGGGCTCTGCTAACACAGCTCAGCCAGATGCATCAGTCTCTGGGTCTCACTGCTGTGAGCACAGGTGTTGGCTTTGGAGCTGCCTCAGAAGCTGGGCATAAATACAGGTGATCTAAATTTAATATAGCCAGGTTTCTCTTATAAATGCAATTCCAAATCTGAGCCTTGCTTAACTTCAGGAGCTTGGGGCCTGCGTGGGAGCATTAGCTGAGCCTCTGGCTGCAGAGACTCTCTTGCCTTGAGCTCTGCTCTGCTCCAGGCAGTGACTGCACCACCCTGACCCCTTCTCCCCTGCCATTCTACAGCACACAGAGCAAGCCCAGCCTTAGCTCTCAAATCCCTTTGAAAGGATGCACTCTGTCTGGTGCAAGAGTGCTTCCCCCTCATTCCACACATTTTTCACAGGAGAGAAACAGCACACCAGAATTCCTAAGGAAGCCTGGGCTCTTGAAAAAACCTGGCTTTCACACAGAGCTCTGAAATGGCAGACCTAACTCTCTCTGGTTTTCAGAGCAGCCTGTTCATTGTTGCTACAGGCTGGTGTGTAAAACCCAAGATTTGAGAGGAACTCAGCAGTTTTCAGTTGTCCAGTCTTTGTGAAATGCAGCAAGCACACAGGAGTAATGAGAAATAATTTTGTTAAAATGTCTTCAGTTCTGGATCAAAGGAGCCTCATTTTGCAAAAGTGTTACAAGTTGTGCTTACGTTGAATGCAAGAAGTTATCTAAATTTTTATTCACATGCACATGATTTGCACGGGTGAACCTTGCAACGTTCCCTTTGAACAGTTTGGTAATGAAATGTCACTGGGACGAGGTCATTTTGATTAGGCAGTGGTTACATTCCAGCCTTTGCTGTCTCCCTGCAGCATTCCAGCGTGTTTCCAGCCTCCACTCCTTCTGGCCTCTCGGATGACCCGCAGTCCCTGTCACCATCTCCCAGCTACATGTGGGCCTCTAATGCACCCCCTCGTTACTCACCGCCGTATTTCCCACCTTTTGAAAAGCCACCACCTTACACACCGTAAAGGATGTGGGAAAGAAGAAAAAAAATTTGCCATTGAAGTAATTGTGAACATTTTGTATTTGTATTTTACTGTGGGAAGGAGCAGGAGAATAGGTACAGAAGAGAATTGCAATTGCAAATATTAGATTGGACTGTGCTTTCTTGTGAGACTTACTTCAGAAGTTTGACGATGGCCTGTGACAAAGGGAACAGACTGCTGATGTTTTAGTGAGTCTGTGGGTAGCAGGTGACCTAAATTTCAGCCTCTTTTGTTCATGTAGTCCTTGATTTTTAATAAAGTGATCCAACACAGATGACAGATTCTGGTCTGACTCCATCTTGTGCCAAGCTGAAGTAAGGGTAGCCAAGATCAATAGTTGCTAGAGATTATCAGTCCTGAGGTGAGGGTGCTTGCAGACAGCATGACTCAGCACTGGTTTTGTTTGGCCTTTGGGCTCCAGTTGCTGGGAGTTTGGGTGGCAGGACACAGCAGCTAGCTCACATCACTCTGTGGCCCAACACACTGGAAGAATTTTGGGGGGAACTGTGACAGTGCCTCACAATGTAACCCTATTGCAAAGAGTAACATCATAGGACAGTCTCATGTTTGTGCAGCAAAATAATCAGAATATTGCCTTTTTGAGGGGTGAAAAGCCTTGACAGGCAAGCTGTTTTTATTTCAGGTTGCTTCTTAAGATAAAAGGGGAAATGTAGTTGTCTCTCTGAATTCTGTGTAAGTAATGCTGAAGTCAAACAGTTTGGGTGGTTGCACTGCCTAAATTGTCCTTGTATTCCTATAAAGAGCATCAGGAACTGTCTACAAGTCACTGAAACAGTGCAGTGAAAATGTTATTTATTTATTTATTTGTTTGTTTGTTTGTTTGTTTCCTTTTTCTTTGGTTGGGAGTTTCTTTTTAAGCTTGTACTTTTAACTTTTTAATGGACTGAATCAGCACCCTGAATAAGCACTGTTTTAGTAGCTCTATTAAGGCTGCACATAAGGAATATCCACTACTAGTTCTCCAATATGTAAGTCTCACATGGATGAAATTCAACACCCTGTAATATAGGACGAAACCGAGGAATTTGCAATTACTGTTGTGACTTTCATTTAATCTTCAGCTGATGACTGTGCTGATTGATCTAGATTCCAGCAGATTTTGCATGCATCCTGCATAACAAAAGGTCAGCTTTGATATGTGACACACTGACCTGTAAAGTGTGGTTCTACTCCAGGAAGTGATTTCAGATGCCAGTGTTTGGATCTGAGCTGCTCAGCCTGAGCGTTCTCAACTGCTTTCTTCAGAGATAAAAACAACATTGACATTTTATTCCTTATTTCCTAAAGATATAATTTCCATCAATTTGTTGACCCTAATCCTCAGTTGCCTACCTTTACTTGCAACTGATAAAAAGGTACCTAAAAGTTAAATCTGGCTTTCAGAATCAAAATGGAATACATACTGGTGTGTTGGGGGGAAATCCAGTTGGATTTTAAACTGTGATGGCACCTACTTTTATTTTTTAAAAAAATTAAATGCTGTCATCATGAAAAACACTGAAGTCTCTGATCTCACTTTTCAAAGTACACCCACACTTTATAATGCTGTTTTTAATCCTATGCATTTGCAAAGCCTTTAGGCTAGACTATGTGTTAACTTTAGCATTTCCACTGTCAAATATTGATCAGTATATTAGTTCATTAAAGGATGATATTCGATCCAGAAGCAAGCATGACTTTTCTCCAGTAAGAAGGGAAAATAAAACAGCTGGAGAAAGGAATGCAACTCATGGGATTTAAAGCAGTAGTGTATGTAGAACATATCCTGGTGGCATTTTGTTTTACTTTAGAAAGTTGAAGTGCAGCTCCTATAAATTTGCATACTGGAAATAAATTTATATACTAGGGCATCCTCCATTTTCTGTTACATTTTACTGAACTAAATCTTGATGAAGAGATCATGGGCAATTTCAAAACAGACAATACTTCTCTTGATAAAACTCCCCCACAAAACTAGAATCAGAAGGGCACATTAATTTAGTATCAGAAAACATTTTGTTGCTGTATCTTTGAAATAAAAGTTAACAGTCCTGTCCCACTTCTGACAAACTCTGTACCATTTGTGCCTGACAACTAAATAGGGCTAGAAGGACTAGGGGACACAGGACAGGACTGAAAATCCTGAAGAGATCATAACTTAGTGGCAGAGAAATAGTTAGGAGATGATCATGCCATTGGTTTTGAGTTGAAAAATACTAACCGTTGGAAATTATCCCAATTCTCATTTTTTCCTAAGGAATATTTAAGCAAAAATTACATTGCTGCTTTAAATTCACTATAAAAGGACAAGTACATTTTCACATTTAAAACCTTACTGGTGGTATTTTCTGTTGAATTACCTGTTTTGTTCTGCTTGAGTAAAACTAAGCGTTTAATGTAACTGCAACATTCTGCACTGTATTTGTCATTTCTTATGAGAATGTCAAGTTTGTGACTCATATGTACTCTTTTATTACTTTACCAAAGTTAAATAAAATTGTGTGATTTTTGTAAATGTTTATCAATTCCATTTTACATTTTAGCAACTTTCCTGTTTTACAAGCATCTTTAAGGTTAGTTGAGAAATGTGAATAAAATTTGCACCAAAAAAATCAAGCCAAAAAAACCCCAACAAAAAACCCCTGTCTGTATCCGCTGTATTGGAAATGTGTTTCTAACTGGATCAGCCAGCCACCTTTTTTTAAGTTCTGTTTTTGAAGGCCCCAATGCCCCCACACTTCATAATTCTGCAGTTCTACCCACAAAATACAGTGCCCTGATCTCAAGCACTGTAAGGTCATTACTGCTGATCTTTCACTGAACACAGATCTGAATAATCCAACCAGTGGAACCTCAGTGTCTCCTTTGCTTACTTTGGGGCTAATTCTGTCCTGATGATTTCAGCTGCTCCTTGATGTCAGCAGAGCGAGGTAGAAGCCCTAGGCTAAGGAGATAAAGGCATCTAAAATATAATTTGATATGTTACTTATTAAATTGCATTCCTCATGTGTAGTAAGAAGTCTACACAAAGTAACCAATTATCTCATGTTGGCCACGGGTCACCAACAGTGGAACTCTTATGAATCACAACCAGTCAGCAGCTGGTAAGAAGAGAAGCCCAAACTACAAGTGAGCTGAAAGCACTGCACTGGTCACTATGTACGTTTTACTGGTCACTATGTACATTTTACTGGTCACTAGGAATGCTCTTCTTGACTTCAAGCTAATTTGCAATGCCAGCAGTTGGTCAGACAGTTCCACAGGAGCTCTGCCTGTCCCGAGAGCTCCTGTCTCTCCCACCTGTCACAGCATTCTGCTCTCAACACACTGGAGCTGTTGAGCTAATTTGCTTTCTTGGAAAGTGTTCAACAAAAACAATTAAATAGCATCAAAATAAACAAACAAAACTAAGGCCCACATAAAAATACCTCTCCCTGTTGCCCCCCACAGTGGGTTCCCTGCTATTCCCAAAGACCTGGAAAAGGAAGCTACAAACACGTTAGACTGTAGAAACTGAGTTGCCATTAAAAAGAAACATACTACACCCATCTTTAGAATTAAACTTTTTTATTTTTGCCATAGAAAGCTCTAAGAACTAATATCAAGTATTGATTAATGAAAAGTAGAACATAACCTTAAAAAGTATGTTAAGGAAAGACTGTACAACTATATACATCAGAGACTGGGGAAAACCAAGGAATGTTTCACACGGAACATTTCCTAGGCAATAGCTGTAGAACTCAGGATTCAATGTATATAGTTGCCAGCTTCTGCATCCTTTTACAAGCTGCATGCCTTAAACAGAACAAAATAAATAAGCAGTAGATGTTATTTCAATATTTATTTAGTTCACATAGTGGAATGTTACGGTATGAATCCCCAAAGAAACCAGACAGTGAGGATGCAGCCACCATTACAATACTCTGCAGCAGGTCTGTTAATGGTTTTATATGCATAATAAATGACTGTGAGGTTTGCTACCTTAGTCTGTTGAAATTTTTAATTCCTATATAAATGCTTTGTCAGATTCAACCTTTTTATTCCATTACCCCAAAGCCAATTTCTTAATATTTACATAAGTTTTTTCATTAAGTTAAACTGGAAGTTAAATGCTTACAAAAACAAACAAAAACACAAAGATAAGTGCAATAGCCAGAAATCTAAATATAAAAGCTCACTCATGGCCCCATAAAAAGTTTTAAAAGAATGGATTTAACGTGTTTCCAAACCAATAAATACCGGAAGTGAAATTAAAAAATGCTTTACATGACCTCTCAACTTTGGATATCAAAAATCACTTCCAAGGAAAACTGAAGACCCTGAGACACATGCAAGCACGAGTCTTCTAGCAAAAATAGTTACAAAGCCCTAATTTTCCAGTTTTCCTCCAAAAAGAGACCTTTACTAGGCACAGTTTAATTTAAGGTTTTAAATATACCAGCAGCAAGTAGTGATAGCCATTATGTTTCACTTTGCACACTTTGCAATGTATGTTTAATTCCAGATCCCCATACGGGCCATTTATCTAAGAGTTGGACCTGATGATCCTTGTGGGTCCCTTCCAACTCAGAATGTTCTGTGATAAAATGTGTCATGTTAATAACAAAAATAACATTGTATTTGTCTCATCACAAAGTTCAGGAAGTCCCACCATAGCACCAGCCAGCTGCTGCCCAGCTGCCTGCTCGGACACAGGCAGTCCACACTCATGCCACATGAGGATAATGTTTGACTGCAGAAATGCCACCTCAGTTACATCCCACATTTAAAGCATGTCCCAGTGTATTCAAAGGGGTCTGCAATATCATCTGGAAATAATCAGTTGTACCATGTTCTTGGCTGACCAAAGAGAAGTGCTGAGCGTTGCGTGCACCAGGTAAACAAATCCTCCTCCCACCGTTGCTCACATGGATTTCTGGTATCCTTTTTTTGTAGCTTGAGTTACATTTGAACCATTTACCATTTTAAGTGCCTTTCTGTGTAGAGTACTATATGTCTAAAACCTTTAACTTTGAAAGTCATAGAATCAAGATGCTTATGTAAAACATGAAAAAGAAAAGAGAAACCTGTAACTGCAATTTAAGCAGTGCAAAGGTTTCAGTAACTAGTACTATGAGCAACAGCCTTTCTCAGTCACCTCTAGAACTTGAGGAGTTTTCATATTACCATTTACAAAAATTCAACAAGTCACTAACTCTGAAATGGTAAACTGTGACTCCAGCAAACAGCTGTTTGTTTCTCTCAGATCTACCATTTCTGGATCAAGTTGGACATCTAATTCAACTTCCAAGTGCTTAAACAGACACCAATTGCAAGGTGAATAAAAGGGCAACATAATAAACCCAAACCTAGAAACAGATGACAACTGCAGAGAAATTGTACTTTGGGTCATGGTGAATAAAGGGTATTTTTTGATTGTTGGTTTAGTCCTCATCTTCCACAATGTATAAATGGGAGAAAGTGTGGGAGGAAATCCAAACCCTTGCTTCACTTGAAGATCTAGCCAAACAGGCATACAAGATCCTCAGCAGTCTCAGTGCTAAACCAATATAGCACTTACATGACTTAACAGTTTTGAGAAGCTTTCAGCTAAAAACAAACAATATTTTTATAATAAATTTTAAAATTACAAACTGAAGCGCTTCTTCTTGAAAAGGAAAAAAGAAGGAACAATAGTTTATATCAAACTAACTTCTGGCATTTCTTCCAGCAGTAAGAAAACATAACAATATTCCTCAAGCTTTAAGAAGGTAAAATTATGCCCTTCCTAAGTGTTCTAAGTTTCTTCACCATTGAGCTTTGTGGGTTTTGGTTTTTTTCCCATTGCAAAAAGAGTAAAATGTAATGGTCCAGGACACTGAATGCTCTGCTCACCATACTGACCCAGTGTAAATAAAGTTTGTTCAAGTTAGCCCTGATGAAGTATCCCTTGTTGAAAAGACTTTTTGCATGAAGACAGATGATTCATGTTTATAAAAGCAGAATTAAGATGCTAGCTCAAAAATAAACTACTCCAGTGTAGTAAGGGATCACATATTTTGGCCCCTTGTTCACAAATGCAAGTTGTGGGATTATTTTTTTTAATGGTTCCATGACCAAGAGACTATGATGCAAAAGTCTCACTCTTTTCTTGGTTAACATCTAAACAGAATTCAGCATTAAAGTGCTAACATGAAAGAATGGGTTTACATGGTAAGTATAGGTACAGGAAATACCTCAATTATTTTAGAAATATTTCTAGCTCTTTAGAAGAAATTGTACATTTTCAAGCTACAAATCGTCGTGTTTTGATCAACTTTAACACACCAGAAAACACTGCCAGTGCCTTAGAAATGTCTTACTCTCTATTCAAGTAAATTTTCTGATAAATTGCTTTCACAAATCACTGCAGTTAACATGGTCCATCTAAGAGCTACCATTTGGTGACTTGGTAGAACAAGTTAACTTGTTTTGACTTTAACCTTTGACTTCACAGCAATTTCAACAAACCATTTAACTGCTGGTTAACTGGTTTTTTAACAGCTGCAATGCTCCTGCACTGAATCCTTTTCCCAGCATTTAAAACGTTTCAGTAAGATTCTGGTATCACAAACTCAAATTCAGTACTTCCCTCTGAGGGGTTTTGTTTAAAAATCGTTTCGTTTCCCGGTGGAACGAAAATGTCCTCCCAGCTGATCTCTTTGGCTGGAGGGTTGGATGTCGTTCCTTCAGTGCCGTCCTTCCCTGAGCCAACCCGATAGACAATTCCCCCCTCGCTGATCCCCGGGACGCTGCTGGGGCGGTCACTGATGTAGGCATACTGTCTGATCCTCAGGGACCTGCAGGGGTGCAGCCGGTACAGCTTGGTGTCTCCAGAAGGGTCTTGGCTGTGAACTGATCTTATGTGGGAGGCTGTAATTTGGTAGTTGATGAAAGTTTTACCACAGGTCAAGCACTGGTACCTTCGCTCCCCAGTGTGGTGAAGTTCGTGCTTGGTGCGATATTCTGCGAGAGCAAAGACTTTGTCACAGTAGCGACATGGGTACTTCTTCTCCCAGGAGTGGACGTTGAAATGTCTCCGCAGGCTCGTCAGACAGGCATACGACCTCTTGCACACGATACAAATGTAGTAGACTCTGCCATCCACTATGAGCTCGTAGTGGTCATCATGCTTTACTTTCATGCGCTTCCCCTTTGGAGATTCATCACCAGATGTTTTGGGCGTTTCATCAGGCTTGGCTTCCCCCTCCTCAGAATCACCCTTCACAGGGATGACTATGTCGTAGGTATCCTCACCGATGTTTGCATAAACCTTACAGCCTGTGGATAAGCCTCCTATTTCAGTTGCTGTATCTAATGTTATGATCTTCTGCCCATCTGCCACATTCTTTGATGCTATACCCGAACTTAATTCCTTGTTGTTTCCAGAAAGGACATCTGAGATTTTTATTTTAAATTCTCCAGGTTTAGCAGATGGCTCTTGTGAACATGTAACAAGTTGTTTTTTCTGTACACCCGATCCTTCAGTGCTCACTGCCTTAGGAACAGAAGGCTGCTGAACCAAAGAGCTGCTGCTGACCGAACCAGGACTAGACGAGCTAATGATATCGACATCATCTTCAACAACCTCTTCATCATCAACAGCAGTCGCTTCCACTTCAGTTACAGAGCCATTATTGGATGGCTGCTGGTTCTCCTCAACTAAATTAATTGTAGGAGTCACATGTGTTGGATGCAAGGAGCTGGCACCAAGAGATGAGTTAAGGAGAGGCTTGTTTAGCACAATGATATTAGGAGTAAAATGCTGCAGGGTTGCCGAGACAAGTGATTCAGCACCTGATTGTGTTTGGTTTGGGCTTAGCTGACTGGTAGACAAAGTGAGGTTTTGAGCTGCTGTGGTGTTCGTCAAATGGGGAGAGCCACCACTGCCACAGGATTTTTGGTCAGAAGCTCCAGCTGGACTTGAGCATGGCTGGTTCTGGCTTGCAGCATTTTTGTCTTTAGTACATTCTTTTGGAGGAATAATCTCAGAACAAAAAATTACATCATCATCCTCATCATCTGAATCGCTCACTGTAATTTTTGTAGTCTCATATTCTATGCCATGTAAGGAGAATGACTGTGTTATAACTGGCATCCCATCTGTTGCCTCTTGACTCTCTGGCCTGATTACAGTTACCTGGGTTTCAGCATCCCTTTGATTTGGATTAGAAGTTGAAGTTTCTGAAGCACCATCTCTGACCTCGCTTGGCACATTTTTGCCTTCGGCTGGAGGTATGCCCAGATCAGCTATGAATTTAACACCCAGCTGCTGCCCTGATTTAATCAGTTCATCAAGTAAATCAGACCGAATGCTGCTTATTTTGGAACTATAAATATAATTGAGAATTTCTGCAAAAATTTCTGCTCTTACAAAGCTCAGTTCAACCACTTGACCAGCCACTGAGAAAAGCTGGTGAAAATATGTGCTTGAAGCTGAAAGGATGTTTCTGTGAGCTCGAAATTTCCTATCCTCCACAATGACTGTAACATCACAAAAAAGTCCATGGCCACGTTGTTCATTCAAAGACTGAAGGAGCACGCTAGAATACTGTGTATCTGTTGCAGAAATAAGTTTTTTGCCCTCCATTCCTGCAAAGGTAAAGTAAAAGGTATCAAGTTAGTAAAAATGCAGATTTACAGCTTTAACTGCGTGACAACGTTCATGTATTTACAGTCTATTCCTTCTTTAGAAAAAAACAAATCTGAGATACTGTTCATAAGATTATTTGCTACAGCACATCACAAATTTGTTTCTTATTGTCCTTTCACCTTCTACACAAGGTTAGTGGAATTCTGAATATATCTTCTATTCTTACATGGTGGGGAAGAGAGAAACAATGCCTTATCTTATGCAACAGCAAATAAGGTTAATTATAAAACCAAGAAGATGGAAGATTTGGGTCCCCCAAGCAGCTTTAAACATTTTTAGTAATTTCTTCATAATTATGAAATATTCCATAAATTGTTATGAGAAAGCCAAATAACATGAGGTTATTTTGGCCAGACAGCAGAATCTGCTCATCTGTTTATTACCAGTCAACTGAATTAATGAAAACGCTATAGACAGTGCACTTCCTTCCCCAGAAAAATAAACTTTTTTTAACTCCATATCATATATTTGCAAGGCTTTGTATTTCAAACCGAGACACTGAGGCAGCACCGTATTAAAACAGATCTGCAAAGTCAAAGTAACCCATCTGTCAGTACTGCCCATTCAAAGCCCCCCAATAAGCTGCGATAAAACAACATCAAAATACAGAGCAGCGAGTCTCGGGCTCTAATTTGACTGGCAGAACTTTATTTCCGCAGGCCGGGCCGGGCCGGATGAGCAGCCGAGGCCGGAGCCCCGCACGCCGCACGCCAGCCCGGGCAGCGCGACCCGCCCGGCTCCCCCCGCGCCCCGGGGGCTCGGCCGTGAGAACGAGCGCTCCGAACGGAGCCCCGCCGGCGCGGCAGCGGCCGGTACGCGGCCGGAGGCCGAGCGGGAGCGGCGGCGCTGACAGCTGCGGGCCCGAGCAGAGGCCTGGCGGCGGCGGGCCCGGGCTGACGGGCGGCCCCTCCGCCGCTCCGTGCCCGGTGAGCCGTGCCGAGCCCCCGGCGGGGCGGGCGAACGGCCGAGCCCCCCGAGCCCGCGCTCCCCGCGTTACCTGCGCCGCGCTCCGGCCGCGGCCCCGCCGCCTCCCGCACCGCCGGCACCCGCCGCGCCGCCGCCGGGGGGCGCTGCCCGCGCTGCCCTCGGCTCTGACCCGAGCGGCCTCGGGAACCTTCGTCCGGGGCGGGGCCGGCCGCGCTCCCGCCGCTCCCGCCCGCGGCCGGGCCCGCCCCGCGCTCTCCCGCCGCCGGCGGCCCCGAGGCCGCGCAGCTCGGCGCTCCGGGGGCCCCGAGCACCGCCCGGGACGCATCGCCCGCGTGGCCAACCCCGCCTGCAGGAGGCCGGTGCGGACGCCGAGCTGCCGGGTGCGTGGCCCCGACCCTGCTGCACCGCAGGCCTCGGGGCGCCTGGGCTCCGCACACGGCCTTGCTGCGGCCTGGGCAATTCCCGCCCGGCTCCCGGCTCCCCGCGCTCCGTGTCCCGGGCGGAGGCGGCGGTAAAACCCCGACACCTGCCTCATGGCTGACCGTGTGGACAAGGCCTTGCAGACGCTATTTCCCGCTGGGTCTCATTGCCTTCCCGGGGGCAGCTGGCGCTGCTCTGCCAACGCTGACGCACCTCCACCCAGCACCGAGGGGAGCTGAGACCCAACCTGAGCACCCTGCTCGGGCTGCAGGAGCATTTATGGGAATGCTTTGCACCACAGCGGCACGTGTTCGACTCTGCCAGCAGCTGCACGGACATGCACGGCTTTGGCACAAAGTACCTTGACAAAACGTGGCTCTCGGCACATTCGACATGTGGCCATCAAAGCCACATCCACAATGCGGCCTCTTGGAAACTGCCGCTGTTCAGGAATGCTCAAAGAACACCAAGATCATAAAAGATATTTTTCATCTTCAGTTACTGATCTGTTCCTTTTTTTTTTCCCCTATGCATTCTGTGGACTTGAACTGCAAGGGTTCCTGTTTTTTCTTAAGATTCAAAAACTTTGACAAGAACAAATGTCATGTCAAGTTAAACCGAAAACATGAAGAGGCCACAGTCACTGGCAGAAATTACTGCAGTCCTTCACTCCAGAAATCAGCAATGAAATGGTCCTGCCCACGTTTAAGAGCTCTTCTAGGAAGAAAATCGCCTTCCAGGCTCCCTGTATTTGTATAGTTAGTAGCAAAAATGCCTTTTTGAAGTGAGCCTTCAGATGTTAAACGTTACAAACCCAGTTTCTGTTTACTTGTAGGTTTTCCCAGAGAGTCAATTAAAGGTGAATAAATAATAGAAAACACTCATCAGGGAAAAGGTAGGCTTTCCTTCCTCATGTATGACCCTTCAATTCTTTTCTCCTTTGATACACGTTGTTAGTATTTTTTACACAGGGGGCTATATTAAATGAAAATAATACTATAATTCTTTTAATATTTAATGAAGTGGGTTTTTTCTCCTCCAGAAATGTGTGATGGCCCAAATTAAACCATTTCTTAGCCTTTCATCCTCTAGCTTTAAGGACTTTTCTTCTCCTCACTGCCTCTTCCAATACTAAATAATGAACAGGAAAATTTACAGCTACAGAGGAGCACTGACTTGGAAGGATCCCTGCTCCTGAGGCATCACCAGATCTCAAAAATCAGGTTTGAACCACTTAGGCACAGAAATGCTGGCTGATTTAAAAGCTGCTGGGAGAGCTGCACCATCTCCTCAACTTTTACCTTTTTTGCAGCAGCTCTTCTCTATGGCAACTCCTCCTGTCAGATATAAAATCTGAACACCACTGTCACACAGCTGCAGTCAGGACAGAGCTAATGCTCTCCCCAGCTTAACCAGTTTGACTGAAGCTGCCACCATCCTGCACCTGAAAGCTGAATTACAATGTGCATGTTTTTTGTCTAGTATGCATCTCCTGCATTTGGGGGTTGTTTTTTCCACTTTTATTCTTAGATAAGCCTAGAAAGTGTTTGGTGATTCAAGTCACATAAAAACTTACATCATGAATAACAATATAGAAGAGCCATTTTATCTAAGATATTGAGAAGAATCATCTAGAATATAGAACTAAATGTGGTATTCTTGGAACTGAAAAAATACGTAAGAGACATAATAGCAACTTTATTTTATAGAAGTGATCAAAAAAATTCTGGGATGGAGGCTTTGAAAATATGAAGTACAAATTTAAATAATGTGCAGGCTTTTGTGAGAAGACAAAAATGCATGCAACTCAGTGATGAGTTTTTCAATTAAGCAATTTGAGGAGCTCTTTTGCTTTAAAAAAATTCAATTTGTGAGAATAGAAAATTCTTCTAAAGATCGGACAAATCTGAGAGACAAAGTAACATTCTTCATCATGAAAACATATATTTTACATTAAAATAAATTAAATTTTATAAACAGAACAGTTAAGGGTTTTCAATAAAATTGAAATTCAACAGTTATCCTACCTAAGACTACCTTTAAGGACAGAAATACTATTCCACTGTGGGAATTTCAAATAAAACATCAATGCTTCTGAACGACTCTAAAATACTAATTTCCACCATTTGTGCTTTGAAGAATTCTGAGAGTATTTTTCCTAACAAACCCATTATATAAAGCCTCATATAAGTGAATTAATAGTGCAGTTATCGTTTTTATTGACATTAGTAGATGCTGTTATATACTGCATGGGCATTACATAACTTGTGTACAAAAGCACTTCAAGTCACCTTATGATATTAGATAACAGAGGTGCAGAGTGCTCCTGAGGCAGATGTTTTAGTCATCATTTAGTCAGCTCTATTCGCCAAAATAACCACAGCGCCCCAAGCAGAGAGAAACGGGGCTGTCCTCACACAGACACAGGAAATAGTAACACCACACACATGGGCAATCTCTGGTAAACCTTTTCCCTCCCTGTTCTGCACGTGGTTACTTGCACCCCAAAAAATACACTATTTAAATGGGCTGCCTCCATCTCACAGATTTTTTAATGCTGCTTATGGTAGGTTTGGGAGCTGAAATACTGTCTGATTTGTGAAAAAGAGACTGACATACCCTGACATTACTTCTAGACAGCATAAACCAGCATAGGCTTCCCAGGGTGGAGCAGCTGTCCAAAATGCCCCGTTTACACAGAGCTGGCCGGACCCAGCAATGTTACACTGCACTCCCCAGAGCTGAGCAGAAACTCGGGGTTTTTTAAAAAAAGCTCTGTAGAAACTTGGTCAAATCAGAGGGGGAAGGACACTCACAGAAGGGGGAGAGTGGGTGTCACACCTGAATTCACAATTTGTATCATCTTAGATAAAGGTTAAGGTTGGAAAAGACTTTTAAGAGCAACTCTAACCGTGAACCCAGCACCACCACCATGTTCGCCATTAAACCATGTCCTTAAGTGCCATCTCCACACGCTGTTTGAACACTTCCAGGGATGCTGACTCCACCACTTCCCTGGGCAGCCTGTTCCAATGCCTGATCAACCTTTCCATGAAAAGATTTTCCTAATATCCAACCTAAACTTCCCCTGACGCAACTCGCAGCCATTTCCTCCCGTGCTGTCAGTTTAGCGCTGACACGCTGCCCCGGAGCGGCGGCCAGCGCCGTGTCAGGCCGCAGCGGGAGCTGCCGGCCGGCCAACACTCGGAACGGGCCTCGCCCGGCCGGGCCGTGTCAGCCGCCGCCGGGCCCGGGCAGGGAAGGGGGAGCCCCGCCGGGGCAGGGTGAGCTGTCCGCGGGGCAGTGCTGTTCCCGGGCCGCCCTGGACAGCTCCCGGGGCCGCGGCCCCGCGCCGGTGCCCGCCGAGCGGGGCGGAGCCGGACCCGCACCGCCCCCCGCCCGCGGCTCGCCGCCCGCCGCCGCCTCACCTTCCGCCGCCGCCGTGCGCGCCTCCATCGCTGCCGGGCGGCCGCCGCGGGGCACAAAGGGAGCCGCCGCCGCCGCGACCGCCGCCGCGTTGCCGCCCGGGCGGGTGGGGCGGTGACCCCGCGGTGGGGCCGCCCCGCTCCCGCCCCGCTCCCGCCCCGCTCCCGCCCCGCTCCTGCCCGGCCGGGAGGGCGCCGGAAGCCGCCGGAAGCGGTTCTACCGCCGCGCCGCCATGGCGCCCGCGTCCCGCTCCCGCTCCCCGCCCGCCGCCAGCCCCGAGCGCCGCGGCCGCCGGTCGAGGGGTCCCGGTCCCGGTCCCGCGAGCGCAATGGCCCGAGGCGCCCGAGCCACCGGCGGAGCCGCAGCCGGTCCCGGTCTCGCAGCCCCGGCGCGCCGCGCTCCGCCGCGCACCACGGGCACCACCACCACGGCAAGGGCTGGCCCGAGTACTACGAGAAGGAGAAGGAGGAGATCCTGCGGCAGAGGTGAGCGCCGGCCCGGGGTCGGGCCTGTCCTGCCGGTCCTCGCTCCGCGCGGAGGGGACGGCGCTGCCGGGGGGCGGCTGGGCCCGGTTCTGCCCGGCCCGGTTCTGCCCGGCCCCGGTTCTGCGCGGCCCCGGTTCTGCGCGGCCCGGTTCTGCCCGGCCCCGGTTCTGCCCGGCCCCGGTTCTGCGCGGCCCGGTTCTGCCCGGCCCCGGTTCTGCCCGGCCCCGGTTCTGCGCGGCCCCGGTTCTGCGCGGCCCGGTTCTGCCCGGCCCCGGTTCTGCCCGGCCCCGGTTCTGCCCGGCCCCGGTTCTGCACGGCCCCGGTTCTGCACGGCCCCTCCACGGGCTCTCGGTGAAGTCCCCGCGGGCTGGGCCGCCCGGGGCAAACGGGACGGGCCGGGGCTCGGCTGGAAGGGCGTTAACACCCGCTACCGCCGATCCTCTGCAGTGTGCGGAGCTCTGCGGCCAGCCTCCCGGCCCGACAGCTTGCTCCTTGCTCCTGGTTGTTTCTTCTCCTTACTGTAGCTGTTTTAGGCGATTAGAAACAGTAACCTGTAGGACTTAAAATGTTTGTGCGCTGGGTGTTGCAAACTACGCTTCAGTGATGGTGTTTTCCTTTACAGGAGGCTCAATGAGAGAGAGAGAATTGGAGAACTGGGGGCACCTGAAGTCTGGGGGCTTTCACCAAAAGTCCCTGACCCCGAGTAAGGCGTATTCTTATTTCTTCATGTTTTGTATGATATTGATTATGTGGCAGTTTCGTTTACAAAAATGCTTTATCCCTGCCCTAGTCGAGGTGCCACAATACTTATTGTATCAGTTGTTTTCTGAATCAATGTAATGAGATTACTACTTTTTTCCCACCAAATAATTCCAATGATGCAATGTGTGATTTATTGTTGGTGAGGTGACTTTTGCGTTGTGGTTTTGACAGCAGGTACAAATTAGTTCTTTAATATTTTACTTCATTGCAAGGATTGACTCAAAATCTGCAAGGTTTGGTCATATGTGTACCTTTGATCTTGAATACAACAAAACAGATTTCAAATAGCAAACTGTTTTTATTCAGTTCTGATGAGCACACACCGGTAGAAGATGAAGAGGCAAAATCTAAGAGTAGTTCTTCGGATTCCAGCTCAGAAGGTATTTTGTTTGGCTTGCTCAGCTTTTTTGAAAATGGGAGCTACTGTAGTTTAGAATCTGCTGCTGCTGCTTGCAGGAGGAGTTCCCTGGCTGAGATGGGTGGAAGTGAGTGGGGTGGGTTCCAGCTCAGAGGAGAGCATTGCTTTGGGAAGATCAGGGAATACACATGGAGCTAGATGATCTTTGTTTTCTAATGTTATCTTTAAAAATATTCCAGAGGAAACGAAGAAAAAGAAGAAGAAAAGGAAGAAGAAAAAACGTAAAGCATCCAAAAGAAAGCACAGGAAACATTCAGAGGACAGTGACAGTGACTCGGAGTCTGAGCAGAACTCTAGTGGTAAGACGAGAGTTTCGGCTCGCAGTCTGACCTCAGGAAATGGGATTTCTGAATTTAGCATCCATTGGGCCTCTCATGCCAGAGAGCTGTTTGATATGTTCTCATATTGACCAATACTGCAGGGAGCTTTCTGCTAATGCTTCCCCAGTATAAACAAGTCCCATCTGTGTGTGTACTATGGCATTCTGCCGGAGGCACTTAGTGATGCAGTTAGGTTGGTGGTTATGGTAATAGGGTAGTAGTTATGTTAATTGGTAGGAGCAGTGGTTAGCATAGTTATTAGTGTTAGGGTTAGGGGAGTGGTTAGGGTTAGGGTTGGGGTTCAGAGAGTCAAAGAGCCTACAGCTCCAGGAACACTGGGGCTGGAAAAGGCAGGCCAAGTTATTCACAGCGCAATAAACTACATAGTTACAGCTAATCATCTCTTTTTGCTAATAGATATACTTTTTTTTTTCAGATGAAGATAAAAAGAAAAACAAGAAGAGGAAAAAGAAGAGCAAAAAGTAAGTGTCGAAGTTGCTCTGTGTCATTCTGGCTGCTGTTGGCTGGAGGGAAGCTTAGTTTTCTTTGCAAGCCCTGAGGGAGCCTGGGGACTATGGGTAACTTGCAAGAGCTCGCAAATAAAATTAATTTGATGGATTTTCTTTAAATCTACACAGCTGTGCAGCACAAACAACTCCCTGCAAGTGCAGAGCCACTTTCTAACACTCTATGAAAGTCATAACAGAACATATATGTTGTCTTGGCTTTGCTGTAAAGTGTTTTGTATGAAACCTAGCAGACAGCCAGTCTTCCTACAGGCAGAAGTTGCATTGAGAAACTAATTATTTGAGTATTATTCCAAGCACCTTCTTTCATCTTCAGTTTTGATAAATAGTATGTCTGTCTGGCTTTTTCACAGGAAGAAGTATAAGAAAAAGAGAACTAAGAAGAGCAGGAAGGAATCCAGTGATTCAAGTAGTGAAGATTCCGATGATGAAACACTTCAAGGGGATGATCTCTGGATTGAGAGGTCAAGTAGGTTCACCTGACTTTAAACTTGGATGGAAACTTCTTGATGTCATTTTTGTGAATTCTTTGTTAGCTGTTGCTGACCTGTGTAACACTTCTGCTAACAAAGAACAATGGGCACAAGATTAATTGTCCTCATTATTTGATTGTTGCAGAAAATACTGAAGCTGATAGTTTGATTGGACCAGAGGCTCCCAAAACTCATGCATCTCAGGATGACAGGCCTTTGAAGTGAGTAGCCAGCTCTAATGGTACTTTGATCAAATGAAGTAAATCAAGTGTGAAAGTTACTCTTCAAAAGGGCTGTTACAACAATGAGGCATGCAGAGGGAGAAATGCTGTGCCAGAAAATCACAGACAGGAGTGCTAGCCTTTCCCCTGGCCTGAATTTGGGTGGAAAAGTCTGGTTTATTCTTTTTAGCCTTGATTCTTAGAAAATCAGTCGTAAGTGCCTTTATTCTAATGCTCTGCAGTACTGGGACTTTGTAGTGTCATCAGAATGAACTCAGCTGGTAATTTAAGATTACCAGATTGGTAAAATCTAAGATTGTTATATCTAGTGTTGCTGTAAGGAAGAAACAGGCCAATATGTGGGAAAGAATGAGGAAGTGTTTAAAAATGCAGCTGTATATAGTAGTGAATATGGAAGCTGGATGTTTAGCTCAGGCTCTCTTTATCTGGAACTGACTGAAATCACCACTTTTGGTTTTTTAGCTACGGACATGCCCTCCTGCCCGGTGAAGGTGCAGCCATGGCAGAGTATGTAAAAGCAGGGAAACGCATTCCCCGGAGAGGTGAAATCGGCCTGACCAGTGAAGAGATAGCATCGTTTGAGAGCTCTGGTTATGTCATGAGTGGCAGCAGGTATGGTTTTGATGATGGCAATGGTTCAGTGGAATTTTCTTTCTCTGCTGGCTGAGTGGCAGACTGCTTCCACTCTACTTGAAAGCACGTATTTGTGTGATTGCAATAATCTACACTAAACTCCCCATTGCTAGAGATGGATAATGAGTTTCTCAAGGACTCTTTCTGCTCAAGAGCAAAGGTTCTTTCCAGGCAATACCCTTCCAATTATCTTTATTTCAAATGAAGAGGTGCTTGTGTCGGTGGCTCAAAGGTGGTCTGTTTAGACAGCCCTGCGGATGTGCTGGCTCTTCAGTAGGAGACAAATCAATTGGTGAGAGGTTTGGCTGCACGTTTTTCTCTGTGACCAACAGGAATCTCACTTAAATTTTGCTGAGCCAGCAGCTGACACTCTGGGGTGGGGAGGCTTCTAGCTGACTGCCTGAGAGCAGACACCTCTAGAAGTCAGTTCCTTGCTCTGCCACACTCCTTCCTGGGAAGATAAGTGTGCAGTTTGGATTACCTAGTGTAGGTATCCATTTTGCTAGATGGCAGGGTCAGCACAAAAGACACAGATACCAACTCCAAAGAGTTGGTAATAAGTGTAATTTGCTACAATGCAAAACTACAAAGAATTACCAAGTATAAGCTAAGTAATACACCTAATCATTACTGCAAAAGACTGCCTGAAGTGATTAAGAAAGATACATCACCAGTTACCCTAATACTTTACCATCATGCAGATCCACACATCAGCTGGGGAGCTCTTGTCACAGCAAAGGATGGGAGAACCATTCCTGGGAATTCCTATGTGATGTGTCCATCCTTAGGGGAGGCCTCCATCTTTGCTGTGAGAGGGCCCAGCTTTTAGACTGTAGAATAAGCAAGCTTACACAACTTCTAGTGCAGGACCATCTGGTTTCATCCTCCTTTTGGGTTCCACCCAAAGCCTGGCCAGAGCTTGAGGAAGAACCAAGGGAGTTGGCTTTGATCATGTACCTCCAAACAAAACCAGATGTCTTGAGTTCACGGTCTTGTGCAGCTTCTAAATGCAGAAATAGAAATATATTCTTATCACACTACATATTTCACTAATGATCATGCATATTTCCTTAATGAACGGATACAAATATAACATTTTGTTGGAAGGTTCATCTAGAGGTCAAACTTTGGCTCAGGGCCTGTTGTTCAGGCCTTAGTAGTTCAGCATCTTTATTTAAAGCCCCTGAACACATTGAGGCCAGTTTGAGGGTGGAAGCTGTGACAGGGCACTGACATACCCTGTGTGTTACCCCGCAGACATCGCCGCATGGAAGCTGTGCGTCTGCGTAAAGAGAACCAGATCTACAGCGCTGATGAAAAGAGAGCTCTGGCATCTTTCAACCAGGAGGAGAGGAGGAAACGAGAGAATAAGATCCTTGCAAGCTTTCGAGAGATGGTCTACAGAAAGACAAAAGGCAAAGAGGAAAAATAATGCTTTATTTGAGCTGCACACCATAGGCTGCACCACGCGGCAGCTAACCCGGTCCAGCTGTGATTTGAAAAAAGCTGCAGGTGCTGCAGCACTTTTCGCCCAACAGGGCCAAGCCTCAGGACTGGATTACTTGTGTCAAGGAAACAGAATTATTTTCATCAGATTTTCTTGGATGGTTTGTTTACCATCTACAAGGAATCCCTGTAAAGGGAAAGGCTACAAGGCGGGGAAGGCAGGAACAGGCAGGGAAAACTAGAGGTGTCAATGTTCTGCACTCGCTTTGAATCAGACAGGCAGGAGGATCCCATTGGGAAAGCTTTGTTACCTAATGCCAATGTGTGTGATTTTTTTATTCCATTTATTTTGATTAATCATAGGATCATTTAGCTTGGAAAAGACCTTTAACAAGCTACTAGTACCAGTAGCAAAACTGGAGGAACTCCTGAGTTCTTGTTTTAAGATCTAGGACTGTCCACTTTGTTATTTTTTCTCAAGTCTTTTCGATTTAAGTCTTTTCTCAAAACTTCGGTTTATGGTTCAAACCAGACTTGTAAATATTTTGTAAATGAGTTTGTAATTTAATACAGATGAGCTTTAGTTACTTTAGAGCAAGCAGATTGCAACTGGGGTGTAAAGTAACAGTAATAGGAGGATCTGATCTTCAATCCACTAAAAAACATGGTGAAGAACTAAGTTGCTTGCTTCTTTTTCTCCTATGTTATACATAGGCATCAGAGCAGTGGGGTGCAGTGATTGGAACCCCTGGATGTACACAGGTGGTAACAAGGATGCATCTTTCAATTTATTTGAAATGTTTCTGTTTATGAAAGTGTTCTAGATTAAACCCTTATTTTAACTCCTGTAGTATTTTAATTTGGTCTGTTTCAGCAGTATTACATGGTTTGCTTTAAACTATGTGCTTGGAGGTCTTGCTCAGTGCTTATATGGTGGTTATCTTTGATTCAACTGCATATTTCCAAACATATTCCCCTGGAACTTCTTTTTCTCTAATGTGTTTGAAAACAAAATGGTTTTGAGAGATGGGTTGTTTCTTTTTTGTTCCCCTAAATCCTTTTTTTGTTTGTTTGTTTGTTTCCCTAAGTTTAGCAGCAGAGATGTCTTGTATATTTGTGTCAAGAAAATAAAAGTCCTAAAATCCTCTAATGTTTTCCCTGGAGTTCCACAGACCTGGCATTTGCAAACAGCAAATCCTGCTCCCTGCCTCTTCCCATTTACACTCTGAAACCTGTTTCCATCCTGCTGTCCCCACCCATACCTGCCACTGTCACACACAGCCAGCTGCCATGTCAGGGCATAGCTGATTTTGCACAGGTTCAAAGTTTTTTATGTATCCACAAAGTAGAAATGCTGCTAAGGAAGAGCCTTTCTTTCTTCATCATGTTTATTTGGTTCTCCACGACAGAGTGTTGATGATGGTGTATTGGAGTTGCTCATTGGGAAGCGAGTCTTTCTAGGCATGCTATTTTATTTTCAATTATGTCCTTAAGCCACTTTTCTCTAAACTGACACTGTTCTGGCCTGGAGAATGGAATAAAAAGAAGGTAAATTGTAAGCATAATATTGAATACAAGTTTGGCCAGCTGAGAGCTGGCTTTTATTCACCACATAAGGCTATCTGCTGCAATAAAGACCCCACCTAGACCTGTGTAAAGCAGGACAAATTCTTTCTGGAGAAGGCAGATGCTCACAGGGTGGGTATTCATGCTTTTGGGGGTGTGAAGCCAGTGATAAGCAGGGTCATTTCATCTAGCAACATTTTGACAACTTCCACTTCTCTGCTGTTACTGCAAACTTATATGGAGCTCCTTGTTTGGTTTTGGAATGGAAAAAGCTTGCTAGAACAGGAGAATAATAACATTTACCTCCGAATCAGTCTGCTGGACTCCAGTCTGTAGAAAACCTCCACAGGTGCAGTCTGCAAGAGAGCAGAGACAGGGCAGAGGCCATGTACAGCCCCTCAAAAAGCAGAGATTGTAATTAGGTGAGAGTTACTATCTACTTCAAAAATAACCTGGAGATTTGGTTGGGGCAGGGGGCAAGATGTTGCTCAGGGACTGGCTGGGCATTGGTTGGTGAGTGGTGAGTATTTGTTTTCATTTGCCTCACTTCTCTTTCATAGGATTTTCTTCTCTCTCAGTTTTTGGGAGTTTTTTTATAATTTGTTACTGCTATTCCTCTTTTTTTCTTTTTTTATATTATAAAACCTTTTTTTACACTTTCAATTCTCTCCCCCATCCCATGGTGGTGGGGAAGGCGTGAGTGAGCAGCTCTGTGATGCTCAGTTGCCAGCTGGGGTTAAACCACAGATTGTTACTTGGGGATCCATAGCTGCTAAGCAGAAACACTAAGAATGGCTAAGCCTGGAGGTAAGTCTACTCAGTGCAATTTATTTCATTTTTTCTTTTGAGTTGAAAGTTTACAGTACAGGTGCAAACTTCAGGCTGATCAGGAAAGGGATTCTGAGACAGCTTGGAAGAGCAGAGTGTCAGTCCCTGTCTACTGACCTCTCATTCCATAGCTCACCTCTACCCAGCCCTTTTTACTTGATACCCACAGCAATTGTTGTTGCTTCGAAGGGGAAGATGGTAAGAGCAGGAAGGCAGATGTAGGATCCTGCCATATTCTGTTTGTAAAGTTCTGATTTGGAAACTAACCCAGCCTCCTGCTCTGTGCCCTGCTCCTCTTGCCAGCCTATTTCATGTTTCTATTAGGCCACGTCTATATCCTGCCACTGCTGTGGCAATGTCCAGGCCTTGTCAGCATCTTCACGAGAGCTGCTGGCTCTTTGCTGGTCTCTCCACTGTTCTGGCATTTCCCTGCCTCAGGAATGCCACTGTACTCTTGTCCCTTAAAAGACCATTCTGTCCACACCATTTCTGAGTACTTACGTCAGGTTTGAATTTGGAGATCACTATAACAAAGTAGACACTTGCTGTTGCTCGTGGGATGGGTTTCCTGCGTGTTGGGATGCCCCAGCAAGCTCTGTAATGGTACTGCTTGCTGTCCTTCAGTTCTTCTTCCTCGATAAATTCTGAGTGGTGAAGCCAGCTTTCATGAATGTCCCATGTCTGTTGAATAAATGCATTACACTAAGACTCCCTCTAGTAGAGCTGATTTGAGAATGCTGCTAAAAAGGAACAGGTGCTCTCCCTTAATTTTTCATACTTCTTAACAGTGAGGTGTGGCCTTCCTGAGTGGATGGAATTGTGACTCACAGAAATGAGTTCTTCAATCTGCTCTCGTCCTGTCTCCACTGTGAAGTTCTTGGCTGTGGTCCACTCGATATTTCTGATGACACGCTTCGTTTCTAAAACAGATAAAATGCTGACAAATCCTCCTGGAAAGACCCCAACACATTCTAGTAGAGCAAACACAATACCTTTCTCTTTTCCCTTGGCCTCCGCAAGACATTCCTCTGTACTGCTTGTCATGTTTTCAGGGTGATGTGATCTTTTTCCTCACCGGCAGCTTTTCCCTCTTCCTTGTCCGTCGGCTTCACCTTTAGAGAGATAAACGCATAAACACTGAGAGTCTGAGAGCCGCAGGCCCCGTGTGAGGAGCCTGGGGAGCAGCGGCAGTCCCTGACTGACCGCGGCGTACCTCGGCCCTGCTCACCCCGCTCGGGGCTCCCGGGGCGGCTGCTGCTCCCCCGCCGGTCCCCGCGGGTCCCGAGGCGCGGCGGAGGCCGTCCGGGGCAGTCCGGTCCCGGGAGGTGTCCGGCCCCGGGGCGATGTGTCCAGGCCCGGCGCTGTCCCGGCCCCGTCCCGGCCCCGCGGTCACCATGGCGATGCCGCGCCGCTCCCGGCGTTCCCTCGCCTTTCCCTGCCCAGCCCCGCCGAAAGGCCTACCCGGCGGCCACTGGGGAAAACACTACGAGCAGGAAAACAGCAGTGGGAATCCAGGCAGATTCTCTGCTTGTCATGTTTTTGCCATTCCGGACAATTCGGGGGCTAAAGCAACTCACTCAGTGCCTGTAGACTGCCCAGGCCGCTGCACTGAGGTGCTGCAGGCTCTGAACACCAGCGCTTGCAACGCACAGCCCTTCGCAGGGAAAGGACAGGTACTGCACGAGAGAAGCCAGAAATGTTTTATCAGATCACAGGGTACTAAATTCCCAGCAGCCGCTCTTCTTGGATGAGAAGAAGCCTTGGGGCAGGGGGTAGGAGCTGCTCCAGGTGCCGGAGCAGAGGTTCCCCTGCAGCCCCAAGACCCTGGTGAGGCAGCTGTGCCCCTGCAGGTTCACCATGGAGCAGAGATCCACCTGCAGCAGGAAAGACCCAACGCTGGAGCAGGTGAGTGTGCCCAAAGGAGGCTGTGACCCTGTGGGAAGCTCATGCTGGAACAGGCTCCTTGCAGGACCTGTGCATCTATGGGGAGAGGAGCCCACCCTGGAGCAGGTTTGCTGGCAGGACCTGTGACCCTGCTGGAGCAGCCTGTTCCTGAAGGACTGTACCTTAGGGGTGGGTTCATGCAGAACTGCAGCCATGGGACGGACTCACTTTGTGAAAGCCAGTGAAGGAGTCTCCCCTGGGAGGGACCCCATGGTGGAGCAGGGGAAGAGTGTGAGGAGTCCTCCCCTGAGGAGGAAGGAGCAGCAGAGGTGTGTAATGACATTTACCACAGTCCCCATTCCACATCACCCTGTGCAGCTCAGCAGGGAGGAGGTAGAGAAAACCAAGAGTGAAGCTGAACCCAGGAAGAAGGGAAGAGTGGGGGGAAGGTGTTTCATGACTTTTTTTTATTTCTCACTACCCTGCTCTTATTTGTCAATATAATAAATGAATTTCTCCGAGTCAAATCTTGTTTGCCTGTGACAGGAATTGATGAATGATCTCTCCCTGTCCTTGTGTCAACTCATGACCTTTTCAATGTATTTTCTCTCCCCTGTCCAGCTGAGGACGGGAGTCACAGAGTGGCTTTGGTGGACACTTCATTTCCAGCAAGGGTCACCCCACCACAGCAACACAGATACAAGGACTGAACACATGTATAGCTTTATTTAAGAGTTAAATCATTTTCTATATATACATGGATTTTTCAAAGCGTTGCCATCTTAGTCTATGTTCTCCAGACCCTGAAAAAGAAAAAATGACAGCCATGTTTGTGTCATTCTTGCCACTAATGTGCAACAGGGCATACCTGAAAATGCAGGTATTCAAACTATATTTAATTACCCAAGTCTTAATTAGAACAAAATTAAAGTGCCCATCCCCAGGGGCAGGCCAGCTGCAGGCACCGAACAAGATCTGACAGCCCCAGGAGCGATCAGCGCCCACCTCAGTGGCCATGGGAGCCCCATCCCAGAGCCGGGGGACGGGGGAGCAGCGCCTGGGTCCCGCTCCCCAGCGGGACCTGCCCAGCGCCCCCGAAACCTGCCTTGGGCACGTAGTGCTTGTTGATACCCGACAGCCGCCGGTCCCTTTCCAGCAGGCTCCACTCGTAGGGATAGCGGGCGAGTCTCTTCTCCTGCGGGCACAGCGCTGCCTGTTAGGGCCCCGGGCAGGGGCTCCCGAGGGAAGGGGAGCCCCGGGAGGGAAGGGACCCCGGAGGGACGCAAGGGACTGGGGATAAGGGCGGCCCCGGCGGGGAAGCGGCGCCTCAGGGTCCCGGATCCCTCAGGGCCACCCCGCCCCGCGCTGACCTTGCCGCCATGGCACAGGCGGTGCATGAAGACGGTGGCGAGGCCAGGGACGCTGAGGCAGGCGCCCATGATGGCCATGCCGGGCAGGATCTCGTACCACATCCCGCCGGTACCGGTGCTGCTCTCGGTGCCGCTGCCCCCGCTCCGAGTGCCGGGGCACTCCTGGCCTGCCCCGCGCCCTTCCCGGCCTGCCCCGCGCCCCTCACAGCCTAGCGGGCCCAAGAGGGCGGCGGGAGGGACAGCGCTGCTGGGGAACAGTCTCCCGGCAAGGAACGAGACCGTGCCCGGGTTCCCGTCCGCCCGATACCGGTGCCGGTGCCCGTCGCTGACCCTACCAGGATAAGCCGTGCCGTGCGCGGTGCACGCTGGGAGTTGTAGTCCGACGGCGGCCCCGGCCTTGTTAAGGTACAGTCTCGCGAGAGGTGGCGGGCACTGGGCGCGCACGGCGCTGCCCGGGCCCGGAACCAGGATCGGGATCGGGATGAAGGAGGACAAGGAGAACGCCAGGCCCAAGGAGCGGCGCGGGGCCGCCGCCGGGCCGGGGGTTCTGCTGGCCGCGGGCCCGGGCACGGGCCCCGCCGCCGGCACGGACGGCAGAACCGGCGCCGCCGAGCTCGATCGCCTGGAGCGGCCCAAGGACAAGAAGGAGACGCTTAGCAAGGTGGGGCCTGCGCGCCGCTCGGTAACGGAGCCCTCCCCGGTAACGGGGCTCCCCCTCTGTAACGGGACCTCCCCCGGTAACGGGCTGCTTGCGGGCGCCTCCTGGGACGGGATGTACCGGGGAGGCGCGGAAACGAGCCGTCCCGGCGCTACCGCCGCCCTGACCGCCGCTCCTGCCTGCCGCAGGTGGTGATCCGCCGGCTGCCGCCCAGCCTCACGAAGGAGCAGCTGGAGGAGCACCTGCAGCCTCTGCCCGAGCACGACTACTTCGAGTTCTTCGCCAACGACTCCAGGTACGACCGCCGGCCCGGTCCTGGCGCTGCCGGGAGCCGCCGCTGCCACCAGCCGGGCCCCGCTGGCGCCGCCGCCCCGTCAGCCGAGCGCTCTCGGTTTGTGTCTCTGCAGCTTGTACCCGCACATGTTCTCGAGAGCCTACATCAACTTCAAGAACCAGGAAGACATAGTCCTCTTCAGGGATCGCTTCGACGGCTATGTTTTTGTAGATCACAAAGGCAAGTGAACGGCACTCGATGGATGTTGCTGCTTCCCTGCTTTCCGTGTCGAGTGCTGGTTGAGTTTTGGAGGGGTGGATGTGAGCAGCCACATTTGTCTTGTGTGGGTTTAGTACTTCAAATAACAGTTCCAGTACATCTAGAAATACGTACATATGTAGTTCCAATAACATCTAGATCATTTAAATGAACTAGTTGCAGTGTAACACCACACTGTGTTTGCCATATCCAGCTGGTTTTGTGCTTGTCAGAAGTTAAAGTGATCTTGTCAGAAGATAAAGCTTTAAAGCCTGCTTAAAATGTGTTGCATTTTATTCTGTTTTGTCAAAAATTGAGATTGGCCTCAGTTGCATTAACTTAAAATATTCTTTCTTGCACAATGAACACAGAGCCTGTAGGATGAGGCTGTAACATGGTGTGGTGCAGCTGAGGTGGCTGAACTGATAGTCATGGGTAGTCTTAAATCTAGTATGTCCTTCTTGTCATAGCTGGTTTGTTAGTAGTGTGAGAGTGTTTAGATTATGAATTTTGCTGTCTCTAAAGTGTATATTTTAATTAAATGGCTTTCAAAATACAGTAATATTTTCATGCTGCGTAAACAGTCTTTTCTAGTATTGCATATTTCTTGTGAGACTTACCTTCCTGCTTTATACATTGACAATATACTCTATTTTATATCTGTTTCTTTTCTATTTTAATGTATTTTTTCCTCTCCTCTTAACAGGTCAGGAATATGCTGCCATAGTTGAGTTTGCACCATTCCAAAAAGCTGCAAAAAAGAAGAGTAAGAAAAAGGATGCCAAAACTGGAACTATCGAAGACGGTATAATAGCGAGCTAGTTTGTTTTTCATGTGTAGACTTGAAACTCTTAGCAGTAAATTGAATGTAATGTTTTTACTGTGGCACTATAGTTCCATCAATAGGATGTTTGCTTAATTGTATGTGAAGTTTATTAGCACTGCTTTGTCAGCTGGAAATCTCTTAAATATAATTGTCCCCAACAAATACAATGCAGCAGCTCATTTGAGAGTTATCACCTTATTAAAAGGTGACATATAAAGAACCAAACATAAATAAATGTAACCCAGCAGTGCACGGTTGAAATACTTTTCATGCTACAGTATCTCTTTTCCCTGTTTTTTCCCTCCTCTGTAGATCCAGAATACAAGAAGTTTTTGGAAAGTTACAGTGCAGATGATGAAAAGTTAACCTCAACTCCTGAAACTTTGTTGGAGGAAATAGAGGCAAGAAACAAAGAGCTAATAGGTATGGAAATCTGTGTACTATAGTTTCATTTTCCTAGAACACAAAGAAGCATGCATGGTTTGTAATTTGAAGCTCAACCTGGAGGAGACTGAATTCTTTTGTGTGCCTGCTTTGTATTTGTTAAACCTTTAGGCTAATATTATTCAGTGTGCTTTGTTTTGTTGCCATGCTCTAAATTCTTCTGTAGCTGTATGTGTTAGATGACAAAGTTCCTTCCTGTTGCAGATGTTTGTTAGCCACACCAGCTGTGAAGTGGTTGCTTTTCAGTGAGATACAGTGATGTTTAGTGCAAGCACTGTGATCAGTGATGTAACATGCAGGCACAAGTAGAGAGAGAGTGTGGTTGGGTAAAATACCACCAAAAATGACCAGGTTACTCTTTTTAACTGTGTTACAGGCATCTCTTTAAAAGTGAGAGAAAGGCATAATGCAGACTGAATATCCGTGTAGAGATAGGTGTACTGGATGTTTTATTAGTATTCTAAAGACGTCTATAGAGTCCTAACAGTTGCCACTGTTTGAAGATAAGTTTAGAAGGCTTGTTTCACTGCTGTATTGCTGTATGTGAGAGGAGACAGGCAGGAGAATGTGTAAGGCTGCTTTCACTTAATACATGGTTTTGTTGTAGGTATTGCGGTATTGGATAAGGCAAATTATTTACATTTGTTTTGTCTATTCTCCAGCTAAAAAGACTACTCCTTTATTGAACTTCTTGAAAAATAAACAGGTAATACTTACCTCCAGAATTTTCTTGTTTGCAAGTACAATTTGCTCGTTTAAAGCATGGGTGTATACTGCAATGTGTATGTTGATACATTTCTGCCCTTCATTTTGAAGAAGGAGCTTTTGACCCAGCTTGTCAGCTTCTGGCTCATATATTTTAAAGGACTGAAGTGTTGGAATGGTGGTGCTTTGTGTGCATTCTGGTCTCAGAAAAATGCCTTTTGTTGCACTGACAAAACAGATTCCATTTTAGTGCTTCCATTTTTAGTGTAGTTATGGCTGAGATCCTTGTAGATGATATTTCTCCTAGCACATAATGTTATTTTAACTTTTAGCAAAGGAGAAAATCAGAGGTGGGGTGGATTTAATTAAAATTTGAATGATAAATGCTGAGGCCAGTGTTGTGTTTGGGTTTTTTAAGACAGTACAAATTAAGACCTATAAGTAAAAAAAAAAAAAACCTGCTGCAACACATTCAGGTTCACAACAACAGAGATGACAAGGGTTTTTTCTTTTATAATAGGGGTAGCTTTGAGGTGAGTTGTTTGATGGCTTAAAGAGATATTTTTGGTGTGGAGAGACACTATTTCTCTTTGCTTTTACATACACAGAGACTGAGAGAAGAAAAAAGAGAGGAGAGAAGGAGGAGAGAATTAGAAAGAAAAAGACAAAGAGAAGAAGAAAGACGAAAATGGAAAGAAGAGGAGAGAAGGAAGAGAAAAGAAGCAGAAAAATTGAAGAAAGTAGACAGATGTCCAGAAAAAGAAAGAGACAGATCAAAAGAAGAACCAAAGATTAAGGTCTAGAACAGTTCTTTATTATAAACTGTTACACTCCCTTTCCCCTATTATTTGTATATCAGTCTCAAAATGTGCTTTGGGTATTGTGTGAAGAATCACATGAGTTTGGTGTTAGTAAATGACCAATTTTTTGTAATATTCAATAGTAGGCATTGTAAAGGTTTACATGCTGTAATGCTTCATAGTAATATTTAAAAGTTTTGTCGTGTGACTGTTGTACATGCTGTGGTAAACAGGATTGTGAATTCACTATGGAATGGAGACTGTTTTTAAACTTTCTAAAACGGCCTGGTTTAGGAGAAAAATCCTAGTTGGCTTTGTGAATAATGCTTACTCATACACTCCAGCTTTTAAAAATACTGTGATTTACAGTAATATTTCTTTAATGTTTACTTCTTACTGGACTGGTTCCTTTGATGCAATTTCGGTGTTGTGCCAGACAATATGTATTAGAGTGAGCTTTTTAGTTGAGACTTCTGTTTCCTTTGTAGCTACTTAAGAAGCCTGAAAAAGATGAAAAAGACTTGGAGAGAAAAGAAAAATCCAAGAAACTGGAAAAAGAGACTCTGAGGGAGGAAAAAAATGCGAGTAGTGCATCTGCCAAACGATCTGATGGGGAGACAAAAGAAGAGAAGGCAAAAAAGTATTCTAGTACTTGCTATAAATATATATGTATCTATAACTTGTTTCCTGATCGTACGGAGGCTTAGGCTGCTCTGCCATGACCATGTTTTGAAATTCCTTTCAAATGTTTTTTTCTGATAAAAGGCATGGGCTGTGTTCTCTGTGGCAGTGCACATCCTCGTGATTACAGAAAGCTCTGTGAATTACCTGAAAATTCTTCATTAGTGGACAAATTTTAATATTTTTGCAGCTCATTATAGGAATTCCACTAAAGAAGCCCATGTGTACATGACTGCAGCAGGCTGTGAGCACTGTCCTTGCAGTGAGAGAATTATTATAACCATGGGGAGAGGAGAGGCGTTCTCCACCTACCAATCCCTCTAAGTTTTGTAAAAAATCAAAGTAGAAAATGTAATTCTCAACAGCTCCATGATCTGTTTGAGGTTCAGTTCTGCCATATGAGAAATACAGATAAGACAGAGAAATTCAGGTGTTTTTTCAAAGCCAGAGGAGACTCAGCCAGCCATGCAAGTAGGAGGCTGGGAAACTCTAGTGGTCAGTGTCCTCTTTGGCTGTCATGCATGACTCGGGTTATCACAGCCTCCCAAGAGCTCCCTAGAACCTGCCAGTGTGTCGTCTTCTTATTGCACATTTACACCACTATTACATTGATCTCCCAGCTCTGTTTGATGAATCTTTTGAGCTTAATTTTCAGTTTTGTTTTCATACAGATCAGAAGATGAGTGTGTAAAGGACTACAGGGACCGAGATAGAGATTTTGACAGAGACAGAGAATATGAGAGAGCACAGAGAGAGAAACTGAGACGCCAAGAAGAGGAGCGTCGGAGGCAGAAAGAGCGCTATGAGAAAGAGAAGGTTTTTAGAAGAAAAGAGGAAGAGGTGAAAAAGGAGAGAGACTTACTCAGAGAAAAGGGGAAGAAAAGTGATCTTACAGACTTTACCAGCAGCATGGACAAATCTGAGAAAGTAACCAAAGACGATAAAAAAGAGGATACAATTAAGAGGGATCGTATCAGAAACAAGGTGCTGGATTTCTTTAAATTCATGTGTTGATCCATAGGGATCAGTTTGTGGTTTTTAGGACAAAAGCACTTCAAGGAAAGAACCATGTGGTTTCTCTGTTGAAACTTCGCCCTGTTCTGGCAACAAACTCTGCCATTGCTAGAAATGCCTACTAAACTTTGCTAAACTGTTTGTGGTATTTGTCACTGAGTAAGAACTAAACCAAGAAAACATGGGTTAAATTGTAAGACACTGATCCCTTTACATTTGCTGACTTGTGCCATAGGCTGTATCTTTAAGGTATTGGTAGAATATCAGTAATGTGCCTGTCTCTGCTGGTGCTAGAGGTGCCTGAAAATGTATCTCAAAGTGGGAATGTGATTGAACAGGTTCCTTAAAATTGGAACAAAACTGCTACTTTCAGAATATGGCATGTCCTGTAGACTCAAGAAATAATGTCTTGAGTCTAGTTTCATGTACTCTGCAAAATCTGTTTTTGTAGCATCACTATGCTTGTTTTCTGTATCACTTAAGGCATTGTCAGATATAAATGATACTCAAGGTTTTGAAACTTTGAAGTTGGCCTCTCTTCTGAGAGAGTATGAGCTGAACTCAACAGGAAACTCTTTACAAATAACCTCGACTATGAGTGGTGTTCTTTGTGGCTTGAACAGAGATGTTGCCTTACAACAGAGACAACCTTGATTTGGGACAATTGAAGTTACATTGCCACCACTGTGGAATTATTAAACTTTGCCTGAAAAGTCTGAATTTGAGCCATTTCTAATACCATAGAAATGATATCATAATAACCCTGACAGCTGGGAGCTAAGAAAGAGTCTAAATAGTTTTGGTTTATTTCAGGATCGCCCAGCAATGCAGCTGTACCAGCCCGGAGCCCGAAGCCGGAGCAGATTGTGTCAGTATGAAGACAGTGCTGCAAAGCCCCCAGAGCAGGGAGTGGATAAGAAACAAGAGGGTGAGACTAGTCACACGAAGGAAGAGGAGTGACTGACGTGCAAGCCTTATGTGTTCTGACTGTCTGTGCAGCCAAAGAGCATGTACTACGCAATCCAGAAGTGCCTTCGGAGCGAAGAAGGAACAAAGGAAGAAAAGGGGGCATTGTGCTGTTGGATGTTTCTGGTTAAAGAACCTCAGTTATAGATTCGGAATTTGAAATGTGTTCTCATTGTATTTTCAGTTATTTGAATTTATTTTCCCAGCATCTAACTACAACAGAGAAGAGAATCTTTGCAAAATAGAAAGACTTTATGGCCTTAAGTTTGATAATAAATGAGTTGTGGTCAGGAGGGGATGATACCTGGATCAAAAGCCAGAGCTCTACTGTAAGGCAATTGGAGCCCGTGTTGGATGCACTTAAACAGAGCAAGCTTGGAGTTGTCAGGAGTTAACACAGGTGTTGCTATGTTGTGTGGTGCTGCTGCCTGAGGCAGTGAAAGCTAAATTGTGTCAGTCTAGCACTGAGACAGGTACACAGGCTGGAGTTGTTGAGGTACCAGTGGACAGGAGCCCTTTGGCACGTCAGGAGCAGAACATCTGGCAGTGTAGTAATGGTGTTAGGGAGGGAGAGACCGTCCTCTTCAGTGGTTCTCTGGATAAAGTAACTTAAGTTGGAGTGTATGAATAAGCTGGCTTCATAGTTGAATATGTCTTGATAAATTCTCATGTAAAGTCTCCGTACATTGAAATGCTTATTTTTAATCAAATGTTGCTGGTTTGGGCATCCTGTTCTTTTCCAGCATCTTCCCTTCTCTCAAGTCTGAAAAGCTTCCCAACTCCTGCCCTCTCGGAACTGCTTTCTCTTCCCTCATAACTTGAAGTATTGTTTTACAGCCCAGAACGAGACTTCGCCAGTAGCAGCTCCTCCCAAGCTAGCGAATTTTAGCCATAGCTGTTTTTTGTACTAAACCCAAATAAACTCGCACAAACTCGCTCGGCCGCCGCCGTCCCTCACTGCGCGCGGCACCGCCGGGCCGGCAGGGGGCGCTGCGCCCGCGCCGCCAGCGCCGCTCCGCCCCGCCCCTTCCGTCTCCTCGGCCGCCGCCATCGCCGGGACGCCGCGCACCTCCGCGCCATGGTGAGACATCCGCGGCCATCCGCGCCCTCCCGCCGCGCCCCGAGCGCTCTCCCCGAAGCCGCCGCGTTCGGGGGGTCTCTGCGGGCGGGCCGCGGGGACGGCGGGGCGGGGCGATGGCGAGGGAGCGGGAGGGACCCGGGTGCAACACTCCCGGCTCGCCGAGGCCTGGCGGAGCGGGGCTGTGCCGGGGGGCGGGAGGGACTGACCGCTGCGCTCTCTTGCAGTCGTCGCACAAGACGTTCAAGATCAAACGCTTCCTCGCTAAGAAGCAGAAGCAGAACCGGCCTATCCCGCAGTGGATTCGCATGAAAACCGGCAATAAGATCAGGTAACGATCTCGGCTGCCGCTTCCTGTGGCGCTGCGGCCGCGCAGGCTTAGGCGGCCTGGGCGGCACGGCCCGAAGGCGGGAGCTGATGGCGTTTATGCCAGCAAAAGCGCAGTTTTGTGGCCATCAGGGCCAGGCGGAGAGGCTTATGCATGTGGGGATTCCATGCCATTTGCTTCTGTAGTGATTTTGCTCCAGTGCCCTGCAAGTGTCCACAGGCGTTCCGTGATGGTACATGTGAAGTGAAAACCTGAACTGTATGTGCGGATGATTTATTCCAGGTTTTGAACAGTGGTAGTTTCTCTGTTTTTGACATTCCCCTTCCGAACGCCTGTCGTCTCTCATAGCTACTTCTCTGGGCTCCTGCATTTTCTAAAAACAGTACTTTCCTGAGTATGAGTGGTCTGAGGTTCAGAGGATGGTGTGTAAGGGAGCAAAGGACTTGTTGGATGTATGGGAAATCAGATTGATAATGTGAGATGCTTGGTATCTGAATGTGGAATTAATTTGCTGTAGTTCCTTGCTTTCCTCCAGCATTGTGTTTGGGGAAATGCTGAGTGCTGTGACACGCTGGGTACACGTGGGGCATGCACAGGGAAGTGCCTGTCCAAGCCCTGTGGTTGAAAGCTGCAGCATAGTTTGGTCACCCACATAGTCAAAGAGCTTTTTATCTCATACACTGCTTCATCTGGGCTTTTAAGGCAACAGAATTCTTTCTCCTGCTTCTCTCTCTCTGACCTAAGCAGTGAGCAGAGCAACAGAAGCATGGGTTGGTTCAGGCAGTGGAATAGCACAGCATTACCAGGTTCTGTTGCTGTAACTGCTCCCAACATGTTTCTAGGCAGAATCAGTGGTGCATGCACTCGACTGGATCCTTGTTTTCCACATGCCAGCTTACAGCTGGTTCTGTTTTTGTTTAATTACAGTACTTTGAAATACTTGACCACATAGCAGAATTGTGGATTTTTGTCTGGTAGCACTTGAGTAGCTGGGCCATCAGTTCTGTCCCAGCTTTGTGTTCAAGCAGGCTGCAATTGCAGTGCTTCCTGCCGTGGGAGCACTGCCATTTTCCTGCTGAGAGCAACTCTGTTAACACTGTCTGCGGTTTCACCCGCACCGTGGTGAAAGCGTTTGTTCTTAACATGGACAAGGACATGCTCACAAATAAATGTGCTTCCCTGGAAGAGACCTTTTCCATGTGCTGTTCTGCTTTAGTGTCTGAACAGATGTATCTGGGCACTTTGCTAATTTACTCTGCTTTTTGTCTTAGGTACAACTCCAAAAGGAGACACTGGAGGAGGACCAAACTGGGCTTGTAAGAGAGACTGTCCCGGGAGCTCTAATGAACGCTGGTCTTTCTGTGTCAGATGGATAACACCCTCAAGTCATTCCTTCTGTGGTGCTGGACTGCAGTCCCCAATGCGGGTTTTTATTAGCTGGTCTGGGATGTTGATGTTAACTGGGAAAATCTTTGTATCTGAAACATGGAGACTGTGTTCTATTAGTGTTCTTTCTTTCAGGCATCACCATAAGCATTGACAATGCACAGGCTTACTAATAAATATGGACCTGAATGACTTGGTTGAAATTATTTCATATGTATGTGGTGGGATTGTTACAGAAAAAAATTCACAGTAATGTTATGTTCTCAGTTTGAGGACTCTTGGCAGCTCTTTTCAGGTAGGGACACAGAAGCTGTGTCTTCCTTTTCACTGACTAAACCATCAGGAGCAAAGTACCAAAAAAAAAAAAAGTAAAAGAATTGAAGAAAATCTCCTACAAAATACAGTACTTTAGAGTATAGCACATAATGGCTGTGTGTCCCCTAGAATATGAAATAACCTGAGTTTTGTTTGGAGCTCTCTGTTGGTTGATGAGTCAATGCCAACCGCAGGTGCAGCTTAATATAAAACATTCTCAGCAGGCACGTTGTAACTCAAAGGGAGAGTTGGCAGCCATTTGAAAAAGGGAAAAGGGAATTAAACACCTCTGGGTAGTTGGCACTCCATCTTCCCCATGCTGGTATTCTCTGCGGGGGCCTGTGAAACCAACTATTTACCACAGGGCAGGGAAGGAGGAGGCTGTGGCTCTGCGCCTCATCCTTTTCATTCTGCAGTGCTGAGCTGGGGTAGCTCCTCTGGTCAGCAGGAAATCCCTGACAATGTGGGCTTGTGGGCTGCAGCAAAGCTCATCCTGACACTGAGAGCTGCCAAGGTGCTGGTTCATTCCTGGGTTCAGCCTGTCGTGGTTCTTCCTGAGAGGCAGCTTCCTGAGGAAGCTTCAGGCTGCCACACCTTCTGTGTTGCTGCTTTTCACACTGAAGGTAAATAGATTTATCTCCTTCATATTGCAACTCAGAGCAAACAATGCTGGGCACAGCATGTGCCAAACATAAATGCTAAGAAATACACATCTCACCTAGAAGTTATGAGGTCTTTCTTTCCTAAGGTGTGCTGGAGAGTTCTGTGAGCTGGGACCAAGCAAGGCTGGGATTTTCACCAACTTCAGGACACTTTGGAGGTATCTTCCAGCTTTTTATCCTGTCTGGTAAGACTGGACTCCATCATCAGGGGGAAGCAGCAAGTCATTTCAACAGGAAGGCAGCAAACAGCATTACCAGAGATGTTTCAACAGAGGCTCACGTGCTGCAGCCTCTGACCCCAGTGATTTTTAAATCTCTTCTGCACTCTTCTCTTTGAAGTGAGTGTTCAGGAAATAACAGCACTGCTAAGGATTGGAGTTCTGCCTTGGAGCCTAGTGTACCTCCCCTAGCCTCTCCACATCACTGCTGGCAGGCATAGCTGCTCACAGTGTTTCTCTGTAATTGTGTCTATGGGGATCTGGGTGAGGAGGAAAACAGTCATTTTATGACTTGAGAATGGAAAGAGACAGTTTTTTTCCGTGGCATTTGTGGGAAAACTTTCCTGAGCAACAGATTCAACACTTTATTACCTTTTATTAGAAAGCCTTCCTATTACTATCATTACTGTGATATTTTTATTAGATGAGAGCAACTTCTTCTAGCTGCTTTGGAAAATAACCCCTTTTATTATTTTCCCCATTTGACTGAATCTGCTTTTCAAACTGATTTGAAAGGGATAGCGCAAAGTAAATTTAGCTCAAATTAAACTTGGGTTAAACTCCTTTTTCTGCAGAACCTTAATCTAACAAATATCTCTGGGTCCGAATGTTTTCTGTTGTATGTTGCAGCTCTCTGCCCTCTCCTCCCTGTGAGAGTTGCAGGGGGATCAGGAATCTGGGAAGAACTGGACTAAAATACAGTAACTGAGACATCAACAGAAGCTTTAAAGAAAAAGAATTTGGATATTCTAGTCCATTGATTTTGGTGGATATGTTCTCTTTTCTGAGTAAAAAGCAAAGTTAGAGCTGATTGTATACTCTAGGAATATTTTTTAAAATATGTCTCTATAACCAAATGGGCTGCCCTTCTGTAGGTTTGAAAATAAACCGAACAAGACAAAGATGTGGGTCATTGGAAGATCTTTTTTTTTTTTTAATTTGCTCAGTGGAAAGGAACCCATCCAGGGCAGGGGGTGGCTTGCTGAGTATGCTGTAACACATTCAGAGAAGCAGATTTTGGGTTTTCTTTCTGAAGTCCCCGCCTAATTTGTCTCAGCACAGAATACAGGGTCAAACCCATGACCAAAAGATGGGGGGGAAACTGTCTTTAAAGGGTTTTGGTTAGGTGTCAAGGGGAGGCAATTACTAAAAATGATTTTGTTCTATTTAAGTGCAGCATTTGTCAGCTAAATTTTACTTTCAAATGCAACGTTTAAGTCCACGTTTCTGGGTGGAGCATGACTCAGCCACAGGTACAGTTGCCAAGGAAATGGTTCCTTCAAGGAAATTCTTATTAATTCCACTGTTTACTCTGTGCTTTACTCAGAGGAGGATGTAAGAGCCATCCTGTGCCCTTCCCTGACAGCTGCAAAAGGGTGACAGAGGGCTAATAGGTCAAAAAGTATTTTGCCAGTCCCATCTGTCTTACCAACAGTGCTTTGGTTACCAGAACTTGGTACCAGTTCTGTCTATGGAGTTTGTGCTGGTGTGAGCAGACATGTGAGAAGCCAGGGAATTCTCCCATGGCATAGATGTGGCCACAGCAGCTTCAGAAGGAGCTGTGTTGCCAAAGTCTTTTATCTATTAGAGCTAAAGCATTACAAAACTTGTAGATCAGGCATTAAATCTATTCCGTGTTTTGTATGTACCTGCTGCTGGCCTCAGGGATTAAAAAGATGTCCAGACACATCTATGTGTCCACCCCATCACCTGGACTGAGCATTGTCCAGTCACTGGATCCCTGTTTACTCACGTGGAGGCTGCTTTTCCATGTCATTACTGCACACTGGGTTATTTCAGGGTCCAAGCAGCATTTCAAAACACAGTCTGACTACAACTGGGGTTTGCTCAGGGTCTGTGAAACCCCCAAGCTCAAGTTGTCCAGAGGAAGTTACCTGTGTATCTTTGTTTACCTTTCTGCATCAAGATGCAAATTCCCCTGTGCAACCAGGCTGGATCATCTTGAGTCCCTCAGTCACCCCTGTAGACCCCCTTAAAGGCAGCTGGAAAGAAACCACAACTGCCCTCCTAAAGCAGGTGTCTCTGCAACGGCTGTTGCTCTGCCCTGGGGAACAGAAACTCCCTGGTTCCTGTCTGAGACTCACTTCTCAAACCGGACTGCTATTTAAGGGTGTAGGAATAGTCTCGTGCTGATGAAAAAGAGGAAGGGGCTGTTGTTTTTCTGAAGATATTTTGAAGCAGTTCTGGCGTTTGAGAATGTAAAAAGCAAGTTGAAATCATGGGGGCAGAGCTCCACTTGGTGAACAAAACACAAAAGGCGAGCAGAGGCTTTGCCCTTTTAATGCAATGATTGGGACATACACACAGTGTTTCACTGCTGCAGGGATGTTTATCAGAGTTTCATTTTTGAGCATGACCTCAGTAGCAATAAAGATAATAAAAATCTCATAGCCTTCACATACCTTTTCCATAGTTTTTGAGAATGAATCATCTTCCCAGAGCTGTTCCTGAACTCTAAACCCAACAGAAACCACCACATGCTGCTCCACTGGTGTCCTTCCTGCCTCCTTTGCTCTGGCCCCCATTCCCAATGGGGTGGAGCATTTCAGGCTTCCTGGGTTGGGGGTCTCCAGGGAAGAGTGGCCACTGTGAGTTGTTTTGCACTGTGAAAGGCTTCTCTTGGCCTGGTCTCCTCTAACAAACAGGGCCCTTAGCTCTTACTCTACTGACAATCAACTTTATCTGTCATAAAAAAACAACCCAGAGAAGGTTCATTTGGCAGAGGCTGGGGGATCTCCCAGGGAGCTGGAAAGCGTTTGCAGCACATGGTGGGTCAGCAGCCTCCTGTGGGCACACAGGGTGTTGGAGAAGCAGCTCCCCACAGCAGAGCTGACATGTGAACCCCTACCATGGGGATCTGCTGGGCTCCATCAAGGAATCCCCACCCACAGCGGCACAGGGCAAAACCCCCTCTGAGGACAGGCAGATTTTCGGGAGGGTTGTTCCAAGGCAGTGCTCTCAATGGCCATGGTGCTCCACACACACTCCAACCAGCAGAGTCCCAAAAGACCACATGAGACTCAGGCTGGCCATGGTGCTGTGGTTTAACCCTCACTTGGCCAGGATTTTGAGCACCCAAGTTCCCAGCTCCCTGCAGGCTTTTGCGGCTGCTATCCAGCATGGATAGGTGAATGGGACCAGGGGAGCTTCAGCGCTCTTGGAAGAAAGCAAATGCCTGTCTAACAAAGCTTCGGAGGGTCGACAGCCTCCAGGAGTGCTGGGCTTTCCCCTCAGCCCCAGAGTCCACACAGTCCTGTCCTGCCCCAGCCTCTCTGGATGACTTACAGTTGTTGTTGGTGTTGTGAGAGTACAGCTGGATCAAGTCCTCCTCCAAGGCCCCTGCCAGCTCCTTCAGGTCCCTGGAGGTGTCTGCTGGCAGGTACTGCCAAGCCTTGCGCCCATTGTGGTCCCTGCAGGTGGTGTCTGCCCCATAAGCTCCCACCAGTATCTTGATGAGCACCTCGTGTCCCTGCAAGGCAGCCAGATGCAAGGGGGTGAGCCCGCCGCTGGCTGTGGGGATGTTCACGTTGACAGGGTAGCCTTTCTTCTGGGCGTGGGAGATGACCTGAATGAAGTTCTCGTGGCTGCCATGCTTGGCAAGCCAGTGGAGAGCAGTGAAGCCTGTCACAAAGTCTCTCCTGGTCAGCAGGCTGGGATCCAGGTCCAGCAGCTTGATGATGCTGTCTGCATCGCCCTGGGCCACCGTCAGCAGCCACGCGTGCTCCAGGGGATCGAGGGCAAGGGGCAGCAGATCAGGGCTCTGCTCAGGCGTCTGCTCTTGCTGCAGCCCTGCAGGGAGACTGCTGCTGTTGAATGTCTTTTGAGCAGTGGAAAGCCGCAGGGTGCTGCCAGGGCTGTTGCTCTGCAGGAGGATTTCCTTCAGCTCCTTCCTCCGGGCACTGCTGGGGCCGATGGAGAACCTGCCCGAAGTCCTACCCCAGCTTCCCAGGCTGTGCCTGCCCCAAGTGATGCTTTTGTTGGTGTCCATCTTCTGCAGCATATGGAAACGCTCCCTGCTCCCCAGCGTGGCTGGCCCGAGGTGGGAGCTGCGGGCCAGGCTGCCCGCTTGGGGCTGGGCGGCATCCAGGAAGGAGACCCTCCGGGAGATGCCAGCTGCCTCCTGCTCTGCCACGCTCTTCTCCCGCTCCTGCCGGGCCATGGCGGTGCCTCTCGCAGGGCTGTCCCCAGCAGGGCACAGCTCACGCTCCCCAGCTCTCACCCCGCGCTTCCCCTCCCGGCGTTAGGCGAAGGAGGAACCGATTCCGCACGGCAGGAGGGCATGGCGGCGGATCTGCGGCGCTCCGGGGCGGTGCAGGTGACCTTTGGTCACGTTGTGGCGGTGGCTGCCGCCGGTGCCGGGCACAGCGTCAACCGCGGGCTGGCTCTGCCCCCCCGGCCCCACTCGCCCGCGGTGACACACAGGGAGCGTGGCCGGGAGTGCGGGAATACAGGGAGCGTGCGGAACCGCGGGGGCGGGCAGAGGCTCGGGGGTCCTGGGCAGCCCAGTGCTGATGCTACTGGAGAAATTTGATCAGCTGTATTCTCCTGTCTGAATAGTCTCGTTTAGCTCTTCTGGCTCAGCATTAGCACCTGAAGAAGCCAAAGCCTTAGGCCACAAGAGCTGACCAAACATAAACTTTTGATTAAATGGTGCTGCTAACAAAGAACTCTTGGAATTCAGCAGATATGAGCAGAACGGAGATGATAAGGACCGAGGAGACAATCCCAGGAGAATAAAGTAACATCAGTAGGCATCCAGCCCAGCTCCAGTGAAACCCAGCAAGAAATCGAGATACTGTCAAATGGAATTTAGTGATTGACTTGGATTGGGTGATAGGTGGCAGGGGTATAACTGAGAGGTGTGAATGGGGTAGGGGTTCCTCCCAGGAGGCACCAGCTTGAGCTGTAACCAAAGAACTAAAAAAGACTAATTGGAAACACTCACTTGGACTCCATTCTTTGCAGGGTCCCAGAGTCAGACCCTGTCACATTGTCTGGCATGTGTAAATCCATGACACTGGTCCCCAGAATGCTTCCTCTGACCCCAGTGGCACCCAAGGGGTGTCTTACTGAGCCACCTGCCTTACAGCTACCCCCAAATAGCCCCCCATGACCACAATGCTTTTCCTTCATGCTGTGCTCAGGAAGGCCCAGGTTACTGCCCCAAGGGGCAGTGTTTCCAGTGGCTGGTGGGTCTCTGTGTTGTAAGGGAGACCCAGCCTGGGACAATGTTTGGGTCCTTGTAACCCAGTGCTTCATCCCCGTGGCAATTTAGCCTTCCTCTCTTACCATAATTCACTTAGTAGCACAGCCCATCTCTGGTGTTGCTGGCAGCTGCAACCACCAGTAGTCTGTATCCTAATTTTGTTAAAAATCAGGACAAATTCTTCTGCCCCAAAAGCCCTCAGAGCTCCTTCTCTCCAGATGTTTCTTATCCATGACTGTTCTGACACCATGGCTGAACTGTCACCAGGGGGTTTTGCAGTTGGTCAGGCAGCTAAAAGCCACACCAGCCCCTTGAACCATTTTTATTTGCCTTCCCTAAGCTTTAGCCCTGCACTGACTTGCCCTGAGCTGGTCGTCAGCCCTTGAGGGCCTTTGCCATTTTGCAGCGACTTAGACCAGTTTTTCTGGGATGTGTGGGGAGTTGGCATAATCTCAAAGCCCAAACAACTGGTGGTGAAAGCATAATTGTCCCCTTGCTCCCTTTCTGGGGCTGCCTGGTTTTGTCACTGGCCTTTGGTGGCTTCTGTGGGCTCAGGGAGGCAGAGAACTTGAGCCATACAGCCATGGGATCCTGGTGAGCAGTTGAAAACACTTGGGTGGCATCTGGGGAAAACAGGGAGGGAAATAAGGCGCTGCTCTTGAGGAATGAAGGCACCAATGGTGCAAAGCAAACCTCCCATTTAGGGCCACCGTGGTCATGCGTGCATTAGGAACTGGACACACTGGCGAGCTCTGACCACGATAAAACCAGAGTGACAATCTTAGGGACTTTACTCTGGAGTCCCAGGGCCTGGGAAAGCTACTTTGGGTGAGGACTGAGTCTCCTCTCTCTCAGCCTCGTTTGGTGCTTGTGCTGCCATCAAATGAAGGGAAACCCAAGTGGCACCAGCGACACCCTCAAAGCTGCAGATGTGCTCTTGCAGGGCTGGGAGCTGAGGCTGCACGGGACGAGCGGGGCCGGGAAGAGCTGTGGTGCCACTGAAGGGAACAGGGCACAGAATTGGGCACAGCCGCGCTCAGCCGGGTGCCCGGGCGGGCCTGAACCGGCCAGCGGACCGGGACAGGGCAAGAACGCCAAGCGCATGGGCATTCTGCTTCAAACAGCAACTCGTCTGCTGAGGCTGGGGGACCCGAACGGACCCAATCCGCGAACCCCAGCCCAGCCTCGGGGCTGCACGGCCCCGCTCCAGCCCGGCCCATGTTACCGGAGGGGCAGCAGGGCATCGGGGCGGGTCCCCCTGGGCCTTCCCGAGCAGTCGGCGCGGGAAACCCTTCCCCGCGCTGGGAGACGGCAGGGGCCGCGGGGACAGCCGGCAGGGGCCGCGGGGACAGCCGGCGGGGCTGGGGTCCCGCTGGCCCAGGGCTCGGACCCGCCGGCCGGGCTCCCCGCTCGCCTCAGCCGCCAACCTCCGCCCGCCCTACCCGCAGCCGGGCTGCACCATCGCGGGCTGCCGCGGGGGGGACCGACGGCCCCGCACCTCACGGAGAGCGGCGGCGGCGGGACCGGCGGGACCGGTGGGGCCGAGCGGGGCGGAGGGGCGGCGGGGCGGGGCGGGGAGCGTGGGCGGGGCGGGCTCGGGGGCGCGGCGGAGCCCCCCCGCACGGTGCCGCGGTGGGCGCGCCCGGAGCCGCCCGCAGGCCGGGGCGGAACGTGCGGCGGGCGGGCAGCGATGGCGGCGGCCGAGGTGGCGCGGCAGGTGCGGGCGGGCGCGGGGCTGCCGCAGCGCGGGGCCCGGGCGGCACCGGGGTGGCACCGGAGCGGCACCGGGGCGGGGGGCCGGCACCGGGACCGGGCGGCGGGCGGGAGAGCCGGGCACGGCCGGGGCGGCGAGCCGGGGCGGAGGGGCCGGATCGGGGGGCGCCGGGCGGGCTGCGAGAACACCGGCCTGGGGCCTCCCGCGAGTTCCGAGGCTCGGTTCCGAGGGGCGGCGGCTCCCGGCGGGTCGGGCTTTGGAAGGGAGCCGGGGTTACCTGGGGTAGAGGATGTTGGGGTCCCCCCGCTGCAACCCGGCCCGGCGACCTTGGTGTGCCCGCACCGCGGCGGGGCCGGGGGTCTTTCCCTGCCGGTGCCCCCGGGCCCGGGCGCGGCCACGGCCGGACCTGCCGCCGGGAGAGAGCAGGCCTCGCCTTGCAGCCCTCACCCGGGTCTGGGGCCCCTCGCCGGGCCGGGGCACGGCAATGGCATCCCTGTCTCTTCGGGGATGCTGCTCTCCTCCCAAAGCAATGGTCACCCCGTGCTCGGTGCGTGATGCTGGGAAGGAAGGTCGCCAGTCCTGCACCGTGTGCCGCGGAGGAGCTGCGGGAGCCAAACGCTAGCACTATGTCCCCGAGGGTCCCCGGTGGTGTCCCCGCGGGCCACCGAGTGCCGCCGTGCTCACCCGTCTGCCTAGCTCCCTATGTGTCTGCAGAGAATTATCCAGAAGAGGAGCAGAGGGAGTTGAGCCACCTCTGCGTTTGTTAGAGAAATGCTAAGGAGGCATCTGTAACGCGTTTGCATGTGGAAAGGTTTTGTCTGTGGTTTGATGGGCTTCCAACTTTCATGTCCATGTGTTAATACAGAAGTAATACTTGAGGTGAATGCTTGGCATTTCGTCTTCAAAGCAGTATGTTTTAGCATGGACCCAGTCTTGTTGAACGGGTAGATGTAGCCATTCCTTGCCAGTTTGTGATGTTACTTCCTCCTGGACATACCCATTGCCTTGTATGTGACTGCCAAACTATGTGAAGTGACTCAGTTGCTCCCCTGTCTTTCAAAGAAGTTGCGCGTTAGGCTTGCCTAAGATAATGTACAGGAGTTTCAGACATCTGCTTGTGGCCTGGAATGAATTATGATACAGCACAGCCTCGCTTTGGAGGCAAAAGGGAAAACTGGCTGCGAGACAGACTTGAAATTAGTGTGCTGCAAATTGAAAATGTCCTTTTACGGACAGAGGATTTGTCTGCCAAGGTCTTGGGCATCTGGTCATGCCCACAGTTCATGGAGCAGTCAGTCATAATATATCCTGGTGATGCAGAGGGCTCTGTGTATGCAACAGGGTTAAAAATGTGTGAGAGCTGGGGCTGGGTTTATAGGGGAATTGGGGTCACCACCCTGCCATTGTGCCAGAGAGCCCTTGATCAAGCCCACGTTTATTGTGAGGATGGTCAGTGAAACCCTGTTCTCCCCAGGTGGGCAGGGTGGCTCTGTCACCAGTAAGCTGAGCCCCTTCTCCTGTCCTCTGCAGTGGGAAGGATGGGTGCAGAGGACCAGCTTGCCAGGCACTGTCCAACTCTCAGTCTCTAGTAGAGGTCAGAAAAATCATTGCGACTGCTGATAGTGATATGTATCTTTTAATTGCTGGAGGAGGCTTCTCCTGGGAATGTATCCAAACTGCATGGCATTTCTGCAGCCTTTTGGCAGGGGCATAAAGAAGTGTAATCTTAAGAGCTGTCGGAATTTGAGATCTCGGAAGCACTTGACTGTTTGTGAATGTTGAATGGCCGAGTGATGCAGTGCGTCTGGAAAGGGTGCTTGATGGTCAGGAGCTTTGCGGAGATGCTTCTTGCTTTCCATGGTGCCTGATTCAAAACTGTTTCCCTCCCACTTTTCTGTTGTTTTTCTTTTATATTCTTGATGATTTGTTACCAGCTGGGCAAGGAAAAATAATACAAAGTATTTATCAAGACTTTACGTTACTGCTTTACATTTATCTCTTGGAGGATGTTTACACTGTCTGCCAGATAATTTGTTCATTGCATAGGAGAATATACACTTGTAGAAGTGAGAAATAATTGGTACATGTGTTGCTCTAATTTGCTGTTTAATCAGAGCCATATGCAGTCTGGAGAAGTGGATGCTGTTTAACACCAAGGTCATGAGAAGGGATCTGATGTTGTTCTAGCTTAAAGATGATGTGAAAAACTGTGGTGTGGAAACCTTAGTTCAGGTTCTGCCTTGCTTTGTGATTTGACATTTGACTTCTTGGGCAAGAGTTGTCTCAGGTTTGGGGATTAAGCCCCCAGGTCTTGGCATTAAGGGCAGCAGAGGGGCAGGAAGTGGCTGCTCTGAGCACTGGAAGCAGTGGTGGAGCTCTGTGAGTGTTGCTCGATTTGGTTTTGTTGTGGGATGGTGCTGTTTGTTGCCGGTTTTTGGAAATCTTCCTAAGGCAGTCTCCAAGACCTCAGGGTTTGAAGTGATTCTCCTTTGGGAAGAGCTGGGAAATTGTGTCAGAAACGCTAAGTGTCAGCTGTCAGTATCCCAAACAGAAGCACTCTTCTCAAGTAGATGAAGTATTGTACTGCAGCCTGTCAGAGCACTTTTGTGCTGTGTGGGCCTCATTTGGACACTAGGTCCCTTGGGTTCAGGGCTGCGACATTCTTTATTTGCTGTACTCTGCCTGAATATCACCAAGTGGAGGCTTTGGCTTTGCCATGGGGTCCTTCCTCATTGTTCCTTTAGACCTGGCCACCAAAAATAGTCCTGAACACACAGCGTTGACATTTGCAATGAGCAGCACCATTATGTGCGTTCTGCTTTATCTTCACAAAGAGGCAACGGCGTCTCAGGGCTCCAAGGATGTCGGGAGCTGACAGGGCTGTACCTGCTTGTCCTGCAAAGTAGATCAAGGCACAGACGTGCGTTCAGCAAGATTTTCCTCTAATCGTTTTTTCATCCTTAGGACCCTGGAGTGATTCAAACACCTGGAGACTAAATCTTGCTCCTTCTATGTAAACTACTACTTAATGTGTGGTGCTTTCAGGCTTGGGGTCATTCATTATAACATCTTCATATTTTTCATATGATTCTGGTAGTTCTCTGTAAGAATTAGAGTAGGCATTGATAGGTTCTGTGGCATGAGGAAGCCCTAACAAAAGGCTGTGTAAATCCTTCTAAGAAAGGAAAAAGTAAAATAAGTTCTTCGAGTGGCTGCTCCTTACTTTCACTCTGCAATAGCCCTGCCTGATAATACAGCAAGAGAGTGTGTTGCTCTTTTTGTTCTTTTAATCTTGTTTGTGACAAACATGCTTCACTTCCTCCCAAGCAGCAACAGCCCATTCTGTCTAGGCAGGGGGTCACTCTGTGTATATAGGGAAAAAAGAGGCGTCTGGTATCTTAGTGTGGTGCCAACGTTCACACTGGCTTTCCAGAGATTCCATCTTTGTCTTCGTTCCAAGAAGATGTAAGCTTAAAATAGAGAGTACAAAGGATCTCAGCCATCCAGCGCTCACTGATGCTCCTGGAAAAAGCCTTCATGCATACAATGGTTAGACCTTGCTTACCTTGTTGGTACCTCTTTATATGTTTTAAATTTGATCTGGTTTTGAAGATGAATAATGGAAGACAGTCTTGAACACCTTATCAGCAAAAAGTTTAAAAGCTTATAAGCTTAATGTATTCTCCAGTGTTGAACAAGAGGATCCAAACCTACATTTAATTTACACCCAGGATGACTAATCGGTGTGTTCATATGTTGTTTATGATAGTGCTGTTTATATATAGCAGTGCTCTGGTACAGAGACACCACTTGGTGCCTGAAGACTGGTGACTTGCACTGTTTCTTGGTGGATCAGACAGAAAATGTTTCATTTCTCTCCACTGGTTTAGTAATTGCTGACAACTTTCTGATGTGTGTCAAAACCAGTCTGATCTTAAAACATTATTTCTTACTTTTTTTCCATGGCATCCAATCTTGGGATGCCTTGGCCAAGGAGGCGGTAGATATTTTAGGCAGAGTAGCACAATATACCTTATGGCTGCGTACTTAACATGGAGGCTCAGCTGCTGCGCCTGGAAATCACATTTTGCAGTACTTGTTTCCTGGCCTGTACCAGATGTGAAGTGTGGTTTAACTGCACTGTAAAACCACAGGTGATTAGAAAAAGCACCTACAGGAAATGACTTGCAGGCTGAATTCTGTGCAATGGTAAATGCCTCCTCTTAGCTGAGAGTGGCTTAACTTCTACCATTTATTTTGTTCCATCTGGATCACACTTATATTTAGGGATGAGGGGATGATTTGTTCTTAATGAGAGCCTACACTCCTGCCCACGCGTCCTGGGGAGAGTAGTGTTCAAGCAGTCTTCCAATGGTGTGGTTTTAAGGATGAGTATTAAAAATATACTTGATATTTCTCCTTCCCCAGGAGCCGTCTGCCAGTGGTTCTCTCTCGTGCTTTCATGGGCTCTGTTCCCCCATCTGTTCTTCACCAGGACTGTGAGGCTGTCACTGCAGATCCAACACTGCCATGAGATTCCCCAGTGCTGGGGTTTTGTTTTGGTGAATGCAGTTTAGGAGAGTTTGAGTGTGTTGTCACAAAATCTGTGTGTCTGATGGTCTCCCTTTCTTCTGTTTTAGCTGGTTGTGTGTTACTGGACAGCTGCCTTATCAGTAGGCAAAACCAGAATCTGCTGGGGAGCCTGAGTGCCTTCCTCGTGAACATGTCAGTAGGAGGGAAGGTGCTCAGGAATTAATGAAGTGCCATATTTGGTGAACATCTTGTCAGGAAGAGTCAGACTAATACACAAAATATGGCTAAGAGGAAACATATTTACACATCACAGACTGGTAAATATGGTTAATGGTTGAAGTGTATTTGGAGCCTCATATCTGAAAAAACAAAACCCAAACCCACAACAGCAAAACAGTAACGAGGCAAGTAATCATACTGACAGGCTACTGTAGTAAATGCACTCCTTGGGGATGTTTTCCTAGCCTAAAATACCAGTGCCATTAGCAGAAGAGGGAAAACCAGTATGCCTGTCTCTATAAACAGGCTTTCAAGATATGTGAAAGCATGATTCTGAAAGAATAAATTCAAAATCACACCCTATAAACTACTGCCTTTTGGCTGTAGTATTTTTTACAAACTGATGGAAGGCTAGAGGGGAATTTTCTGATTTTCACACTGAAATACATTTGTAAGAAAAGCCTTTGCTTCAGAGAAGGAAATACCTTTTTGGGACTGTAGGACAGCTTTCCAGTACACACCAATGCAGGGATGCAGCACCAACTCTTCATTTTGCCTGGTGCCATTTGTGAGGCTGAGCCTCTGCATGTCATGTTTTACTGTTGGCTGGGCAGGGATTCGACCCGGGTGCCTTGGCACAGACTGGCCAGGTGAAAATTTCTGATCCCCTTCCTGAAACTCGTGGCTGTGCTGGGCATGGAGCACAACATGTTCTGCTTGGCTGGGGAGACCAGATTGGTGGTGTTGGACACAGGAGAGAGCAAAGCAGGAGCAGCTTCTCAGAAGTCCTTTGTGTGGCTGGGCAGGATCATCCCTTGCCCCCCAGCAGGCAGGTTTGGATATCCCCACTCCCAAACCTACATGGCAGGCTCCTTGTAGTGGGGCTGTGGGGTTATGAGCAGCTCAGTTCTGCACACTTTTTCTCCGCTTTGTTTTCCTGTAGGTACAGTTTCCTAACTGTTTCTAGCTAGTTTCTATAATTGCAGCTGTGAATGGGAATTACGTGTGAGTTCCAATTCACATAAAGTGAATTGTAATAGGCTTGTAGGCGGAGATGTCATTAATACATTGCTTTGCACAGAGGATTCTTATTGTTTTCAGTATAAGGTGAAACTTGAGTTTCTGCGTATTTTCTCGAGAAACAAGTATTTTGTCGCCTCTTCATTTCAGCAGCTGTGTTTGTGTACGTGTTTTGCACATTTTAGTATTTTTCTGTCAGGGCTACCTTCAGATGAGTGACAAATGAAACGTTCTATTTGTGCCATCTGGCATTGTTTTGGAGAAGAGGGAAGCACACTGATGGCTGACAGTATCCGTGCAAATCTCTGCTTGGACTGTGCAGTTGATTCCACTTGGGAGGTCTTAAGGGTTTGTACATTGAAGTGTATTTTGCTAGAAAATGACACAACTATTCCATTGTATTTCAGGGTGAAGGCTGTCGTACTGTCCCGCTTTCCGGACACGTAGGATTTGATAGCTTGCCTGACCAGCTGGTTAATAAGTCAGTTAATCATGGATTTTGTTTCAACATCCTGTGTGTGGGTGAGTATTTCCATTTTGGGAAGTTCTCTTGCTGAAAAGTTTTCTGCAGCTGGATGTAGCTTGTAGGTTACAGTGTTAACAAGGTTGCTTTGATTTAAATTTCCCCAACTGTTCTATTTTCAGTAACAAGATTTACTGGTGCTCTGGGAAATCCCCACTGGGGCTCTGCAGTGTGGCTTTCTACCAAGCAGTGAAATAAAATGCCTAAAATCACAGGCTGTTATTATGATCTTTCTTTTCCTCTGATGTTTGAATTTCACATTTTTAAAAGAAAATAGTACTCATGCCAGAGTACTTTGTTATGAGGTCTTGTTTGGTTATTGAATTATTATTATTATTTTAACAAAATACTAGTCGTGCTCCTCTTAAATCACGAAAAGCTATTTTTTTCTCTTCCCTTCTGTGCATACTTGAATTAAGATAGTGTCTGGCCAAGCCTTAACTGTTCAGACAATTACCCAAGCTGCCATGTGGTGTGGATCACAGCTGGGGCCTGGCACTGTAGCAGGACTTACTGTCTGTCCCTGCAGCCCATCTCACAGGTTTTCCCCAAGGTTTGGATCCCAAATAATCCCTCCTCTTAGGTAACAGAAGTAAAACCCAGTATGGCTTTGGTACCATAGTTTGGTAAGGTGAATTAGGAAATTAGAAATAGAGAATTAATAATTGTCTGATGGGTTTGCTGCTGCTAGTACCCTGCTTCTGGGAGCAGGAGGTTATTGTGTGGCCGTGGCTGCATGGACTAAGCTCTGTCTGCAGATGATCCCAGCAGTGCCTGGCATGGCAGAGGGGAGAGCAGCAGCTGTGGACACCTCCTGGGGACTCAGCTGGTGGTCAGCTCTGCATCCACACAGAGGCTTTCTGTCCCCTCCCATGAGAGATGCAGCTCATGGTAGGTACCTGGTGTTTGCCCAGCACAGGGTTAAGTCTGAAACGAGAGTAGTAGAGCAAGGAGAGGAGAGCTGAGCCCTGTTAAATGGAGCTGAGAAGACAATTTTCCTTACAACAGCATTCCTGTGAGATGATAAACTTTGCTGACAAGTGGAGGTCACTGTCAGACTGAGTCTCTAGGTGGTTTCTACAGTACATAAATGTGATATGACCTAAGGAAACTCCTGTCCCCCAGGCTGAAGTCTAAAAGCGTTTCCTTTTCCACTTACTGAGCTGCAGTGTTTTTTTCACAAGTTCTAGGTGTAGCAGTGGGTGCCTCCTGTAGTTATATGCTCACTTTGATGTGGAGAGGAGCTGAATGCCTGTGCTTTCCTCTTTGCAGGGCAGAAATGGAATGCATTAATCGCTTGTCGATGTGAATAACAAGGACTCACCAAGATCAATGTGCATTAGTTGTTAATGTCAGTCTTTTATGAACAATAATAACACAATCTTGAAATAAAGAAACTTTATAGAGAAATACAACAAACTTCATTAGAAAAAGATTCACAAATCTGTGCCCCTACACTTAAACATCCTGGAGAAAGAAAACAAAAGATGAAAAATTGAAAGAACAAGGGAGCAAATGAGGGTTGAATGAGGATTCCATACACAGGCCACTAAGCATGACAGAAAGACAGTTCATTGCCCCCCATTTTTCGGCTGTGTGTGGCATCTGTTGGAGGAAAAATACAGTGATAATTTTACTCTGCGTCATACTGGATCTGAGCCACTGATTCCTCCAGCTCCTGGTGGAGAAGCCAAGGAAAGCTTCAGAAATGACTCTCAGCAGCATGTCCAGAGTGGAGCAATTTTTAGCTCTTCTCATGCTGAAAGCTGTCTCCACTGTGAGACTAGAGCCAAGCTAGAATAAATGAGAAAACCTCTCATAAGAGGTTAGGGGTTGCGGATGGTTTCTCTGATCTTTTATTTCTCAGCACAATCATTTTCTTCCTAAACCTTCCATGATAAATTTTAGCTGCTTTTTAGTTCAGTGCAAAGGCTGGAGAAGTGTTGATTGGCTGAGACTCTGTGCTGACAGAATTTCTCAGTGCGATAGGGGAAAAAGAGGAGGAATAGGCTGTTGTTTTTTAATGTAAACTTTCTCAGTTTTTGCCAGGGTAGATTGTAGTTGCATTAGACTAGTATCCCAATTTAGGCAGGATTTTCCCCCTTCCTTTCTCCTGGGATTTACAGGGAATTTGTTCTAACTGGCCTATTCAGGGCAATGAGAAAGGCTGCTTTGTGGCAGAAGTACTTCACTCTTCCCAAGGGCTGTACCAAGACTGTTTAAGGTACATTGCTGTTTAAGGTGTCTCACTCCAAAGGACTGAGCCCGTGGTATGTGGGAGCTCTCACCTTGGGGGAGGAAGGGATGTGCACAGGATTTGAGGTGCTCTCCAGCAGGCAGCTCTGGGGTGATGAGCTGTACAGCCTGGAAGTTGCCCAGTGGTTGTTTCTGAGGTCACTGGTGCAACCAGTTGAGGAGAGAAGAGTTGCTCTAATCAAAAAGCCATCTGTCTCTTCAGCCTTCTCCTGCCCTGTGCTGCTGGTCCCTGGGGTGGATGCTGGGAGCTGGGTGCTCCTATGAGGTGTTTCAGTGTCTTTTGTGAGCCCTTGTTGCCCTCCTTGCCCCTGCAGCCCAGCCTTTGCCTGGCAGTGGGAATTGTGTGGTGCTTCTGCATGCCTGTCAGATGAAACAAACTATTTTTCCCTCTCCTTGAGAGATGGCCTTATCAGTCTGAGTTGCCTCAGGGCTTGTCTCAACAAACTTGCTACATTGGATTAGCTCCCATTTCTACACATGAAAAGGCTATGCATGCGTATACATTTTCTTTAAAATTGAATTATTTGATATCTGGAGCCATGGTTGTTAATCTTGTGAAGGACAGGTGCTGCTCTCTCATGAAAGGACGCTCTTGTGAAAGCTGCTCCCTGCCTTTGAACAGGGAAATACTCCAAGGACTCCTCTGTCCTCCCACTGAGTCTATTGAGGATGGTATGACTGGGGCCTCTTAAATCCTGAGTATTGTGGGAGAGGGGGCCAGTAAGCAATTGCTTGTTTCACTTAGCATATGCTAGGTAAAAGCAGATTAAATCTCCAGGCACAGAAAAAAGAGGTACAGCTTTTGTGGTGTATAATTCAGCTTACTGCTGCAGGTGCTTAGGATGCTAAAAGTTCTGTGAAAGGAAGAAGCCATGAAAGTTCATTCAGCACTAAGATGCCTGTCTTGGTTTGGGAAGTTAGGAGCTTGTCCCAGCTGTAGTTTTGCAAGTGGTGCCACCAGTGTTCCATCAGTGTGGGATTTGATGAACCTCTTCCACAGAGCAGTGAAGATACCATGTACATGTGCAGTTGGAGCAGGGAACATGTCTCAGGAGAATAGGAGGACGTGTGGGGAGCCCAGCACAGTGACTCCTGCCTGGCAAGCTGTTGGGCATTAAGAGTGGATGGTGCTTTCTGAGCACTGATGTGGGGCTGCTGCAAGTCCAGAGCCTGCTCTGGTGTCTCTTGCCACTTTTATATTTTTTGTCTCTGAAAATCATCAGTTAACAGCAAAACTCCATCCCATGATGAAAGGTACAACACTCCAGCTTTTCCATTGCTGTCACAGCTTCCTGGTGCAGAACTCTGCCAGTAAAGGTCACTCTCTTTGCCCTGTCCTCCCCACAGAGCTTTGTCAGCCCTGTTTCAGGAGAGCAGACCACTACTGAGTTGCATAATTCCTAAGTACAGTTTTGGAGATCAAATCACATGTGTCTATAAGCCTGACATCAGGAAATAATCTCCCTGCCAGGGATGCCTCTCAATTGGTTTGTGTACACTGCTGCTTTTTCAAAGTAATTCTGCCTCTTTTAATCCCCGTCCATAGTTTCTGGTTTTTGGGGAAGATTCCAGTGCTGTCAGCTGGAATGAGCACAGACCACTTGTCCTTTTTATCAGACCATCGGGACTCCTGTCCTTACATGAAGCAGTTGGCACCATTCACATCTTCCAGCCAGCAGAAAGTTGCCTCTGTGTGAGGCAGAAACTCCCAGAAGGTTCAGAAATTCTCCCTTCTGTCATTTTAGCCTTCAAAGTAGCACTGCTCCCTATCTCTGCTCATATGTAACACAGCAAAACACTTTATTAGTGTCTTCAGTCTTTTATCATTTCATGTCACTCTGTCAGTGTTAGCATTCTTTCAGCTGAGACAGTCTTTCCTCTCTTCTCCATCTTCCCAGGCAGGCTTTAATGCTGTCTCACGTCATGGGGGTTACACAGTGGAGGGACAGGGGTGTCTGCTGGCTCAATATAAATTTGGGAGCGCAGACTTTGTATTTGAGATGCCCTGTTAATATGTGGGTGTTTTAATAATGAAGTTGCAGATGTTTGGATGGGCAAGTCCCACCTGTGGAAGAATGCCACAGTTCACATCTTCCCCTTCCAAAAGGAAAAACTCAGTGTTTGAGTTCGAAGTTTGCCTTTGCTTGCCCTGTGTAGCTGGCATGAGGTGGAGTGTAAAAGCATGTTCTGCATCCTAAGCACTTCTCCTAGCCCCTCTGACAGTTAAAGTCACTCTGCTGGAAAAAACACTTTAGATTGATTTAAAGTAGGCAATGATTAACAGGTTCAGGATGTGCTTAAACAATAGGCTTGGCCTCATATGAACAACTTTCACCCAAAAGAAGGAGGGAGGCAGAAACGAGAGGTGACTTACAGGGTGTTGTCTGCCTGGAAGCCAATGTGGTTTACACATGACCTTGTGTATCCCCTGCAAAGAGCAGCTCCCTGCCCTGGTCACTGCTGCTGCTCCCCTGTCACCCTGTCCTGCAGCCCTGGAGCTGCTGGGAGGCCTGCCAGGCTATGGGGCAGTGGCACAGGAGTAGGCTTTGCAGGCTGGTGTGTGGGTGGCTCTCCTGCACCCCAGGGCTGAGGGACTCCCCTGTCCTGAGATGTCCCATCAGGGTTCCTGGCACTCACAGGCAAGCAGCCAACTCACTGCTCTGTCCCACCCATCCCTTGGCAGGGGCTCTGGAAATGCTGCAGCCTTCTCAGGCTGTTTAGATTTTTGTCTTTTTTTACACTGCTGTTTTCCTGGAGCCCCTGAGAACGGCCTGGTAGGTCATACAGGCTGTTTGCTGTTAACTCTCAAAATCCCTGTCCAAACCATGGCAATGCTCTGTTCTGCTGTGCTTTTTGTACCTGCTTCCTTTTGGGGGCAAATGGTACCTGACACGTCCAGACAATGAGATTCCAAGTCAATGAAGAGCTTGTTGGACCAGCTTATTCTTCCAGCAACAGAGGTAACCTTGTGCTTTGCTGGGTCCCCCTCCCTTGCTCTGGCCAGTGGTGTTTTAGGTACAGCTGATGCTTTCAGGTAGCACAAGGGACTGCAGCCATGCCAGCTCCTGGTGCTTACTCTGTCTTCTCCCCTTTGGATTGCAAACCAGATGGATGCAAAGAGCAACTGCATTGGTGACTGTTCTGGCCATAGCTGGCATTGGCTGGGGTTGGAGCACAAGCTCTCAGCTGGCTCCCAGGCAGCTCTGCAGCTCAAGGTGTACATTGACTTTGAAATGTTAATGGCTTTTGCTGCCTCTGGAAAGATACTGGGTATGTGATCCTGGCAATCAAGGACTGCTCAGTTCCCAGAGCAGGGAATTTGGGGCTTGGAACTAGATGATGTTTAAGGTCCCTTCCAACCCAAACCATTCCAGGCTTTTATGATCCTGTGTTTGCCTTGACCTGCCGTGTACTTCAGCCCTGAGTGAAAAAAGTCCCTTCTGAGGCCAAGAGAGGAATTTGCCTGCTTGCAGGGGTGAGGCTTGGAGATTTGGACATTTGGACGGGGGAGGTTGGGGAGGAGTTTCCCCTTCTGAATTAGGCATTTCATGCAAGTTTGGATCTGCTACAGAGCTCTAAACCTACAAAAATAAGAAGCTCTTTTATTCTGAGCAAAGTGGGAAAATGGTGAAGTTGTTTTTGTTGGGAGCTGAGGGCTGGGGGAAGGAGGGGAATGCTGCTGCAGCCAGACACAGTCTCCCTGTGGTCCCACAACAGGCTGGAGGAGCAGCCTTCACAGAGGGTGGGGTTCGGCTGCTCCTGAAGTTTCTCCAAAGGCCAGCTGGGCAGCTCAGAAGTTGCTGTTTCCCCAAAACACAGCAGCCCTCACAAGGCAACAGACCAGACTGCATAGGAAGTCAGATCCTTTGAGCTTGGAGAGCTGGCTCTGTTGTCAGAGTCTGGTGAGGGAGGCTGCCCTGTGGAATGTGTGCACGGAGGGATTTGTTTTATTCTTCCTGGGATGTATCTAAAACAAATTCAAGATTGGTCTCTGGGATTTGTCTCTTCCTTCCAGACAAGGAAAGAGTTGCCTGTTGATAGATGGAATCCAAATAGCAGTTCAATACTGACAGAATACTAGCAGAATACTGACAATACTAGCAGAAATTCTGGAAGCAGATTTTGCAATATTGTACAGTTTGTGTAGCCCCTAAGGTATGAAACCAGATATTACAGGAAATGCCCCCTCCCAGTTTAAAAGGCTGATTCTCCAACTCAGTATGAGAAACAAACTGCACAACTTGTTGCCAGACTAGAACCAGCTCTCAGGGTTTCTGCACGGAAGGAGGCTATTTCTGTGGCTGCTTATTAGAGACATTGATCTGGAGCAGCTTTTTTTGGAAATGGCAATGGGCCCCATTTCCTCTCCCACTTTTTAATGAAAACAGCATCTTCGGTAGTGTAGTTGTGGGTTTAAGCAGGATCTGAACGATGCTTTCCCCTTCGCCTTTTCACCTCTTCCTTTTCATCTCTATTTTCTAACGACATTAATGGCCATTAGACTGTGAAATGTAATTTGCCCGGAATACAGACCTCCCATTGTTCATGGCTTTCTGTTTACCAGACGCTCCCTTGGGAGCATGAGATCTGCTTTCATCTGCTACAATTTCACCCCTGTTAATGTTTGGAAGCTGAAAGGCCAAGCCATATTAATATTCAACAGAACATTGCAACTCTCTTTTTCTGAAACAGGGGAAACTGGCCTTGGTAAGTCCACCCTCATGGACACCCTTTTCAACACCAAGTTTGAAGGTGACCCAGCATCTCACTCACAGCCTGGGGTCCAGCTGAAATCCAGCACCTATGACCTGCAGGAGAGCAATGTCAACCTCAAGCTGACTATTGTGAGCACAGTGGGCTTTGGGGATCAGATCAACAAAGAGGACAGGTGAGTGTGGGGGAGAAAGGCTCTGTTGTGACCTGGCTTTTCATTCTCCCTGTGCCCTAGTTGGGCCAGACTGCACCGAGAGTTTCCCTGCTTGCTTCTTAGGAGTTGTCCTTGTCACCTCTTTGGGATGGGACAGGTAGAAGGGAGGACAGAGGCTCTGGAGTGTCAGTGCTGCTTCAGCTATAAAGCAGCTTTTCTCTTGCTGTCAGAGCAATATCTGCCCTGCTGGCAGCCTTCTGCCCAAATTCATCTCGTGGGGCGACTAAAATGCTCCAGTGCATCTGGGCTTGTTTTGGTTTGTGCTGACCACAAGATGTTGACCAAACCACTAGTGTGGTCTAGTGTCTACTTGGCTTAATATTCACTTCTGGCAGGGCTCTTTCATGGGAAGAGCCAAAAGAAGCACGATAAATGTGCAGTGAGATACCCTGGGGAAGTGTCTCTGGCAGCTCACATCTCAGAGTGGCTGGAGTGTGTTGGTTGAGGGATGTGCAGTTACACCAGACAGTCTCCAAGATGCATCTCTGTAGAGACATTGCTGATGGAATTTTCTTTCTTGTGGGTCTGTGAGATTTTTTTCAGAAGGCCTTGCAAGGGAGTTGCAGGACTTTCCTGCCCCAGAGCACTGGGCAAAGGTAGTACTGAATGGAGCTGTGTCTGCCACTGGCAACACTCAGGGCTGTGAGAGCAGCAAGCCGTTCTCTCTGAGTGCAAGCAAGGGTTACACACTGCTGCAAATGAGTCTACATTAGCCTTGCTTTAGAAAGCCTCTCACCCTGACATTTCAAAATACGAGAGTCTGCTTTCCTTGGAGAGGATGGTGTGTCCGCTGTCCTCTGCTGAATCCCGATACTGTGTTTTGACAAACAGGCTGATGAGGGCCATATAGACCGTATAGAGGCTGATGTAGGACCATATCTCCTTGTCAGTAGTGCAACTTTAAAATTCCTTACAGGTGAGGAGCAGGGGAGGTGGAGAGAATTGGTCTCAGAAAGTGAAATCTATCAACAGCTTGTTTCCTAAAAAGCAAGCAAAAGAGCATTGTCCTATCTGTTTGGCTCTCTGACTGTGAGATGTATAGCTTTTTCTTTTTCCTTTCACCAAAGCTATAAGCCCATCGTTGAGTTCATTGATGCTCAGTTTGAAGCCTACTTGCAAGAAGAACTGAAGATAAGAAGGGTCTTGCACAACTACCATGACACCCGGATCCATGCTTGCTTGTACTTCATCGCTCCGACAGGCCACTCCCTGAAATCCCTGGACTTGGTAACAATGAAGAAGCTCGACAGCAAGGTTGGCATGTTTGACTCTTACTGGGCAGATTTATTGTTTGCATAATGGAAAGGCTGCTGCTTTTCCTGAGCATCTCCCCACCTTGAATAGCCCTTCTGGTGGAAATGACTGAGTTGGCAGATAATTCTGTAGATTTATTGAGCACTTACAAGTTTTTGAAGGTTGTATTGCAGACTTGGAGAAACTCCCAGGAGCAAAGTTGATTACTTCATACCTCTGCTTTTTTCTAGGTGAACATCATTCCCATCATTGCCAAATCTGATGCCATTTCCAAGAGTGAGCTGACCAAGTTTAAAATTAAAATCACAAGTGAACTGGTCAGTAATGGGGTGCAGATCTACCAGTTCCCAACAGATGATGAATCAGTGGCGGAGATAAATGGGACAATGAATGTAAGTGACTTGGTGCCTCCCCCTCTCCCAGAACAGCACTGTCAGTGTAGGGGTTGGTCGCCCATATTGGGATGTTTCTTAAATCTACTTTCCCTTTTATTTTATGTCTTAGAAACGGGATTTCCCATCCTTGTAGTGTCATCCTAGGCTAGCAGAGCCTTGTGGTAGTCTGCTGCCTCTCTGGTGGGCTTTTCTAGTCAAAACAAAAACTTTTAATACCCTCCTTGTCCTTGTGCATATCTGTTGAGGGCCACGTAAGAAATCAGTGTTTAATCCTTCTCAGCTCAAAGGTTTGTCGTTATTTCTGTCCCATGCATCACCTGATGGCCTCCCACCAGTAAACTTCCAGGATCCTGTGGCAAAGAATTATACTGCTTAACCAGCAACGTGTGAAAAACAGTACACAACTTGGGCCAGACATGCCTCAAGGTGCCTGCAGGTGCTCATTTTGGCTCTGGCCTTCCCAGCGTCGTGGGTGCTTGTCTGTGGCTCCTTGAGGATGAAGCAAGCTGTCCCTTGACCCCTCTGGCAGCACATCCTGACCATGGTCCCATTTTCCAGAAGGCTCTTCACAGGAAAATCAAGTAGGGAAGTTGCTTGCTTCACTGCTGTGGATGTAGTAGAGGTCTAGCTGATGTGCATTTGTGTCCCCTCTTGATCTAGTATTAATAGTTGTAGAGTGTTCTGGAGAGGCCTGAAAGAAATGTGAAGTTTGTCCTGATGTAAGAGCTGTCGGTGGCTTCCTGGTCAGAGCAGCTCTGTGTTAGCCCTTCTGAGGGTGGAAGTGAACCTCTGCTCATCTTTCCTTTCAGTTGCTTACTTGTCTTCTGGGAGGGAATTGCTCTCTTGGGTTGCAGACGTTCTGGGTTGTGTCAGTCACTGCAGACACATTAATTCTTTAATCCTCTATTACTGTCAGAACTACCAGGTTTATGGGGGCTAAGCAGGCCAGAATTCAAATCTGATCAAGGCAGTTTTGCAGGTCTGGAGAACTTGTATGCAAATACTGATTTTATTAGAAACATAAGACAGATCTTACTCTTACTCTCTGTGTGAGCCATGTGAGAGCTGGGAGGCTGAGCAATGCAGAGTAAGAGCCCATCTCTGTGAGTGCTTGCTGGCGGTTTTGCTATGTTTGCAGATTGTATGAGACACACTCTGAAAACAAAAACATCATCTGCAAAATCTTTGACTTGTACCAGCTGTCATTAACTTGTCCAAGTTTTTGGATAACTCTGCAATTCACTGTCTGCTCTTGAGAGCAATCCAGGGTGACTGATCTTCCATATAGTTGGCTTCCTGAGGTCCTTTCCATTGCCTAGAATTTGATGCACTTTAAAAGCTCTACCTAACAAATGTCACTGCACAAAACTCAGCAGAAGGGGTTGGTGCAGGGAGCTGGGAACTTAAAGTGCTGAAACTTTGCACTTTACTTCCTTGCAGCTTGGCAGAGTGCAGTATAGTTCTCAGGAGCAAGTGAAGGTGGGGAGAAATCTCACAGAAAAATGCAGCAAAGTGGGATGACAGTGTCTAGGGGGTTTGCTTGGCTACCTGAGTTTGGGAAATAAGGAGACTAGATAGTAAGAGCCTAGATAGGTGTTGGGAGTGTTTCAGTTCCAATTTTGCTGAGCTTGCACTAGGCAAATCTCTTACTTTTTGCTTTCTGCAGAGAAACCGTCTTTACTAAGAAGTGACTATTTGTCATTTCTGAGTTTCTGAAAAGCAAATCCCTCTTGTTCTTAGTCAGCCTTCATGTACTGTGGAGTGCATGTCTCACCTTGAGTGTAACAAGACACAGGGTGACCTTGGGTCACACTGGACACAATGGCTGGGAACATGTTCAGCCCTTTCTCACCAGGGTGGTAGCAAGTGGGGAGGAAGGAGCTGTTACTCTGGGGGTGAAGAATGGACTTCCATCTCATGATCTGATGGAGCAAGGTATCTTGTGCTCCAGCATGAGCTAAAGGAGTGGTGGGGGGATAAAATCAAGAAGGCTCCAAGACCTCTTACTGCTTCTGTGCTTGTGCAGATGTTCTCCTCAGGCATGGCAAATCCTGGGACAGCACTGCAGTCCGAGCCGCAGCACGCTGTTCCAGCTGTCACTCTGATGCCAGTCTTGCACTGGCTCATCTCACCTGAGACCCTGTGGCTGGGAGGAGCAGCCAGGTAGAGGATATAGAGTGGTAGCACTAACAAGGTTTTCAGAAAGGACCCACCCTGCTCCCTCCTTGTCTTGGGCTAGTGGCCAGTAACTAGACTCCCTGAGATTAGAGTGTGCATAATGACTGTCTTGCTCAGTGGCTGTGCTCATCTCTGTGTGCTGGTGGGTCAGCCAGGTCTGAGAGGGACTAACGTGGCTATCATTAAATGTGTTCCAGGCCCACTTGCCATTTGCAGTGATCGGGAGCACAGAGGAGCTGAAAATAGGAAACAAAATGATGAAAGCTCGTCAGTACCCTTGGGGCACAGTGCAGGGTGAGTTGAGTCCTGGGATTTTCATGGCATGAATGGTGACACTTGTGCAAGGGGGCAGTGGGCTTTCATAAAAGAAGCAAGGGCCTGCTGGACTTGATTATCCATGGGGAATTATCCTTCGTTAAATCCTTGTGTCAGGCCTACAGCACCAGTTTTCTCTGCTTGGAATGGCTGTTAAACCTGTTGGAGGAGTAGACAAGTGGGGAATGTGGGAAGAGATTCTTGTTTCAATCCCTATTTTCCTACTTACCATGTCTTTTTACAGTGGAGAATGAAGCTCACTGCGACTTCGTGAAGCTGCGGGAGATGCTGATCCGCGTGAACATGGAAGACCTTCGTGAGCAGACCCACACACGCCACTATGAGCTCTACAGGCGATGTAAACTGGAAGAGATGGGTTTCAAGGACACTGATCCAGACAGCAAACCCTTCAGGTGAGATCCCTGGAGGAGACAGAGCTTGAGAGAGGCATCGTTGAATGCGCTGTGTGCTTGTGTGTGTCCTTGGGGGAGCACGGAAAGAACCAATGCAGCAAGAAAAACTGCCAGGTCAGATAAATACAGGCTTCAGCAAAGGTCGAGTGAGAGAAGGTGGAAATACAGGGAGGGTATGCATGACAGACTGTGAAACTGCAAGTATGGGAGCAGAAGTATCTGTGCTGCAGAGAGGCAGCAGTGTTCCTCTGAACTAGTGTTTGTTGCCAGCTGGTCTCTTTGAATTACCCAATGTTCAACATACAGAAAAGTGCCAAAAGTCCTTGGATGAGGAAGACCTTGGGCACACGTGGGTGAGTGAGTAGCAAATGTGTTGTGTGCAAAGCAATATTCATGGTGAGGGCCTGATTCCAGGGGATCAGGGAAAGCAGTGTTTGTCCCAAGTCTTACCACTGGACTTCCCTTTCTTGTTAGCTTACAAGAAACTTATGAAGCCAAAAGAAATGAGTTTCTGGGAGAACTGCAGAAAAAGGAAGAGGCAATGAGGCAGATGTTTGTCCAGAGGGTCAAGGAAAAAGAAGCAGAGCTGAAGGAGGCTGAAAAAGAGGTAAAGACTGCAATACTTGTGGCTTCATGGTTGTGAGCGGTAGATTCACTCCCAAGTAGGTACTTGCTGCCAAAGCATTTTCTGCAGAGTGTTTTTTAGGACTTTTTTACCAAGAAGTCTGAGGTTTAACTTGGATGGGGATGTTAAGGTGTTCAGTCTGTAGGACAAAACTGAACCACAGTGCTTGTTGTGTACAACTTACTGCACAAGGAAAGGGCCAGAGTCTTGACTCTGATGGAGAGGTGCAGTGTGGTAAAAGTCAAGGAGAGAAGCAGCACCTGAGATGAGCTTATTTTACAAAAAATACACCTATACAACTTCCTTAGCATTGTGAAAAATCCATTAATTTACTGACTTTTAAAGAGGAATAGGCAGAGACCCCTGGAAATGAATTAAGTTTTTCTTTTACACTTACGCTCTCCCAGTGCTCTGTTGTTAGTCTGCATAATGATGCATTACTAGAACACTGCCTGTTTGTAAGTTGTTGTGGAAGGAGGCTGTTCCCTGTCCTTTGTCCAGGCACTGGCAGCTCAGGAGCTAGAAATTATGTTGAGGCCAATGGAGACTCACAGGCTCAGATCTCAGGGGATCCTTCCAACTTCATCTTTTCCTGTGAACAGAATATCTGACAGTGCTGCATCCTGCTCACCTCTCTCCTTTCCCTTTAGCTGCATGAAAAGTTTGATCGCCTGAAGAAATTGCATCAGGATGAAAAAAAGAAGCTAGAGGATAAGAAGAAGTCTCTGGATGATGAAGTAAATGCATTTAAACAAAGGAAGACAGCAGCTGAATTGCTTCAGTCACAGGCTCAGCAGGCTGGAGGATCACAAACTCTTAAAAGGGATAAGGAAAGGAAAAAGTAAGTTGCTAAACCAGAGGTATTTGCTTTTTGGTAATGGCTCTCCCTTTACTATTTTTCTGGGTGTTCATATCTCCCTCCCAACATAGCCAGTCCTTATCAAGGGAAGGTTTCCAGCCAGATTTAATCCCTAGTAAGGCTTAGCAGTAGCTGTCATCCTGAAGGGCAGAGAGCAGTACTAACCACCCTCTTTGCCTTCTGACAGCATCGGAAAGGATGAACTTGTTTTTATTCCCCAAGATTCCCTGCTGCTCCATTTGTCTGTCAGTGCTTGTAATGAAGTGGAACCATACTAGCTGCCAAGGCTATGGTGAGGGTAACAGGGATGTCCCATTACCCTCACAGAGGAGCATGTTCTCTCTCAGGTTCTTAATTGTTTAGGTTGGGAAGATTGTGGAAATTATTCAGGGAGACTAACAGTCTTGTATTCTGGAATGTGCAGAATGTAAGACTGCAAAATCAGAAGACAGGTCATAGATAGCACCTTGCTAGCACAAGTACTCTTCTCCAGTCCTAAATCAGCTTTTTGCCCTCCACAGAAACAGTGGGAGATACTGCATGGTTTTAGCAGGGGTTCCCCCTGCCAGGGACTGGTGTGACAGGATCCAGCCCCTCATCAGGGTGTGTGATCTGGGCTATCTGCAGTGCCTGTGCCAGGCTCCTGAAGCTCTGCAGTTGCTCAAGAGCAACTAGCTGTACAGTTCTCCCAGACTGAGTAGTTCCTTTCCTTCTCACTGTGGTACATTTCCCAAATGCAGTGCTGTGCCACCTGTGCCTGTGTGCAGAGAGTGGTATGCAGACAAACAGGGGCCTGGTTTTGTACCACTGCCATAATACCCCCTCTGCAGAGCCCTGGAGCAAATCCAGAGTAGATCTTGCCTGCACTATGCAGTCTTAAGTACCTGAAGAAGTGCTGTTAAATTGGACAATATGGGGCATGCCCAAAGTGCTGACAGGGAAGAAGCCTGTGACTGTTAAGTTTGGGAGCAAATGAGACAGAGGAGGAAAGACCCAATTACAAGAATGAGATTCTGGTTTAGTCTTTTAGTTTAGAGCTGGAGCTGCTTCAACATGAACATTCTTTTGCAGTGAGCAATTAGTGCTGCCCTTTTCTCACTCGCCCATTCCTTTTTCCACTGCCTATTTTGATTTGCTCATTTAAATTACCTTCAGGGGGTTTTAATATCTTTTCATACTGAGAAGTCTGAGACTGATGGGGACAGACTTCTCTCCCCAGCCTGGACTGTGTGAGGAATACCCAACTGAGTTCTTTCATGCTTAGAGCCCTCAGACATCTACTCATTCAGGACTGCAGACTTCAGCCTTGAGATCAATCGGGGTCAGGAATGCAGAAAAGGGAGGCAACAGCCCTGTAGTATCAGCAATTAGTTGCTGTGGCCCAAGTCACACTCTTGTTCCTTGAAGTGATTCTCATCTCAGAACAGCTCCTTGACACCAAGCATGTTGATATGGAAAAGCTTTGGTACTGTCCTTGTCAGTTAAGGGCACAGAACACTCCATGACAGAGATAGGTCAGTGCTTCAGTAAGGCTTGGGGAGATAATAGGAAGCCTCTTGTGCCTTCGGGAGGATTGCTGTGCTAGAAATGGTGCTGCTTTCTTTGCTCTGTAAGTTCTCCAGTTGTCCTTAATAATTAATTTCAGTGTTTAGATCCTAAATTTTTCTTAACAACTTATGAAATCCGCACGCTGGAGCTTAATTGTAGCTTGTTTACTGCTGGCTGGCAGTACAATAGCCTTTTTCTTTCACAGGTGACTCGTTTAAACCCAAGCTCTGTAATTTGCACTAATCGTGACTAAGTTTATTTTTTGTTGTTGTTACATCATTACCATCATTATTAGCTCTTACATGTGTGCTGTTTTACAGTTAGCTGCTGTTTGGCTGCATGGTGCATGAGGCACATTGTCCTGGTAAGCGTCATTAACTAATAGAGCCTCACAGTGGGATCAGTTACCCTTCCTAAAAAAGCAGACCCTCTGCAAGTCCTGAAGCCTATAAGTATTATCTCCGTCTTCCTCTGCTTTCACCCCCACTATATGTGCTCTACCAATCTCTTTCTACATGTGCAGTTGTAGAAAAAGGATGTAATTGTCTTTAGAGATTCTGCAAAGTAAAATGCAGAGACTCAGTATTAGGATATGGAACATAGGAAAATAAGGATTATGTCCTCTTCCTTTTAAATCTTCCCAGCACTTCATTGGCTCTGATCTCTTTATTCCATTTCCCTTAGAAATAAATTATATTCTTTAATCACACAGACCACATGTATACTATGGCAACAATTGCTATAGAGATGTGGTGCTGATGATACAGCCCAGCTAGCCATGGAAATGTCTCTCTCTTTCCTTTCTCCTCCTTTCCTCCCACCCCTCCAAGTTGTAATGTTAACTTGTGGTTACAGTGCAGGTGAAGATGCAAGGGTAGTTTCTATCATCATTACGGTTATTAGTTAAACTGCTAATGACAGTGGTCTACTTAGAGCTAGGTTGAGTGGGTTTAACTGAGCCTTTTTAATTTGCTGATGATTCTCTGGTGAGAGGAAGAAGAAAGCTCCCACAGGAATGTTTTGCTTCTTGTCAGAGCACCAATACTTATTTTCCAAAACAAAGGTGACAGTGCCCCAGGCTGAGATGCACAGGCCTCTCAGAAAAGTGACCTGTTGGAACTTGACTAACTATAAAACACCCTAAAAATGCATCCTCGAGTCCACCCTTCCCTGCAGACAAAGCTAAGACTTACATTCTCTCCTGGATAGTCCAGACTTAATTATGGGCTGCCCTTAAATTGGAGCCTCTTAGCTCCACCAAGGGAAATGGAACAGCAAGTAAACATTATGCTGTCAGTGAGAGGCATCTGAATATAATTTAAATAGGACCTTCCACTTAACAGAAGAGCTTCAGAAGGGTCTTGCACTGACTCGAACTGGAGCTTGCAGTTGTCTTGAGCTGTCCAGTTGAATGAATGCCTCTGCTGCCAATGGTAACTGTAGAACAATTAAAAGAACAATTCCGTACTTATCAGGCTCTGAATGTGGAAAAATAAGCTGAAAGAATAACAGTGTTCATTCTGGTGCTGAGTACGAAGGCATGGCTAAAGTGCAGTTAGAGTGAACATCACTGATTTTTGTTGGTTTTGGATTGCTTTTGGCAGTCCTCATAACTGTACACTGTTGTGTGCTGGGCTTTGAATGAAATGAAGTTCTTTGTTCCCACTACACAAATGCAGACAGTGCCTTTTTCAATGGGCATTTGTCACTGCTAAATTAAAAATGTATATGTGGTACTTTTCCAGGATTTAGAAAAACACTCTCCATATTGATCCATAAAGTATTGCAGGGCTTCACTGTTTTGCAAGGATACAAACAAGTCACAGTTGATGAGTCCTGTAGCTTGCAAAACTGTGAAAGAATTGTTTCAGAAAATAAATTTGGTTCATCCCACTGCTGAGTGTGTGTGTGTGTGCATAAAGCATGTTTTGTAGTCAGATTAAACCTTATTAACACTTAGCAACATCTTCTTTTTTTTTTTTTTTTTTTTTTTTTTTTGGTGTGTGTGTATGTGTGCATTAGGAAACATTTGTATTTTTATTTTGTTTTTTGTCATTAATCCATAAAACCATTAACCTGCCTTTTTCTTTCATTTTCAGTTCGGGTTTCCTGTAGAACCTTTCCCCTGGCACCAGAGGCGAATGCCCCACCCTCGGCTGTGCCATTGTGCCTGTTTGCTCACCTTCCCCATTGCTCCCCTCCCGCGCTCACCACTCGGGGCTAAACCAGAGCTCTTGGCTGCTGGCGTTGTTCTCGTGAGGAGCCCTGCTGGCCACAGTGGCTCGTGCCAGGTTCCTCCTGCCCCTTGGGTGCTCCTGGGAGAGTGTCCCCTCTCCCATTGCTCAGCTTTTCCCTGCTCCATGCTGTGCAAGAGCTGCTTGGGGGTGCATTTAACTCCTGCGCTGGCACCACTGTGGGTGCAGCCCAGTGCTGCCGTGGGGTGGGATGTGCTGTCTCCAGAGACTGGCTGCCCTCTCTCCGTGTTAATTTGCTGTTCCTAACCCCTCATTACCCCCTGTGCTGCCATGTGTGACTCAAATAACTTGCAAGGACTTGACATCCTCACAGGCATGGGCCTGAGTCTAAACCTCTAGTTCCCAGGCTTGAGGAAATCACAAATTTGGATCCATGGTTTGCAACTAAGTGTTCTCTGAATGCTGCAGGGGTCACGAAGGATCTCTTGCCTTGTCTCCCTCTCAGTGGGCTGGCCTGGATGCACATCCTGGATCCAATCTCAGGGAAAGCTGGTCACCTTGCTGTACATATCAGTGTTTCTGAAGAAAGACGATGCTGTTTGACTTTCTTCTCAGTGATTCCAACAATTTCTGATTTTAATGCAAAAAAAATACTACCTTTATTTTTTTTATCTGGCATCTCTTTAGAACTGTACAGATGTTGACAGGTTTCTTCTCATATTTTCTATTCAGCAAAAGCCTTATTTTTACTGCAAGATTTGCACTAAAAAGGAGGGTGTTTTGCTCACTGGGCCAGGACTTTACTCTGGCCAGGTGCAACTGTGGTTTGCCTGTAGGTGTCTTCTCTGTGTACTTCTGGCTGAGTTTTGTTTTTAAATAAAGAGTTCATCAGACAGTGAATTCTGGTTAACATTTACTTCTTTTGTTTTTTGTTTTCTTTGCCCTTCTTTTACAGTAACGCATGGCTCTGTACTGAGTAATTATCCCTGAATACAATGAGCTGGAATGGACCTTCATTTACTTGTTAAATCGGAGGGTCTAATAAAATGTGACAGCATTTCAGCTGTGACCTTTCCAGGGTGTTACCCTTGCTCTCTCCTATGTCCTCGTTGCAATTCTGTCTTTACTATGTACTGGTGGTTATTGCTTTTATTAAACAATGTAAAATTAGTCATAACAAGGTTTAGGATGCTGCCACTCTAAATCCTGCCATATTTTTTTCCCCTCCAGTTAATGAATTCCCCTTCTTTCTCATCTGTCTCCACCCAGATAAATAAGGGCTATGGAAATAAGCTCTGTGAGTTATTTTTGCCGGCGAAATAACAATGCAGTTTAAATATATTTATTGGTGACATTAAAATGACAACACCACCTTAGTTTAATTATCACGTTGTTTAGAGATAAAACACTCTTTTCTCTTTATTCTTGGTGTCGTTTTCATGACATCATCTGTCTTTTTTAATTTGCTTTTATTTTTTTCTTTTGCTAATTCATGCTATCTGAAGAGTAGTGTGTAAATCCTCGTTTTCATTTCAGACTTGCTTGTTGTGGTGCTGATCCTTAACTTGTGCTGTGGGCGGGCTCAGTGCTCTGTATGTGGTGAATCCACAAGTCCTGCCCCTGCTGAAAGATCAGATGTGTGCTGCCAGCCAGCCTCCACAAAACCCCTTCAAATCCTGGGGGTTTGGAAGATAATCACAGCCCAGGCCTAGCCCTGATAGGTGCTGCTGTTTAGTGCCAGCTGCTGCTGGGATTTTCACCCGAGCAGTGCTCTGGGTGATGCCACAGGCTCAGGAGCAGTTTCAGCACAGGGACAGCCTGGCTCTTGCTCACAGCAGCAGCCCCAGATCAAACCACAGCCCAGCCTCCATTCCCAGCAGTCAGGGCAGTCCAAACTCCTGATTGCAATGCATTTTCTCAGGTATTCTGTTTCACCATAAATACAATTTCATTTCCCACAGAACTCTTTGATTGCTTTGTAGTTTGCTTGGTATTTTTTTAGCAAGTAAAAATAATTTGAATATTTTCTTCTTCCTCTACTTTTGATTGTTACCCTGCTCCCAGAACCAGTCAATATGAATCTGTCAATGATTTCTAGTTTATCTGCTAAAATGACAATTGAATGTGGCTTTTTTTACCATACTGCTGGTCACTGTCGGTTCTTCCTGACCATTTGCCTTTTTAGAATGTTATTTAAAGTTACGTGAAATCTTTTTAAAGAAAAAAAAGGTTTTTACTTGTGTGATTACCCTGAAGTGCTTGAGGTACCACAAGGAGGTTCCATCTCTCCTCTGTCAGCTGTTTCCATGTTGCATCTCTTTTTCTTCCTTTTTGAATGTCTTTCTCTTTTTTGCTAATCTTCTGTTTTTTTCTCTTTTTTCCCCTTTTCTCTCTCTGTAGCTTTTTTTAATCTGTCTTCGCCAGCTGCACTGTGTCTGAGGGAGAAGACTGCCACTTCTAGAAGAGTTTAAGGGTCTTATGTCTGGGGAGGGGGGAACAAATCTTCAGTGTTAGTGTCTTGGAAAGAAGCTCTTTTACTGACTTGCATGATACCTAAAATTGAAGTGTCTTGTAATTTGTGTGACAAGACAGGGTGATGTGGGGGGAACTGATTACCTGGAATTTTGAAGAGCGACAGAAATGTGATATTGGGACTAATGATGTAGCGAATAAATTTTCAAAAGTTGTTATGGGCATATGTTTTTTCTAATGTTGTCTTTAATAATATAAATGTCACGGGCTTCCCTGAGGTGTGAAGCCTAAGGAATATTTATAATATGCTGTTGTTCGATTGGTTTTGGAAACCGTGCATTCAAAGGAAATACAAACACGGTGCAACTTGCTCTGTTGGCAGCCACGAAATATTTAATTTTATCAAAGAAATAAAGTAAGAACTATGTGTTCTCACCGGTGTCCTCCTGTGTCTCACCACCCTGTTAAACAAGCCCCATTGGCTGGTGGACGTGAGTCAAGTGGTAATTTCTTTTTCCTAACTCCACCTCCTCTCGTTCCTTAAAAGCTGGGAGAAGCTGGCAGTGCCAGGAGGGAGAGGCGATGCCGGGCTGGTGTCAGGATGAGTTCCGCCCGGACCTGCTCGCCCCCCGCGCTGCGCTGCGCTGCGCTGCCCGCCCCGCATGCTCCCGAGCCGCCGCCCTTTGTACAAACGGCACCGTACAAACGGCAAACACAGGAACCAGCACTGTTCCGCCTGTTACCTTTCTAACTTTCATGTAAATTTTAAATAAAAAATACGAAAGCCAGCGCGGCTGCTGTGGTGTGTGTGTGTGTGTGCGCTGCTCGCGGGCCCGGCGGCAGTGGGCACGGGGAAGCCGAAGCTCCGCAGGACGGCAGTTCCCGGCCTGGGGCAGGGTCGGGCCCCGGGGAGTGCGGGAGGGGAGCGGGACGAGCGGCTCTGTCGGGACAGTCGGGACAGAGCTGTCCCCGGCACCGCTCCGGCCCCGCCCCTGTCGGCCCCGCCCATGCCCCGCCTCTATCAGCCCCGCCCGTTCCCCCTGTCAGCCCCGCCCATTCCCCCTGTCAGCCCCGCCCGTTCCCCCTGTCGGCCCCGCCCATTCCCCCTGTAGCCCCGCCCATTCCCCCTGTCAGCCCCGCCCATTCCCCCTGTCGGCCCCGCCCATGCCCCTCCTCTATCAGCCCCGCCCGTTCCCCCGTTAGCCCCGCCCGTTCCCCCTGTTAGCCCCGCCCATTCCCTGCCAGCGCCGCCCATGCCCCCTGTCGGCCCCGCCCATGCTCCATCTCTATCAGCCCCGCCCATTCCCCTGTAAGCCCCGCCCATGCCCCTGTCGGCTCTGCCTGTGGCTGCGGCCGCTAGGGGGCGCTGAGGCCCGCGGCGGCCGGCCCTGCCATGGCGGCTGCTTCTCGCGACATCTCGCGCGATCGTGACGCGGCGCCACGTGACGCGGCGCCGGCCGGGCCGCGCCGTTCGGCCCCGTGCGAGTGACGGGAGCGGCTCCGGGAGCGGCTCCGGCACCGCCACCGCCACCGCCACGGCACCTGCGGGCGGGGCCGCCGGGGAACGGGGCCGGGGGGAGGGCAGCTGACGGGGGGACTGAGGCCGCGCCGGGCCGGCGCTCCCCGGTTGGCCGCAGCGGGCCGCGGCCTGCTCCACACGTGGGGCCTGGTCCCGCGGTACGCGCCGGGCCCGGCGGGTCGGCGCCTCCGGGGGGTTCGGCCCCCGGCCTTCGCCCATCATGCCGCCGCCGGCGGAGCCTCCGGCGGAGGCGGTGCCCGAGCCGGTGCTGGAGCAGTGGCGGCAGTACAACGAGACCGACCGGCAATGGGCGCTGCGCCGCCGCTTCATCCTCCGCCACCTCTCCGCGTACCCCGGCGCCGCCATCGACCAGCTGCTGGCGCTCTCCGTTCTCTGGACCAACCACGTCTTCATGGGCTGCAGGTGAGGCCCGGGGGACACACGGGGCGGCGGGCGGTCTCTCGTCTCGCCGGGCCCGGCGCTCGCTGGCAGCCCGGGGTACCCCGCAGGACGGCGGGGACGGGCGTGCTCGGTGGGACGGGGTGCTCGGTGGGATGGGGTGCTCGGTGGGACGGCCCGTGCTGCGGATAGGAGGCAGGGTGGAAATTTGAAGCCGGGCCGGGAGCCCCCGTGGGGAGAAGGGGCCCAAGCTCCCGTCGTGGCCGAATCTCGGCCCCAAATGCCTTTTATAACGTAGCCGCAGAAGCGCTGGGATGGAAAGGGCTGATGCAGGAGGGCTCCTGTCCCTGGCCGGTTTTGTTTGCTCAGTGTTTGTATGTGGAGGGGAGCACGCCACTGGAAAAGTCTATGTGTGTTTTGAAAGTAGTTGTTAATGTCCCGCCCCCAGCACTCGTTAAGCTTGTGGTGCTGTGCTGTGTCATTTAAGTGAGGAGAGAGTTTCCCTCTGAGCACAAAGCAGCCTTTACAGTCCCCTGAGCGCTCAGCTTTTCTAGGAGGAATAGCCTGGAGAATGGAAGGGGTTTCCTTTCATCCAGGATTACTGTCCCTAGCCAGGTCATGGAGATCTGCAGAAACGTCACCTGCGTTCCACTGACACCTTTGATGTTGTGACTGTTTTTAACTGGACGTGGGGACGGAAGCAGTTGCTTAACGACCAACTTCTGCAAAGAAGTGCAGTGCAGTGTAGTGGCAGAGCAGCTTGTGAGCACTGATGGCACATGGATGGACTTTTGTTAATGTTCCATCCCGGAGCTTCGTGGGGGAATACTTTGTGTTGGCTGTACAGACCAAAGTCAATATCTTTAAATACAGATCTGCCTGTTTCCTTTTTTTCCCCTCTGGGTCAAATACTAAACTGTTCTGCCCTGCAAGCACCAAAATTCAGCATAGCTTTAAAATAGCTTCAAATTCCAAAGCCTGTATTAAATGTGTTAAAATTAAGAATATCTTCTGAAGGTACAGTCTCTGTGCTCCATCGGCTCATTTTAATGTGTTGTTGTGTTTTCTTTACGGGGACCTTCTTTTTGCCAGGGCTTTTGGGAATGGTGCAATAAACAGCCAACGAGGAGCTGGTAACAGAAGTGAACAACTCTGTGGGAAGGTCCCAAATGCCAAAAACTGATGCAGTTTAAGCCTGTTAGTGCACATACTTTCTGTGATGGACTCCTTCACCTGCAGCTCTCTGGGGAGATGAGATTTGGGCAGGATGCAGTCTGGAGCCATTACCAGTGAGAATGTTTCCCCAGAGCCGGTGTGCCCAGCTGGGAGCACTGCAGGGGAACACACTGTGGTGTTAAAAACAGTTCCAGCTTTACTTACAGTTGTCTGGGGAAGGGAGGAACATTCCCTGGAACTGCCTTTTGCTGCTTGGGAAGAGTTGTTGATTTATCAAGTGAATGGCTTCAAAGTTTGGGCGACTTTTGTTGTTTTGTCTTAAGTTTGTTGGTTGGTTTTTGGTTTGGGTTTTTGTTTTGTTTTCATAATGGTGATTACTTGTTGGCTGAAGAGAAGCTGTTTGTCAGAGTAGCTCAGTTGGTTAGAGCAGGGTGCTGATAATGACAATGCTGTAGGCTCAATCTCCATATGGGCCATTCACACAAGACTTGGACTTGATGATCCTCTGGGTCCATTCCAACTCAGACTGTTCTGTGGTTCTGTGAACAGCAGATCAGAGTCTTTGCTATGAAATCTGAGTGTTCTGCTGGGAGATTATCTGGAGAGTGTCCGTAAGGCTTAGAAAACATGATCTGTGAGGAAGGGGTTAACTGAAAGGCTCCATTTAATTTAGGTGTGGATGAGAGAAGATGCTCTTATTCCCAGATATGTTAAAGGTGGCTGAGAATGGGGGCAGTGGTGCAGGAAAGCACACTGCAGGGATCAGGGTAAGGGATAACCTGTTAAAGTCACAGCAGGGAGACTTCAGTTAGGTACTGGAGGCACTGGGTTCCTCTGGTCAGATTAAACAAACACATGTTGGGACTGGTTGATCTTTTCCCTCCTCCCCAGCAGAAATATGAGCCCCAAAGGTCTCCATACTTTGTGAAGAAAAGGACAGGTGTCAAATCTGACACTGTTCTTGCACCCTGCTGGAAAGTGACATTGTCCATCACAGGTAATGTCTTCTTGTCCCTGTAAGCCAGAGAGAGAAGCAGAGATTCCCACTCCTCTCCCTTTTGGCTGTGAGAGGATGAGGGTATACCAGTGTCTCACCTCCCTTTGATCCCTCCTGGCGTTTTCTCAGAGCTTGTCACAGCCACCTCACCTCTGTCGTGGCTCAAGAACATAAAACATTTTGGTTGCAGCACCCAGCTAGAATTTAGTTTGGCTTTTTAAAGAGTGGTTGATGAAGGCCGAGCAGTGCCTTTGTCACCTGATCTGGCAGTTGCAGTGTTGGTGACGTGCAGGCTGTGGCTGCTGCCCCACACTGGACTCCAGTGCCAGTCTGAGCTTCTGTGCTTGGTTCACTGAAGCTGCTGCTCCTCCTCCACACCCCTGTGTTCATTATTGCTCCTGGCAGCTCAGCCAAATACTGTATTTTGTCAGATAATGTATTTAAATTTCAGCTTAGAACACTGTCAGTGTGGTGGCTGCATGGCTGGGTTCGTGCAGAGCCAGGTCAGCTGGTGTGTGGCTGTGTGCCCACACTGCCCAGCTGTGGTGGGGGGGACAGTGGTCAGTGCTGTGCTCTGCTCCCATAGCATCAGAGGAGTGTCTCCCTTGCCCCAGCCGCTGTGTCTCAGGCAGCTTTAGTTCTTGTTTTACGTAATAAAAGCTTGTGTGTGCATGTGTGCTGTGTGGGGCCGTGTGTGCCCTGTGGGGCTGGCTCTGAGGTGTTTTGCTGTTGAACCCACACAGATATGGCGTGCAGGTCATGGAGAAGGTTCTCAAGATGGCTGAAGGCATCGACATCGGGGAGACAAGGTCGTACGAGTTAGTCCCCAACAGGAAGCTGAAGAGATACCGCTCTCCATCGGACAGTGAGTACACCTGCCCGTGTTAGAGATAATGACCCCTTCCCTGTCCCTCTTTGGTGGGCATCACTGGGAGTGTGGGGACACCAGTGTGCCATGGGGCCACCTCAGGGACAGCCTGCACAGCAGACTGGAGAGAAGTGCCTCTGGTGTGCTGTGCTGGACTGCAGCCGTTCCCCCTCCTCTGCTGTGTGTGATTCACACAGAGTTCTATCTTTGCTTAAGAAAATACCATTTTTCATTTCAGTTATCAGGTGATTGGTTTCCCCTGGGGATGGCATTGGGAATCAAATACCTGTGTGGCTTTGTCCACTGTGGTGAGGGGTGATGTTCTGACCCAAGGAAGGATTGTAGATGTACAGAGATCTGGAGTTCAGCTCATTGATGTTGAGTTACAACCTGCCTGGAGCTTTGAGGGGGTAGGGAGCAGAGATGATGTGTGGTTTTGGGAGCTTTTTTTCCTCCCTGCTGGAACTGGAAGAGTCCTGTATATGTCAGCCCAGTCCCATGGTCTCAGGGATCAGTGTTCCAGCTGTATCTTTTCCAGTGGAGGAAATGCAGCAGGCAGAGAGGGCTGGCAGTTGGATGACACTCTCTGCTGCCTTCTCCACAGCACCTTCAGAGCTGCCCGCCCTCCCTCTGGAGAGGGGCAGGAACTGTGCCTTGGTGCAGGCAGGCCCCTGTGTCAGTTAGCAGTGTGGCTGTGTGAGGCACAAATAGTCAGCACTCCTCTGGGCTTGGATATAATCCCTTGCTCTGCCAAAGTTGTTTGCCTTACTTTGAGAGCCAGCAATCTTTCTGTGCTTCATGGGCCAGCTGCAAAACTGAAGATATACTGCTTTTCTCCCATGTTTTGTCTGTCACAGGCAGCAGCCCTGAGGGTTCTCCAGGGCTTGTTGCACAGACAGCATAACGAGCTGTTCTGCTGGCAAGAACCTTTAGGTGCTGCTGCAGTGCAACCATCAAAATACAAACGGGGGAAGAAATGCAAACCTTACCATAATCCATCAAAACTGATGGCCAAAGGATTGAATGTGTAGGAGCTTTGTCACCTGATTTCAGTACAAAGGAAGGGCTGTTCGTGCTGTGTGCAGGTGTTGTTTTCACCTGCAGTGAGGTGGGTGGTGATACCTGTGCTGTGGTGGTTGTTGTCTAGACAGTTGTACCGCCTGACCTACAGCAGGGCTGCACGCACTGGTGCTGGATTAGGCAGCATTTCCTGGCGCTGAGGTGGCCTTTTGCTCCTCCGATGAAATTACACACATGTACCACGTCAGCCTGCGGGGGCTGAATCTTCCACAGGAGAAGTCTTGTGTAACCATCTCTTAGATGTAACATATTTGCTTGTCAGCTATTTGATTCTCCCTTTCCGCTGTAGCTGTGCACGTCAGGATAGTCTGTCTCATTTGCATTTCTTCTGGTGAAGAAACAAGAGGTCTGTCACTAATGGAGACCCTGGTCGCTGCAGCTGTCCCTTGAGGCTCGAGCAGATTTCTTCATGTTTGGTGCCCTTCGGCCCAAAGCAATTACTGAGAGAAAATGTGCTTCTATTAATTCCGTACAAGCCCTGTGCATTTTGGAAAGGAGAGTTCAGTATCACTGTGTTTCACCTCAGATGAGAAGACCTGAAGATAAAGTAGTTTATCTGACATCATCCTGCAACCCTGCAGCAGTCAGACCTGAGGCTCTAGTCCTGCTCTAGTGTTCTGTCTTGTTGGACGCAGTTTTACTTATTTTAGTAGATTTGAATGGATTATCTTCAGAAATGACCTGATGAGTCAGTGGGCAATGCTGGAGGGCAGAATCATGTAAATATGTGGAGATTTTTGTGTGGTAGTTGTGGAGGTGGAAATGCCACTGTAGGGACCCGTAGAAGAATGATTGGTTGTCTTTGATCAACTGTGAATGGCTTTTGGAAGGAAACTTTCTGGGTTTTGTCTAAGGAGTGGAAATCCCATGTGCAGAGCCTGCAGGCTGCTCTTGAAGGTCAGTTTCTGAAAACATCGTCTCCCTGTCATAGCACATATTGGTAATTGTTTAATTTTCTTCCATCTCATAGGTCCAGAGCCAGAAGAAACTCCTGGGCCGCCCAAAAAGATGGTCCCCAGGTTCCGAGTGCGACCACGCTTTGAGCCCATACACTTTGTCACCAGTGCCGAGAAGGATGGCAAGAAGGACAATTCTCTGGATAACCAAACGCAGGAGGTGAACCAGGAGGCAAATACAAACAGCATGGCACAGCCAGCTGAAAACTGTACAAATTCTTTGATGAATGCACGGGATGTGGATCCCCAGTTCTCCAGCTCAGCTGGGCTTGGCTTTGTAGGCCCAGCAGCAGCAGCAGCAACAGCCAAGAAGGCTGTGAATAGTGTGGACTCTACCACAAGCAGCACCTTGCCCGTTTCTGTTTCCCCTTCAACTGCCCCGTCTGCATCAGAGACTTTCCCTCCATCAGCAATAATGCTGAAGCAGAGCTTTATGGAGAAACTGTCAGCAGCTGTCTGGAAAAATCTTACTAATCCAGATGCAAACACCGGGACAGATAAAATTAACTTCACGTATCTTTTGACACGTTCAATTCAGGCATGCAAGACAAACCCTGAATATATTTATGTTCCTCTGAAAGAGATCGCCCCTGCTGACCTCCCCAAGAGCAAGAAGCTCCTGACAGATGGCTTTGCTTGTGAGGTGCGATGTCAGAATGTCTACCTGGCCACGGGCTACGCTGGCAGTAAAAATGGATCCCGGGATCGAGCCGCGGAGCAGGCAGTGAAGCTGCTGAAGAAATCCGTGGAAGTTCGAGTCGTTCAGCGGAAGTTCAAGCACACCTACCACGAGGACCTGGTAGTGTGCGAGGCAGGTGTGTGTCGCCCAGATTTCCCTCCCGCTCTCAAACCTCATGAGGAGTTCGTAGTTGCCAACAGGGACTGTGTCCCAATGCAGCCTGGTAGTGATTCCATGAAAGGTTCCGCGAATACCAACAAACACTGGACTAGTTTTGTCCTCACAGAGAATGCCAGTGATGCAATAGGAATACTTAACAATTCTGCCTCATATAATAAAATGTCTGTTGAATATAAATATGAGTTAATGCCCAACCGCTCGTGGCGTTGTCAGGTATATCTCCAAGATCACTGCCTGGCCGAGGGATTTGGTACAAAAAAGACCAGTAAGCACGCAGCAGCTGAGGAGGCACTGAAAATCTTGCAGAAGATGCAGGCCAATATAGCATCCCTCAAAGTGACCCAGGTGCAGAAGGTGGGCTGCTCGTCACGAGGCTCGGGGAGGAAGAAGGACCTGAAGGACCTGGTGATCTATGAGAACTCCAGCAACCCGGTGTGTACCCTGAATGACACTGCCCAGTTCAACAAGATGACGGTGGAGTATGTATTTGAGAGGATGACGGGCATGCGATGGAAGTGCAAGGTGATGCTTGAAGATGAATTCATCGCAGAAGCAGTTGGAGTGAAGAAATCTGTAAAGCATGAGGCAGCAGAGGAAGCCGTGAAAATCCTCAAAAAGACTCAGCCAACTGTTGTTAATAACCTGAAGAAAGGCGCCGTCGAAGACGTCATCTCCAGAAATGAGATTCGGGGTCGATCAGCAGAAGAGGCTTTCAAACAGAAGATCAAAGAAGACAACATTGGGAACCAAATTTTAAGAAAGATGGGCTGGACAGGCGGTGGCCTTGGGAAAGATGGTGAAGGAATTAGGGAGCCTATTTCAGTGAAGGAGCAGTTCAAAAGGGAAGGACTTGGGCTCGATGTAGAAAGGGTGAACAGAATCGCTAAGAGAGATATTGAAGAGATCATTCGAAACTATGCACGCTCAGACAGTCATATTGACTTGACTTTCTCTAGAGAGCTGACCATGGATGAGCGGAAGCAGATACATCAAATAGCTCAAAAATACGGTCTTAAAAGTAAATCCCATGGGCAGGGACACAACAGATACTTGGTGGTGAGCAGGAAGCGGCGCAAGGAAGATCTGTTAGACCAGCTGAAGCAGGAGGGCCAGGTTGGGCATTATGAGCTTATCATGCCCCAAGCAAACTGAGGTGAGGTGTCCCCTTTGACCAGAGACTGAGTTTCCTGGACACTCAACTAAAGAAAGAGATGCTGCATTTTTCTTGTGGGTAATAATGACATTAAAGTCTTTTACTTTGGCAATATAATTTTTAAAATGTTGTTAGGTGTTTAGGACCGACCAAGTTCTGTTCAAGAACGTTAGCACAACCCAAAAGCAGTAGTGCTGTTACCATATGTGTCTTTGATATTACTTGTTCCTTCACATTTTAATAGTTTTGTAATAGCAAACACACATGTCCAACGAGAAGGAATTTGACATAATTTAAAATTATAGGTCCCTTATTCTTCTTGAGCAAGGAAGGAAAAAAAATTTTTTTTTTAAAGAAAAAAAAAAAGCAAAGGAAATGCAGTCTAGGGGCATAAACATGTATGTAAAATTGGTATTAATGACAACAAAAATAAAGTTTTATTTCTGGAAAAAAAAGGTTTTGTCACACTTAGTATTAAAAAAAAAGTGTGAAAACTTGATTATTCTTGAGAAATACATTTATCGAGGTCTTGTCTTTGCTGTGTGTGTATGTACAGTATGTAAACCTTAACCAGTTTAGTGGTAGTTTTATTCATAGATTTCTGCCTTGAGTCTCCCATTCTGAGAATCACTGAAGGCACCTTCATCGCCAGCAATTGGCCTGAGAGAATTCCAGTGCGTTTCTACCTTGGAGAACGGTTGATATGTGCAAATACCATGGTGAAGTGTGAAATATAAAAACTGGAGGTAAATGCAGAGCCCACGCTCAAAGATGCTCATGTAGCTTGTGGGGACTGTTATATAACTTATTTTTTTACTTGGAATATCAGCTCTTTAATCCTGAACAAAACCGAATCTGTGCCTGGTTATTTCTCCGCTCCATCTCTGTACCAGTGCTTGTGTCTGGTGAGGGAAATTGCCCAGGGAACTCCTGGCCTTGCTCTGACCATGTGTGAGTGTGGCAGCTCTCCAGGGCTGGCTTGTGCTACCGGGAGGCTGGAGTGCTTCCCTGCTTGCCAGGGAGGCAGCCTCTGACCTCCATCTGCGCTGCTCCACTGGCAGGATTGCAGGACAGTGCTCTGTGAGCCTTGGAGCACACTCAATTCATGCTTGGGAAGCTTAAAGGATAGGAATTGATCTTGGAATAGCAGGAGTGAGGTGTGTGTGGAGATGCTGGTTATTCTATCAGCAGTGGGGCCTGCAGATGCTTCTTTATCATTAAGCCAGTCTTAATGCAGTGTTTCTGTCTGGTCTCCTGTTGCTGTGTGTCAGCCATCACTGTCAGTTTTCTGCTGCTTATATTTGCCTCCATCTCTGTACACCCTCCCCTACCTTTTTTTCCCAGCTCCTGTTCTAGTTTGTTTCCAAATGCTCTCAGCTTTGAGGTGAGGATGCCTGACCTCAGAATGTCCAGGTAACGAGCAGTTAGAGGGACTTTCATCCCTGAGGGGTGACGAGGAAGAGCAGAGACTGCCCTGGCGGATGAGACTCAGGAAGCAGAGAACGAGTGTTCTCTCTGCCTGGCTGCGGCACAGCTTCTGCCTGCTTGGACTGCTGAATAACAACTTGCTGCTGCTGCTGCTGTGAAAAAATAATGTGGTAGTTAATTCTGAAAGTAGGTTTTTTCCATTTTGTGTGGAGTTGTTTTATATGCATTATTTCTTCTGTCTGCATTCTGCTCTCAAGAACACTGGGCTCTAGCAGATGGTGCTGTAGGAGTGGAAGAAGCCTGGTACTTTCTAGGGAAAGAAGTGAAGCTCCTCCTCCCTAACTTGGATATGCAGCAGGTCGTTAGAGCTTGGCAATGCCAAGAAAAGCAGTTAAGAGCACCACTGGTATTCAGGATGGAAAATGCCTCTTTTGGGAGAAGTGGGGCCTGGCTCTAGTCACTGTAGCTCAGCAGGGGTAGCTGGCCCAGGCAGTCTCTGCAGGACATTGTGTTTCCTGCCCCGGGTGGTGGCTGTGCAGGACCTGCTGTGGGGCTCGGGGTCTGGCTGACAGGGCCCTGCCCAGAAGTGAAGAATGCCAGTGTCGCTGTCCCCAGGGAGGCTGCAGAGCCTAAGCCTTGGGCAGAGGCACCACGGGAGCTACGATGGAGTCAGTGGATAAAGGCTGTGCCTGAGCAAGGTGTGAAGGTGAGATTGATTTTCTTTTGCTCATTTCTGGCTGCCTTGAGTCCACTCTTGTTTCGGGGTTTTTTTGTAACTAGTGAAACAAACACAAGAGTGGTGCAACTACTATGAGGGCCTCTGGCCTTAGAGGGACTTGGCCCCTTCAGCAAGGGTTGTGCTTGCAGCAGGCATTACAGCTGCTCCACGTATGGCACAAGGCTGTTCAGGGGTACAAGCTATCGTTACCGGAGGTACAAATTTGCATTAAATTTTTTGAAAGAGCCTAGCCACTTCTATCTTAATTGTGGAGTTGAGCAGAAGAACCAGCTTTTGTTACTTGCTGCTCATAAATTCTGTTCTCCACCTCCTAAGACAGGAGAAAAATAAATGTGATTCCTGCATCAACTGAGCCCAGGAAGGTGCTGTAGCTACCTCAGGATAACAGACTTTTTTGTCCACAGCTCAGTCCCAGCCCTGTCTCTCCTCCCCTGCCCCTCCTGGCTCTGGAGCTGAGTTGCTCATCCTGCACTACCCCAGGCACAGCTTTCCCCCAGCTGCTGCCCACAGCAGGAGGTACTGCACAGCGCTGGAGCTTGACCCCACACCCGACTGCTGGCACCCCAGTTAAATAAGCACAGTTATACACTTCTTGCCTATTTATACAATAAGCACTAAGGTTACACTTTATTTACAACTTTTGAAAAATGTACAGTTTCTTACATGGGTTACTTGTGCAAAGTTATACTTTTCAACTAACAGACCAATGTGCACACAAAAGACACTGGAACAGTGGACAACACAATTGCAGGTTCCATCCCACACTGCTGCTTAAGGTTCTGTATCCAAAGGTACAAACTTGCCTTACAAAAAAAGAGTCTGGACTTACAAATGTTTTTTTCAGAATTGAAAAAATACTTTCATAAAACTGAAGGGAACGAACTCAAGCATGCAGCAGTAGCTCACACAAACCACGCGGTCATCTACGAAGAGCAGAAACTGCAGAGACTCGAGTGCCTACCCTGGACTTAATTCAAACTTTCCACAAGACAAAGTTAGATCCCAAACAACTTATCTTTCTCAGCTGAAGATAAGGGGCAGGAGAAAGACACCAAAGGAGAGTAATTCCATCACTGGAACAGGTCAGGTTTTACCTCTTCCTTAATGTGGAAGGCCTTTGCTGAATACCAGTTCTACCTGGTTTTGTCCAGTAATGCCTTGGTGACAGGACTATAGACACCTACTGACAGTTTCTGTAGGCATGTCCTTTAAAATAGTAATTTAAAAAAAAAGAAAAAAAAAAAAGGCTTGTTTCTCACCCTCAGCAAAAATCCAAGTACCACAGCTGCAGTGATTTATGTAGATCTGTACATAAATCTTGCATGTGAAGTGCAGAAGTAACAAGCATTCCAGGGCCTTACTAAATCTTTGAACTGTAATCAATTAAAGAGTTGATTTTTTAACATGAGTAAAGGAGTTGATAAACCAATACAAAAGGGAAACAAAAGGTGATTTCTTCACCCAGTACTTACAAATGCAGTGGGGTCTAAACCAATAGTAGAGGTAAGTGACCAGCCTGGACACATCAGCACTTTAGTTAATATCAGTTAAAAAATGTGTATGTATATAAACATCCCTTTTATCAAGCTACACATAAGCATCACTGTGTATAACACAATTACAATTAAAAGCTTAGTGTACACTACAGAAATGCACAATACTGCCCTAAGACTGGAGAGGGACCACAGAAAATGAACTCAGCATCAGTAACTCTTTTGCAAGTAACCCAAGTACAGAACGTTTGACTTCAAAGTGGGTGCGTTCTGATGTCCAAGGAGAAGAAGCTTCAGCAAGGGAGGGTGGCAACAGCACAACAGCTATTCTGCTTGCAAAGTAAATGCTAGGAGGAAAAAGATGACTCGGACACTTTGTTTATTTTCCTCATCAACAGAGTGTTCATTTGCATCATCCTGGGTCAACAGTCACGCCAGCTCTGTTCTACTATTGCAGAAACCCGTTTTTCATATTCCCGCTTATTCTCTTGGTATAGCTGAGCTGCCTGGCTGTTTGCTGGACTGTTCGGATTTGGCTCATCCAATAGGGACTGTGCAAAGAGAAAAAGATCCTTAGGCACTGCGAAGTACAGTTTTCCAACATGTTCTGTAAACTACCCATACTAGTCAGAGCAGAGAGGTTAGTCCAGGCACCCACACTGCATTCCTGCAGCTGGAAGGCTTCAGAGGCTTTGGCCACCAGCATCACCCCTGCACAGTGCAGGTGACTTTCTGTGACAGCCAAGCAGTGCATCCCTGGTGGGCCCTTGCACTGACCACCTGTGTCACTGCCCAGCCAGTTTACACCTGGGAAGGATTCACACTTTGCCAATACCAAGGTATAGCTGCTCTACTGGCTCTTAGGAGAGGGGAAGAGTTTCCTGAGCTGTTTTAGTCAAAGCATCGTAATGTCACTCTTCATGCAGAGTTCTTTTACCTGTATGGATGTTAAGATGGAGGAGACATCGTAAGTGGGGCTCCAGCGATTCTGAAGGATATCCAGACATATACTACCGTCTGCATAGACTGGAAAGGGTCAAAAAGAACAGCTTAAAACACAGCTTGTACAGCTACTGGCTTTTTTCCTCTTCTTGCCTGATCCCAAAACCCACATACAGACACACTGCAACAGTCCATAGTGTCTGACAGGCTGAAATCCTGCAAACAGGCCTGTAGGTAGGAAGCAGTGAAGCTCCTCACCACCAGCAGCCTGAGGTATTTAAACTCAACCCCTGCATATTCTCTCTCAAACTTCTCTGTGTCATTGCAACTACCACTATGGAAAATCATTAACAGATTTTACAGCAAAAAAATTTTAGCTATCCAGAAGTGAACCAAACAAAGAACACCCGCAAACAGTCATTCACGCTCAAGGTTTCCCCATGAAGTCTCTACAATGTAATCCAGTCACTTCCTCACAGCAGCTACAGGAGAACTTTCCCTCCCTGCACTGTACCCACACTTGCCACGTTGGAAGATTTCTGGTATTTCTGCACAAAGCTAATATTTGTTTGGAGGCAAGGAATACCTCTCCAGCCTTTAGTTACCAAGGGGATTAATTAAACAATTTTACTGTCACTGGCTATAGCTAGACCCTAACACTACATTTCATGGTGTATCATTCTTACAGGCATTTTGGGGAAGAAAAGAGAAGACAGCTGCATTTATCAGTGTCACTATGCTATGTCTACAATACATACAGACAGAAGTCCAAAGCACTGCTATTTAAGTACAAAACATTCTTCTGTAAGGCTTAACAGGCAGTTGAGTGTCTCAGCAGTACTGCGCTGTAACACCTGAAAGGTAAGAGGCTCCTTTTATTGCCCCTTTCTTTTCAAGCCTGAGCACTGTTCACATATCCATCCTCACCAAAACTACACAGAACCACATGGAATTTTGCTGCCTTATTAGACAATGGAAATTTTTATAATAAGTAGACCTTTTTATACAGCAATCTATAATAAAAAAACACCCCAGCCTTCCCCTCCCCCCCACCAAACCTCCAACAAAATAGCAAGAGTAAACCCAGGTATTGTGTAAGTACTTACCATTTGGATGAAACATTTTAGAGACAAATCTAACAGTAGGTGGCTTATTCGGGTATTCTTCTGTGAATTCTATTGTAAGTTTGAAAGTTCCTGGAGTTGAAAGAGAGATAAGCAACCTTTATTCAGTATGAATTTTCACCAGGGATGAGTAAGTAGCATCCCTCCACCATGCACACTGACACTATCGTGCTCACACAGGCATGTTGGATATGGAACACACATTGTGCAATCCCACAGCAGTTCCTCTACTCTCTTGGAGTTAATCATTAATGCTGAAGTCCTGGACAGAACTGGCACAAGAGTATTTCCTGTGACTTCTATTGCCAAAACCACCACTCCAGTGAAAAGGTTTATGTAAGGAAATAAATCTGCCCTTGGGGTTTTCTTCCACAGAGCCTAATCCCAGTACATTGTACAAACAACAGCAGTGGGTGTAGAACCATCTGCGTAACACAACGTCATTCCCTGAGTCCTATCTATGGAATATGCTGTCATGGCAAGGACCTCCTAATTTATTTGCTATAAATTAAAGAAAAGAAGTAATATTTCTCAACAACTGTAAGGTAATCAGGTCTTGCAGAAAAGTAGTATTGAATGTAGCATCCAAATCTGACACTTTAAAATAAAAACCTGACCATTTACATCACACTAACTGGTCTTCTACAGAAAAAGACTGATTAAGCAGAAACAGAAAACTGTAGTTGAGTCTTAATCCAACCATTTTAACAGCCTGCACCAACATAAGTTATTTTAGCCCTTCTCCTCAGGCTATGACAATCTGAGAATAAGAAGTCTGTCAACTAAGCTGCACACATGGGTTCAGGGGATTAAGGAATGCTCCTGATTCAGCTCGGTAACTAAGGAACTCTACCTACTCCCCTGCAGACCATGCGAGCTCCTCCCAACCACGCTACCACTGAGAGCAACCAGCCCTGCAGGCAGCTTAGGATGTTCCTGGGTATGTCCAAAGAGAAATATCTGAACCACCTTCATATAAATACACAGCTCTCCTGCAGAAGGACTGCACCTGACAGTAACAGCTGGAACAAGCTGCCAGGGTGGGCATATTACCTTTTTTGAAAGGGCATCCTTATAGATCAGTGATAGATCAGGTTCCCCTGTCCCCCCATGCTCAGCATCCTTGGTTCCTACTGTGAGGGAGTTTTCAAGCACTAATATAATGAAGTTATTCCTTTGTTTGTCTGGCAAACATGTGCCAATAACTGGTAAACCAGAGAACAGATTTTTGGTTTTCCTTTTTTTTTTTTTTTTCAGATCAGCAAGGACCTGCATTATTTCCCAGGGACTCCTTCCTTTATAAAGAGATAAACTGTAACACTGAGTTGCAAGAAATGAAGGTCATTGCTTTGACGTTCCAGTTTGCAAATGAAGACACAGCACAGATGCTTCAGCACTTTCCCTACAGCAGTGGGAAGTCTCAACACCCTAAAAATAAGTTTATGCATGTTTGGTTTTTTATTAGCAGCCTAACAATGCAAGAGCAGAGAGCAAACACTATGCTATATCACTGTGAAACAAACGAGCCAGAACAGTAGAGTGAAGATTGTTCAAATTAGTGGAAGTCTGCAGTGGGGTTTTCAAGTTTACTCCAGCTTAGTCCAAAAGTACAGAGCCAGGTCTGAGATGAACTTGAAACCCAGGACTGGGAAGCTAGTAACCACTTCTACCAGCTGTAAACATCAGCCCCTTAGAACCAAATGCTCAGGGACTTGATTCTAAATTTCAGACATTCACAGCTCTCCCTGCCCCAGTTCTGGTTCTCAGTAGCCTCCTCCTGAGGAAGGAGTGACTAAGCAAGCAGTAGGCTGAAAACTGAGCACAAACCATCACACAGGTTTGACAGTGACAGGAGCAGTTTGGTCTTAGAATCCATTTACAACTACTGAACGAAAGGGAAGTTTTGTCCCACTAGACACAGGGCAGCACTACTTTTAACACAAATCTGAGCAATCTGTGTCCAGCTGGAGTATCTACCTACTCAGATTTCCAAGTCAGGGCCCAGAGTGGCAATGGCTCTTTGGAAATGCTCCACAACACGCAAAACCTCACAACTGAGCTTTATTAAAGGACAAATCCAGAGATGTAACGCACTGAAGTCCAAGGGTCACTCACACTGAAAGCCCACACAAGTCAAACAGGTATCACAACACACTGCTGGGGATGAGGCCTTCAGTGTCCAGCCTTTTCTGTCTCTAATTTTAATACCTTCAACTGGTATTTCTCGCAACTTATCCTACACAGCCATATTTTAAAACACAAATTATCATATTCACTGTCATTTTTTATGTTGGGATCACAACTAAAGTTAGGAGAACATTCTCTTTTCTGCTCTGTACTTACCTTGTTGATCGCTTCTACCTCAGGATCTGAGACTGTGACACAGCCAACAGAGGCTTCTGCATGACCTATGCACCAGCCCCAGCAACCCCAGAGAACAGAGCCCATGTCCCTGCAGGGCCCCTCACTGCAGGCCCCAAGAGCAGCCCCTCCATTCCACTGTCACCAAAGCAGGGATGAGCTCTTCTGCTTCCACACGAGGATACAGGATCCATATTCCATAAGCAAGGCACAAACCACACAGAAGACAAATGCCTCGCTTTCTCTGTTCAAGCCTCCTGCACAATCACAGCAAGGCAGGATGCTACAATAGCAAAACTACTTAACTCTCTCCAAGCCAGGAATCCTGCACTAACCACAGTATCATCATCCAGTTTCAGAGAAACAGGTCTGAAGAACTGGGAGAGCCTGGGTTTCCCTGACTGTGCCAGCATTACCACTTCAGATGCCACACACAAAGATTCTTAGAAATATGGTGAAGGGCAGGACAAACATCCCCAGGGTCCTACTGCAGACACCTACAATCGCATCCTTTTAAACCAGAAGATGGATATTATGCCACTGATCTAAATTAGTAGTTGCTCCTAAGCTGAGCCAGCCTGTGCACTGAGTTGTGAAAACACCCTCCAAAGTCTGGGGGTGGAGAAGGAGGGATGTCAGCTGCAGAATGCTGCACAGCAAGTAAACAAACATTTCAACTTCAGGTTTGCAGCCCAGACAAACCAAGACACCTCAGAAGCTGTGAGTGGAGAAGCACCTCACCAGAGTGAGGATAATGAACAGTAATTCCCATGATGTTGGAATTATTATACCTCTAGTTTAACAAAACCCCCCAAACTTCACAGGCTACTTTCTCAAGAACTAAGCTATCTGAAATTTTACAGTACCACCAAGGAGTGAAAGAGCTTAAAAATGAAAAAGAACACTGACCTTGCTGCAAAGGCTTCATGAGAAAGATTACAGAGTTTCAGTATACCTTTGACTCACAAGGACCTGCACAGCTGCAAAGCAATCCCAAACTAACATCCTACTAAATTAAAATTCCCTTACTTTTACCTATATGAAGCTGAACTGCATCTGGACTGCACCACCATTAACTGAACTGTGCTACTCCACTCACTGAATGGAAAAGCACAGCTGAGGCACCAACACAGCCCTATCTCCAGGCACCACTTAGTGCTTTGTTATCTAGCAAGGTAAGATACATCCAGAGGAGGGGAGATAAGCAGATATCCTACAACATCTGTTTTCCTAAGCACACAGTGTGAAAACACACTTTGCTAAGAAAAGAGCAATCCATCACACCCTGAGATTACATTATGACATCAACCAAAGCAAGAAGACAGCAGCAGCAACCTCAAACATCTGTCTGAACCTCAAACTGCTGTGAGTGCAACACGTCCTCAGTATCCAAGATAAAGACACAATGCTGCCTCAGAAAGCACAGAGGAAATCAATATGTCAGGGCTCTCAAAAGCAGTCTTCAACCTTCCGCAACTAAATGGAAATATATGGAAAAAAGCCCTTATAGCATCTGTTAACCACATGCTGAGCTGGAAGAGCCTGAGCATGGCAACAACCTGCATTTTAGCACACTGCAAAGAGACAGCTTTCTGCTCCAAACAGTGAATCACTCTATTAGCAGCAGTGCTCCAAGAGCCAAAGCAGCTCTAGCAACCCCCACAGAAGTTGAAGAGAGCCCTTCTTCAAGCATTACAAGAAGAGATAGCAAAATATATTTAGTCTATCTGTTCTGTTATGCAATGTTTTAAGTTCAAGTTCTAAATATTAGACTGCTGAGGCAGCTACTCCAGCAAGTTTCTTAACTAATCAAATACATTAGAAAGAAGCAACTGGAGTATTTGGATTTTTCTTAGGCCTGAAATATTTAAAATCTTCAAAATCCTCAGAGAAATACAATCTGCAATTTAGAGGCACATCCACAGGTGCTGCCTCCAAGGATAAACAAAGACAAGAGAGCTAGCCAAGAACAACAAGAGTTAAGGCATTTTTCCTGTGCTTTTGTCATGAGTCATGGAGATCTAAGATTAATTATAGCCTGCACTGAAAGTATCTTAAAAAAATGCATCACTGATTTCAGTTAGACAGTATTTCATGTCTAACAGGTTTTCACAAGATGCTTAAGTACCCATACAGCATCAGTAAACCTATCAAACTCAATAAGGCCAGATGGAAGCTACAGGTATACAAGACCTATTTAATCAGCTTTTAAACATAAAAAGTGCTTTCCATTTCAAGCCTGAATGATACCAAATGTAGCAGAGAGGAATAAATGACAAGAAAAAGCCACCATTCTGACCTTCCTCAAACATTCAGCCCTTTTCCTACTTCAGCTGATTCACGTTGGAATTTGCTCACAAAACACTTCCAGCATCAGAAAAAAACAGAACTCAAACAGAAGACAACGGTTTTATACCAGGTTTTTGGTGGTTACCCAAACATGAGTGTCCCTAAACACATGATCCAGAGTTCAACGGGAAAGTTTGCAGATATCCTTAAAAGGACTTATCATAGTCAGACTCAGCGATTATACAAACAAGACTGTACAAGCTAATTTGTTTGTTTCTGTAAGTCAACACAGCACTCTAAATCTACAACACTCGCTGAGAGTAGGATTAGAAATATATTTACACATATCAGGCACACGGGTGTGTAGCCAGGTGAACATGCACCCACGCCCCCCGCCAGCCCCGGGCCCACACCTGTTGCAGAGCCCACGGCAGTGACACCAAGGCCGTGTCAAACCGTGTCACCCCGGGAAAGCCAAACACCAGCCCCGCACGCCGCACTTACCGTCCTCGAAAGGGGTCCCCTCGGGCCTGGAGGAGGGAAAGCAAAGCACAGCGTTACCCCGCTGGCAGCCCGGCTCCAACCCCCCGGCGGCTGAGCGGCCCCCGCGGCCCGCCGCCCCCTTCCCGGCCGACTCACCCGAAGATGACGGCGTTCCACACCATGATGTTGTTCTCGGAGGGGGCCCCGCTCACCCCGGCCGGGGGATCCTCCTGCAGCCTGCGGGGCACAGCGACCGTGAGCGCGGCCCGCGCCCCCCGCGCCGCGCAAACGGCGTAATGCGGGACGCCGCCGCGCAAACGGCGTAACCCGGCCCGGCGGCGGCCGCGCCGCGCAAGCGGCGTAACCCGGGCCGAAGCTGCGCAAACGGCGTAACCCGGCCCGGCGGCGGCCGCCTGCGCAAACGGCGTTACCCGCGCCAGGCAGCGCCGCCCGCGCTACGCAATCAGCGGAGCGCGCCTTGCCCCGCCGCCATGTTGTGCTGCCCCCTCCTCCCCGGTAGCGCTGGGCCCCTCGTCCTCCTCCCGCCCGCCCGCCCCTTTACCCTCGGCCCGCCGCCTCGGTACCTCTTGAAGTCCCGCATGAGGCGCCTACGGGCCGGAGTGGACATGGCGGGCTGAGGGTTATAGCTCAGGCATACACTGCCGGACGGAGCGCCGGGCGCGGCTGAGGTTCGAGCTCCGACTGAGGCGGCGGCGGCGCTGACGGACAGGAGCGATCGTGGCCTCTACCACTGCGGCGGGCGCGGGGGGAGAGCTTGGGCTGCACCGACTCCTGCGCCGGCAGCCGGACGGTCCCGGGATGTACCAACAGCGCGGGGAGAGGAGGGCGGAGCCGGATGTGGCTGAGCCCCCGGCCCAGCCTCTACCACCGCGGCGGGGGGCGGTGCCGGGGGGCGGTACCAACGGCGGCGGTGGGCGGGGGTGTTGCGTGGGTGACGTCACGGGGGCGGCGCGGCGGCTGCCCTGCGGGGTGAGATCAAAACAGTTGGACGGGGAAAGCAAAGAGCACGCGCACCAGCCAACCAAAACAAGGAGCTCATTCCCGCTTCCCCAGGGCAGGCGGGTGTTCTGCATCCCCAGGATGGCAGGGCTCCATCACACGTAATGGTGACGGGAATACAAACACCATCACTCCAAATGCCCTCCCTTCCTCCTCCTCCCCCAGATTTATTGCTGAGCATTGAGGCCATATGGTCTGGGATATCCCTGGGGTCAGTTGGGGTCAGCTGTCCTGGCTGTGTCCCCTCCCAGCGTCTCGCTGCTGGGGTGGGTGAGGAGCAGAGAAGGCCCTGGCTCAGGGTAAGCCCTGCTCAGCAGAAACAAAAACATCTCTGAGTTACCAGCACTGCTTCCAGCACAAATCCAAACCTCAGCCCCATACCAGCTACCGTGGAAAAAATGAACACTCTCACTGCCAAAACCAGCACAATCTGGTACACTGCATTTTCTGCTTCCCCAGAGAGTGTCTTCCAAGGGAAAATAATATATTTTCTACGTTTCTTTAACAGCCTTCGGAAGTAAAGGATCTCTCTGCTGCTGTCTGAAGCAGGCTGGCTGGGCTCTGTTTTTCGAGTTTATCCTCACTCGTAATTTCATATAATCACCCGTGCCCAGAGGCGGCTTCAGAGTCTCGGGAGCAGACCGACTGAAAGAAATAGAAACATTGTTGTCGCGGCCGCACTGCAAACCTGCCGTTCCGGACCTTCGCTGTGCAGTAAGGACCGTGTGAGCTCTGGGCGCTTGCCGGGAAGAGCCTTGTCCGGCGCCCGGCAGAGAGGCACGGGAGCTGTCGGGAGCCGCCTGGCTCCGTGCGTTCCCCCGAGCCCCGCGGAGCCGCCCCGGCGGGCGGGGCCGGGCGGGAGGGGGGGAGGAGGAGGAGGAGGCCGGGCGGGAGGAGGAGGAGGAGGCCGGGCCAGGCGGCTCCGAGCCCGCCGCCGCCATGCCGAAGGTGGTGTCGCGCTCCGTCGTGTGCTCCGATACCCGCGACCGCGAGGAGTACGACGATGGGGAGAAGCCGCTGCACGTCTATTACTGCCTGTGCGGGCAGATGGTGCTGGTGCTCGGTGAGCCGCGGGCCGGGGACAGGGGCAGGCCGCGGGCCAGGGAGGGCCAGGCCGCGGCCCGGCGGCGCGGAGGGCCCGGGAAGGCGGCGGCGGCGGGGTGCGGGTGCGGGTTCGGGGTCCGGGGTGCGGAGTGAGGGTGCGGGTTCGGGATGCAGGGCGGAGTGAGGGTGCGGGTCCGGGCTGCGGAGTGAGGGTGCGGGTTCCGGGGTGCGGGTTCCCGGCACGGGTGCCCTCCCGGCCCCGCCGCCAGCCCGGCCCCGCCGCTCCCCGCAGATTGCCAGCTGGAGAAGCTGCCGATGCGGCCGCGGGACCGCGCCCGGGTGATGGACGCGGCCAAGCACGCCCACAAGTTCTGCAACGCCGAGGAGGAGGAGAGCGTCTTCCTGCGCAGGTGGGCCCGGCCTCGGCACCCCCGTCCCTCTGAGCCGCAGGCCCGGGGAAGGGCTGCGCTCCGTGCCTAGCTGGGAGCCGCCAGTCGGGTGCGAGACTCGGTGTCCGTGCGCTCCGCTCAAGCGCTGCCTCTCTCCCCCAGACCCGAAGGCATAGAGCGGCAGTTCAGGAAGAAGTGTGGCAAGTGAGTGGCCTTTTAAAGTATTTTTTGTGACTTTTAGAATCTTTTTGTGAGGAAGCCATAGGAATACAGAATCTGGTTTTCCTCTCAGCTATGCATATTTCTGTTTCCAGGTGTGGACTGCTGCTCTTTTATCAACATCAGCAGAAAAACGCTCCTGTGACGTTCATTGTTGATGGTGCTGTGGTCAAATTTGGCCAGGGTTTTGGGAAAACAAACATATATACTCAGAAACAAGAACCTCCCAAAAAGGTAATTAGCTTTAGAGAAGAAAGATATCTTTGCTTTTCTAAAAGTGTTGTGTATAAAATAACTTAAAGAGGAGGGAAGAGAAAAAAAAGGACCTCTGAACAATAACTCAGTTTGGTGTCTTCTTCACGTCTCCCTTAAGTTTTTCTTGAGAGAGGTCACTGCAGCTTGAAGTCCTAGCACTAAAGGAGAGCAAAATAAACTTGGAAACCTAGACTGTTCCTGATGTTTAGACTCAGTTGACAGAAAGTTTCCATTTGTAAGTAGGTCAGGTTGGTAGTCTGCACAGCGATTCTCAAAGTCTGGCTCATTTATTGCATATCAGTGAGCTTGCTTCTGGTAATGACACCTCTCAGCCCAGAAATCACTGAGCATAATTCCTCTTTGCCACCCACAGAGTTCAGATAATCTCGATGACTTGCATAAGAAGCCTTAAAAGCTTTGGAAGGAGGAAGCAATCCCTACTGGCACAACTGTTGCCAAGGTTTAACAAAATATTCTTGTTTTTCACCCAGGTGATGATGACCAAACGGACCAAAGACATGGGCAAGTTCAGTTCAGTCACAGTCTCCACAATTGATGAAGAGGAGGAGGAGATCGAAGCGGTGGGTTTTGGGTGCCCTTAGTGGCAGCCACACCTGAGCTGGGCAGAGCCAGTGATGGTCTCACTGTTGGGATGAGGTGTTGTTACTCTGAGGTTTGCTGTTGCAAAGTGACACGTGTGTGTTTCAGAGGGAGATTGCAGACTCATATGCACAGAATGCAAAAGTGATTGAAAAACAACTGGAACGCAAAGGCATGAGCAAGAAAAGGCTACAAGAGTTGGTGAGTGTTTTCTTTGGTGTTGAACACAAAGCTCTGAGGTGTGTTGGATTTGTACACAAAAGCTATCTTGCAGATCAGAGTGCGAGTATAGAGAGGTCCTGGTACAGTCACAGGCAACTTACAGCTTTATGAGGATGAGATTTCCTTTACAGTTTTTATAGATATGTTCTAGTCTCCCTGAACTTAAAATTGCATGCCATTACCTGGAGAGTTAACTGAAGAGCAGCCGGCAGAGTGCTTGCAGGGAGGTTTTCTGTGACCTGTTGGACAAGGAACAAGGGAAGGGGAAATCAGGCCATGGCTTTGCCAGCCTGTGCTTTCATGCCTGCTTGGCAGAGCAGCTCATTGCCATGAGGCATCAGGGCAAAGCAAGGCTCTTCTGGAGGTCCTGCAGCTCAGCTGCCACTGCAAGGGTCACTCGAAGAATAAATGGCAAGAACATCACAACTGATCTTACCTGCTGTGACAGGAGGGTGGTAGATGGAAGGGGAAGGAAATGTGCAGCTTCCACCTGAGGATAGAAAGTATGGCATTGTCTCCTGGGCAGTTGGTCTTGGGCTTTTTATGATTTTAAAGATGGTCCTTGTTTTGTATGTCAGTGGAGGAGAAGGTCAGCAAACCACTTGAGCTACTCTTGCGCCTGGTCTTGGAACTGAAAAGTTTGCATTGGTCAGACAAGAAGAGCAAACCTCATTGGAGCACTGAAGGGAACAGTATCCAGATATTATTTAATTCTGCCTTAATTTTCCTATTCAGGCTGAGTTAGAAGCCAAGAAGGCCAAGATGAAGGGAACCCTCATTGATAACCAGTTCAAATGAAATGCTGCATATCTGCTGGATATTCGGAGACAGGAGAAAGTTACCAAGAGCTATCACAGTTCTGTCAACAAAGCAGAAGAAACAGACAATGTTCAAGAGTTGCACTGTGCTGCAGCCAGCTTGGAGATTGAGAACCTCTCTGTATAAGTGATGTTCAGTACCAGTCTTAATTCCAGTGACACTGGAGACTTTGCTCAAACTGCAGTTCTCTACAGACCCAGTGTTACAAGCAGGCTGTTCCAGGCAGAGTATCTACTTCAAGAAAATCTTTGCTGGGTGCCTTCCTAAGTTCACCTTTAGATACCTGTCTTTTTATTTTGTAGTCTTCAATTGTGTTTCCTTGAATATATTAGAACAATAGGTAACTGTAGAACAAAGAGATCCTTACAAAAGAAAGCTCTATGCCTGTTGTTCATTTTCTTATTTTAAATGTGTCCAAAAGGTGCAGCAGCCTGAGCCATGCCATTCCAGCAATCTGGAATGACTGGGATGCAAGGCTTGGGCATGGTGTTGCTGCTCACCCTAACGTGCCAGAGGCAGCCAGCACAGGCTGGGCTGCAGCACTGCAGTCTCAGCTCCTGCTGAACGTCAGAAGGCTACAGGTGTACAGAATTACACTGTCCCAACAGACACATACGAAAATATAAAATCCAGCCCTGTTTAAACTACTGCACATAAAACCTGCTACTAATGAGTTCAAACACATAGCTGGAAGTTACTGATGCAGCCAGTGATCATTAAAGAATACAACTGCACGTCTGAACTGGCCCATTGGGCAAAACAGCATCAGTATTTGGAGTTGTGAAATGTTGAAGGAAAAATCCTTTTGAATGTACTGACGACTAAGGACTTATATTACACACCAGTTTTTAAAGTACCTTGTTTGGGGGATAGTATTTTGTGCCTCTTGTGTGATGTAATAACAGTGCTCTATAGCCTGTGTCTTTGTTGCTCTCCTTGGGATTAAATACCATGTTACAGATTTGAACTGAAATACTTTTCCTAGGATGTTCTTACTCCACCAAGTATCATAAAATGTGAGCAATGAACAAGATGCTTCCATCTCCCACAACTACTGTGGAAAACTTCCTATAATCAATAAAGATTTTCCATCTGGTTTTATGACCCTGACTGGGAAAACTCAGATGTGCTTACCTAAGGATGTATCCTTCCTTTCTTTGGGAAAACAAGGTGTAAAAGAGGGAGTGAACTTGGCCCAGTGCTAGCAGAGATCGTCTGTAGATCCTGTGACAATTTAATGCCAGGCTGGTGAGCAGGTGTTCAGGTGAACTCATGCAGTGCTGATCTTGTTCCCTGCTGATCATCTGCTAATCTGAAGCCTATTTCCAGAAGCTTGTGGCCAGAGGCTCTCGGTGGTGTGCAGTACTTGGGAAGGGCAGGAGGCGTGCCTGGGTACAGCTGTACACAAACCCCTTTCCCAGTCCAGCCAGGCGAGGGCCTCAGGGTTCCCTGGGAGCAATCCAAACCTGGGGTTACCACAGGTCGCTCTTTATAAAAATTCAGAAGATTTTTTTTTCCAAGCAGGAGTCAAAGATTTTGACATCTGAAAAAAAGGTTTTGAACCACATGAGATCTGCTGGGATAAAGATGCTGAGTCTCCAGTTGTCCAAGGATGAAGTGCAGTCTTGCTTCAAGTGACACTAGAACAACAAGCTGACTTGGGGATGGGGTGATTTATTGTCAGGGTTAAGGCTGGGACTGGTGAGTGCCCAGCTCAGCTCAAGTTGTCCAAAGTAGCTGTTACCAACTGCCATCAACTTCCTTAGCTGCCACCTGGAGCTCTGAGCCACAGCACAGCACAGGCTTCTGGAAGGCCAGTCCATGTTCAGTCTGTGTGTGTAATTCCTGTCATTAGAAATCTGCCTAGTTTGGGTCAGGACTCGTGCATGGACCCAGTCAGAAAGGGGAGTACCTCATTTGTTCTCAGGTACTTTTGATACACTCCAGTTAGGCAATCCATGGCTGAAACAACTCCAACACAGAGAATCTGATCCAATACATTATTACGTATTTCTTACTCTAACTGGAGCTAGTTCACAACAGTTTAAATCAAGCTGGGCTTTTCATTTCTAGATCTAAATGAATTAAAATATATTAGCTGACTGTAGCAACAGGAAGCTGAGGCACCTAGTTCAAACACTTGATTAAATGTCCTGTTATGATAGACAAAACCTGCAGGGCTTCCCATACCCTGCTAGCAAATGGGCAATCTGCAGCTGAGTTTAGACCAAAGAAAAGTCAGATTTCATGTTTTTGTAAAAGTCAACATTTTTATAAATCTGTAGATATAGCTATGTGATAAATTTGTTTAACTGAGCATCATATTGTATGTAAGAACTTGTCCAGTTGCAGAGGTATCACAAAATGTGAAGTAAAAGTGAAGGAGGGGAACTGTTCCAAAAGTAATGGCACATATGGCCAGTCTTACCTTACTGTGTTTCATGGCTTAGACCAGATCAGTTTCCAGGCACCTCCACAAGACCCCAGTCTGATTTTTCGTGTCAGAACAACTCTGAGTGTAACAGTGCTGCCTGGTTCCCCATAACCTGTACAAAACCTCCACACAATTTGTAAACACTGAGGAGAAGTGGTAACAGTGAATCCAACCTCCTCCGCGGTAATCACAGCTGTGCTTGGGGAGCAGCACCGAGTCCTCCCTGCCTGCCCCCTGAGGGGAAGTGTTTGTGGTCAGCTCTTACAGCTCTCCTTGGGCTGTGCTCCATGTTTGTGCTCTTTTACTCACTGACTGATCTGCAGATAGCTCATTCTGACTCCCTAGATTGTTGCATTGATAAATGCAAACTAACAATGTGTATAATAAAGTGATCAGCTTGGGAGCAGCACTGATTGATCAGCCTGAATCAAACTAGACTCAGCTTTTGCTGGTGCTATCCTAAAGAGCCCATGGGGCATTGCCACATCCAGGCATTTTAGAAGTATAAAATGATGAGCTTGTTTAAAAGGCTGCAGGGCTGGGCTCCAAGGGTGGAATGGAACCTTGTAGCTCTCCCCACTAAGGAATTCTCATGAACCTAGCTGGCCACAGCATCCTGGGATTTTGCATGGATTTCAAGGCACGAATGGCCAATCTCTCTTTTGTTGTCAGCCAGAAAAACTCCATCCCATGCCTCCAGCCAAGGCTGTAACTCCTGTCAATCCAACCCGGATCAGAAAGTGACAACCTGCAAACCACTGGTGGGATGACACCTCCCAGAACCTCCCTGATGCTGCCAGTCTTGCTGTGGGTCTTGGCAGATCCTGAGGGCTCATTGTTCCCAAAACCACTACCCGCCAGCAGCTCAGCATGGCTCCAGGGTGCACAGAACTGGGCCTGTGTCCCTGCAAATGTGAGCTTAGCTCATGCATGTGCTTTGGGCAGCTGATGGGGCCACCCTGCATGGCTGGGCAGGATCAATCCCCACTAGGAACAACTGATTTAACCCTGCATGACCCAAAGCACTGCCTCTTCCCCTGCCCCTCTGCAGCAGCCACTGCCAGTCGTGCAGGCAGCACATGAAAGATCCTGGGGTAATGCCTACCAATGGTGACAAGGATATGGACGCAGGGCCACTCCTGGCTCCATCCACAGCCCAGAGACACAGTCTGGAGTGACCCAACAGCTGCTGAAGGGGACAGTGGAGTGGATGAGCTGGCATTCTGCTGGTCTTTTCCAGGTCAAGTCCTTGGGGTGGGATGGTCTCTGCTGCAAGACAGCACACAGCCGGGCACCACAGCCCAGCTGGGGCAGACTGGTGCACACGGAGCCATCCCAACCATCCTGCACCACTCGCCACCTGCCCCAGCCACTGACAAGTGTGTCACACGATCCTCTGCGCAGCTGTGCTGCGTCAACACCTCCTAAGCCTGGGATTTATGGCTGCTGGGCGAGGGGCTGAGACAAAAGCGGCATTGCAAGCATTCACCGACCGTTCCCACCAGCAAAGGAGCTGATACACCAGGCTGGACACAGCTCCTGTGGAGGAAATCATGCCATACGTGATGTTCAGCCCTTCCCACAGGAGAATCATGCTTAAAAGGAAAATCCACTGCCATCCATGCCATCCTTGGGGCAGCACAGCCCAGTGGACAGTGTTAGAGAGACTGCACTCAGCTTGCTGTCTTGCCACTGGCTGGCCCCAGTCCCTTTCCCATGCCTCAGCTTCCCCACAAGAACAAAGCACTTAATCCCTGTGCAGTGTGCTCCTGTGGCAGGCAACAGCAGCAGCTGAACCTCTCAACCTGGTCCTCAGACTAAGCTGCTCCCAGGGAGCTGTCAGGAGGGGGAGATTAAAACCCCAGAAGGCCTGCCAGCCTGTGCTAACCAACAGTGGAGTGCAGAGAAAGCCCCTTGTGGGCTCTGCCCTGCATCTCCCACCTGCCAGAGCTAAAAAGAGCTGTGAAACACATGCTTGTTTCCTGAAACCCCAAGGCAGTCAATAGGGCAAGTAGCTAAAATCCATTTTGCTCAGTGCCAGCCCTGCACCCCAAGTCCAGTGCACAGCCTGTAGGTCTGAGGACTTAGGGATCCCCCAGCTCAGCTCCTTTGCAGCCTGGCACAACAGCCCAGCTCAGTGCCTTGGTCACCCACCACTGCGTGCAGGAAGAAATGATGCACTTACCTTCTTGTGCCAATGGCCTGGACATGCTTGCCCTGTGGAGGAAAGGATGCCCCAAACTGAGGAACCAGCAGCATTTCAGAACAGGACTTGAAATCCAGGTAAGCTTAGCAGCAGGAGGCTGAGAGCCTTTAATTAATAAGCTTGCACTTCTACAGCAGGAGAGGGCTTCCTGGTAAAGCTGCCCCATGCCACAGCCCCCTGCCAGGATGCTGCCTGTGCCCCCAGCACTGCCCATTGCTTGACATCTCACCTTCACATCTCACCTTCCAGCCCCTTTAATTTCCACAGCAGCCAGTGGGGGATCTCACACTGCAGCATCCCAGGGGCAGTTGAAAAGCACCAGCAAGGACTGTTGGCTCAACTGTGAGGCACAACACTGTCTCCCATCAGGAATGCATGTTCCTACTCACAGGGACCCCAAGCAAGCCAACACCACCTGCAGCAGGATGGTGCTGTGCTCTCATGCCTGGCTGCCCTGCTTAGATTCCAGCAATAAAAACAACTCTCACCCTTTGCAACAAGGTCTTGTTTAGCTGCCTTGGGCAGTGCTTGAGATTGGCTTCAGTGATTGAGATCAACTGCTTTGAGCAGGCCCGGGCAGCCAGAAAGGACCAAAGGCATGGGGGAAGCGAGGAGACTCACTGATCTGAAGGGCAGAAGACCAGGAGAACATCCACTCACCACTCCAGATCCCTGGGCAGAAACCAGGCGGCTTCACTGGGGTGACTCACAGACATACAGAGATATCTGGGTAAAGGCCACACCACACACATTGCTCAATCTTGCAGTTTCCCCCAAATTGTCTCGGCAGCATGAAGGAATTTTCCCCTTCCCCTGGAATTTTGAACCTTAAGTTCCAGGGGTAAGTGATGCACCTCCCTGCTTAGCAAGCACAGCTGGTACAGAAGTTGTCTCTGCTCAGCTGCTACACCTCCTGCAAGGGCAAGGCTAGCCAGGGAAACTACAGAACAGCAGCAATTACTTGCACTTGTGTCCTCTGGCTGCGTTTTAACATGCCCAAGCAGGTAGCTCAGTTCCTAAGACAGAGAATATGATGCCAAGCTCTGCTCCTCCAGAGAGCAGCAAGCATCCCCTCAGACATTCTTCCAGCCTCCCAGGTATTCAGTGCCATGGGGAGTGCTATGCTTTACAGACAGTTTAGGCACTTGGCACTGTCAAAATCAGGTTTCATGAGCTCCAGCAGGCAGACAGGCCAGAGGCAGGACTGTGGCACAGAGTCAGCTCATCATCTCTGGTTAGTGGGGTCTCAGGGAAGTCAGCTGGGTGAGCTCTTCAGAGCTGCCAGTCCCCATTCCAGCCCACACCACTGGCTTCCCCTGGGGAGGAAACACTACCCAGCTTCCTTGGCAGCCTGCACTGTGTTTACCTGCCAGTATTTAGCAGGCAGTTAGGCTTGCAGGATGGAGAAGGTTGATCTGCCTCCTTCTCTACAACTGCTGAGACCCCCACCCCTTCATACTTCAACTGCTGCAAGAACAAACATGAGATGAAGAATATTGGTTTCGGATTTTTATTTCTCTGTACTCTTTTAAGCAGGAGTGACTGAAATAGAAACCATCACGAGTCCCATCAGGGGGAATAGTTTGATAAAGACAGGGCAGGCAGTCACCTCTGCCCCAGGCCAACCTGTATAAACGTTAGCCGCCACTGTTTAGTAACTAGATGGTTTTCAAACAAGTCCATGAACGGTCATAGACTACATAGAACAACATGCCAGTTCACAACAGGAAACAACTTATGTGTACTTCTTGATTTCATCATACAGGACTAAGACAAAAGCACCACCCATTCCTCGGAGTACATTCGACCATGCACCTTTGAAAAAGGCCTTGGTGCCCTCGTCCCGGGCAATCTTCCGCCAGCAGTCAAGGGTGCCGGAGTACATTATGTCAGCTGCAGGAGACAGACAGCTTTAGGAACTGGATGCCCACAACCCCCAACGTCCAGGTCAGAAACGGCCTGGTGTATCTGCCAGCTTTATAACCTCAAGTGCATCCCATTTCTTGGCTGACTTTCTCCAATACTAGCACATCAGAGGACAAGACTGCCCAGGAGAGACGCTGCTGCTGCATTGTCCCTGGGAGACACTGGAAGGACCGGTTCAAGCAGTAGACTGCAACTCCTCACTTTGACACTGACAATTCCAAACCCAAAAGCTATTGCACAGTCGGCCAGGCTGTACCTGCTAAGGAGGCTGTCTGTTCTTGTTCCAGAGACACTGGCTTGCAACATCATTGGGCGAGTTCTGCTGCTCCTATCTACTGACAGATACCTGACCTGTGCATGCCACCTTACAGATGCACCATGCAGGCCAACCCATTCGTACCCCTGCCTGTCACCTGACTCTGCAGCCCCTTCTTACAAGAGATGAAGACATCTACACAGGCTGATGAAAGCTAAGCCAGTCTGCCTTCACTTCAACTCCACCAGCAACTATTGATTCAGGGATGCCCAATAATTCTTATACAATGAGGTAGAAACTCACCTCCTTTACGGCCAGACTGCATCATCATGCGACGACGAACCGTATCAAAAGGGTAAGAGACCAAACCGGCAACAGCGGTGACGCTCTGAGCAATCATCCAGCTGACAACAATGTGGGTGTTCTTTGGGTCTGGAAGCATGCCTGCAGGAGAGAGGCTTTGATGAGAACGGCAGGTGAGCCACCAGCACTATCGAAACGCATTACAGGCCTGCTGCAGCCCAGCATTTCCCTTTCAGCGCCGTTTTGGTCAACCTACCCTTCGCGGTGTCGTAGATGCCGAAGTAGGCGGCTCTGTAGATGATGATGCCCTGGACAGAGACACTGAAGCCCTGGTACAGGCCCCCCAGGCCATCTGAGCGGAAGATTTTGACCAGGCAGTCACCGAGACCACTGAACTCCCGGTCGGCCCCGGCTTTACCCACATCCGCTGCCAGGCGGGTTCGGGCAAAGTCAAGGGGGTAGACGAAGCAGAGGGAGGTCGCGCCGGCGGCACCCCCGGATGCCAGGTTACCGGCGAAGTACCGCCAGAACTGGGTTCGCTTGTCCACGCCGCCCAGGAAGATCTGCTTGTACTTATCCTTGAAGGCGAAGTTGAGGGCCTGGGTTGGGAAGTACCGGATCACATTGGCCAGGTTGCCGCGCCAGAAGGAGAGGACGCCCTGCTCCCGCGGGATGCGCACCACGCAGTCGATGATGCCCTTGTAATGCTTGTCGGCGGAGATCTGCTTGCTGGCGTGCTGCACCTGCGGGGCCGAGATGTCGCCGTCAGCGCCGCTCCCCCGCGAGCCCCCGGCCCAACGCCGCCGCCCCCCTCTCCTTGCGGCGACCTTGGAACGGCCCCGGCCCCCGGCGCTCACCTGCAGCAGCAGCTTCACCCTCTCGATGGGCGCGACGGCGGTCTTGGAGATGGCGGCCGCCACCCCGCCGGCAAGGAAATCCTTGGCGAAGGACACGGCCGCATCGGTCATGGCGGGAGCGGCGCGAGCGGGAGGCGATGCGGGCGAAGGAGGCGGGAGGCGGCGCTGAGGGGCGCCGCAATGGCCGTTAATATAGGGCGGGGGCGCGCGCGTGGGCGGGGCGCGCGTCCCGCTCGCCCATTGGCTGCGGGAGGGGGCGTGGCCGCCGCAGGGGGACGGACCCGCCGTTGGAGCCGCTGGGGCACATGGCCGCGGGACGGCGTGGGGCAGCGCGGCACGGGGCCGGGATGGGGCACCCCGGGACGGGGCAGCCCGGGATGGAGCACCCCGGGACGGAGCAGCCCGGGACGGGGCACCCCGGGACGGAGCAGCCCGGGATGGAGCAGCCCGGGACGGGGCACCCCGGGAAGAGCACCCGGGATGGAGGATCCCACCTGCACCGCGGGCGGGACAGTCTCATATGTGGCCCCGGCCCGGTCACACGCCTATCCCCACCCCGGGCACACACGCGTGGCGGTAACGGGGCCGTCCGTGACCGCGACCCTCCGGCCCCTCTGCGTCATGCCAATGCCACGGCGAGAGCAGCCGGGCACAGCACAGGCGCGGCGCAGGGTGGAACGGGGCGGGCTCTGAGGCTGCCTCATCCACGGACACTACAGTCCCCTGTCTCTCCCAGCCGTAGCCGAGACCCTCGCTCAGAGACCTCTCGGATACTGTCCCTCTGCACACACAGTGCTCCAGGAGTGACCGAGCTCCAAGCAGTGCAGTCACAGTCCCAGTGCTGAGCAGTCTCTCAGTCACAGTGCTGAGCTCAGCCGAGATGCTCAGACAGGCACATACCCCAGCAGGTACCACCCGCCACCTCTGTCACACAGCTGCATCCAAATGTCACGTAAGTAGAACTTCATCTACCCAAGAGTTTAGCCTTGCTATTGCCTAGTTCTCCACGGTCATACACCATTTCACACGTTAGCGATCCACTGATGAAGTGTTTTCTTTCAGTGACATCTTAAATATTTTAGTGCTGCCTTTTGGGGCTTTTACATGTATTTGTGATTACAAAGGATAGGCTTGGTTGATAAAAGGTTAGTCAGTGCTTTATAGGTCATAGGAGTGCACTACAACACAAAGGTGGTATTAGCACATCAGAAACAAGTTAGAGATAACTTTTTGACTCACTTGACTCTTACGAGGTTTGAAGAGCTGATCAGACATTCATATGCACCCGTTCAATCTTTAAAATCTATTTAGAAATACAGTGTTAGTAAAAAACATACAGGTGTGCTTGGACAAGGCAAGAAATCCATTCCTCCCCAACATGCTACAATTCACATCTCCATATCCATACGTGTCCAGTAAGTCTCAGTATTATTACCTGCACTGTGCCCATGGGATAACTGAGGCACAGGAACGTGTTCACTAGGCAGGTTGATTAGGATCAAAAGCGCTTACAGCTTCAGTGTGATGCATGAACCACCAGATCTACTCTCTACCATTTTAATTTTTTGCTATCAATACTTGCATTTCTTCTGTGAGAAAAAAATCAGTATGTGAGTCCATTAAGAGAGATAGTGCAAGACTTCAGCTGTAAGATACATCACTACTGAGTTCTAGGTGCAAGCCAGGCCTTACAGTTATACCAAATCTTCCTGCAAATTTCGCTCCACAGTTACAGACTGTTCCTGCATGGATTTGCCAATGCCTCATCCTGCTGTGATGTGTTCTAACCAAGCAGTTTCTGAGATTTATTTATTTTCACCCATCAGGGGTTATAAACAGTGCAAAAATACAGACAAGGAGCTGTGTAAAGCAGCAGCAAACGCTGTGCTGAGCCCAGGCTGCTGCAGCTTGGGCTGGAGCTGGTGTGCACACACCTTCCTGAGCTGCTGTGATTCCCGTGCTGCCAGGGGCACAGCCACCTTCCCATGTGGACATGGGGTTTGGGGTTTCTAGCAGAAGGCACTGGGACGGGGCTGTTACGTAGCTGAACTTCCACAAAGGAACTGGAGCAACACCATGGTTCCTCAGGTATAACATGAGATGATCTTTTATTGTCTAAAAGCTCCCAAGAGGCCCATCAGTTGCAGTGGCACTGGCAGTAACCTTGTGCTCTTGCAAAGAGGTTCTTACCTACAGGACCTGTCTGCAGCCCCTGGAGCACAGCAGTGCAAGTGGATCAATATAGGTGATGTGCATGGTGCTGTTCTGCTGGCAAGTTCAGAGCAGCACAGTAGGCTTAGGTCTGTGCACTGGAACTAAAAATTGGTCTAATAAAAAAAAAATAGAGCTTTAAGAGTACCAAAACAGCATGACAAAGTTTGTGGCTCTGAAATATCTCACACATTTAAGAACTGCATTTTCCAGGAAGTATTTCAGTTAGAGAACTTCAGGACAATTATTTTTCAAAGAGTGAAATAATTCACATACATGCAGTAACAATGCATGAGAAAGGAAGGAATATTTCTGAGTATGCTCTTAAGTTTGCAAGATTGTCATTCCAGTGTTTTACAGTCCATTTTGCACATTACAGTTCTGTCTTAGCAAAAGCACAGTTGCAGCAGCATACTTTTATCTCTATGCTGGAGATTCACACCAAATTATTATTCTCAAGTACATCTCAAAAATTGAGGAGGAGTGAATTTGGGAGTGTGACTGAACTAAGACTAATTCTGACTCTGCAGAATGCCACATCTGCACAGTATCACTAAAAAACCTGGAGATTTCAGTAGAAATTCTTGCATGTTGCATTTATTTTATTATGTTTTATTATTTTTGGCTGACTTGGTATCTCAGGTTGCTTTAAAAAAATCCATTTTCTTAACATCTTCGATGACACAATTGCTATTCTCATCTCCGTTCTCTTGCCCTTCTGCAGTTGGTTTAATCTCAAATGGCTATTCTATATTAAAAAGCACCTAAAATAATGTCATTTCAAGTTCCAGTAGCTTACAGTTTTCAAACTAGTTGCATCTTTCCTCTTCAGTATATGCTTGCTAGTCATATTCTTTATATCCATTCAGCAAATGCAATACAGATTCATTCTTTCCTTTCACAGGTGTCTCAGTACAAGAATCACGCAATCCACTGAAATGCCAGTACCTGTGGCTCAGCATGTCTTTCTTGCAAAGTTCCTTAAGAAAGGTATTTGTCTGTCTGCAGTGGACACTGGTGTCAGTTTTCAAGAGCTGATTTACTTGGCTTAAAATTTTCCCTTCGGAGGAGCTTTAATTCTCTCAGTTCTTGTGGGTGTAAACTCTGGTCCACACCAGGCATTAGCTTGTAATTTAAAGGAGATTCAATATAACCATTTCTGTAGAGACAGACCCGCTTGCAGAATTCAAAGGTGCTAAACATAACACCGAAGTATGGCACAATCTGATAAAAAAGCAATATAAGACAAAAAAAAATTAGACTCACTAGTAGCTTGCTTAGTTTAAATATTAAAAAAAGGGAAAACTTCTAGGACTTCACATCTGATCTGCTAATAGACCTGTCCTCATTTATATAAAATCAGAATCTCATCTCAAACTAGGCTGGCATCTGCACCATGCTGAAAGTAGGAGTTTATTGTTGTTACATAACTAGTTATAACAATACTGTGAGGAAGAAGGTCTATGCTAGTCTATAGATTACTGGAACTTGTCAAATACCCAAGCACATCCTAAGCAATCTCAGCAAATGCCAGTAGGAAATGTGGAATTTATTCTACATACACTGGGGTGACTGAACAATTTTCTTCTTTCATCCCATGCAGAACCAGCAGCTCTGGGGCCACTGCTTTTGTATCAGCCAAGGTAAGGCAATCACGGGCAGGCCATCACAATCAATCACACTGTCACTCAATTACCACCCATTAGCTGACCTCTAGTACTTTATGTAGGTAATCCTCATCACAGCACTGTAAAACGTATTTATGTAAATTAAATTATCTTCTGTTTAAGCTATCATGCTTTATTTCATGCTTCCAACTCAGCAAGGGCTGCAGTAATTGATACACATGCATTAAATAGCTGGCTGAAAGCACTGCTTTGGACTTCTGGGCAAGTGGCTTACAAAAGCACACTTTTCTTTACAGCTCAGTACAACACATCAAATTACTGGAGCTCAGCTGAGAAGGAGAACTTGTTTAGCTGTCCTAAGTGGATCACTTGCAATCCCCCATTCATTCCACACCTTGTGTGTTAGCAGCACTTCCTTCTTTAAAGACATTCAAATGAACTTTAAAGTGGTCACATCTAGAAGCCAAGCTTTCATTTGGGGAAATACCAATAAATCAAGTTACAAGGCTGGTTTATAACCTGTTTTGTCACTGATTCTGCCATCTATAAGCTACTAAGTACAAAGGCATGTCATAAGCTTTCTGTCTCCAACTGTCCAAAACTGTCTTGATTATTTCAGGATAGCATTTGACTGGGATGAAAGCAAAACCTCACCTTGAGCAGACTGGGTGTGAGTCCTCTCCAAAGTCCAAGCACACCTTTGTTCTTCACAGTCTGCCGGAAGCAGTCAGTCATGCCAGTAAAATAGACATCAACTCCTCCATAGTGGGGAAGCCAAGGACTCTGAGCCTGTCAAGAGACACCCAGGGGGATTTAGAATAAGCAGAGAAAACCAAAGTAGTTAATTATTTTCTCCATTCTGGTATAAAAAAACAGTCAACACCAGGTTTCAACAGACTGATCTGGATTCTTCCCAAAAGTATCAGTAATTTGCATTAAAATACAAACTAAAAAGGGAAAGAATTCACTCTTCGATAGATATGAAAGTGAGCAGTAATTTCACACAGCACTCCCTATTGTGCCATATCACTTCTAGGAATAAATACCACCCTTGTGAAAACAAACCATCTGAGCAACATATCCCATCAGCCCCATGCCAGCTGCTCAGGTCCAGGCAGAGATGTTTCACATCCCTGGCAGGGGAGCACTATGAGAGGGAAGATGGGAGCTGATGCCCAAAGCCACACTGCCTTCCTGTAACTCTGACTGAACCAGCTGACTTGTCTCTGGCTGCTGAGGCTGTGTCTGCACTGCAGTGAGAGGCATGAACTGTAAAATGGGCTGAGGAGCAGCAGCATGCCAGAAATGGAAGGACAGATTTCAGCCCACCAAGGGCTGCAGGTGAGCAGTTGGTGCCCACACTCCCATATCAGTGTGTTCAGTCAATAGGGACTGGTTAAAGTTAGCTGGGGAGAATCCTGCTGGACTGCAGTTGAGCTTCCAACTGCAGTGCAGTGACTGTTCACATGGAAGAAGTGTAGTTGGTCATTTTTAACAGCTAAATCCTTTCTTCATTAATCTCCTACTGCGTTAGCACAGACAGGATAACCTGACCTTGAATAATCCCATCCTCATCCATCTGTGCACATGCAGCCATGGATTTATTTTGCACTGGCAAATCAGGTTTTCACTCAAACACATGGCAAGTGACACTTTGGAGTGAAGGGGGTGTGACAACTTGCAAACTGATCATCCTAAGGTAGAACCTGGATAAAAATGGGGCTTGTACAGTTAATTGATTGATGAATATGGGTGTCATGATCACCTCATTGATCTGAAACACCATATAGTGTAGCGATTTTCCCCTCCTTGTCCAGACTAACCTGTAGCTTCTCAGAGCTGCTAAGCCTATGACAAGCCTCTCATAAATTGACAAGTGGTGATGACATTTTCTAGATGCCTCAGCTATAGCATTTCAAGCACTTGGCAACTGAGATGATAGAAATGCAAACAGATCAAAACTCATGCTCTAGGTATATAGAAGAAATGGCTAATCAAATAGTTTAAATGTTGCATTCCCTTGCATTACTGGCAAGTCTATTGTTAAAATTTAGAGGGTGACAAAAAATCCTGATCACCCCATATACTAAGGGCATAGTCTTCTTTGTCTAAAAGAAAAATCACATATAATCTTTTTTTCTTTTTTTTTCCCCCTGATTGAAATGCATGTGAAATACTCTTATGGTAGGTAACAGGTAAAAACCTCCTGCACAAAAACTTTCATGTCTGTACTGCAGAAGCTGCTCAGTGCTGAGACGTCAGAAACCAGTTCCGTAAGAATGGTGATATTAGCACCAGCAATGCTTAGAAGAAAACTCAAATGATGAAAGTATCTCTAAAAATGCAACAGCAGTCACAGAACTGGATTCAAAACATTGTTCTACTTTCCAGACTGTCAGTCTGGAAACCACGAGGTTTTTTGGGTAAATGAAGTCATAGGCAGCTGAGCAGTAAAGAAAGGCAGGTTTCTGAAACGTTTCAGGAAGGCAAGAATGCTGTTAACATGTGATTCCCTTCCTTTTTCAGTCCCTTTGTGGTAGGCAGGGCATGGCCTGCCAGAATTTAACTGCATGAGTTTGACTTAATCCCCTTCATTACTGTATACACTGCAAAAGGCACAGATCAAAGGTTTTCATTACAGTACTCTTGCCTGCAACACCAAAAGAAGTGACTAGCACAGTGCAGGTTTCAGTAAGATCCTGCATGCAGTAAACACCTCCAGAAGACAGTTACAAAGGAACAGGTAAGTCAAACCCCCAGATTTCCAATCTGCCCATAGATGTTGACCTCTTAAGAGATTTACTGGAATTATTTATACTACCATTCCCCACAGACAGCCATTTCCAAGATTTCAGTCTGTGAAGTATGTGTTGCCAGCACTTCTGCTTTACAGGACCTGCATGCTTCTAGGACCCTACACAGAGTATTTAAATAACCATTGTCCACAGAATCTCAGAATCACCTACTGCAAAAGGAAAACTAAAACCCTCTATCAGTGTGTAGTTAAAACTTCAGTATTTTGGAATACAGCTAAACAAAGTTAGAATGTATTAATAAAAACACCCCCTGCAAATGTGTTTCATTTGGCACTGTTGTTCATTAAAAACAGTAGCTGTGGGGTTTGGTGGTTCTTCTAAGCATGTCCACCACACTGCAATCCTCACAACCACCCTATGGCACCAGAGCCAGAAAATGGAAGCAACAAAACAGATCAAACTGGTTTCTCTACCTCTTTTGCAGAAACCTACCATGACACACAAATCAAACAGCTAATCTCATACCCAAAAGGTCAGGTTTATGACAGAGACATTTCATGCACCTCAAAGCAGCTGGAATTCCTCACTCTTGACACCCCTTGATGCTAAGAGCTTCTGCATAGAAATCTGTTTGTTAGGAACTCTTTTAAAGACTTCCTTTCCCCCAGTTACAGCTGTCTCAAACTGCAGGAGGCTGGAGATACAGCTCCCTGTGCTGATAACAGAGTGCCAAGGTGCTCGTCATAGTAGGAGCAGGGCTAAGTTGCTTTTTGCCTCCAATGGACAATGTGTTCTCTAAATGATTAAAGCACATCAAATGTAGAATTGGCTCCACCTGCTCTCTCACACAGATTTTTTTTATCCAGAGGCCACCAAGTCTACTACATCACTGCAACATATCCACAAAGTTAGCACTGTTTACTGCAACACTCTAAATCCAAGAGAGACATGTACATAAAAAGCCCAACTACTTGCACTCATAGTTGTTAAATAAAATATTTAAATAAGGGTGCAGTGTCATGACAAAACTCAGGTTAATTGTTATAGGTAATTGTTACCTGAAGACTCTCCAGACACCGTCTCTCCCATTGTCTGCATTACAAGGTGACTGCCAGAACAACATAATCCCATTTTGGGAACTGATCTCACAGACCTTTTCAATGACCTCCCCCAGCCCCTCTCCTGTGCAGATAAAAATTTTTTACTTGCACTTTGGGACGTTTTGGTTTGCAATTATTCACATGTATCAGAGACTGTGAATTAATGTACTCAATTAATGTACTTCCCCGTTCTTCCCTGTTCATAAAGTTTGTTGGTACAAATACTTACTATTTATTTTTTGAGTATGCAGTACTGTTGGCACAGAATATAGAAGATACCTAACAGTGAACAAGTGTCATCAGTGGTATGCTACCCTGCTGGCAGATGGAGTAAAACCACTTGTTATTTACATATTTTCAACAGATTGAAGTGTCCTACACTTCTGATCACTTAAAAAAAAAAGTACAGGAAGACAGTTTACACACAGCTCAAGAGTTCAGATTCTTAATCTGGAAGCTAAAATAAGAAGTCTTTGCAGCCTGGGTTAATAAGGGCACATGCAACAGGCAAGTGCAGCTGTAGTTCAAAGGAAACTGAAGGACAAAGATTGCAGTTTTCATTCAAGTTTATATCACTCCAGTTCCAGTCAACAGAAATTTCACTCAAGTGAAGACTGGATATTTGGAAGAGTGTTTCATTCAACTACAAAGAGAAACAAATAAAATGTAAATTGGTATTAATATTTTTGGGGAAAAAAACATTCTCTTGGGTTATCCAATCCTTCCTCCTGGAGGTCAGCCTTACTCGGCAGTCATTCCCTGCCAGTGGTTTGGTAATGCTGACTTGCCCCTGGCTAAAGTCCACCCAAAGGCATTCAGGCACACAGGAAGGTACAGCATGACACGCTATCAGGGTATCAGGATAGTTGGTTCAGACCAGCACAGCACAGCTGACCTCCAGTGTCCTGCACTCCAGGAACACCTTGTCCCTTCCTCTGTAACCTGAACTTGGGCCAAATCCAAATCACGTCTTTCTGGGAAGAATGGCACTGACTGAGCAAAACAGCTTCATGCTTGATCAAAAGCTTGACTCTTTGCTTTAAATACATATCACCAGGCCTGTTGTACCCTGAGGCTTCACAGTTTGTTGCAGAATCCCTCTTTTGCTGCTGAGGCTAATCTTCCTCTGCTTTTAACTCCTGTGGTATGAAGAAATCTTTAATACAGAATATAGAAGACTTTTTCTGCAACGCAGTGCAAACTCCTTGCATGGGCACTTCTGGGTGGCTTCCAAATGCCTCATGATGGTTCAGCTCAAGCCCTACAAATGGGTGGACCATTTTCATGCACTTTAGACTAATTTATTTAATAGTGCAAACTCTTAGGCAGACTGGCTTGGTCCCACACTTCACACAGTAGATAGGAATGCTAGTTCCTGTATCTTCTGCTGCCTGTCTAGGAATTGAGAAGCAAATTAATTTTTTACAGGACTGGGGCTTTTCATAGGTCATATTTTTATTCACCTTATGTGGATGAATTAAGGATTTACACCTAATCAAAATAAATCACATGTGAAAGAAGAGAGTGTCCATCAAGTTCTAGCTCCTGTTTATGGAGTATTTTGGGTAATTGGTCACCTCATGTCATAGGCACATCACTCTAAGCACAGACAAATGAATACAAGGCTATCCTGTGTATCTGAGGCAAAAGTACTCACAATGGAGTAACAGTAATAGCTGTACCTCCAGAGATAGTGTTGTCTCCTGGCTGAAAGTGATGTCTGTCATAGCTGTATGTGCACAGCAGTGAACCCAGCCCGTGGCAGGTCCTGTCTGCTGGGTGAGCTTACGGAGTTTAAAAAGGTGGGCTGAGTTAACCCCTCTGATCTGTCCCAAAGCAGATTAAAGAGCTCTCACTCACACCGTGCTGATCACAGAGCTGAGGAGGCTGTAAGAGGCTGGCAGACATGATCAGCTGGCATTATCAAATCTTGGATTGGGGGCGTGGTGGCCACTTCAGTGTCTGGGAAGATCATCTGGAGAGAATTGCGTTCTGCCATCCCTCAGACTTCCTGCATTTCAAATGGGTGCAGTGTGTTTCCTGCTTTTCTTCAGCAGGCCACTGTGTTGCAGTGCTAAGCTAATCTACCTCAGGGTGAGTATTACATAATTATCACACCACAGCTTCTTGGATGAACAGGTTTAGAGACAAGGCAGACCTCACTGTTAAAGCAGCCCGGTCCTGCTTCCAATTCTTGATTTACAATTTCTTCCTCTTATCCAGTTTTCCTACTAATACTGTTCAGTGTTTCAACTTGACAGACAGTCAGTCTCCATGCTTTTCTCTGGGGATCTAAGGGAAATACTTCTGAGATTTGTTCAGATTCACAATAGCTGATCTAGGCTGTTACAGAAGGCAAAGTCCATGTTACGCTCCATAGATTTTTCAGGCATTGTCTCGACCATTTACTGGACCAAATACTTCCCTAAGCAGCAGAGCAATATTCTGCAACGACTTCAGAAAGTGGTATAAAATATCTTTATAACAACATCAGTGAAATAATAAAAATTGCTGGTACCTCAAAGTATTCAGATATAGTAAATAAGAGAAGGAAGGAAGGGATTTTACCACAACCAGAATCTGACATCTATGAGCTATTTTCTGAGAGTTAGAGGAGCCAGGCTGGTCCCAAATTCAAGTACCACCCAGGGCATGGGGACCTGGCTGATGCCTGAACCCCTGCAGTAAGAAGAAGTGGAGTGTAAGATCATAGAGAGAAGTAAGAAAAGCAAGAACCCACACTGCAGCCTTCCCCTTAGAGATGAGACTACAAAATATTTCACCTATCTGTGCACTTGTTTTCACAACACTTGATAGAGGTTAATATCTCTGAAATCTCCACTCTTTTGTCAAGTTTACTTGAAGCTGGACAGTAGAATCAAAAGTTATTAGGGGCAAGGGCAAGGACAAGGACAGAGAGCTAGCAACCATATCAGCCTTACTTAAACAGGAAATAATATTAGAAGTAGTAATATTGATCCTTATTTGCTCCCACACGATGGAATTTGTGTGGTCAAATTACTGAATTTCTGAAAATTTTCAAGGCTTCCATGCTGTTCACTATTAAAGGGTCTCCCTGCACAAAGTCTCAGAGCACGTATGCTTTTGAGATGTCGTGTGAACCACATGACCCAAAAACGATTTCTTATTTTTAAACCAGGTCACGACTTCAATAACTTTCATATTCCCAGCTGACAAGAACACAGATCTCACTACCAGCAGTGACACTACAGCTTGTGAGCTTCCAGAGGCTGCATGCCAGTCCAATGACTGTCCCCAATGACAGAGCACTCTTTTGCAAGTCACTCATGCTTAGGCAAAGCAGGAGCTCTGGCTCCTCATCTCAGCACAGAGAAGGAACATTTATCATTCTCGTTTTCAAAACTGTTTATAACCCAGCCACTGGGTTCTTGCTAGACTGACTTTTACCATGCAAGGGGACTATTTTTAAATAAAAACTAACAGCATTCCTTTTAAAAGAGAGGCTTTTCCTTTCAACAGGCTACCTCACAAAGGAAATTACTGCTTTCTTTTCTCCAAGTTACTAACTCATAGCATTTACATAACTTAACTCGAAACACATTGCAGATTTATAGGCAGATGAGGCCAAAGTGATTCACTTTTGTCACTGATAAGAGCTCACTTCTTGGGTGACACATGGAAACAATCTACACTAACCAAGAACACTGAGCCTGTTTGTTTGCAGGAGTGAAGTCAAAGTCTGAATTTTGAAACACAAAGATCAGCACTGAACAATGCCTTCCCCACAGAGATGTCCTCACAGCTTGAGGATGCAGTGCAGTCAACACCAAAAATGTGCTGAATCCTGCACTTTACTAACAGTATGATTTATTCTACATTACAAGGGTTTGATGGCAAAGCTATACCTGAGTAGTGTTTACCAGTGAAGAAGAGTTTAAGACAAGTTTTAGTTACAGTTATTAAAAGATAGGGACAGGGCTGAGCTTCTGAAAACCATGCACAGTTTATTCATGTAAGCAGGTGAGGAGTAACTGTGGAGTATCTATGAAGCTTTAAGGACGCCTTTGTGCATTGGGCCTAAAAAACTACCAAAGTCACAGGTCAGTGTGGGATGGAGGCTGAGAAGTGCCACTCAGGGGTGCCTGAGCCCACCTCTGCATGTCATGAGCATAGAGGGAAGTGCCAAACTTGGGTACTAGGTTTGCATTGACCATTTGCATGTTTGTAGGTTTTCAGTTCCATACATAGCCTGGAATGGATGCCATTCTAATAATAATCTTCTGCACAGACTGTAACAGCTCTAAATTCATCTTCCTTTACTGAAATGCCACAGCTCAGTCCAATAGGCACTTATGAAGGTTATCATAGGCAAAAAGATGATGTGGGAAAGTAGAAACATATTACCAGTGCTTCCCTTAGACCCAGACTCATTCAAAGGAAGATTTCCCTGGTGAGGGTAGAAAAAGAATTCAAAAAGAAAACAGTGTTCTTGTATGCAAGTCTGCACGGTAAAAAGGGCAGTACTTGAATATGGCTTAGAAACTGGATTTAACAAACAACATGATATTGTGAGGTAAGGAAGGAAAGCCAAGAATAACAGTCAAAAGGATACAGAGATCAGTAAGGTTTTGTTCAGAAACGGATACATCATAAAAGTAAGTCAGGAAAATACTTAATATAGAACATGCCTTTGAATAACCCTCTCCTTCACTAATCCCCTTCTACAGATGCACAACAAAAGCCATATTTCCATGCTGAAACATGCATACAGTACCTCTGAATTCTCTAACATGCCAATCAGGAGCAAAGTGAAAAAAGGAAGACAAAGGAATAAAATTAGGATAAACACAACATAGAGGACTCAGTAATTCAATAAGACTCACACATATCAATTAACACTTCTTTTAAGAAAAACATTCAAGCATATATAGCAAACACGACATCTTTTTTAAAAAAACCCAACAAACTAAACTCGGTAAAGCTAATTCTAACAGCTAAGGGGGAAGAAGCCATGGTTACAGAGCAAATCTGACATCATAAAGCATCACCAAAACACAGAGGAAGAATTGTTCACTGACAGTCAGCTCCTACTCCCACAGCTGTCAGTGACAGAAGCAGCCAACGTCACAAGTGTAGGATTCAGATATGTAAAGTGAGAAAGGATGAAACAAGATTATTGCAATGGAGATCAAAAATAGCACCTTACCCTTCCTCCCATGGCAGAATTCACTTCCTAATATATGCAAACAATTCAAGCATTGTCCAGATGAGGAGATGAATGGAGCTAACTCTTGCAAGACTACCTAGCATATCAGGTAAAGATCTGAACAGGTTGTCCTGGTCTCATGCTTGTACTCTACCTCAGGATCAATGGGGACAGCCTTGTGTCCTAGTTTCTCAGTTTTTGAAGCTCCTGAGACTGCCTTACAACTCCCTGGCTCCCCATCACCACCAGCTTCACTGGAAAAGTCTTCTTTAGCAACATACTCCCTTCATCCTTCAGATTGGTAGGACACAAGGGGGGGAAGAGGAATCTGATTCTGACCTCCACAGTGTGCTGGGTTCCTCTTCATACACACACACAGCATTCACTGCTCCAAAAAAACCTCAGCACTTCCCCATGAGCACTGCAGAGCATACACCAGGCACAGGGGTAGCTGAAGGCTTTGGTACCCTGCTCTTTCTATCAACTAGAAATGTGAATCACTGAATAGAAGCTGCTCAGAATGTCAGAGAAAAATTGTGATCAGAAGTATCTGCTTCCCTGTTTTCTACAGAACTCAGAAATGTCTTGGAGCTCTTTTCCTTTTTCTTTATTCTCCCCCTTTCTAGGTCCATCCCTGGTGCTGTACTAGCCATTTCTCTCTTCTGACCAGCACCCCAAAAAATGAACTGACCAGCAGGCACAAAGCAGAGCTGACCCCTGCAAAGCTGGGCCATACACTGGTACTAACTGGAAAACCCAGACTTCTTGGATAACCTTGCATGAGTTCCAGTGAGCTCTTGGTATCAGCTGGCGTGTGATTTTGATAGGTCTCTTTTCTGGACAACTCTCCATGAGTTAAGTCGTTTCCAGTACCCAACAAATTACAGGATTTCCCACCTAGGCAGCTCATTCTGAGATACCTTTGCCTTCTCCCATACCTTCAGAATAAAACACTGATCAGGAGGTGTTTCTCTAAACTCAGAAAATCACTACTCAGTGTTGCAATGCACTTATGAGGAAGAAATCCTCTCTGTTGATGAGCCTTCTGTTTTCATGCAAAGTATTTTTAGCCTCTCCACTTCCTACATATTCAGGCAATAAATCCAGTTCCCTTATTGCTGGAAGGGCCGATCAGATGATTTAAGCATCCCTTCGGTGGAAGAGCACGGCCTAGTGGCAGGAAAATGAAACGTGGACCTGTCCCACTTCTTCACATGCCTGTCACGACACAGCCCGACACAGAACATCACACCAGTCACAGCCACAACCTGCTTTTGAACTGGTTACAAAAGCTGAATGTTCAAGTAACTGTTGCATCGACAGAAAATATTAAACGGGAAACAGCACAGTAAATGCCTTTATTTTCTTTTATTCTTTATGGCAGCAATATTGCTGTGAGCACAAGGATATAAAGTAAAAGAAGGCTTGTAAGGAGTATTTGCTTTTCTTAGACACACGGGTATAGCTGGATAAAATGATCAAGTTTTCATGCTCAGAATCTCTTTCTTGCCTGAAATATTTTATAAGATACCAGATGAAAGGGCTCAGCTTAAACCTTGACTTCTGGACACATCAGCTACATGAGCTGGTCTGATAAAAGCCATTACTTCTCCTGCTGAGGTTCTCTGCAAGATGGAAAGAGGGCAGTGAAGGCTTCTGTGACACGGCATCTGAGCCCTGAAAGGGGAACTTGGGGAGCAGGAGAGGGAAATTCACAGTTGCACCGACCTTTTGCTACCTTGTGACTTGCCAACCAGGCTACCACTTGATGAAGGGGGCAAGGACCTATATAATGCTGCCACAACAAATGATTGTTTTTCTAATAAGATTTCAAAAGCTTCCCATAAATCTGCATTCCCATCAACTAGGCTGAAAACCCAAACTCATGCTCCTGCTAGAGAATGACCATATGACGAAAGCTATTCACTGTCACTCTACTGATGGAGTTCTAATGAAAAGTCAACATCAGCAAATGAAGTATGCCAGTGAGATGAAAGCTGTGGGACAGTGATTGTTTTGTGGGGTTTGGGTCTTTTTTACATCATTATTGTTAAACCTGTGAGAGAAAGGATCAGGAAGATAAAGTGACTCTCTAGTTGCTGATACTCCAGGAAAACAGCAGCACCTGCAGCTGGTAAGTCACTTGTTAGCTAGAGGAGTCAGAAATAAGAACAAGGACAGTTATGACCCTTCAGACTTAATACCTGCTACGCAAGTGTGTTTGTTTGTTTTGTGGTGAGGCAGACACACAGGCTCTGAAAATGACATGGATCTCATTCATCCTGCCTACCACTAAGGAGACTGAATTTCTTCAGCTGGCAAACTTTCAGCCTGTGTTTCATTGAAGGTTTGCCAATTCTGAACTTTGAGAATTCCATGGAACTGCTTTGAAAAAGAAAAGAAATAAAGCTACAGACACAGATTCTGAGAGCATACACATATCCCATGACAGTACTTGAATCACATTAAAGGTATAACAACCCACTTGTAGCAATAATTTCCAGACTTTTAAAATAAAACAAAACAACAACCAAACAAAAACCCCCAAAGGACCCAACAAAATCAAACCCAAAATCTCTGTAGCCTACTGGTAAGCGAAATAAAGTGGCATCCATGATCACCTGGCTAGTCTTGTCCCAAGATCTTGCACTAAGCACCTAAGACAAAGTACTGGTAAAATGAAGGTTCTGTACCTGCATCTTCCTCTTGACAGTCTCAAAGGGGAAAGAAAGTGTCTGTGCCACAGCAGCTGCTACACAGCCATTTATGAAGTTCTGAAGAGGAGTGAAATGAACTATGGGTTCTTGCCAGATTTTGTCCAGACTGATGTAAACAAAGAATGAGCCTGCAGAAAATGGGACAGCACCTAGAAAGCAAACCAGGCAGGATTATATCAACACACTGTACACTAAGAGAACAGACCTGCTCATTACATAACTAGAAAGATGGGAGCAGCCAATTTATACCTCACATTACACAAACCCAATCCAGATTTTGACGAACTTTGCTCTTTACTCCCTGGTTTACCACCAAACACCCACATTGTAGCATCTAGATGTGCTGATAGGGGCAAGAAGGGAAAGAATATTTTGCTGAACACTTAACCATATATAAAATGCTACACACTTGGTCCAAATTTGAAACAAAAAAGCTGCACCAGAGGTTATCAGTATTGCAGTGCCTAGCAAATCTCCACATCTACAAGAAAACATTCCTATTTGCTTTTGAAATCAAGCGAACAAGACAATGCAGCTCACTTGATTTCACTACAAAGCTGCAACAAAAAACAAGCAGCAAGGTGATTTCCCTCCATTACTGTTTTACCTAATATTGCTGGTGAAACACCACGGTAGAGTGCACGGAGTCCTTCCTGATGATAAATCTTGTAAAAAGCGTGAAGAATCCCTTCATAAGATGGTTCCAGCCGGTTCTGCACGATGAGCCGCGTTTTGATCACGTCAGTGGGGTAGGTCACGATGGTGGCAACTATGCCTGCCAGACTTCCTGCCATGATGGCTCTCCAGTGGGAGATATGGCCCAGCTCATCCGTAAACAGGGTGACAAGTCTAAAGCAAACACATAAAAGAGGTACTGTTAATGACAATGTGAAAAAAACACATGAAAAATTAAAGCAGACAATCCTTGATGCAAATGTTCTTCTGTCCACAAGCCCCTTCAGCAGCAGGAACTGAAACTTTCAGTATGTGATTCATCCAAGATCTTATACGTAACACCATACATGCATCCATCTACAGGATGAAAACCTTTCTTTTGTATTTCCCTCTACAGGATGAAAACTACCATGACTTAAAACACATCTGCAAGAAATTATCTGATTATCAGTTAAAGACATTGATTCAGCCTATCAGTTAAAGTTATCACATAAGAGGAAATATGCAGATAACACCATCACAGGCCTTCTGAGAGCAACTGAACCTTTCTCTGTTACTTGTATAAAGTCAGGAAGCTCCACAGGACACACCTCTAGAGAAGACTTATGTTCAGGCACTATTATGCTCAGGAGGTTAAGTCTAAATTGGAAAATTTGAAATTGAAGCACAGTTTTAAAAGCTACACACAACTCAAAATTTGTGGTGCACAGAAGGACTTTTCTATGACAGGAAACTCCTGCATCAGGAAGAAATGTCCTGGAGAAAGCAAGAAGCAAGAAAAAACACTTGAGAGTTTTAGCTGGAAGAAATGTATTATTCTGTTTTGGGAAGCATTAACTAAAATGCACAAACAGTACATCTACATTTAACCCACATGGTGTAACCATGTGCAGAACAAAATAATTTGCAAATATTTACAAGTCACTGCTCGCTCAGTTGATGTTTTTTTCACAAGTGTGCATTTTCTACTGCATGACAGATCCCTGCATCTACTTGTCTCGAGCCCTGGGAGTGCCCAGGGCAGAAAGCCCAGCCAAGCAAAAGTGAATGGGCATGAACCCTTTTTCCTGTGTGTCTTATACAGTCCCCAAACCCACACAGCCTGATTTTCCTGTGTGTGCACAAATGCGTGGGGAGGGTGGTGGGGTGTCTGTAGGCACTACCCTGATAACATTTAAAACTCCCATGGAAAGATAAGAGTCCATGCAGAGTAATTGCTGAGAGAGCATGGAGTCACCATCCCTGGGGCCCTGACTGTGCTCAATGCTGCTCCTCCTGGGGCTGTTTACCTGAGCTGCCCTATAACACTTCTCTTTTTGTGTTTCTTGCCTTTATACACACCATTCTACCCTAGAAAAGACATTCAAAAATCCCCAAATAATGTATCAAGGATTAAGCACAGGCTCCTTGTATTTAATTTCCTGGCAGCCTCCATCCACCAGTAATTCAGAACACCCTGTGCAAACTAGACACAAACTGTAGCCTTGCAAAGGGAATACACTGTTTCAAGCTGAACAATGAAGTTATTTTGCTCAAAATCAACTGGTGCAACACACTACCTTTTCTTCGAACTTTTTATTACGTTTAAATTACTGCTGGTGCCTTCCCACTCACGTTACTGCACTCTCTGTTTGACCACTGTGTCTATTATGGCACAAAAATGCTGTCCAGTTTTAGGGTCACTTCATTTGTGGTCTCCTGAAGGGTGCAGGCAGCAATGGGCAGGTGACTTGCCGGGGCAGATGAGTGACAAACCCAGGGGGTTGGCAGTGCCAGTGAGGCTGTGCTGCTGCCCAGAACAGAATAACTCATTGCTCAGCTCGGCGGAAATGTCATGTGCTATCATGAACAGCTGACTGCAATAAAAAAAAAAGAATGAAGCCCAGCCTCCAGAGTGGCCAAACATGCTGGTGCGTGGGAACAGTCAGGCACTCCCGGCAGAGGCTGAGAGATACTGGCAGCAGAAGGGAACCCTAGGAAACAGCACTGCTCCATGTTGATCCTGCTGCAGTCCTTCCAGCACTTACCTTAGTTTAGTACCTGTGCATTATCGAAAACAAAATCTTAAAACAAATAATGTCACGTATCAATGTCAAAACCAATCAAATTTGCTTAGCAACTCCTGCATGATAGGGTAAAATATTCGACTCGTGATTTTGTTATTTTCTTTGATACAGACAACATAAATACTTGAGAGTGTATAAACGAATAAAAAAAAAATTGGTTGCAAGGAACAGTTGTGACAGCCACATCTGCAGGTTGCACTGTAACTTCATTTCTAAAGGAATCGGAGCAGAAGAATTTTAACAGGCTATCGACCCTTCATCATTTGAAGAGCATCTATGACTTTATGAGCAATTGCTGGCATAGCAACAGGCCGTAACAACCGCTACGCGTTGAATAAATTAAGCAAATAAAATCATTAGCAAGGGTCCGCGTCTTTGGGGAGAAGGGGCGCACACCCGGCTGGCCACCCGGCAGAGACAGATACCAGACTAAACTCGGCTCTCTCCCTCCCTCCCTGCCCTCCGCTGTCGAACAGCCCCGCAGGCCGGAGCGGAGCGGAGCGCTGCTCCCGGAGCCCCCGAGCCCCGCGCGGAGCGGTCGCTTACCGGCGGGAGGCGGCGAGCTGCAGGGCGCTGTAGGGGCAGAGGCGCAGGCAGGCCGTGAGGTTCCCCTTCCAGAGGGCCCGCACGCCCTCGCAGCGGCACAGGCTGCGCCCGGCGTCGCGCAGCCCCCGCCGGCAGTGCCAGGTGCCCACCTGCGCCAGCACCGTCAGCAGCTCCAGCGGCGCCGTCAGGCTGAGGCTCAGCGCGCCCGCCAGCCCGGCGCAGCCCAGGCGCTGCAGGGCGGTGACACGGCCGTCCCGGCGCAGGGTGGCCATGGCCCCGCCGGCCCCGCCGCAGCGGAGCGGAGCGGAGCGCAGCGCACCCAGCCGCCCGGCCCGGCCCGGCCCGGCGGGGCGCGGCCAGCGCGGGGGCGGTGCCTCCCGCCTCGGCCGCCGGGGGGCGCTGTGGCGCGGGGCTCCGCGCGCCCCGGGAGCGCGCTGTGGAGGCGGACAGAAAACCCGGAGCGGATTCCGCGTTGCCCGCGGAGGGAGTCCGGACTGTGCCCGTGCCCCGTTTGCACCTGAATTCATGGATTATTAAACTATTGCCATTGATGAAACCGGAAAAAAAAGCGCCCTCGCAACAGTGACCCAGGCGCATTCAGGACACATCCCTTTCTCTTTACAATTAAACATATTTCCGCCGGGAGCGACTGCAGCCGCTGGTTACCGCTCTCTAACGGCATCACCACACAATAACAAGCTTCTGAAGCACTCGGTGTTGATGCTGGAAGTCAGAAACTGAGTGGACATCATTAATAAGATTTACGAGGTCAATTAGTTCAGGTTTTGGTGACGTGCTGCCAGAGAAAAGGGAAGAAAGGCGCAGGGAGGGGAGAGAAGAAAGTGGGAAGGAGAGACATACAAGTGGAGACCAGAATTGTAGAGTGAGGAGATAACAGCCAGTAAGAAGGCAGTAGCACAGATTTGCTCCAAAACAGGATGTTCTGTCCTGTTCCTTGTAATATAATCCCCCCCCCAAAAAAAACCCAAACCCACCCTCCCCAAGAAACAACAACCCAAACAAAACCCCCCACCACCCAAAAACCCCCCCAAAACCACCCCGAAACCACAAAAACCCCAACCAACCAAAAACCCCCACCCAAACTGAAAGCTATATTCAGTATCTTCTTACAGTGCATCCAGCAGAACAGTATCAGATGACTCATACTCTGCCTTTGGCAAGAATTCTCTCATGCTAATCAAATGGACTATTTCCAAATCAATAAAAGAGCTAGAAGACATCTCTCTAGAATTGCATCTCTCTCCAGGAACTCAGCTACTTATGGTTGCACTTTCTTGGTGAGAAGAAAGCATTTAACTATCGAGGAAAAGTAAAACAACAATAAATAGGTGTAACTTGCTATACATTAATGCTGCTTGGAAACAGAAGACTTCAAACCTTCAAAACTTCAATATTCAAAGAAAAGGGTGATATTTCTTCCAGGGTTTTGCTTTTGTTGCTCATCTGCACAAGACAAATCTCAGCTTAAGATTTTTACTGAGCACTGGTATTTTCCATACAGTCTTCCCATTTCCATTACTCATTTTGGGGCAAGTTTTTACATACTTGTTCTGGCTGGTAAAATTAATCACCAGATGACCTCAGCCTTCCACAGCACAATTTAATCCATGGAGAAGAAGGAGATTGCTGTGAATTTCTCTGTTGTTATTTTTTTCTCCTTTGTAAAGGGACCTGCTAAAATAAAACCAGTCATATGTGGAAAAAAAAATTTAAAAAAAATTTGTCACCAGTGGGAATTGGAAATGTTCAAGTCCAGGCTGGACGGAGCTTTGAGCAACCTGATCTAGTGGAAAGTGTCCATGCCCATGGCAGGAGGGTTGGAACTAGATGATCCTTCCTTCCTTCCTTCCTTCCTTCCTTCCTTCCTTCCTTCCTTCCTTCCTTCCTTCCTTCCTTCCTTCCTTCCTTCCTTCCTTCCTTCCTTCCCCTCTAAGCAAAATGACCCACTTATATATAAAGTATTTCTGAAGTAGCCTTCTTGTAGATTAAAGCCATCACCAGACAGAATGATTAGAAAGTCCAGACAGGGAAGCTGGACACATTAAAAAAAGGAACCACCACCACCAGGTACTTTCTAATTTTACCTTAAAGACATGCAAGCTCAAAAGGTTTTCCGTGCAGCCAGCCAGGGGATGGCAGCATTCAACCCATTATTCACTTGTTCCTGGCTAGAATGCAGTTGGGTAGGTGAGCTACCTATCATTCAATAATACATCAGCATCTAAGGAAAGAATATCTCAGCAGTGCACAAATTAGGTTCCTGAGTCAAACCTCAATGACAGCAAACTGCAATAAGCAAGGCTGTATCACTGTTATTCACAAAATAGAACTATGTAAGTTTTCTTACTGTCCCTTGGAACAGGTTTCAGTTTTCTATTTCAGAATTAAATACAACTCTGAGGTTTGGGTTTCCTTATAGACTGTACAACCTAGAGGTAGAGAGATACATAGTCTCAACAGGGAAAGTTATCTTAGCTTTTAAATTACTTAAGCAGTACATAATATCCAGACATGATTCCTGGAATGATATTACCAAGCCTCAAGCAGAAACATAGCCAAGAGTATTCCTTTCATATATTTAAGCAAGCTTCATTTTCAAAGTTTCTTCCAACCAGTTTCCTTCCCAGCCTAATCCTGAAGCTTCCAGAGAAGCTCATCTATGTGTCCTGGTTGCCAAGCTCTGAAGCAAACCATTTGAAATGTAGCTGGTTGTGATGTTGCAATCTCTGTGCATTAAAGTTGATTCACTTCAAATCCAATTTAGCTAAATGAGAATAAACCCAGAACAAACAAATGACACAGTCCTTAGCACCAGTTTTCCCTGAATTGATTTTCAAAGACATCTTATGACTTGTTCAGGCAGGGTTTCCCCGTTCCTTGTTGTGTCCAGTTTTAAGAAGAAAGTTTTTGTAAGAGTAGAGCAAATCTAGGCAGGCAACAGTTGGAATAAATCCTAGAAGGTTGCAGAGTACATTAGGGAGGTGTAACTGTTCTGCAAGAGGGAGATATGGGACAATTATCCACCCAAGATCTATTTCTAATGTCTCAGACATTTTATCGTTTGCATATAACGAGATAGCTAGTACTGGCTCAAAAATCTATCTGCGAAACGACTCCATATTTTCTTGTTGCTTCTAGAAACTTCAAATCCACATCTGAAGGAAAGTGCTCAGTTTCCTATATTTTTTTTACCAATTATTTCCTTAGTTTATTTATCACTGTGGAAAACTGAGTAATTTCTTCCATGCACTGTTCAAAGGTGAATTGGTCTTCTTAAATTTTTGCCTGTGGCACATTTAATTCATATGATAAGGCACTTCATAACATGAGAATGTTGCCAGAGGGATTTCCTTAACATAAGTTTTCCCTGACTCCTTTCCCAGAAGAAATACAATTTACTGTTCCTTCCCAGAGTAACCCTCCATTCTGCTCCAGTCTGTGCTTGATCCCAGCAGGCAGGATGTTCCACAATGGCAAAAGACCAGTTTCCAGTGGCTTGCTCCCTGAAATACGGAATATAAAATAGATTGTATTGACACATAATTTGTTAAATTACAGGTAAGGAACTGTTTTTCTGTATCCAGGAGGCACACTCTCAGATCTTGAAAGAAATGGCTCTGTATGGCTACATTAAACCTTTTATTCAAGAGCTAAAACATTGAGGTTTCTCAACGTGTTGCAGTTTTGGAAAAGCAGTAGGTGAATAGAATGACTAAGCTGCTGCACACTGATCTTCAATGCCAGTTTGCCCGTTTGGGTTTGGAAAAATTATGTAGAAAGAAAAAAAAATCACACAACTTAGAGTCAGTATGTGGGAATCCGTACCATCAAAGCACCATTTCATCTTTCAGAAAACACCTACAAGGCAGTACTAAAGCAGGGAAAGGCTGACATAAACCCTCTCACATATATCACCCATGAGCAGCGGTGGATAAGCTACCTTTGTTACAGGACAAAGGAAAACACGGTCTTGCATCACAACCCAGTCTTTGCTCTGCCTGGGCGAGGCAACTGCCGAGGAGTAACTTTTCCTCTCTGGCTGATTTTCAATACAATGCACACACACGGTGCCCACAGGCAGAAGATGCCGGCGGCGGGGAGCCGCAGCCGAGGCCGATCGTGCAGGTCATGGGCGACGAGCCGGGCGGGCAGAGCAGCCGCCGGCACCTCCTGGGACTGGCTCCGTGCGTGGCTCCTCAAGAACACCCGTGAAACGCCGGCACCCCGCACACTGCACGCCCGGCCTGCGGCGCGGGCAGGCGCCGTGCCCCTGAGGCGGGCGGGGCGGCGGAGCGGAGCAGCCGCGCCCCCCAGGGCGGGTCCATCGGCGTGCCGCGGCCGCGCTCCGCCCCGGGGTGGCGGCCGGAGGGCCGGCGGTGGCGCGGCGGCCGGAGGGTAAGAGCGGCCGGCCCTGGGGAGCGGGCGCGGGGCGCTGCCGGCGGAGGGCGCTGCGGGCCGGGCGGCGGGGCGCGGTGTGGTGTCCGCCGTGCCGGGGGAAGGAAGGTGCCGCGGCTGCCGGGGGCGGGGCGGTTCCGCTGGGGCTGCCCGGAGCCCGCCCGGAGCCCGCGGGCCTGCCGGGACGGGCGGGCCGGCCCTCGCTGCGCTCCGGCCCCGGGGCGGCGGCGGGCTCGGCCGGGGAGCCGCGGGGCGCTGAGGGCGCTGGGCCCGGGGATCCCGGCGCGGGGGGATCCCGGCGCGGGGGTTGCCGGCCCGGCCGCCGCGGGGCTCTGCAGCCCGAGCTGGGCCCGCACCTGCCGGGGGCTCGCAGCCGGGTCGCGGTGCCGCAGCTCCCGCTGGAGCCGCCGGGGCTGGGCCCTGCCCGCCGGGCTGCCCTCGGCCGGCGCTGCCGGAGCTCGGGGCACCGCGGCCTTGGGCGGCTCCGTCCGCTGGGCTGGGCTGGGCTGGGCTGGCGGTGTGCTTTATCCCCACCTCAGACAGACAGCGTGGAGCACAGCGGGGCTGGTGGTGCTCGCTTCAAAACGCCCTTTTTATTGTGAAAGCAGCGGCACTTCTGATTATCGCTCCTTTTCAGTAAATTTTGCACAGAGCAAGCTGGATAAACTAATCTCATATATGAAAATCAGTTTAAACCTCTTCTTTAAACTGCGCCAAGTGACTTTTCCGGGTAAATGCTTGTCATAGAATCACTAGGGTTGGAAAAGACCTCTAAGATCACAGAGTCTAATCAGTAACATCACCGTGTTTGCTGCTAAGCCATGTCCTCAAGCACTGCATCCACAAACCTTTTGAGGGCTTCAGGTATGGTGACTCCAACCTCTTCCAATGCCTGATCACCATTTCAGTGGAGAAGTCTTTCCTAATGTCCAATCTGAACCTCCTCTGATGCAAGTTGAGGCCATTTCCTCTCATGTCACTTGAGAGAAGGTGACCGACCACCACCTGGATCCAGCCTCCTTTCCGTTTAATGTGGAGAGCCATAAAGTGCCCCCTGAACCTCCTTTTCTCCAGGCTAAACAAACCCATCTCTGCAGAATTAAGCTACTTCCTCTGCCTCGTGCTTGCCGTCAGCTCTGCTCAGAGGCCACTGAGCAGGGAGCTGAACAGGCCACTGTGCATGAGAGCAGGGAAACCAAGTGTCTGAAAAGTAACCTGGCACAATACGATTATTTTTTTCTTCAAGATAACCCTCTTTCCTGACCTGGTTGATGGTATGGTCTCTGAAACTGTTGTGATGGCCCAAGGCCTGGCATGAGTGACCAGCTGGGAAACTGGGGATGGTGAGAGCTGTTTGAGTTAGCAGTGCAGGGAGCAAATGTGAGGGGCATCTTTGGAACAGTTGTTCCCACCACTTGCATGTTGCTCATGTGGACTATGTGAGTGTTTCAGGTTAGATATTGCCAGGTAGTTAATGTTTCCCTAAAGTGTAGTTTTGTTTTAAAGTGTGAACTTAGGTGACACATTTTAGGGTGTTGTAAGATAAGGAGAGTTCAGCCTGCAGTTATCATAGTAAACCCTAGTGCAAGGCCAGATGTGTTCCAAATGTTTATTACCATGGCAGAGTGGCTAAAAGGAAATAATAATTCGGTAAAGGGGTTGAATGTCAAATTCCTTGTGATTTGTCAATTGCAACGATTAAAACCTAAAGTTAAGATAGTGGCTTATTGATACGTCAGGGTTAATTCCAAAAGGCCATGCGGCTGAGCAGCAATTCAGTGGATCAGCCAGTAAATAGTTCTCTGCTTTGTGCACAGTTACGTGGTGACAAATAAATTTATGATGCTTGAAGAGCTCCTGGCTATGGAGACGGGTGGGGAAGAGCAAGGATAATGGTGTGTACTGGATAATGGTGTGCACTGGCAAACCACAATAGCTTACTCAGCTCTATGAAGAGAGTTTAGGGCTTTTAGGTGATTTATTACAGTAGTAGGAACATGGTTGCAGCCATGATGGTGTAAGGATGTAAGTCAAAGAAGATTTGCAAGGGCAGGATAATATATCAGTTGTTTTAATAGAAGGTGTATTTGCAAAACAGAGCAATATTTTGGGTATATACAGCAGGCAGTCTTCCTGCTTGGCTTTCATATCTCTACAGGTTGCAACAGCAGTGTCCTGGATGCTTTAACCTGCTGCACCACAAATCTTGGTGGGGTGGAAGAAGTGTAGTTGGCACTAACTTTATGGAAAGCTTTAGAAAGCTCTTTATCTTAATGCACAGTGGGCAGAAGGGACTCTAGAGATTACTCACTGCTTCGGTTTTGTAGAAAGTACTTTGTGTATCTGCTTTGCTTATATGAGACACTGAAGGTGTGTATATACATACACAGCTGTGTGCAGAGATTAATCCTGAGAGATTCAGCCTTGCCTGACAAAGTTGCAGTTAATTCTGAGTGCATTTGGCAGCAGTTCCCTAAGAGGAGCGATTCAGTGCTGCAGTCTGTGCTATAGCTGCTGCATCCAGAGACTCCTGGTTATTTTATTTTAATGTTAATTGCACCTGCTTTTCCTCCAGTACATGTGTGGGTTTTTTTCTTCGTCATTCTCAATAAGGTGTAGTCGTCCTCTTTTACCAAACAGTTTCTGTGCTTGTCTTCCCTTGTACATTCCCATATTGAAAGCAAACAGGCATTTTCCAAATAATAGCATTATAATTTTTAGCCTATGACAACCATCTTACAAACTTTTTTCATGTTTCTTTGGGGGATGCTTTTATGTGGCACTCTTGCAGTTCTCTTTGTATAGGTGTCTATTTTTTCTTCATTGGGTTTAGTCTGTGTTTATGTTAAAATGGTGGCTCTAACATAAAGAAAAATATAGCATATGGACAGCATTAAAATACACTAAGCTTTACTTGTAACTAAGTGCTGAGATTTTATGGAAGAAACTGGCACAGATGGTGCTTTGCCAACTTCTGCTTTTTTCCTTGAATTTAGGCCTGAAAAGTCCTTGCTAACCACTAGAAGCCTCTGCAAACTTTTTTGACAATTAAGCATGCGAGGGGCAAAAACCCCCCTGTGTGATTATGCTGTTTGTACTAAATGTATGTACACAGATATATGGAGTTCAAGTATTTGAACTTAAGTCCTTTAATCAAAACCCATCATTTGCACTGTTTTGATTTCCTGAAAAATTGGTGTGGGTAAGCTAAAGGTTGTCAATATTTTCAGTGTAGTTGTCACCAAAACTGGGAGATGATCTCAGGAGCTCACAAGACTCTGAAAGATGCTTGGTTTCTTATTGTTAAATAAGAAGTAGGTGTAGCAGCTGCCTTGTATTTCTTGGCTAGCAAATGGTACCTATTCCCTTCTCTGTACCTTTTTGTTTAAGTATGTTGGGAGATGAATCCATTGAAGTGTTATGCCTAGTGTGGCATTATAAAAGAAAATGTGCAACCTGTAAGCTTAATTTCAGCAGCCTATTAGTTTACCTCCATAAGCACTTACTAGGGTATTGTAATGTTTTGTGTTTTTCTCCTAGCTGGTAATTTCCAAACTGTGACTCTGAAATATACCTCTATGCTGGAAATAACACTTCCTATTACTTATTTTTTCAGTGTAGCTAGACCTCGATGCAACTTGCTTGAGTGTTTTCTTTTAATGTGCTCGCATCTGGGCATTTGAAGCTGATGAAATGCAGCACACATCAACAGAATCCATCAAGTTTTAAGCAAGGAAACAAGCATTTGATCCAAAAGATGTTGCTCTAAGAGTCAGTGAACTCTAGTTTTGGCAGAACTGCCTGACTCCTGCAACCAGGAATGCTGTGCTGAACATGCTGAACTGAGTCCCCAGAAGAGCCTAACAGGAACAGGTTTGGTCCAAGGTATGCTGTTAGACTGTGAGCCCCTGATGTCACAGCAGGAGGAGAGTGGGGTGTTTGAGCTTGATTGACAACCCAGTAAGAACTTCAGAAGTTCTGATATGTCAGGGTAGACAGAGGTATTCTCATGAGTGTAGTGGTATTTTAGTAGTCACCTGGGGTCTCATTTGCTCAGCAGGTGTCTGTGTATAAATACACAGCAAACTAGGCTGCTAAGTCTGATTCTGCTTCTTCTGTGACAGGTGGCTTCTGATACAACCAGACATTTTTAGTGAAGGAGCCATAAGACAGAGAAGCCTGGAAAGACTAAAGCTGCAAGAACAGGAGCACGTTTGAAAAAGGGGGAAAAAAAGAGAGGGAGTTGAAAGGTGAGAGTATATTTTTAGAGAATGTCCCATTTTCTTGAGATTTGTTACACTTCCTCATACTGAGTAAAATACTGGAAGAGTGGCTGTGTGGAAATCCAGGCTTTGAGGAAACAGGAGAACTTGAAACAATACTATGTAGTTGTTAATTTATATGTTGAAAAAAAACCCATCATGATAATTCTGTGTGTAAGGCATCAGATGCAGGGTCTGGATTATGAGAAAAGCTGGACTGGAGACATCCCAAGGTCCCTTTCAGATTGGATTAGTGTGTGATTATGGGGGCCTTGAGTGAAATCACAGAGCTGTGGCTCTCAAATTACTCCACGGCTTGATTCCTTAAAGTTCTGCATGTGGGCTTTTTTATTGTTCTATGCTGCAACATCTTAAATTAATGTCCTTATGCCCTGAAATAAAATTATTGTGATGTACATTTCTGGGTGTCTCCCAGTTGACTGGAAAGTCCAAAGCTATGAAGTGAATACTTTTCTGTCTTTACCCATTTTTGCATGCTATTTTTTTCTTGTTGATATCTTTAGTGCAATGTTCTTAAATTTGCACATGAGTAATAGTAGTGTATTGAAGTTGTAATTCCTTAGATAATGTGTTTGGATGGCATCCTAATCTGTCACTCATAATCAATCATGTTATACACCTCCTTAAAAAAGCCAATACTTAGAATGCAGAGCATAGTGATTCTAATGCTAGGTCTCTAAAAGCACTTCTATGCTTCCATTGATTCGTTCTTATTCAATTACTTCTTAAAAAACTATTTTTAAATGCTTATTTGTGTGAACACTGTTCCTTGAATTTTCTGGAGGTTTTTGTGATGTGTTGTGTTGACTGTTTGGTAGATCTACTTTCTGTAGGGCAAAGTTTCCAAAAAGTGGTGACAGCCTGTTGTGGTTTAACCCCAGCTGGTAATTAAGTCCTACAACAGCTGCTCACTTCCTCCCCCTTTCCCCAGTGGGATGAGGAGGAGAATCAGAAAGGTGAAAGTGAGAAAACTCAAGGGTTGAGATCAAAACACTTTTTTAAGTAAAGCCAAGGCCATGTGCACAAGGAAAGCAAAACAAGGAGTTCATTCCCCACTTCCCCAGGGCAGGCAGGTGTTCAGCATCCCCAGGACAGCAGAGCTCCATCACATGTAACAATGACTTGGGAATACAACCACCATAACTCCAAATAACCTCCCTTCCTCCTTCTCCCCCAGATTTATATGCTGAGCATTGGGCCATATGGTCTGGGATATCCCTGGGGTCAGCTGTCCTGGCTGTGTCCCCTCCCAGCTCCTCGTTCACCCCCAGCCTCCTCACTGGTGGGTGAGGAGCAGAAAAGGCCTTGGCTCTGACTAAGCCCTGCTCAGTGATAACCCCTGAATTACTCTTGTAATACCTCTTAAATGGGACCCTCATGCTAATCTGTAGGGGAGATTTGTTAATTTAAGAATTAGATCCAAACAATTAGTCTCTAGTTGTGTCCTTGGAGACAAACAATCATATGATGCTATTGTCTTGGCAGTGCTTATAAAGAAAAATAAAGAATACAAATCATTTGAAGAGACAAGTAACTTTCTAACTGTGGGGATGAGTTGGGTGTGTTTAATTTATATGCCATGTTTTTTTAAACATGTTATTTAAGCAAACAAGATTCCTTGTTAGCCACATGTGATTCTTGGTGACTGGTTGCTCATTATTAGCACTTCAAAGACGTACATCCAATTCCCCAGGACTCAAAATGTAAGACAAGTGTCATCTAAATTGTCCCATATTGATAATTACCTAGAAGAAGATGTGGTGATGAAAAGAAGTTCAAGAGAGGAAAAGGAAAGCTAAGCTCGAGAGGAGAGAAGAGAGGCAGATAGATGGAGATGAGAAACATCCCCCAAAGCAGCAGAAGGTACCAGCTGAAGAACAGCAGTGGCCAGAGAATATGCCTGAATGGGAAGAAAGGAAATCCCTGCTAGCTCAGAGAAGAGTGGAGTCTGTCAGACTGCTTACAGTGCTGTTAAATCGTGTGAAAGTAAGATTATTTTAAACGTATTTAAAATTTTTAAGGATATTTATTAAAGCTTGAATAATTCACTAGACATTTGATATTTTGATGCTATTCAGAAGACTGCTTTGGCACAGATTTTGCCAGTTGCATTTCTAATAGCCACTTCTTTTTTCTTGGCCAGCACTCATTACCAGGCTTATTTCAGTTTGATTCAGATAATGACTTGAGAAAGTGAGCAGAGAAGTGATAAAAATTTGAATGTTTTGCACACAGATTAATGTTTGCAGGTTTAGTTTAGTGCTTTGGGCTAAAAAAGAGTTTCAAATGAGAATAGGGGTTTTAATTTCTAATATGGCTTTGTCTTCACTATTTGTGGAGGAAAATTTGCTTGCAGATTTTAACAAGTGTGTATTTTCCCAATCCTTAATATAAAAGATATCTAAAGGACTGTAATTTACTATGAGTTGAAGTCAGAGGCTACCCTTGCCATTCTGCATGAATTTTAGGGCCCCATAACATCTGACATTGGCCTTCTTCATTATGAAGGTGAAGTTAAATAAACTTCTATTTTCTTGGTTTTGCAGTTGGCAAGTCAAAAAGTGGATCCTTCACTGGGCATAAGGAAGGATGATTCATTTTCTGAAACAGCATTTAAAGACTTACACCAGGAGCTGATTAACTCCCTTTATCGTACGCACAAAGAGTTGAAACGTAAGGAGGGGTTTAAGTGCCCGTTAACCCAAAAAGGTGGCAGTTTATGTAGTGAGGAAAGAGATGGGAATAACTTCTGTGCATCCACTTGTCATATAGTCAGGACAATTCTGAATGATCCCTTTCCAGCCCCAAGCTCTGATGGACCGCCTGGCAGAGATGTGTGCAACTCCCCTGGCTGTGGGCCTTTGCTGATCACAGTTACCCAGCACGGCAGGGTCATTGAACCTCTCCATGGAAGGCACCACCCAGCACTGGATGTGGTTCACACGCAGACAGTATCTGAGGAAGATGGTTGCAAAAAGCAAAAGGTTTACGAGACTGATGAATTCATCCATTATTTACTAAACTACTATCAGACTCCACACTATGCGCGTGTTTGCTTAGAGCCAAAAACCACTGCGAACAAGTCCTGGTGGAAGCGAATGGTGTCTGATGATGGTAGTGGGCTTGACATCAGCTTGAGTAACAAACATGGTCACCACTTCAGAGAAGTAAGTCCTGGACTAAACCTCCACAAGAGAAATTGTAGGAGTGATAGTAATTCTAGACTGATGATCACTGTTGGCGAACTTCAGTCAACAGACAAAGTGTTAGAAAGCAAGGTCCGTGGGGGCAAGCTTACCAAAAAGCTGCAAGTGCAGAGGAATGACTCATTCACTGTTGATAACTTACCACATGCTGCACTGAATCATTCTTTGGAGTGTACTGCTGTTACTCATGATAAGGAATTCAAACAAGAAGATGGTAGAGATGAAGGCACTGTACCATATGGAACATGTAGATCTGCTTACAGATTAAAGGATTTGTTGGAAGAGATCAGTGATTCTGAGTACTTTACAGAGGCATGTGGCGGCTCAGTGAAGAGAGCAGAAAGAAGGTATGAAGAAATTTACAGCAGTTGTAATAAAGTGTGCTTGCCTGCAAGAGCCAGGGAAAGAAAATTACTGGTTTACCATAAAAATGTAGCTCTGGAAGGTCAAGAGAAGGAAATCAGCAGATGTAACTCCTGTTCTAGCTCTGTGCATAAGGGCTTGGCAAGGCAGTGTGAACGTAAGCTCAAAAAGTCATGCAAGAGGTCTAGTAGTAAATTAAGATATGAAGGACAGAAAACTGAGAGACAATCCAGGGAAAAGGAGAGAAATGCTCATAAAGTGAAGAAAAAGCGAAAAAAGCTTTCTTCTAATCTTTTATCTGATGAATGTGGCTTTTCAGAGACGGACAGTTGCATGCAGCTGGAGTCGCTCAGAAAGATTCAGAGAAAATGTAAGAAAATGTTGCACAAAAAAGTGAAATTCAAGACACTTCACACCTCTATGGCAGCACCAGATGTTACCCCTCGTGATGGCTCCCCTCTTCAGGAGGCCCTTCAGAGAAGAGGTGAGTAAGAGGGATGCCACAGCTAAGGGGACTGAATTTGATAGGTCTGTGGCAGGTGAGGTTGCCACAGTTCTTACAGAGATTAATGGTTTTAAGAAGTATAAGCATGGCGTAAAAAAATCCAGTGCAACTTCTCTGCAATTAAGGATTTGTTCAGTGTAGTTCTGAAACACACAGCTGCAGCTCAAGAGTAATATTTGTATATGTAATTGGGTAGCACAGTATCTGTCCTGGGCATTAGCAGATGGGTGGCTATTCTGTTAACAACATGCATGCTAACAACATGCTTTAGACAACTAAAACATTGATAGACAATTCTATGTGTGGCACAGTTGTGTGGGAAGTACTGTCTCAGGTTAGTGAATTTTTATATAGGTAAAATACATCCAATCTTCATACAGGATTGTTACTGGCTGTTGTTACAGCCCCTTTTACAATTTACTGTGCTTTCAGTTGGTTGGCGGATACCTCACAGCCACCTCCCTTTCCCTCCCTCCCCACCTGATAAACTCATTTTAAGTAACTTTTTCTTATCTACAGGAGATGAGAGGAAATTAATATTGAGAAGAGAGATGGATGCAGATGTCAGAGGATGCCCTCTATTTCCTCTTGAGATAATTCAGACAAACCCCCGCTCAGATACTTTCTGTGGAGCAGAGCCCAGAAGAGGATGCTGAACAACTACTGTATAATAGCTCTGAAGTTTTTATACAGAAGTGGGAGAAAAAAGCCCTTTGATCATTAAAAGGTATATGAAATACTGGGTTAGTTTATTTTGGTTTTTTTTTTGCTTAGGTAATTCCTTTGGTCAGAATATCCAACTGGTGTAGAGCGCCACAAAAGCAGAATCTGTGTTTGTCTTTTGGATAACAGAGGACCAAAACTTTCCCCAGAGCCAGGCCAACTTTCATGGACTAGTGGCTAAGAATTTGGAAGTACACAGATTGAGATCTTAGAGCATTACACTTTGGTTGAATGCAGGGAATCATGTAAATTACAGTATTTAGTAATAATGAGTCATTGGAGAAAAACATAACTGTCCATCCGAGAGCAAGCATATGAAGTGCCTCCTCAATCAGATTGTTATGATGGAACTGGAAGGCGGGGGGACATTTAGACTCAATTTTGAGAAGTAATAGATTTCCAAATACGAAAAAATCCCATCTTCTGTAAAACCTACACTAAAAAAACGCTTGTTTTCTATTCAAAATGCTAGAGGTGTTTCTGAAAACTTGCTGGTCTTTGCGAGGAAGGATTTCACTGAATTTATGCTCAATGTAGTGCTTCCAGGAATCTGAATGGTTGTCTAAGCAAAGCTCTGTTAGATAATGAAAGGGCAGTGCTTGTTATCCTGCTGACAGTCCCTACATAAATGGAGTTTGACAGTTTGTTCACAAGATTTCAAAGGCACATATAGTGAGATAGCTATTTAGTATGAGTTTGCTTACAAATGCTTTCCAGAGGAATTGTGAAATGTTGTCAGAGTTGTGCTGCATGTGGATAAAAATGTGAAAACACAGTCCAGGAGCTTGAGTTATATCCGTATTATTCATCTGACTATATCTAGAAGACAGCCACAATTGCTTTTGGACAAAGTCCCTTAGGAAGATATAGAGGACCAGTTCGAAGTTCAATACACTGATTATTGCACCTTTCATTTTATTATGCTCTATTTATTACACGTCAGTAGACTAAATTAATGTGAAAATGTTGCCTTCATTACGTAAGATATTACCCATGTTTGTAACTTCTGCTCTGATAAATAGTAATAAAAAAGAATAACCGTAATTGTTCATGGTAGATAGGTTTTTCCCCCAGTCTTCAGTACTGGTGATTCCTACAGGCTTCTGAGCCAGGTTTTATCAGTCTTTCTGTTCATACCTTCAGACGTTGAGTGCCTTTTCAGGGTCATGAATGGCAAATGGTTGCAACTCAAAGTACTGTTAATCTATTACTTTTATCTAAAAAGATCTTATTTTCTTGACAGAAATATTTTCTGACTATTTTGGAGAACATTTATGCCCCTCTTAAGTCTCCTTTTTAGTATTTTATATAGTTATAATGAAGACCAACTATTATATTTGTTGACGGTGTAAAACATTTTCAGTTGCACTGATGTGACATGCCAAGGGCGTTTTTTCTCTATGCAATATTTACAGATTAAAGATGAAAAAACTTCCCTCTCTGTCAAACTATAGACAGTTCTGTGTCCATGAGTACCCATTCCCATGAGACAGGCCTTTCGATGACAGGTGAGGAAGTATTTCTTTTTGTTAATCTGGGGGAGAAAGAACTAAAGATTTCCTTTGGTGTAAATTTCCAGTGTTTTATCAACATGCTGTCACAATAACCAATAACAAAAAAACAAATAATAACTCAATTTCTGTAATTGCTTCATGCATTCACCTATATTGATTGAAATTGATAGAGGATTTGCTTTATCTCCAAGTCCTCGTTCCATGTAAAACATTGTTAGTAAATAAAATATGCATGTACTTTAAAATGTGAGACATCATTGTAATCTTCCTACTGAGAAACAACTTTTGTGTTTCCTGTTTGACATTATTTAGAACCTGATTTCAGGTGCTTTAATATTAAATCTTTACTTACACAAAATTATAGAATGGTTTGGATTGGGACCTAAAAGACCATCTTGTTCCCACCCCTATGCCAAGGGCAGGGGCACCTTCCACCTGCTCGAAGCACTGTCCAACCTGGTCTTGAACACTTCCATGGATGGGGCATCCAGTTTCTTCTGGCAGCCTCTGCCAGGGCCTTACCATGCTCACAGGGAAGATTATTATTTTCCTGTCAGCACATTTAATATGAGTCCCATCCTTTCATACTCTGAACTGCTCAGTATAATTTTATGATCCTGAAGGCTGATCTTTAAAGATACAAGTAACAGCTTGCTTTAAAACTTAAAATGCATGGCTTTGTAGATTGGATTTTAGTAGTTACAAATGTCATATCCCAAGTATGAAAGTTACAGAATGTTTTGGCAATTAGAACATTTATTAGGTGAAAAGATGCATTAAAACCAGCATTTATATAGTTCAGCAATGAAAATGTAGAACATTGCTGGCATAATTTCACACCTTTCAGTCTGAACCTGGTGTGTGCTGTTGTGCCCAGCTGGTGTTTCCAGAGGCTGGATTCTTGTTATGGAAACACTGTTTACTCTGACATGTATGAAGTTGGGCCCTGAGACTGCAGATCTTGCCCTCAAATCTAACTTTCTGTACAGAACTAGTGAAAATGCCTCCTCACAGAGCTGGCAGGAACAGAAGTTGGCTGAACAAGGCTTTGTTACTGAAAATATGTGACCTGTGGGTTGTACCTTGTGCTAAATGCTGAAGTCAAAATCCCACAGGCTGGTTTTAAAGCAGAAATACACAACACCCATTATTAAATCAGCCCATCTGCTTGCAATACAATACAGCAATTATGATATAAAGCCCTTTCATTTTAATCCAGGGATTCCAGGCAATGCATAGAAATGCCTCAACTCTTGCAAAAAGCCTTACATAACTCTCAACAAAAGCATTCATTACTGAACTTTTTTTTGTTTAACTGAAACACCAGGAAGTAAGAACTAATAAAGGTGATTAAGGGCAGGTGAGGTCCAGATGAAAGAACAGGTGAATATTACAAAGCAGTTGACAGTATGACAGACCTGGTTGGCAATGAGATACTGCTCAATTGTTTTGATTTGTCCTAGAGTATATCTTTCTGACAGGTGTTGGACATGTCAGATGAGGGAGATTGGTGACAGTCTCTGCATTTAATTGGTCATCATGTCCTACCTTGTTAATGTACAGCCTGATAAGCTGCCTGGCAAGGTTCTTTTTGCATAGTCATTGCTCTTAGTCGCTGTTGAAGAAAGGGTTCAAGTTGTAATGAACACAGAATAAAAAAAAGAAGCTAAAACCCATCCATTTTCTTCAGCACTTTGAAAGGAAGTAAAATCCATGCCTGCTGCTTTAGAAGCATCTTTTGTGATTCGCTTCTTCCCCTGTCACAAGAAATTATGTTTTCCCTGAAAAAGTAACAGTCTTACCAAAGTGTCATACCTCCTCCCCGAGAAGTATTAACAATGAGCTTTGTCTTGTGTTACTGCCTGTTTTCTGCATTGTTTTTGTTACTATTTTTCTTGGTGATGCATAATGTTCTAATACACAGATTAAGACTTAAAATAGTGTTCAGTTCCTCGGGAGATGTTACGGAGTAACTTAAGAGTCAGGTGGTTGGGTCCACTGAAGGGTAGGTTACAGCCTTCCAAAGCTCCAGCTTTTGATCAGTATTAACAATTACCTGGGAGACTTTTCTGCCTAATTCTGTTTTTGCAACAGAGCATGTTCTCTAATATTCCACTAATGTTATACTAAAGAACTGCATCTACAAGCATTCCATTAGAACATATTTTACTCAATCTATGCATTGGATAATGTGAGACATTAGAGAAAGACAATATAAAACTTGAAACATTAGGGGAGGATTAAATATAACATTGGGTTGCAGTAAATAAAAACAAACAACCATTATGCAAGAGTATTTTTATTTTCTGCCTTAAACAAATAAAAGCACATTTCCAATTTGAGGTAAACCATTAGTAGTAGTTCGCAAAGAGTGTAAATGTCTCTAAAAGTAGCAACACAAAGGTTATGACAAGGTCTACATGTGTCTCTAGACCTTACTTAGGTAGTTCATACAGTACCATTTTACACAAGCTCTCTGGCTCAAATAACCTTGCTCTTCATTGGAAGGCCCAGTGCAACCAAAAGAAAATGCCAGGACAGTGTTGGGACTGAAGGAAAGTCACTTGTTCTCACCACAGATGGTCTCAGGCACTTTTAACATGTTGTGTCATGAAAGCTGCTGTTGTGCAACACACTCTGATTCCGAACACTTTTGCCTAGTTTACACCTTCCCACTCAGATCTCAGTTCATCATTTTGGTCATGTTGCCAAATTGAAACAACCAGACAGCTGGGCCAGAGAAATGAAATAGAGGCAACTACACACTCAGGCACCCTGGATATTCTGCACTAACAGAATCACCTAGACAAGAAACAAGTTTCCAAGTGATCAGCAAATTATTAGTTATCTTAGAATTTATAAGAAGTTTTACAGAAGTCTTTTGGATTATGAACATTTACATTTTTCCTTGGTCATATCCATTTACTCAGCCCTCTCTGGTAGGAGGCAGGTCACTTAGAAAAAACTTAGTAATTAAGCATAGAGGTGAGCCAAGAGAGCAAATAAGTAAAATGCAACTCAAAGGTCAGGTCCACAGGTCCATTGCTAGTTATGCACGAGATTGTGCCATTTCATGTAATGGCCACATTCCAAACCAGCAAAGGCCTCAACACAGCAACAGCTTATGCTGTTTTATTTTGTACAGGAAACTTGTGTAAGTTACATTGACCAGTAACATTTTTCTGCTAGCAAAAGGTGCATGTACAAGAGCACTTGTTAACCATGCCATACCAGCAACTTTCTGGTTTTTAGGCCTAGGAATCAAGAGAAGTTGATCTTCCGTGTACCTTGAGGGATGCCTAGTTCCACTCACTATCTAAACTTTTGTAACACTATAGGTGTGCTTTAAAAGTGAACAAAGAGTATCAGTGTATGCAGAATTATGCACGTTGAATACATCAAGTATTCATCAGTCCTTATGAAGTACCTAAAAGTGATTTAACCTCTTAAAAATTCTTGATCTTTTTTAAAAGCAGTTAGTGTTTCACCTGTAAGTCGCTAATGCAACTCCTTGAAAGCCAAATTATCTTACATAATATTGAATTACATTGCACAAAAAATTAGTATGATGCTTTGTGGACAAACAAAATATAGTCCCTTTTCTAAAGGAATTACAACCCAGGGGCCAGATCCTGCAGAAACTAACATAATAGAAGATTTAGTGGTGTTTGTGTTGCATGTGAAGTTATTCATGTGCTTGTGTGCACAGCGCTAGGTTGGTAATGAAAAACTTGATTTTGATCTACTCTGCACTAAATGGTGATAGCAGAAAAATAGTCCTTTATTGCCAAAATTGCAGTTTAATTTTGCACAGACATTTGTCATGCATACTTCTTATTATGTGAGTTTAAAGGAAGACAGATCAGAGACCTTCAGAAGTCTCCCAGTGAATTTGAAAAGGAAACCTTCTAAAAGAAACAATTCACTGTAACTCTGGACCTTTTGTAAGCCTTGCTGCTGCTGCACCTTGTGAAACGGAAGTGGAATGTTACAAATGGTCCTCCATGATTCAAAAATAGATTGTTCCTCACTGCAATATCTACTCTTTCTTTGCATCCTGGGCATCTTTTTCCTCTTCATCAGAGTACACTGTGGGTTCCTCCCCCTCCTTCAGCAGCTTACCAACGTGATGATACTTAACTGGAAAAAAAAAACCAACAACAAGTAAGTATTCTGCCCTGAAGAGACACCTTTTTAAACTCGTGTGACTGTTTTCTGAATGAACAGGATGGCTGTATTTTACTCAAACAGCTCTGAGTGACTTGATCCTAACACTGGGGTACAGGAGAAAAGCTAAAATCAACTACTACCTGAACTACTATTAATGTTGTAGTAAGAATCATGTGAAGTGAATGTAACTATAACTCTCATTCTATTACCTAAACAAAAAGATGAATGAACACAAACTGAGGACTCACCCAGCCAAAGAAACAGAATCCTGGATTAGATTATTTCTCTTGCCAATGTCAAAGCTGGTTTTTCAAGCAGTGGCATTGTTAGAGTATTTACATCATCAAATAAACATGCACATACCTATGTGCACACATGTACACAACTTTGAAGGGGTTTTATTTTTTGTAATGTGTATTGAAAATATTCAATAGGACAGAAGGGAGATCCTTCCTCCCAAAGATAAAGATGGATCTGTTATCGGATTATGTGATTAAGCCTCTGATTTATTTTATATCTCCTTTTGAGCATGTAAAAATGCCACAATCATATGCATGTAAGGCCTGAGAGCTATACTATGTTGCCTATCTGTCACCTTCAACAAAGCAAAAGAAGCCCCTGCTTACAGGTATTTCAGACTAGCAATGTTATAACAATCTAAAGCAACTAATTGACATATTGAATAGAAACACAATAATAAAAGAGTGGAGTGCACTGTCAGTCCTAATGCTCAACACTTGTAAAGGTATATTTTAACACTAGTTCAAGTCAGATATTTGGGAGCATAGTTCTGGTTTCTGTGACAAGCTTGTTAGCATAATAAAACAACCATTCAGTGTGGCACGATTAACAGTCTTAATTAAAACAGGAAGAGGGCCAAAATAGTAGGGGCACATCAGGTCAGGACTGAGACTTCTAATGACATGTGGAGGAAAACTCCACATTGTAGCTAGTTATATTAAATCTTTCAACACTAGATTTAAAAATAAAACACACTGGATTTCCACTATACTAGTTATTGGTGTATGCCATTTCCATCACATATATATGATGCTTCCAGCTGGTTACAGCCTTTTTAACCATTGCTTCTCCTATTACCAGTTATCTATTTCTTTGTAAATAGGTTTAAAATTGCTTACAAGTGAACTGTGACTCCCAGTCCCTCAAGGTCTCTTGCTGTGTAGCGTTGAGATCAGAGAGGTCATCATACGTATCCCTCAGTGCCTCCTTATCCAGGCAGAAAGTGGCAAGACCTCGGGATGCATCTCTTCCAGCAAAAATCCCGTATGGACCCTCTTTAAGATAAAAACATAAGCAGCATTATTGCAGAGGTAATGGATGCTATTGGATCAGAGTCCCCAAACTAAAACAGACGATGAGTTTCTACCATGACCTGTGTGTCTGATGCCTCAAGCTTCTGAAATGCTTTTAAGTTTTATTCTGATTGGTAAAAAGGGAAAACAGAAGAAGAGGACAAGAAATAGAACCATGGAGAAAGATACTGAGTTTGCTGAAACATGAGGGCAATGAACCACCCAATGGTGCATGGCACATATAAACAGGGTAAGGATAAGCACACAAGCTGGGAAGCACATCCTTAGAATAAGGAACAGAGGAAGGATTTGTATGTCTGGGGTGAAATGAAAGTTTTCTTAAAGATGCTCCTGACTTAAGGAGAGGAAAGGATGGCTTGACAGAAAATAAAGTGGAGCAACTAGAAATTATCAAGTTAGAGGAAACATCTGTTAAAACTTTCAAAATGCAAGATGAACTCAAATTATCAAAACATGCAACTCACAGCAGATTAGAGATATCAAGACAAACTCTTGCTAAACTTCATTAATTATTAACTTGCATGACAAGCTAAAAATTGAGACATTGCATGTTCAACTAGACATTTAAAGTTCTTCTGAAGGGAGCTTAAAGAAGTTAGATGTGAAATCTGGTTACTGTCCAGCACATGCCATCTTCCACAATGTGCTTTTTCCTAAGTTAATAAAAAGAATCCTACTTTTCCATTAACATGAAAATCAAACAGCAGACACTGTGGTGAACCATTCAGCAATTACCAAAGTATATGCAACAGGCAGCTTTTACTGTCATCAAGGAAGGCAGCATCCACAGCTTGGATCTTATGTTAAGAGGGTTTTAGTTTGCACAAATACAAAACTGCACATCTTACTCAGCAGTATATGTCATCCTGACTGCTGCAGAATGCAGTTACAGTCTGGCATCATTCAGTGTCAGTCTCGTCTATGTTTGGCCCAAAAGTAGTAACTGATAACGCTTCTTAAAAACACGGTGTCTCCTGCACTATTCTCCTTGCCTCTAAGTAGCACTGGCAGCTCACTACTGCAGCTGCCAGGCTGTCTGGACAGCTCAAGAGTGGTTATGCCAGACAGATCCTGGTACAAATCTGCAAGCCTCAGTGAGCCGTTTTAACAGGCAGCCTCTGATAAAAATAAAACCCCATGCCCTCGTGGAGGTGATTAAACTCTTTACCTGCATGCACACACTCCTACCCACCCCATCGCTGGCTGCTCTAAGCATAGGTTATTCAATCTGCACGTTTGAACTATGCTCCTGGTAGAAAGCTGGTTTAATCTAAATTGCCAGGTATTTAGTATAAATATTACGCAATAGAGTGATATCCACTAAAAGTTGGGAATGGAATGTCAACACTGAGAACACTTTGCTGCTTGGCATCAGGCAAAGGCACCCCAGGCCGACAAAGCCGCCCAGCCCCTTACGGTACGTGTAGCCTGCCATGGGAAAATACAGAGAATAATGAAGCAACGTAAGCTGGCAAAGCCGGAGTTTCTACAACACCGGGGCCATCCCTGGAGCCCGGGCGGCAGCAGTCACCCTGCCCGCCGGCTCACCGGCACTTCCCGCACTGCTGCAAGCCAGCCGAGCTCTTTCCAAACCTCCATGGCCGGGATGGCGTCAGGAAGACTGATCCCCGGCGAGGGAAGGCGCTCCCGGCCGGCACCGGCACCGGCACCGGCACCGGCACCGGCACCCCCCCCCCGCGCTGCCCCGGCCGCCGGCCCCGGGCACAGCCGCCCCGCCCGCCCCGGCCCTCACCCGGCCCGTAGAACTTCCTGGCGCGGGTCACGTCGAAGACTTTGCCGTTGACGGCCATGAGGATGCGCGGGTCGCTCACGCCGTCGAAGGGCCGCAGCTGCTCCAGCGTGAAGTCGCGGCGCTTCATCTTGGGCAGCGGCGGCGGGTCCGCCTCTCCCGCGGGCGCCGCGGGCCGCTCGCCCCGCAGGATCTGGTAGAGCAGGAAGAGGCAGAGGCCCAGCAGGCTCAGGTTGAGCGGGGAGCCCACGATCTCCAGCAGCAGCCCGCCGCCCTCGCCCGCCGCCGCCTCCTCGCCGGCCACCGCCACCTCCTCGCCGGCCATGGCGCTGGGCTGTGCCGTGCCGCGGCTCTGAGGCTCTGAGCGGAGCGGCGGGACGGAGAGCAGGCGGCCGGCGGGGCGGACCGAGGGGCGGCGGCGGCGGCAGGAAGGGCGGGCCGCGGGGCGGTGGCGGGCCGAGGCGCGGGCGCAGGGCCGCCCCCAGGCTGGGCGGGCTCGGCCGCCGCTGCGCCAGGGGTGGTGCCGGCAGCGAGTGCACGGCGGAGCGGCAGGCGGCCGGGTCGGGCCAGGCCCTGCGGCGGCTCCAGGGCACACGGTTCCACTGAAATTCCGAGAAAAATAACCTCGGGGTGGCGTTAGAGCCGTGTCAGAGCTGCCGCGCTGGGCCGTGCAGCCAGCCGGGCCCTGCTCCGTGGTGCCAGGCAGAAAGACAAGAGGCAGCGGGCAGAAACTGATGCGCAGCAAGTTCCTCCTGAACAGGAGGCAGAACTTCTGTACCGTGCGGTGACTGAACAGTGGAACAGATTGTGCTGAGGGTTCGGGGGGGAGATCCAAGGACCATCTGGATGCAATCCTGTGCCATGTGCTCTGGGGTGACCCTGCTTAGGAGGGGTGTTAGACCAGATGACCCTCTGTGGTCCCTTCCCAGCTGACCCAGTCTGTGATTCCCTACACTCGCTCCAGCTGTGCCAGCACACATCTTCACTTTCTTGGCAGGGCAGTGACTTTTCAGAGTGCTCTCTAGAAATGTTGTCAAACCAAACAGGGGGAAAAGGGAGGAAATTACCAAATATCTGGGTTTTCCTGAGTCAGATACTACCTCCAGGCCCCACAAATTACAGAAGCTGCAACCACAATGTACGAATAGAATATGAAAAGAAAACTGTCCTGTCACAGATTTCTGTATTCAGATTTCTTTTCAATGGAGGTTTTGGTGAATTAAAACTTAAGCTGAAGGAAGTACAGTACACTACAGATGTATCTAATTGGTATGGTGTTCAGATGGTGGAGCCAATGGAGCCCTGAATACAGGCAGAATACCACTGGTGTCATGTGCTCCTTGGTATCAAGTGTGAGAAAGCAGAAGGGATATTTTGGGTCTGAGTAGTTGTCTCTGCAAATTGTGTCCTTCCAAAAGGACACAAACTAATGCCCTGCCAGAGTATCATCATTCCCTCTACACAAGTCAGTACCTCAGGGTACACCTAGAGAAGAAATGCAGTGTACCAGCCTTGATCACAGAATCATTACGGCTGGAAAAGACCTCTGAGATCACTGAGTCCAGCTGTTGACCTGATCTTGCATTATAGCTTAGCAGGAGGTTCGTATCACTGCTTCAGGGCAAGCAGGCAGCTTGTACTGAACCTAGCACTGGGACATGAGGTTATAGAAAATTGAAAGAAGTGCCTTTCGTTTACATTCTAATTTTCAGTGTTAGGAAAATTTTTAACTCAGTGGGTCACTGGAAATATGGATAAAGTTTTGCCTTTTGAGATACACGCAAGGACTTTGAATACTAAGATGTTTAAACACATTGATTCTTGAGAGGGAGGGTGTTTGGTTCCACCTGCTGTCTCCTTTGAGAAGCTCCTTGTTTTATTGATCAGCACTTGAACTCTGATCTCCCCTTTCACGGTATACACTGACTTTTGCTTCCACCTGCTGTGTAACTTGAAAAACTGCTTGTTTCATTGATCTGATAACTGAGATTTGTACTTGTTAATAAAGTAGCTCTGCATTTTCACCCTAGAGAAATCTCTGAAACTTCAGAATTATTCAAACTGGGAGCTGTATTACCTAGTTAATTCTGCTTAGTGAAGATATGACTTCATTGTGTTGATATTACATTGCAGAGGAATAGATGTAGAAAAAAGCAGAAACTTGGAGGGATATTTTACATTTTGTTCAACAGTGAGGAAAAAACCCCATGACTCCAAAACAACCCCAACCCTGAATTTGACCTTGAACCAGACACTAAGGCAGGAAAAAGGAAAGTTTGTTTATGACTAGTATCCAAGAGAAACCATCCAAGAACAGTTCATTCTTAGATAAAGAAGGGCCAGGAAACATTGCCAGGATTGATAGAATCTCAAGTTATCTGCCACACGAGCACTGGTACTGGAAGTTACAGTGGCCCAGCTTTCAGCTCTCTTTTTAATCTTACAGCATATAAAAATATTCATATGCCTTAGGATGCTTCTTAAGCAAAAAATAAGAACAGATATTTAGAAATAAATGGGTATGAATAAAATTATAATACATCAGTCAGAAATATCTAAATTCATGAACCCTTTGTCATTTATTTCCCTCTAGCTAGCCTACTTGGCAATTCCTTTAAACAGAACTGAGGTTCTAGTCAGGGGGGAGTTGGCCCCAGCTTTAGTTAAACACCACAGACATCAACTGTGCTCCCACACAGGTTTGCTTCTCCATTTTATAGACAACAATAGCTTTCTCCTTGAAACTATTCTGTTAACATCTATGAGATAGGTTGATAAAGCAGTTCTAGTATAATGCTCTCTTCTTATTAATTGAAGAAAACACTGGAACTCAGACAACTTTCATATCCTGGCAAATCAGGATTTAAAACTGTTCAAACAGTTTTAAAATACTCCTACTTGTATATTTTAATAAGTAGCGTAAATCTATTAGAGATGAAGTAAAATTAGCTCTACTACACCTCATCATTCTTCTTACTGCTCTATATCCACTTTCTATCTTGTCTGGTAGATTTAATGCACCTTTTAGAGCATATTTAATGATTCTAAACAAAGTGTGCTTTGCCTGGGTTCCCCATGATACCATTGTTGCCCAGCTGGTTTTGGGCCTCACGTTCTCTCATTGTTCCTTTGGAAGCCTTTCACAGGAATTCCTTTCTCTGACCTACCTGATTGACCGTTTTAATTTAAACTAAGACTGCAAGTTTGCAAAGATGCCAGTGCCTCAGTCATGTCGAATAGGACTGACAGTCATTTTGACAAGAAAGTTTGCTTGGTCAGTATGTACAGCAACTTCACTAGGAAGTTTTGGAGCTGTCTTTTAATTGTAGATGAAAATCCAGGTGTGAAGTCTCAGTATTGTCTCCTTTTTTTTTGAAAGGCAGCAGATGTCAAAACCAAGCTGCAAAAGCTGCAGATACTTCTGGAAGAGGCGAGGAAAAAAACCCAACAACAATTCACATGTGATTCTTGCTGTGTAAGGGTCTCAGTGTCCCTAGGAAGCACATTCATTGACACTGAGAGAGTAAATACAGTCCATGACTTCCTGAAAATAACAACTTGGATTTCCTTACAGGTCTAATGAGCCAGAAGGATTTTATATATCAGAAATAAATGGATGATGTGAAGGAAAATTGATGCATTCCCACATCAAGTCAAACCAATAGACTAACCAATAGTTAGAGGGAGTAGGAAATGTTATCTCTGCTCCATTAGTGTTGGGTATGGAAATGCTATTCATGGCTTGTGCACATGTTCTTCACAAGGACTGATTTTTACTTATACTGGAGACACTCACTTTGCATTTTGGACGACGTGAGCAATCTTCCCTGGTGTCACTGTATCCCTGAAGTAAGGACTGTTACTTCTGTGCCAGTGTGATACAATGGCAGTTCTGCTACAGAGCAGATCAGTCTGTTTTAACGGGAACTGGCAACCAACTTCAACATTAATAGATTCACAGGTTAGAATAAGGGAGTTATCAATAAACTGTGTGTTTTCCCAGGTGTAACCTTGCAACATTTTAGTTGCAGAAATGCAATAAGATGGATGGATTCTCATCTCAGTTTATTTAGCTGAGATCAGTTCAGTCACAGAACTTGCTTTGATACCAACTAAGACACTTCACAGTGATCCAGTAGAATCCAGTTTTCAATATGCTAAGGAAGCACTGAGTTAATTTCCCAGCCGGATGCATTTCCATCTGTTCTAGTTATACAATGTCCTCAATGGGAAAATCTTTCAGACCCTCACAGTAATCCCACAGCCTGAGCGACGTTACCTGAATCGTGTTGCTGAGGAGATGCCTCACACCTGCCTTGAGCTCTCCAGGCAATGTGCTGAGTGCTGACTTAGGGCACGCTGAATGCTTTCCCAAGCCATTGTGTCTGAGGAGCTGGGCCCCAGAACTGTCCCTACCATCACATGAAGCTGAGTCAGGGCAGGTTTAGGTTAGATACCAGGAAAAGGTTTTTCACCCAGAGGGTGGTTGGGCACTGGAACAGGCTCTCCAAGGAAGTGGTCACAACACCAAGCCTGTCTGAGCTCAGGGAGTGTTTGGACAATGCTCTCAGACACGATGCATTTCTTGGGGTGTCTTGTGCAGGGCCAGGATTTGGACCCAATGATTCTGCTGGGTCCCTTCCAACTCAGCATATTCTATGATTCTGTGATGATGGCATGGCCATGCCTTCACAGCTAAATTGTTACAGGTTTCTCAGGATGGAGTCGGTGAGATTCCATGGAAAACAAACCAGCAGGAAGCCTTGGAGGTAGCAGGGACTTCCCACGCCGCAAAAGCGTGAAAAAGAGCCAAAATTCCTGCAGTGTCAAACCCAGTTTTGTGCAAGGCGCTCTCCCAGGCCACGCGCGGAGGCAGGGTGTCCCGGCGGTGGTGGCCCCGGGCTGAGCCGCCCTCCCGCGGGGTGTCGGTGCTCCCACGGAGCGGGAGGTGGGGCCGCTGCCCGGTGCCCGCTGGGCGGTGGCGGCGGGCGGGGCCGCCCGGGGCGGCGGGCGCGGAGCGGCGCGGCGCGGGGCGCGGGCGGCGGCGGTGAGTGGCGCGGGGCCGGGGAGCGGGCACCGGGCAGGGCGGGCGGGCACCGGGACGGGCACGGCGCCGGTCCCCGGCACGGGAAGGGCTCCAGCCCGGCCGGCCCCTGGCCGCACCGGGAGCTCCTCGGGCGGGCGCTGCACACGCGGAGCCCCGGCTGGCGCGGCGCTGGGATAGCGCTGGCCGGTGTTCCGCGGCGGCGGCGAGCGGCTGAGCTTTCCGTGAGACACTCTTTGTTCCAACGCTCTATTCTCTGCTCCGTGCGGCTGCGAACGGAGGGGCTGACGGGCTACATGGGCATCCTCATCCCGAACTTACAGGCTTGCAGTCTTCCGGTGTCGGACCTCTACATTTTATGCTCCAAAACAGGTTTTTACCCTGTGTTAGGTAGCCGGAGTAGTTCTGGTTGTTACTTGCATTGTTAGTAGAATTGCTGGCATTGGTGGCTGTCTCCCCGGTGTGAGGTCTTAACACTGGTGTGGGGACTGGGAGAATCCATGTGAGTTCAGAGCTTCTGTGCAGGAGTGACGTGAGAGAAATAGTCGGGTCTTGTAAAGGGTCAGATCCACGAGCTGTTGTAGAATGAAAAGATGTGTCATTTCTTTCATGATTGTTTTGCTGATACTCTTCATTGCTTGATCTTAACCAACAGCTGTATGCAGGAGTAAAGCCTTAATCACGTAACAACTTTGGTGAATTTCCTATGATAACTATGCTTGTACAAGTCAGAGTGGCTTATGTAAGGACAAGTGCTTTCATCCAGGTGACAAGCTGCAGACAGAGAACAGGCACAAAATATCCAAGAACCCCGGCAAACCACCTCCAGTCTTTTCCATTGTCTAGTTCAACTCCTCTCTTGAAAATGCCATTCAAAGCGACCCTTTTCCCTTCCAGCCCTTGTGCTGTGTCCTTGCGCCACATCCTGTGGAGAGCTCTCTGAGTGGACTGCCCTGCCTAGATCCATGTAGTCAGCAGAGCTGGTCTGATGCATATTTGGATGGGGTTTTACTCATTTCAGACCTGGTGCAGCAGACTGGAGAAATTAAGAGTTAGCCTGGTACACACATTCTGATCTGCTTGGGATTAGAGTCACTGTGGATCTTTTACACTTTGTGCTGTCTTTCTGGTATTTGACAGAAACTGAAAGCGGTTACAGGTAATTTGAAAGGTACAGTTAGGAACCTTTAAAAGAGAAAGGCATTGGTGGCGTTATCTTTTATTAACATTTTAATGAATGTTAGTTTTCTCTTTCTTTTTCTCTCACACAATATAACAGATGATAATTAGGACTCCAACACCATTGCACATGGATTTTAAGATCAGAAATGCAAATATGTATTTGTCTTGCTGTAATACTTCAAATACAATGAAAAATTAATCCCGTGATTTCATAGGCATGGAATAACTTTTGGCACTGTTTGCTCTATTGGATGTTTATAGTTTGGAGTTCTAGTTACATAATATATGGACCAGCACATTGGTAGTGCTTCAGGCCAATTCCTGAACAATATTGTACCAGAAAATTTACATTGACTTAGTGAAATTGCTCATCTGTTTCCAAAGGATGTCAGTAGATGTCTTACCACAAGATGAACACAGCTACACTTCTCCAGACTGAGCTCCTATATAATCATAAGAAAATGCAGCCCTATCACACTGATAATGTGAGGTTTGCAATGATTCCAGAAATGTCCAGTCCAATGTAGAATTTTGGTCCATATCTGCAAAAACAAAAGTTGACTCAGTTCTCACTGTAGTATAAGAAAGTGCAAAGCACTTTTTCTTACCTTGGACTTGACTTGACTCAAGTTTAGAATATGTTTAGATATGTGCATTTATTTATGTATATAAATGTTTTTTATAATGTGCACACCCAAATTACTTGGATGTTATATGAACCAAAAGTAAGCTCCTCCATATTTTCAGATCACTGTGAGTTGGAAGACTTTTCCATGTGAGCTGTTCACTTATGTTTCTGTCAAAGATTTGATGGAAGTTTTCTGAAAATGAAATGTACCTGACACAGAGATGGAGACATGCCCAGTGCAGATTTGATGATTCAAAACTCTTTGTCCTTTGGAACCCACAGTACAGTTTTTTTTGGTGTATTCAGACATTTGGGAAGTAGATCCCCTTTTAAACTTATATTTAGGTTTTATGGGAGCAATTAAGTGCAGACTTAACTGTCCAAAGTTAAATTTTATCACTTAAGAAATTTTGCTGGCACTGGCTTCTATTTTAAAGTTAATATTTCTTTCCACTTACAATGTTTCTTAATTTACCAGTCAAGGAATTTGCTTCAGACAAATGCACAGCTATGTTTTCTTTCACCAGAAGAAGATGTATGGCAGTCAGAGAAGAATCAAGAAGTTGTATTTGGTCCAAAGACTTGCTTGATACATCATTTATTTAAATTCTAAATAAATTTATTTAGAGATCAGTGCTTACTTAGAATATTTCACAAGAAAGCAGTAGCTGCAAGTGCAAATTTTGTGATCTTTCATAAGCATTAAGAAAAGGGCTAAGATGTTACTCAATTTTGAGCAGCTGTGAAAATGGGCACTCGGGGAACAGTACTTTGTATATGTGGGAGTCTAATACCAACAAACACATCTTTAGTTGTTCCTGCTTAATCTCTGCTCAAATCCACTACAACTTTGACTGGAATGCTTCCTGTATCTGAAACTGTTGAAGTGTGTTAGATGCTCATTCATAGGTATTTGTTGATTTATATGAACTCTCTCTATAAATGAAAAGAAAGTACACATGGTATATTAAACTGGGGAGCTGATTTTTTTTTCCCTGAGGATTTTCAGTAATCCTTATGTTTGTACTGTGGACAGTGTGCGTGGTGTGGTTGGTCTCAATATCTTTAGTTATGTAACATAAACATCAAGCTGTGCTGTAAGTCAAACAGGGGACAAAGCAGCATGACTGCAGTCTCTGTGGCACATCAGACTGCAAGCCGGCGCTATGATCTGAAGAGCTGAATTCAGTGGAAAGGCTGTCACTGATTTTAATGAGCTCTGGGTATGGCCCAAGCTCAAGAATCGGTGGCTTGGCTTTATTGGAATGTCACCAGCATCATGTTGAGTCATGCGTGCACAGATACATATACATCCTCTTCAAGTTTAAAATAGCTTTCAAAAGGAGTGCCAGTGCCACAAGCATAGATGCCATTTGTATTTCATCATTTTCTTCTGAATGAATTCAAGCACATTGCATGAGATTTCGGTACTTGACACTGGGTTTAGTGGAAATGCAGTTCTCATCATTCCATCAGCTGAGTTTCTATGCCAATTCTTCTGTCTGTTTAAGTTCAATCTATTGTGTAGTTTAAACATAAATAGATTTCTCTCCATTTGGAGAGGTTTATCTCCATATCTTCAGCTGACAGCTTGTATGTGTAATGGAAAGGAGTGCTGCAGGTCAGAACTTGAAACCACCTCTTTGGCGAGCAGCAGACACTGAGATTTGCAGCTGATGTTATTAACAAGGATTGTTTTAACTACTGTTCGTCCCTGACTCCTGCTGACTATTGCAATTCACCCCTAAAATCTCGTAAGATCTCGTCAGGTTGTAGCTCACACAGCCAAGTGATCACGCAAGACTCTGAACATTATTACTCTCAGCAACCTAAACTGCAGCAGAACTGTCAAAATGTATACTCAGCCATAAAGCTTGAAAGCAGGATCTTTAATGAAAATTTTCCAAAATCTTTTGCTCTTCACTTGTAAATAGATTAAGAAAGGCCTTATTTACAGATGCATAAAGAATTAATATAAAAAATATTTTTGCACTTTGAAAGAGACATAGCATGCAGCACATCAAAGTAAATTTCAACACCACAATGCAATCTGTTTGTGTGCTCTTATGGGTTCAAGTGCAGCACAATGAACAGAAGAACATGAGACTTTATACACTTGTTAACTACCAGCATGTACTTCTTTGAACACTTATTTTTTATTACATATTTTCTTTTTGGAATCTATCACCTGTACATTATCACTGTGTTGCTGCTGAAGATTATGTGCTGATAGAGGAGTGAATTTAATGACTTGAACTCCTAAAGCTGTGGGTTCTGCAATAATTAAAAGTGATATCTTGTTGTAGAAGAAAATACATTAAAGTGTTAAGGTTCTTACAATAAATCAGCTTAAAGCAAGAAATCTGAGCCAAAGAAAGACTATAATTTATCTCACTTCTTGCCTTAGTTGGTTTGTCACGCTTCTAGGCTATGCAAAAGGTTTTATATTATCTTTTTAATTCATAGCAATGTAAAATCATGTTAAGTAGGGGAAAGAGAAAAGAAATGAGCAAACCAGCCATTATTATTGTGATGAGTCTGAAGAAACTATGTTATATCAGTATCACCACAGTTTTTGTGGATTGGATAGAGGGAAAAAAGGAACACAAGCAATTTACTCACTCTTGATTCCAGTGATCACATTTCTTTTGCTGTGCTGGTCCTCAGACTATGGCCACTGCATCTCCTCTTCATTCTGCAGTTATATCAGGGTTAAAAACAGCTGTAGAGTGTGATTTAGATTTTATTCTAGCCAACATTACTCAGCATCAGCACAATCACATCCTTATTCCTCCAAAGGAAACGTATTTCGGATTTTGTACATTTGTATGGTGTATGGGACTCTTCAGAGATAAGGTAAACTCCATGGTAAAGCAGAAAGATACTAAACCAATGGACCTAAGTTTGACATGGCTCTTAACTGCAGCTTTTTTGGATACCACTGATCCTGGGATGATAGCTGATTCACCCATCAGCTCAGTGAATAGCATAGAGTGTGTGCCAGGCTCTGTGGTTGGGAAGGACCAAGCAGAGATTCAGTTTAAGCATGTGATGATGTGACTTAGTGACACAAAACTGTGGTTTATTCCACAGTTTTAGGTAAAATTCTTCTGCAATTATCTTATTTCCTGCCTCTGGATATGTATTAGATATTTTCCATTCCCATTACGGTGGGAACAGCTCCAGCATATTTAAGAGACAATTGAGGGCCCACTGGGATATTTAAAGATTGCCAGAACTTGAATCTGAGTAATGTGTTAGGCTGCTGTGTAAGGACTGTGATGTGCTATGGGTCTGCTCTGGTGAAATTGGCTCAGCATGAGGTATTTTTTATTATGTGATGATTTTAAAACTCTCGACATGCAGGGCCAAATCATGTTGCACAGTCACTGATTTCTAATTTAACTCAGCATTTTGATGCCAGTGCTCCTGTAAGAGTTCCCACGGCTGAAGCCTGGCTGGTGAACTTAAAGTTATCTTGGATATTTATAGGGGGCCTATTCCTGTAGGGTCTTTCTGGCTGTCCTTATTGAGCAAGGGAAGATGGGGAAAGACTCTAAAATACAGTTCCAGGCACCAGGAACTTTGGAGTTCAGTTGCAGTTTATGCATTCTGGAACAGTCAGTGAATTACTCGTCCTCAGTTCTCCCCACTGCATCTGCAGCATGGAGTAACATATTCTGAACAGAGGTCTGATATCTCACAGATATCAAGCGGTAGGAATAAATTCATTATTACTCAGTATTTTCACTTGTTTTGCTGATTGTGGAATGAACCAGGTACTGTATTTGTGCCTTTATACAGAGGAAAGGTAGCAAAGAAAACATGGTATTACCACTGCCTACTCATTTGAGTTAAATGTCAAGAGTACGCAGTTCTGACTTTTATTTTTCTGTTTGTTTCCCCTTGGAGCAGTAAAGCCTGCAGGCAGGACATTTTGGGACTTCCCTGCCCTTCTGTGAAGGTTAATGGTCACCTTATCTTTAGCCTTGTGTTTGCAGGCACTGGAGTCAGACAGCCTTTTCCCCAGAGCTGCACTTTTGTGATTTCCCATGTTATTGCTTCAGCTGACAGTCACTGAGATGGTATCTGAGATGACCTTCACTTTTAAATTTTTATTTCAGTTGCAGCTGGAATTCAGGATGTTGATGGTTTTAGGAATGTCATTCCAGATGTGTGAGTCCCTGGTTCTCCTTTTGCTTATACCTGTACAAACAAATCACAAGGAATTCTGTTGAAGAGGTGGGCCTACATTAGTGCAAAACTAATATACATGGGAAGTGATTAAACTTGATTGCTGTTCACAGCACAGGCATTAGTGGCAACGTTGGTCTGATCTGTCTCCAAGGGTGCTTGGCGAGAGTGTTTGAAGGACATTAACTGGATCTGTCCCTAGAGGGGAATTTGGGAAGAATGGGGTGTAGAAAACTCAATTCATTATTCACATCATCTCAGGATATTTGTTTAGACTCAGTAACTGTTACCTCTGATGTTTGACATCTAGACTAGGCACTGGTCCATGTGCCTGTAGCTACATACTGCGTTCTCACATTTCTTTCCAGATGGTCTTGTGTGTTGGTGCCTGCCTGGACACTGAGAAGGAAAAGTTGTGTTGTTGGAACTTAATATTTTTTAACATGGTATTTTCTTAAGTCAGAATGTGCAGAAATAGAGCTCCTTTGTTCAGCTTCAGCACTACACCCCCCAGGACAAAAGAACCACAGTTTCCCAGTATATAAAATATTGACCGTGCTAGTATTTTCACAGGAAATACCAGCTCTTCCACTGTGTCAAAAATAATCTGCTTTTCATTTAGATTCTTTAAAATCTTAGATTTTAGATTTATAGTCCTGGAGGGAAAAAAGCAGAGACGTGAGAGGCAGCACATCCTGGTCTGTGCATACCGGGATGCTGTTACTTATCTAAAAATAAATTACATATTTATATGCAAATAAATCCTTGCAGATTTGTAAAATGTCAAACAAGCAATTCTGTCTCTGGATCTGTATTATTTGTTTGGCAATTGCTATTTTCTGTCACTGAAGTCTGAGGTTACATCTGTGATCCTGTTGCAAATCTAGGGGAAATTACCTTTTGAATGACACATGGCCTGACCTTCATCTCCAGTTAATCCAGGAAGAGTTCACATTTGGCTGTGGGGACACAAAGGATAGATTTAGAGTGCTAGTATTTTTCTGGCCATATTTTAGAATTCAGTAATGCACTGGATACCCCATACTGAAATTTATCTTCACTCCTTCCTCAGAGGTGAAGACTGTGTGAAGGTAAAGAAGTGTGTTTGTGCTGAACTGCAAGAAACAATGAAGACTCAGAATTACCAAACAGTGGAATCAAAGAGATTATATATTGCTGATTTCTTTGAAATGTTCTTATTGTTGAAGGAGATTGTGGGAAGTCAGTCCTCTAACAGGGAATGACAACAACAAAAATCCCCCAAATCCCACACAAAGTGTGAAAATACACATAATTAGAGCAACATAGAGTAATTAGACTCAAGAGCAAGTGTCATGGCAAATTCTTCTGGTATGAAGAATTTATTAATGCATATATAAATAAATGCATGAATAGAAAGCAGATAATAGTGCATAGTTGGATGCCTTTGACTATACTCTCTACTTTCAGTTTCAGAGATAGGCTTTGACCCTCATTTTCCTCCTAATATTAATCACAGATGGATGTATAAACTCTGCAAGGCAGAAATCCTCTTATCTTCACTTCTTTGTTGTCTGCAGACTACTGTGTTTGATTCTAACCCTGTTTGTTTAAAGCTCTGATAATGCAGCTTTTATCAGTGATGTGTGTTTAGTTGCTTCTTTAGAATTGAATGGTTTTCACAGAAAATTTCTAAGCCTGGCCAATTTGCCAGCCTGGGAATTTCACTTGTAAGAAAGCTGCCCCCATTTCTGCTTCAGCAAAGTATTTCCTGAGAGTCACATTTATGTTGGCACACACTTGCAAAGTGTTGCTAGGGGTACAAATGCAACATGCATGTAAAGAATACACAGAATCTTCATGACAGAAAATCCCAGTGCTCAGGGATCAGTATATGATGGCTCACCCTGTCACAATGTGACATCTGCCTTGTTAAGGAGTCAGTCCAGAGACACCAAAATATACAGGAGATCTGAAATGCTACGGTCTATCAGTTTGGTGTAGGATTTTAACTCCTACCTCTGCATTTGTTTAGTGAAAAACTTTTGTCCCTTTCTGAAAATGTAAAGAAGACACCGCTGTTCAAACACAGTTTGTGAAACAAGGGATTTCCTAACTGAATGACATCTGGTCCCTTCCTGCTGCTGTGCACTGTGTCCTGGTTCAGAATTGCTGGTTGTGTGTGTAGCTCTCTACACCTCTGCTCTCAGGCTGCTGGCATGTACCCTAGGTATTTGTAATAGGTGTATATTTGAGTTTCCTCCACTGGATTAGTAGTTGCTGTTGGTTACTTATGTTGAGGAGACCTTTTTCTCAATGACCCAAGCGACAGTGCCTGTGAAACTAACAGCTTGATGATTTTAGGAGCTGTATTTTGGTGCAAGGATTTCTCAATGGTTGGGTGGCTGGACCTTGCTCAGACTTGCCTGCCTCGTTCCCTTTGGAGAAATTCAGAAGCTTGTTGGGAAGTTTACCAGGCGCTGGGAGCTCTGCTGTGGTACCACTGTGGGAGGGCAGGTTGTCCCTGGGACTGCTTGTTCTCCCTGCAGGGGAAGTGAGGCAGAGTTGGATGTGCAGTGATTTGGATGTGCAATGTTGGGCTGTTGAGGGAAAGCAGTGACACTGAGTTTGAAGAACAGACTGAAGAAAGACATAATTTTCAAATGAAAGTAGGCCTAGACTGGGCTATTTCAATCAAGCCAAGCCACAAACATTAGAGGAAATCCAGATCTGATTGAAGTTTCAGGTGTTTAAACTTGCTGTCTTCCCTATCTTTGAAGAACCACCCTTCCTTTGCCAAAGTCTGTGGTTACTTGGTGTTCATCTACCTCCCAGCTCAAAACAGCTTCAATTAATTAACTGGCAGGAGAGCAGCCCATCCACTTTAGCCCTTGACAAGTGAGGAGCAAATGTCAGCACAGCAATTGTCTGGCTGCCAGAGCAGGGTACAGCACATACCTGCTTGCACTGCTTTGCCTGTGGACACAGAGCCATGATGTTTATCAACATCTAAGATTTCAGAGCTGTACCCAAAAAGCTCAGTGTGTAGCCATTTGAGGCTGTGCTAGTGATAAAAAGGCAGCACAGTGGATAATAAATCTAGTATGAAGTGCCTTGGAGAGTGATATGAAGATAGAGAATCAAAAAGTATTAAATCCTGAGGTGGGGTAATTATTTTTAATGACTGTTTACTAGTCTGTGCTTCTTGGAAAGTAAGGGGGTTTGAGATGGTGCAATGTGTGTTGCTAAACTGCCAGTTGCTGTGAACAGGACTGTGTTTGACCTAAATGGAAGCCAAAGGATGAAGTTTTGCATTTTCAGGTAAGTAACTTCAAGACAAAAAATGCATGAAAGAAAAAAACAATATTGAAAGGAAGCATATTCTGAAGGCAAACCATCTGAGGAGGTTTGGAGACAGGAAATCTGCTTTAAGTTAGCAAAAACCCTGATTTTTTGAATCAGGAGTTGTGAGCTGTGTTCTATACCAGTTAAAGTGATTAAGTTCTTCCAAAGCCATCAGGATTGCACCCTTCCACTGGCTTTAGGGACTGTGCCTTCCCACTGGAAGGCCATTTGATCTTTCTTGCATGTAGTGTAAGTGTGAATTTCTCATGAGGTTTCCTTCATTTCTCACTGTAGTATAATGTTTCTGTTGGCAGCTTTTTTCTGAACTAAATGCCAGGCAGATTTCAGAAGCAGTCCTACATCCAAGGTTTTGTGCATTAAGCCAGTCAGAAGGTTTCTTCAGTAATATCCAGGAATTCCTTCCTGGTGTTTGTTGCCCAATAACTGAAGCCTTGATTTTGCATTTTTTTTTCCTGTGGGCTTTCTCTGATGGATGGAGATTACTGCTCTCTAGTGATCCTTTTTCTGCTGGGATTAGGAGTTCAGCATGAAGTCATCATGACAAGTGCAGCAGTTCACAACAACAGTGAAACCCGTTTGGGTAAAATTTCAACTAGTGCTACTGTATTTTTGCTTCTTTGTCTTTTCCCAAGAGACAGGAAATGTATTGTATCTGCTTGAGGTCAGCTTTGATTTTGCAAATGCAAATGCACTCTGTGGATGGCATTGAAGTTGACTTCTTGTAGAGGCTTTTGCTTTCCAGCTAAGTGGGAAACTAGACTGGAGTATGATTTGTTTCCTGTTTGTGATCTCCCTTGCACTTGTTGTCATCTATTATTTGTGTCACAGCTTTCCTTTGTGTAGGGGCCTTTATGGAAAATTGAGAAATGGAGCTGTCCATTCACAGGTTTCAAACTTCTGCATCGTTAGAAAACTGCTATAGCTGAGCCACTTATGGGACTCCTCACCAGAGTTCCATTTCTCAAACTATGTCTCTCCTGTGAGAAAGGTATTAAAATAAAGTATTTTTTCCAAGCATTTGAGAAGAACTTTTCCACTGTAAATCTGGTAGTGCTACTAAATGTCTTTAAAAAACTCGTATAAAAATACTTACTAATACTCCCTCCTACTGGCTTGCCAGACCCAAGCATTCAAACACTATGTACTAGCTGAGAAATACAAATAAATGTGGTTTTCTTCTGATCTTCTAGGAATTACTGTAAATCTTTCCTTTGCTGTTATGAGAGTTTTGAGCTTCCTACTTTTAAATATGCATGCAGTTTTTTAATCATGAGCTGATATTCTCAGCAAGCCATGCGACTCCAGGAGCAGACTCCCAGTGTGGCACTGGCTGCTGCAGCTCCCTCCTGGTGTGCAGGCAGCACAAGTGATGTCTTTCCTTCTCTCTGCTTTTACCTCAACAGAGGCCATTGACAGCCATGGTGCAAATTCATTTCCAGATGAATTTAGAGCAATGTAATGTCAGAAGTGTGTATGGCTATGTTGTCTCCAGGAGTTGGGTCACCCTGTGAATGAGGCTGCTCAAGGTTTATGTTCCCCAGCATTTACCTGTTTCCACACCCAGTCAGTGCCTCCTTAGTTGTGACAGTGAGTAACAATTGCTAGTATATTGTCAGAGGTCACCACCAGGCAGTAATTTTGTCATATGGGTGTGCTGGCTAATTTAAACACTTAGAGCCTTTTGCCTGACCCTGCAATATTGCAGTGATGTAGTTTTATTTTTTTTCCTGTTAATGTGCAGAATGGCTTGTTAGAATAGATTGTGATTTACAGTGGATTGGGATAATGCCTGTTTTGAAAGGTCCTGTGCACCCCTTATGTGCTGGAGAAAAAGTACAGCTTTTAGTGGTTATTTCAAAGATGTTGCAAGTATTTTCTGTAGCTTTCCTCTGTCTGAAAAATAACAACAACAATTAATCTCCTCAGGGGCTTCTTCACATCCTAATTACAACCAAGCCTCTCATTAGTCCCACAGGGAGACAGAATCAAATGCCATATGGTATTTTACACTTAGGATGCTGTGCGTACCAAGAGCTGGAAGGAGACAGGAAAAGGGGGAGTTAACAATTCATAACCATTTATGGAGCAGGCACAGCCCTCCTTGGACCCAGTTCAGCAGAGTCTGAGGGCCTCAGATCAGGAACTCTATCTGGCCAGTAATTGCCTCGGCACGCCGGCGTGCTGGCGAGTGTTGGGCAAGTGGGGAGCGTGGCACACGGCAGGGAATCCCTGTGCTAATCCACTCAGCCAGCAGCTCAATGCACACACGCCTCCCGGGAAGCACCATGGCTGGATTCTACGGGTGCCTGAAAAGTAAGAAGTAAGTGCCATGCTGAGCCCTCCCCTCCACCTTTCCAAACCGAGCTGGGTCTGGTGGGTACTTTGAAATTCTGGCTTTGTTGTGTTGCAGCTGCAGCGCTGAATAAAGTGCTTTTGCCTTGGGACTGAAGTACCAGTTTGAGCACAAAAGTGCAAAAAATCAGTCCTGGCTAAAATAATAGTTTGGTGAAAATTGGTCATGGTGTTTTTTTTTCTTTCAGAGGTATAAACATGAAATAGTGAAAAGGGAATTAAGAACCTTTTCCTGTTTAATTATAGCAAGAGGAAAAATGCCCTCTTCCCTAGTGATTAGCTATACAGTTTATATATTAACACATAAAACTGAAACATACAGAAGTGTACATGGGCTTTTAAAAAATGTTCAGCTAGAAGTCTGGCAGTAAATGCTCTTTAAGAACTTGATGAGCTCCTTTTTTCTATAAGCAATCTGAGGTTTGTTTCTGTAATTGCTCCCTGTTGAGAGATTTGGTTGTATTTAAAAGAATTATTCTTCTCATTACTTCACTGGCATGTTCTGTTGGAGTAGACTTATCAAGGAAAAGAGAATGGGACAATGCATGTTGGTATTTGTACTATAAACCACTATGAAGATGCATTCTGTTTTTCCTTTGACATTCTCCCTGCTAAGGAATGGAACAAAATTTCCTGCTGCCAAACCTGAGCAGTGGTTTGATCATGTTTTGCACCAGCAGACTGCAGAGGGCTCTATTCTTGCACCCGGGGTGGGATTACAGACAGGGAACATGCACATGCAAGTGGAGTTGTGTCTTGAGGCTTAAGATGTGAATGCTGATAGTTAAATGTGTGGGTAAATCCTGGATAGCAGAGGGGGGAAAAGAGTTCCAAAGTGGAGCTGGCAACTAGCTCTTTCTCCTTTTCCCTCTCCTAAAGGTTGTATCCCTCACACCAACAGTTTGTCTCACATTACTCTGGTAGAAATGTGCATTTTCAAAGGCATACAATTCCTACTGGATTTCAGTTAGCATTTCTGTCCCATATTGACTCCTTTCCTCCTTTGAAATCTGTTACGGGAATTAATATTTGGCATGTAAGTTTGCTTTAGATAAAGGGAGAGTACACCATCAGAACTAGCAAAAGGGCTGTGAGTGAGTCCTGATGAAGGTAGGCAGATTGGCACTTGAATTGACAAAAAACCCCAGTTAACATCGTTTGATTTCCCCTCCTAAAATCATTCAGCATCTAATGCACTTAAAACAAATTTGTAATTCACAGGGAGGCTATAAAGGCTGGGCAGATTAAGCCTTTTTTACATGTGGTGTGCCATCTCTTCTTTCCTGGTCAATCTCCACCTGACTTATGAGGAACAGGGTTTTCTTTCTTCAACAGATTCTTCTCTCTTGGTATTCTTCACTTAGGTCTCTACACTTGAGACATAAACAGATTCTATTTCTCAGCTTCTTATTCCAGCCCTGTGATGTGCTCCCAAGCGAATTAGTGCAACTTACTAATCCTTTGCAGTCTTCACAAATTTTATATTCTGCTTTGGCTGTGATTATTGGCAGTTAAAATGAGTTCAAGACACCAGTTGCAGTAATAGTGATGTTTTTAGCCTGAGATTAATTTTCAATGAAATTTGTTTGGAGTTTAACATGAAGTATTTGTCTTTCTGGACAAATGCGTCATTGGAACAGCTTCCCCAAATTCTCATGTGGTCATTTGACCTGTAGGAGTTAGTTTGCTTTCTGAATGAAAGCTCTTTTGGAATTAAATTACTTTTATGCTTTAAGTAATTGGCTTGGGTACCAGCAGGAATTTGGCCAAAATGACTTGGAGCTCAGTGCATGCCATGAAACCTTCCATGGACACTGAAAAGTGTTCCCTGCAGGGCTTGGAGCTGCTGAGTCCTGCTAAAGCACCTGCAGAGTTTTAAAAGCTGCTCTAGGTAGTGCTCTCCTGTGCTGCTGTCACATTTACCCCACTCCCCCCCATTTTCCGAGAGGAAGCAAAGGCTCTGGTGGTACACTGTGATAATGTGTGGCTGAATCTGGTCTTTGTACACATAGTCTTGTCCCTGTGCTTTGTTAACATCCTCTTATGACATGAAAGAAAAGAGTCCAAAGCCTAATCCAAGTAATTCTTCATCACAGTCCCACTTCTGGCTGCTATTTCACTGAAATAAAACTTCTAGAATGCTTTCATATTTCTCATTAACTAGCATATGCAACCTGAATAATCTTGAATTGTTCTGCTAAGTTTATAGCTCATCACCCTTGTTGCAAAATTTTGTTTTTTTCTTGCTCCAAGTATGGTGCAAGAAAATAATATTATACCTGGACAGATATGATAAAGTTTTCTAAAGCCTGTGGGGGAATCTTTTAATATGCTCCTCAGTTTTTGGGACTAGCCAAGTATGTTGTTATGAGCTGAAAATGTGGTTGCTTGAATAGTAAGGTTCACTGATGGTCAATGCAAACTGCCAATTTCCAAAGTCAAATATAGTGTGTTAGAAGCTATATAAAATATTTGGCTGAAGGCTTTGTGTGCCAGCTCAGACTGGTTTCTGTAGCAGACTATAAGAAAATGTATTTAACTGTATTTAATGTGGTCGCTCAGGATTTCATGGTGCCTTTCCCAAACAATCCCAGAATTATGGACATTTCAGCTTGAATGTTTTCTATTTTGCCAAGCTTTGCACTTCCAGTGGGGTATTGTGTTCTTTTCCTGTATTCCATAATTGTCAAAAAATGCTGATGTGTACTTTTATCCTGCAAAAAGTTCAGCATTAGGGTAAAGGAGGTTGATCAAGGAATGCATCACTAGAATTTTCAAGATATTTCTAGATTTTTTGAGATGAAAGCAATTGCCAATGTAAAATGGTGTTATGATCATGACATTGAGTAAAATATGTTTTCTGGGTTAGGGTGCTGTTGCTGTATTTTGTGTTGTTGCCTGTTGAGATAAGTGTCAGGAAGAGACTGTGGTGAGTTCTGGGTTTATTCCAAAGATGGGACAGCACTGTCCACCTGATGGATAGGCTGTTTCTTCACTGCCCCCTGCACCTTCACCCTGGTCTTCTTGTTGAAGAGGCTCATAGGGGACAGTGGAAATCCCAAAAATCCCTTTGTCCTTGGGGCTAATTACACTTCTTACAGCTTTTGTGTGTTTGTGTGGTCCTTGGAGCCTTTGGCTCCCCATGCACAGCGAGCAGCTGCTGTTCCAGCTTGGACACTGACAAGTGAATTGGAAGTGGTTGAAAGCTGCACCAAGGGCTACTGAAGTAGCAGCTTGACCCGTGGGGTTGGGGCACTGTGAGCCTGTTGGCTCTGCTCTGTCAGCAGCTCATTCTCCTGCTGGGGCCTTGCTCTCTCCCTGTCTGGAGGCGTGTGATCGCCCCGGGGTCTGAGGAGCTGTGCTGCTGACAAATTTTCTTTGGCACCTTTACACATGAAGCGTCTCCCCAAGGCTCCAGGGCTGTTTAAAGCGAGACCCTGAGCTCCCTGGCCATCCCAGCCTGTGGCATCCCCCAGCGTTGTCTCAGCTCAGCCGTGGTCCTTGGGCTCAGTTCTGCTGGAAGCTGACAGAAGGCTGTGCAGCTTTGGAATCAGTGCAGGCTTCCTGGGAGCTGTGGCAGAGCTACTGGTCCTGTGGTGATCTGGGGGTTTGTCTGTGTGGCTGATGAATTCAGGTGAGCTGAAATGCTTCCCATGAACACTTTGATATTCTGAAATATGTCTGTTTACTTGTCTTTTTATTGTACATCACTTTAACATTATTTCCCAACATGAGGAAGAATCACTCATTAACAGCGTTTCAGTTGGGCTTTTTTTGAGATGAAGCTGTCTGAGTATGATAGTGGTTTCTGCCCAGCAAAGCAAGTTCACCTGTGCAGAGACAATCCTTGGATCCACACAGGGATGACAATATTGGGTTTCAAGAAACAGCTTTTGTGGAAAGTGGAGAGCTCTCTCTGCTAGGGCCAAGTCAGTGAGCGTGAGCTAAGCTCTGCTTGGGTGTTGTGAGTGTCTTGGAGGAATCTGTCAATACACAACCTATGAGCTTGTTCTTGTACTTGGCAATTACACACTTTGGACATTTGTGAGCATTTTGTCTTCAGCCCATAGGAGTCATTCAGTGCTCTGCCTGGTATTAAATGTGTGGAGGCTTAAGTCTTGTTTTCTTATTCAAGAATAGCAGAGAGGGTGAACAAAAGCAGTCAGGAGGTGTCAGAGCCATGGCACTGCAGGCAGTTGGGCACAGTTAGTACAATGATGTTATATTATTAACAAAAAAATCAACTATTTCTCTTTGTTGATTCATTCTGTTTGACTCATCTCTGTGCAAGAAGTTCAATTCTGGCTTAATACACCAGTGAGTCACTCCACATCTCCCAGTCCTCCTCATTCTGTTCGTGCTTCTCTCTGGATGGTGTTTGTTTTAGCAGCCACAGTGGTACAGTGTGTTTGCTGGCTGTAGGCAGAGGAATTCCAAGCAGGCCTGTTTGTTTGGTTTCAGCAGAACAGCCCTTTCCCTATCACCAAAGTTCTGAGTATTGGACAGATATGCTGTCAAATTGACCTCTAATGCTGCCTGGCCTACATCACTTGCAGTGGAGCAGAAGCTTGTTTTGGGACACACTGCTGAATGTGATTCTCACTCTTCTTCATCATTTGACTGTCAGGTTTTTTGTCTACTTTATTTTGCCAGACTGAGCCATGAAAACATCTTGTCAAAATTTTCCCTTGTGTTCTCTTCTTAGATAGAAACTTCTGCTGCTCCAAGTGTCTAGCTTTGTACCCCTACAGCCAACTGGAGAGATTAATTTGTCATTTCCTCCTTGTGCAGAGGTCTAGAAAGTTTAACAGCTATGATGTGAGTGCCTAAAGTTGGATTTAGAAGCTGAAATCAGATGATATATAGGACAAAAATGTAATGGGTTCAAGTTCTACTTCCAGTAGATAACCTACCTGAGCTGGTGTAGGGCAGCTAGAGCTGATTACCAGCCAGATTTGAGAAAATCTGAGATAAGTCTGTCCATGGGGAAACAGGAAAAAACCCAAGGTAATTCCAAGGTTGATTCCCCTCCACCCCCCAGATTTTTCCTGCTGTAAGAAAATAGTTGAGCACAAGGTGTTCTACACTACTGTGCTTCAAGCTTACAGTTCTGCATTACATTCTGTTATATATTCTGTTGGCTATACATTCTGTTACAGCCTCAAGGTTGGTAAAACTATTATGGATTAAGGAGTTTTAAACATTATTTTGAATACAGCAAATACTAACTGCAAACTCTCTTGTTTATCTTGTTGTTATTTTATTCATAATTATTTGTTTCAAGACAGCAGGTGGCCTCCCACTCCATTGTGGGAGTCACTGTATGAACAAAGGAAAAAAAGCCAGGCAGTTGATATCCTGTCTGGTTTTGCTTGCAGATGCTGAGCTGTCACTGCTCATCACTGTGTTAATAGTCAGGGTTGTGCCAACAGCCCAAGGTTTCCAACTCTCTCCCCTGGTGGGATTGGAGAGAGAATTGGAGGGTAAAAGTGAAAAAGCTCATGGGTTGAGATCAAGACAATTTAATGGGGAAAGCAAAGGTCATGCACACAAGGAAAGCAAAACAAGGAGCTCATTCCCCACTTCCCCAGGGCAGGCAGGTGTTCTGCATCCCCAGGACAGCAGGGCTCCATCACATGTAATGGTGACAGGAAGACAAACCCCATCACTCCAAATGCTCTCCCTTCCTCCTTCTCCCCCAGATTTATATGCTGAGCATTGGGCCATATGGTCTGGGATATCCCTGGGGTCAGCTGGGGTCAGCTGTCCTGGCTGTGTCCCCTCCCAGCTCCTCATTCACCCCCAGCCTCCTCACTGGTCAACGATAAAGGAAGCATCTCTGAGTTACCAGCACTGTTTCCAGCACAAATCCAAACCTCAGCTCTATACCAGCTGCTATGATGAAAATTAACTTTTCCTCAGCCCAGCCCAGGATGCTCTTGGAGGGAATCGTAGCACTCTTGGTCAGAGCAGGGAAACTTGGCTGTGCAGACAAAATTGCCCAATCTTGCTTTCCAACCATCCATCCAGAGCCAGGGTGGCATTCCAGCTTCAAAGTTTTGTGGTCGTTGTTCCTTTTAGCCTCTGAGATTCAAGGATCTGGTGCTAATTAGTGAGCTAAATGACTTTTATTCATGATGAATTCATTTATGCTTATTCATTTTCAGAAATATGTAACTATGCACTTCTGCTGGGGCTTCCAGGTATCACTCACCTAACAACACAGCTGTGATCCACACAGTAGTCATGATGCAAGTGGGATGTATTTGAGTGCTCTAGCTTGGAATTAGGATGGAGACATCATCAAGCTATCTGTTTACATGGGAAAATGCAGACCTGACAGAGGTGCAGAGGACTTGTTTGCTGGTTCACTCTAGCAGTCAAACTGCTTTCCAGCATTTCAGTTTAGTGAAAAGAATGTTTAAAAAGCTGACATTAAAAAAATGCAAATTGTGTTATTGCTTCCTTTCTTGTAGCCTTGGCCTGTGAAGACCTTACAGGATGTCTGTTCCCATTTGATTCCCTCCCTCTTGTGCCTGCTTGTCACTACCCCTGTTGTCTTTGGTGTCACCCTCCATGGTTTTTCTGCTGTCATGTACTATCTCTGCCCCCTGATGCTACTGTACCACTGCTTAAAACACAGTTGAATTTGGCTTGATACTCCATTGGTGCAAAACAGCATTAGCTCACATAATCCTATTTTAGATGATCCTGTTTTAGAGAGGTATTTGTGTCTGGAATCCCCGAGAAGTGGGATCCCTTTTAAGTAGTTGCTTATAGTAGAGCGAAAAGTCACTAGCTGCCCTTGGGACAGAAATGGCTCAGGAACTGCTTCGAGCACATGGATGATCTCCCTTGGCTCCAGCAGTTCTCCATGTGCTTCAACACCAATTGTACTGCAGGAGCTGCCTAACTTGAGGCTCTAGAGAGCAGCCAGGAGAGCAGAGCAGGGACAGCAGGAGGTTTTCTTTAGAATAGAAGGGAGGGACACCATCAAACTTCACCCACAGCTGCAGAAGAGCTCCTCTGCAAGGACTTGCCTCTGGCCTTCCTTGATCAGGAGGCAGAATGGGCTCTGAATTACAGAAATGCCCACAGGCAGTGGGAACTCTGGGTTTGCCAGCCAGACACTGAGTGTTTCAACATAAGAAGGAGCTGGCCTTGTTTTTATTTATTTTTTTTTTTTTTGCGTACAGGCAGTAGATACTGACACAAATAGGTTTTGGGACTTCACATAAAGAGAGATTTCCTGAGCTTCCTGCCAAAGGCAGCTTCTGAGACCACAAAGCCTGCATTTTATTTGCTCTTTTATAGCCAAAAGATGGCTGACTGGTTTTATGATGTTTTGATCTTCAGAGTGAAAATTTGTAACACAGTTTGTCCTGGAATTTTTCTGCTTGCCTCTCCTTTTTTTTCAGTGCACTTTGAATTCTTGGCCATTAAGTGTCTTCATTATCTCTTGGAAGAAATATGTCCTGAGAAGTTTCATCTATCTGAACATTTTTTCTATTTTTTCCCATCCTTAAGTTGCTCTTTTACCCAAAATTGAGGGATAAGTGACTGTTTTGGAAAAAAACTTAAAACAAAGAAAGCTTTAGACATAGCCTAAAGTTCCATGTTTCAGTTTGGGTGTTCAGTTCTCTATTGTTTCAGCCTCATTTCCCCTGCAATAGCCAGACAGCTTAATTTGGTAAGAATGCCTCCAGACTCTTTTCTTTCAGGCCCAGGATGTAATGATTCTTCCCATTTTCTGAGAATAACATCTTGGAAATTACTGTGACTCAAATACTGGGGCATGGCAGATATGCAGTTAACTCCTGTGAAATTTTATGGCTTTTAAAACTTTTATTTGTCTTCTGTGCAGTGGTAGCACTTGTGTCAGTCCATGCAGTTCCAGCATGCTGGTTTCTTGTGGTACTTAACTCTGCCATGGGGCTCGTTAAGCTTTCCAGGAGTTCAGTGTGACCACTGTGATTCCACAGGTAAAGAAACTCAGTGATCACACATGGCTGAGTGATAAGTAACTTGGCTCTTGTTAGAAATCCAGTAATTTGCCCTGATAGCCAGTGATAGAGCCAGGAAAACCAGTGAATTTAGCCAAGTCCCAGCCCAGTAGTCTCCATATGTTTAAAAGACAAGCTCTGTCTCAGGGACTTTGCTCTCTAAACCAACACTTGTCACCTTCACAGTTTGCAGATATTGGCAATTTCCATGGAGTTTTCTCAGGCCCACAGTCTTTCAAGCCCCTGTAGGGCATGCTGAAGGCAGCTGATGGCAAACCTCTTTCCTTAGCCACCTTCTGCTGATCCCTACAAAGCAGCCCATGCACTGCCAGGGCTCTGCACACCACAGGTCAGATCCCACTCATCTGACTTTATGCTTGAAGGCCCCAGGTGAAACAAAATTAATCAGCAGTTTGCAGAGGGGGTAAAAAGGATATACACAAGCTGGAAAACAGTGACCAAATATGCCCACCACCAGATCTGGGATGGAAGGTTACACTTACTTGTTGAATTTTCCACTCGGAGAGGCAGAGACAGTAAACTTGACTTTTATTGCCATGCTTGACTCTGTGGCATCTTGACTCTGCTGGCAGGAGGCATGTCTGCTGTTCAGTGATAGTGGCTTGATGCTTCCTGTTGCTTTGCCTTGAAACCATTTCCAAAGGCAGTAAAGCACAGTGGGAGAAGCTCCCTAACTGGCAAAGGCAGCCTTTGGTTACATCCTTGTTGATTTTTAAATGCATGTTCCCTCTCCTCCACAACTACATCAACTGTATCCAAGTCAAGTAGATCTGAGAGTGTCTCCTGCTGCTGGCAGCTGGTTCCTTTAGTGGTTGCTGGAAGACTTTGCTATTTCTTTTGCCTCCTTTTAAGAAGAGTGGGAGAAGATCCTTGTTCCAGCTGTTTCCTGAAGTTTCCCCAGTGTGCCAGTGTGAAGAATTACTACGTGGGAAAAGCACTGACTTACTCCTGTGCTAATGCCAAATAGTGGAATTCAACTGGGTCATTTAATGTCCATTCCTTTAAAACGGAGACAGTCTGGGGCCAAAATCTTGCTGTGGCTTAGATCATGATTATGTTAGAGCCAGTCTTGATTTGGGCAAAGTTCTGTCACATTTCTCCTGATTGGTACTGTCCAGAAACACACTATAAAATCTCTCTGATAAATTATTACTAGGGATGGGCTATTCAGAACCATTTTCCTTGGCTTTTGGCAAACAGGTAGATATTTGCTAGGTATTGTCTGAGCAGACACAAACTTGCAGCAGAGCTCTCACACAGACAGCAGCTACACAGGGTCATTCTAATAAGCACAGCAGAGTAATTAGGTGCACGAGGACAGCCTGAAGTGGCACCAGACCAGGTTAATCTGTCTGCTGTGGGTAACAAGTGTTGCAAAGCTCTGGTGGCTGGGGCTTCGTTTGGCCTCCTGAGCTGGGTACAAACCAAGAGCTGCCCTGCTGCTGCTACCTGCCAGGGTGTAAGGTGGCAGGTCTGTGTGCTGCAGTGCAATCCCCACCTGCAGGGACACAGTTCTGTGGTGCTCAATCAGCAAATGGCAGGAGTGCAGGGAGTCTGAGGAGATGGGCCAGCAGTGCAAGGGACACAGGCATTGACTTTCTCTGTTCCTGGACTGGTAACAGAGTGCTTATGAATTTTTCCCATTTACCCTTCCCCCTTCTTATCCTCTTGGCTTCTCACACAATTACAGACTGAGTCTGTGTGACTGTATGAAAGGCATTTCCTCCTCTTACTTTTTTTTTTTTAAAGTCGGCTTCAGCCCACCAGCTGCTTTCCATTAGTGTTACACACACACTCACTCACTAGGAGGGCAGCACATAATGCTTCAGGCACTTCTGAACAGCAGAAATCCCTCAGAATCTCTGTCAGGCAGAGGCTTCTCAAAGTAGGTTGTAGCTAAGGAGTTCAGCACATTGGGACCTGTCCTGTGGCGAGTCTTCGCGGAGGAGCCAAGGTGTGGGGACAAGGGGGGTCAGGGGGTGTTGTGTGAATGCAAAGTGTGAGAGCTGTGAGCAGATGTCTCCATGTGAATGGTTGTTTGCTCTGGATATCTCGTCAGGGTTAGGAGCTGAATGTGGTCTGTTGCTATGGGAAATTACGACCCCTGCTTGATTCTGGGAGAATATTTTATTGATATTAAGTGTTATCTAGATGCTTATCTAGACTTCCTGGTGGATACTACTGCTGTATTTATTATTTGTGATCCTTGGAAAATGACCTTAAACTTTCTAGAATTATCCCTCCTTCAGTGAAAATACAAGATCAATATTCATTAACTTTGTAAACTCTTCCCCTCACCATTACCAGTGCAGGCAGTAGCAAGAATCCTGCTGTAAACTGCTGTTTGTGCTATTCTCTTATGCCTACACAAAACAGTCATGGGAGGGACCCCATGGGAGATACCAGCTAGGGGCTGGCAAAAAAACCTGGGAATTTCATCCTAGAAACACTACACTGTAGAAGAGCACAATGGGATCAGCTGTACAAGGTCAGATCCTGGATGCTGCTGTCATGTTGGATCTTACCCTGTTTCAACAAAGCTGTTTGTGGAATCCCACACTGCTCAGCGTATTCTGTGACCTTGTGGGCCTTGAAGTGCAGGTCACTCATCTCATGGAAAGCAAAGGGAGCTTTGGTTCTGAGTTTCTGATATGCTCAAGAGATGTGAAAATTGAATAGAAATCTTGCTGGCTTTGCTATTGCTGTATGATTGACTCTGAAATCCTGTTCCGTGGAGTTGCAGAGGTTAAACTTCACTTAGCTGTCATTGGATTTATGAGTTCATTGATAGCTTGTCGGGTTCCCAGATAGGAAAGCCATCAACCACATTTTGGCAGAACAAAGCTCTCTAATTCTCAGCTTTAATAGGGAAGAATAAAATTTAACTTGTCAGCCACCTTTTGCTGCAGAATGTAATCTGAATATTAAACCATCCTGCATTCTGTGCTTTTTTGAACCTTGGTTTTCAGGAGAAATAGTGGGGCTTTCACTGAGATCCTGCAGTAGCTTGAGTTTTATTCTGGGGGAGGCTGGCTGCAGGGTGGTGGCCTAGAGGACCAGAGGAGGTCCACAGGATCCATTTTCCTGTGCCGATGCATCTTGCTGTGAACAGTGTGTGTTGTGAAATCTGGAGCATAAGCTTGATTTCAAATAGTTTTTGTAGCGTGGAGGAAATTGGTCTTTAAAAGCTCCAGGCAAAAATCTCACCTCTTTGTCTTGGCTGCTTGCCATTCTCTGTCTTCTATAGGCTATGAAGATGCTAACTGAATGCAGTGCCTCACATTCCTGAGGCTTTACTTCCTCAAGCATTTATTTGATAGGAAAGAGGCTGTTCAGGGTTCAGCATCTCCTTTGATCTCTCTGTCACAAGGCCTTCCGGAATGCTGATGCAGAACCATGGGACTGGAGCTGGAGGAACACTAAAGGTGGGGTAGGAGCTTGCTTGCTGGGCAGTTTCCAAATCTTCTGCTCCACTGGAGAGACAGCAAGGAGGCCATGTCCCTTTTCTGAGGCTGAGCAGAAAGCGTTTGTCTTGGACCTTTGTTAAATGCAGGAAACTTGAGTCCTGTACAATGTTAACTTCCCAGGAGTCCTTAAATACACAAACCAAGCAGTGAAAGGGAATTGTCTTTTATTCCTTTAGCATTATCCTACCCCTCTACCCCCCATGCACATATTAAGTCATGTGTTCAGCTGGGCAAAGTGAATGGTCAGCACACCTATCACTGCCCTCCCATAGAGTACTCCAAATATTTGTCCAGTTGCCTCAGTTTGTAAAGAGGAGACAAGGACATTTCTCCTGTTCCTGGAGATTTCTTTTTGAGTTTCAGACTCATTAGTTCCAGTAATGAGTTGAAGAGCTCTTAGTGAATGTAACACAGTAGGGTTATCAATGGAAATTTTGTATGGGATGGCAGGGAGCCTTGACCTAAACCATCAAACCAAGTGAGGGTACTGGTGATTGCTAAGTTCCACTGTCTGCTTCAAAGGTAAAGCAAACCCTGCAACTCTGTAGGAGTTTTATTGCTTCAAAATACACCCTAGCAATGCAAATAAGGTCTAATAATGTCAGTTTTATTTTTGTGATTGCATCTGCATAGGAAGCCACTGTTGGCAAGCAATTAATTAATTAATTCATAGTTGTGGTAATCCAGCCCATCACCCTGTGCAAGGAGAGGCAAACACTGTGCTTTTAGTAAACTTCCAGTCTTTTCCATGGCCCTGCATAGGAATTGATGCAGTGGACTTACTGGCCATGGCCAAGTCTGGCTTTTGAGTGGTCTGGCAGAGGTTCAGCATCTTGTTTGCCATGTACCTCTGCAGCAGGAGGCCCAGGCACATGCAGGGATTGCAAATACCGTTTGAGAGAGTATTAAGAACATACTAGAAAGCTGTAGACTGGGGAAATGTGCCCACTGTTCCACTTCTAGTGAGGAGCAAACAGTAGCTGTGACTTAGCAACTCTCCTATCTTGGCTGACCACGTCTGTCCCTGCTCCCTCTCTGAGGAGAAGGCTCCAGCATCCCTCTGCGAGCAGCTTTTCCCAGTTGTCCTGTAGCATCTCAAAGGTATCAGAAATACAGCTCTAAAAGGCCATTTATTTAACCTGATATTTTTATCACTGAAAATCAATACACAGACAGTATTTGTTGAAAACTTTGTCTCTAATGGTGTAATGCTCTGGGAGAGCTCACAGGGTGCTATACAGCTGACTGAACTGGATGTAGATGGTATTGATATATCCTGACACTGTGGCTGTCTGCTGTTATTAAGGCCTGGAAGTGGTGAATGTCTGGAGGTTCGATTGGTTAATGCCTGTGCACTCACATGTATTTGTATTGATGGGGTTTTGTCCTCTTTTTCTCCATTACACTGACCCCCAGGCTAGGGTTTGTTGCTCAGAACATTTGCTGACTGTTCTCTGTAAAGCACAACTCACTGCCACCAGAATTCAAAGTCTAAATGCCATCTAATTGCTAACTTTCCTCCAGGTATGTCACCAGGTTTTTAATGATGGCACTTTCACTTTGCTGGTGGAATATATACAGCATATATGGTTTTTTTCCCCTGTAATTCAACTACTTGCCATCTCAAAGCTTGGGAAAATCTGTGATGTTCATTTCAGTGGAAAAAGATGATACTGTGGTGAGGTACACAAAAGCACCAAACCACCAGGTCCTAAATGGGACACTCTTGTAATTGACACTTGAGCTCCATGTGCCCCAGAGAACTCAGCTATAAAATTGAGTTTTTGCTGGATCTGATTTGACTGTGAAGAAACTGTCTCAGAGCTTAGCTGCTTTGCAGTTGTAGTTCTACTTAAATAAAACATATACCAATTGGAAATACATGCTTGCAGTTATGATAAACACTGCAGTCAAAATATCTTCAAAGGCTGGAAGGATTCCTAGTGAGCAGCTGAGATGATTGATTTAAATAAATGTTGAACTGGTGCAAACAAAGCTGGATCTGAAAGCAGCAATTTTCTCTTGCTTTGCTTTAATTGAAGGTGGGTAAAGCAGAAGTTAGATGTCTAAATGAGCCAAATGCCAGGTCCACTCACATTCTGTGAAAATAAACTCAAGTATGGAGACTTGTCAGTTTGTCCATGTTAATTTGTTGAATGCTTTCTCAATGTTTTGTTTCAAATGCATTTCCCTTTCCCTCAGAAAAATCTAACACAGTATGCATGGTGTATGAAGTTGAGAGGAAAAATTGGAGCCAAATCTATTTTTAATACAAAGAAAGAGTCTGTAAGAAAGTCTACTGACTACTGCTTTAGAGAAGGTATGCAGGAAATGCACACTTTTTCATGGGTAATTGATGAGACATGGGGAAAAAGGGATAAAAGTTGATTGGTTATGATCATCCAGAAGGAAACTTAGCAATCTTGGTTTTTATTGCCTCTCACTAATACCTGGCAATTTTTTCAAAAACAATTTCAGCACATCTCAGTTAGGAAAGGTATAATCAGTCCTGGTTGCTGCAATGACTTTTTCATTGATTTTTAGCAAGTTGAAGTGAGACTATTTGGAGCTACATTGTGTTAATGCCCTCCTGTGCCCAGTGCTCACAGGTGATCTCTTTGCTTCTCTTTTATACCTACCCCATTCCTCTCCACAGTTCAGCACATGGCAGGTTGCATGTCTGTGTGGCCACTGCAGGGAATGCTTAACTCCATGGTCTCTTTTTCACAGGAGCTCTGCCTGTCTTACCTCCATGGGGTGCTCCTTTCTTTTTCTGCCTCTGAGTTTGTGCACCTTGTCTTTTAAGGGTATCTGAGTATGTGAGCTCATAGCAAGGTCCCTGTGCTTTTGGTCATGGCAGATTTTAGAGTATGTGGGTGATACAGAAGAAATTGAAGAGTTTAGTGATAGGCCAATTTAGTATAGAATCACAGTCTTGTTTGCTGTTGAGATACTTGACTTGGCTGTATTGTTACACCACTTAAAGGTGGAAAATTGTCAGATGTGATCTGTGCAGAAAAGGGAGCAGGATTTGCTTGTAAACATTTCTTACTGTTCAAGTCCTAACACAGCATATTGAAAATTCTAATTATATAAAAGTATCACTGAGTTATCTTCCATAACAAAGAGCAGTATTTATGAGCTGCCCTGCTAAACTGTCACATTTCCATTGTTGCTTGACATTTGTACTGTAACTCTTGTGGTCTGCTGCTTCATTCCTTTGTCCCTGACAGACACCCATTTAGGAGTCTTGGAAAATACAAAGTGGAGCCAGTTAACATTGAATGATCTTAAAACTAGGCTGAACTTTTGTTTTCATCAGGGAGCAAGATGATGCCATCAGCTAATTTGGTTGATCAATAGGCCTGCTGGCGATAAGGTTTCAGAGCTTGTGGTTAAAAGCTGATTGCACTGCGTCCAAAATAAATTTGATCTATTGGTTTCCACAAATGTAGCATAGCCTGGAATGATGTTTCAGTGCTGATGCTTAACTGGTTTTAATAATGCTGACAGACTAGACTGGTGCCTGCTGTGAGGACCCTGTAATGCATGAACCCTGGGCAGCTGAGCACTTCTGTTTTTCACAGTAGCATGGAGCTGTCACTCTCTAGCAAAGGTTCATTATTCTAAGACTAGGAAGCATTATGGTGTTTGCTGAGCAAGTGTAATGACATCTTTCCTGAAAGCAAACTTTGATTCTGGTCTCCTAAAAAGAGAAAGGTACTGGTAATAATTAGACTGGGTTGTTAGTTGTGGCTGGAGAAATAAGTGTTACTGAAAAATGGAAACTTCTGTGGCCAAAATACAAAAACGTGTGCAAGCTATGTTTGTGATAACCATTTGGGCATGCAGTTCCAGAAAGAATTCAGCTGTGTTCTTTCTTCCTGCTGGGTGGGACCATGTTCTGCTGGGGAGATGGACTAAAATTTAACTGATGCTTTCTCTCTGTTTCAGTGACTATATAATGGCTACAGGACCCACAGAGGTCACACAGTCACCTGAAACTGGAGACACAGTCGAAGAGTGCACAGGTAAGCAGTTGTTCTCTGGATGTGTAGCTGATTTGGAAGATTTATTTTCTTCAATTAGTGAGGGCTGTAGTGACTTGTTTTGCAGCGTTGTTGTTTTTTAGGGGTTTCTTTTGTAGTGTAAAGAAAACTTCATGTGTCTTCGTCAGCTGTCATTATTATGGGAAAAATTTAATGCGCAATAGTGGAGTGACATATCCTGTTGGAGGATATTCCTTTTGATTCTGACTTGGATTTTCAAAGCAGGATGTTGGAGCTTGAAGGGCTGATTGTTGTGCTTGTGTTGATAGATGCTGCAGAGGTGGGAGCTGAGCCTGTTAACCAGCTCTGTCTCTGTATCAGTACCCCAGCAGCCTCTCTGCTTCTGGCCTCAGGCAGCCATTTTTTACTTATTCTTTAATCTAGTGGCATGGCCTGATGCAAGCAGTGTGAGGGGATGGAATGATAGTCCAAGAAAGGAAAATTTCTAACTTACGCCAGAGACTTGTCTACATTAAAGGAAATCCCCTTTGCCAGTGTGAATATGAGGAATAGCATCATGTCTGAAGCATCTCTGGAGAAGTGGCTGTCACACCATTTGATTTTTCTCTCTTTTCTTTGGCTAATGTTTTGCAATCATCTTAAGTGTTTGTGTTTCAAAGGTCATCTTGCTTTATCCTTTAGAAATATATTTGCCACTATGAAAATATTGTTAGAAGAGATAAGCTAATAGCCAAGCGACTGTTAGTTGAACTCTGCATGGCAGATGGATAGAGGTGAAGAGAGTGTAATGATAGATGCTCAGCAATGTCTGGTTTCCTAGATTTATAATCTAGTTTGTCACACACTCTAGTGCTGTCCCAGCAAATTGGTGAGCTTGTGTGAAGCCCAAGCATGAAAAGTTTGTACTAGGGTTCACTAGAAGATTCAGAAAAGAGATCAAATTCTGAGCTGGGTGATAGGAAAAGCAGGAGATTGCTCATTGTCTGATGTGTTAGAGTCTAGAGAAGGCACTGAAATGTCTGCATTAGGTACCCTCTGTTACACAATAATACAAGTGTTGTCCCATGCCAGCTGATGTTTGCTCGTTGGCAGTGTTTGCAAATCCTTTCCAAAGCCTCCATTCTAAAGTTAGCACCACTTCTGATCTAGACAAGTATTTGGAGTAGTACCTAGGCAATGTTTGCTTTTGTGGCAAGCCTTACGTTGTTTCTCTTAAACATCCTTAGAATCACTTCTTTTTTGTTATTGTGTTGTGGGTTTTTTGGTGTGGTTTTGGTTTTTGTTGTTGTTGGGGTTTTTTGTTTTTTTTTTTTTTTTAAAACACTCCCATGGTTCTTAGGAAATATCAGCATCTCATTAAGCCCCTCAGTAATGCTTGCACTAGAATCCAGCTTGCTTTCTGTCTGTACAACTGACAGTTCACCACTGTACATGACCAATGTACATATCCTTGTTTCTCATTTAGACAGCTTTGGATTTGCAGAGCTCTTCTTCGCCTGTCTCAAAGTTTGCCACTTTGTTCATTGAGTCATTGACTGTGTTAGCAGAGATTGCAGAATTGATAATTTTGGGGAACTGCTTTCATTAAACTAGTTACACTTTTGTTTTGCCTATCTAAAATAAACCAGATCAGTTTTGACAACTTTCCTGGAAGAATACCATGCACATTGTCTAACTGCTGATTGAAAGACAGGAATGGTCAGGAAATGTTTCTAAAGACTCTAAAGCACACTCAACATGCTTGTTTTACTTGAGAGGCTCTGTGTGCTTGCTGTGTGACCTGTCTTCTCTTGCCAGTTCTTGGTATGGGTGCAGCATGAAACTCACTGAGCCCTGTGGGAGCCTTGACAAATCCCAAACCCTTGGGATCAGCTCTGTAGTCTGAGCCACAGCAATACAACCTGTGTGTTTTCTGTGACTGTCTCATTCACTTATTGCCTGATAAGCAGCAGTGGAAGATAAAAAGCCTTTCCACTGCCAAACCCTCCCTAAGCCACATCCCGTTGTTATTGAGATGAGTGGGACTGCAGTGATAGTTTGCTCTACGTGGTTTGAAAGACCCTTTGGTCTCAGAGGCAGCCCAGGTCCCTTGGAAAGCAGTGTGCAGGTCTCTGGGGGCTCTGCACAGGGCTAGCTGTGTCACCAGCCCGTGCCGGACACTGCGGCAGCATCCTTGTGTGTCCTGACGCGTGGTGCTGGCACTGGGCTGGAGAGCAGGGAGGAGACGGGGGAGCAGATCTCAGTATCATTGTTTATTTCTCAAAGTGGCCACTGTCTGATGCAGCTGTGGGGTGGCACAGTTTCAGCCCAGATAAGGCCTGTTGGCAGGGTTCCCACACGTACAGGGCACACGTGGAGGCAGAGCATCGCCGACTAAATCATTGCTGGGAGAAGACAATAATTGTGTTGAAATAATGCCTTGCTTATGAAGGAATCCTCCAGCTGTGGGCGTGTATTATGCCAACTGCTGTAAAGTATTAATTGAACAATGAAGTTGGCTCAGATATGCAATGATGTTATTGCTCTGCCTATGTATTTAAGGCAATCACAGGGGTCTGAGTACAATGGTTTGGCCCAAACTCCTCAAAGTGACCCCTCAGTGTAAGGGTCAGTGACAAAATGCAGTACTTGTGTGCTGAGAGAAAATATACATAAGAATGCTAAAGTATCTTAGATTATTAAAAAGAAAAGATCAGTGATGTTTCATGGGGTTTTTTGTTTTGTTTTGGGGGTTTTTTTTGTTGGGGTTTTTTTTTGTTCATTTTGTATTTTCATTTGGACAATGGAAAATCTGAAACCAAATGAACAGTTTCCTAATTGTGTTCTTAGGGCTGCTGTGTTGGGGGCTTTCATGTCCTGCAGAACAATGTCTTAATTTAAGTTTGGTCCTTTGTCCTGGAGGAGTCGTTGATTTTATTTTGGGACAGTTGTTTAATGTGGAAACAGATATTTTGGTTTTGGAGTTTATACATTCTTTTTCCGGTTTCAATCTTTTTTCCAATGTTGGATGTCCTTCAGGATTTGTCTCCTTAGAGCACTGAGTGAAGAGTAAGCAGAACTAAACTAAGCTAAATGAAGGACATTAATAGCTAAAGACAATTTTTAAATAGAAAATATGCCGAGTATGGTCACTGTTCAGTTGTAGATAGACACGTTCTGCATATAAGGTATATTTTTGCATAGACTGGAACCTAGGCAGGCACCACTATTGTCAGCTTAATGCCAGAGTTGCTTTATAGGCAACAAATGTAAGAATTGAAGCTTCACCTTTCACTGGATTCCAGCACTGAATTATTTACAAAGGAGCTGACTAAAACTGAATGGGCTGCTCTAGCTTTGAGGCTTTCTCCAGAATTTAAGAGATAACATTACCCAAGCTAAGCAATACCACCAACTTTCCTAAATCTTAGTTTTTTTTCATGTTGCAGGGAAGAAAAAATCCAAATTTCAGTCTTTGAAGAACTTCTTTGCCAAGAAGAAAAGGAAAGAGCCTCCACCTCCCAGGGGAGAGAGTAATTTAAAACCTTGCCAGTCCAGCAGCGATGTCAGCATTGCTGTGCTCGACACTACTGCACTTCATTCACCGAAGGAGGCTGGGTAAGCTGGCGGGGAAGGAAAATAAATAAAAGTGGACCTCTCACAGCAGCAGGATGAAAGCATGATTTGGCCCCTTAGGAGCAACCTCTGTCCAAGTTTGTGCAAAACAAGCCCTAATGCTGATGAAGGAATTCCAGGAATTTCCTCTTTCTTTGCTAGTGCTTGAAAAGTCAGCCTGGAAAGGAGGGGGAGGGCAGCTGGGGGCAGGGGTGATCCAGCCTCTTAGTCTAAAACTGCAGCTAGCCCAGATTGCTTTGATTGGTTTTAGTGTTTGAAATCTGTCTAGGAAGGTCTGATCAGCAGCAACATTACAAGAGGATGATGACTGAGTGCTGCTAGTACAGAGCAGACATGTGAAGCTCTGTGGTTGTTTTTCAGCATCAGTGGTGTGCTCTGTCATGGCTGCAGTAAAGAGAAAAGTATTTCTGGTTATTATCAGTGTGTGATTGCTTCTTTAACTCTCTTACCTAGCCTTTTAGGTGTAGATAACAACTGAAGGCCCCTGGTTTTGTGTCAGCCACCCCTGGAGGGCTGTGCATCTAAGTGAGGTTTGCAAGTCCATGTAAGAGCATTTCTCAGCTCTCTAAATGAAGTTAGTCCAAAACTTTGTCCTTTTTTCTGTCGATGTAATACAGTCTATCAGCTTGCACTGCAAACACTGCTTCACTGATAATCTTAGACCATCAAACTACACAAAACCCCTGTTGCAGATCTCTGACTGAATCTGGCCTGGATCAACCCTCTGAGCATGGTCATGTCTCTTTCCAGAGGCATCATGGAACAGTACCAGGTAACCTGTAATTTGGCTGTTCTCCAGCTCCCCACCTCCTCATCCTCCCCTGTCAGCCACTTGGCTAGGTCTCTCTCTGGGTTGCTCTAGGCCTTGGGTTATGGAGCTGCAGACTAACAAAGAGTGACCAAACACTGGCCATGTCCAGTGGTTTGCAGTCTTTTGCTGGAGGAGACATTGGATGGAGGTGACAGTGGCAGAGGGCATGAGTAGGTGACCAGAGTGGGACATGCTGAAATCAGCACTGCTGCCAGATGCTCTCTGTCATCAAACAGGGCATTTGGTGGAGTTGGACACTGCATTTCTTTGGTGGAAAACTTGCACATGTTGCTTTCTCATGGGTGCTTGTTCCTCCTTGCCCCACCTTTCCCCACTTGCTCTGTGTGTCATGGAAATGATTTGGGAATGAAACAACAATCTATTTATTTTGTTTGTTAGCATAACAGCAACAGAGAAAGCAACCACACAACCAGTCTCCTGGGGCATGGGGAATTAGAGTCAGCCCAGTCCAAAAAGCTTAGGAACATCTGGGCTTACCCCATCAGCCCATAGGAGGCATCTGGCTTAAAATCAGCTGTCTGCTCCAGCCCTTAACCAAGAATTTCAAGTCCAACTGCTGTTCACCTCAGTGCTATCCTCCAATGGCTGTGAACTGTTTTGCAAGATCAGAGATCAGGAAGCGAGTAAAACCCTTCTGTTTTACTCCCTTAGAGATAGGATTAGAGGGACTATCCAAAAAACATAGGGATATGTTTGTGCTACTTGAAAACCCTGTCATGTACAGATTCTGCACAGCATAAACACTCTTTATAAGTACCTAAAGAGACTGAACTACATAATCCTTTAGAAAACCTGATCCTGAAAGCCAGTGGAAATACAACTTGTGAAGGGTTTATAGCAGCACCCTGAGCTTTGCAATTTCTGGCATGCAGAATATAAAACCAATTTTAGTACAGTGTTGCTGTTTGCTTGTTCTTTAGGCAGAAGCACTGGTTTTCTTTTTTTCTTATTTTTATTTTCCTTCTTTTTATCTCAGTTTTTTTCTTATTATTTTCTTCTTTCTTTTTGAACCGTGTGTGGTAGGTTGACCCTGCTGGACACCAGGTGCTCACCAAAGCTTCTCTGTCACTCCCCTCCTCAGCTGGGCATGGGAGAGAAAATTTAATCAAGAGCTTTGTGGATCAAGATAAGGACAGGGAGAGTTCACTCACTGTTACCATCACTTTTCATCCCCCTGCTTCAAACACTAGTAAAAGGAATGGGATTGCCACAACAAGAAGTGGAAGATGGCACAAGCCATGATGGGTTTAGGAGCTTTGTGTCTGCCTGTAGAGTTCCATAATTTCCTCTATTTTGGTGGGCAGTTTGAATGTTGATAGACATGAATGAATTGAGCATGTGTATAGGGAAATCAGTGTGGACATACAACGGTTGAAACATCTGGGCTTTAGTTAGTGTGTCTTTAGTTTCAGCACAAATGTGAATATAGATATACTGCCTGAATTACGTTGGAATGTGGATTTGCACATAAGAGACTGATCAGTACTAAAGCTGCAGTTAATTCTGTATTTAATCCAATGTGTTTTTGGTGACAAATGTGACACACACCAGGCGGCAAAGGTTGTATCCTGAGTGTCTCATGCTAGGCACACTGCCACCAAAGGAGGACAGGGGACTCCTGTTGTCCCTTTCTGCACTGCAGACCTTTCTCAGGGTGCTTTGCATCCACCTAACTCCCAAAATCAGACCTAATCACCCTGAACTCCCTCTCTAGTCCACAGAGTGACCTGTGTGTCAATACCTGCAAAGGGACATGTGCATTTGATCAGCACACTAAAAAGTGTTTCTCCTTCCTTCTGGGTATAAAAGAAGCTAGCAGTGACTGTCTTAAGCATTCACAAATCTGAAGTTAAGCAAGATGCATCCCACCCTGGCCTCTTTATCATCCACCTGCCCTGGTGAAGTGGTGTGGGGAATGTACCCAGAGCACTGACCACTCGTCCTTCCTTCCTTTCCAGGCCCAAGGGCAGCATGGGAAACAAAGCCTTGTCCCATGACAGTGTCTTCATTTTTGAGTCTGCACCGGGAAATGTGGCAGGTGATGTGTTGTCTCAGGAAAACATACCTGGAAGAGTGAAAGCTTTGCAGGTGAGAACATCATCCCCTCATCAGTGGTGCTGCTTTGTGTCAGCTGTCTCCCAGGAAACTTGCTTGATTCCTTTGCTGTGTGCCTTAAGGTTTTGCTGCCTGAAGTGTCCAAAGCCAAATTTTCTGCTTTTGGATCTCTTCTGCCTCATGGAAGCTGCATCTCTGAGCAGTGCTGGTGCTTTCAGCCTTGCCCAGGTCTCACAGTGTGTGATGTGAATCCAGTTCATGAACTCTTGGAAGCTTTCCTTACTGAGTGTGTCCTCTTCCAATAGGATTTATATTCTTTACTTCATAGCTACTGCCTTTGGGTTAAGGCCATTTATTTGTACTGCAGTATTATTCTTTAAATATTATTTGTGTGACTCTTTTTGTCAGTTCTGGCTCAGATGTGTTCACTGTACTTGGTAGCACCAGTGGCTGTGTAAGTGTGTGGGATGATAGATATATCGGGGTGCTCTGACAGCTTTATTTATATCATTATTCTTCTGATCTGTGCCAGCAAAAGATACTGTGTTCTGCTGGGTCATTTCCTTCTTCCAAGGCAATACTGAACCCTCCTTGACAGCTCCCTTGTGAATTGTTGGCTGTATTAGTTGCGTTTAAGTAACTGCCCAGCTCAGAACACTGAGATAAAAATTAAGGTTTTTCCAGAGACTGAATACAAATGGTTGATAAAGGAGCCAAAGGTCATTGAAATTCTTCCTTTGCTCAGTGTGAGCTTCATGTTGCAAAACACAATTGAGTCACGTGTTAAGTAACAGAAGATGCACAGAGGGACTTGTTCCCCTCTAAGACTGCAAAATAGGCGTAGCCATTTCTTTGCATAACAAAAGGAGTAGCAGAAGAAATCATATGTGTATATTACAGAATATTGCTGGGGAGGGGGGAAAGCTCTTTCCATGCTATCTGCAGTCCACTATACCCTCTCCTCATCCATCCATCATCCTGCATGGTAATGTAATACTGCCAGCACTATTTCTGTAGCAGCAACAGACAGGCTTTTCTGTGAGCTTGACTCCTGTCAGAATAAAAGCCAGGCACTAATAAAAGCTGTTACTTTCTTAGCAATGTAAATTAACTTCTACCAATAGAAGGCAGACTGTAAATTCAGAGTTTTCCCCACACCATTTTGCTGTCTGCATGTAATAAATTTAATAAATCTAAGGCAGGAAGTTGTGAAAAGAGACCAAAGCAAAATTGACTTTCTGCCTTTTCCTTCCCATTAAGGGCACTTGTATGTTGTATGTCTTGTGTTGCCCATATATCACAGTGTTACAATATATTGCCCATAAATTGCAAAAGAAAGCTGTGTGGCTGTTAGATCTATAGGAATTATATTGCATATGAATCTCACTGAATAGGAATTGCAGCTATTTAGGTCTATTTTACACAGTTGTAACTGAATGCATAGATTGCAGGGAAACACAAAACTAGGCCTAGAATTACCCCATATGGTTTAATAAGCAAAGAAACAAAAAATAAGTCTGCATGTTTATCTTGGGAATATTCTGTTGAGATGTTTTCAGTTGAAGGACAAAGTTTGTGTTCAGACCTTGTTTCTATTCCAGCTTTGACACAGCTGACAGGCTTTAAGCCAAGAATTTTAGTAATGGTGTTTCCTGAGATCTGAACATTTTTAGTTTGAGGGAACATCTGGCTGCTTGTGAGGTTGCAGACTTTGTTTTATTTTTCTAGGGTCAGGGCCTGCCAGAGCATTCATTGTGCAATCCTGGAAAAGAATCTCCATACTCCTTTAAAAACAAAGTTGTTCCTGACTGCTATTACCATTCTTGCTGTAGACATGACCAGGATGTGATGATGGGGAAAATGAACAAGCAATTCATTAGGGTGGACCAGAAATGAAATTAAATTGGTATTACATTAAAATTGTGACTCAGCTACATGTGTGGGAGAGGGTTGTAACAAGCTCTCAATATTTTGAAGGGCTTTGTGAGGGAAATGTGTCCACTTAAAGCTGGGATTGGGAGTGCTAACTGGCAATACTTTGTGTGACTAAATACTTAAATTTGTGTGACTAAAGAATTAAGTCTAGAATTTTGAAAGTTTTAAATTTCAGTGGAGTTAAACTGTACTAAATTTTCTGGAATGGTGAGATGCCTGTATTCCTTTGGTAGCTCATTGAATAAATCTGATTTTGATTTTAAGTTTGTACCAACACCAGTTTTAATGATGGGTCCTTGATGAATATAGCTAGATAAAATTTTATTAATGGCTCTTTTCTATAAATAGTGTGTTACTTCAAGTTTTTCTGTTAACTAAAAGATTCTTCATATCTAATAGGAGCAATGGGGTTACAAGTGCCTAGAACATCCCCTATAAATTATACCATTGAAAGCCTATATTCTAAATTTCAACCACAGCTTCAGCTGCAGCAGAGCATCAGACTTGGATCACCTCCTCTTGTTATAACTGGAAAAAAACTGGAGGATGCAGGTGCTGTTTCTGAAGATGATGGTTTACCTAGAAGCCCTCCTGAAATTTCAACCCTTCATGAAGTTCTGACAGATACACCAAACAAGGTATAATTGTCATGTAACCCTAGTGACCATATGCACAGAAAAGATAAAATCTGCACGGAGAAGGGGAAGACCTTTTTGCTGGCTTGTTATAAAATGAGATGGTGCAGATCAGTTAGAACCAGAAGAAATTACTGGGATGGATTGTGGACTTGTCACTCTGAGGGATGCCAAGAAAGTGACCCTACATATACCCTTTCTGGGTACAATTTTCCATGCTTTTATGTAGACCAGGACTGTGACCTCTATCATTAGGAAATGCATGATTTTAGACTTCAGTGAACATGTGAGAAATTGTAAATCTGCTGATTTAAAAACCATTTAAAAGCTAAAATAGCTTTATAAAATATATTGCCTTCTGTGGTCAACCTTCCTGGCGTATCTCAGTGCAGGAGAAAGCTCCCCTGCTTTATGTTTGATGCCAATGAAGAAATTAAGCCTACTGGGTAAGGCAGGGACCCAGTGACCCTTCCTTTCTTTTTCCTCTTGTGTTTTCTCATAATTATCACTGGATATCTAGCTCGAGATAATTCAGTGTGATACTTCCCTTGACTTACCCTCTTCCTCATTTTATCCCACAGTCCTCCAACCCTGTTCAGCGTCATAGCTCTTTGAGTTTAGGAGGGACAGACAGTGAAGATGAACAGGTAAATAGCTCCTTTTCCTGCTAATAAACTTTCCTGAGACGGCATATGTGGAGTCTGTATGGAGCCAGTACAGTAATTTTATTTTTTAAAATTTATTCTGGGTATGGTGTATCCTAGGAAACAATTCTTTAAGAGTCCAGAGTGAGGCAAATGATACTTAAAATGTACCTCTCAGGGTTTTGAATAAGAAATAAAGACAGGCAGAAATCTGCTGGTACGTGATTTGTGTGAACAACATAGTCAGCTCTTTGACACAGTATAAATCTATAAAGTTACACAAAAAATTGAAGCAGGCAAAGCACTTCAATTCTGCTTCCATGTCCCAGGGACCCAATACCAAAAAATCACACCTTCAGCAGTGGCTTGTGAGCAGTGCCCTGTATCTCTCTTATCATGGGAAGTCCTCCCTGATGCCAGGTATTCCACTGGAAAAGGTGTGTTTTAATTTGCAATTTTCTTTGGATGATAAATGACCATCAGAAGCAGCAGGTTCTCCTCTCAGAAAAACACAGTCCTTGGCAAGATTGGAAAAATTTACAGGGGTCATATTTTGGATGTACCTTAGCAGTTTTTGTTGATCAAATGTGGAGATGTTTTCATGATCTTTAAAACTTCATCAGCATACGTGTTTGAAATGCTGTGTTATGTCCTAAGCTGAAACAAAACTAAATTGTGAATGCCAGGCACAGTGCAATGGCTGTGTGTCACCCAGCTTTATCAATGAAGCTCATTTGGCACGTCTGTGACATTTTGCAAGTCTTCCAGAAAGTTTGGTCTACATTTCAAAACCGTAGCAAAACCACTCAAATGTCATATTTAGGGGCTTTAGTACAAACATCTCTGTAACCCCTAATTTAATAGCACAGTTTAAGGTTACTGCTGTTCAGTTCCCAGAGCAGCATTGCTGCAAGGCTGAGATCCTCATCACTGATTTTCCTGAGAGTGGATATTGAAAAAGTGACTATGGCAACTTTCCTGGAGATAATGAGGAGCAAGCATCCGAGCTGCTTTTATGGCTTTTGAATAATGCATTTCTGCACTGTGTCACGTTACTGGGATGGAAAGGCAGCGATACAAACAGCACCAGTGTCTCCTGCTGGTGTGTGCATATACTGCAAACAGGCTGGTGGAAAAGGAAAAGTGGGAACAAGCTGAGGCTCCCACTGTGGCAGAGACAGGGATTTCTCCTTCTCTGTCAGGTACACACAGAATCGGGTAATCTCTGTGTGGAGATGACGTTAGGCCTGCGTTTTAAGATGAGGATTTTTGTCCAAACACACAGCCATTTCAAGCCTCTGAAGTGGATTGAGGTAACAAAGGAACTGTTGCAGAGATGTGGGGAAGTCAAGGAAAATATACACAGCATTGTATTTGTGTTTTACAGATACCTTCTGGAGCTTCCTCCAGGCCCATCAGTCCTGCATCCTCTGCCCCTCTGGGGACTCCCATCTCACGAGGCAGCAGCTTCCTTCCCATTGACTTCACCATCCCTGCCAGTCCCCTTGGCTGCCTGGACACCTCAGCAGCCAGGCACAGGATTGCCATCAACCCTCGCAAACAGAGAGGCTTCACCAACAAGCATCAGCAGCCCCTCCAGGTGGGTGTTTTCTGGAAGGGAATCCCTGAGCAGGAGGAAATGAGTGTGAATTTTTAATTACTGTTTAAAATATTTTTAGTTCTTTTTTCTTTCCTATCCACATTCCTTTACTTCTTCCACTGTAGGAAGGGAAAACACCTATTTTGTGCCAAGCATCTAACCAGACAAAAAAGACTTGAAAACTTCAGTTTCATAGAAACTGAAGAAAAGTGCAACTTGTGCTTTTCATTATTTAGCCAAAAATTGTAGGTTATGCTTCATTTGTAAAAACACTCCTGGTGTTTGAAAAGCTAAATGTCAGTCTTAAAGAGGCCTAAGTCTATTTTTGCAGGCCTAGTTCTTAACTGGAATAGTACATTACCCATAGTGTTGGTAAACTACAGGATGGAGGTTTTGTGTCTATGATTTGTGTGTTCACAGAAATGTGTATGTATAAAATACAATTTTTGTGCACGATTCCTGAATTGAAACATTTTCACTTCTTTAGGTGGAACAGCTGGAAAATGAAGCATGTCTTCCTGCAACTCCAGAAAGGAAGGGAAATTCAACAGAGTTTCTTGATAGTGACAAACATAAAAGCAATTGGGAAGGTAATGAAGACATAGGTACTGCTACTTTGGGTGCTTGAACTCTTCTGCATAATGCTGACAGGACCTGTTTGAATTCTAAGTCCTTTCAAACTAGGCAGCTTTTGGATTTATAACATAAAACCAATACTGGCTGCTAAATCGTGATGGAAAAAATCAAGTACACTCAACAGAGTGATGCTGAAGTGGTGAGCTTTGTGGGCAGCATTAAAAATACATGAGGTGAAAGCACCATGTTCACAAGTACCTGCCCTGCACAGCTGGCTGGACCTCATTGAATGTGAAACTGAGTTCCTTGACACTCAGAAAAACCTTAACCTCGGCATTATATGTCAGGTGACTTTGATGGGCTTGTGTTTACTGGATCTTCCTTTACCACTCACCCAGAGGGAATTTTCCAGGGCATTGTAGATGGCCCTTCTAGGCACACATGAAGAAATGTCTAGGGAACTCTGGCTAATAGTCTTACAAGTGAGGGTATGCATGGAAAACAACTAAACAGCAACTTTCAGTCATTCCTTGGATTAGGTATGTTCAAACCAAAGCTTTATTAGTCTCCCACTTGGACAGCCCATTTCTAAATAGGCTCTGAACAGCCTTATTGATCAGTCTGCAGTGCCCACACGTTGGGCATTCATGGTAAAGGACTGCAAAGTCTGGAATGAATTAGTCACACAGATGGTGTTTGAATTGTAACCTTTAAGTGCACACTCTTCTCCTCTGTTTAATACAGGATTATCAGCCCAGGTGGGACACTGTGCAAAGGGAGGTGGTTCTAAGGAGACACCAGGTGCAAAGCCTCCCACTGATGCTGCCCGTGACTCTTGTGAATCCACACTTGCTGCAGAAGACTCCTGTGCTTTGCCACAAGAGGATGGGTGCCTTCCTGACGTGGAGCATCACTATAAAGCAGCCACACTCCTTCTGAGACCTGAGCCTTCTCCAGAGAGCCTGGAGGAACACCACAGTGCAAAAGTGTTGTACTCTGCAGGGGAGTCTGCTGATGAATCAAAAGTGCATCAGCAAAGTACCAGTCCTGAAGGACCTGCACTTCCAGAGCTGCAGCAACTTGAAGGAGAGGCTGTTGTGTCTCCAGACATGCCAGCAGCTGGCTTGTTTAGCACTGGTGTGGAAACAGTGGGCATGGATATATTGCCAGATGTTGCACCAAGTTCCTCAGTGAATTCTGTGGATCCAAACATTAGAGCCCTGGAAGAGGGGGATCCACTGGTCACTGGCAAAGAACTCTGCTCTGGTACTGCTGGGAATCACTCCAACCATGCTGGCTCAGATACTGTGCTGAGCACTCCACAGGTTGTGGTAGCTGATTCAGAGTCTTGTTCTGACATCAAATCAGTGGCTGTTTTGAGGCCTGAAAAGAGTTCAGTAGCAAAAAATGACAAAAACTCTTGTGAAATTATGGAATTTCAGTTATCCAAGGACAATGTAGAAAAAAAAATAGACACTGCTGCATCTGTCTCAGAAGCAGTTTGCATGGTGCCTTGCAGCAAATTGGAAGTAGGTTTTAAAGAAGAAACTGTTCCTGTTTCAGAGGGTAACCAAGGCAGTCAACAGGCCAACACATCATGCATTTCTGAAAAACTTTCCATTGGATGTCTTGCTTCTTCAAGTTTGGCTGGCTTGAAGCGTAATATATCTTCTGATGCTGACAGTAAGGAGTACCAGATAGGCATTACAGCTTCTCACAGAAAAACAGCAGAAGGCAGTCAATCAGCAGATGGAAATGTAAAAAGTCCACTGAAGACTGCTTCTGCTAAACCAGTCAGATTTACCATTGCACCAGCATGGCAAAGATCTCTCTCAGGGGGTTCAAATTCAAAGGAAGATTCCTATTCCAGAAGTTCCCCAACATCCCCTATAAGACCAGAGTTCTTTGAAGCAATGACAAAAGAGCACACATGTTTTGATGCAGTTATCCAGGAATCAGCAAAAACCAACTCAGATAGATTTGATCGAAATTGTAAGGACAGAGATCTGCATTTGAATTCTTTTATGGAGTGGGCTGTCCGTGAAACACAAAACTCTGAGAACCCATTTGGGGTCCGACTGAGGAGAACATCATCTTTACTAAAATACCAGAATGAAAGCCGTGTAGAGCCTCCAAAGCCAATCCCCTCTGCTGCTCCCATTGCTTCTTCCGCTTCAGTCAAGGAGGATCAGAAATTGATGGGCACTGGGAAGACACCTCCAAGCCTTCCTGTCAGCACAAAATCAGTTGTTAAAAAACCAGATCTCCTAGAAGACAAAAATCCTCCCAAGGCAAGATCAGAAGAAGTGGCAAAGAAGCAAAATGGTCATAAACCTTCAGGTATTTATGCTGTATTTGTATCCAAACACTGTAGAAAACAGTGGTCATGTGAAGAACCTTGGCAGAGCGGCACACAAAAGGTAAAAATCCTTTTGTCTGAGGACCAAATTCAGCCTTGAGTTCATCAGCACTATAATTTAGTTGGCTTGATAATTTGTCCAGTCAAGAGAATTCTTGGTTTATCTTAATGAAGGGTGTGTTCCAGCAAGAATAACAACAGAATAATAGCTTAAGGGACTCTGAAACATTTCTGGTATGGGGTATTTATCCATATAGTTGGAGTTTTAACGCAGCTTTTTAAAACTTGCTGCAGTTTTGTAGTTAAAAATTCAGTCTGCAGCTGCTCAAACCTTTATTGGGAGTTGCATTTGGTGTGATTATTTTTTTTAACAATGACTTAATTTAAAATTTTTAAAAAGTGACAAGGCAGCCTGTATTTTACTGCCTACATGAAAAATAAATCAGGATTATCGTACTCATTTAATCTGCAATGGAAAGATCTTGTTTCAAAGGCAAAATCTGGTTCACAACGGTCTCAGCAGGACTTCTGCCACTGACTTAGACAGAAGCAGAGTCAGGTCAAAAACTCCAGAATAAACAGAGAAAACACTTCTTGCCAAGGAGAAATCATCAGGGAAGGTAGTTTTATCTCCACCATGTTCAAAGGATATTACAGATGCTGAAGGATTTAAAACATGAAGCACTAGCTTTAGGCTGACTTGACCTAAATCCCTTCTTTACTTCAAAAATGCTTCTTTTGTAGAAAAAGTCTCTCCATATTTGGAAACTGCTTCCTCTGAACCAGCTTGGGTCTCCATGGCAAAGCTAAAACAAAAGGGTTTCCAGGACCACCCTCTTGCCAAAGGACAAAAAGATGAAGACAAAGCTTTGACCAAAGTGGACCAAGAGGAGGTAGAGTACCAAGTAATGTTGCATGGGTGTGAATCCTGCCCCAGGTCAGCTGGGAACTATTGCAAACTGTTCAATATTGTCTTCATGGGAGATGAAGACAATATTGAGCACGTTGTGATCACTGCTCAAAGGGAGCTTTGCAGGCCTGGCCTCTGAAACCCTGAGACAGACAACTGATGCCAATGAGCAAATTCCTGTGACTCCACTGCCACAGGGATTAGTTTCAGAGCTAGATCCTCCTGTATGTCCCTTTGCACTGCTCAAACCTGAACCTTTTTATACACCTTCTTCTTGCCCAGGGTGTATTTCTGTAGCCCAAGAGCTGCTCTGAGTTGCAGCAGCTTCCTCACTGCCTTCTCCTGCCCTCCCACACAATGTTCCCAACCATCCTTGCTTGGCTTTTGCTGCATTTGCACAGCCAGGTTTGAGAGGTTGCCAGGGTGAGCTTTATGAGTGCCCATGACTGGCAGTCAGTTGCATTGTTTTCTTCTCTCCTCACGCTGTAGCAAGAGATCTGTGCTAGTGAGAGCACACTGAAGAAGAGTATGCCTTCCAGCTCTCAGAACAAGAAAACACAAATGAAGACTGCTGTGTCTGCAGCAGCAGGTATTCCTTTTTCTTTACGTAGTGGTTATGGTTTGCACCAGTAATGGTGTGGGTGGCACGTGATGGGGGAAGAGAGACACCATTTTTATAATCAGCACACTTTATATAAGGCCTGTTCATATATACACATATGTAAGACCATAGTTTATGTGTAAGTCAACATAATGGCTTGTTCACTCAGCAGAGAGCAAGTGAGGAACTCTTATCTCCACTGCCAGTTCATGAAATGGCCTGTAAACAGCCTGATGATTTATTACTGGCCAAGGTCAGTGCTAAAGAATAGCAGTTGAAGTTGGAGAGTGTCCAGAAGAGAGCAGCAAGAAAGGTCAGGTCTTCTAGACCTCCAGTCAGCCAGGAAATACTGATGGGAGTGGAGTTGTTTAGTCTACAAAAGACAGCTAAATTCTCTGCAGAGGACAAGACTAGTCTTTATGGCCAGCCTGAACTTAAAATGCACCAGGGGATGTTTAGCTTAGATGTTAGGAAATACTTTGTAACAATAAGAGCAGTGAAGTGCACAAGAGCTTGGCTTGCATATGGAGTGTACAGTTTCCATGGCAGGATGTGTTGAGTAGATAAGCACATATCAAGAATAATTTAGGTAGAGTCAGCTTCACCCTCAGGTGAACACAGAGGCTGGATGGCCCTTTGCTGAACACTTAGCTGTGTTTCTCTATATTAAAGATGCAGGGGAAGAGTGTGACTCAGACTTCGTGACTCACATTAGCTCTTCCTAGGCTTCTGCTGGGCTGCAGTTTATCCCTCCCTGCTTACTCAGTGTGGTGCCAGAGCTCAGAAACAGGCTCCAGCTAGATACAGATAAGCCAATTCTTCAGCTGGGAAAGTATATTGTGCTAGCTGAAAGCTATTGATTGCAGATACTGCCTAAGTAGATAAGAAATGCCCCTCTGTGTCAGAGCTGTGGCTGTCCCATTGCAGATTCCTGTCACTGACACAGGCAGAGATGCTGTCCAGAGAGCCTGTGCACCTAGCCCCTTTCCCTGTGAAATCCAGCAGCACCCAGAGTTGTTGTACTAGAGATATTTGGGAGTACCTCTGTGCTGCTCCCTGTAGTAGTTGTTTCCAGAGCTGTTACCCTTTCCTGAATCTACAGATTCTACAAAATAAGCTTTCTCCTTTACTGCAGAGGGTGACTGGCTCAGGAAGTTTGCACCAACCCAGAGGCTCTGATGTTGGTTACAGCCAACTTGGTGTGTGTGATTAAAATACCATCATTTTTAAAAAGTATTCTGGTACAGGCCATCTTCATTTTATGGTTTTAGGTGCAAAGTGAGAGATGAAACATAAACAGGCCAAGATTTTTGCTCAGATGAAATCTTCCATTGAAGGGCTGGCACAAATAGACTGAATTTCTATGTGTTGCATCATCTGAACCTTTGAAGCCCAGCAGCCTTCAGCCAAAATTCAGAACTTCACAAACTACTCTGCTGCTCATTTACTAGAACTTGCACTCTTTGTGTTGCTTGCAGCAGAATTACAAGTTTTAGTGTGTCACCTCTCCCCAAGAATTGGCCTAGTTTCCTGACATCCAGTGGATGCTTGCTCGCCTCCAGAGATAGCATTTATAGGCATATTCTGGTATCCCACGACTTGAGCATCACAAAAAGCTCTGACCAGTGCTGATGATTAAGGAAAACACTGCTCTTCTGCTGCTCAGAAAGCCAAGCCCTATTGTTTCGTTTGGAATTCCAAGTGTAAACTCTTCTCTTCTCTGATTTGGTTCCCATTAGCACAGCCAGGAGTTTGTCTGATTGAAAGTGCTGGTGGTGGAAAGGATGGAGAGTTAATATCCAGAGGAGTTATTTATTTGGATTATTTGCTTATTACAAAGAAGGTACACTCCCAAAATGTGGAAATTAATTTTCAAATTCAAATTTTCAGTAACACCTTGATTCCTACATCATCTTAGATACTTCTGAAAATTTCCTGTGTATGTAGAGCTTCAGCCTGTTTAATGGACAGTGTACTTCCTTCAGTATTCCTAAGTACAGTTTGCCTCCTGCAAGAAGTACCAACCAGCCAGAACTTTTAAAATACTAGAGACCTCCTGAGTGAAAACAGGGAACTACTTTAGCTCTGCTCAGGAGCATGACTAATGGAGCTGAGGGATATTTTCCATTGATTTCAGTGCAAGCAAGATCAAGCTTCTTGTACTTAACATGGCTTAGACATTAATTCTAAAGAAATTCAAACAAGGTGAATGGAGGAGGCCTTTTCTAAATAGAAACTCAAAGCCATAAAAGGAGCATTATCTGTATTCCCACATCCTTTGTGAGCATGACAGGTTACTGTTAGGCTGCATCAAGAGGAACACCTAGTACCGTCAGAATCCCACCTTCTTGTCTTACAAGTGAAAGAACATAAAGCACTGGTTTGATTGCTACCTAGTATTTAATAATATTGCTGGAGTGATATTTATGTTGGCAGTGAATACTGAGAAAAAATCTTTTAAGTGTTCTCAGTGTTGGAAAACATAAATTTTTAACTGCATAGCAAGCCTGGGGTGATCCTTATCCTGCAGTTCTTTTGTTTCTGTTTTCGTACATACTCAGGAGTCTTATTCCTAGATTTTCTTGCACTCACAGAGCAGAATTAGCCTGTGGAACTCCTTGCTGTGCACTTCAATACAAATCAAGAGTTTGAAAAATTAAGAAATTAATTAACCAAGAATATGAATAAGAGAAATAACTGGGGCTGTAGAACTGGGCTTGAAGAATTTTGAAAAATGACTTTCATTTATTAGGGCTTAGACACTTGCTGTTTGGACTGAGGAGAAAATTCTTTTATGGGCATGTTACTCACTGTTAAATGTCAATTCTCCTATTGCAATAGCTGGTCCTCAGTATTGCTGTAGCTGGACCAGAGAGTGCCAGCAATAGCCAATTCACGATTCCTCTGACTTGTTGGTGAGTCACAAGCATTTTGGGCTGTAAAACAGTTTCTTTAGAGAGAAGAAAATATTATTGGCAGAAATGGAGTTTTTAACTCTCTAGCCTTCTGATGAGTGATGTATATCCTCTCGTTTGCAGGCAAAGTTGGACCTGTTTCTCAGGAAGCATCTGTGGCTCCCGCTGTTGAGAAGGAAGCAAGGCACTCCTCTAACCTGCCAATGACACCCTGCAGTCCTGCTGAACCGCCCTGGCTGTCCCTGGCCAAGAAGAAAGCCAAAGCATGGAGTGAAATGCCCCAGATTGTACAATAGCAAATGACACAGGCATCATTCTTTGCATTGCCAATAGCTGTGTTAACTCCATTTAATCCCTTCTTTACTGTGACTTTTTTTTTTTTTTTTGAGAAATAAGAGCCTTAAAACTTTTGATCAGACTGTTTTATGTAAATACACAATGAAGAAATGCCATTGTGGACCTAATTTGATGCATTAGGAAGCTGAGCATTTCCTACTACCAAACACTAGGAAAACTTGATTCATTTTCACATGCTCACACATCTGATGGTGATGTTCTAAGAAGACATGCTTCAGGCTTTTGAAACATTTCTCTAGCAAAATAGGTTTTTAAAGTTTCTTTTAAAGAAACTGATTCTTTTCAGTTTGGCTTTGAGCTAAGGAATTAATGTGTGCTATAAAACAGGTACAGTGCTGGGCACTGGCGCATCGTGAGTCATGGCATTGATGTCATCACACTTCTTTCTCTGATGCTCTGGGATGGGCAGCCAGATTTGCTTCAGATTGTTAGTGGATCTGTTTTGTGCTAGTTGTAAGATCTAAGCACACTGTGAGTTGGAGCAATTCTGGCTTTTGTGTGGTTTGAGTCACAGTGGTGTGGGTCTTGTGCTTTGCTCACAGATACCCACTAGAATGGCCCAGAGCTGCACACTCATTCTATCCCACGTACTAGAAAACCACCACACTGTAGCATATTCTCTGCTTTTAGTTACACCTCTAGAAATCTGGGGTAATTTAGACACTGTACTAAAAAAAAAATCCCTCCTTTCTTTAATTATGGCAAATAGTGATTTTTTTTTTTTTGGTGAGATTCCTCAGCCAGTTATCTCTCTTAAAGAGTGTGTTGGGGGGAGAGCTCTTTGCTCCTTAGAAAGTGGCATCTTGTTTTCAAGAAATGCCACTCTCCATGTTCATGAGGATGTCTATTTAGTCAATTATATCTAATATTAATCATAAAAGGGGCATTTGCTTTCCTTCTTGTCTCATCAGTCTTTAACCATGAACTCAACATCAGTCTGAGAATGTGCAGCTGGGGCATAATTACTCTCTCAGGGCCTGGCCTTGCAGTCACTGAAACTGACAAAAGTTTTGCTGTTGACATTGAAGGATGCACATATTCAAAAATGAAGCTTTGTGAAATGATGTTAGTGGCTTAAGTGACAGTGGCACTTACTGGTCCTTCCAGTTCTTGCAGCATTGCACATTTATGTAGTTTTTGTTTACAGTCAGTGCAAAATTTGAAGGCTGACTTGGCTGATGGAGTGTTTTTAGCTGGAAAGTTGGTAGAAATTTTTAAAGGAAAATATTGTCTATGATGGTTATTAACTGCAAACCAAAAAAATTGGGTTTCAGATCAGATCAAGCAAGACTTTAATCTTCCAGTCTTGGCCTGAATTTAATACATAGCTCTTGCAATTCGAAAACAGTATTAATTAGGAGCTAGACTGTGATTTAAAAAATTTTTTTAAATATAGGTGAAAACTTACTTGCCCAAGGAGGGTCAGAATCTATAGATACTATTTATTCTGGACTAACACCAGGAAGAGTAGGAATTTCACATTGACTTGGTAATTGATGCCTATTTTGTTACTTGTTTTTCTCAGCTTTAGGAAGCATATCTTCTCTTATAAAGAACTGAAACATTTGTATTTCTCTGAAACTTTTGAGTGTAATGTAAATGAATATACTCAGCTTTGATTTCTGAAGTTTTGTACAGCTGTCATCCCACCACAAGTTTACTGACCCTGTGTAAAATACAAGCCTTCTACATTTAGCAAACTCTCTTCTCATTTTGTTAGTGGGTTGTGATTCTTCACCCAAAGCACTGCAAATGATACTATAATCTCTCTTTCCCTGTGTTTGCTTTTGATCTTAATATCGTTCCTGTCTTTTGTGTTTGCTATGTATATATGTTTTTGTAATCCTTGTCTTGAAGGAACCACTTTTGTATTCCATTCCCATATTTCATTTACTATTAAATGCTGTTGCCAGTGATGATGATATAATTTCTGGGAAAAGAGGAGGGGTGGATGGCCCTTATTCATTGAGGAAAAAATAAAAAGAGGTCTTTGGTCAATATTGTCTTTATACATGGATAAACTGCATAGATTTTGTTTTGAGGTAATTTTGTGTGACTCGAGACTGATCAACATGGCTGATCAGACTAAGGAACTTTTCTAAATCTCACTGAGTTAAAAACATCAGCAGAGAGCTGATGGCTCTGCTATTGCTCTGGAGTTATTTCTCCCTCAGTGCAGGGCTGGTTTGAAGGCAGGCACTTGTGGTCATAGGAAGTCTTGAAAATACTTGTTTGCACGTGTTCAAAGAAGCTGCTCTGGGGCATTTTGGTGGTGCATTAATAAAGAAGGAAAACACAAGAGTATCCCGTGATGTACACTTGAAATTCACTTGTGTTCTGGATTTCTGAAATTAATGTTTTCAAGTTTCTCCCTGCAGCTAAGAGAACAAAAAGCATGTAGAGAAAACATCAAAATGGAGTTTCATATAATCACAGGAGCTTAGAATATGGGCTTATAAAATAAATGTTGAAATATTGATTCATTGCTGTATTTATAGAAGTTGGTAGCTCTATTAGCATGGTTTTGATTTCTTGTTGTCCTAGTGTAGTTTTTAGGTGTTTGATGAGTAAAAACAGCTAATACAATAAGCTCATTTTGGGTGATCATTCCTAGACACAGTCACTGTCTTTGAAAATAAGCTGTGTTGAAGTGCAGAGTTTGTGGCAGAATGTCACTGTGGGATTGTGTGGCTCAGGATGTGTAGTGGAGCATGTAGGAAGGCATCCCTGGAATTCCTGTGCCTGGGACTCCTGTGGCTCCGTGTGACAGCAGAGGGTGCTGGTGCCATCCCTGAGCAGTGCAGGAGGATTTCGGTGTGAGTTGGTGTGTGCACTGCTGCAGGGAGAGGAAAGCACTGAACACCAGCCTTCCTCATGCTGACGTTTGGATAGAGATTGCCCCCCTAATGGATTATATCATGTCTTTTTAAGGGCTGTTGTCTAAAATAGAAGATGTAATTTGTTTTGAAGTATTACAGGAGAAATTCTCAGCTCAGAAAAGCTGCAGTTCCTGAGTTTGTGCCACCTGCTCTCCTAAGTGCTTTCCAGATCAATACAGGAAAGATATTAGCCTGTGAGAGTACTCTGTCCTTCACAACTGTTCCTGGAAGAGGATAGATCTGAAGGATACAGGTAATGAGAGATGTGATTAGCAGCCTAATAAAAAAAGCACACATTTCTCTTTGTCTTTTCCTCCAGTGGTGGCTAGCCTACCTACAATGTGGTTAGAGATTTATCCTGGTTATTAGATCTGACAAACTTGTCACATCAGTCATCACCAAAATGTTAGTAATGATGAGGTGGAGCCTCTTGGGGAATCTGAGCATCTCTTTAGGATTCTGACTGTGATTTGCTTGCTGTAGTATAGAATTCTGTCTCCTCTATGTTGTCAGGAAGGATTGCACCCAGGGTATCAATATTTGTTACAGGCTACAGCCTGGGATAGTTCTTGGTGCAGAGGTTCACTGAAACCTCTGGTTTTCATTGAAAATGGCTTTTTATGCCTTTTATGGGATCAGGTGAAATAAACTGTAAGTTCTGAACTTGGAACACAAACCCATGCATCTGCCGAGAACAAAAAGGTTGCTCAGGTATTTCCATCTGGATAGTTGAAGGGGCATGGCTGGGTAATGATGAATGAAAGTTCAACTTGAGAAACAAAATTGTGGAGTGGGACGCTACAATTCAAATTGCTCTTCCATAGTGGAATAGATCTAAGCCCAAGGAAGGGCACTGAATGGGTCTCTAAACAGTGGCCCTTGCTGCATTTCTCTCTGCACTTTAGGGATGCCACATCTCACTGCTTTGAACCATGTTAAGCAGGTGAGCACCATGACTGCCCTGCAAATCAAAACCTGTTGTGAGCTGCTGATCAGGTCCACAGCAGTGCAGCCCTTTAAATGGAATTGCTGTATGATCTGTGCATTAAAAATGCAGCTTCTTAAGAGTGAGCTAAGCCAAAGTTTAGCAGCTTCCTCTGACTTGAGGGGCAGATTATTGACTATGGAAAATGTGAGATGCTATTTTTGTTCTCATTGTGCTAGGAGTGATTTAAAAAGAAGCTCTTTTAATAGCTGTTTACTTTTTAGAGGCAGTTCAAAGAGGAAAAATCTAGAGGCAGATTAACTAAACAGGATTATTAACTATCAATTCTTGGACTGATCTGTAAGCCAAGTTAGTCACTAAGCAAGAAACAGGTATGGAAATGGCTGAAGTGCAGAGTATTTAATTTATATAATTTTGTATGATGTGGAAATGGGAAGACAGAGGAAGAGATTGATTGACATAAATAACCTACATGGTAATGGTTGTTTGGTACCTGGAAGACTTGTTCCAGCCTTTCTTCCCTGTGCCTCAGAATATGTTGCTTCCCTTTCTAAGCATTCTTACTTTTCATTTGTGAGGTCAAAACCAGTTTTTACTTGACCTGTTTTGTAGTCAGCCCTATTTTACAGAATTTGGATGAAAATCTGACTAACCCAGGATCACATACCTGTCAATACTGGCAACATTTGTTCAAAGTTCACCCTAATCTACATGGTTAAGATTCATTACATTTTCCCTATTATACCAATAGGGAAATGACTCCAAATGAGTTTTGATTTACAGGTATTTTTCCTGTAAATCAACACAGAGGGGTAGGGTTGCCTGCTTTAAAATCAGAGCCTTTCCACTCTGCTCAGGAACATGTTTCTGTGGCATTGAGGTAACTTTTTCCAAGTTACACAGTAAGTTCCCTGCAGCAACTGCGGCAATGTATGGGAAAGGGTCGAAGTCCTGGGGCTGTGTTGTGTTTCCATAGAGTTGAAATTCCATGCAGCAGCCTCCCTGCTGGTGTCACTGGCAGTGCTGGGAGCTGACAGAGCAGCAGGGGATGGTGCTGGTGGCTCCTGGCTGGTGACGCTCAGGCTGTGCTCAGTGTCCACATCACTGCTGACGTGGGCAAGGGGGTAAAGTGACAGGCACTGAGAGCAGTGCAGGGGGATTTGCACCCCAAAGGTGCACATTTACCAGTGGTGCCTGTGGGATGAAATAGCTGTACTGGACTTTGTGAGCTGTAGGAATGTTTTATTCATACAGGAGTAAATAAAGTGACATTTCTGTCACAGCTAGATGTACAAATTAGGATGTATCTACATTAAACTAGAGCTGTGTTTTAAACACAAGAGGCATTTACTCTGTTTGGATCCTGAGTCATGCATATTTCAAAGAGGAGGAATAAATATCTGTTTTAGTAGAGCATTTAATTTGTAAAGAGAGTTCTGCCCAAAGATGAGTGACCTCATCTGTAGTTGCATGAAAAGAAAGCAGAGCAGAGCCTCATTTTATGGTTTCTTTTTTTCCCCACTTGGCCAGAACAATTTATTACATGAGCATCCTTAGTGTTATAATCCTTATAAAAAATAACTGTCTCCTTACTTTGCATTGCTTATAAAATAAGAGCTTTGGCTGTGAGATGTACTACCCATTGTGGTAGAACAATCACAAAATAATTGCATATAGAATGCTAGAAGAATCAATATAAGTTCTTATTTGCTGTTTATTGAATAATTTCAGAGCATGACTTGCTACTAAAACCCAAATTCTGCACAGCACTTTAGCATGGATCAGTATGGGCTGGGGCTTGGACTGACCTCTTGGGGCTTCTCAAAAGGTATATTTCAGGTATAGTTCTGCTCTTCACTGGACACAGGGCAAATTGGATTTTGCCCCTTTTAAGAGAGGTTTAAGCAAAGGGGAACAAAAGCTTTCAGAAAAGCGTGTTATTTATTTGATAGGCAACCATGTCATGCAAATTCAAACAATATAACTCAGCAGTTGAAATGGCACGGGCTGATGAGAAAAAAGTGTTGCAATCTAGAGTCCAGCCATATTTGGATGGGAGGAAAGTTGGGTTTTTCCACTTATTCCTAGGATTTCCAGTCTGGTAACCAGGTTGGTGTGGCTCTGGGACTGTGCTCAGCCTCTAGGAAATGTGTTTGGCTCAGACTTGCTGGGTGTGAGGGACTTCACTCATTCCCAGGTGATGCACCCCAAAGTGGTATGTGAAGCATTCAGAAGCTCCAAGCAAATGCATCTTCTCCAAAGCCATGTTTGCTAAGTCACTCCTAAGAGTTCTTTAAACCCCAGAGAGGGTGAGATGGTCTGTGCAGGGTGTTTGCCTCCATGCCCACAGGCACCTGCACCTCTGGCTTGGTGTGCAGACAGAAGCTCCCTCCTGCCATGCAGCAGGACAAGTGTTTGTGCAGCTCCAGTTAGGGCTCTCTTGAGAGAACTGTGGCCACTCCTTACCCAGACAGGTGTGTTCCATGGCACGTTTGGTTAATCTAGCTCAGTGCATTTCCTGCAGCACAGGTGTCCTTGTGACTGCAAGCCACTGATTTGGTCCCATTTGCTCAGTTTACATGTAGCAGCAGCCTCCTTTGCAATTTCATCAGAGTCGCTGGAATTGACAGCAGTTGGGTGAATGTAATTTGTTTATGCTGCTTTATATCTTATTCCATCCTTTTCTCGTGTATTTTACCTGTGAAGAGGGTACCTTAAAAGTGAGGGAATACAGACACACTGCTCTGACTAATTCATTTTTAGAGCTTGCCACTCCTTTAAAAAGGCAGTTTGTATCTCTGGAAAGCTAATGGCATAGCAGAAGGAGCTGGGATGGAGTGGTGGGATGCTTGGACCTCTCTGTGGAGATTGAAGGTGTGGCTCAGCCTATTCCCCTCCCTCTAGACCTGCTGTGCCCTGGCCAGCAGCCTGAGCCCTGGCTTGGGAGCAGTGGGGTGAAGCAGGAGGTGGGCTGTCCTGCACACACTCTGCTCACAGGCACAGAGCCCTGGCATTTATCTGCTCTCCCCTGGTGTTTCCCTCGCTGTGCTGATGTAACTGAGGCCATTGCATAATAACCTAGTCCTCAGAATTTCTTTCTCGTAGCTTTTGCCATGTGAAAGGAGTGGAGCCAGCAATGCTGGCAGTGTCCAGAGCCAGAGCTGCTGGAACATCTGATTCCTTGGCCTTGGACGAGCAGCTTGTCACTCTTCTCACTCAGTTTAATAATGGGAATTTCAGAAGTGTGTCCACACACTTCTGTACTGACTGAGCAGATAAACCCAACAGTTTTCCAGACAGAACTTCTGCTAGACTTTTGCATTTGTTTTTATTAACAGTCTGGGTCTGTAACCACAGTACTGCAGCAAAGATTTTTTATTTTAGGGAGTGACCTAAACAACAATGGACTTTATGCAATTTTTCAAAGAAATGTAAAATAACAAGAAGGATTTCAGTGCTAAGTGGCACTTTGGGCTTTCTTTCAGATCTTAGGAACAGCTCTGTCAGACAGGAACAAATCTGCTAAAGCCAATGGAATTAGTTTGGTCTAAATAAGATTATAATTGGGCCTTTCTGTTTCTGCATTGCTCAAAAATAAATCCCAGTAAACAACTTGAGGTCAAGTCCCTCCTAGCTGTGCCAGAGCTATACTGAAATTGGGGGAAATTACTCCCAATTCACTCTGTCTGTTAGTCTACAGTGTAAAAATAGTTCAATATACATTTATGTTTCTTGGGTAGCCCTTTCAGTACATGACTTGTAATTAACAATTCTAGTGTCGTACTAAAAATACTATTTTGTTGGCTTCTTTGATTTCCTCCATATCACTGCAGACATTCCTTCCCCTGAGCTGTCCCAAGGTGGGAGATTTTGCAGGTTGACCACAGCTGAATAGAAGTTTTTGTTCTGTGTGTTGTGAAACTGTAATTCAGATGTGCTGCTCTGGTCCAAATTTGGACCTGAACTCCCTCAAAGTGTGGGGATATTTGAAGGATTGTTTTTGTTTTTAAACCCATGCAATTTTTTTGTTCTTATAAGCAGTGTTAATTTTGGACTCACTCTGTTAATATACAGCCTAAGAGCAGAATAGCTGCTACTATCAACACGTAATCATAAACATATCTACTAATAGCCCAGGCCTGTAGTCTGATTCTAATTAATCTGATTATGCTTAATAATGAATTGTAGTAATGCTTTGGACATATTTTTTAACCGGTGAGGCTGCTAATCAGTTTTGCTAAACTGGCATTCACTGGGATAGGGATTTACCTTGCTTGAAGGCAGTATAAACCCCTGCCTAAAAAGATGACTACGTTAGTATTTTTGGAATCATCAAACTAAGCATTTCTGGGGGTTTTTTGTACTTTGTCATGAAGTGAGGTGTACTATTATTCATTTGAAAGAAATCAATTTATTGGAAACGGTTCATCTACCACATGAAAAATAGTTTCATGTTAATTTGTAGATGTTAATTTTTTTGGGCTTTCTGAAGTCTTTGATGAGTTAACAGCTGTGTGCTTCAAGCACAGGAATGAGAGCTAAACTGCTGCACCTGTGACCATTTATTGTCACAGAAGCAGCAAAGTGTGTGTCTAATGCAGGCCTATGTTTGGCAGCCAATTTTGTCTAGCTAGGAAGGGCTGAAAATAGGAAACTGCTTTCCATTCTGGTTTCCCAGAGGAGTTGTGTGTGTTTTGGCTCCCAAGAAGGCAGGGAGTAGACACAGAGCTTTTGCCTGTTTTTTACAGGACATCCCACTTCACTCTTGCCTGATACCTCTTTCATGGAATGTAAATGTTCTGCAAATTTGCCTTCTAGCACTGGTTTTCTAAGGAAACTTGTCCAGCATCCTTTATGCTCCAGTGAGACAAGGCTTTGAGAGACCTGCAGGACTTGGGGGTGGTTGACTTTGACCGATGAGAAATGATGGTTTCATGTTCAATGCCTTTGCTGAGCTACCTCTGATGCAAACTGCCTCCACAGAATAAGCCCAGTGTAAACTTTTCTTAAAGGACTGAGGAAAAAAGTTGGTCTCTGGCAATGAAATGCTGTTTTTATTTTAGGCATCTCAATGTATGAGTGAGGAAGTAATCTGATTAGCACATTTGCTAGAGAAATGAACCAATGGGAAGGTGAAAATATTAATAAAAGATAGAGTTGATTTATACTCAAACTGGCCTTTAAATTTGCAATATATGCTGTAAGAACATGCTTATATAACCTCTATTTCTATTCATAAAGGTTTATGTGGGTCTATATTGAATTATGCATTTAAAATTAATCCACTGAGGCAGCCCACTGAGATGCCACTTCTCATTTAGTAACTGCATTAAGGACTTTGTGCTTCATTTAGAAACTGTGAGAAGCTTGCTTTGTGCTGTGGAGAGGAACTGGCCTGCCAGATTCAGACTGGCTATTATAGGGGTTTTATAACAGCCATCTCTCTGTCTCTCTCTTTCCAAGTTACCAGTAAAACTCTATTCTTGACTCGTGTGACCTGACTCATGCAGCTTGGCTGAACCTGACAGACCCAAGTGACTTGTGTCAGATTCTTAGAAGAGATTAATGAAGATTTTCTTCAGGGGTTGGGAACAGCTGATTCTGCCTTTGCGAGGCTGTGGGGACCCAGAATGAACAGACACACACATTAGGTTTTTTTACCAGCAGCTGTAATTCAGATTTAAGTGTTTTGTTTATGTAGCTTTCCAGCTCCTCAGACATTGCAAAAGGGTAAAGAGCTCTTCTAGATGTTTACATGTATTTTATTCTAAGAAATCTTAGACTCTTGGTTTGTCTGATTTGCGTTCTTCAAAGTGCAGTTTTGCTGCAAAAATGGCATTGTGAGGCTCTGTGTTGTGTCTGAGTTAAACTTCTTTAGCTTAAAAATAAAATCATACCAGTTCTGCATATCCACACTGGTGTAAAATACAAATTGACATATCTACAAGGCCTATCTTGTTGACCACAAAAAATGACTGAGTTGTTGTGGGAAGGAGTGTCTGTATTGACTCTGAGCAAACCAGTTGTCTTCCTATTCTGCTTTTGTTTGTTATAGTTTTTAAGATAGTGCTTGGTGGCCCTAGTTTAAAGAACTTGTGAAACACCTGGCAAGGCTCAGTTTGTATTTGTTGTTCTGGGAACTGTTCTCATACTGCCAAAGTACTCAAGTGTCTCCTGAATAATTAAGAAGTTAATTCTGTGAATACTGACACCAAAAACATTTTCTCTCATTCAGAGCTGTGTTATCTTCTCTCCCATATTTCCCACTGCATTTGTCCCCTGTCCCTTGTATTCTCCACTCCACTCTGCAGATAGTCCAGAGCCAGCTGGAAGTTCACCACCTTCTCTCTGTGTGCATCTGCACATTGGTTGACTGACTGGCAGTTTGAAATTTGAAAGGAGGTGGTAGAAATGTCCAAAAAAGTTGGTTAAAAATCAGTCAACTTGTTCAAAACTTCTCAGACATGATGGACAGGCAGGACCATATTGTAAGTGAAGTTCTGTAGAAAACCAAGCTAAAATAGTTGAAAGAAGAACATTCTCTCATTTTTACATTCTGTCTCCATTTACCAAACTTGTTTGGTTTGCTGCTTTATTTTCATGTGAGAGAGTTAATATGTGTGATTTACTAGAGGGGAGCTAAGTTGAAAAAAAATATTTTTATGTAAGTACAGAAAGTGCTTATTCCCCTGATCATTTTTATCTGCTACAAGATTAAATCCCATAGTCTAGGTTCAGCTGCTATAGAAATTTTTTCTCTTGCATGTGTGACTGTGCTCTACTAGCTGAAGGTTTCACTGCTGCAGGGTGTCATGCAGCCAGTCCCAGAGAGGACTTTGACTATCAGGGTAGACACTTTAAGTAAAATGCAGTAGGTAAGGTAAATAATATCTATATATAATGACCTTATTTTAAAATAGTCTGGCCTTTGCCAGCTATGTGACAAAATTAAGACTGAGATCCTCAAAGTTATTTAGGTGTCTCATTAATGCAATGGAGGACTGGATGTCAGAGTATTTAGGGACCTGAAGTTAAATCAGAAAATAAAGAACATCTCAAGGGAAGTATTTTCAAAGATTAAAATAGATCAGAAACATCTTCCTTTAAGTCTCACCATTTTAAGGTGAGGTTTATTTCTGTTTAGATTAAGGGTAAATAAGATCATAAAATTAAATGTTCATTTTAATATGTGAAAAGCAACTGGTTGCATAACTGTCGAGTTATGAAACCTATATTTTTGTCCTCTGCATCCTGAACATCTGTGGCCTATATTTAATTGTAGTTTTCGTCTTCAATTTGAAGAAACAATGTTTAGCCTGAAGACAAAAGTGATCTGTGTAGTGAAATCATCTAAATAGTGTGGCTGAGTCCCACTTGCTAATGGAAAAGGCATTTTTATACATGTTCTAACTTAGAAATTTTATTCATTTGATAGTTTAAGTACAGTTAAGACTACTCTGCTATTCTGAACAATGTGAAGAATGGAAGTGTTAAGACATAGAGGGATAGTAACTCAAGAGGAACAGGTGCATTAGGATAGAATTGTGGGGCCATATTGCAGCATCAATTTTTAAGCAGAAATCTGTACTGATTCCAGTAGGAAGTAATTCTGATGAAATATTGATGAAATGATGTGATATGGCCCATGGGCAGGAAATAACGAAATGTGCAAAATACAGCAAGCCAGTAGAAATAGGGAAAATAACATGAAATGCAGAACCAAAAGGAATGAGCAACTTCAGAAGTAATACTCCTGAAAAATATGGAGAATGATACAGAAAGAAGGTTCTACGTAGGGTGGCATCATGATAATGTCATCACCTTTCCCTCAGCAGTCCATGCAGTCAGAGAGCTTCAGCCCAGATTTGCAGCTGTGATCTGTGGTTTGCAGTTGGTCCATATAATGGACTGGATGAGGTTTCTGTTTCAGTCAACCTCCTTTTTTGACATGTAATTCAAATCCAAATGCTAATCTGCATTTGTGACTCAGAAATCTCTAAGTGACATCCTTACCAAAGAAAGAAAAGATGGAGCCTTCGTGAGAAAAAGAAAGGTGATGTTTGAAGGATGTTTTAAAATTTTTAAAATGCAGGTAGTCAAAAACTTCTGAGATTTTTTTTCCATTTGCTTCCACATTATTGTAGCTGTTAAATTCAAGGTCTCCATAGGCTTCTTAGCCCATGTCTGAGTTGCAAATCAAGCTATCTGCAAGTATACACTGATGAAAACAAAGCAGATTGGGAAGTCTTAATTTTAAAACAAATTCTGTTGTTAGATGTAAATCTCAGGGTTCCCAGGTGCAATCCTGAGGATAGATCTTGAGGTAAAACTACAGTTTGCTCCAAACACAATATGATTTATTTCCACAGAGGTAAGGAATTCTAAACTCCAGTTTCTGCCTGCACATGTCAGGAAATAGATAGTTGGTTTGTCTGGCTTGGGATGGGCTCTTCAATAATGAGGTCTTGTTCATAGCAGTGGCATTAAAGAGCCTTATCAACGAGGTGCCCCAGTTAACTGAACTGAAGGTGGAAATATTTCCATCTGCTATTAAAATGTAGCTGCTTCTTCTATTCTGCCAGAGACATAATAAGCATTTTGAGAGTTTTCTAACACATTGCCATTCATTTCCCCACATTGAATCTGTAGATTGAAAAGAACACAAAAAAAGGAACCCTCAAACATACGCCAATAACACATGCATATTTATGCAGCCAGCAGTTCCCTTGTTTAAGGAGAATACTCAAAGAATTAAATTTCATAATTTTCTGAAATAGCAAGGACATTTAAAGAGCATCTGTGGCTTAGTCTGAGTAAGTTTGTTCTGTGAATTGCTTGAAAAGAAAATACTCTTCCTAGGTATTGCAACCAATTGTTCCCAGCACTTCAGCTTAATACAGTAAACGAAAATTCAGAGGAAGCAGCACAATATTGGATGAACCTGCTTCAGAACATTGGCTCAGGCCACAAAGCAAGTAATTAACAAGCTGAATGAAGCATTTAAGCCCACGCCTTATCATTTATGTAACTAACCTTTGAGTTTTGGACGCACTGGTATGCTGCAGTGAAGCCTACACAGTGTTTCTTTTATGTGTGTGTATTGAGCAAATGGGAAACGCATACCCTGCCATTTGTTTTTCACATTTTCAGCACTTATCAGAGTTCTCTGGCTGAGTGATCTTATATTGCAAAAATGTACGCCTCTTGGTCCTTTTTTCTGTAGTGCAGTATGAATCTAGCCGAGCCTCAGCCTTGTGTGTGGGGGGATGTATTCTACTTTTAAGGGTGCTTTTGAGCTTGTTTAAAGCATCATTAGTAGCACTAGAAAAGAATTAACTGAATGCCAGTTTTCACTAAAGAAGTGAGCAACAAAAAGAGTGACGGGGATTCTGCTAAGTCCTTGTTTATGGAGGCAGCCTTCAAAAACAGCTTTGGAAACAAATCAGGAATGCTGTAAACCAATGAGGCCTGAAAAGACATAGTTTCCATCCTTGCCACACATCTGTTTTTCCCATCCTGAGAAATATTGGGCATGTTAGGAACACTGAGACTGCTGGTGACAGCATTAGTTTCCTACAGAGCTCGTGAGATGGAAGCAGAGTGTAGCATCACCTCTGCACTTGGGGAATGAGTCATTTTGCTTATTAATGCTCTCACTTTCGTCTCTCCCTCCTGTTCTTTTCCCCATCACTTTATAACCAGACTTATTTGGAACTCTTGTAAGACAAACACCATTTCTCCTTGGCGGGAGGAAAATAAAATAGCATACTTAACATGGTTATATAACACACTGCTACGCATGCCTAAAATGAGGTCATTTTGATTAATATATTTATCTGGTGTGCAGCTGTAACAGGACATGTAACTGTGATTAAAAGACCACCGTTTTCTTTAGTCTCTTTGCAATAGCCTTCAGTTTTTGTAACTAATATCCCTGAACCTGATGGGAGTTAGTTGCTGGTTATGTCATAATTTGTGCCCTTGGGCTATGGTCCTACCCCTCCAAACCTTGGAAAATCATTGTAGTGTGGAAATACAATTTCCTTTCTATCTTCTTTCCTTTGTCAGAGGTTAGGTAAGAATTCTGCACTAATTATGTTTATTAGAAGTAATCTAGCAACATATGCATAGAAGGAGGAAAGAGAAAAGGGGCAAACTGTGGAATTCCTTAAAGTTGGAAATGTTGCTGGATGATGGAGAAAGTAAAAAGATGAGTGATAAAGCCAGCTACAGTGAGCCAGGAGAAAAAGTGGAGCAGCACGCTGCAAATGTCTCTAGTATCATCTGTGGGAATGAGAGAACCGGTAGAATCTGCTTTTGGAATACAAGCAGATGTATTTTTCTTTTGGGATGTTGAACTGCCATTCTTCAAAGTTCTGACGCATCCGGTGCTATTTCGGTTTGATGACTCCTAACTAGACACGTTAGGCGGCTGCTGCTCAGAAGCCAGCATTTAAAAACACTGTGTTTTTCTGTTCGACTCTTTCTGGCAAAAAGCTCATTATTCAAGTGCTTGCTCTAACCTTTAGTTACCCTGGTTGCATAACTGGAAAGCAGCATCCCACCATGCACTTCTGTGACCCAGTTGTGCCTTTCCAGTAGTGACTTTATGAGTTATGAAAGGTGTGTCTGCCACATTGCTACAGAAGCATTTACTCTACTGACCCTGATTTCCTAAATATTATATAGTCATTGTTCACTAAGGAGTCAAAAACAATGTAAAAGCATGTGAAAAAACCACCTAATTCCACGAAGTTGAAAAGCCTTGGGTATGCTCTTTAGCCTTGACAGTGTTTGGACTTCTCATTGATAAAAAAAATTCTTGTAGAACTGATTTTAAAATCATTAACGCTTCAGTAATCTTTCAAAATGAATTTTAGATGGTACATTCAGTACTAATAGTCACAGTACAAATCATTGACTCATCCAAGGAAGAGCGTGAATAACAATTGCTTTGTTGAACTGATTTGCAGTCTAAATTGTGATGTGCAGCTTTCACATTTTCTAGACTGTCTGCAGACTTGCTAAAATCCTTCCACATTATCGTATCATCTATTACCCTGTATTCTACTCATGATAAAACCTCCCTGTGGATAAGAATTAATTGCTAATGTCACATAGAGAAAACTGTTTATTGCTAGCATTACTTTTACAAAACCTTTCCATAACTCATAGAAAACACAAAAGAGACATGTGCTTGGTTTTCTTTGCCATCACATAATACAGCATAAGTCAGTTATATAAATAAAGTCACTTACATAAATAGCTTAATTCTCCTTTCATTTATATGGAATTATAAATCAAGAGCAGATCTGCTGAAACAAAAGATGTTACACTGGCATAAAACTGGTATTGACAGCATGTGCAGACTTTCATTATATAGATTCTTTCAGCCAGTGATTTTTGGGCCCTAACAACTTGAAAATCACCCTATCCTAAGATGTAAAGTATTTAGTATGTGGCAGCTGAAGGCTGGTCTTCACAGCAAAGTTTGCATCAGTTTTCTAGTAGCCTCTGTATACTAATTTTTGGTATCAATATACAATTTACCTGCATAGTTAAAATATAACATTACTGTTGTTTAATAAGCATGACTTAACCCATTCTTCTGCTGTGTAGGATTTAGAGAACTTGGTATTAGTGACTGATGATAAAAGCCTGTTTGAAAATCAGAAAGACTTTTAAAAACCCATCCTAGCCCTACAATAATTTAGTATTCCAGTTTCTAGTCTTTTATCTGTAAGAGGCTGAGAGAAGGGCATTCCTTACCTTGTCCTTGGTTGTGAGTAGCATGGAGCAAAGACCAGGCAATCCATGGCTCCTACAGTAGAGGCTAAAGAACTGTTGAAACTAAGAAGTCAGCACATCTTTTGAAGATAAAAAACCATTGCCATTATACTTTTCACCCAGTCATACAGAGAACTGTGGCACGTTAAGAGATGTTCCAGGATTTTGTGGCATCTCATCCACAGAATAAAAGCATATTACTGACAACACTTGTGAAGCTGTGGCAGGTCACAGCCAGGACCTGTCCCATGGCATCCCCTTCCCTTTGCCCAGTGTGGCACAGGGTCCTGATCCCACTCACAGCCAGCTCAGACAGGCTCTTGTGTCAGGGAACTGGGGAGTGAAAGGCTGACTGGAAGCAGTAGTTTTCCTTTAACTGCTTTACAGGATAGAAATCATCCAAAATTGCTAATGATCACTTTAATATGAAGCATTATGTAAGTGTAGATGACTTTAGCATATTTCAAATATCATTTGAATCAATCTGTGTAGGTACGCTGTTATAAAACGAGGACACAGTGAGCAAGTAGTTGGGAAATATTTTGCTGTCCTATATTTGGGTTAAATTCTGTTTCATATTGCATCTAAACCCATCTTTTTTATAACCACTCTTAAAGCTTTCAAAATTAAAGTTATGACTTAAAAACCATAGTTTAAATCAATATCTTCCCAAGAAAAGTTTCAGTTTTGACTGTTTACTATTTCTTGATGAAAATGCACTTCAACCAAAGCTTCCTCTGCCCAGACACAAATCTATTTTGTTAAAAAAAAAAACCAGAGGCCTTGACATAATGAGTTATAGGCTCACCATATACAGCCTTAGCCTGTGCCCTGGATTCTAAAATAAATGTAGAGCCTGAACAAGCTTACATAAGAGGCCAGCAAGGCAACCTCTGACCCCAGCAGTGGCTTAGGCAGCAAGTCACAAGTGTGCTACATCTTGCTTAAATGACAAGGCAATAGAAGCAGACCATACATATGTAACTTGCAAAAAATTTTGAATTCTTCATATTTTTTGTAGAATAAACTCCTAATATTAGGTTTATGAATAAAGGTATTCTCTAGCTTTTTCTGTGAAGCTGAGTTTGATAGCCTTTGGAACTTCTTAATTGGCCACCACTGAAAACAATCCTTTCATTGCCAGATGGACACAGCTTCAATGAGGCTGGGATGCATCCTTGCCTTAGACTGTAAATTGAAAGGTACCCTGGCCATAGTTTTAAATCACAGCAACCTGTAAAGCAAACAGTAATGCATAAGAGGAACCAAAGCCCAGAGAAGTGCAGGGTAGTGCAGTAAGCCAGGCCCTATTCAACTCCCATTATTTTTACTTTACCACAGCAACAAAGGAAGAGAGGAAGGAAAAAAAAACCCCCAAGAAAACAAACCAAAAAAAGCAGCAGCACTTGTTGTACTCTTTTACAAAATCTGAGGTTTGAACAACTTCATTTCTATGGTTTGGCTTCTTCACTTCAAGTAGTTGTTGTGTGACTGCAGGATCTAGGCGTTGGTCTTTGTTCCTTTGTCTAAAACACCTACTAAAAGCAGCTCCCGTGTAATATTTGTTCACCTCTGTAGTTCTTTGTTATGCAAACCAAAGAGTAAAGAACACAAAAATTTTAATTAGGAAACAACTCTCCACACAGACTTTGTTGGTACAACATAGTTATAAGTACATCTACAAACACATACAGGTTCTTTGGACTATGATTTTTTAAAATATATTTTATATGACAATGCAAACAAATCTGGAAAAAACAGTTTACTTCAACCTTATGTAGAGGTAGCTGAACAGTAGTACTCTGTCCAGTGATATGAGTATAACTTAAGTTTCATTTCAAGTTCATTACAGTGCACAAAAGGATGTTTTACAAACAAATGGAATATACAAGTCCACAAAACTTTTTATTTAAAATGGCTTGATAGATATATTTCTGGCACTCTTGTAACCACATAGCTTGATGGAATTAAATTGGACAAGTATATGGTTCCAAATTAAGACATCTTACACAGATAGTCTTTTGCTCCTCATTTTTGTACTTCTCCCGTTCCTCATCAGGGAATTATAGAAGCTATTACATTGTTTTTGCTACACTTCTGCTCTGTAAACCTTTGTTCAGCAAATTGAATGTAAAGATTAAAAGGTGCATATGTTTCATATTTATAAAATATATGGCTATGACTATTAAAAAGCTCAAGAATGGCAATAACAGAATACAGGCACTTCTATGTGAGGGTTACTTTAGACCTTATGAAAATCCAACATTAGTAAGCACTTCACATGATACCTGGATGAGTAAGTCAATGTAATAGTTCAGGTTTTTATTATCCACCATTTTAATCCTGTCTAAGCAGATTAGTTTCTTTCTTCTTTCAGACAATATTTATTTAGCAAAGTGTTTCAAGAAAGGGACTTTGCTCAAACTACCATTTTTCTATAGCCATAAGACTTTCAGTGATTTACTGAGCTTTGGAATAAATCCCAGCTCCCAAACTATGTGCTGCACTAGTTACAGTTTCAGTTGTGAAGCCAACAAATTAAATGCCAACTAAGCAGGGGTTGAAAAGAGAGATTGTGTTCATCTGATGTAGGACTCGGGGGAAATGGGGAGCACTACCCTAAGTGCATATAGGGCCATGGGGTTTTAATGCACAAAACCCCTATAGGTGATTTTCACTTTCTTTTTTAAATAAGTATTTGTGAACATATTCTCCATTCCTAAACATTGCATTTAAATACAACTCCTGTCATTGATTTAAACACCAGTAAAACTTCAGCACCAAGTAGAAATTGTTAAAAAGAAAATGTTTCACAATGAGAACAATTCAGCCATTGGAATAATCTTCCCAGGGAAGTGTTGGATTTCCCAGCATTGGACACTTGTAAGATTTGGCTGGACAGGCTGCTGGACCATCTTGTCTAGACCACGCTTTTGCCAAGAAAAGCTGGACCAGCTGATCCTTGAGGTCCCTTCCAACCTGGGATTCTATGATTCTACAAGAAGACCATCTAAAACAGAACTCAACTGTATGAAGCTCTTTCTCTACACCACAGATTAAGACAGTCCTGCTACATCCAAATCCGCTTTTTGTTTGTTTGTTTCTAGAGTAAAACAATCTTTGGATTAATAAATCCATGGTTGAGGTGTTCTGTCAGTAAGCAGTCACACAGGACAGAAGGACGGGCTGAGCAACACATCAGCAGGTCAGTCTGACAGCTGCTATCTCTTACTGCTACAACATCATGGAAGATATCAGCACTTAAAGTAAGCACAGAAAAAAAGCAAGAGGAACTTGTACGACTAACACCAGAATGTCACTTAAGACTCAGCAGAAAGGCCTATCACACCATTTTATCATTTCATTATTACAACTACTGAACTACTGTCTAAGCAGCCTATGTATTACTTATGCCCCCACAAAAGTATTAATACAGAAGTATTAATCAATACTTCTGACCATACAGGAAATGCAAGTTTCAGTCATGATTTGGTTTGTTTTTTCTTCTTAACATATGAGCAAGACTGGTTATAAAACTGGGTTTGGTGTCTAGAAAAATGCAAGAAACTTAAAAAAACCCCACTCCCTCAATTAGTATTTTATCTGATCAATGCTGTTTCTATAATTAAACTGAAGGTATTTTTAAATCTGTTCAGCTGTTTATTCATGCCTGGGATAAATGTTGCATTTACATCCTTGCACTTATTTAGGCAGCTGAAAAAATTAGCGATACTGTGGCACAACTAGATCTTTTTGGTTTTAAACATCATTACTGAAACTTTACCCCCTCAACTTAATATAGGCTAAGGCTATTCCTTATGCAGTTTTTCTTCGACATGTTTGTGTTCTCTAGCAAATATCTAAGTACTTTTTTAATTTCTGATGGAATTTGCAGACTTTAGCCATTAATCTAGGATTTGTGGCCACAGAACAGCCCAAGAGAGAATGCTATTGTACATGTACAGATGGAGTTTTTGATGTGCTTGATTTGCTGTGCATATGCAGATCACCTGTTTGCATTACATGCAGTAGGTCCAGTGTTTCCAGGCTGCAACAAATGCACTGGGCGTCCCCGATGCAGGGCATGTGCACGAGTCTCTGCTTAGGAAATTCTGGCAGCTTTAGTCAAGGCTAACAGAAAAGACAATATTAATTTTTAAAATCAAGGATTCTTTCCATGACAGTTTCTAGAACAACAAAATAGGCAGAATGAGTATGTAGAAGACACGGCATGCAGGATAAAAGAATAATGACATCAGTGAGAAAACAGTTTAAATTAGGTATTTAAGGTCCTTTTCTCACAGGTAAGAGTAACAAAAGTGGAAGCTTTTTTCCTGTGGGAGTGATATGAGCCCCTTATGCTCTGCAATAATACATAATGGTTTGTGGAAGAATTGCATTTAATGCAGCTTCACTTCCAAACAAGTAGAAATCACTTCGTTATTGACTTATGAAGACAAAATGCCATAGCAGGTGTCAGCCACCATCACTTGGTACTGTTCAGAACATGTAGGTGTTTTTATACGTTGTTTACAGAATGCCAAGTACCACCCATGGAAGAAGTGCAGCAATCCAGCAGTGTGGAAGGTAGTAGTAGCATTTCTAATGCAAATGCAAACAAATTCCATGTGCACCACAAGGGTGAAACATGTTTGTCTTCCATTTGTTTCTTTGGTACCCTTATGGAAAAGTTCTAGAGAATTTAACAAAATGGGAACAAAGGTCGCTTTATGGAAATGTAACAGTATGGGAATTACTTTTAACTAATCAATATTTCTGATGAGAAGATGGAAAAACACACAGAAAAATGACTTTAAATTCCATCGCTTTTTTTTTTTTTCATAAAGGCATGAAATGGCAGAGTGCTATCCTGGGTAAAAAAAACCAAAGAAATTTATAGCATTCCATAACACTCTCACTTCATTCTAGTTTTTGCCACTGAAAAGGGAAACAGTAGCTTAGAATAAAAGGCCCAGTTTTGCTCACATTGGAATCAGTGAAAGTCAAAATCAGATGGAGGTAAGAGCAGTCCCAGAAAGTGGTACACTGTAAGCAAAAAATGCAGCAAAACAAGTATATGAACTGTTGATTAAAAAAAAAAGTCAAAACCAAGATACTTCCTGTTCTCATTTCTGCCCTATTTTTACCTGCTTTATAGCTAGAAGTAATCATGCTAAAATTCACTTGCTTTCCTTGGGAGATAACTATTATTAGCAACACTACCCAATCTCTTAAGAGAAAAGCAATGGCTGGGTAGAGATTTGAAGCTAACAGAAACCTGAAGATTGGGGTGAAATAAATAGCATTTATTACAACATATTCCTTCTTATGTGACACAAACTGCCCTCTGAATCCTACAGTTCAAAATAACTCCCCCTCCCCCTCCCACACACACACTCCAAAGCCAAATCCCACCAAACAATTAAAAGAAATAAAACTCATCTTAACAGCAACAAGAGTTGATGGGGGGAAAAAAAAAATTCTATGTATTAACCTACAATGAAACGACACCAGTACTTCCAGTTTTCTCTAGGATAAGCCACTTCTCATATATTGCGGCTCTTTCTTCGCAGTTGTTTGTAGCCATTGTCCATTTTTGCAAGAAAGAGTTCAGATATAAATTCAACTTCGAGTTAGTGTTCTGTGAAATATTAGGGGATAGATCCTTCTGTCACCACTATGGTCAATTCCAACTCACATCAACCATCAGTACTTGAATTTAGCCAAGCACTTAAACACTTATGCTTAAGATTAAGCAGGTGCTTGACTGTTTGGTTGTGTCAGGAACCTCGCCACAAGCACAGGATCAACCTTCAACAGCTGTGCTTGAATTAACTCAGACAATCTGTGTATCCAAAGACTTCAAGGCAGGATGTTTCAGGAGAGGGGTAAATAAAAATCCTTCTTAAGCTACGGTAGAACTGGGGATGAGTAGAAAAACATTCAATGTATTTGAACACAAATAACTGAAAAATTATCAAAGCAGTTGCTTGTGCACTGCTAGAATCATCCTTTTTGCCCCCAGTCATAAATACAGGGTAAAAACACTATAAATAGAGCAGCTCACTTTCCTTTAGCGAATGAACACATAAATAATATACACTTTGAAACAAAAAAATCATAGTGCAAAAATAAATTATCAAACAGAAGTTGTGAACATTATTTTACACAATGCTATATAAAACCTGAACCATTTGAATAAAAGACTTTGCAGTTCACTGAAATAATGCATTAACATTATTATTTCTGCTTCACATTAAACTGCACAGTTTATCCTTTATCCACTAAAAAATAAAAATAAAATAAATTAAAAAAACCCTTAAGATTTTTAAAAGGTTTATGGCAAACAAGATCACTTTTTGTTCTATCACATTTGTTATTAATTTAGCAGTGCAGTGATTGAATACTCGTCTCAGTTCCAAATGGAAACTATTGAAGTATCCATAAACATCCCCTGCTCTTTATAACTCATTCTCTTTGAAATTCAGGCTTGAAACATCCTGACACTCAAATCTGTAAGACATTATTGCAGTTAGATGAAGTTACAAAGAGACAGTCTGCAGTCAAGGACAGCGGGAAACTTCCCAGCTCTGCTCCTCACCATCACCGTGATCTTGTACGAGACATGAATGTAAGGACACGTCTGATGCCATTCAAGCGGTCTTTGAGGGATTTCATGGCAAGGAAGGGGAGCTGAGCTCTGTTCTCAAGTGGAAGGACAGCCAGGACCCACCAGCACCAGGCTGGCCCATTGGGGTTAGCCTGCAGTCAGGGGAAAAAAAAAAAAAGTATGAATCAGGAGTCGTACAGCTGGTAAGGTCCTGTTTTTGGAGATTTAACTCTGAAAACACAGTTTTTGATAGCAGTCCAGCAAGGAGAATGTTTTGTTGCCAACCTAATGGCTTCTGATTACAGGCTGCCCTGAAACAGATTACAAACAAGTGGCACATTTCCTAAAAATAGGATGCTAAAGGCATTTCTATTGGTAGCAACAATTTATAGGCTGGGCTTTCTGGATTTTTTAAATCTATTTTTTCCCCATGTTATTACTGACCCAGCTCTTTGGGATTCCTGCCTTCCTTCTCCATACTTTATAATGCTACTTAATATTTAGCTTTTGTTGTTATGTTTTTTTGGGACACCACCACTTGCAGTCCTTTAAAAAAAGCACCAAGTTTCCATTTGTCTATTTACTCTCAGTCATTTAATTGGGGAAGTAGAGCAGGCAAAAAGGCAGTTCAATCTCCTGGGATTAAATAGTCTCAGAAACTTTTATCAGCATTAAATATGAGCTTTTTCTTTGCAACTGTGGTACCACTGGTGTGTGGCAACAGAACTGAGAGACTGAGCTTCTGTGGGGTAAATGCAGAATATTCATATTTTCATCTTAAAACACAATGCCTGCCAACTTATCAGATATCCCTGCTATTTCTGTCTCTAAAAGTTACATAAGCCTCTGATTCTGGATACCTGTGGGTCAGGATCCTTAGCTGGCATTGGACCAAAATGACTGAGAATTCGACTTTTGAGTGCTTGCTTGAGGGAGTTAAACCACATATAAGCCTGATCATAGACAGAGTCATGGAGAACAAGTAATGCAGCATACTCTTGTCCCTGCACCTGGAATGAGAAATCAGAAGGGGAAGGTTACTCTTAGTTCAGTCTCTGCATGTTGGGGAAGGCACAACATTTTTATTATTTTCTGGGGTGGGCAGAGGAAAGGGAAAGGAAAAACAAAGCATGTCAAAAGAGTTCTGGGATAAATGCTGAAAGCTCATTTGGTGTTTCTCCTGATCCCCCTCCCCTATCCAAATTCTTCACTTCGACTGTATTTTAAACCAAGACATCTATTTCTAGAATTTGCACTTTCTGGATTGCTGTATGGAAAAACCTTTACACAAACAACAGAATAAAAGATTATGCAAAGCTTAAAAAAAAAAAATAGTAGAGCCTCAGAGTAGACATTTTATCTTCCCATGACATACCAAAAGCTCTTAAGAATTAATGTAAGCTATTTTGAAGGTTACGGTCCACCTAGTCCTGCTGTGTCTTACCTGAATTGGGATTTTCTAACTGGCTTTCATAAAAATGGAGTCAGGTTCCCCCTTCATCCCCTTATAAACTGCAGTTATTCTGTCTAGAAGAGCAGTAAGACCTCATCCTGGATTCACTTAGTTTTGTCCTCTGATAAACACCTCTAGGAAAGACTCTTCAGTCCATGGGCAGTGTGTGCATGCTTGTAGTAACTATTATGTTTCCCACCTTAACTGTGAGCAGTTATTAAATACCACAAATTTGTTTTACTAGAAACCTCTACAAAAAAAAAGAACTCACTAAAAATGTACATGCTTAGAATTTCACATGTAATACCATTTAAACGAAATATTTTTAAGTTTACCTTTTGATCCTCAATGTACTCAATATCTGCTGTGTTATATCCATCACGCTGGCTGTGTTGGATCACCTTAAATCTCCTCTTGCCAATGCTGTCTACAACAGAGCGACCATCAGCAAAGAATTCAACATTTCTTATCTCCAGAATGCAGCCATAATCTGCAAACCTATTGAAATGAGAACAAAAGCAAGTAAACAAGTCTTATTCTCTCCACCCTGAGTTCCACAGAGCTGCCATACAGCCAGTCCCCACCACAAAGGTATTTACCAATGTCAGCTCATTTCTATTGTTCATAGCACTGACCTGCTGTAGTTCAAATTATTCCACAATTGTTTGCAAAACTATCAGGAAGATTCAGGCTGTCTAATCTGATTAATGCTAACTGGATGTTTTGGAATACAGGGAACATCTTATGAAATTGAAAGTTATACAGCTCAGAAGCACACGTTCTCCATAATCCTAACATGTTCAGTCAATTTGTACAGGACAAGTGAAATTCAGAATATTAGCATTATGGAAGGACTAAGAAGTCTATAAAGAAAAAGATTTTTGCAGAATTTCAGCAGATTTTACTTTGCAGGTGGGTATTTTCTGCACATACTTTTCACAGTGTATACATACGCAGAAGGTTTGTATCATAAAAAGAAGGGAGGAAAGCTAAATAGAAAGACCGACATTGAGGTCAAATTATTAAGACTGACTGTAAATGGCTCAATGTAAATGCTCAGCCAGTCCTTATGAAGGTCCTGTTATACCTCTGCAGCTTCCACTATATTCAGAACAGTAAGGATATAAACACATCCTATAGTTTAAAGAAACTAAGCCCACCAACACACCTTACTGCCATTTTCTTGTGCCAAAGCATTCAGCAGATTTGAAAGCAGTGGAAAAATACACTTCCTTTTCATGTATTACAGGAGGTCTGCACTCAATCACGTTACACACATTCAGCTATGAGTGTTTCGAGAGAACAGACCATCGAATTAGTCAGAATCCAAGTGCCTAAGAAAAAAACTTCTGTGTTCTCAATATCTTTAACCAGCACGATTAGGAAGAAGCTTCTTCTCCTGGAAAACTACCCCAGATATTACAGCCATGGACCTTCCTGCACCTCTCCAAAGACACTGGCTCCAGCCTAAGTGGGTGCCTGCCATGATCCAAGCTCTTCACTTACCCCTTGACAGGGTCGCTGATGCACATCCCAAACTGCTTGGTGCCAGTCTCCATGCACCTCCGGATCATCAGCCGGTAACACGGCTCAAAGATGTGCAGAGGACATGGCACTGTGGGATAAGCCATTGTGCACACAAATATGGGAACATTCTTATTTAGGCTGCAAGAAAGAAAGGACAAATTGGATGTGATGGTTTACCAAACTACTGACAAGGTATAAAACACATAGCAACAAGTTGTTTAAAATTACAACATCTGTAATAGAAATTATAACTTCTTTAGAATAAGATCCTTAATGGAGTGAGTAAAAGCTAAAATTGTTTTCCCTTTAACTGACTAAATACTATGGAAAATAATATACTGCTTAATAGCAGAAGAATTTTTCCTTAAGCTTTCTGAATTTGCTAGCAAAAGCATTATTGTATCTCTAGTATTGCTTTTATTTATTTTATTTCCCTTAACCCCATTTCTTCCCTACCCAGTATATTCCAACCCCCATCCTGTCAGAATACTTCCACCTATTGTCTCACTCTGTGGCTTTCATAGATGTCCACTGAAAGCAGCCACACTGCTTTGTACTTTGTTTATAAAGCAAACCTCTGGATTTCTTCTACTTCTCTTTATTGTTTAGCACAGTGTCCAGTTTTTATGCTCACTCACTTTCCTGGACCCTGTTCTGTGAAATCACATGATACAGAGAAAGAACCTCCATCAGCATCTCAGCTCATGTTCCATGGCAGCCAGAGCCATTCACAGCTAGTGGAAGCAGAATTAGAGATGGAATTTTACATATATGGGTTACATACTTGGAAAGCTCTGCTATTTCCTCTTCATAAATCTTTCTCCTTTCAGTGAGTTCTTCTGGAAGATATCTGGCTATTAACTCCTCCATTAGCACTGTTTTACAGTACTTCCTCATGGCCAAGCACTGCAGTAAAAACACACAGAAGCAGTCAGAGAGAACATCCAGCTCTTCACATTGGATGCTACCTGTGCAAAGGGAGTCATCCATGACCCTTGTTTTCTGATGAGTGTGATTCTATCACCTGTTAAACCTGACACTGAAGAGTTGTTCTTTGAACTATTCCCTGTGTTACAGACATTTACTTAGGAAATCTGTAAAGTAAAAATCACATACAGATTTTCTAAGTACTGGCCTGGTCCTAAGGTTTGAACAGAGACTATCCATGCTTGGCAACTCACAAGAGCATTTTAGAAGTCACATTCTGCCTGCGTTATGCGATATTTCTTTTGAGTTGGGAAATATCAAGGGTGTCTGAAGGTAAAGTTGTTCCTATCACTTGCTCTTGAACTTATGCTGAGAAAATCCAAGGATTACCTCTGAGAGCCCTTCCTTGCACAGGGGACATTTTGGGTTGTGATCCAGGCATCTCTCCAGACATTTGAGACAGAAGGTGTGTCCACAAGGTGTAGTGACAGGTTCATAGAAGAGCCTGGATTGGAAAATCCAAGAGCAAAAAGACAACAATATCGTGTACTAAAGTGAAAGAAAAAGGTTGCTACCAAAAAAGCTGAATTCATTCACTAACTTAACTACCGACCAGTACAGGGATAAAGTTGCTTCTTGCTTTTAATTTCTTCAACCAACTTTTGTATTTATTCAGTTTATAGACTTTCTTATTGCCACCCAAAATGAAAGGCAGCCCATGAACTCTTTGGTGAATGTCAGGGACAATATTGTCACGAACTTCCAACAAGCCAGCGTTTAATTTTCTTCTGTGTGAGCAATAAATAGAACCAGAAGTTGGACCATCTGACTCCACTAATGAAATTGAGCAATACTTGCACAACTGTTACTGTGGAAATCATGTGATTATTTGTATGTGTAGACCTAAGCACAAAATACCTATTTGCAGTAATAGCCCTCATCAGTAATTGCAATAAACTGGGACTTGGCAGCTCTGGAATAAATGGTGGAACACAAAGATCCTGGAGGTCTTTTCCAACCAAAACAATTTTATGGTTCTATTATTGCCAGCCCTAAAGGGTATTCCTTTTTTTTTTTTTAATTTTTTTTGGAATAGAGTTTTTAACCTTCAAGTGATTGCTTTTCTGGAAAATGAGTGACAGGAAGTTCATGTTTCATCTGGAAGAATATTTAAATAAATAAGGCCAGATTGTCAAAGCATCATGGTACCTAATCTTTACTAATTTCAAGTATCTCCATGACACTTATTTTTATGTAAGGATTTTTTTCCTTATTATGATTATGTGAAATTGCAAAGTCATGTCTCCTTGTCAACATGGACCTTAAGGACATGTAAATAATATGGAAGTTTTTCAGAAAATAAAAACAATTAAAAACTAGAAACTAAGTTGTCTGGAATATACTGTATTCTACAACATAATGTCTAAGCATTTTAAGGTCTTAAATAATAGTCTCATTATAATTTAAGCGAATTAATAATTTTTCTTTAAAATACTAGTTTACCAAAAGACCACACAATGTTCTACTAAACACGTGGGAATTACAAATACGCAAACCCACTTTTATTACGTCTTTAACAAGATGAGTGTATTTAAGAACATAATTAGCTTTTAACAAGACTGCCATAGAGAATTTATTAAATGTCATTAGTTACTATAAACATTGACATTTAAGCAATGGAATATATTAAGTGGTAACTAAAATGCCACACCTATCTTATTGCAGCTTGATGGTATAATTGAGAACACTTTTTAATTGTTTCATGAACAGAAACCTCACAAACTATGTGAAACACTGAATTCTACCCTGTGTTTCAGTGAGCACTGAATCACATATGTAATTATTGAATAGGGACTGACTTCATCTGAAATGTTAGCATAAAGACGAGATACTCCTGCTAAGATTCCTGAGTCTGCCCTAGCTCTCACAAAAGCCAGCAGCAGCTTTTCCTAACAAGTCTAAGGGGACCTGGACAAGCCTCACGACTTGCAGAAAAAAACTCCATCCACCAAGATTTCTCATGACATTATTTTGAGCTACTGATTAGTGCCAAGAAACAGCAGAAAGTAAACTGCTGCAGAATAATGCTCCTTCCTTTCTCACCAGTATGTTGCTGTGACTACTCTGTATGGTCTGCTTGATGCTGGAGCAAAGGTAGATCAATAACATTTTGGCCACTCCATCAGACAAGCAGGTTAATAACAGCCCCTGCAGTTAATTGTGAACAGGTCAGTAGGTTACTGGGTAATTAGTCCAAAGTATCTCAGGATCCAAATCCCTAAAACACTTCTGAAGAACGTGTCAGGAAATAATTATAATCAGTCTGCATAAATAACAAGAAAGATCTTATGGGAGCTTTCCTGAGCACAAGCCTTCCTTGTGCAGTGAGGTTACAAAGCTAACATCCTTCTGGTTGCAAGGCCTGGATTTGTGACTGCAATTACAACATCAGCATCTATACCACCCTCTATATTGTAGGGGAATCAGTAATCCTTGGGCTAATTTCTTTACAAATGTATTGCAGTCTGGCTGTTTCTGATTTAACATACAGGATGAGAAAGTAGGACTAATTAAAAACATCTGAAAAATGCTTTGTGGACATGATGATAAATATGCAGAATCACTAAACCAGCTAAGACTAATTCTGTGGCTTTCTGTTAGAGGAAAGTTTTGCTCTTTGCAATATTGTGTGTTTGGACAGCTGCATAAACTTTTGGAACACATTTCAGCTGTAGACAGGCAGAGGGAGAGGGGGCAGATCTGAATTATTCCAAGCAGAAGCAAATCAGACAATACAGCAGTTGGTTCTCAAAGGTTTCAGTTTGTCTGAAACAAATTAAAGCCCTCTCCTGTGAATACAAACAACAAAACAAAACAAATCCAGATTTTTAAAAACACAGGCCTTCAGAAGTAAATCCCTAAAGAGGCTGTCTGCTATTTAAGAATTAAAAAATATTGTGCAAAATTAATCCCAACATGCATTATAGATAAATCTGGGTAATTAGAAGAAAAACAACATAAGTAACACTCACTGCAGTGACTGAAACACCTTCGCAATATTTCTAAGTCAGTAAAAACACTCCACATAATGTATTTGCCAAAGTTAAAATGTTTTTCACAAAACAAGTAGGAAAATAGATGGAGTTGACAACTCATACTTGTTTTACTAAGTCATTGCTGTTCCCAAGAATAACTGCTGTTTAACTGGAAGAAGAAATCTTCAGGCAAATGGAGTGACTGCCTCAGTAAAGTGAGGAACACATCTCTTAAGCAAGAGAGGAAATACACTCTCTTGTTTACTTGCAAGATCCTCCTATTGCAATAGCAGCGACACTACTTCATACGCAAACTCAGAATAGTCACTGGATGTAGTCTCTAGGTATTTTGTGCTTTTCGTGACATAAACAGCTCTACAAATTCCCAGAGGACAAGCTGTGGGTTTGTGCACTGTGTCAGTGGCTGGGTGGGTGTCAGTGGTGAGAGCAAATCTTTCAGACACCTTCACTAACACACTTAACCCTCACGTGACTTTGTGTGGCCTTTCCAAAGCAATCACTAGCCCAGAGCAGATCAAAGAGTCCCTATTCATCAACAGTGCTCAGAACCAAAGGCCTAGAAATGCTTCCCTGGAGTAACAATCACAGCAAAAGATAATTTCATGTCACAGGCAAAAATAAGTACCAATTAAGCTAGAAAATCTCTAGGTCATAAAAGAGAGGAAGATAGAGCTGGAAAGCTATAGATATCTGTGAGAAAAGAACACACCTCATACACAGGGAGCAGTCCAAATCTGATGGATCCACAACTTCAAATGGAATATGTTGTCCAGCACTATTTCCCTTAGTATCAAATGTGTCTATCAACAAGAAAAAGAAATAATAATGTAATTGAACAGAACTATAGAAGCACAATGCTAACCCTTGTATCTACACTCACCTCTGATATTTAAATGTGTGTTGTACATACTGGTAACTCACTGATCCATGGAGCATTGTTGCAGTAATTTCTGTGCAAAGCTTAAATTCAGCCTTGGCACAAATCACCATATCTCCCCTCGATTTTGGTTACCTTAAAGCATTTACAGAGGGTTCAATTTGGCCTTGCATTAGCAATCAATGTCAGAACACTTTTTGTTAGTGCTGAAAGTCTGAAGCGAGACAAATTCTTCTGTCATACCATTGCAAATACATCCCACAGCATAAAAAGAAGGCCAGATATCAAGAACAAATCATGTTTGTACTTTGAAACTTTTTTAATTGATACAGAAAGTCCTAAGACCATGTGCAACATTGATGTTCCTTAAAAGATTCAGAGCTCTGCTGAGAAAAGCATATGACCCAACCTTCTTTGCCCCTTTTAAAACTTTTTTCTCTCTACACACAGGAAAGATTCCACATCATGCATGCTTTGATTAGGCAAAAGAGAAAATATAAAAGACAAAGAATATTTTGGTTCTTCTTCATCTGAACCTTACAAAAGTGAAGTTCCATGGATTGCATGCCATGGAACCTGTCCTGTGTGTAATTAAACCTACCTTTCTTCATCAGTTTGCAGGGCACCTCAGCATTTCGCACCTCCTCTGAGCAGCACTTCCTTTTCAGGAGGCTGCATTTCTCAGAGATAAGAAAAGTAGGCTCTGGCATGGAGGTGAATTTGTTCTCCTCCTCTGAGCAGTCCTTTTTGCTCTCTGTAATTTGTATAGATTTCCTCAAACTACCAGAAGCAGTTACATTTGGTTCCTCTTGAATGGAAAAACCCTTTTTCTGTTCCACATTGACCTGTGTGAAGAGAAGACTGACATTAGACCAATCTTCCAACAACTTGGTAAGGAAAATACCCAAACCTGCCACAAATACTTAATATTATGGATCACCAGGAAGGACTTTGTAGGTCAAGAAGCAAGAGCTTGAGAATTGCTAATCATAATTTTAAAAACCCAAACCCAAAAAACCAGGCAACCAACAAACCCGATTTCCCCTCCCCACAATTGAGTATTTTCAGTTCTTTTGTGTGGTTTTAAAGCTTGAAGCTCATGAAACTGGATTCAGGCAGAAATGTGGCTAGATCTCATGTTAAGTATATTGTTATCACTGAATCTATGGAAAAATACATATTATTTATATCATGATGATGGAATCGACCCTCAGAACAACCAAAACAATGTCAGTTTATTTTAAGGAAGCAGTATAAACACATAAATTTTATAAGAGAGAAAATGCCCAGAGCTTCCTCTTGTGAGGCAGATTTCTTTCTCAGAGGATAAACCACTCAGGGTTTATCCTGTTACGGCCACAGGACATCCTGTGAGCAACCACTGAGCAGGACATCACCTGCCAGCTTCGGAACATCAACACCCTGGATGGACCCAAAACCAGACACTGGATTGTGATCAGAAGCTGTGGTGATGTGGAACATGCAGAAGGATGAGCAAACTGTCCCTCAAATGGCTTCATGAAAGGCTCTTGCAAAAGGGTTTCTTGTCTGAATATCCTAACAGCCTTTCCAGAGGGCAATGTCACTGATTGTTTCTTATCAGTCTCAACAAGGCTGCTCAAAACCTACCACTTTTGTTTGTAAGGACTAGCCAAGTTTTCTCCTCAATAGACAATATATGCAAACCCCATCCCAAAGGTCAGGTTTCAGTGAAGCAGAAGTGATCCTCACACACCTATGAATGTAAATCTCTACAGCCATTTACAAAACTGCAGCTGCAAACCCAAAGTTATGAAGTAGCTAATATATCTTATGTTGCTCTACAATAACCTCTAAGTATTGTACAGACTGAGTACAGAATGACTATGTCACTGGCATCACCAGTTACAGCCCAAGTTGAAGCTCCAGGTTTTAGCATTTCACAGCTTTTGAGGGTATCTAAATCCAATCTACAGAGACTCTTTTCCACTACCAACTACTTGAAAGACCTAAAGACAATCACAGGAGTAAAACCCACTAAATTCTGACAAAGTTTATCAGAAAAAAGAGGACTTCTATTAAAGAACATAAGTCAAATAAGGTGAACTTTCTATGTTCTGAAACTCAGTAAAAATTTGAGAAAATGTACCCTCCTATCTCCCAGAGGCAAAAAGGAGAGAAGGCTTCCCAATGTGAACACAAAACACACAACAAATTAAGAACCACACATCAGACTTGATCTTTACCTTGAGCAACCTTTGTAGGTTATGGCTGGTGCCTCCAGATCCCACTGAATTTAGGAGATTCCCCTTTAATCTAGAGTGATGTGACAACAGCTGCAGGATATCAGGTAAGTGTTCCTGAGCATTTCCCGGGATGAGTGAAAACAAACTAAGTAGAAGCTGTGATATAAAACAGAACACTTCACTGCTTAGTTCCTTCCTTGCAACCTCTAAATGAAAAAGCAAGTAAGGGAATAGCTGAAAGAAGCATCCATGATTTTGTTAAAACCATTTAAAGAGCCCTTTAGACTAGGGTAGGAACAAAAAGTGCAAGAGCTAATGCAATACAGGCCAAACAGACAGCAAGAAACATTTTCAGAGTCAAACAAGCCCATAGAGTTATTAACCATTCGCTGTGATGTGACACACACATGCCTCTGTCCTCTTTGTCCTGCAGTTCAAGGCTTGCAAGACTTTCTTAAATATGTTTTTTCCTTTTTTTTTCTGCTGCCCACCAGCTTTCACTGGAGTTTACTAGTACAGAAGACACTCATCTCACAGGCTTAATCCAAGATCAGTTGGGTAAATGTGACTGATAATGTAAACTGTAGCTATTTTTAATTCACTTATGTGAGAATACAAAAAAGGTAGGCAGTAGAAAAATGGTGTTTCTTCATTTGCTATAAGAAAATAAGTGGATCTGTTTCAAGTAACAGCTTGAAGCCCCTTGTATGGCACAGCTTAGCAGATGATTATTTAAGAAACAGAGCTGAATAGAAGATTCACACTTCAAAAACTAATTTCAACATACTACCGAGGTGATCCTGCTGATGCCTGAGGAAGCCACATGACAGCCGAGATTTCTATTTAAAGCTAAAAAGGATTTCACAGGATCACACTGTGTCCAAGCTAACACAGGCAGACAGTTAATACAAGCAGAACATCACAGCTGCACCCAAAGAATTTGGTAAAACGTAGTATGTCATTGTTATGCAAACAGCCTTGGAAATGACCCAGTAAAATATTGCATCATGGATGAACTCTGTGTCTGATGAGTGCACGAGTAATTCTTTCAGTCATAAGAAGCCTAGTTTTTCTCAGAACCCCACTGCTCAGAAATTAAGTGTCTTGGAAATGGCTATTTGGAGTCAGAATTTAGAAACATATCTGTTTGTTTCTGGTCTTTTTGCTCTGGTGCACAGAAAGTCTCCCAGCATGACTACGAGCACAAATCATGACACAATGACAATGAAACACTGCATGGAACCCACTGGGGGAAAAAAAAGCAAAAAAATCCCTCAAACATCAGTGTCAAAAAACCCACAAAGCAGGCTGAAATCTCAGCCATATATAAAATGAGATAGAAATTTGATTTCACTACAACCATTCAGGTTATACAGTTGGGGGTCAACATTATACTCTATTCATGAATAGAGCTTTACTGTAAGAATTCTACTGTGCTTTTAGAAAGCTTTACATGCTACAGCACAGAGAAACCCTGAAGTTCCCATCCCCGCAAGTGATGGAGAATGGCATAAATACACTGCCATAAAGGAGAATTCAGTGCAAAGAAAAGAAAACTATTATATTTTTATTGCCATAAGTTATCACTGCAACACTGCGCCTTTTAGCTATGACAACAACAAAAAAGGTCAAATATCAAAGCACTGATTTACAGGAAATCAGAGATTTAAGGGGTGTGCAAAACAGCAGTATTCACAAATCATTTAAGAATTCACACTCATTTTAGGCTGCTACTGGAAAAACCTCACTGCAGATCCATTTTTTTTGCTTACTTAGCATTAATTATTAGCAACTTAAAACTTTTTTTTTAAAAACCGCTCTTCCTTTGTCGACTGCTTCCTCTTTCACACCTCCTACACACAGTGACACTCGGGCAGCACGACTGGCAGTAGGAAGAAAACTGCTGCTCCCAAGTGGAGTTTGATGAGTGCTGCGTGTTGTGTTCTGCCAGTCAATGGCCTGATATATCATTCAAGAGCAACTCCCCCTCTTCTGCACTCCATCATTGGTAACAGATTGCCAGGCTAGGAATCAGATCAGAAATCTGAGAATCACAATAGTCTGTGGGTGGCAATTATTAACAATTCAGTTTTCCTTCAAATTTGCTGATGCTAAGGCTGTAACTGTGAGTGGCTGCTGAGTATATTTTCTTGCTACCTTCCTATCTTCAGATCAGCAATACACAACTCAAACTTGGACAACAGTCTGGATTTGTATCTCCATACAGCTCTCTGCAGTAATGAGAGAGGAAAAGAAAAAAATCTTATCCTCCTTTATGAAAGGCCACTGAAAACAATGATGCAGTTCCAGATGATTTAGGGAACTCACCTTTTGTGCCTCAGACTTGGCTGTCTTGTTCCCAGTATCTAGAGCAAGGCAGAATAGAAACTCCCTTAAAGCTTCTTCTGTTTTCCCCAGATTAGCTAATGCTTGTCCTTTCCTTAGGTGACCCTGCAAGGAAACACATCCACAGCTGCAGCTTTTGTCAAGAGAATATGCAATAAAAACACAATGAAACTATAAAAGATCTTTCTGAAGAAGGAAAAGTTAGGCAGGAAAAATCACCATAACCATGCCTTACACCTAGACACTAGCAGTGTCTGGTTTTCTAAACACAACAGTCCTGAAAACTACAAGCATGAACAGGATCTTCTCCAACTCATGCAAGTATGATTCTCACAGCACCTGAGCTCAACTGATCTTGGAAACATCTACTTCCCCTACACCTACCTCCTAAAAGACTCATTTTGTCCTTATAGAATGGTACAAGCACAGCATTCAATTTTTAGACAGTTCAAAAAACCGATATTCATCCAAGTCAAAGATAATAGCCTTAGCTCATCCTCCAGGATTATCACTCTCTTCTTTCACCCTAGGAGGCTCAAGCACATCATGGTTAAATGTCTGTAAATCGCAGGAATCCAAGAAGTTACAGGACTTAAAGCCTCCCTCAGATTCTGCTGTCTGACCATTCTAATTGCTTCCTATCATGGTAGGATCAAGGTTTTAAAAAAGTACAACTGGAGTTAGAACTTACTTTCAACCAGTATGGCTGGAGCCTGCACGCTGTTTCTGCATCATGCAATGCATCTTCACAAGCTTTCAAAGTAGAGTTAATCTGGGACCGGTTGCTATATAGTAAGTGGTCATTTGGAGCTGTAAGAAATAGAAAAAGTGGTTGATTAAGTAAAAAGAAATTAGTTACATAAGCTTTATTCCGTAATCTTTTTTAAACACATGTTGGTGCTTCCAAGTTGCACAAACCCACAAAATATCCAGTTTTTAAGTAACTGTGTACTAAATTAAATCTGGAAACCTCTTTGGGCAGCTCCAGACAAAATGCCAGCTACGTATTATATAACTGCAGGGAACATTGCATAAATAAATGCTGAGACGCTCACACAATAAATTACCAGCACTGACTGAGGATCAGATGGCTGGTAGAGACACACAGGAGACATTTAACACAGCAGGAGGAATGCTGTCGTGCTGTAGGGAGGAGTTTCAAAATTTGTAGCACCGAAGTTTTTAAGAGATAAGTAAGAATCTTTTCAGATCTTTATTTATTTGAGCCAGAGCTCAAAACACAGGCAAAGAAGGGACAGTGTGAAGAAACAAGTAATGCTACACTGATCACCGAGTTGCACACACTGTAGCATCGAGACACAGCGTGTGCTGGGGGAAGGCTGGGCCCTTTTCTTGGGAACACTTTGATTCAAGTGAAACGCTTCCCTGCAATTTCTTGCCTTTAACTTCTATTTATGACTAGCAGCGTGAGTCATTTTTCCTAGAACTGCATGAAAAGGACCGCATCAGAAGTTCTCCGCGCACAGCCCCGCGGGCGCTTCCCGGCGATGGGGCGGCAGAGCCGGGCCGGCCAGGGGTGCGGGACACGCCCGCCGCCCGCATCCCGCCGCTGCCTTCGCGCTCAGCGTGAGCGGCTCCTCTGCTCGCGGGGTGCTCGGCGGGGACCCTCCGCCCCAGAGCCCTGCCCGGGGCGCGGCGGGATGCCCGGGGCGCGGCGCTCCGCTCCCTCCCGGCTCCGCCGGTTACACAACGGCGCCGGCCGGGGGAGCCCAGCCGGACCGCAGGCTCGGGCTTACGCAACCGCTGCTCTCCTGACCCAGTTTCACCGCGGGCCGAAGAGCCCCGACCCCTCCCTGGGGCTCCCCTCCGGAGCTCTCCCGACACCCGCCCCAGGACCCGGTCCGCGGAGCCGGTGGCGAGCGGAGCGCGGCCCCGGCACACTCCCGGACACCGGGTAGCCCCGGCCGAGCGCGAGGCTCGGCGGGACGAGAGACGCCGGAGCGGCCGCCAGAGAGCCCCGGCCGGCGGAAAGTTGCCTCCCCCGGGACGGCAGGAGCTCGCTCCCCGCGGGGCCGGGGACCAGCACCGGGGAAGGGGGAGCCCTTACCTAGGCTGACCGCTTCGTTGTACTTCTGCAGGGCGGCTTGGAGCTTCTTCTCCTTGTAGAGGAGGTTCCCTTCGTGCCGGAGCTGCGAAGCCTTCACTTGGCAGGGGAACCACTTGGCCAGCAGGTTGCTGAGGATGACATTGACCCGCAGGAGCTGCCCGGCCGCCGCGCCGCCCGCCTCCTTGCACAGGACGCAGCGGGACTCGGGCGCCCGGTCCCTCTCCAGGCACTTTTTGCAGAACGTGTGTCCGCAAGGCAAGGAAACGGGCTCGAAGAGGAAGCCCTGGCATTTGCGGCACCTGAAGACGTCCCAGTCGCGGGGTGCCGCGGGCTGTCCGGCGGCGGGCAGCCCCTCTTTGATCCGGACGCTCTGCGCCAGGCACTCCACCAGCTTGTCCAGCTGCTCGGCGCGCAGCTGCTGGTGGCGGGACGCCAGCTGGTACAGCGGCAGCGCCTCGTGCAGCCGCCCGCCGAAGGCCAGCGCGTCCGCCCGCCCGAGCAGCACCTGCCACTCGGGCCCCAGGCCGCCGCCCGGCGCCTCCAAGTTCTGCGCCTGCAGAGCCCCGGCCGCCAGCTGCAGCACCAGCTGGGGCTCGGGGCGCGGCGGCAGGTGCGAGCCCATGGCGGCGGCTCTAGCGCGGCGGGCGGCGCGGGACGCCGGGGCGCTCCGGGGGCGCGGGCGCGGCGCGGCCCCCCCGGCCCATGGTGGTGCTGCCGCCCCGCGCCGGGAGCGCCCCGCGCCGCCGCCGCCGCTTATATAAAGGCGGGCACGTGACGGCGGCGGCGCCGCTCATTGGGCAGCGGCCGCAGGTTGTTACAAAACCAGGCGGTTTTGTAACGCGCGGCCCCGGCCCGCTCCGGGAGGGGCTGCCCGGCGCTGCCCCTCACGGCCCCTCACTGCCTCTTGCACACCCCGGCCCGCTCCGGGAGGGGCTGCTCGGCACTACCCCTCACTGCTCCGGGCCCCCTGCACACCGCGACCCGCTCCGGAAGGGGCTGCCCCTCACGGCCCCTCACTGCCCCGCACCGGCCCCGGGAGCCCTGCACACCCCGGCCCGCCGCCGTTCGCCCCGCCGCGAGGAGAGCGGAGCCGCGGGGCTGCGGAGCGCTGCCCACCGGCACACCGTGCTCGGAGTTCGGTGTGACCCGCTGCTCTGCACCGGCGCCTCGGAGAGACGCGGAGTTCGCTCCACGGTTCGGTGTTTCGGTACCTCCGGTAACGCGAAAGGAACACCGGCTCGAAGTGATTTTGAAAACAAAGAATGGCTTTTGCTGCTAGAACTGGAATTGTGAAGCTTTGTAGCTGCACGGTTAATCATTCCCTTTAAGGGAATCTACGTAGTAGTGAAGCTATTTTAACATCAGGTACTCCTGGTTTTAGAACAACTAAGGAAAACATGAGAAGCAAAACGTTGTGTTTATTTAGTTTTGCAGTGCAGCATGTTGCACAGCTCTACCTGTCCGTGCCAGGTTCTAGATGAAAAGCACATGCCTTCTGATGTGTCTTTGTTGTATTTAAGAGAGTTTCTGCTGACCGTTTCAATCTGCACGTTCCCACCAATTCTTGTTAGATGAGAGAGTCGCACTAGTTGTGTAACTGTCTGTGGTAAATGTAGTCTAGGGAGAAAATCACCTGTGCTACTACAGAGAAGAATCTGTTCTTTCAAAAGAAGTTGTGTAATGCTTTCTGTTTGCAGCTTTATGCATATTTACAGTTACCAGAAATGTCCACGTTATATATACATACACTTATATTCTAAAAATATAGGGTGCTTTTCACACTGTCTCAAAATCCACTGCAGAATTTGAAATTTCTGAGGATATCCTGTTACCAATACAATCAGCCTCCTCACGAAGCTCAGGAGAGGAGATGAAGGAATTAATTTCCATTTTCTTACTTACACAAGTGTCTGGACTCCCCAGCTTAGACTGTGTGAGCTAAGTAGGTATTAAGGGAAAAGCCCTGCCTGTGGAGGTTGAATGGGCAGGAGAAAAGATGGAAGAAATGAGAGGCAACTTGAGTTTTGTAAGACCTTGTTTAGAGAGGATACTTGAGAAAGTTCAGATGAACTTTGATTTAAAGAGAAAAAATAATTTAAAGCTGCTTAAATTCTGGATTTTTAACTTTTAATGATACGCAGTTTGAATTAGTAATGAGGGCTAATTTTATGACGTGTCCATGTGTAGGTAACGTTATGCTTATACAGAAAATCAGATATGCACCTGGAAACAGAAAATAGCTATTACTCTTCAATTGTCTTTGAGTCTGTGATGCAAAGACATTTTGCACCTTGTCTCTTAAATTCACAAATCTTTAAAAAAGAAAAAAAAAATCAACATCTAACAGTTGTTCTTAAGCAAGACCTTTAATTAGAAAAATAATTGAATAACCGCTGGTTACAGTACTTCTTTCTGCCATCACTTAATTCAGACAATAATCCAAAGTATGGCACAGCCTGCCAGCAAGTAATTAAAAGAAAGGTGGGACAACTGAAACACTTAAAATTTCAGTTAAGCAATACTTCAGAACAGTTAGAAAGAATGAGCATTTGTGCTCAGGAGTGTGGGATTTTTCCCTCTAGGCTCCAGCTTGCTGACATAGACTTCTTGTTTTCCAGACTTCCATGCAAGAGAATTTCATGCTATAAAAGAACAAACCCCTTAAGAAATAGAAGAAAACTGCTTTCTTGTAGCCTTGAGGTCGACAGTTGTCTCTATTGCAAAACTATAGTCTCGGCAACCCCTCAGTGTGTTATTTTATAACCATTGTCCTGAAAACCACTATGAGTCAAAGCCTATTCAAGCGAGGGAAAGTGACATAACCACTGGTTACCAGTAGCAATGCAGTGACAATCTCTCTATCAGGGATACGCCACCAGTATTTACATAGTTACATAGCAGACACTTAAAGAGATAAGTCATGGTATAAAGGGAGGGTTTCTAGCAGCACATGAATTCAAGATAGGGAAGGAGAATAGATTATCATAGGAAATGCAATCAGCATTTGTGCTCTGAAAGGAACTTCCACCGTCCCTGTTTGCAATGTATGAAAGCATCTGCAGGTCTGGCTGGCAGTCTGATCACTCTGGACTGAAAGGAGTGTCAAAAAAGCACTGGGAAATGCACTTCTGGGAATTCTCTTCCACCAGCAGGGACTTGGCTGAAACGTTTCAAGGGAAAAGAGCAGTTGTGCTTATGAACTCCCATGGTGGAAGCTGTGTGCTTAGGAGAGTTCAGAACACAGACCTTTTATCCCAAGCCTGCAAACAGTTAAGACTTTATCACAGATGGCGCATGGGCAGTAACTCTGTGACTTTTTAGGGGAGAGACCAGCTGGTTGTGCCTCTCCTAGTTCCTGGTATGTGTGGTGTTTGGTAAGTGTTAGTACTTGGTGGGGTGTGACAGGTACTGAGTGAGCTGTACAGTCACAAACAGCAAAATACTTTAAAGCCAAGATACTAATTTACTGTTCACTAGAAGTCAAACAACTACTAAATATTTGATTCTTACATCAGGCCTGGCTCTGCAAAGACTTTTTTAGCAAAAACAGCTGTGTGAATTGATCATACATAATCTAGATATGCTGGGGTGTTTTTATATAACACATCCTGAAAGCATTGAGTTTTCATACATTCATACATATATTCATGGATTTGGAGCAGCAGTAGGTCATGAGGTGTACTTGATTAGAAGGAAAAAAAAAAAAAAAAGAAAAAGGCAAAAAAGCACCCTCCTGCCTACCTGCATTGTTCATGAGATCAAGAACGGATTTATCCTTTACTTAAAGAGAAGTTAAAGTGAGGAGGTGACTCACTCTGCAAAAGCACATCTCCCTTGTATGATTTTTCTACAAAGGGAGGTTTAATTTCTTCCTTTTAATGACAATGAGCACAATACTGATCTTCTTCCAGCAGTTAATGGCTGGCATAACAGGCAGCATGAGAGCATGACTACATTCTTCAGCCTTCTTCTGGATCTATAAACTGCATCAGGCTTTGAGACCACAAAAGCCACCAATAAACCTGCTTTCCCCTCTCAAACACAACTAACCCAAGTGTGAAATTCCAACCCACCAGTCACGCTGACAGAGCTCGTTCTCTAGTGGAAGAAGGGATGTGAAAAGTCACATCACAAATACAGCCACAGATGGCTTTTTATTTCCAAGTGCTCTGCATGCACTGTAATAGTCCATAGCAAGAAGAGATTTGGACTGATGGCCCATGCAGTTGAGGCAATTTTAAAAAAGCACCAAGCAGGAGGCCTGACCATTATGTCAGGAAGCTGCACTGACTTATGGATAGGGAACAAGAGGGGAAGACGTGAGTTTTTCCATGTTATTTTGCCACTGAACCTCTGAATGACTTTTGGCAACTATCTTTACCTCTTCTTTTACATTCTGCTCCTTCCTGTACTGGGCATCCTTGCTATCATACACACATGATTAACATTGAGAAACAATCAAGTCCAAGTTCTATTTTAAATCTGTTTTGACACATTAATCTTGAAAGAAAGAGCATAATGTTCCATCCTCTATAAAGGAAATCAAGGAAAAGGTGTAATGGAGAAGTTTATGTTCATATGCCATGGTTAGAAAAACACTACAATTAAGACACAAATACATGATCCAGTTTAAATAAATGCAAGGCACCAATAGAGAGAGCAACGTGATCAAGGGAGTTTGTTTTTCAAGGAAAAATACCAACAAAGCCTGCAAAAGGTTCTTGTTACCTACTGATCCATGAACTGTGTAATAAGAAAAAACCCCAGTGCCCTTCCCACACAAACCCCTGCCTGCCTCATTGATGACTGACTAGTGATCAGCTTGACAAGACCTCAGGACCGACAAAGCGAGCATCCCACTCAGGCTGTAGCTCTCACTGCGTGATACTGGAAGGGGGATTCACAGTGTGCCCTCAAAGTGTAACCAAACCTAGAGTGACTTGGATAAAATAATTTCTGTTCAGCCATATCCAGATTCTTACAAGGTTACTTTTGTTCTGCATTGGAATGAAAGAGCTACAGTCAGAAATTCAGTGAAATTAAAATTCCAGAGTATTTTAGTTGTGAAGGAAGAAGATATTTCAGCATTAAACAAATATTTAACAAGCAATTCACTATGAAGTTCTGAAAAACCTAACAATATTTTGAAGACTTATTTTAGCAAAACGGAGGAACTATCCACTATGCACTCCCACTAGCCATTTTGGTGACAACTTCTGCTTTACTGGAAAGCTAATCTGTCAGGAGGAAAGGCCAAATTAATTCTTAAGTATAGAGGAATGAACACCTCAAGCTTTCAAGCACTCCTCAGCAAACATGGTTAACCTTCAATTACAGTAAACTGCTGCTTTATGTGTGGCAAGACAAACTCGAGACTAAGTGGTCCAGAGAATATGAGAAATCCAGTCAGGAAGCCCCTGCATTTCTGGAGAACACGATCAATTGTTGTTACAGAACCACCAAATTCATTAATTCTGTCTGGAAGGTATTCACAGATTCCTCTGCTCTGACCAGTAAAAAATGGCTTTGCAAATGCCTTGAGCAACAGGTCGTTTTACCTCCATGCAGCAGAATTCTCTTTGTCTGATAAGGCTTCACTTAGGCTCAGCTGAGGTCCACTTTTAGTTTGAAACCATGTACACCTAACATTCAGAAAGCAAATGTTGTAACAAGGAACACAAGGATGTATGTTTTGTTTCACAGCCTGTGATAATGTAATTCCAGAAAGAAGATGAACACGCTTCATAGGGTAATGAATGCAGTCTACAGTCCTCTTGGAAGTTACAGGACTGAGATGCAGTACAGATCAAAGCTGGAAGTTACTGATGAGTCCCCTACAAAGAAAATGGAACAGGAAGCTTTTGAACAGTTTCAAATCCAGGCTGATGGTTTATTTGAAGCTACAGGACACATTCTTGTACAGGTTTTAAAAGCTTTCTGGACCACAGCTATTCAGCTATCTTTAGACTGGTATGGACTGCTGTCAAAGAAGTCTCCTCTTAAAAAGTATGACAAGCACGTCTTACTATGCTTGGGATTTTTTAAATCCAAAAGCCAAGTCATCCTTTCCTACACAAACATCTGTGGGAGTGTAAAAGGCCTTAATCCATAATTTTAATTTCAGTAGTTTTCTGCAGGGAGTGAGGAAGATAAAGGCACATTCTACAATTACAAAACATGAAAGAGAGAAGTATGGGTGGTATTACTGAGATAGAAACCCTGCAACCAGCTGCAATAAGCCAATGCTTAACAGTGGCAATGGCATGTGCTTTCTGAAGTACATCTGACTTTAGAAAGATAAGCCAAGTTCTAGAGCCCACAGCCTGCTGTCTCTGGGCCATTGCTCACAGCTGCCCTGTCTTTGCTGCTGGGGAAAACTCATTCAGGCAAGGACTGAGGAATCCATCCTTTCTTGGCTCTTAGAGACATACATGTGGTCCCACAATGTTTAAATGAGACTTAAACCACATTTCATGTTAAGGGAGTCCTTCCAAGGTAAACTCATGGGCCAAAGGAGTAACTTAGAATAGACTATTCCTGTTCAAAGGGAGGAAACTCCAATGACCATCCAGTCCAACTGCCTGAGCAACTCGGGGAACTTCAGCCTTAGCTTTTAAATATCCATAGCTAAACCTTAGTCACTTAGCAAGAAATTAGGCAACAATTTTATACAAAACTCAAGATCACATTTGTCTTACTGGAAGGCAGGAGTGGTTTGTTATTTTATTTTTTTATTTGAAATATTGCAGAGCTTTTTTATGATACATACACATTGACGTGGCTTCCGGTAGCAGACTTTCAAAAAAAATTAGAGTTATGAATCATAATCAGAAATAAATGACTCTTACATCTATTAAGACAGTTATTTAAAAAATGTTTTGATGAATCATGCAAAAATGCTCACAAACAGCATTATACTTTTTCATAGATATAGGCTTTGTTTTTCCTAAGTCTTACAAAAAGAGCTTGTGCTTTTAACACTTGAATTGAAAAAAAATATTTACAGCAGACATCATAAATGCCACATTGAAGTTCATAGAGGCAAAGTGGTGATGGTCCCCTGTTTTGCCATTCACAAAACATGCTGAGGGTTTCAGATCTCTTCCAAAACCTCCCAATTTAAAAGCGTTCAGTCTTGGATTTTCAGTACGCTCCTCTTCTCCAAATCATTCATTTCCTTCAGTATAAGGGCAACATTGTATCTCAGTTCTTGAAACTTTGCAACTGGCACCTGAAACAGAATATTCAGGTTAGAAAACACAAGACATCTCAAGAACCTTGCCTGGGGCATGCCTATGGATAGGGAACATTCCAGTGTAAACTCAATCTCTCTTAAAACACTTTTTTTTCAGACTTAAGACAAAGGATTTGAGGTTAATGAAATTCAGTTAATTCAACTGAATCCACATGGAAAAGGAGAGTGGGATGTACCTATGTGGTACATTTTCTGTACCGTCTGATGAGAGAAAGGAAATACTCAAGGATGTAAACCGAGAGCTGCTTTGGTGAAGTAAAAGTCATGGACTGGAAAGAAAGACACTTAGAAGGTTGTGAAGCCTACAGAATTCTCAAGCAACAAATTGAAGACATTCTGTTCATCCAAACTTGCAGGGGAAAGGAATCAAGACTTGAGGCAAGAGAGTTGGCAGCAACCTCGAGCAAAGGGCACTGGGCACTGTCTGCATGTGGAAGGCAAAGGATTTTGGGTTAAACATAGAAAGTATTTTCTACTGTGCAGGAGACTCATGGGCTCTCCTTTACCATTTCAAGCCTGAGAAACCAAATGGATGGAAATCTTATCTGTGAAGACAGAGACCCCCAGCTGAGCACAGGCTGGTGACACAGAGGGGTGACACAGAGTGACATCAGTACAGTGCATAAATGTGCTCACAAGAGTGCCCAGTGCAATCTGGCTGGTCCCACACTCTCTGCACAGCACTGCTTTTTGGCTAATTTGCTCCTTTGGCTGCACTGAAGACAGCAGTTTTTTTGGCAGAGACCCCTGTCATCCTTCTGCCCACTGTAGCACAGATATCAATTATGGGAGAGGAATCCAACATCTGATTTGCATTTTCCACATACATCAGAAATGCATAAAAAGGCACCGTGTCCTTTTCACTTTTGACATATATACAAGACTCAAAATGCTGCAATTCCCACTGCTTTTGAAAAAATCTTCAGTCAGAAGTCATACTGTAATTAAAATATCAAATGGAGGCCAAAGAGTCTAACTTCTCCCTGTGCTATACATGTTTTAAAACTGTTCACATCAGAGTTACGTTCTGGACTTACCATCTTACATAAGCCCTGACAGTTAGCAGGACATTCTGAACATGTCCAAATAAAGGAAAACTGAAGAGCTGAGGACTGTATTTGTTTGCATATGGTACCTTGAACCAAAACATAGGTTTGTCCCAAAGAGCTACTAACTATGGGAAAACCACTCATCAGACATAGAAATCCTGTTGTCAGTCACATTCTTGGCATTCAGATCCAAGCAGTAGCAACAGCAAAGAGCTGATTCTAACAGAAGCAAATTGTTTGCTATCAGATACCTGCACTCCTGTGTGTTCTGGATAAACACATCTCCACTGCAGAATAGCAAAGGGTCTTCTACTGACTCACAACAACAACAAAAAACCACCCTAAAATCAAACCAAAACAACCAGAAACAATGGCACCAAGACCAACACTTGACATTATACGCCAGGAAATAGAGTGGCAAATCTAAACAGTGAAGAATAGAAACTAATTTTTATTCTCAAAGTGAAACTTACCCTGCTGTAAAAGGTTAACCTGAAGACCATGGCATCATTTAGGTTCCATGGAAGACCTCAAATACAGTGTATGAGCTGGACTGACCAGAGGGACAAATTTGATCTCCTGTGAAACTACACCCTCAACATTTTGCAATGTAGCACAGTATTTATGTCTCCCTCAACAGACGCTTTGTTGCAAAACATTTGAACAGTAAAATCAGTCCACCTCTTTCAACCCACAGGGCTTTGGTGCTCCTTCCAGACTACTGCTAATGCGGGAACTGAAGCCAAAATCTGTACAGAGTTCAAATGTAACAATGCCTGCTGTGCACTGAATTCCTGTATGCACCACCATGTTATTTATAGAACAAATTGCATTCCTTTTCAAAGGTTAAAATTATGGAAGAGTTTATGCCATCTTCTGGCAAGCCTTTAGGTACAGTGTCATAAATACTGCCACTGACTAATCCTGAGGTAACAGGCAAAGAGGTTTTTTTGCATTCTAGCAGCCAGAACAGTTCTGAAGAAAAAGAATAAAACTACCTCTGCCACAGAAAAGAATGTTACCATTCTCTGCCAAATGCAGGAGGTTTAGAAGTGTATCATACATTACATAAACTACCTCAGTGATTTCCTGCCCTCAAGAGCCACCATCAGGTCTGAAGGTTAGAGTGCATAACAACCCCATAACTTTTAATCAAACCAGATATTATGCAATAGTGCCTTCCAGCAATTAATATTCTTCTAATAAAATACAGGTTAGCAGAACATGTGTAGGAGCAAGGTGTGAAATAATTTTGATTGGTATTTCATTAAATATTTTACGTGGCTACACTGAACATGAAGGATTCCAAAGCAAACCAACCAATGGTAACATATAATTTACAAAGGCTTTAGTATTTTAAACAATAATTCAACTTTCTAAATAAAACTTCAAGTGGTTTTCTTTGTATTTATTATGGCAATCAGACTTACTTCAAAGCGATGAGCTGTCCCGTCTGAAAGCTTCATCATCATCAGAATGGATGGTTGAAGTGCACGGGCCAGTGAACTGAAATTATTTACATCATTAGTATTACAGCAGCAGAGATCAGCAGTGTGATGAGTACAGCATTGCACATTAACAATTTTAGCTGCTCATGCAGGCTTTACGCAGAATATGAGTAATTTCAGTCACAGAGTCTGGCTGGAAACTCATGAACATAAGAGTTCTGTCCAATTTACCTCTGTATTGAGACTTAACATTTCATTAATAGTTTAGTAACTGGAAATTTAGGAAGATCTTAATTTTTACATAGCTGGTTTAGTGGAACTATGATAGAGATAAGAGCTGACCAAGTACTGCTAATAATAATGCACAGTTTTCTTACGCAGCTTATCATTTTACATTAATCCTTTCCATCCCTTCATACATTCATCTGCTGCCTCATTTGGGGAATCAACCTCTTCCAAGCTTCATCCTAAATTTGTGTGTTGTTATTTTATTTGATGACCCAATGAACGGAAATGAGTCATTCTTGTGCAGCTTCCATCAAGTGATGTTGCCAAAGCCTGCTCAGGTACAGACAGACACAACAGCCCAAAGCTGCCATACCTCCCTGCAGAGGCTGTTGCTGGATGATAAACAAGAAATCCCAGGGGGAAGGTTAACTGGAAACAAAAATAAAAGGAAGGAAGACTAAAAAAGAGTAATGTATTGCTCCTGTGTTGTTTGGAAAACAAATCATAGGATTTGCTTTCAGCTCGCAAGCACTGTGCCTGAGGGTGTTTATCTGGACATTTTGCTCTCTTATCAGTATAGATTCTTTTTCTACACAGTGATTGATACCTGCGTGGTGCTTACAGCACTGCTCATCAGAAAATCACCTGAACTAGTAGCTTGCAGCCATTCCAATTTTCTCTCAGGAGCCTTTTTTCTTGACTTCAGGAACACAATCCCTGACTACCCATGGGCCTCTCAACTCTGGCAGCAAAGAGACTGCACTCTCTCCTGGATACAGGTATTCAGACATGCACATGAAGTCACTCATGCTAACAATTCACACTACTAACAAAGGCTGGATCATCTAATTTCTTTCAACTTGGTCTGTCTTGGTTAGAACTAGACAGAGACCAAACAGCACAGACAATAGGTTTCTGTTTCCTTCTGGCTCTGGCCAAAGATCCATCCCCCAGCTGCCTTTGCTGTGGCAGATGGTAAGAAGCTATTCACTGCAGGCACAGGCAGGATGATCTCAAAGGCTTTTACTCCTATTTTGTGAAAGAAACTAGGAGGTAGTTCAATGACCAGTTACATAACTATGGCAGTGTAAAGGTGCTGTCCTGAAACCTCTCTTTATAAAAGCAGAGTACAAGAGATGGAAAGTAATTCAACATGTGCAACAAATGATGGTGTGCTGGAGAAGCTGAATAGATCAATTCCGTCTCCTGTTCCAGTGAAACTGAGATCTTGCCTAGCTGCATAGACTCAATCTGACTAACTTATGCCATCATCACCAGGACCTGTGGATTTGTATCAGCTCCATTAAGTTTTAAAATGAGAGACTCAAACTTTGAATGAAATGTTACCACTAGTAAAGCATGTATACACTGACTTCTACACTGTTCAGAAAATTCCACCTGTCTCTTACTGTTTAATGCTACATGCCAATCCCTAATAGCAAGGCACATTTTAACTCTGCTAACATCTTTAAGCAGCCCAAGAGATCACTTTAACCTTAGGTAATTCCAGGGATGTGCATGACTCTGTTTTGTACCTTGTGGATATAGCCACGTCCACTCTCCACTTGAAGTCCTGGATAGTTGGTAGCCGACTTCTTTGTATCAGAGCTGTGCCTTCTGAAGTGGGACGCCTGAGGAGTGAAGCAGAAACAGGAGACTGGAATGTAAATTCATAAAAGAAGAAACAATGTAAAGAGCAAATAGGATTTCTTAGAACAAACCTATTAGTAACCTGTTTCTCTCCTACATCTGCTCTAACTTAGAGAGGTCTGAACAAGTGGAGATTTTGTGGATTTAAGACAGCTGTGTTCAGACTATCCCCTTTTTCTATGCTTAACTAGGGTTCATGTTGAAAAAAGACCAAGTGACTGTGTAATTCCAGTAAACTGATGTCACTATAAGGTTTAGTAAGAGTAATTGTAGTGGTTGGCATACTTACTATTTCAATTATATGCAACTGTGAGGCATAGAAAGAGACCTGCAAATACATCTTTACCTTCATGCAAATCCAACAGGAATAAGCAAGCAGAGACAAGACAGATGACTTAAGCAAAACAGTTGCATAAAGTCACTGTCCTTCTTCAGCAAAAAAATCTAGTATTGGCAAGCAGCAGTGTTTTAAAACTTAGTAATATTAGAGTGTATTGAATATATTTTGAAGCATACTTAAACCCCATAGTTGTTCTTGTTAATCCAACAAAATTTACAAACGTTAAGATCCTTACGTAAGGCTCACTGCCAACCTCAGCACAACCTTCAAGATTTTTGTCTAGTCTAATGTGTAAGAAGCCAAGCACTTCATTTGTTACTCATATTGCAGGAACAATTAGGCTGATTAAGCCCTCGTTTATCCTGTGAGGAAATACAGTTAACAGCAATTAAACTTCAGATGGTTGACAATCTTTATAATTTTAACAGCATCCTAAGTTCTGGATAACTAAGCAAACCAAATCTGATACAAACACATAATAACCACTCCTTTTTAGATATATATGCAAAAATAATTTCAGATTGAGGTCACTGAGCTGGTCCATTCAGGAGCTGGACTTCTGGACTTTGTGTTACTTACTTTTTTTTTTTTTTTTTTTTGCTAAGCATCCCATGTCCCTGGAAGTTATTTATGGTACATTTCAAGGCTACTCCAGTACTCCCACTAAGGGCAGGATAAGAAACATTACATCCTTTATCCATGGTGCTAGACATAATCTAATTACAGACTTTACATCAGAAAGGAATCCTCTCTAAACGAATCAAGCACTGTAGGAATGGCAGTCTAACATCCCTACTCCGATTCTTGTATGCAAGTTAGCTGGTGCCTTTGGAAAATGCCCAGAAAGATTAATGATCTGATAAGGTACACAGGACTGACAGGCTGAGATTCTCCAACATTCCTGCATTTTGCAAAGGTGATATAAGAAAGAATTTATCCCTTTGTTGGGGGTGGGGGGGGGTAGGTGGTGTCAGAAGTGACACACAGTCCTAATGGTGTGGCGAAGGAATGAGAAAAGAAAGTAGATCAGCTGGTTCTTACTCACTGTCAACTCCTGGATAGGAAGTAGGTCACCACAGCTGGGTGCAACCATGAGGAGCTGGAGTCCAGAACAGTCATTAGCAGGATTAAACAATAAGAACAGGCCTTTCCCTCAGTGGAGAGCTGCTGCCAGAGTATTGCTTGATTTGGAGACTCCCTAAAAATAGCCACACTGCTACCGTTTCCTTAAGACATGCTAACTGCCATCAATGGAAGTCAGTCCATTCAGTGCAGCACCAGCACTCTGGGGGGAAGAAAGGAGTTTTAAAACCAGAAAGATGCTCTACTTAGCAGTGGTGGGATAGGTCAGAAATGGTGACCTCCCAAACAGACACGAAGCTTCTGAATATTATTGAGAGATGGCATTTCTGAGGCCAAACATGAAGCTTTATTTCTGTTCAGGACTGCACTTCTGAACCATTCTCCCAGGAAGAGTCATGGCTTTTATAGCTTAGTTTAAGCTTCTGTCAGGACCTTCCCAGCTTGGACAAGATGACAACTGGAACTGCAAGAATCCTGTAAAGATGACAGAATGTACATAGCAGCCAACATGCATACAGAAATTACACAGGCTGCTAATCAAGCCATTGATTTCTAAGAGCAATAGCAAAATGGAGCAGAAAAGACTCAATGAATCTTACATCCAAAACCTATAGCCTGTAATTACATTTTGTAAACACTCTGTGCCAGCAGCTGCAATTTACTGTCAGCACATTGTGCAGAAGACAGAAGTCAGAACAAATAAAGGACCATGGATCAGGTAGAGACCATCCTAGAGACCATCCAAGCTACGGAGGAAAGTATGATACACCTGGTGACAAGAACATCACCTGCCAAAGGATGCAACAGAAGAGCACTCAAAAATGGAAGAGTGGAGAATTTGGAGCAGCAGCTGATCTAACAACATCACAACTAAAGATAAGTTCTGGATGGTTCCCTATGCACATAGCAAGACATGCCTAGCAGGCCACTGAACAGGAAGGCTGAACAAACTGGTATGTGTGAAATGCTGGCAGATGGCACACAGAATGCACCTTCCTGGTAGAAACTACTCTATTAGAAAAAAAAAGCAGTGCATTTATTACAAACATTTAGAGAATGGGAAGTTAGTGTTATCCTTTCCCTTAGAGTTTTAATATCATGTAGTTATTTGATGGTGGTGTTAGCGTGGAAAACACATAATCACTGGATGATTATATGCAGGTGCTTTATTGAGAGCTCGGAAGCCAGGGGTAAAGATGAACCCAAATCTGACTTCAACATGGATTTGAAGCAAATACATTTTATACCCCTTCCTTACATAACTGTTGTATAATCATATTTTAATCATCAACTTATTATTGTTTCATTGTTTTCCCCCAAGCATGACTTTAAGCCCCCTCTTCCTGCAATATTTCTGATTTATTATATTTATATTTATTTAAATCACGTGCAAATCCACATGATTTAGCTAAGACAATTCCTAATATTTTCTAAACAATCATCGTGTTCAATGTCACCATGTACTTGTACAGTTAGATACTCAGGTGCAGATTCACATGATTTAACATTTGCAGTAAATACAATACCCACTCCCATTCCCAGGGCCTACTTTAGCTACCTTGATTTTAGAAACATTTTAACCCTATGTTATCAGTGTCAATGTGGCAAGTTGTTCTTTCCTTTCAGTCTACATAGCTTGACGGAACTGTGGGGACACAGAAATACAAATGCCAAATACTTCAGAGCTGTTGTTTAGTGAACAGTATTCCAAAAATAGGATAAGATGCCAGGAAAAGTCTTAAAAATGGATTTTTCTGGGTTATCTAGCTCATACTGAATTTTTGATCACATGCTAATGCATCTCTTACCATCACAATCATATATATTTACAACTCAATATGCATATGTATGATTCAGTGTTACATTTAAGATTGTAGAAGCAGATCTGTCTAAAAATCAAATCTGAGGTGTTCTTCTCTAGTCTCAAAACACAGAGCAAGATTACACTGGATAATCACAGCTTTCAAAATGAGAAAAAGCTAAATTTTCCAGCATCGTGATTTCACAGTAGAAAACAGACAATCATGCATGCTTCAAATTGCAGCTAAATTTATCTTCTTTCTCTCCTGCAAACAATATTTCCACTTTGCAACCATGAATTTTGCATTCTTAACACCTATAATTCAAACAGAAGAGCAAAGAAAAGATGAGAAGACTGAATGTATTTTTACTCCAAGAACCTTTAGCTGTAAGCCAAGATCTTAATCAAGGAAATGAAAAATATTTTTGACTTTGGTAGCAGCACTCAGACCCTTGAGGATAACTGAAATACCACAACTATGATTATAAAGATTCCATGCAGAGAATCTGGAGCAGCATTGGGTTAGTGATGCTATGTACTGAGTGACCTCAAGTTTCAAGAATGAAAACTGGAATCACAGAGTATCCTGAGTTGGAAGGGACCCACAATGATCATCAAAGTCCAACTTCTGGCCCTGCACAAGTTTTGCATATTCAAAATGTTCAAGAAACTTCTAGATGTAGAATAGGCTAAATATGGTTGAGCAGAGAACCATCTAGAAAAAGAGAATCCTAAGAATGGACAAAAGAGACAGGCTGTTTAAAAAGCTCTCAATTTAGAACTTCCTCTAGAGCTACTCAGGAATGTTGCTTAAAAAGTGAATTTGAGCAGGCAGAGCACTTGATATCCCACATGTGTTGTCATCAAGTCACCCAGTGTGAATTCCCAACTGAACTGTACATTAAGACTTGATGAAATGTTACCTGAGGAAGCTGCCATGAACCAGAGCAGGTAGAAGGCTTATGCAGCTTGCCTCTGACCAAAGCAAGTCTTTCAGTTTTGCTCAAACTCGCAGTGATAATGATGGCAAAAATGCTTAATTCTGCACTGCATTTTTCATCTCTAGGTATTGATCCACCTCACAGTCTATAGAACATTATAAAAACCAATGAACACAGGAAAACTGAAAATTGGCAAGAAAGCTACTTAATGCATGTATCACCATGCATGATGGACATCATCCTGTGCTGAATCAAAATAACAGGACAAGTCTTGTTCTTGTTAATTTGGAAAATATTGCTGTTCCTTCAATAAGCCAGGGATTTGTGTCAGCAGAGCTCTGTGCAGCCCTGCTGCCTGCACAATGAAGACACTAACCTGTTACCAAAGACTACACTGGAAAAGTCCACAATGAAATCTTCAGGTATTCTGAAAAAAAAAACCAAGACAAAATGTCACCTTTTTTTGGTAACCACAGTTATATGGCCCTATCTGAAAAAACCTTAAATCTATTATAGAACACAAAAGACGTGTCAACATTTTCCATCTTCCATTGCTTAAAATTGCCATCAGCTCTTACGTAAACACTTCAGTATTGATTCAGTCTGGGCTCTCAAAAGAACAGCCTATGTTTATATACCAAGAACCTTAAAAACTGTACTACATCTTCCTGTCCTACCTAGTATGGCAACTATTAAAAAAAGTGAGTTTCAAAAGAACCCAGTATTTGTTTAACTTCTCTCAGTAAAGTCAAGAAAAATTTTACTGATGGCTTTGACAAGTGTAAAAGGCAGGCCAGCAATGCATGCTTTCAAAAATCCCCAACCTACAAGTTTCACTTCACTTTCACCTCAAGTCTAATGAAGACAGAAGGAATTGTCCCCCCAAATTCAGACACCCTTGTAGCCAAGACTCCTTACAAAAGGAGCATACATGGTTGAATAGACTAACACATTCCATCTACCCTACACCTCTCCACTCCTTCACCATTCCTCCAACAGTGCTGCTGCCTTACAAACAAGCTGCTGTTGATTTTCAGTTCAATAGGTCAGGCTGTGAATTGCAAAGACCACAGAGCAAACACTATCCATTCAGCTGCCTCTGCCACAGGGACAGTAACCTCCTACAGAGAGAGACAGGTTGGACAAGTGGGAGAACTGTGCTGCCACAGTTAAATCCAGCACTCACCATGAATCAGTGCCCTGAGACATTACTCACCAGTGGCTTGAGGCACACAGCAGTGTATCGAAGAAAAATCAAAGCAAACAAGCAAGTTACCTGTCCTAAAGAGCTTACAGCGTCTAATGACAGGAGAAAAAACAACTCATCAACTCACACAGAGGGAAGATGAAACAGGCAGTTACTACAGCTTGAATTCGTAAAGGAGGAAGTGGGGTTAAACCACATTTTTAAATGGTGCTTGGATGAGAAGGAATTCATTTTAGCAAGCACTAGAACAGTGCATTTTTGGCTGCATGACTCTGTCTTTCAGAAGAGACAAGACTATTTCTGCAAACATTACTTATACTTTCCATGCAAGTATATAATTTAACCCATCCTGACAATGACTATGACAATGGATATCCTGTCTGTGTAGTGGAATAGCTGGAGACAGGGGACGGTAATATAATTATTATATCTAGCACAATACTTGCTTGACTGAAGAGCAAATGTTACTAAAAAGAAGCATTAACACTACCTTTGAGTTTGTGTTATTTTTGTTATGCAGTCAATGATTTTGCTGAAAATTCTGTTCCTGGCTCATGCAGGACACACGAAGCCAGTCACACACATGACACAGATAAGACAGAACATGGCACAGCTCAGCCTGAACTACAGATGGCAATCAGTTTGCAATGGAACATTCTGAGGAAGGGACTCAAAGGGCAAGAAATGTGAGGATGTCTCAATCCCATGTTATTGGCCTGAGTCATAAAGTTATTAAATAACCTGCAAGGGGAGGGGAAAAAAACCCCACCCACATCTTAGAGTGAATTTATTCCTACTGGCTCAGCTGCTCAGGCTAAGAAATAGGGAATATAGAACTGCAAACCTTTTAAACCAGTAATATTGATCTAGTAATCAAAAGTGGGCACATCTCCCAGCCTCTCTCTTCATTAAAGCTAGAAGCAAAGATCAGGTACTTCACCAGAAGATTGAGAATGATGACATTTTGTATGGGCAGAATCAGCTCAAGCAGCACATTAAACACTCAAGTTTGCAAGCAACACAAGTGCAGTTACCTGAACTATTTCTGCTAGATCAATCATATTAATCAGAACAATAAAACAAAAATATTTATCCAGATATAAAAGATCTGAAAAAAATTATCCAGACTGAAAAGTGCCTGAGTAAAATGTATGAATAAACAATTAAGTGAGAAAAAAACCCCCAAATACAGCTATAAAAGTGTAAGGCATTGAAGTGTGGTCAAGTGACAACGACAGGGGCCTGGGAGTCTGCATTTCTAGACACAGCCAGCCTGGCCAGTGACTTCTGACACTCCTATACCAACTTTCTCCCCTGCTCAGAAAAGGAATATTCATCCACCCCCAGAGAACTTGGCATGGAGCTTTCGCGCTCTTCGTTATTCTGTAATTAAACTTGACGCATTCTGTGTGCACCTCAAAAAACACCAGCTCCCACTGGGTCAAAAGCAATTCATCAGTTTCTCACTGACCTACTTTAACCTGGGTGTGAACTCCATGTTGTGGCAGAGGCAGCAGCTTGCATTTGAGCTCACAAGGCAAAAGGCAGGCCGAACTTCAGCACTGAGCTGTGGACAAAACTGTATCAACTTGCAAAGCACCTTTCACTGTGGCCCAAATGACACCTTTCATTGATTACACCCTGATTACATGTTTAAATCTGCAGTTTTAGTTTGCCTGAAGTTGCTTATAAAGTAAATTATGCTTATGACTTAACTGCTTATGAGGAGAAAGCCAATGTACAGGTTAATGGACAAATATGGATGAAAAAAGACAGAATTAGAAATGCATCTATTTCTCCTAGGTAGCAACCAGAATGTTAAAGAAATGTGGGGATTTAGTGTTTTAAAATAATTAAGCCTTGGTGCAGGGGTTCCTCTACAGAGGAAAACACCAACTGCTGTTATTCTCTCATTGCTACTGAATATAGCAATAGGGGAAAACCTATAAATAATATTAGCAACTGATATCTACCTTTTAGGATATGATCCCTTTGGAGATCCTCATGGAAGACTGATACACACTTTGGCAAAGGCTGTAAGAAAGGCTATAATTTCTTGGATAACAGGCAGAAGAAATCATAGCCAAACATGGTGGTGGGGTTTCATGAACATTATATCATTGACCTTTCAAAGAAGAAAAGAAGTAGGGCAGTTCCTTAGCTTCTGAAATGCTACCACTGTCTTACCAAACACGTTAAAAAATATTGCAGGGCAAGGTGGGGATGGCAGAGGGAAGGTCATTCATATTTGCATAACCTACATTACGATTTAAATTAGACCATTCTCCCCAGCATGTGAAATAAACTGCTCATGCTCAGTGCTAAATCTTACACAACACCTGTTTTTTCCCTCTGTTTTTATGTGATGTTTGGCAACAGATGCATTATGTGTTATTTATATGTAATTTTTATACTAACTTTTTTGGGTTAAAAAGTTGATTTGGGGAAGAAGTTACATAAAAGCTATGAAAAAACACAAATTAAAAGAACCAGTGTCAACAGGCATACCTGAGCTCCTTCAGGTCTTCCTTAAAAACCTAGAAAGACAAAGAAGGTGAAATTTTATATGATATAGCCTTAAATGATAATTTCTTACCTAATGAATCAATAGTGGTTACTTGTTTGCTACCTCTTCCTAAAAATTTCAGTCTTGAGTGCCAGTAGTTTTGAAATGGTGGAGGACATATTGAAAAGAATTTTCAGAAGTGTTCAATTGATCCCATTTTTATGTGCAGCTTCCCACCCTGGCAAATGAGATTTAGATGGTGACTTCTGTCTGATGCAGCTTTTACCTTATCAGGGTTCCAAGTACTCCCAGAACTTACTTCTTGTTTGAAAGTTGATAAGGGGAGTCTCAGTGCTTCTCGGAGGAGGGTGTACATGCCAGAAATGAGGAAAGCAAGTTGCTCTTCTGAAAGATTAGCACTTTCTGCAATCAGCTTGACAGATTCCCTGCAATCTTTTCCTTCCAATGCATTAACAGTGACTGTGAATAAGAAAGCAAAGTAAGATCCTCAATTTACTCAACTGTGCAGCTCTTGATTTTGATGGTCAAAGGTGCCTTGAGAAAATTCTCACCACAGGGAGAAGCCTCACAGACAAAAAAAAAAATCAATTATTGAGACAGTGTAGCTAGCAGAGCCTGTGATAACAGTGGCTGGATAACCCTCAAATAATGCTATATACAGTTTTACATTATCAACTGAGCGGGCATATGAGCCTGCATCTCATTTTTCACATTAGTCATTGTTTAGTAATAGAGTAAGAGCAACAGCCTCGAAAAATGAACTTGGGTGCAAATGCCAGGGCAATTTAGATATATGGCGCTGGGACACAGGGATGAGAGAGGAATGACTTTAACAGCACTTAGCTGAGTTTGGGGGCCATCCATAGCTGCAGAACTGCGTTCCTCATTACCACGGATTTTACAGAACTCAGCTCGAGCTTCCTGTCGGAAAAGGCAATGGGAAGTGCCCCAGGAAGTGGCAGCCCTGCAGCCCCTTAGCTGTCACAGAATGTTCTGAGTTGAAAGGGACACATCAAGGCCAACTCAGCCCTGCACCGGACACCCCAAGAACCCCACCATGTGCCCGAGAGCGTTGTCCCAACACCCGCTGAGCTCTGTCAGGCTGGAGCTGCGACCACTTTCCTGGGGAGGTGTTCCAGTGCCCAACCACCTTCTAAGGGAAGAATCTTTTCCTGATACCTAACCTAAAGTGCCCTGACACAGCATCATGCTGTTCCCTCGTGTCCTGTCACTGGTCACCAGAGAGGACATCAGTGTCTGTCCCTCCGCAGCCTCTAGCGAGGAAAGTGTAACCAGCTATGAGGCCTCCCGTCAGTCTCCTCCAGGCTGAACTAACCAAGTGACCTCAGGCCGTACGGCTTCCCTTCTAGGCCTTTCACCATCTTCGCTGCTCTCCTTTGGAAGGTCTCTAATAGCTGTCCTCGCCCTCCCGAGAGGACCCACGGCTTCCCCGGGGAGCGCGGCTGCTGCCAGCGCCTCTGGCTGGGAACCCCCAGCGTCCCGGTGCGGGGGTAGCGGGCCCTTCCGCGCCGGGACAGCCCCCGCGGGCCCCGCACGGGCCCTACCTTTGAGGAGCCGCCGGAAGGTCTCCTTGCCCACGTCCTGCACGCCCCGGGCCATGGCCTCCACCTCGGCCGGCACCCGCGGGCCAAGGAACCCACGGCCGCCGCCGCCCTCGCCGAGCCCCAGTCCCGCGCCGGCCGCCATGGCCGCGCCGCCCGCCCGCCGCGCGCCCTCCCCGCGGCAGGGGGCGCTGTGCGGGCGCGGCGCCGGAAGGAGCGGCAGCGACAGCGACAGCGACAGCGCGGCGCGTCCCGGGACCGGCCGCTGATGGCGGCGCCGCCGCCGCCGTGTGCCCGAGGCGTTCCCGCCGCTGCCTGAGGCGCTCCCGCCGCCCCGCCGCCGCCCTCGCGCCCGCCGCCATGACCGAGGAGCCGTACGAGAAGTTCCTGGCCCCCGAGGAGCCGTGCCCGCTGCTCTCGCACCAGCACCCGCCGCGGGGCGGCAGCTTGAGCCTGAGCGAGGAGGGCTGCCTGGACGTCAGCGACTTCGGCTGCCAGCTCTCCTCCTGCCACCGCACCGACCCGCTGCACCGCTTCCACTCCAACAGGTCGGCTCGGCGGGGCAGGGCCGGGCGGTGCCGAGGGGCTGGGCTGAGGCGCGGGGGTCGCGGCGGGGTCGGGCCGCCCTGAGCAGGGCCGCGCATCCTTCTCTGCGCTGCCGGGACGAGCCGGGCACGGCCGGGCTGCGGGTGCTCCGCGTGTCTCCCGCCCGCCCTGCTGGGCTGTCCTGCCCTTTGGCTCAGTCTGGGCTCGGCTCTTCGCGTTACAATTGTCCGTGTAAGCTGGGTCGGCTTTTAAAGATGTGTTTATTCATGGAATCACAGAATGGTTTGGGTTAGAAGGGACCCTAAAGGTCATGTAGTTCCACCCCCCTGCCGTGGGCAGGCAGACCTTCCACTAGGATCAGGTTGCTCCAAGCCTCTTTCCTTTCCGAGTTTCTTAATTTTCGAGATTTTGATAAATTTTGAGCGCTGTAGGGTGGGCAGCTACGGAATGGTGTGTTTATAAGACTTAAAGGTAGGCCTTGCATGGACACTGGGCAGACTTGTAGAGATTCAGAATGAGTCAGGCGGCTTGGTGGCTGCACCGACTCCTGCAGAGACATTTCCACCCATACTACTAATTAAGGGTAAATTATTCTCCCTGTAATTTGTAGAAAAGGTCTGTTCTAGAAGTGCAAATACGGCTCTGCAAAGAAATTCCAGTTGTGCTCATAAAATCAAAACCACAGTCCTGCTTTCCTAAGAATGTAATTCTTCTAATGCATATTAAGCTTGAATATAACAATAACTTTTTTTGGGGAATAATCTATGAGAGTTCTGTCTCCAACATACGTGTCTCCAGCATTCCTGTTCCAGATGTGCAAGATTCTTTTATGTCGCTAGTGTTTGTGCGACATAATTATGAAGAGTGAATTTGTATGAAGTCATGGAAATTGCACTTTAAAAGTGTCATTCACAAGGGCAAACTCTTAATTATACATTCTTAAATGATTCAGCATGAAGAGCCTTGATCAAACATGATACACTTCCATAATAGAGTTCTTAAGTCATGAGACATGAGCAGTAAGATGTATTCCTAGAATGTCTGTAAATAAATCTGTGACAGTCACCAAATTTGCATTTAATTAATTTTGTACATTTCTTTTTGTGTTGCCTTTCACTTCCTGAGTGTGTTTCTCAGGTTTGCCTCTTTTGTAACGCAGGCATCTTGAGTGGCTGTTTTACTTCTCTGGAAAAGGACATGCTCTGTCTTGCACTGATGAAGCCATTGCAGATGTGCAGTTCAGTCTGTGGTGTTCGCATAGGGCTTTCTATTTTTTAAAGTCAGGAGTAATTTTAATGTAGTTCCCACTTGTTGTTAATCCAGTTTACCCCAGTGAACACAGCAGGTGCCCCTGGCTGTGAGAAGGTGAGGGCTGACTGCCTGTACCTGGAGTGTTTGCATTGTTGGTTGGTGGTAGAGCCCCTGTACCTCACCCTTTGTTTTGATGTGTCTGGAAACTTTGTCCACTCTATCTTTCCTTTCATCAATATTTCATGGATTAAGAAACTGTAGTCATGTTGGATAATGTGCTGTGTCACCACAGTCATGTTCTGCTCACTACCAATGGATTGCCCTGCCCACAAAAGTCTGTGCCAGCAAAGCATTGCACATCTGTAAGGGATGCAGAAAGGAGAGAGGGCAAGAACTCCTGAATCTGCTACAAAGAACGTTCTGGAAATGTCTTTAATATTGGGTAAATTCACATCTGGCCAAGTAGATGTGGGAGTGAATCTATCAGAAATGTATTCAGCCAGCCTGGTATGCAGCTTAAATAATGACATTGAGGACCAACCTTTCTGGGTGATAGGATTGCTCAGCTTTTGCAGTTGGATAGAAGAGTGTTTTTCTAGTTAGCCAGGCTGAAGTGGACAGGCTGATGGAACAGGAGTTGATCATGTGGGTTTGTGTGCATTTTAGAAGCCCTTTTCAAATTGTTTTGGCCATATTGCAGTGCTGTGCTGACTCATATTTGTCTCGACCTACTTTTCACCAATATGTAAAGTAAATCCAGATATGGAGACTGATTTCATGAGCTTGTTAAATTCTGGCTTACTCTCATTAGAGTAAAAAACCTGTTCTGTGGAAATTGACTCCTCAATAGTTTTCCTTTAGCAGCAACTTTAGCTTTGTAAATGAAATAACGAAGTGAAAAAAGTATTTAGTTTTGCTATGGTAACATTTTCACACAGGTCATTTTCCCATCTTGCACTGTCTCATTTCAATAGCATGTCCAATGTTTTTGACATTCAGAGTTGTGAATAATGGATCCATAATGTGTTTTCTTATTAAGCCTTAATTTTGTGGGGGATTATCAACGTAGAATGTCTTTTTGACTTCTATTTGTCCTGAAGTCCAACTGATTAACTTCTTAGTTCTGTTTATTCCAGTTTATATGGAAGTTTAAATAACTCAATATATGGAAAATTTTGTTTTTAGATCAGTATGTTTTAAAAACTCAACCAGCAGCAAAAAAGCAATTTACATACTACAGGAGTCGTGGCTCTGGGGTAGAAAATTATAATATATCAAAATAAAGGTGTAATTATTCTGTATATGTATTTTTGCCTCGACATTTGTAACATTATGTTTCCTTTGGTGTTGTTCATGTACTCTAAAGAATACTTAAAAATGGAATACTTAAATTCACATAAGTATAACTTAGCAAAATCAATGTATAATGTCACTGACTAGCAAGGTGGAGATAGTTTTACAAGGCTTAAAGAAGTTTCTCAGGACATATGATGCCAATGTTTGCTGCTCTCTGATTGTGTTGTCCTGTTTTGCAGGTGGAACTTGACGTCCTGTGGGACGAGCGTGGCCAGCTCAGAGTGCAGCGAGGAGCTGTTCTCCTCGGTGTCTGTGGGGGATCAGGATGATTGTTACTCTCTGCTGGATGACCAGGAGTTCACCTCTTTCGATCTGTTCCCTGAGGGCAGTGTCTGCAGTGATGTCTCCTCTTCTATCAGCACCTACTGGGATTGGTCAGACAGTGAGTTTGAGTGGCAGGTAAACTGGTTCCACTGGAAACGTAAAATTTTGTGTAGGATATTGTGTGCTGGATTTTCCTGTAGTTGAAAAGTTGTAGAATAGAATATCCTGAGTTGGAAGGGAGCCTCAAGGAACGTTAAGTCCAGCTCCTGGCCCTGCACAAGACGAGCCCAGGAATCACAGCCTGTGTCTGAGAGCGTTGTCCCAACACTCCTTGAGCTCTGTCAAGCTGATGCTGTGACCACTGCTCTGGGGAGGCTGTTCCAGTGCCCAACCACCCTCTAGGGGAAGAACCTTTTCGTGATACCTGCCCTGAACTTCCCCTGACCCAGCACTGTGCTGTTCCCTTGTGTCCTGCCACTGGTCACCAGAGAGCAGAGATCAGTGCCTGTCCCTCCTCTTCTCCTTATGAGGAAGCTGTAGACAGCTATGAAGTCTCCCATCAGTCTCCTCTTCTTCTGAACTAACCAAGTGACCTCAGCATTTGTTTCTTTGTAACTACTGAATGTAGGGGCATGTATCTGAATCTTGAGTGATAAAAAAATGTTTTGTTTCATTTTATTCCACCCCCCTTAGTCAGAAAGAGAGACTGAAGGTCAGCTCTCCGAGGACAGACGCTTACGTATTATGGTAGTTTGGTTTTAGGGACTAACATATTTCCTGTAGCCATGAGCTTAGACCCTTTGTACTGAGGATCTGCCCTGCTAATGAAATCTGGTTATAGATGTCTGGTGCTAGTGAAACTTTTCTGGGAAAGTATAGAAGCTCTTGCCATAGCTTATTTCCATTTTTTTTTTCCCTATGCCAGTAAGAGTACAGAGCTCATTTTCTCTCACCAGAATAGGAAAAGTGTGAAAGTGAATCATGTCCTTTTCCCTAGTCTGTGCTGGATGCAGTCCTTGTTGGGTATCTCTAGTTTGTGAGAGTTTTCCTTGTTCAGCAGTTTTTCAGATGTGATATGCATTTTTAAATATAGTATAGACCTAAACTGACTTTTTATATTAACACTTAAATCAACTATGAGTGTATACATGGCTTTGAAATAGGCAACAAAGAGCTTCAGAATTTATTGGGGAATACTGGAAAATTTTGTTATAAAGGTTAGTCAGAGCATGTAGGGAGTCTTTTAAGGACAGTAGAAGAACTGAAAACTTATTTCAAGAAAGCTCAAATCCTGTTCCAGAGGATGCAAGTGAACTTGAGACATGTATTGAGATCAGCTCTGACTGGTTTAGTCCAGCTGCTAGTCTCTGTGTTATATCACTGAAGTGATATAACACTTACAAGTGTGTTACAAATGTGTGTGTATAATCCAGCCTGGAGGAGCAACTCAGGCTGGATCCCAAAGATTCAGAGCTTCATTGAGTTGTGAAATTTTAATTGCCTGATGAACTTGGCACTTGTTTTGAAAAGAAGCCATTTCCTATGCCTTAGCTAGCTGATAGTATGTTTGATTGGTAACTAGCTTTTTTATTACTCTTTGTTTTTTAAAACAAGCTTTTCTTAAGAGACTTACTTGATTGGACTTGAAAGAGTTTGGAAAGACTTTTTTGTACCTCTTTATGGTGTTATCTGGCAGAATCTGAGCATGAGTAATCCAACTGTCCCACTTTAACTGGAAGTGAATTCAGAAATCACATGTCAGTTGTATAAATGAAGGTAGCTGAAGTTCTCAGTTGCTTCCAGGCAAATGATAGTGATTTTAATTGAATTGTCTTGTGTAATTATGGAGTGTGGTAGGAATTACAGGCCTACTTTAAAATTATCTTCCTTAAACTAGAGTTATGCTCCAAAATGGGAGATTTAGATTTAGGTTTGGAATGTAATGGACAATTTCCATTGATGGTGAAGGGAAATAGTTGAAATGCCACATCACTCTGCTGTTTTCCTAAATGCAAATTTAAAAAAGAGGATTGATAAGTAGAGAATAGTGTGAATTGAGTTTGCTGCACTTGTTGTTTGTTGGAAGATTCAAAAGAATATTGCAGATTTATGAGTAATTACAGAGAGTTTGTTAAAGTACAGAGATAATCAATGCTTTGCTAATTTGATGGTATGTTTTGAATTGTTAATAGTGTTAGAATGATTTACAATCTGCCTACTGTATTCTAAAGCTTTGTTCTTCCTCTTGCATGTTACAAGTTGCCTGGCAGCGACATTACAAGTGGGAGTGATGTGCTTTCTGATGTTATACCGAGTATTCCGAGCTCTCCTTGTCTGCTTCCCAAAAAGAAAAACAAACATAGGAATCTTGATGAACTTCCATGGAGTGCAATGACAAATGATGAGCAGGTGACTTTTTTTCCTATGTATGAATGACAATGTACAGAGGAATTTCCAATTAAATGACACAACTTAAAAGCCATCCTATTTGCAGTAGGTGTAAATGCAGACCTGTGAGTACTACTTGATTCTCAAAACTAAATCTTGTTGTTTGGATCTGTAGGAGGCAGTTTAATGCCTACTCAAGTTTTCACCCTGAGTTTTTAAGGATACTTAAGGCTAGAATCATGATATTTGGACTTGTTTTATTCTGTTGGTTCTTCCTTTCTTCTGTCTCTCATTTAGAATCAATAATACTTCAAAATGACCTGTGTTTCTTTGGGTCCTAGGTTGAATATATTGAATATTTGAGTCGCAAAGTCAGTACGGAGATGGGCCTTCGAGAGCAACTTGATATTATTAAAATTATTGATCCTACTGCTCAGATCTCACCTACAGATAGTGAATTCATTATTGAATTGAACTGTCTCACAGATGAAAAACTGAAACAGGTGAGTTAAGGTTTGTACATTTGACTTTAGGTTTTCAGCATCTGATTATGTCTTGCAAAATCTTATGGACTTGTGATCAATTTTTATGCATAATCATTAGATACAGAGAGAGACACTAGAGCACAATACTGTCAGTGAGGGAAAACAGAGTTCAAAAGCATATTGTATTATTAAACCTTTATATGAAAGACTGGTTATATATTGTCAGTATGTGCTAAGCTGGATCTGGTGAATGCGTAATGAATTATGTTGTGGACCTGGTGCTGCTTATGGCAGTGTACTCCACTGCATGACCATCAGCTAGCTGAGGGCCTTCCTTTGCTCACTGATTGTAAACTAGCATTTAAGACTCCAAAAGATTGGAATTCTTTGGGGAAGACCATAAATTTCATGTAGAAAGGGATAGAGAGTAATGCATTTTAAAGATGTTACAAAATGCAAGTTATAACAAAGAAGGGTGCCTGGCTGATGGGGTAGATACATCCTACTGTCTTCTCAGTCACTGAATTATTGAGATGTCTTGTTGGGAAGAGGTGCAGTGTCCAAACAAGCTGAACTCCTCCGTGTTACACTGATAATGATGAAGATAAAGTTGAAAATGGAAAATATTCACTTCATTTATGGGCTTGGTCCGTTTCGTATGTCAAGAATTTTGTGTCATCTTGAGGTAGAAAAGTGCTGCTTTATTTACACCCACTTTTGTTTGAGTATACCTAGCAAAATAAAGGGGTTTGATACATAAAGTAAACAACTGAGTTCAGTTAAACTTGACTGATATTCCTGCTTGGTGTTGAAATATAACATTTTGTTACATAGTCACAAACCTGATAGGCAGAAGAGACAAGAACCCCCCCCCAACCCTTGCTACTTATTTTTCTTCTTTCCATAGTGAAACATGTGTTACCTTAATTAAGTTCTCTGGGTGACTCCAGATCGCTTGGGATTTAAGCAGTCACAGGAAAATGTTTTAAAAGCCTAACTGAAGCTAACTGAAGCCTAACTTTTAAAAGCCTAACTGAAGCCTAAAAGCTGACCCAATAACTTAATCATTATTAATAGGCAGACTGTGTTTTTTCCGTGAAAAGGAGTATCTCAGTGCAGCATTTATCAAGCTTTAGTAATCTCGCTGCCTCTGTTCTAAAGGTGAGAAACTACATCAAGGAGCATGGACCTCGCCAGCGGTCTGCAAGGGAGAGCTGGAAGAGGAGCAGCTACAGCTGTGCGAGTACCAGTGGTGTGAGTGGTGCCAGTGCCAGCAGCAGCAGTGCCAGCATGGTCAGCTCAGCCAGCAGCAGTGGCTCCAGCGTTGCCAACTCTGCTTCAAACTCCAGTGCCAACATGAGTCGAGCACACAGCGACAGCAATTTGTCCACAAGTGCTGCAGAAAGAATCCGGGATTCAAAAGTAAATTTAAAAGTTTCTAATTATGTACATCTGTATTAATTAAGCTGTCTGAATTCGTGAAGCTTGCTTATGTGATCTTACCTGGGATATTTGTCCTGAAGGAGCACAGTAACTGAGTTATCTAGCTAAACCAATGATCATAAGAAATTTAAACTTGTGCTTTTCCCATCACTTCTGTGCAAAAGCCTGATGTTTGCATGTAGTAGATCTTCTAATTCCTTTTGTTTAGGAGAAGTTGAGTGGGCTTGAATAAAGGCTAATGTATCTAACTTAAGAATACACACTTAAAAATAAAAATTGTTCAAGAATGATCACCCTAATCTAGGCATAATTTCTGGATGGTAAAGACACCCTTAATTGGTTTTGATCAGGCTTTTTGAATCTTCTTCAGTTTATTCTTTGAGCATATCTCATGAGATTCCTTGGTGAGGAGGGACCCACTAAAGCATGTTTCATTTAAAGTAGTACTGTGGCACTGGTTCTGTCTCCATAATTTAAGTTTCAAGTGTGGAGGAGAGGAGCAGTTCTTGCATGCTCTACAACATCTTGGGTTTGTTAATGTAAGATTGTAACATTTCTCTAGCATTAAAGATTCCTCCAATCAAAGACTCAAATATGCAACATCACAGGGTAATATTGTGCCCCATAATTCAATTGTGGTAAATGGTCTTGGTATTTTAATATGAGATGTGATTTTGGATGAATGTTTATACCACCTCTGAGAATTTGTATTTATTAGTTTTCAAAGCAGATGTTATTTTAGAGGTTAATTTATATTTGCCAGCTTTAGAGGTGTTTTTTTCTAATGTACAGAACAAAATCCTATGCTTTGTCTCTTCTGTACTTTGACAGAAACGTTCCAAGCAACGGAAACTCCAGCAAAAGGCCTTACGGAAGAGACAGCTGAAAGAACAAAGACAAGCTCGTAAGGAAAGACTGAGTGGGTTATTTCTTAACGAAGAAGTGCTGTCTTTAAAAGTGACTGAGGAGGACCATGAAGGAGATGTGGATGTTTTAATGTGACAGGGGTGAATTTATCAGTGTTCTTTCTAAGCCTTAAGTGTATTATCCTTATTGTTTACATATATTTCTTGACCAAATTTTGATTAGTGTTAACAATATAAACCAGATCTTTTCTCAAGTGTAATTTTGCTAAGAAGGTCTAAGTATTGAGTAACTTCAGCTTTTTGAGACTAATTTTGCAACAAAGAATTCAGAAACTTATCTGAAAAGCTGCTGAATAGATATAATTTTAAGGAAATTTGAACTTGGCTAACATGCTAACTGACTTGCATGTAAGTCTAGGGGTGCTTTTGGATGACACAAAGCATGCATTACTATGCTTCAGCTTTTTTGGTTTTTTCCAACGTAGTATTACACTTGACTTGTTCTGTCTTCCTTTCCCATTATTAGGAAGATTGTTTAGCATGAGGAAAAATGTTTTGTTTGATGGGCCTTTTTTCAGCCTTGCTTTTGATTTCTACAAAATCAAAGTACTGTTGATACATTTAGAAAAGTTGTGATTTAACTCAAGCTACACAGAAAATGAGAAGCATTTGAGGACATCTGATTCAGAGAATCTGTAACACAAACACTGCCTAATAATGTAGTTCTTAGGAACCAACTAAAATGAAAAAAAACCCCAAACCCAAAATAATTGCAGGCTTAGTCTTCAGAAGGTTATTTTGCTGCTCAGTATCTTATGATCGTTACTAATGGTTCACCAGTACGTTCCTAGTATTTCTTTGAAAAGATTCCAATAAAAACACATTTATGCATTGAAAATACACTAATCTGCAATTAAGTTGACTAGGACACTACTTAAAATAGTTAAAAACACTATTGAAAACAGAAGTGCAAACAAGTGGCACACAACTTCAGTGGTTTTCTTCCCCAGAAGCGTATCTAAATTGATTCATGTTGTTAACAGGAGAACTTAGTTAATGCAGCTGTACTTTTTTAATTGTGTGTTTAGCTGAGGTTGTCTTCTGTGTGGGTCATTACACCATAACATGTATCAGAATTCTTTTGTTGTCTATCAGCTTTTGAAATTTCTCATGATAAGAAAGTGAGGTATAATTGTGGCTTTCAGGTAGAGAAGTAATAGTACTTCCAACCTGTTTCCTAATTCTGACAATCTTTGGGCAACTTTTGTCTTCATCTTGGAACTACTTTTACAGAACTCCTTCCCCCCAGAGCTGAGATAAAAATGATACTTCTAAATTTTGATGTGAAACTTAAAAGATTGTATTTTTGAGTTCTGAGTTTAGGAAATAATTTTTTATTACCCTGATGCTTAATTACTTTAATTTTTCTATTGAATTCAGGAGTTTGACACTTTAACGTGTCCACAGGTGTCTGTAATGGCAGCATACAGCCCAATCCTGCAGAATGCATGATCAGCTTTGGGACTACTGACATTAATGGTCCATGCCTTTCACAGACTTACTAGCCCTGACAGCTGAAGTATTTTTCTTTCAGGAGTGGCATACTTTTTAGCCTCAAAATAAACTGAACAGTAAAATATCTGAACAATGGCCTCTGAAAGGATTTTGATAAGAAAAAAATTAGATCCATAGTCAAACTAGTATGTGTGAATTTATTGCTGCTCTACAACAGGTACCCAGGCTTGGCCACTGACTGACTAAAAGCCAGGTAATGTCATTTTAAGCTCATGTTAGCTATCCCATATGGCCAGTTATTTGCCCACTAACCACTGGTGTCTGTTACCTGTCAGTATTTGCTTGTACTGCACTGTTGCTAGTTGATGCCTCCCTCGTGTGTAATCAATACTGAAAACTTCTTAACAGTATACACTTTACTGAGAATTTAGATTAACTTAAATCTGGAGTGTCTTTTAAATATCTTGTATGGAAGATAACATTTCATTGCGATCAATTCGGCTAATTTCAGGGTGCAGTTATTAAACTCTTGCATGGTAATGGGTGAATTCATCATGAAATACTTCACCATGTGTACACTGTCACAGTTCAGTGCAACCTTTATTTTCTGCAGTGACTTTGAAATGTGATTGAATTTTTTTTCTGAAGAAAAAAGCACACATAGTACTGTAGAGAATTGAAACTCTGAAGTGAATTGTAAGAAAGGTGCAATATCTCAGTGTGGTGGAGCATGAAAGTGTGTCACTTTATTCTGTTTCAGCAGTTATTCAGAGTTTAAAATGCCTCAGGTTTTGTTGAGAGAAGACCCCATCATTTTGATGAGGTACAGTTCATTCTGGTCACATGTCTGCTAGCTTCCAGAGATCATGAAGTGAGGGAGGATAGTATTTCCATCATAATGTGAGCATGTAAGTATAAATTAATCTTAGTGATTAGATGATTAGCTGCCCATCTGTTGCACTGGATGAAAAGGTCCTGGGTGCCAGAATAGCTGATTGTGCTGTGTTGTCTCCAGCAGGTACTTCAGTCACATGTGTTAAAATGATAGAAGAGAGTGGATTTCCAGGGATTCCATGCTAATAATTTATAGCTCTGTGATCTCGTAGATCCAGGATGCTCATAAGAATACAAAGAATACAAAACTCTGAATGTTCTGGTCAGAATGCAGGATAACGTTGCTTACCTTGAATGGTCTTTACCAAGTACTCAGAGATAAAATATTGTCTTTTCCTGATCTCAGAGAATCAGGCCTGAAGTGACTGTGGGATTCAAGAGTTCTCACATAGTTCTACACATTTGGTTCTTTTTTTTTCTTCTGCTTTCTCATCTTCTTTAGTTCTAGTGACACACTCCTTTTGTGGTGGGGGGAGGTTTTTTGTCAGATTCATGTTTGTCCCTGCAGTATGCTCAATGCTTACCCAGGGACACCCCATCCCTGGAGGTATTTAAAAGACATGTAAATGTGGCACTTAGTGACATGGTTTAGTGATGGGCTTGGCAGCGTTAGATTTAGGGTTGGAGCTGATGATCTTGAAAGGACTTTTCAGTATAAATCTATGAATTTCTGTGAAATACCCATGGCATTAGTCAAACAGTTGGAATTTCAGTGAAATCTGGTGTTGCTGATTAAGTTTTGGCCATTGTGGCTACAGGTGTAACTACTGGATTGAGATGAAGAAGAGTAATAGACTGCTAAAATAATGTATTCTTAGTAGTGTAAAAAAAAAATCAAATCCCTGCTTTTTATTAATAGAGAAAAAAAATAGGCTTAAAAGTAACATAGAGACACCCAGGAAAAAGCTCATAGTTACATGGCTTCATGGTACTGGAGCTGTGTCTGCAGGAGCTTTGTACCCACTGCAACGTGAATATAATCAATTTACACTCTGTAAAGGTAACGGTTTGCTTCCATGGAACTTTTTCTCTAAAAAGGCTTAGAAGGAGCACTGAAAGTCTCATTGCAATAGGACTGTAAACAAGAGAGAACATTCTTTTCTAATACAATTTTAAATATGTGGAAGAAAGCTGCCTGACAAACTTGGCTGATTTCCATGTGTGTATCTAATGTCATCTTTTGTTAAAATACCTATTTTTTTTATCTGGGAAGCTGATAAAAAGATGGTTATAATATGCTCAGTATGGGGTGCTTACTCAGAAGAGCAAGGAAAGTCTTTGCAAGACTTTCCTGGGCTCAAATTTTAGTTCTCATATTGTGGTGTGAAACCTGTGAAGATCATTCTCTGGGGAAAAAGCAAACCAACCAACCTGCTTGAACTTACATGCATTTACATCAGAGTGCATATACCATGCAGAAAGATAAAAATGGCAGTATTTACTGTTCATCTATGCTGAATGGCCTGAAGCCATTTCTTTTCTCCTAACACTCTTTCGGCTTTGAAATCAGTTGATGCATTGGTCTATAAATATTAATAAACCTGACTGTTTTGGGAGCTTTTAAAGTTCATTCATATAAGCCAGATTTTCATGGCAAATGTTGTTAGATTTATTGGTTTAATATTCTAAAGCTTACTGATCTTGCAATTTTTGGGCACAGAAAAGTCAACATGCAGTTGTCCATTTAAGGATTGCAAAGATTAGTTTCCTAATCTATCAAGAGCAAATCTTAGTAATATTCAAAGTTTGTCTATTTTGACTGTTAACTGACGAATCATACTTGCATTCTCTCACATCTGGCTAACTTTAAAACATTTCCAAATGACAAATAAATTCTTCAATGTAAAAAAATAATGTAATATTGAAGCCTTGAATATAGTTCATAACCAAAGCAAGGGGAAGGTGGGGGGGGTTGATTTTTTTTTTTTTTTTTTCTTTTTTGGGGTGGGAGAGATGAGGGTATAGATTAGAGTATATGGTATTGCTTAAATTGAGGGGTTTTTTCCCAGATTCTCTGCTAATTGTATTGCTAAAATGCACTTTTGTATAGAAAACCGTTCTCTGTACATTCTGTATCTACTTTACACAATGTTTATAGAGATTTTTCTGAAGTTGTGAAGGATTTACTGAAAGCTCTGATGCTGTTGACTTCAAGTTTTCATTGTATTTGAAAATAGTTATGTGCATATTGAAGTACAGGTTGGAATTAAATTTAATGATATAGCAAAGATACTCTGATCAAACTATGTGGTATCTTCTTCAGAGCAGGGGGATTCATATACACGACCTGCAGAGTCACTGTTCAGGCAGAAAATACAAATGAAGTGGCACATCTTAACTGCTCGTGATGGCAGAAAGCAAACTGGTGCCCCCTTAACAAAAGGGGGTTGTTATCCACAAGATATGGCAAGAATTGTTTCATAGCATCACATGCAGCGTCTCATGGATCTAAACTGCCTTCTTTGTCTTGGCTGTGGCTCATCAAACACTTCTGGGAGTTGATTCTCATCAAACACTGACAGAAGTTAAAATGGACCAAGCATTACTATCCCAGTTTCTGTAGATGTCAAGGGATGGGGAAGGACAGGGTGGAAACTGCTGCATATCACAGCAAGTCTTGTCAAACTGTAAGAGATCTTTACTTGTGAGCAGAAATCTGGAAGCTCTTGCCCTTGTGGTGCTTTGCCTTCACCTGAGCAGCCTGCTTGTGTGTTTTGTCTATTTTCCTCCAAAGGTGAGTGACAATGTGGAATATTTTGCAACAGAAAACAAATTTAAAATGTTTCCAAGGACCTTGACCCATTGGGATGTTTGTTTGTTGTTAGGATTGGCTTTTCCTTGGATAGCAACCAGAAGGTGCAGGGAAGCTGATGCTTACTCTGTGAATCCCAGGAACTTTCCCAGTCTGTCCTGTGGCAGTTCAATATCGAGGTACCAGTTGCGTGGGAGAGTTTGATCTGCTGGCAAACAGCTGCCTGTCACCAAGGTCACGTGGGCACAACCAAACACAGCATGTCATTAATCTCTTATTAGCCCTCCTTAAGCATTTCTTCATTTCTTTCTCCAGTGTAGCCACTGTTCAGACAGTTTCATTTGATGGTCAAACACTGTTTAGGCACAAGCTTGAATGAAGATTTCCACACTGGCAAAACAAATGGATAAGCTTGCTTTACTTAATTGACAGGGAAAGGTGTCATTGGCTATGGGCTTGCTTTCCTTAACCCACTCTTACTATACTGCCTGAACTGTACATGTCATCTAAACATTTTCCAGTACAAAACTAGCTACATGTTGGTGTCCTGAGATCCTTTGTATGTGCTCCTAAAGATCCCGTGCCCTACTGGATAGAAAACTTTTCTTTTAACCTCCTTCTAGAACATTCATCCATTGTAAATTGTTTCTCTAGCGCTGAAATCAAATTTAAATCCAAATCCACATTTCTGTTCTGAAACCTCATTTCATGCTCTTTCCTCCATGCTGCAGTGACTTACACCTGGCAGCATCACTGGTGTAAGAACTTATTTCTGATAATGTAGAACACATTCCTGAAGCTTAAGCATGATAATTCATCGTGGCATTACTCTTTCTAATCCTATTTCAGTGGAAGCACCTGCTGTATTGCTACACAGTTTCTCAAAGAAGGAGGATCGTTTGCAGTAGCTGGTGCTGGAGTTGTGCTGATTGTCACGGCAGGTCCCTCGGCCCGTCTGTTGTCACCAGGGGGAGCGCTGCGGTCATTTACTGGATTTTAGACTACAGCTGCCAGCGTTGCTTTCCTGAAAACGCTTTCCTTTATTTGGTTACGTCCTGATAAAAAGATGCTAGGGGGATTTGCTTCTCCTCTTAATGCTGTTTTTGAAGAAGGGATCTGTCTGTTAAGGGTAATAACATTTCCAAGGGAAAAGTTTTCACGGTGATTGCTAATTCTTGCCTGGTCCTGCTTATTGCAACTGGGAGGTGGAAGTGCACTCCAGTTTATTGTTAACTTTTGTATGCACTGTGTTGCTGTTTAAATTTCCTGGTCTCTCTTTTGAATTCAGTCTTCCTCACTGGGGGCTGAGAATTTTGCACTTGAAAATATTAGGTGATGATAGAAAACAAGCAGCCACCTTGTAATGCTGAGTCTCATAATGTACATAGCAGTCTATCCTTAGGAGGCAGTGCAGAAAAGATGTAGCTTGACTACCTTTATTTTTTTAAATAATAACCTCTGAATTGGTCTTCCTTTGGAGCAAAGAAAGTACTGCTTCAAAGGGAGCTGTTCTGTAGTGTTTCTTTTTCTCTCTTTGCTTGTCTGACAGTTATTGCTACCTTTCAAAAAGCTTACTAACATATAACTGCAGAGAGCATGTGAGGAGTTCTCCCTGGAATCTTGGGTTCATTCTTGGAAGTCAAGCTTTTAATGGTTCTGTACTGAACTTGGAAGGCTTTGAGCACTTGTATGTGACTGCAGAGCCATCCTCTGTTGTGTCAGTAGCTGTCATAAAGACAGTAGCAGATTCTAAAGTCATTATTTGTAGGATATTTCCTCTAGGGAAAATGTGTGCCCAGATAATCTTGAAAGGAAGCAATGAAGTTTTAAATCATGATCACAGAGTAAAGAGATTTAAAATGTGGCAGATAGCTGTTTGTGTCTACATAACTCTCTCGTTTTTCTTGACATCTAGTTCCTGTCTATACTTCCTGAGAACATGTGAGTTCAACATGGCAGTTCATCATAGAGGTTGATGAAAACATTTTTAATTCATTATAGACCATCCTCATTATTTAGGTAATTCTCATTTCATGGTATTTCTTTCCTTTCTTAGTCTGTTAATAGATAGTTGATTTAGTTCTTTCTTTCTTTGTTCAGTGTAGAAATAAATAATTACTCACAGAGTTTTGTTTTACCTTCTGTTGTGCTTAGTAGGAGCAAAGGAAGAGCTGAAACAAGCTCATTTTAATAGCTGGTCAGTTTTCAGGTGTGGACAGCATCTTCTAGACATAGCTTGGATCATTTTGTGGGTTTGATATCTCCTGTATTCCAGAACTATTTAAAGATGCAATGCACCAATCATGATGTCGAAGAGCATTGGAAATATTCAAGAACTGTGATGAGCAATAAATGCTCGTCATGCAGGGCAGGTTTGTGTGTATCCAGAGATTTTTGTTCCTGACCTTGTTTTGAAGCTGGAGCACGGTGGTGTGTTCACTGCCTGGCTGGTACTTTCTGGCAAGAGCAGTGTCAGCTGCTTAGCAGTTTAATTTCTTTTTGCTTAGGACCTCACAACTCCTGGGTGGCTCTACTTGGCAACTCCTCTTTGCTCTTCTAGAACATAGACTAGTCTGGGGACCTCTGTATCCCATTTCTTTGTTACTTCTGAACAGGGCAAAACCATTGTGTGTTAGGTGGGGTCTAAAAACTTGTGATTATGGTGCTGAAGACTTTCACTAAAGACACAAGTATATTTATTATATTCAACTAATTACTCCCTGCTGGAAGTATAATTGTATATTAAAGTTGACCAAATTGTCATGTACTTATTTCATGTTCTTTAAATCATGTTTGATGTTCAGACAGCTCTGCTCTGGAATAGTCCTTCTTGAGTTATACAGGGGTCCAGAGCCTATCATGTCTAGGACTGGTACAACCTTTTACCCTTTGTAGATGGAAATGATCACTTCAATTTACAATTGAAGTAATCAATTGTACAATTTATATCAATTAGATCAATTCCACAATTTATATTGACAAATTCAATAGGCAGATAAAAAATGCATGAGTCTATGTGAGTATTTAATTCTATGAAATTCAAAGTGAGGGAAAAAAGCACTATGATGCTAGCAAGCATTTGTGGAGTTTGAAAGAGTATTTTTTTTCTGCATAATTTTTAAATCAGGTGAGTTTATTTACCAAATAGAAAGGATTCACAATGTGTGTTTGGCTTAAACACATTTCTCCATGAATCCATGCACTTCCTCCTGAAACAATTTAGGTCATAAAACTGTTTGTAGAAGTTACAAATGTTAGCCAAGCAAAAATGAAGCAGTCTAAAATCTTAGCACAAACCCATTTGTGGACTGATAAACCCATTTGCAGACTGATAAAATGAGTGTAATTTATGGTCGAGATACCTTATTGGCATATGTATTAAAGTTCGGGGATATGTCTATTTTTCTCAGTATTGCATTAGCTGTAATTTCTATGTAATGCTTCAATTCATTTATATATTTGCACAACAGACTGTCAGATAAAAAAGTGCCAAAATGTGTATAAGGAGGTCATCACTTTAGCTTAATTGCACACAAATTTCCTGCAGACTCTGATGCTTAAGACCAATAACGAGACTGCTACAGCTAGAATAAACGCATTAGCCTATAAATTTAGAGCTTCTACCTGCTTTGTGAAGGGAGAATCATCTCTAAATGAGCCTAGTAACATTGATTTGTGATTAATCATTTTACTTGGTGACTCATCTATGATCACAGTACAACAAAAATGTCATGTTTGCTTAGTGACATTAGCACCATTTATCTTCTCTGCATTCAGAGAATTGCCTTGTTGTCAATGTGGGACTGGGAATACAGTTGAGGAGCACTTTTGTTAAAGGACTTCTGATGTCACTTTATCTAAAGCAGAGTATAAACAAGCAAACAAAAAAGTGTAACCTTTCCCTTCCTTGAAATTTAATTATTCTACTTGGTCAGGCCAAACCATTTGCAGTAATGATCTTGAATCTGTAAAGCAAAACTAATTTAACCTTAAAAATTGCTGTTATTCAAGTTGTTTCTGAATTTTTATTTGTAAGGCCGTCCCTGTAAGTTAACTCTATTTTTGAGACAATTTTGCTTTCCTTGTTGCAGAGTAAACCCTGCTCATTCCTAGAATGCTCAGGGCCCATGGACTTGTGGATGTCAAGTTTGCATAGGTGTTGTCTAACCCAGTTTTTCTTGACCAAAGGAGCCTTTCCAACATTCCTCCACCCAGGTTTCCTGAGTCAGAGATTCCTGAGGGTTGGTCTTGTCAGTGAAGACAATGTGAAGGTGATAAAATGATTCATCTTGAGGATCAGAACTGAGAAAGAGAAAAGCTAACCCAACACCCTCAGAGGAAACGTTGGTTTAAAGAGCAAAATGTACAACCAGAATGTTTGGTGAGGATGAAGAATTCACATCTGCCCTGTATTGCCTACTCAGTGTCTAAAAAGTCCAAATGAAATCTCTGCACTAGGAATTAACTTAAAAAAAAATCATTAGTACTTGCATGTATGCATAAATATAGCTGGCCTCTGGTTATACATTTAGAGGTTCAGGGTTTATTGTGGCCATTGGAACTGAGTTATCTTTAAAGGAAGAGACACAGTCCTGCAATTTCATAATGGCATCAGTGGAGCTTTAATAAAAACACTACCTCACAGTGAGTGCTTGCAAGCTTGGGTGACACATCTGGAGAAGGGCATATCCATGTGATAAAACCTGAATTTAAAGATGAGCCAGGGACTTGTTGCTGCTCCTGATAGTGTTGTTTTTTTCCTTCAGCTTTACAACTGAACCTGCTGCCTCTGTGCAGTTTAGTGGTGATCGATGTGAACATGCTGGAACTGTTTACATGAAGTGAGCTGAATCATTCAACCTAATATTCATTTGTTTGACTAAAGCCTCTTTAGAGCCACTTGTGATCTGATGACTAACGTGGCACAAAGATGCTAATGCTCAGTGTATACATAAATCATTAACTACTTAATTTGGATTTGGAAACCTGAGGCAACAGAATGATCCATGGAGAAACAGCTATATTTATCTCTCTCTATCCTGAACCACCTGTCTCCAGAGACCTGGAATGCATTAGAAAAATTAATGTAGTGACTGAACCAAACCTAGATCCTCTGTTCCAGAAGAAAATAGCATTTTTTTGCAACTAGAAAAGCATGGAAATCTAGGATCTGTTCTGCTGAGACAACAAAAATTAACTTGAGCAGTACTGCCAGAAAAAAGTAAGAATTTAGAAGAATCTGAGGCCAGCCATGATTTTTTAAAAAATATTTTTGGAGGTGGTCTAGGTAAGAATGTTTGTGGAAGAGAAGGAGTTTTGATCACTTTTTAACTCCACAGAATAGGATTTGATGCTTTAAAGTAAGACCTGAAAGCCCCATTTCAGCAGTATTTCAGCCTATTCCTGAAGGCACATTTAACATATTTAGTGAAGTATTTTGGCTCTGATGGGAAAGTGTGTCTTCCAAACTGATAAACTCACTTGCTGGATGCACGTGATGTGAACAACTTTCTGCCATTCAGATTCCTCTTCTTGTCACTGTTGTTTTGTTTCTTCCCCCGGTTAGTCAACGAGTCAACGAGTCAATGTCCCCCTGACTAAAATACTATAAGGAATATTATTGAAAATGGAGCCTAATGGAACATGGGACTCTGTGCTGCTGCAGGGCACTAGGCTGCAAACTGCATGAAGGGAAATTTTGAGACTAGTTAAATTTTTAGATATAAGCTGTCAGTGAGAGGCATTTCATAATGATGCCAGTGAAAGAATCCCATCCTCTGAGGCTTTTGTTTATCTTGTGTTACTTAGATGCTTGTATTTAAGTATGCATAGAGCAGCAAAGCTGCTTCTGTACCAAAGCCAGTTGATCCTATGTTCATTCCTGCAGGTCTGAGAGGTGTTACTGCCCAGTTCTTAGAGGGGGAAACACAATGCTCTGAGCTAATGTGGATCCTGACACATGTGGAGCTGAAAGGAAAGCAGGACCTTCTAACCTTCTTCCTGACTTAATTATTTTATTCCTTCTTTAATACTACGCTGCTACCAGATTTGACCTTTCTTCTTCGTTTGAGTTGTTAATTTGATCCTCTTGTGTAAAAGTATGGTAAATGAGAATCTACTGGCATGTTGCTTTTTTAAAAATTTGAGCCATGTTGCCACTCTGTTGTTAATGCTGAGTGTGACTGTTTCAGGAATAAGGACTTTGTTTATTTCAGTAGAATGTTATTTACCTGAATGGAAAGCTCAGCCCCCCAAATCAGAATGTTAGACACATTTTTTTTTAGTAAAGCAGACATTTAAAAATTATTTTGTTTTAAACATCAACCTTAAACATCAGGATTCTCACTTAGACAATCATTACTTAAATATTTAAGGGAGATTATCTCAAAGGGTTTGGTATTTTCTAAAGAAAATGTTTGCTTCAACCTTAATTGTATAATATCTAAAGTCAACTCCTCTAGATCTTTATGGTAATATAAATTTGGAAAAGTGATATGCAAATAAAGTGTTGGAGGGCAAACAGGAATTATCACATGCTTCAGAGAAATCAAAATCACTTCAATGTAATGATTTTACCAATGTGCTTTTATTTAGCTTAAAAGCTAGAAAGTGACGTTTAAGGGGCAAGTCAATATTCTCACAAGGACTTGTTTTACTTTATGATATAAAACTTGGAGATTACTTGTCAGCTACACTTGTTTTTAGAGTCTGTTTTTGCAGTGAGTGATGTATACACTTAGGAAGAAAAAGTTCTTTTCCAGGGATAGTATTTTAATTCTATTTCAAGTATTGAGTGAAGAAAGGTCTAAAGAATTTAGTACAATAAACCATTGCTATGTTCAAGACAGTAATATAAGGGGTGTTTTTTTGTTTTTTTACAGTTGCTAATAGCAACTTATGTGGCGAACATAAGTACAGCAATTTAAAAGGACACTGTGGTAATGTGAATTTCTTCAAGTAGTTAAATACTAATGTCTTTCACCACAACATCAATGTCAGCTCTGCTCCCAGTCAAAAAGCTAAGGACAAATGAACTTACCATTTTCATTTGCTTTTTTGAATTGAAAGGTTTTCAGAAAACTGACAATAGCCAGTCTAGTCTGTAATTTTAACTTGATTTATTTGAATTAGTGAAATCTTCAGTAAATACATCTGGGTACACTTCTTAAATATTTCCCCAGAGAGATTAAACATCTATTTACTTTAACTCCACTAGTGCTCACAGACTTTTAATTGCAGTGCCTGACAAACTCCTGAAAAAAGGAGAAGTGAAGAAAGAGGAAGGGAAGGTCACTCCTGGAGAGAGCTGTTGCCCTGAGAGGGAGCATTGGCTACCATACTCCAGCTGCTCATCTGAATGCCAGGCAAGTGTGTTTGTATGGTGGGAAGTGTAGCTGAATCATTTACAGGTTTCTTTTGTATGTGTTGATCAGGAGCAGTATTTATGCTCCTCTGAAGAACTGGCCTTTCTCTGTGGCATTCCCAGCTATTTGCTGCATCTGTGTACACCTAAGAGTGGCTGCACTCATGTCCTTCACCTTAATCTGTGTTTGGGGTGACTGGTTAATAGAAAAATGTTTAAAACAAAAGGTTAAATGGGAGTGCCATGTGCAGTGTCAACGCAGCCCAGACCTGTCAGAAGAGCTTGGCAATAAAATTGAGTAATTGTCAATGTACATCCTTGAGGTGGAGTTCTACCCATGTTAAAATCAATGTCAACAGTTTAGTTGATTTTAGCCTTGGGTTTATTTGCTCTTTGCTGCTGGTTACCATGGTATGGCATGCATGGTTCTTAAAGAAGAGTATGTGCTGTTGTCTTAGCTTGAGGCTTTATTGCAAAGGCTGTGGAAGTTGACAACAGGACTTTTTTCTACCCTCAGCAAGGTCTGGACTTGGTGATGTCAAAATGGAAATAAAAGGCTTGTGCTCTGTCCTCCTTCATCTGTGTAGAATGCCCCACTAGCTCTCTCTAAGCCATCCTGCTGGAAATGGCAGAGACAAGTGCAAGTAATCTCCCCCACCACTGGCATTGCTGCCCTCTCAAAGATAATCCCATGGGCCAAATGTCTTGGATTGACCCAGAAGTATTTTCCAGAGCTCGCCTTTAGTTCTTTGTTTCCTGCTATTGCTGCTTCTGTTGTCCCAGGAATTCTCTCTTTAAAGAAGTAGTATCCTGGCTGCCTGTTCCCTGGTAAACTGAGCAACACAAGTAAAGAAAGACACACAAAAGATGCCTTTTGAAACAGAAACAAATTGCTTAAGAGAGAATTCTTGCAGACTGGAGGCTTCTCAATCGGTGCCTCATATGCAGTGCCCTCTCCCTGGCTTTGGGAGGCACATTTGCAGACTGGATTCAAGGAGTGAGGAGCTGGCCTTGCCGATTCAGAGCACCAATGCATTTGTCCTTGAGACGTTGCTTGGCTGCCATGAGCTCAGAACTGCCTTCTTGTGCCCTTTCAGTGTTTCTAAACAAATCTGAGCTTAATTGAGAACATCATTCCCTACCCTGGTAAAGTTTCTGGGTACTTTACAAAGGAAAAGGTATGGTCAGTATTTTGAAAGATATATCAATTTTCTGCCATAATTAGGTAGAATATGGACATAGCATTATAAGCTGAATTAAAAGCATGTCAATAAAAGGCAGTTGTGTGCGACATAAAAGATTCTTTTGTTGAAAACTGGCCTGAGTTACGACTGTTTTATACACATTAATTTGCTTTGTACATACAGAATGGAGCTGATTGAACAGCATGATTGTCTGACGAGAGCTGAAAAGCAGCACTTGCTGTAGGTAATTTAAATTGAGCCCTATTATCATTTACGGATTTATTCTGCTTAGAATCAATAAGATGAAAAAGGGTCTGAAAGCTTTACACTAATGCTAATCACTTCTGGGTCAGTAACTCCTTGTGTTTAAGTTATGCATTTCTTCCCTGTATTCACAGAGCTACTTGGAAAGTGAAATATTTTAAACATCTTCCACTGAAGAGAATCTTCCCACTTCTACTTCACAGAGCATTCAGCATTGATAAATATTTTGTTGTACTGAAAAAGTTCCCTGAGAGGGAAGTGACACCAGCCTGAAGAACAAAAGAGATGCTCTGGAAAGAAGCTCAGCACAGAGTGCCCTGAAAAATTTGTTATAAAGCAGCATTCTTGGTGGCTGGAGATTCAACTTGACCCTAGGATGCAGAGCAAAGCTGGATTTGGGTAGCTGCAGTGATTTCATTTTCTGTTATAGGAACAAAATTTTATTCCTCAATAATTTATCTTTTCAGTTTAGAGAGGTATCACTGGACCCAAGATGAGAGGGAAAGGACAGGAGAGGCCAGAATCAAGATGGTTTTGGTAAAGATATGCAATCAAGAAGGAATACAATGAAAGGAATGTATGTGTATAAAGCAAAAAAAGAAAAAGGTAAAATGACCCTGAAAAATCAACTTGACAAATTTATTTGTCCAGTAAGACCTTGGTTAGTCTCTTTAGGGCTGTGCTGGAGGTTGTGTTTGGCAGCACTTTGTGCTGTACAAAGCAGCAGGGTGAGTGGTGCTCCTCTCCCTGAGGACATTGTGCTTTGCAGACAGGGCAGAGTGTGGCAAATGGAGAAGTGCCTTGCCTAGCACATGTGGAGGTGCAGGGGCAGAGTCAGAAGTAGAATTAGTCTTTCAAGTCCCAGGTGAGTGTCCCAGCCTCTGCACCCTGCTGCATCTCTGTTCAGGTACAGGAAGGTTAGTTCTGGATGATTAAACTATCAGAACTCTAATAACTGTAGACCATCACATTCACCACTGTTGGAGCTGATTGCCAAATCTTTGTTATTTCATCAACCAAGTGGCTTTCCCTGCTCATGCTCAGTTTCCCCAGATACCTGAGAGTACTACTTTACAGGTTTAACTTTTTTTTTAAAGTGTTTTAAAAAACACATGTTAAACTTTTCTTGTATTAAAATGGGCTGGAGCAGCTAATACAATCTCTTGCAATAAATAGCTATAAAACAATCAAAGGTTTTGATAACTGTTAGCTGTATATTTTGTAATGCCTATTGTATTTCCATTTTGTTAGTTCTATTTAAAGAGCAGTATTATCATGCCCCATTTCCTGTTAGATAGTTCTATTTGTCTGCTCTACAGGAGGTAGGAGATTTTAGGTCCAAAAGAAATTATCTCTCAGTAAATTACTCCTAACTCCATTATGGAATACTAAGCACTTTCCCCTTACTGGGTGAGCAGCTTGAAGAGATAGCATTGCAATTTATTTATTTGTTTTGTCCCATGTATATAGGTGACACACGAACTCATCTGAGCAGAGACAGTGATAACTGACAGGTACATTAGATCAGACACATATAGCAAAGTTTACTTTGATTATGTAGTAAGTGTCAAGATGTACAGTAGCTGATGTCAGTTTGATCTCTCTTATAGCATATAATGGCTTGTCTTTCTCATGGTTGAATGGACACTAATTTTTGTCTAATAAGTAAGCTATCAGTTGAGTGTTTTAGAGAGGAGCCAGAGTTTTTTATCCTTCTGAAAGGGAAACCATTCGTGAAATTATTTTAAAATTTGTTTGGATTGCTTGTTGTATTCATTTTTCTCCTTCTAAAGTCCCCTGTTTACTCAAAGGTACTAAAGGTACAATATTTTCTAAGGACCTGCTGTGAATCTGTTGCATTGTGTATGAGACCTTTCCATTTTGAAATAGTAGCAGAGAACAGAGTATTTTCTGTCTGTTTTGATGTATAGCTGCCAAACTGCAAAGTCTGTATGTAATACCTTCTAAACTTTAAAGAAGTGAAACAATATTCTCCCATTACAACCCCCATACTTCTCCCCTGTAGATAATGCAGGCTTTATCTAAGACTGTAATTTTGTTTTATTATTATCATGCAGCCATGATTTCAGTTGATTTGTGTTTCTGAAATTAGCTTTTTAAAATGCATTTTGCAAGGCATATTAACTGATCAATTATGGATTCAAACAAACCTAATTAAAACAGAACCCCAAAATAACACTGGCAAGCTCTGGGAGTGAAGGATAATACTCTGGGTTGTCTAACACAGCTTAGCTTCCTGGCACAAGGGCAGTTTCAGGAGAAAAAGATATTTACAGTGAATAGTCATTTCTAAATTTTGGAGAACATGCCAGTTAAAACCCCCACTTACTGGCTACCAAAAGTATGACAGTAATTATTAACATCTCTAAACCCTGTGCTGTTCACAGTATACATCAGTGGAAGCAGAAAGGCTCAGTTCAGTATGGTTAGATGTTCTCATTGAGCTGCTTTAGCTCTAATTCAGGCAATCTGTGGCTCTCATTCCACAGGGTACTGAGGCCTTTGTTGCCTTGTAGGCATGGAGTTAGGTGTTTTCTTTTTCTTCTTGTTCATTTGTTTGTTTTTCAGTCTAGAAATCGATCTTTCTTTTAGGTCATTCCTAATGTACAGGAATGTTCTTCAAGAGGCACTGTTGTGGGTGTCAGGAAGATTTAACAGTGAATGGAGACCACCTAGTCAAAAGCAGGGTGTGAATTACTAGTTTTTAAGTAGTAAAAGGGAATTTGAGGGTGCTTTTAGATTTGCTACAATAATCAAAATTTTCTTTAATTGTCAGGTATGTCATCCCTAGATATACATGTCTAAGAAGCACAGGACTGGGGTTTTTGAATGGCCTTCCCTGCTTTTTATTTCTCTCATCAAAGTGCTCTTCCACAAGCAAAACTGCTGAACACTTAACACAGTGTTAAGGCTGTGGATAATTTCAAATATTAATCATGCATTTTTGCCTTAAGAACAGTTAGTCTTGAAAATACTTGAAATGGCATCCTCATAAAATAAAATTCTGTAGAAGTCAATAGTAATGGCTATGTCTGTGCTGGAAATAATAAATGAGGTTCTCTCCTGCCTTCTCTTAGACTGAGGATGAGAAATTGAGATGCAGATTGAGTTCTTTTTAAACTGAGAATTTTGTGAATGCTCTAGTAATGCTTGGTGCTGCTTTTTTATTGTCTTCAAGGCTGTGTCTTGGCAGTCCTTAGCACTTGCCATCCACTCTGCTTGGGGAAGGTTATTTGTTTTACAGCCAGGGCTGGGCTCAGAGCTCACCACAGTCCCAAGGCAGAAACCCTGCTGTTGAGCTGGGAACCAAGTAAGAATCTCTCCCATTTACTCCTGTGTCCTCCAAACATAGCCCCCTCACTGCTTTGCCTTCTCTTTACTCAGCTCAGTACAAAGAAGCTGAATGCACACAGTGCCACTGCTAAACATCACCTGAAAACTTTATTGCTGCTGTCAGCAACTTCTCTACGAGTTCAGTTTGAGAGAGCACAAACAGAGGTAAGACTGAGATGTTCTGATATCTTGCTGATGAGAGTGTCTCCAGGCTCTTCTCATACATTAACATTTCAGCCTGCTTCACTTCTCTTCCTATATTCACTTTGGGATATATAGAAAATAAGGCTATAATAATGCTGTCCTTTCTTGTCTTCTTTCAGAAACATTAATCCCGTGATTTTTTATCAGTACAAAATAACCCTGGAGACAGGGCAGTCTGTGGATCAGCTTCTATGAAACTAGAAAACTGAAATTATTGTGTTTAATTGTGTGTGAAAGTCAACTTTTGTCAAAATCTCTAGCTGTGACTGGGTACTTACAAAATGCAATGTATTCTTTTCTTTAGCAGATCACCTAAATACATTTTACTAGCAGCCCTTTTGAACCAGATGAAACTGTAATTCAAGCTGTCTTGTCTGCTTCTGCTTTAGTTCACAATAATGTCACTATGCTGCTCACACCAAAGGCTGAAGTTTTTATCTGTAACATCAGATATTTTGTCCTAGTTTTTCTGCAGGTCATTTCTGATAAGGTAGTTTTTATAAAGAAACCCGACCAACAGCCCAACCAACCCCAAACAACAATCCTCCAGTCAGTTAAATTTTTAATGTAAAAGTTTTGTTACTCTACCAGTGTGACTTTGCAAGCTCATCCCAATCTTCCAGTGGCTTCAGGTGTGTGTGTATTATCACAGGCTTCTCCCTACATGTATGTTCTTCACACAGCTTCCTGGGAAGCCATAATTCAGACATTCCTGTTAGGTAATTATATTGCTAGGGACACACTGTGCACAATCTCTCTCTCTCTCTCTCCCTCCCTTCTTTTTCTTTTCTTTTGGCAGTGTAGGCTATATCTGGTGATCCATGGTGTTTTATGACAATAATAGCAAAAAGGAAAAGGAAAAGTTCTACTTTGAGGAAAAACATCTGACGTTTGGGAATCTTTCTCCCTTATGTTCATTTTTTTTTAAATTTCAGGTTTCTTTCGCAGGATGAACAAGCAGAGCAAAACTATTACCTGGCTGGAGGAGAGAAATTCCTATTTACCTGGTTTAGCTTAAAGTCAGCAGATCTCTGTTTCCAAATGGCAGTGCATTGGATTTATTGCTCAGTACAACGAAAAAGAAGTAACATCCCACTCTATGGTTGGCAAATTTGCAGCGAGGACCTCATTGAAAGCTGGTGGTTTACATCTCATATAACTTGAAATAAAGGAGTCACTCACACATTCATAATCAATACAATTACTTCTGCTTTACATGAATTAAGTAATTTGTATGGCATTACTGTTTGGGGCATTTGTATCCCTATTCAGAGCACTTCTTCAGTATTTCAGTCCCACTGATGGTAAAGGCAGGTGCATGCCAGTTACCCACAAAACCAAGGCAAAGCTCTATGGGGAAACTCTTTTATGTCCATCTAGATTTGAATTTGTAGTCCCTTTCCAATTACTGTGCTAATTGTTTAAGAGATTGCTAGACTAAAAAAGTTTTTAATCACTAATCTGTTTTTGAAAGGAACTTATGGGCTCAAAACCTGAACTACATACTTCTTAAATTAATTTTCTTCGTGAATACTTCTCTCTCAATACAGATTTGTGAGTCAGAACACCCTACTGTGCTTGTTTCTTTGTCTTTTCTTCAAACACCTGGCCTATTATTCTCCTTCTTTTTCCCCCAACAAAATCGCTCTTTCTTTGTAGGCAAGGTTCTGATGATACTATGTCACTGGAAATACGGAAATTTATCCAACATCCTATGGTACCAGAACTGAACTTGGAGCAGAGAACAGACTGAGCAAATTTGACAATTTAGCCAAATGTGAGTCCTCCAATAGAAATATTTATCAACGTTTCCTGAAGACATACTAATGTGCTGCAGGATCTTCCAGCAAAGCACCTCAAAAAATTGTGACGTGGAGGGTAAAGTCAACAGGTTTAATTTGAAGATAAGAGTTTTTTTTCCTCAGTGGGCTGGTGGTAGTAGAAGGTGGATGGGGTGGGATTGTATTCAGATTTCTCTGTGGCTTTGGAAATCCTCCCATATATTTTTGCTTTCAGGAAAACCAGATAAACCCAATAAAACAGCCAGGGCTCCAGGCCTGCTTCAGTTGAAATCTGTGCCAGGAAACAATCTTGTCACCCAGAGAAGATTTAGGCTGCAACCCTTCTTTATTCAGAAGAGAGACATAGGGGCAAATCCTGCAGTCTTAATCCAGGTCAGTGCAGGCTTTGCCTAGAGAATTTAATGCACAAGGCAGGAGAAAATGTCAGGAAATAATTGCAATGTTCAGTGTGAGACACTGAAAAAATGGCTGACTTGTTTAGGGAAAGGGAGGCTGCAGACTCCATTGCCCTGAGAAAAACTAGGAAAGCAAATGTCCTTCTTGATTAATGGCAAAGGTGTTGACCCCATGTGCAGCTGAAGGATTTTCAGTTAATTGCTCCCCAACATTTTTTAAAATTTAATACTGTATCCATAACCCCTAGTAATTAAGCCTTTTTATTTAAAATTTAAACAGACTGAGTAAGTAAACCTTCTTCCCTTGGTGTGATATTTAATTGTAAGATACTAATAATTAACATGTAAAGCTTCTGAGTTTTGGTTACGGACGCTCTCTGGTTCCTAAGCTGATTTTGAGTGTTGCCCTGCATATTTATTTTTGTAATATCATTAGCTCTCACAGCTGGATTTCAATTCACTTGAAAGAATGGAAATTTCTTGGAAGGACTCATTAAAGCAGAAAAAATGAAATCAGCTTAAAGGAAAGCTCTCTTAATTTCAAAGTAAACCCAGATGAAACATCAGTAAGCTGTGTTCTGTACCTGTACCCGTTGGGAACTGCTGATGATTGCAGACATTGTCTTCCACCCAGATGGCACAGGAATGACACCTCCTACTCAATCAGGAACAAAATGGGCAATGTCTTTACCACTGCCATTCTGCCATGTGTCAAATAGGGCACAGTAGCTTGAAGCTGCAGAGCCATGCAGAAATATGCACCAAAGGAGACTGTCCTGGCCTCAGTGTGACACTGGGAGAAGCAGAGGTCACAGCTGGCAGGGGAGGGGTACCCAGCAGGTGTTTGGCTGTGGTCTCAGTAGGAGAGGAGGATGTCTTGGAAGAAGGATGCCCTCTTGTAAGGAAAATTAGGACAGAGCAACACCCAAACTGGCAAGGGTTTAGGAGCCAACCCTGCTGACCAACCCTGCAGTTCCCGGAGTGGTGCTGAAGTGGCTGTGTGTGCTGGGTGGAAGTAGCAGCTCTCAGCTCTGGCAGGAGCTGTCATGCACAAGAGAAGTTATTTGCCTCTGTGTGTTTAATTGCTGTCCCTGAAATGATTTCTAACCATAGCTATTGAAAAAAATTTGTTGATAAATAAATGTTATCTCTGATGTAACTGCTGAAACTTAGCTTGTGAATTTGATGCCCCCATACCTGAGTGAGATCTCTGTGGCCCTGTGGTCAGCAATGACCATTTTGGTGATTACACAGAACCTACTGTTTCATGCAATGTATTACACCAGCCTTCAGCTCTTATTTTTACATGCTGCTTCCGATGAACTTGTCTAGGAATATAATTTGGCAAAAATACCTGGGTTTTATTATTATTGCAGAGTTCTTTTCTTAATGGCTCATGGCAAATGCAAGACAGCTTCTGCTACTTTAAATGAAACAGTGAGTCTCCTTTCCTGCAGAACATCTTTGCCTTGTAAGAGAGAGACACTGGTGGCAAGGAAAGACGCCACAGAAGCTTGTACAGAACAGGAGTTGTGTAATGACAGTTTTCAAGCCATTAACCTACTTAAAAGGTTAATTTGGAACAAACTCAGTGCTTGAGTGGATGCCGTGTTGTGCTGCCAGTTGGCAGCCTGGGCCATGAGAGTGGACTGGTGGAAGCAAATAGCTGTTGTGGAAGAAATGCACTCAAACTTTGTGTGAGAGGTCCTGGTTACTTCACTTCCCCAGTCTCCTGCTCCTTGACACACAGTGCAGCCCTGCTGTAACTTGGGCAGGGAGCTGGCTTTTCCTGACAGCTGAAATAGCACCACCTTCTCCAGCCTGTGCTACCAATGAGGTCTATGAACCCAGAAATACTTCCACTCTTGTGGAATCTGATGAGTATGTGTCTGATCCAGCAAACTGCTTTCTCTGTCCTGGAGCTAAATACAAGTTCAGTACAGCCTCCAGAAGCAGCAGTGATGTAGCTGGAGCTTTGCACCTCCAACTCTAGCTGAGAACATAACTGTGTAGTCCTAAGGGAGGCCCACAACTGCCTTGAGAAAGAGGTTCCAAAATACACAAAATCTTTTCACTGTAAATGTGTTTGAGGACAGTTTTGTGGAACCAGGCAGCATCTGTGGAGGAGTTCCATGCTGTCCCATCAACCCACAGGAACAAGGTTTGCTTGGATCTGTGCTACAGCTGTGGGAAAGGTGATCTCCACGTGCAGCCAACTGCTGGCCTTTCTTTTGTCACTGTGAAGCAAAAATTCACTTGTATAACGCTGCCATTTGCACAGTGTTGTGCTTGTTTAATGAGTCCTCACAACAGCCCTGTGAGGTAGGCGAGTGAGCTGCAAAAGGAGGATGCAATGACCTCTCCTCGCTTTACACTAAAGCACCAGGAGGACACTACATATCCTCACGTTACACTAAAGCATCAGACCTGTGGAGAGCTGTTCTCAGTCCCATGTCCTGAATGGGGAAATCCAGTAAAGACTGTAAAACGTCCTGTCTTGGAGCCCAGGATTGTGATGGACTGTAGACTCCTGCTCAGTAAGGCCTCTGTTTTCACTCATCTCAACATTGGGCCAAGGAAGAGTTTACCACTTCATACTGAGTTTTCACTTAAATTTTGAACCTACTCAAGACATGAAATGTCTCAAAACGTACAAGTGATCTGTTAACTTACTGGTCTGGTAAGATGTGGCAGAGATCTTGCAAAAAGTATTCAGCAACCTCATATTTACAGCTATAAGCTACTGATTGACATCTATATACATACACAGAGAACTAAACACAATTGATTGCACACTGATAAGCTACTTTCACAGGATACAGTTCATGTACAGAGGTTAAACTTCTTTAATTATTAAGACATTGCCACCCTGAACATAAAGCAAACTTTAAAAAACATTTTGAAACAAACTACTGTTTAAGCAAACCTAGTTCTGAATCAAAAACCCATCCTGAAAATAGTCCCCATCTCATTCCTGCTAAGTCTGTCTAGAATGCAATATTTCACTGGTGTTGCACTTCAACATGAAGCATGGTCTCCAAGTTAATAACTGTGTACTGATTCTTATGTCTCAAGTACTGCATGTAAGAGTTCCTCCTGAGAAGTAAGTTAAGAATTGCTTAGAAAAGTGGTTATTCCTACAAAGAATTTGGAGCCTTTAGACTAGCTTCTGGTGAGTTCGGTGATTTCAAAGCTTCAGATTCATGTTAGCCTGATTTACCAAGATGATATAGTTCCTGCTTCTGTTTCTGCAGTGCTAGAAATGATACAAGCCAATTTACTGCCTGATTTCACATTGTAATGAAGGAAAACAATGTTTTGCAGGGTTATTTCCTTTCAGTCTGTTACTGAAGATGCAGGAACTTCAGCTCTGTGTGTGTGTGTGTTTTCTTTTTTAAAATGTGTCTCTGTAACGAGAGCTACTTATTGGAGAAGGCATTCACTTTCCCCTCCGTGGCTGCAGTCTGTGGGAGAGCTCCTAACAAAGTTCTTTGTTAGTGTTTGTAAGACTGGAGATGAGGTTTAATTGAGGGATTTGTGCTGAATGTTCTTTCGCTTTGAGTCTTAGTGCTGCAATGCTTGACGTTTTCCTTTCAACTGCTGCTGGATCAGTGAAGGCAGTGAGAACAGGGTCTGACGGGGGTCCAGGAGCTTTCATTAGTACTGAAGCTGTTGTCACGAGAGGATTTAAAGCATTGAGAAACCTGTATTTGAAAGAAGTCAATATTATCCAAATTAAGAATTGTTTTGGAGAACAAATACTTACGGAGTTGCAGCTTCTCCCCCCCGCCAAAGTATTAGGAAAAAAAAGTTCTGAAATTTCCAGTTTCTTCCAAATGTACATTTTTTAGCTTTATTTTGCAGTATAGTGTCTTGCCCTTAAAAAAAAAAAAAGCAGAAAACCCCACTCTAAATAAAAAAGCAAAACACTTTTAAATAAAATGAACAGGAGATGATCAGACATGGCATGCAGATATCTAAACCAGCAACCATTTGCTTAACCCCTCATGCTAAATCCTTTCTAAACAAACCTTGGATGTTGTAGATCAGTCTGTTCTGTGAAAGCAATAAACCACCTCATAAAAAGGCCAATTTATATAGCTGTTTATGCAGACAATTTGTTCAGATCAGTTGATTCCATGTGAAAAGCATTTGTTTGTCTGTTAACGTAGTACTAAGATACAGGCTGTAATTTCAACCAGAGTACTATCTTCTATTTTTCATATATTTATATATATTTATATTTTTAGATATCATATATAATTTATTTACATATTTTATATATAATGTATTTATATTTGAGAGAGAGAGAGAAGGATGGAACTGCAGCCACACAGGTCAGAACAGTCTGTGTGAAGACTAGAGTTCAGCGAGACCAAAATTGCAGTAAGTATGCACAATTTGTCTTCAAAAAGCAATTACACATTAAGTTTTTACTAGTTTGACCCAATCTTGCTATTCTTAATCAAGTGATCCTACACAGGAACTAACCCATTTAATAAGTTTATTTAAAAACATGCGAGTAGTAAACTAATACAAATGCAGAATTTTAAACAGTTTTGAGATTTAGAAAACAAGAAAATTATTCTATACCTTCCAAAATGTGGATTTAAAATAGGATTTCTGAAGAGAGAAGTCCAGGTAAGACTGCTGAGGCCAAATGGCCCTAAGGTTGAAGGACTAAAAGCTGGAGACACGGATGGCACAGCCAATGTTGAAAGAGGCATTGACCTCCATGTGTGATCTAGGAGGGGAGAATGACTCAGTGGAACATCCAAAAATAGACCAAGTGGGTGTGTTAAGGAGATTCCCGGAACAGTCCCCAGAATTTCGTTTTTTTCACGTTTCCTCCATTTTGCCCTTCTGTTTTGGAACCAGACCTTCAATGAGAGATTATAAAGGCATTAGCTGAACTTACTCTGCAGTTTGTCTTACCAGATACTATTGCACATATTGATATGGATGACAAAATACTTACTGTTAAACCGACCCCCACTACTTTAATATAAAAAATCCATTCATAAATGCCTCCGTGAGTTTATTACAAAATAAATCACTTATAAATATTGTAAATTTGACTACTCTCTGACTGAAGAGTCACATATGTTTTAAAGCCATTGCAATATATAAACCTATCACCTGAAAACGCAAGAGTGATTATTAAAAATGGTCATTCTTCCTTTCATAAGCTGTTTATTGAAAGTTAAATTTCAACAAAGCCATTCAAGAGGTGGCAATTATATTACAGTCAAAAAAATGTTTTCCAAGAGTTTTAAACAGCATCTAAAGTCTCACTCACAGGCAGTCAGCAGAGGGAGGTGCCTCAGCAGAAAAGTCAGAACATCACAATTTTGAAGTTGGTACTTCAAATTCTTGGGTGTTCTGACTCATTCTTTGGTCTTTCCTCCAGCAGCCATCAGCTTGCAATAGCCAGATGTCTCACAAAGGAATCTCTGAACCTGTGAAATGCCAGGCAGCTATGCCTGCATGGCAGTGAGGACTAGACCCTCTGTCTGTTAGTCCAAGGCAGGGGTCTGGTAAGGAAAACTAACCCAATTGCTAGGATCAGATGATTTTAAGTCACTGTTAACCAGTAATCCTAAATATTTGTAAGCAGAGCTTAGCTAAGATCTCACAGGAGAAGACAACCAACTGAAAGGTGTTAGTGTTTTCTCTGAAAATAAAATCCAATTAATAAGGCAGTGAACTGTCTCACACTGCAGATATGCAGATACAGCCTCTCCTAAAAAGGATAAAGGCTGCAAAGGTGTTCATGTCCTTACTAAATCTTAGCACTATTCTTTAATCTGTTCTTCATAAAGAAGTCTAATATGAAATTAAATATCTGCTTTTCTGCTTTCTCTGTGCTAAAGCAAATCCATTTGATCACTCAGACATGCACTTCAACGACAAAATAATTTTTTTAATGTTACAGGTAATTTCTTAAACCCAAAATTTAGTAATCTCTCAGATTTTGCATTTATCTAACTGGAAGAAAATGCCAGCATAGATATCTAATAATTACCATTAACAAAAAGCTGACTTTCAGTTCCTTCTTGGTACAAACTCATCAGTGCAGGTGATAACAAGAGCAGACCAATGCCTCAAACCTTAGACTGACATGACAAACAGCTTTCAAAATTTACTGTGCACATTATAGTTATTAACATTCAGATTAGTCATCTTGAACCTTTTGTTAAGCAGTTTTCCTTTGCTTCCAATAAAAGGCTTAATTTGCCTTTATTCTATTTTCAGACACATCTGAAGTGACAAACTAACCATAACAGAAACTGCTATACCGGTCTTAAGATTTTTATGATGATAATATCAATGGCAAAATACTGTAGAAAAAAAGCACAAAAAAAGCATTACTTAATACTCAAAGAAGAGTTTTAAACCATCAAATTTTGAATTGTGTGCTAAATATTACCCAGATTATATTTGCAGTTACTAGCATCATATATATCTGACAAGAGATTTGGGTCTTTTATAAAGGAAAAGGTGAGCATGTAAAATTCGATAGCTTTCTTGCTGTAATTTTCTTTAAAAATGAATCCTATTTAACTGATGTAAAACCTAATGCTGCTAAAAAGATACCTAGATGGGCATAATTGTATTGTGTTTCTGCTGTAACTGAATAAGAGGATTGTAATGAGAAAATATGACAAGGATGTCTAGATCAGTTATATCTGTAAGCCAATGTTTTAAAACTGATGCAGTTTATGGCACTGAAATACCCATGGAATGTTTTACCCTTCATATTAACAAGATAAAAGATTCCTTTAACTTTTTCTTATTTCCTTCCCATCCTAACAATATGAATAACGAGAAACAGAATAGAAACAACAGATGCAAATGCTGTTGAAGAGCATCCCAACGTGGCTCCAGGTTATGAGAAGGTTTTGCAGACTCTCTGACTACCTCTTTCCCAAGGTAAGGAATGCTGCCCTCTCCCTTACTCTATAAAGGTAAATACGGGAGTTGGGTGAGGGAGATTTCTTTGAAGTGATGCTGGAATGAACATATGTTCATGCATTTTTTTTCTGATTTGTTCATTTTCACGTAAGACTCAAAAGGCAAGAGGAGGAACAATGCAGTGGCTGCTAGCCATTTCAGCTGGTTGACGGAGGGTTCTCCCCAGAGAAGCAAACCTCAATTTGTAAGACACACTGAGGTGAAGAAATGGTCTGACTGCATTGGGTAAGACTAATTTCTTGAGTTTACACTTGACTAAATAAAGAGATGCCACTTCCCGTGTTGGCTGAGTTAGCTGGGCGCCATGGGAGAGGATTGAAGTCTTCATTTCGCACAGGATGCCTTATAGAGCAACTATGAGCATGGACATATGAGGCAAGTATTTGGTAATTAAGGGAGTTTGTTAAGTACATCACCATCATCCCTATGCTTCCCCTTCCCCCCAGGCTGAGCCCAGTTTCCCCCAGGACAGGAACTGGGGCTGGGCACTGTGCACTGCAAGCTCACAGTAAACAAGTGGGCTGACTGTGCTCTGTGCCCAGGAGACTTGTGTTAAGATATGACACATTAAGGAGACCAGGAGGTACCAGGAGCAGCTCTTTGCTGTTCCTTCCATCCACTGGGGATGCATCAACTCTGCTATTTTGCTTGTTAATTCCTTTTTGACTCCATCAAACATAAACATTTCCATTTTTTTAAGGTGAGTCATTAGGAGATGAATTCCTCTTTACCATGTATCATCACACCATTCCTTCATAGGGTCTACACACTATGTACCCTACAAAGGGAATGTGACAGTAGCAGTTAAATTAACAGCTTTTCACCCATGTTATTTTCATTGTTAGATGTCATGTGTAACTGTCAGACACTGGGGCGTTTTAGTGACTAGAGGTTTTAGTGATTGTTGGTGGTAGGAAGAGGGGAAGGCACATATTTTCCTCCAAGTCCAAAAAAGAGAGATGAAAAGTTCATCTAGATATTCTTTGAGAAAATGATGGAGTACCATTCATCTTTCTAATGCCTTTTCTAAAGATGGTGCATATTAAAATAAAAAGCTAAAAAAGTTACAGTTTTACAGACTATAACTGTGGTGTGAACCATCTCAGATCCAGTGACTGGAGTAATGACAACGTATACAAACAAGGATCTGTCATTAGAAGTATCAAAACTATGTAGAAGTAAGCAGGACTGTCACACTGAGCAGCTGCCCCAGTTCTCAGTCTTTCACAAGCAGGCACATACCCAGAGTTGTGCTGGAACAGTCAATATCTGATATACAGCACAAGCCAGATTTAGTACAATTGTCATTTTGAGCTTATAAATATATTGAAAGCCTTCACACCTTTTGAAACAATTTTTTTTAGGCTATAACTTCTGTATAAAAAAGGGATTTCTAGGTTATACAAGAGCTGAATCTAAAGAACCTGGTTTTTAAGACTTACTGTCAAGCAGGAGTGCATGGAGTCACAAAAAGTTAGTAAGGGTCATTTGTAGTTTAAGCAAAGTGCAGCCTGCAAGTGATTAGTGTCTGTCTCCGTATGCTGAAGTTCTGTGGGCATTGCTACAATCACAGCCCAGCTGGGCATCAAATTCTCCTGGACAGGGCCTGACTGTCATATATGCATGTCAAATTAATCATTCATTTGTTTGTAAAAATGTCATTTAGAAATCATTTAGAATCGTGACTATTTTATTGAGCTAAGTTAGACCACGAAAAGCATGCAAACCTCTCTGCAGCCTCGGTAAATAACTTTGGACGGCCCACAGAGCCCCTCATTTTCTGTGAACAACCTGATTTCGTCTTTTTTAATCCTGTTTTAAAACTCAGGAGCTACTACCTGCCTTCGCGGCAGCACCCGCGGGAGTGAAGCGCAGCCCGGGAACGTTCCTGAGCCACCGCTTCCGAGCGCGGAGCTAACGCCGCTCCTCCGTCCCTTCAGCACCACCCGCCTTCCGGGCCGGCCCGCCGCGTCCCCTTCTCGCCCGCCCGAGCAAGGGGCGCACCGCGCTGTGCTTAACCCTCTCTCGCCCCTCGCGGGGCGCTCCTGGACTCCCCAGCCCCGGAGGTCCCCGGCACTGCCGCGCCCGGCACTCACCTGCACCCGCGCTTCCGTCAGGTCCAGGCGCAGGGCCAGCTCCTCTCTGCGGGGGCACACTAGGGTTAGAGCCGCAGCCTGCCCGCCGCCCCGGCACGGCCCGCCCGCCCCTCCCGCCGCTACCTGGTGAACACGTCGGGGTAGTGGGACTTGCGGAAGGCGCGCTCCAGCTCCTCCAGCTGGAAGGTGCTGAACGTGGTGCGGTACCGCCGCTGCTTCCTCTTCACCGGGCCCGGCGCCTCGGAGCCGGGCGGGCGGTCTCCCCGCACCTCGGCCGGCGGCTCCTCCGCGGGGCTGCGCGCTCGGCCGGGCCGGGGCTGCTCCGCGCGTTCCGCGCCTGCGGGAGAGAACCGCGGAGTTACGGGGCGGGCGGGCAGAGACCCGCCGCTCCTCACCGCGCCCGCCGCCCCTCACCGTGCCGGCCCGCCGAGGGGCCGCGGCCCAGGATGCTGTCGATGAAGTAGGAGGTGAGGAGGTGCAGGGCCGGCGGGGCGGCGGGGGCCGCGCTCTGCATGGCTGCGGACAGGGTCCCCGCGCCGCTGCGCGTTTTATGGGCGCGGGCAGCGCCGGGCTCCGCGCCCCGGCATTAGCATTTCATTAGCGCGTGGCGTCAAGGCCGGGGGTGGGACGCGCCCTGCCCGCTCGCCGCTCGGGGATCTGGCCGCCTCCCCCGGGCGGGCACACAGAGCCGCCCCGTCGGGGCTGCCCATGGCTGCTCCCCTGCTCCCGCAGGCCGGCGGGAACTTTTCCGAGCCTCGTTCGAGGGCGCGGAGCGGCTGCGGTGAAGTTGTGCCGCTGCCCGGCTCCCGGAGAGCTGCGGCTGGCTCCGGACCGAGGCTCACAGCCCCCTGACAGCCGGCAGCGAGGGAGGAGTCACCAGGGTTTACCTGCATTGCTTCTGATGAACTTAAACTTGTTGAATTCAGCGTTTTAAGGCTGACCTTGCAAAGAACCGTGTGCCGGCAGGTGAAGGGAAAGTGCACAAACCCGTCCAAGATTGAGTCCTTTTTCCCTGGAGATCTCTAACTCCACTCCTGCTAGAATTCTGTTGGCGGTGCTGTTACAGCAATGGTTCCTCAACAGGAGGTCTGGAAACTATTTCCTGCACAGGGAGACTTCCAGCAGTTCTGTGATCTTACTGTGGTGTACTGATAGAGACTGACATAAATTAGATGACAAAATGACTTGATGCTGAGGTCTTGATTTTGGGGGATGAGAATTTAATACTACTTTCTAGAGAGTCTCATAGAGAGTACAGCACAAATGGGCTGAAAACATTTACAGAAAGTGGTTTTTTACGTGACGTTTTCTTGACATTTCCCAGTTTATTGCCCTATTGGGATCCTGATCCTAAGTTCCAAACGTCAGACTGCCACATTCATGAGACCTTACTTGTGTTCAAAGGCTTAGGGTCTCATTTGTGGTGGGAAGATCAGTGTTTCTATATATCCTACAGACCAAATGTCTAAGGCAGTTTCTCTCAATTCCAGGAAACAGGGTTTGAGCCATCTAATTTCGTCTGACCACAAGAAACTGCCAGAACTTCATCAAGGAATCTCCTAGTTGTGAAATACCCGTGATGTGCTTGTTTTACAGTTACAAATGTGTTATAGTCAGCTACACATGTCTCTTTGCCCAGAGAAGCCCCTGCATCTTGGATGCCCAGGAATGCATCTTCATGCCCAGGAATTCCAAGGAGATCTCCCAGAGACAGAAATGACAAAGTTTTGTTACTCCTGTGTTCCAAACAAACCAAATCCAAGAACAACCTGGACAGCAGATACAGCTTCTGTGGGGAGCTGCAGGGGTGGCTTCTGTGAGAAGTTGCCAGAAGCTTCCCCCATGTTCAACAGAGCCAATGCCAGCTGGCTCCAGGATGGACCTGCTGCTGGCCAAGGCTGAGTTCATCAGTAATGCTGGTAAACCCTCTGGGATAACAGATTTAAGAAGAGGAAAAAACCTGCACATCAGCAACTGCAACCAGAGGGAGCAGTGAGAAAGTGAGAGGAGCAGCTCTGCAGATACCCAGGTTGGTAAAGATGAAGGGCAGGAGGTGCTTCAGAGCAGAGATTCCCCTGCAGCCTGTGGTGCAGCCCATGGTAAAGCAGCTGTGCCCCTGCAGCCCATGGGGGTCCATGATGGAGGAGAGGAGATGCAGCCCAGGGAGAACCCCACGCTGAAGCAGGTGGATGTACCCAAAGGAGGTTGTGACCCCGTGGGAAGCCAGTGCAGGAGCAGGTTTGCTGGCAGAACTTGTGACCCCACGGGGGACCCACGTAGGAACAGTCTGTTCCTGAAGGACTGCACCCTGGGGAGGAAGGGACCCACGTTAGAGCAGAGCCAGGACAGCTCACCCCAACCTACTAAAAGGATATCCCTGACTGCATGACATCTGCCCTGCAATAAAGGCTAAGAGAAAGGGCTGTGGGGCATTTATTGTTATGGCATTTATCTTCTAGAGCAGCTGCTACATGTGCTGAAGCTCTGCTTCCCCAAAAGTGGCTGGACAATGTCTGCTAATGAGAAATAGAGAATAAATCTTTTGTCTTCCTTTGCTTCTGTGCCTGGCCTTTGCTTTTGTGTTATTAAACTGTCTTTATCTTAATCCATGATTTTTTTCAATGCTATTTTCTCCCCTCCCTGCCAAAGCGGGGAGAGTACAGCTTGGTGGGCACCTTTTGTTCAGCCAAAGTTAACCCACCACATGTCTGGATTTTTCAGATGGCCTCAGGGAAGTCACACCTTACACTGCAGACTGATGTTTGAGTTGTTATTTTGGATTTGTATTGTGTCTTGTCATGAGCTGAGCAACCTGTGTTGTAGTTGCTGCTTAATGCCATTGAAAAATGCCCTAAAAGAGTGTGATTTAAGTGCATTTTCATTACTTTGTGTTTAATCAACCTTGTTGCTACTGCTTTCTTGGTTTTCTTTGGTTCCAATACAAAGCAAAATGTGACAGATGAATCATAAAGCTCACCTTGTCCACGAAGTGTTTGAAAGATGAAAGGAAGCATATGTAGATATTTGTGGATGACAGCAGAGTTGCAACTGCATGAGGGAGACTTATGTTTGCTGTGTTTGAAATGTTTCTTGGTATGTTGATAATGTATTTCAGCATTCTTTATACTGCCTTAAATACATAAATATATGTTAATAAAGGTTAATATTTAGGCTTAGAAAACAAAGTCTGTCTATATCTACATTGAAAGAAAGTTCTGAGACAAAATATGTGATGAGGTTAATAGGAAAAATTTCTTGAAGGGTGTCCAAGGAGTTAGTTTGATAGCCCAGCATGGTTCTTTATTGGCTGGAAGAAGGAAAATAGCTGCTAACTAGAGATTTAAGTTCAAAACTTGGGTAAAGCAGAAGTGATTCTGGTGAGAGCTCTACATCACCTTTGGCTGATGTTCTAGGAACCAGATGAAAAGTGCTGAACACCTTTAATGCCACTATACCTCTTCAGATTGTTTCATATTCTTATTAGCACAACTGGTTTCTCATTTTATTTCTGTTTTACACGGAGGCCTGAAGATCTGGGTGAACTTGAAGATCAGCACCTCTCTTTCTTTTTATGGGATTAGATCTAGGTTGTGTGGCAATCCTGTAAATACTGGGGAACTGCAAGACTCAATGTTCTGGGACAGCCTTAGTAACGTTTTGTCAAGCCCTGATACTTATTATACCAGCTGCACCTGAGTGCAGTAACTCTTTTGTAATGGAATCACAGTAAGCTGGTTTCCCATTTCAGTTAATAACTTGTGAAAATAATGTAAGTGCTTTTTGCTGATTAGGCATACGCGACGGCTGGAAAAAATTGTGTGTGCAAGATGTGGCAATTCAGCTTCCCTTTCTGTGCTGCATATTCAGGAGCACAATAAAATACTAGTTGGAAGACAAATAAGATAGGAATTAGAGTATTGCTGACTAACTTTGGAGAAGGCATCAGGTTGAGATGGCAGACGCTGCTGGCACCGTGCTCATTCTGACCAACCCACCTGGAGCAGATGTCCCTCTGCTGTGCCCCGTCCAAATTTGTTGGCAGGCTCGTTTTCAGATCTGTTCCTTCCCCCTCTGCAGAACTTTGATTTTATGCAGGCAGATAAAGTGAGAGCCTCAGCCTTCCCTTTGTGCATTTGGTTCTTGGAGGAGATTGTTCATGAAGGGGCCAGCATGTAAGAGGTTGGAAGATGTTCCTGTTGAAATGACATGAAAGTATTGTGAGATACTGGAACGACCTAAACATACTGCACTGAGTGTTCTCTCAGCAGGTGCTGGAATGCACTATATCTCAAACCCTTTGGGTGAAAGCTGAAGGGTTCTTTGTTGCACAGGTACCTCTGGTAGTGCTGTTATGATAATGTAGTATTTATGGGATCTGCTAAAGCCACCCCTTTTGGGGTCACAATTAAATGAGGCTCTCATTTCTTCTAAAAGGTAAAACTTGCATGTTTTAACTTCTCAAAGTTTCTAGATGTGTCATTTATGGAGAAAAACTTAAACAACTGGTGGAACTTAGGGTCTCGTGAGTCCAAGAATAAATAAAAGCAACTCAATATTAATTTATCCTTCCTTAGAGAATGGTAGATAATAGATTAACAAACCAGTTTATATCCCTGGTTAAGGGTATATATTTTGCTTTTTCTGAGAGGCGTCAGTCCTCTCTGATATTTGCACATTCCTAGAGTGAATTCCTAAAGTGAAATTTTTTTCTTTTTTTTTTTCAAATTACTTTATATAGGGGCTGACAATCAATGTTGGAATAGACATGGAAGACCACATTCCTTGTTCCTTTGCTGGCCCATGAGGACAAACCACCATTTATATGAGCCTCATTTATTCATATGTGAAATTGGAATGGTCACACAGTCTTTGCTAATAAATTGTCTCTGGGAAAGCTGAGTGTGTTAAAAATAATTCACAGCTGATGTTTATCCATTTACAATTGTAAAATGTGTTGTACCCATAAAATACATGCTACATATTTTCCCTTTTTAACCCCTAAATGTAAACTTGCCTTAGCTTCAAAATGACCACAGGAAAATGTGTTTCTGATTACTTTTTTTTTCTGTATTGCCATCAGTGCCTCACCACCTTCACAGGGAAGAATTTCTTCCAAATATCTAACATAAACTTCCTCTCTTCCAGTTTAAAGCTATTTCCCTAAGTTGTATCACTACATGCCTTTGTGAAATATCTCTCAATCTTTCTTAAAATCTCCCTTCAGGTACTGGAAGGCTGCAATTAGGTCACCCTGAAGCCTTCTCTATCCTGGGCTGAACAATCCCAATTCTCTCAACTTTTCCTCCCAGAAGAAGTGTTCCATCCCTCTAATCATGTGTCATTGTGAGCACTCTTGGTAACTGTGAGCACCTGGAGTCTGCCAGGGGGTGTTTGTGGCAGCTGTTGTCAATTACAGAGGGAATTAACTATTGCCTACAGCTGAGCTGACCTTGCAGGACGCCACGGGGACATTAGAAATAAAGGGCACCTGATTGTTGTTTTATATTGGGAGGAATTTGTATCTTGGTTCTACAGGTTGAAAGCGTGGAAGACGTATTTGTGTGAATCACTTGGCTTCTTTATCTTGTGAACCAGTTCTGAACAGCAAAGACTGTATGAAATTATTCTGTAATTAACTTTTGGAATTGAAATGGAGTGAGTCATCAAAAGGAAGCAATTAAGCAGTGAAGACCTGAACTGAGCAAACCCCTCAGCCTCATGTTGGAACCCAATTATGATGGATAGCACAAGTGCAGCCTGGATTTGAGTTAGATAGCAACAGCCCAGTGACTTTATCTGACAGGAAGGTAAGTGTGGAGCAGAGAGTTCTCTTTTCCTCTTCCTTGAAAATTTGTGTCTGGATTTAGTCCCTCTTTATCCAGCAATGTTTAAGGATCTGTAAGTTGCTGTGTTTGATACCAGTGGTAACAATGGTATAGATTGTGACTGCTACAGATTGGAAGTCAATGTGCTTAAGCATCTGCTCAATTTCCCTGCTGGAATGGGACATTAACTGTTGCTGTTAACAGCAGTTTTGTAATAGTACAGCAGCAACTTGTAATTTTCTGGATTTAAGATTTATTTATAATAATTATAAATGTTCATTTTCATAACAGTAGTACTTAAAAAGAGTTTTGATAACTGTGTGAGAAGGTAGGTAGGGGTGGAGAGAGAGAGAAGGAAGGAAGGAAGGAATGACCAGGGAAACACTCCTATACTGCAAGCTTATTCCCTTTTTGTCATGTGTGCTGCAGAAGAGGAGATTCAGGTGGTGGTTTTTTTTTTTTTTGTTTGGTGTTTGTTTTTTAGGGTGCTATTGTCTGATAGTGTTTTAATAAGAAATCACAGTACACTGCCATTAAAAGCACTGTGGACAGTCAGAGGGGTGTAGTTTACTCATCTGTCCCTGCTCCCACATGAATATCTGATTTGATAAGAAAGGTTTATCAATGTCTTCTAAATACCCTGTTCACCCTGCTATGATGAGCCTGCAGGCTTCTTCCTCAGGATTGTTTTGATTTTGCCCTGCTGTGGCATTGCCCTGTGGGTCTCTGTTCTTCAGGTGAGCTCTGCAGCATCTGCTGGCTTTGAAGAGAGCTCTGCACAGTGTGAATGTGAGGCAACACCTTTCTCGAAGCGAAATCCTGACCCCTTTCTTTGTCTGAGGACCTGTGTGCCCTATAAAAACACTGTAAACTCCTAGTCTGACTTTGGTCAATCAAACGGTTTATCTCTACCTCTGCTTTGGCAGAACTTAAGGAAGGTGAACTCTGCGCTCCCTCTTGTGGTGCATATAGAAATGTGAAGAAAATCTGGGGGAAAACTGCCATAATGGCGAGGGAAGCTGAGTGTCTTAGTTTTACTTAGCATCTTGTGACAGAATTAAATGAGATTTTTGATGTTACCTCAAATGGTGTGAAAATAAAAGGTTTTCTCAGGTCAGAACTCAGCCCTGTAGCAAATAGCTTTCTAAAGCAAGGCTAAATGCTGTATTGTATTGTAGCTTTCTAATAGTCAGGGAATGTAGAATGGTGAAATACAGTTTGATATAAGATTTGTTGATTGATTTTTACATATACAAACGAAAGAACAGCTTAGGAGTATTTACCTAATACCAGTTTAAGTTTTTATGCCACCTCCTTCAGATCTTTGTGCCATTTGGTGTATTTTTCCCTTTGTATGTTATTAAGTCTTCTGCAGGTTTGTAATCCAGTAGTAAAAAATGCACTAATTTTGTGATCCATTAGCTGTCTTGACCTTAGGTTGTACGAAACATATATAAAGGTGTTCAAATATACTTTTCCCATAGTGGGGAGGCTGGGGGTGTGCAAAGAGCTGGGAGGGGACACAGCCAGGACAGCTGACCCCAACTGACCTCAGGGATATCCCAGATCCTGTGGCCTCATGCTCAGCAATAAATCTGGGGGAGAAGGAGCAGGGGAGGGCATTTGGAGTGATGGTGTTTGTCTTCCCAAGTCACTGTATATTCAATGGAGCCCTGTCATCCTGGGGATGTTGAGCACCTGCCTGCCCTGGGGAAGTGGGGAATGAGCTCCTTTTGATTTGCTTGTGTGTACAGCTTTTGTTACCCTGTGAAACTGTCTTTTTCTCAATGAATGAATTTTCTCACTTTTACCTTTCTGATTCTTTTCCCCATCCAACTGGGTGGCTGTGTGGTACTCAGTTGCTGGTTGGGGTTAAACCACAACAGGGGTGGAAAATTTTAATATTAATGAAACACTCTGATTTTGATGTGGTTCACTTGGCAGTTCCAAGTAAAATTGCTTTGCATTTCTCTTTGCTGTGGTTTAAAGAATTTGAGTTTGCTGCAAAATGCTTATGTAGATATCTGCAGTTTTACTGCTGGGTAGAGAAAAAACCATTCAAAGAAATCAATAGTTGCTTTATCTGGGCTTTAGTCCTAAAGTGCTCTAAGCAATGCAAGCATTGAGTGAGCCACTGGGACTTTTATTTTCAGGGAACACGAGCTGTTGTAAATGTGAAACTCCCTGAACTGAAATGTCTTCATGTTACATGTCAGTTAAGCATGTTATTCAGGGCACACTTAAGTGGGTAGGTGTCTCTTCTCATATTTTTTCAAGGTGTGGCTGTCATGATGCTGGGGATCTGCAGAGATACAGAAATAAATATTTCAGTGGTGTAAAGTTTCACTTAATGATGGGACATGTCTCAAAACATACATGAGACCTACTGGAGTATTGATTTCCCAGGTAACCCCCTTAAGCCTTTTCATTGCATGAGTAGTAGAGGATGGATGCTTGAGCAAAGAAGTGGACTATTACTGAAGTGGATGAAAGATCTCACAGGGAATTGGAGCAACAAAACACAATGGAAGATGTTCTACTTAATTGGGAAAAAAAAAAAAGCTAGTGAACCAGACTGAAGTTAAATGGGTCCTGTGAAAAACCTGTCTCGTGGGTGTGGGAGGTGTGAGCTGCTGTTTGCCATTGTGGTGCAGCTGTTCCAGTGACTGTCAGTGTTGGAACGTGCAAACTACAGGTTGAAGCCTATGGGACAAATCTGTTTATTTTTTTTTTTATCCTTAAATGCCTCAATGCTAACACTGCCAGGCATTTACACATCAGGGGAAAGGAGCCAAACGGTTACAAGAGTGGATGTAAAACCCTGAGGTTACAATAAATGACTGTTAGCATGAGCTCCTGTTTGAATGCTGTCTGGCTTGGAGCTGTTCAGCACACACTTTTCTCCACTGCTGCCAGTACCTGCAAGGAATATGTCTCTTTTTCCCATTTAAAATGAAAACCTGATCTTCTGAGGGGATCATGTGAGTCTAGTAATTGGATGTTCAAAACAGACCTGTGAAATAGTGCAGCATTTGTGGTGAGTTATGGGAGGGCTGACAATGCTTTAAGCAGGGACTCTGTCGTAATTCTTGCTGCCCATTTCCTTGTGAGCCCTGACGTGCTGCTCTCCTTCCTAGCATGGACAAGAACATGATTTTTGTCCCCAAAGTAGACCTGTTAAAGTGGAGGGTGTTACAATTATTGAGAAATGAAGCAGGGATTTATTTTTACATTAATCTGCTACATAAATATCTTTTATACTGTTAGGCTGATTCACAGTCCTCATTAATGGACTAAACTTGCTAGTTTGTCTCTTTATCATGTTGATAGACCTGTTAAATGAAACCCTGAGAGATCAGACAATTTAGTCCTGTGGCTAGTGGCAGCTTTTCACAGCAGTGATTTCTAGCTGGGTGGTACGTGCCAAATGTCCAGGCAGTTTGTGCTTATCAGCATCCATTATACTTTTTGTTGACTTGAACCATTAATAACCTGTCAGATTAGGTAATTAGGCTGTCTCTCGTAGCCAGGGGAAATCGTTTTTCCTAACTGATGGTATGGGTTGTGCAGTTGTGCACATAAGCACTTGGTCAAAGGGTAGTTCAGGCAATTTTTAACTTGCCTTGCTGATGAATGCAAAAGTAGTGCTGAGACATGAGGGCTAGATAACAACAGAGACAGGCATGAAATAAAATAACCTGCCACTTTCCAAACTCACTCCAAATAAGGCACTGGTTACTGTTCCAATTCTGCAAATCTGCATGTGGGAGCAACATTGTTAGTTTCAATTCTGTGATGGTTTTGTAAATATTGTTCCATTCTTCTGCATTAAAACTCATCCCAGACCTGGGGGACTAAGAGGGATTCTCTCTAGGAGGTGTCATTTTACCCCATGAGTAAAGCTGGCTCCTGCTAGTACCCAGTACTGCTCTGAGATTCTCTTTGTGCAGTGACCTTCTTTTTTTGCACTGATGGAAATGTTGTGCCCAGGAAATGCATCAGCAGTTAGTAGGTGCAGGAAAGGTCTGTTTATTCTGTTGAAACTGGGATCTCAGCTCTTAGGTGAATGACATTTACCTATTTCTAGAAGCAATTAATCTTCAGTGTGAAAAGGCTGAGTGTTGTGACAACATCCATCAAATAAATGTGACAGTTCAGTTATATGAAGACTTTCTGCTGAAACAAACAGGAAATATAATTTTCCTGAAAAGCCATTTGGGCTCTTCATGATGAAAGGCTTAAGTTCTCGAAGCCTGCTTTATTTGGGCCAACTTATAAGATGGGTGCAAGAGTCATAGAGGCAACTATAACTCTGCAAGATGGGTAAGGTGAATGAATACCTGCACAGAAAGGTGTTTTAAGAGAGAATCCAACTTACCCGCTCCTTGAATTGGAATGATGTTTGGGAGGGAAGCAAACCAGCACACAGTGATTTTTCCAGACCTGATTGTACTGATGCTGACAGATTCCCACAAAGAGCTGAGGTTGTGGCAGCCAAACATGTTCAGCTGCCCAGTCCTATTGACTCACAGGGACTCGGATTAAATTAGTTGTGTGTGGGTGAAGGAGGTGCATGGATGAAGTGGAAGAAGGCTGGAACAACCTCTGCACATGTAGATGGTGCAGTGAATGTCTTGAAAGAGATGATCAACTTGTTCTGGCTGATACCACCCTCTGCATGCCTATCTTGCAGCGCAGGTGAGTGGAGTGGATCTGCTCTCTGCCTGCCTCTATTGAGCCTTGTGCCTCAAGTCCTGATGCTTTATGGAGCCTTGTAGCTGTCTGCCATCCTTTGCCAGCTGAGAGACCACTGAGATACATGTGGCATAAACTTAACCACCTCAAAGTCAAAATACTTCCTGTCAGTCAGCCCTGCTCAGGATATACAGCACAGGAGACTCCCTTCTGCAGGGGGAGGTCACTGAAAATGAGCTGTGTCTCACCAGTGGGTTTTCCTTGTTCCCTGATGCCTCCTTGGTAGATGTGCACAGGGCAGCAGCCAGGTCAAGGACAGGGCTGGTGCTTGCCTTGCAGAAATAGTGTAGGGAGCCTAAGAGGAGCCAGATGTTCCCTGTCCAAGTGGTGACACAAGCCTCAGTGTCCAGAAGCACATGCTTTTGCACTTTTATGCAGCGCCTGATGGAATGACAAAGATTTCTCTTGTAAGTGTCACAGAAGAAATTTTGCTGAAATTCTGGTTGATAAAAACAGATGTGTTTAAACTGTCTCCTTTTGATTTACTGTCTGAACTTCATTGGTGTGGACTTCAATGCAGCATTAGGCATTTACTGTGGGTTAAAGGGTTGGAGACAGTTGATCTGTGGACAACAATCCATTAGAAGCCAGCTTTATCCATCACTGAGATGGTTTAAACCATTGCTGGTTTATGGAAGTAGAATGAATTGAGTCTGAACTTTTCACTTAAAACAAGATGAAAATCCCCTTGCTTTGAATACTCCAGCAGTTCTCATCATTTATTTTCAGGATGGAATTGACTTTTTGGTGCAGCTCTTCCTTCACAGTTACAGGCTTTGAGCTAAACCAGTTCAAACACAGCCTGCATCCCGGCTTCTTTTGCCTCCTCTCTGGTCCCCTTTGGAAGGAGTCTGTGCCCATGGCAGAGGGCTAGAACGAGATGATCTCTGAGATCCCTTCCAGCCCAGCCGTCCTGCCGGAGCTGCCGCGCGGTGTCGCCCGCAGCCGCCGCGAGTGCCGGAGCTGCTGCTGCCAGCTGCGGCTCCCACCGAAAGCCTTTGGTGCTCCGCCTGCGGGGTTGTGTTTTGGCAGCTTTGAAAGGATTATCGCTGCTGCTGCTGCCCGCCTGCTGTTTGTGATCGCAGGAGATTTAATCATGTCCCAAAATTTTGCTGCAGCGTTCCAGGAAAGTGGTTGAAATTGTCTTGTTTTGGGCATCAAATAGTGCAGTAACTAAGAAAAAACCTCAAAGCAAATGGACACAGGGCAAGAAGGGAGCTGCTGTGTCCTTCCCTATCTAAACTTGTTCAGTCTGTATGAACACTGTTTTATCTGGTTTCTACAGAAAGTCCAAAGAGGAAAAAGGCAAGAATAAATGGTTTTGTAGAATCTAGGGGTGAATCTTACATAAAACTTAACAGGTTATGAGTAGCTCTTATAGAGGTTGCTGTGGTTGAACCCCAGCCAGTAACTAATTAACACACAGCTGTGGGATGGGGATGAGAATTGTGAAAAGGTAAAACATGGGTTGGGATAAGAACAGTTTAGGTTTTGAAGAGTTCTGGTCAGGAATAAACAATGGGAGAATCATTTTGGTGCAATGAAGACAAATCCGCACCTATTGCTTGGAGGGTACGAAAAACTAAACGAAGTGCAGCCACAGGCTCTAAAATCCTAAAGTCAGAAGTGACAGAAAATGCTTATCTAGATCATTCACATTTCAGATCTGTGTTTACACCAGAGGCAAGTGTACTGACTCCAGTGTGTATCAGAAGTTTGCAGATACAGGAAGGTTTAGAAGTCTCTAAAAAGAGATTACTCTAGGGCAAGGTGAGGAAGCAGAGAGTCCACACTTTGACTCCCATAACGTATGCTGTAAATCACTCCAATACAAAAGGATCATTCAGAGATGAAGAAAGTACAAGAGACAGCTGGGGCATAGTACAGGAACAGTGAAGTTACTATTGTTTTACAAAGTTTTAGGAAATAAGAGATTAAAGCTCTACTGCAAAGAGATGCTGGCCGCCCTGGTCCACCACATCCATGTACCCTGTGAGATCAACAAAGCTTTCATGCTCCTGACTACTGCAGATGGTACCAGGAAATCAATGTCCAGGGAAATGAGGTGGCTCTTGTTCCCAAAGAGCAAGAAGACTGAATTTTGCACAAAGAATAGAAGTTCAGTCAGAGCACAGGCCCATCAATAATTTCAGGATGGCAATATATAAAGGGCAGGTTGTGCTGGAAGGAAGAGTTGATCAATGCTTCATCATTCTCTGGCACTCGATGTGAATGCTGCAGGATGTTGCTGGCTGCTTGCATTAAGTGTGGTGCTTTTTGCCACAACAAAACACTCTCAGAAAAAAGCCAAAAAGAAACAGGATCCTTGGATAACCTGCTGGTCTGCCAATGGTTCTTGTTTCTGGCTTCTGCTCCTGTTGCTCTTTCAACTGTGCTAACAGTTGGCTTTGTGGTGAAACAACTCCCTAAAAGCACACAGTGACAAATCCTAATCCTAATATTCCCTTCCAGCTCTGTCTTGTGGCTGAGGCAATGGAAGAAGTCACAATATAACAGAATGGTTTGGGTTGGAAAGACCTTGAAGATCATCTTGTATCAACTCACCTGTGACATTAGACCAGGCACCTGAGGGCTCCATCCAGCCTGGCCTTGCACACTGTCAGGGATGGAGCATCCACAACCTCTCTGGGAAATCTTTTCAGTGCCTTTCTACCATCTAGGTAAAGAATTTCTTTCTAACTAAGATCTCTCTAATCTAAATCTCTCATCTTTAAAACAGTTCCCCCTTGTCTTATCACTATTTACCTGTGTAAAAGTCACTCTCCCTCTTTTTTATAAGCTGTTGAAGTTCTGAAAGGACTTCTAGTATCACAGATTCAGGTATGTCAGTTGCTGTGTGAACCTTGTAAGTTCAATTTCTGCACAACTAAAAGAACATCTATGAAATATCAACAGAAAAAAATTACCCTTGTCTTGCATGACCTCTAGCTTAGTTACAGCATTTCACATGTGATTCCTTGCAGGCCTTTCTAGCTTGATTTTTGAACTCTTCATACCTCATCAGACTCACATGCTGTTTTAGAGGCATAGAATGAAGCTTAATAGGAAAGGGCTTAGATCTCAGTTTAGGGAGAGATATATTATCCTAGTATATTTATATTAAATTAAATTGCATTATCTCTCTCTTCTCTATTGATTACCTTCTTGAGTGTGTCTAGAGTGAGCAATTGCCATGATCTTCCAGCTCACTGACATCTGAAAAGAGGGAATTCAAGCAGCCTCATTTCAGGCTCTTTTGCTTAAATATATTTACAGTATTTTGTATCTTATCTGTTATTCCTGCCCCTAAGTTAATCTATCTGTGTGTAACTGCCTGCCTGCATTGTGTGTGATGATGACACTGTGCAATGTGGGTTTTTTGTCTTGAGGCAGAGAGTGTGCAACTGAGAAATGAATTGGTCAGACTTTTGCAGAGGAACAGACAATTTCTGAATTAGTTTCCAAGAGTTTTACAGCAAGTTTGTTATCACTTCTTCGAGATTTATCTACCTATGTGGTTGAACAGCTCTTGATAAGGCTTATCCATAATACCACTTTTAATGATTCTAAATAATACTGCACCTTGCAATCTTGTTATTTACGTATCATGGTATCCAAAAGTCTTTCTAAGCTCATGGAAAGAACCAACAGTAATGCCAAGTGTATATCAGATCTTGTTTTAATGGTCTTTATCTCAAGTTTTGATCATTATTGTAGTTCTTAAAATCTGGAAAAGTGTGACAAAGAATTTTGAATTCTGCTTTTTCACAGGTTGGTGTGTCCCTCTCTATTAGTCAAAATGAGATACTCATCCCAATTTTAGCTCTAGTAAGTTGGTTATACTTATGTAAATCCTCTAAGAGTTAACAACAATGTCCTTGCAGGTGCAATTTCTTGAAATGGGAGTATTGCTGTTGACTTGGAGGCTGGATGGAGGGGATGGAGTGAAGCCCTTGGAGGCACTCACTGATTTCTAGTGTAACAGAGAGCAGTAATATCACATTGCACAGCATACATGCACGGGTGCCCTCAGTCACTAAGGGGAGCTGTTTTGTAACAGAAGCGAGCTAACATAGGAAAAGGGAAAAATGGAGCTAACATAGATCACACTCAATTTTTCTCTCAGTATCAAAGGGTTTTTTTTTTTTTTCTGGTCTTACATTGAGGTCCCTCCAGTATCAGGAAGTCAGCAACCCTGTCACTGTGCAGCAAGGCAACAAGAGCACAGGGGGCTGCACCTTGCTTGTCGAAGGTCAGATCTCTCCCCTTAATTTCACATGACTTTGGAAAAGGCTCCTGACCTGTTTCCCTTGTGAGTAGTAATATGAGTTCATACCTGGATTTTTTCTTGGCACCTTGTCCCCATTGTCACATGTTTATACCTGTGAACATGGAGTGTTGAGCTATCCTTAAGGAAAAAGAATTATTTGGAACTATTTCATAGTCACTTTGTGCAGGCAGAAATGAAGATGTGAAGGCTGTGGCAGAGAGGAATCAGACCTAGAAATTGTCTTAAGCTTCATAACAATGATGAGACAGAGCCCTTTCCTGTTGCAGAGCAGTGCTGGCATGCCATGGTGTGTTGTCTGTATTCATTCATTCAACCCAAGGCTTTGCCCTGGGCAGCCAAGTAGCACCGGAGGGATATATAGGACTCAGCCCTTGAATCTCTGTTAGTTCCCCTCCTTGTCACCCTGAGAATTATATGGCATGTCATTTTCTGTCAGCTTCATTTCTCCTTCAGGGGTGCTGAGGCAAATAATTAATTTAGCATGTTTTAGAGAATGACATTTTGCCATCTCGATAAATTACCCTGGCTGCTGTATCCCTCCGAGCCGTTCAGGCTGCTTCACTCCTAGCACCCCATGTGCCTTCTGGACTTGAATTCTTTTCTTTATTTGTCTGAACCTCTTGCATCTTCTTTTCTTTATTTTACCCCCTTTGCTTTTCTTCTCGCTTGCTCACAGCTGATAACTTCAAACTTGCCTGTCATCAGCATCTGAAATTTTAGTGTCCATATGCCTCTAGAGCTCTTTATAGCTTTGTGTCAGTCTATATTGTCCTTCTTCTATGCCCAAGGAAAGCTCACAGTGAATCCAGTCCTTAACACTGAGCTCAAAACAGTCCTTGGCCATAGTTGCACACCACAGAACCTGCAAGCCACTTGTCTCTGTCTGCCCTGACAGTCTTATTTCCATCCAATTTGGTCAGTTCTCAGTGGCCTGGAAGACTTCTCATCTTAGCAATATGAAGAACTTGAATCTCATGCAATCATGATTTCATGTTCAGAATACCCCACCAATACCTTAGCATTGCTAAAATGCCTGGTCCAAGCCTTGACATTACTCAAGAGGAAAAACAGCAAAGACTTCACATGAGGATCCATGAAAATTTGGTACACTTTTTGCTCTCCCCCAGCTTTGCTCAAAGACTTGGAAGGCAGGGTAACAAGCATTATCATGAAAACATTATCCTCCACTGATGGAAAATGACATGTAAGAGATAAGGAAGAGGAGAGAAAGGAGCAGGCTGTGGCAGTGGTAGGTGTCAGATATAGAAACTGGGGAGCAGTTTATCTATAGACAGCTTTCAATAGCCAAACTAGTTTTGCTAACATCATTGAAAGGGAAGATGATGGATAGGATTACTTTCAGGAATTAGAGAATACTAATTAGGAATACTTTCAGGATTAGAGAGTCACTGGGTGAAAGAGAAGGTTTAGGTGCTGTGAATTTACAGCACGATGGCTTTGGTAAATATATTACTGCTGTTTGCACTGGATCTGTTTCCTGTGCCTATGGAATCAGATCTGAAGGCTTTAGTGATGCTCTTAGTTTGGATTGGATTTAGGCCCTGCTAGTCCTGTGAACAAGGTTAGAATGCAGTGGTACCTTTTCTGTTCAAAATGCACACTTCATCCTGCAGAACACTTTGAGGAAGGCAGGATGGCAGCCAAACTCCTGAGCTGTCAGAAACTTTGCTGGGTTTGGTTCTCTTCCCCTCACTCCTCTTTTGAGCTGAACGTGTCTGATCTGAAGTCACTCAAAGACAATGAGCATAGAATCCTATGAAAAATTTCATAAGTCACATTTCAAAGTAGACCTGCATCTTACTAAGCCTGTAAAAGACCAAAGTGTGAGTAAAGGATTGAGAAGACAGAGTGAAGGTAACTATATTTGGGGAGGTGATGGCAGGTGAGGGTTATGTGGGAGGAAGAGAATGAATTCATATTTAAGGATCACTCTGACACATCATGGCCTGACCTGTGGTGGGTCTAAGTTTAGAGAATAAAGTTAAGATCTGAGGAGAGGGGAAACAGATACAGGAAACACAGCACACAGAGAATGTGCTACCCTGGAGGATTTATCAGTAGTAGGGAGCTGTGGTGCAGCCAGCAGCTGACAGCTTAAAGCAAGTCACCCAGAGGGATCTGAGTGAGCTTTCCCCAGAGCAGCAACTCATTAGTGTCACCAGAGAGACAGAACTATGTAAGTCTGTCTTTCAGGTGAAAGAGATGTTAACTTCCAGCAAGGAAGAGTTGTGCTGATGAAGAATTTCTGTTTTAAAAGCTCTGCTACAGACTAAAAGTAGCTGCTCTCCAGACTCAGCAATTCTGGGCGTCTTTCTGAGGATGTGACTGTTTATGCATGTAAGGCAGCCCATGAGAGTAGGGCCAGCAGCAGCCTGGCTCTCCTGCTCACCTGCAGTAAACAAGGGAGCTCTCCCTTGTCCCAGGTGAGCACAGAGGATTGTAGGCTCTGTTCCCTGGAGGAGCAGAGGCTCTTTGGTCCCTAGGCAGTGTGGATGCAGGAAGCTGTGAAGAGCACAGGGGGTTGGATCCGTGGCCAACCGACCTGGCATAGCAATAAGGTGCTTGGCTGGGAGGAACACACAGGAGGTAGGACCACTCCCCTCTAGTATTGCTTCCTCAGCCGTGATTGCAGGGGTTTTGATTCCTTATCTTAGACTAAAAGGACCAGCTGTTTTCTACTTCTCCCTTTCTGAGCATTTCCTTCCCTGAAACATCACTGTAAACAGCCTGGATGAGAGTATCTTTCCTCACAGCTTTACTGTTTTGACAGAATCTGTGGGTTTACACTGCTAGCCCAAGGTAAATTCTAGCGAAAATTCCGGTGCTGCAGTTTTAATGTGAACTAGTGGTCTGGAGACATCCTCAGCTCTGCCAAAGTCTTTAACCTGACTGCCCCAGCCCATGGATTAAAGGCTGTATTAGCAGCCTTGAACAAAGGGTTTATCTGTGGTGTAACAGAGTAGTTACAGATTTTGACATGAGATATGAAGAAGGCAGCCACTCATCAGAGCTCTCTCCTGCTCTGTTTTCCTACCTTGTCTCTTGATGGGCTGGGAGAAGTTATGGTGCTTGCACACTCACAGGCAAGGCAAGATCCATCTATCTGCTACATAAAGATGTGCTGTAATGCAAGACAATTCAGAGCTTCTCTCAGCAGTGAGCATATAACATTTTCCAGTTATTTCCTGACACTGTGTTTGGGTGGAGTATAGAATGGCCTGAAAATTTGATTCAGAGTTTAGTAGAAACTTCCTTTCTTGTGTTGCACCTTTCATTAATACTTCCAATTTTGAAGGACAGAAAAAGTGTGAACAATGAAAATTCTGTGTAGTCCACATCATAAATCAAGTAGAGACTGGTAAGAAAGAGCCAATAGAGAAGATTCCTGCTCATCTGAAATCTGTGAATCTGCTTTAGTCAGATAGACTGAGAAATCCCTTTCAGCTTTCTGGGTGAGCAAATAAGGGCTTGTTTGTACAGAGTGAAATACAGTGCCTGACTGTGCCTGACTATGACTGTGACCAGGCAGAAGACTTAAATTCATGAACTTATTCCTGAGCTGTTCCTCACTAGCTAAATCCACAGTGTCATATGCTCAGAATGTATGTGAGCCTCTTGGCTTTGAGCATGACAAGAATTAGGCCAATATCTGCTTGTTCTTTTGTCTATAAGCACTTGGCACTGAATATGTTGCAGTACTCTGAGCTATCCAATGTAATGGGATTTCCATAAATTTTTTTAATGTAGACTTCAGAAGTACATCGTTTAGCTAGTACATCAAATGGATCTGACTTTCCCAAAGTTAAGAGCCTGAGGCTGAGCAAACAGATCATTCCTGGATGCTGTAGCATCACACAGGGACAATGTAGCTCCAAGAGCAGTAACAAAAAGACACAAGTGGTACTGAAATGAGATGTGAAGGAACTGGAAAATAATATATCCCAGTGTACAAATTCAGACCATTTGGCTCTGATCCTACGTGAGAAGTGTTTATTCCAGGGCTGTGTTTGATGCTCAGCTATGATGAGACACAGTATGGCAGGAAAAACAGGAGCCATGAGAAAATTGGGTGCAGAACCACTTGTGCCTCTGTGCCAGGCTGACCCCTCTGAGTTACTGCTGGTGCTGAGAGTATTTTCTCCAGCTTCCTTTGTTCCACCTCTGCATGGAGGTAGGAGTGTCTTGCCCAGTGCAGGTTGGTAACATGCACAGGCCAATTTTGTCAGTAAGGGAAAAGTGACATTTAGTAATCAAACAAAATTGATGAAAATGTCTGAACAGCCAGTGAAATTTTCTGAACAGGTTCAGACATTTGTTGTCATGGCAGCTTTTGTTGACTGGCCTTATTGCAACATTTTGCCTGGACAGTTGTAAAAAATATTTCATGAAGGTGGTGAGCTATAGCTTTTTTTTTCTTTTTTTTCTTTTTTGTTTTTTTGGGGTGAGTTGAGATTTCAACGATGAATTTCATTCCAGTGCAAGAACATACACACACACGGTAGTTTTTCTTCTGATTGCTCATTTTGGAATTACATGGCTTGCTTTGTGGTAATGAGGGTCTTCTAATCTCACGTAAGCAATCTTATTTATGGACAACTTGTGTTTCATGGATCTTCATCTTTCCTCAATGAATATAAGCAATGATGGGAATTGGGCTGAATTACTTGCTACAGCATCTTTTTCTGCTTGATAATAATGGTCTATCGATCACTGCTAAACAAAAGCTTATGTGATAGCTGGCTACCTTAATATGCATCTGAAGTTTGTCAGCTCCTTATTACCTATGTTATGTACATCATGGCAATTTGTTGAGTTATTCAACTGGAGAGAAGAATTTTATAGTGAGCATCAGGACAGAAATGCTGGAGCCCAGAGTGTGTAGGAGCAGGATATAGCTAAGTGTTATGCCACTATACAAGTCATGAATTTGAGGTTATTTAACAGAAAAACACTGAAAATACATTTGATCTATATAAGAGAGGCCTGGGGTTTCGTGGGTTTGTTTGCTTTGAGGGAGAAGGGTATTTTATTGAACAGCTAGGATTTGTAAACAAACACTCAGGCTGCCTTTGGGGAGGTAAATAAAATCTGTTCTGTGGTTAAGCTCTAAGGTGAGAGATGTTTTTGAATATAGAATTTGAATCATTAAGAACTGCTAAGTATGTAGTGGGTGATATCTGCTCTGGCTTTTGGGGGATCTTTTAACTGACTATTACAGAAATCCAAGCAGTTGTGGTTAAAACATAATAAATGAGAAAAACAAAGTTTGGAGATGACTGGTTTTCATACTGGAATGTAGCTGGTGATGTCTTAAGATGGAGTGAGCTAAAGTTTATAGCAGAAGCAGAGGGGCTGGGTGGAAAGTGGACTCATTCTACTCTGCTGAAATGACAGTGTAGTTACAGGAAATAGATATTGTTTCTAAAGGAGGAGACAAAGGAAGATATCAGGATGTTATCTCTGGAGATGAGTGTCTGGGAGAGGAGGTTAGATTAAGAGAAGAAGCTGCCTTGCTGAAGGGAACTGATGAGTACTGGTTTTTTTTCACTCACTGGTCTTCCTTCTGAAGGAGAAGTCTCTAGGAGGAGTAAGATAATGCTGAAAGCAGTGTTGCTGAAGAAGGTGACCAAAAGGAACATGAGCAGGGACTGGGCTCACCCCATTCACTGTCACTGCCATACTGTGACAGGACTCTGCAATGCAGGGATGCCTCACACCTGCAGTGCTTCCCTTCTGCTTGGCTAGCAATACCACAAAGCTTCAGTCAGAAGCACTTGTGTCTCCCATCCCTCTGGCTGCCACTGGGTCCTTGAGCAGAGGCTGAACTACCAAGAACCTGGACACAAAGCCCAGAGCTCTAGGTCTTATCTGGATTTTCTGGCAGTTCTTGATGCTCAGCATTTAGCTGAGGGTGGAACAATAAGATGTTGAGATCAAAGAGTGGTGAAGCCCTGGCCTGGTGATGCAGTGTCCCCTTCCTTGGCTGTCCTTGCTTGGCTCAGGGCAGACTGAGCCTTGCCTTACTCTCCTATGCCCATCTTGTCTGCTGTCTGAAAATGCCCAATGGCAGTCCAAGGTGAATAGTGCTGGATGTCTGAAGCTTTTACTTGATTGAGACCTGGGACTTCTTTTTTAATTTGTTACTTGAGGTTTCTGAATTTTCCTCCTGAGGAACCACTTCTAAGACTATTTAGAGTTTCTTAATCCCAAAGTTTAAGAAATTCACATAAATACGGGTAGTGTTGTTTTAAAGAGGGAAGAAGTAGAAGCCATAATATAGTTTCCCATGAACTGAGGACAATTCTTGAAACTACAGAGCCTCTGGATTTTGGGGATATTTTTGCCATGAGTTCCAAAATGTTGACTACCTCTGCCAGGTTATATATTGCTTTAAGATCAAATAAAATCTGAACTAACCATTTATGTTTACTTATTATTTATTCTTGATGCTCAATTTAAACAGCTAAAATTGTGATCTAAACATTAAATTAAAACCTTGGCATGAATTGGATCGTGTATGTCTCTGCAGGATTGCTTTTACATTAAATAGTTTACATGAATGCTCTTCCTTCTCTTGAAAGCAGGTTGACATGCATATTAATGAGGCCAGGTGTTAACTTCATGCTGGCTTTTTCCAACCAAAAAAATCTTTATATTAACTCAGTGTTTTTTTGCAAGTATTTCTTGTGGAATATATGATGACACTTTGCACATAGAAATGTTCCAACATTGCAACTCTCTCATTTTAATCTTTCCCTTCTGAGTCTCTCGCTCAGTTGTAGATGAATCAGGTTTGGAGTGGTAGCAGATATCTCAACATAAGCTGAGCACAGTGATATTGAGGAACTTAGCAAAATATCAGTAAACCCAAATAAAGCTCTGAGAGTGGAATCCCAAAAGAGTCAGTGCTGTCTAGCTCAAAAGGCAATCTTGGTGTATTCTTGGCTGTCCTTGATTACGCAGCTTCATAACTTTTCAGTCACTGATGTGACTTTCCTTATTTTTCCTGGTGCCAGAATATTCTACCAGCTCATGTGGAGTGAAAAAATGTTGCATTCAGACTTGTGAGCTTGCAGCATGAACAGCTTTTATTTGTGACCTTTTATTTTAAAGACAGAGCTGTCAATAATTTAGGCATGTTCTTGGAATGGTTGGAGCAGGCTAGGGAGTGCCTAAAAAGAGTTTCTTGTATATGGAGGGATATAAGAAACAGGAGAAATTCTTCAAAATCAGAGCCACACAAAGCAAAGCTATATTTTGATGAGTTTAGAAAGCAGGCCTGTATTTCATAACTAGACCTAATCCCTGTAAGATTTCAATCTCAATTGCTTTGGATTTTAGGTTCTAGTAGAACTGTGTGGTTTTACTCTGCATGTCATACCTGATTTTTCACACATATCACAGTACTTGTCATAAGAGCATCATTTTTCTGTGAGAGTTTGATTCTTCATGCCCCTAATCTGGTGAAAAACTTTGGTTCTAGTTCTGCAGGGGATATAGGTATATGCAAAATGTAAGTATTAAGCTCAAAAAGTGCCAAAATCCTTCCCATTTTGAAGGTTATTCCCAGGTGATCTAATGGCTCATTATGGGCATATTAATCCCTGCTTATGTAAAGTCTTTGGATTGCCCCTCTAGAATAAATATCTTAGTGCATTTACATCCAACAGAGGCTTAATTATAGGTTTTAAAGGATCAGTACAAGAGGTACAGAAATAAATGTATCTTAAAAGAGAAAAAAATTGTTAATGGTATTAACACTTATTCAGTTCAATTTATTGCATACTGTCAAAGGACACTGTGTATATATAACAAGGTATGTACTCAGGTTACAGAAAAAAATTTTAAATTGGAAATTACGAGCTCAATGAGCACTTAACTTTATTTCCAGCGCTAGTTACAGGTACTAATAGCTTCATTTACATTATGGTAAATCATTACATTAAAGTCTCACTGAAGCAAATCTTTTTTTGGGGAGTTACTAGGACTTTTCTTATTTAAGGGGACAGGACCAGAATTTACAACCTGTTAAAATTCTAGAATCTCTTAAGGGGCTGGGGTGTCAGCTCTCCCTAGAAGACAAGGCTTTTTACTATGGAGTGGGTGAATCAGTGTAAATGTTTTGATAGAGAAGAGCCGGCTGTGAAGGTGGTCAGAGAAAGAGTGGAGAGCAGAAGGACTTTGTGGAAATAGTTTTTTCAATGGTGGGGGAAAGTGCTTGTCTATTTTTGTCAATGTTTTGAAAAATGTCATCAGCTCTCAAGGACTGTCAGCAGGTTTGTGAAGCTGGCACATTGGAGAGTGATAGAAGGAGAGCATTTGGCCTGTTCTTCTCACCTAGAAACCCTGCTCCTCTCGCCAACCCCTGACAGCTGAGATTTCACTGCTTCTCAAGTCTGTGAGAAGGGAGGAGCAGAAGCAGGCCTGGAAGGGGCTGCTGAGGTCTGCCCCTGGCATGGGCAGTTTGCTGGGCAGGGAGGGAGTGGAGCAGCTGCTGACCACCCTGCCTGTTCTGCTCCTGGGGGGCATTGCCCTTCCAGCCCCAAGCAGCAAGGCATCCCACCCTGAGGACATCTCCAGAGCTGTGATCTGTGTCACAGCACACGTGGCCTTCTCATGGAGCACCAGGAGGAAGGATTTCTCTCGAGCAGAGATCCTCTGCAGGCACAGAAGGCAAACTTTGAGGCCTGACAGACTTAGTGACATGTGAGAGCAGAGTGATTCGACTTCAGGGGCAGGCAAGGGGGTGTCTGAGCTGGGAGGGGATGTTCAGACATCTGGTCATCCTTGAGGCTGAGCTGAGGCTTTCCTAAAGGCTGGACTCCAGGGTGCTCTGCACAGCTTACCACATGGCCTTTGGGAGGAAGGTGTGGATGTGTGACAGGTGAGCTGGAGATCTTTCTGGAGCTGAAATCCAGATATAAACTACAGCTATTCCTGCTGACAAGATGGCATGTGTGATGTCCTGGACAAGAGTGTGTTTAGTTAAAAATTCAAATGACTGTTCATAATTTAAGCTGAGGCTCCATGTCACAATGGGATTTCCTCTGAGTCCAGGTTTTCAGGAAGGTCTTGTGAAACCAGGGAGACTCCAGCAAAACCTGCAAGAATGGAATTCCCTTGTTCTACAGTTATTAGGCTAATAAGACCCTGTAAGATGGCTCAAGGACCCAAACACAGGGGAGGAAGGAAACAAGAAAGCTGGTTTAGGCTGTGGCCAAGGCAGGGGAAGCATGTTAAATGAGATAAAAGTACTATTGTGTTGCCTTGGCTGCTGCAAGGTGAAAGATTAGCAGATCAATGTATCCCAGCTGGGGAGGAGGAGGAACAAATAGGCTTGTGAGAGGGCTTGTGAGGTTTGGAAGCCAACTTATTAGGTACAACAGCAAGAGTTTCTCTCTTGGATTTTTAAAGATTTTATGGCTCTGATTGAGGACTAGGTAAGAAATTGAACTTTTAGAAAGACTTGGGGGGTGGGGAAAAAAAAGGTGGTTTGTGAGTGTATTGCAGCCACTAGGAGACAGATTTTTTCACTGCTGAGGTAGGGAGTCCTCACGGACATGGCTGCAGATCTGGTTGGGTCCATTATCCATGAAATGATTTTCCTCAGCCCAGATCTGGTTGGGATATTGATGGGCCCTTCTTGCAAGCAAGTAAAAGGGATCCTAAGCACTGTCAGGCAGCATATGTTCTCAGGTGCCATGGACATGAAATCTCACAGTTTTGGGCTTGTAATGTCAGAGAGAATGAAACCTTTACTTGAGAAATTATCTTTTCTGGGGGAAGTTCTTGGATGGGATTGCTCATCAGTTGAGTACAAAAACAACCCTGCCACCAAGTTCCAGAGTGAAAACAGCTGTTCACCAGTAATTTTTTTAGAGTTCCCCCAGAGTTATGCCTGGCTCCTGATAAGGTGAGTGAAGTGCTCCTGATACCAATAGTACCCATGCAGCTGGCCTCAGATTTGTGCTGAGGCTACTCTCTGTTGCATATGGTTCTCAAAAAAATCTGTTAAACTAAAGCAGGGCAGCTCTGCCTTATTCCTTAGAAGCCCATCTTGTTCTCTGTGAGGTGTTACTTTGCTGTAAATCTCAACCATTGAGATGTCTGTGGCTGACACTGGGTTTTGAAAGACAGCAGAGACTGATTAGGGCTTTCTCCAGAAATTAGTTAAGGTTGAGGATGGGGAGAGGAATAAATGTGGGGGAAGCAGTGCTTAGACCAAGGGATTCACTAGCTGCTGCAAGAATACACATCCAACCTAAAATGTTTTAGATATACTGTCAAGTTAGTATTTTCCCTGATTTTTACTGTTTTGAGTTTTCCCACTGTGTAACTTGACTTCCAGCTGTCAGTAACTTTTCCATCCTTTCAACATTTGGTTTAAATTCCTTCACCTTTATTCCACCTTGTCAGTGCTGGATTCTTCTGGGGTGTTACAAGTGTGTTTAGCTCTCTGGATATTGAGTTAATCACGTACTCACTGTCACTCCACTGAAGTCATCAGGAATGAAGTTACACTTTAATTATGGAGAGAGATGTGCCTTTTCAATGCTTCATCGACCCTCACATTGCTGACATTGAACCTTAAGGCAGTTGGGAATGTCTTATTCAGAATGCCTTGGGGAAGGATTCTGGTTATTTTTATAAATACCCTTCATTTCTCCTACTTTTGAAAGACTTCCTTTTACAAAATATCCCTTCTTTGTAAAAACACCAAGTGGCCAGCCAACAAAATTTGCTGTGTCCACAGTTTTAAAGAAGTGTCTGGCAGTGTGGGTAGCACATGAGTGCCCAGGGGAGTCTCACAGGGGGTAATTGCTGGCCATGGGTATGACTGAGGGTGATGGCTTGAAGGAATAGTAACAGGAGATTGCTGCTTACAGCCATCCAAATTTGCTCTCCTCTGCATCTTGGTAATGAGCAATTAGGACTTGCAGAGCAGCTTTATTTGTTTGCCCTGGTTTGTGCACTGTGCCAGGGTTAGCCTCATCTTCTGCCTTCTTATGGGGTCTTGAAGTGTTCAGGTGGTTGCTGGCAGAGTTTTGCTGCCTTGGAGGGTTTGGAGGAGTCTGTTAAATCACATTGTGACTGCAGAGGAGCTGGAAGCAGTGCAGTGAGACAGTCATGAGATCTGGGACAAGGAGTCTGACTATGGCATCAGTACTCACTGAGGGTAGAGCTAAAATCCCATCTACAGCCCTGCAAAGCAGGTCTGTGATCCTGGCTCTGGATCCAGGTGGAGACTGCTTTGTTCCTTTGTAGCAACTCTATGGACAGAGATGGCTGTGGGGCCATTTAGAAAGGCTGGGATTTATACAGAGATACTTTGCTTTGAATCAAGTTAAATTTAACTGCAGGGAGTTTTCAAACTGGGAAGTTCTGGTTAGAATTAAGCCCAGTTTTTCAAGTCTGGTGTTTACTATAGCTATGGCAAAATACCTTGGATGGTTCTTGCATGCCATGTGAGCACTTGAACCTCTGTATAAAGTCACTGTACACCCTGCCTCCAAGTAGGAAATTGCATATAATCAAGCATAAAATGCATGATTTTTGTTTAAAAATAATGTTTCACACTTCAAAATAAATTCCAGTGTTAATTACAGAGTGAACTAATTTCTATGGAACTGAGTTGGTCAAGAGAGATCTTGCTGCTTGGAAAACTATCCTGACAAACGGATGTGAAACCCTCTTCAGAGCTGGGTGGAAAAAAGATGTGTTTTCAGATTTTTGTTTTCTCCCTAGATTTTTCTCTCTCTAGCTGGATTAGAAGATATATCTTGTTTTTGTGATAGTGTACAACTGGAAACTTCTGCTTTTGTTGTTATTTGGAATACTGTAAAGGGAAACAAAATAATTTGGGGTTGAAATTAGTAGTTCAAGCCAAAACAAATTGTTAACATATATTGAATATTGATTGTATATACAGAAACACATTTATATATATGTAAAAATATATGCTTTAAAAAAAAAATTGCCTCTGGTTTACCTAAAGCAGTTTTTCCTCTCCCTACTGAGCCATTGATGTAAAAAGATCAGTTATTCACAATTCTCTGTTGGTGAGGGACATTTGCCTCTGTCAGATCCTCAGGTTTGTGATGAAATTATATTATATTATAACAGCTTCTCTTTGGTAATTCTCTCTAGGGCTCTTCTTTACCAGGTATCTTAGAAATCTGACTTTTTAAATTTAAGGATCCTGTGCTATCAACTTCACCACATAGTTGTTCAGAAAAAAACTTGGATTTCAGGAAGTGTCTTAAGGCAGCTGCCTGGCATCCCCGTTAGGTGTGTTTGGTTTTTCCTCTAACTCAAATCATAAAGAGTGGTGGGAAATGTCATAACTTCTTCTTCACTTCTGTTTTAGTAACCTTTTTATCAAATATGAGGAGCTACATGTCTTTGGTCTTCAACTAGTGTTATCCTCAGGCAATGATAAGTAGAAAAATGTGTTTCTGCCTTGAAAATCTTATCACCTTGCTTTCAGTTTCTTCACTTTTCTTGTATCTGCCTGTTTGCATCCTTTGTGACTGGGAATGTACTATAACACCATTATTTATGTAAAGTACAGAAAGAGCTGTACAGTAAGAGTTCAAAGGCAGATTGTAATTCAAGAGAAGTCAGGAGTTTCTTTGCAGCTGGTCTAAAAAAATGAAAATGAAATGCAAATAATTATCATTTCCTCCCCTCAATAATTTTGAAAAATAGAATAACATTTATATTTTAGAGATTGACTTTGTTTTGGTTTTAAATCTTAAAATACACTTAAATGGACATGACTATTAGGAAGGGTTTTTAAAATATGTGGCATTCAGATAATTTGCTGTAAAGTGGATACAGTCGTGGGTATATGGCAGCCTCAGTGGGGAAAAACAGATTAAGAGCTCTTGGGGTACCAGAGACCTTTTCAGGCCCTAAGTAATGGAACAGTCTTTACTCAGATGCAGCTGACTGGAGCGTCAGTCAGACTTCAGTGATTTGAATAAAAAAGGTATTTATTTTTCTTCTCCAATCTGCCCTCTGAGAAGGTTTTCCTGCACTGCTTGGGTCTGTCCAGTCTCCTGCACAATCTCTGCTCATGGAGAGAAGCCTCCCCAAGAGTGGCCACAGGCTGCACATCTCTTGCCACGTTCCTCTGGATTTTGCCCCTTGGCTGATGTTGAGGGGCAATTTGTTTCTCCAAAACAGAGGTAAGATTTCCCTCAGTAGGCAGACACTGGGCAGGGATCCACAGTACCTGGCAATGCCTCAGCACCATGTGTCTTACCATTTGAGTATCTTTCGATACAGCTTTAGCACAGTACAGAGGAGGGTGACGACTGGGTACGTTCTGTACCTGGATTGTCATCACTCTTTGCCCTCAAACGAAGGACTTTTGCCTGTGAATTGCAGAGCAATGCTGAAATAGGAAATAATTTAGCACTGAGAACCTCCTGCTGCCTGTTTCTGCATTCCTGTCCCAAAGGAAGAGTTGTCCAAGTAGTGTGTGATGGTACCATAAAATATTGAATCGGGGAGGCAGTCCTAGTGCTCCACCAGGTACTGTAAGCAGCACAGCAAAATGATTAATGAGACCCAGCCCTAGCTCTGTCAAAGCCAGATCTGTTGGGCTGCACAGTTTCTTCTTTTTTGGAATATTCCGCTCGGCAGCATGTTGCCATACAGATTCATCAGCAAACGAGTAGCAGATGGAGCAGTGACACATTTTATCTTGCAGCAGCAGGGACATTGTATGTGCTAGGAGAATTCAGAGAAGTTAGTTTCACGCAAGTATGTGATGAAAGAAAAGCTGCCGATCGCTTTTCTTCCTCTGCAGAATTGCAGATGGACAAACGGAGAGGAAAGCAGTTGTCTCAAGCAAGGCAGTAACAAAGAATGAAATGTTCAAGAAGTTAAAATTAAAACCCCTGCTATGGCAGAGATATGCATCTCTGCCTCCTGTGCCCAACAGTTACACCATGGCTTAGTTTTTGGTTTCAGATAATATCCTTTCCATCAGGCCTTTACAAACTGGTAGGTAGAGCTAGTGTTCTTTAAAAGTCAGATACTGCCTGTCATCAAGAACAGTTAATCCATACCCTGGGCTTTGTATAAATTGATTGCTCCACCCCTCATTATATATAACAGATGAGACCTTGTAAAAGAAAATCTGAACATTAATCTGAGCTGAGGCTGTTTCAGGATTGTTTAGTTCCTTAGCTCTGCTCACATATGCCTTTCTCCTCCAAGCTGCATGTACCAGAATGTTTACTCAAATACTTAGACTGGAAATTGCTGATTGTGAAGTTGAAGCCTGAGGCTGGATCCTGAAGCTAACTAGACTGTGAGAAAGACTGAAGCAGACACTACAGAGCCAGTTCTGTCTTGAAGATGCAGACATTGTCCAAGATGCAGGTAGGGTTTAACTGATGATAGGTCTTGCAGCAAGATATATTTTTTTCCCTTTATTAGCAGACGTGTAGGAGCATGTTTTCTGCCTTGTTTGTGTGGGTAGTGCTTCCCTTTCATTTTCACCCTGACATTCATGCTGCATCCTGGGATCTGGCAGGTATTTTTCCCAATGAGTATATTGATCTGTATGGAGAAAGCATATGCAGTTGGCAGCATGCTGTGTGCCTTGCTGTTTACCAGGCACAAGGCACATCCATAGTTGTCAATTTGCTGTGCAGTATGAGTGTATTTGGGACAATGCACCCAAAATATATCTCAGCCCTCCCAGCGTCTGCTTACCCTTGAGACTGAGTTTGTTCAGATGAAGAGGGATCTGACAAGGTATTGGTAGCAGCAGGGAATGGGTCACAATGCCCAACTGTCCCTTTCAATCCTTTGTCCCAGTCTGTGCTCTGTCTTCCACAATAATTAATATCCTCCTTCAGTGCATGACATCAGTCATGATTCAATAGCTGATTCTCCTCGCTTGCCCTATCCCGTGACATCCTTGCTGCACAAAGGGCTGTGATTTATAACAATAGACATATTGGGAGCCATGTGCTGGTCTGCAAGCTATGTCATGCTGTGCAGAGGGAGCTGAGCTGCTGGCAGCCAGAGCCAAGCCTGACAATTCCTGAATGTAAAGGTGTGACTGCACTGCATCACCAGTCTCTTTGAAGCCTGCAGTGTGAAACATGGTGACTTACAAGGAGGGGACAGAAGGTAGCAGGAGTGGGACATGCATGTCTGCTCTTGGACTTCTCAGACAGTAAGGATACCATGGAGAGAAAGTGCTTCCCTCTCTCCAGCCCAGAGTCACAAATACTGGCCAAAACAAATTCCCAATTCCATTTGGGACAGAGGATCCTTAGGACATTTGGGACAGGGGATCTTAGTGCCTGAGCAGGCGAGGGCAGGCTCCTGGCTGCTGCCAGGAATTCTCCAGCTTTAACAGAGAGAGCCCTTAGCCTCTCATCTTTTGTGAGTTACAACCTGGAAGGCAAACCACTGGAATTCCTCCTCTGCTGTGTCATATGTGCAACTCCTTAATCAGACAAAACTCTCATGAAAAGGGTTTCTTCCTTCCCTTTCTTAGTGTAGCCTGTCCCACTATCTGCTGGGGGAAGACAATTTGGTAAGTGATTTACAAAAAGTTGAAGAGATCCCTTTCTACTGTTTGTAGCTCTCCTGTGCTGTGGTGACTGAAACCCTTTGCAAAGCTGACTCCTAACACTGTCATTAGTGTCTCTGGCATGGTTGGGAGAAATGAAGGATGAGCTTTAGCTGAACATTAATCTCAGATTAGTCTGGTTTAGTTAAAAAAAAAGGCAATTGCATAATTTCTGAAAACCAAAGGGAGACAGAAAACTATTCATTTAGATGTAAATCACTTTAAAGTGCTTGCTCTGGGTTGGAATTTAGTTGATGTTAAATTTGTCAGCTTACAAATGCAGGCAGGGAGAGAAAGGGAGGGGAGAGAGAGTTATTGCAGAACTGCTTTCAGAACTCTCTTATAATCCTGTATATTTAGAACAAAGTGAAATCTTACTTTGTGGTACTACTGAAGATTTCTCTAAAGGAAGAGGAAGGAATATTTGCCTTCCAGTGCTTGCTTTGAACTTCTGAGCTTATTAGAGTCCTGAATCAATATTCAGTGCAATTTCATTACCAGTTGAGTGAATTTGGATTTTTCATTCAAAGTGATTATTTCCCTCCCTCTAGCATTCTGAGAGATTCCTAAATACGCTTTTGCTCCAGACTGATCAAAATATTAGTGGAGGTTTATGAAGTTTGGACCTGCTGCTCAGCACCAGATTCATTGATCTTTTGGGTTTCTGACAGATGTTAACCAAAAGAAGCTGTATGTTAAAACTTCCCCTTAGTGATCAACACATAAAAGAATTAGGAATGGGGAGAAATAACACAGAATATATTATGTTCTGTGAATGTGTAACTGAAACAGATAAAATAACTAGGAAATAAAATATGAAACTGCTGCTTGACAAGATTGGTTATAATGTTTGAGGAGTATTTAACTACTTAATTTTCCTAATGATTATATGAGTTTGTTCTGAATATTTCTAATATATATTCACTGGAAAAAAAATGGCATTTTATATGCAAGGCTGGAATTAATTTGTACAAAATTCCTCCCGTGAAAAATAGATTCCTTTAATACTCCAGGTACAGATGCTGCCAGTTCTTCAGAAATGTCCATGGTTACCAAGAAAAATTGTATATATTATGAGACAAGTCTAATAGATCATAGAATTAGTCACTTAAACCTGCAGGAAACACATTTATTAGGGCTTAATCTGTCCTATTAAGCACTCACAGGGAATTTGCTATTAAAGCATGAATCATTGTCAGTGATGATCTCTAAAAAGCAATGTATGCTGACTATGATTTTTCAGTGCTCCCAAGTGCTGCAGTGTGGTGTGATGCCTAGCCATGTAGGGGATGTGCACACCACAGCCCACCTGGAGTGTGCCCCCACCAACAGCCAGGTGCTGTTGGTCATTGTCACTTGAGCAGTGTCAGACGTGTGAAAAGCAGGCTTTTGGCCAGATACTCTGGGTTGGGGAGAAGGTGCATTTGTGGACCTCACTAAATTCTGAAATACACCCCCTGGAGCCAGGGAGTCACAGCTGGCCTCCTGTGCCATGCTGTGTCTGTCCATCAGCCCTACAGCAAGGGCATGGCAGAGCTCCTCACAGACTGCAGCTTTTGTGTTTCAGACCTCATTCTGCATTAGAAAGTCATCATTTCAGTATTGGAAGGCAGTGTTCCTGGAAGGCTAGGGCCCTGTTTTCAAGGGATTTTTGGCTATAAATAACCATGAAGGTGTTTCAGGTGTTAATGAAGTAAAGTATGTCTTAATAAATCTGTTTCTTTGGAGGCATACTGAGAACTAGTCTCCTTGGACTTCTGTGTGTTAAGGAAGAAGTAATTTAAATTTGAGTATGAAGAAGAGTTTACAAGAGCAACTAACTGGGCAGGACTAGGCAGTAAGTGGCAGTGTGAGCTAAGGACAAAATGCTTTGACAGTGTGTCCTTTTGGACAGCCTTATTAGCAGGAGTTGGATCCTATTTGACAGCTGTCAAGGACAGTGTAACAGGGAAAAGCCTTAAAATTCTGCTTGGGAACATGTAGAAATCTTCAAAAGGGACAACATGGTGAATATCTTGCTGCTGGCCCATCCTGAAGGATGGAGGTTGGCATTTATGTGATGGCAGTCCAGCAGCACCCTGAGTAATGTTTGAGTTCTGTCCCTCAGGCATTTTATAGAAGCACAGGACCCTAGAATGGTTTAAGTAGGAATAGATCTCTAAGATGGTAAAGTCTAACTGTTAACCTGGCACTGCCAAGCCTGCTGGTAAACTGTGTCTGCAGGTGCCACATCTACACATCTTTTAAATACTTCCAGGGGTGATGATTCAATCACTGCCTTGGACAGACTGTTCCAGTGCTTGACCACCCTTTCAGTGAAGGAATTTTTCCTAATATCCAGTCTGAACCTGCCCTTGTGCAACTTGAGGCAGTTTCCTCTTGTCTTATTGCTTGTGACTTGAGAGGACAAACTGACCTCACCTGGCTGCACCCTCCTGTCAGGGAGGTGTAGAGAGCAATAAGGTCTCCCCTGAGTCTCCTCTTCTCCAGGCTGAACATCCCCAGCTCTCCCAGTCCCTCCTCATCAAAGCTGTGCTCCAGCCCCTTTCCAGTTCCAGTGCCCCTCTCTGGACACTCTCCAGCCCCTCAATGTCTTTGTTGTCATGGGGGGCCCAATGCTGAATGCAGGAGCTGAGGTGTGCCCTCACCAGTGCCCAGCACAGGGGATGGTCACTGCCCTGGTCCCTCAGTTCACCAGGTCCTCTTTCCAGCCCTTCTTGGAGATGGGCATCCCATTTGCCAGCCTCCAGTCAGCTGGGATCTCCCTGTTTAGCCAGGACTGCTGGTAACTGATGGAAAGTGGCTAGGAGAGCTGAGCTGCCAGCTCCCTCAGTACCCATGGGTGGATTCCACATGAGTCGTTCTTCTGATGGCAGTTTGATTTCACTCGTGTTTGTTTTAATACACTGTAAATTCAATTCCCAATTGCACTAAAGTATTTTCCCCTTCTTTGACAGCATGTCAGAGGCTACAAAATATGTTCATAGTAAGTGCTCTTAGTACTGTCAGAATGACATGAAATGTCTTAGGTTGAGTGAGGAGAAGGTCTTTTCTTGGGGGCAAGTTGGTGCTCAGAATTCTGCGGAGGTAAAGTCTGCTGAAATAAATGTTTCTTTTCAACAGTGTCTGGAAAATAAATATCCAGTGTGATCATCTGACTGTGGCTGTAATTCACATTTAATTCTCCCACAAGATCTGGGGAATTGGAGACAGAGACTGAAAAGACTATTAGGTTATCTGCATTCTTTCATCTAGAATCTTTTCATTGACTAATATCAGGATTAAAATCAGTCTGTTATTCCTCCTCTCTATATAGTTCCTACAGTCTTATTGAATCTTTTAGATGGCTTTGAGCAGAAACAATAGATTTATTTTAAAAAATAAAAAGACTGATTCAGAGTTAGAAAGTATAAGATTATGTAATGTTAAAAATAGATGCAGACCCCTGTATCAGTCCCATTTCAGATTCAAAGCTGTGCTTCTACTCCTGCATCTTTCAGAAGAAACACTTGGTTTAGCCTGGTAGGGATGTAATATATTGACATCAGTAGCATGAGCATAACTGAGATGAATTTAATTCTGCTCCTCACGCCAGTTCTTTCTTCAATCTATATTTCACTTGAGGAGCTTGATTTGGTGTCACGCAGTGTTGCATGTGGTAAAGGGTCCTGGAGTTTTATTGCTCCTGCCTAGGTGATATTACTAATGTTTCAAGGAGTGCTGTAAAGCATGAAAGCAACACATAAATCTCTAAAGGTAGCCTAGCTGCTGTAAAAAAAAAAAAAAAAGCCAACTATTTGCATGTCCTGCAATGATGTTAGAAAATGACTAATTGACTGCTAATTTGGCTGATCGAAAATGGGAGACAGATTCATATTAGCCTGATGAAATCTAACAGGCAAGTTACCTCCTTGTTCTTACAGTTGTGCAATGCAACAAGGGAGAAATAGAAGGAAGAAACACATGCCTGGGTTTTTTTTGAGCTGACACTGGGCTATCAGTTGGAGCTGGCCAAAAGGCAGATTTCCCATGTTGTAAAACAACTTTTTTTTTAAATTATATTTTGTGTCAGTTTGAATCAGACTGCTACCAAATATTTTGACACTTCCTATGAACTGGATATCCTGGCAAAATATCATTCTGTAAATGCTGAAATATGTCATTGTAAATTTACTCCCCCTGGCCCACACCGCTTTTGGGCAAAATGCGTTTCTCTTTCTCAGCATCAGCACTGCTGACAGAAGCTGTGGAACAGGCAGGAGGAGTAGCTGTGGGGCTGATGATCCGGGGCTTGTTCCGTGCAATGTGCTGCGAGCCCTGCAGGGTGACAGCCAGGCAGGTGTCAGGGCAGTGCCACTGCTGGCTGAGCCTGCTCTGCCTCCTCCCCTGCTTCCCTTGCTCCCTTCTTTACTCACTTCGCTGCTCTTGCCGGCTCTGGTCTTTGCCTGTTTGTCATTCAGGACCCTTTTTTGAGATAAGGAGTCCTGAGTTGCTGGATGTAGGCTAATCCTCTGCATGCACAGGCAGTGTCACCTTGGCTTGCAATTCCCCTTGGCTTCTGTGTCTGACCACACTGAGCAAGTTCCTTGTACCTCTGCACTTCACTGCAGCCTAGCTTTAATCACTGGATCTTTTCTTGGGGTTGTCCAAAGACAATTTTTCCATTGATGGAGAGTATTTTAGGTGGTTTTTTTTTTTCTACAGAATGTTTCTGTCTACATCATTGTGTGCCATTTCTAGGAGTTAGATTAGATTAGTATTGCTTTCAAACACACTCTACTTTTGGGAAACTTTCCTTCCTGTGGAACTTGTTCATCTCAGTCTTGGATTCGTCTTCTGTGCTTTGTATTACTCATTCACATCTTTCCACTGGCATTTTAGGCTCTGTCGAGAGTGAAGGGCTGTGGAACATGCAGTTGTGCTCAGTAACGTGGGTGCTGCCCTGAGCATGTTAGGTGACCTGCAGAGTCTGAATTCCATGGTGTTATCATCTCCATTTCTGCCCATCTGGATGGTGCAGTCTGGCCCATTGCAGCTGGAGCTGAAGGGAAGTTCATGAACTGTAGCCCTGCCATTGAGACTGAAGTGTCTGAACAGGCAGGTGCTGCACCTTGACTGGTTCAAGGCAAAGATATTACTTCCTTACTTTCCTGAACATTCTCACACAGCTTATTAAAAAAAAACAAACCCCACAACAAAAAACAAAACCAAGCCAAAATCAAACCTCAAACCAACAAAAAAGCCCAGAAAAGATCCTGAAGTGATGCTTGATTTCTTTTGGCTCATGCAATGTTAATTACTTTGGCTGGTTGGTTTGGTTTGGAATATAAAAATTATGATCATCAATCTTTAATGAGAAGCATCCTGCCAATGACAAAAACCAGAGAAACTGTTCACAGGTTGGCAGATAATGGCAGGTTCACTTAAATTCTCATAAGTTGCTGAAGGATTCCTGTGCCAACCTCAAGTAATTCTCCTAATCCCCAACTGCCACCACACACCATCAGCTGCCTGCCTGTGCATGCCAGAGGCAGTTAAAAAATTATAATTAAAAGGGATTTATAAGATATTATTTTGCACATTTTTCTGTTTTCCATTTTGTCGTATGTTAGATCATGTTGTCTGACACATTACTAATAGTAACTGCTAAAGTTTCAATAATTGTGGCAGACCTTCTCTGCCCATTGTAATCTTTAAGGTGATCCAAAATTGCTGTTGATAATTTAAGATTTGAAAACAAAAGATTTAATTTACATAATTTTTCACCTCATATTCTGGGAATGACAGCTTTGTGAGGACTGTAAATTCTGTTAAACAGGGAATTAATATTTCAAGATAAAAAGGGGGATTTTTCCCTTTTTTGTTTAGCTCGCTCCACCTGCTGTGATTGTTGTGCTTTCTGACTTTGCCATGGAGGTTAATTTCCCCAGCAGGTTTGGCTGAAAATATTAAAAAATAGTACAAATGGCTGTCATCACAGTCTGCTAGAACATACCTAAACTTTGGCTCAGGTCTGACCTGAAGGTAAGAGCAGAAGGCTGCAGAGCTAAGGATGCTTCGGAGCAGATGGATCTAACTTGGCATTTCCAACCAAGATAAGTGCAACTGCTAAGGGAGGGGAACGCTTACGACTGCTGGACAAGGCTGCCATCAGGTGATAAGATGCAAAGGCCAGCAGCAGCTATTTTGCTTCTACTATCTAATGATCTGTACTCAAAATGGCACAGAGAAAAGGGGAAATTAAATGTATTCATCCAAGACAATGCAGCTGATTGAGTGCTCAATGTTGGATGTGGCAGAAAATGGAGTAGGCTGAAGAATTTCAATTAGTGTGAAGTGGGAAGGTATAGGTGGAAAAGGGAGATGGGGCAAGACCTGAAGAAATGTCACAAGAGGGGAAAATAGGTGATTCTAGTGTGGGAGAGGTTGTAGGTCAGTGACACACTTGGCATTTTATATATGGAGGTTCTATTTCACACCATTCCATGCTAGATTTGACCTCAGCTTTCTTTCTTTATTGGTACAATAATTTTAATTGGCCTGCTTGGCTTCAATCAAACTATAGCACTTTTATAGCCACATATGGAGCACTGCCATGGATAGAAATGTTCCTCTGAAACAATACCTGTGCATGGCATGGTGTGTAAGGTTGGCCATGCCTTCAGGGCACACTGGGAATCTGCATCACTGAGAGACAAATATGGGCAGTGTTGAAACGAGTGAGAAGCAGGGCAGTGATTTGGCCTGGCAGGTGATGCACTGGCTTGGGAGCAAGGAAACTCCCCTCTGCTTTTCATCAGTGCCATGCTGGAACTCAGGAATTCATTACCCTTTGTATCCTTCTCCCTCTCTCTGTTGGCTTTGTCAGTTCACGTGGAAAGTGAGTGTTCACCGATGCACAACGAAGTCCTGACCTTCACTGCTATCACTGTGTGATTCCACTGGTGTAAATAATGCATGCACTTTCTAACAGCCCTACCTACAGAGTCAGCAAAGACAGCCAATTTTGAAAACCCAAAAGATGCTAAGATACCTTCCCTTGGATGGGAAACTTTCCAGAGCAAGAAGTTGATGTGCTTCTGGAGTAAGTTGCCCTTAAATAATGAAAGTGGATCCATATGAATTATTTCAGAGCCATAATAGGGCAGTTTAGCTCTGTATCTGCTGCTTTGAACTGGACCCCAGGGTCATTATTTGTGGTTCTGTCATCAAATCTCCACAAAGGATGCCATATATAGTATCAATTTCAGTAGCAAACCTACACCATCATTGTTTAACTGCAGTGCCTTTCCACAGAGAACTGTTGAAATGGGGCTGTCAATTTGCTTCTTGATTAAAATTAAAGCTACTAGGAGTGTGAGTCTGTGTATGCACATACACATATATGTACATACACATGTATAGTCCAAGGCAGAAATCTCATGGGTCAAGAAATTCAGAGAATAAAACCTTACTCATGTCAGCTGACTCAGCAGTCAGTCTGGGAAATCAGCCTGTGTTACCGAATTTTTTCAGAGCCATCTTTGGTTATTTTTGATGTAAACCCTTGCAATTGCAGGGAGGGGAAAGGAAAGCAGTGGCAATTCCATTTTACCCTTTATTTTCAACAAAGGGTAAAGGGCCATTTCCAGGGTGCCTGCAGCTTCAGTGGCTTCAGGAATTTGTGCTGCAATTGCTGGGCTGACTCTTCAGCAGCTGGAGATGTAAACACACAGAAATCGAGCATTTCATTTAACTTTGTGGTGCTGCATAACTTTGAGATTCTGAGGCAACTTGGCTGCCATTAAAAGGAAACACTGATTTTTAAATATACATTCATTCCAGCAAAATGCTGGAGGAACTTTTTAATATTTATGGTGCAATAATTGATCTTTTACCACTGTCAAAAGCTGTTAAAGACTTATCAGCTTGCTATTTCAGCACCATATGCTCTACACAAGTTCCTCACCATGTGTCTTTCCTGCACTTTAGAGGAAGAACATTTGCTAGAATATGAAAACAGACAATTGCTTCTTGAAATGATGGTCCATGTGTAGATGTGTGGGACTTCATTATGAGCCCTCATTTGTATCCTGACCCCTTGAGTAGGGAGAGGTCTGGGGGATGGACAGTTGGGTCTTTGTGTAGTAGTGTGGTAAAAGTATTTTGTTGGAAAAAATTGTATTTGGATTTTCTGTAATGTTGGCTACAATAACTTAAGGCAGTGGTGTTGTGAAGGCACTGAACTGCAACCCTAGAGAAAAGCACTGGAATGTTCACCTCATTTAGCTTCTATTGTCACAGCTTAAGTCTTTATCCTACATGTTTTTCCCACACTTTCTAGAGTTTTACTTTCCTCTTACCCATTATAAAGTATAGGTGGGAGCTCCTGGGTGCCCATGGGGTAGAAGGAACAAGGTCTTCACAGACCACTGAATCCACCTGAAATAAACCCTTCTTGCCTGAGTTACTGCATGCAGATTGATACCCAGAGTGAGGGATAAAAATGAAAAATTTTGTGCCAGGTTAACTCTTCAGCTGCTTGCTCTTCTGTAGAGCTCAGGCATCAGACCTAGTGTGGCCAGTCAGAGGTCTCCCCTGGTAAGGAGAATTCACATGGGGTCACAGTCCCTGTGGCACATCATCTATAGAAGGTCAGTGGGGAGGGAGTTTGTACTCTGCAGGTCTCAGCCTGGGAATATATGGAGCATGTAGGTGTCTGCATTGCATTTTTGGCTTCTAAAAAAATGAGACAGAAAAGAAGAAATAGTGAAGTGGGAAGAAGAGTTAATAAAATTCAATTTCTACTAACTTAATTGTACAGTGAATTTCTAGACAAAGAGGGATGGAATGAGTTTCTGTAGTTTATTAAGATCCTGCCTAAAGGGTCAGCTGTACAGTAGCCAGCAAGGAGAGGAATAAACTGAGCCTTTGGTGTGTCTTGCATCTGGTCATAAAATAATCACTTTCTAGAAAACCTAAAGTCCTGAAGAATTACAGGACTCCTTCAGCTGTGGCCCTATGCCATACCCCCAGCTGGCAGTTTGGACTGTGCCATTTTTTGAAGGAATGTGATTTTGTACTCCTGTCTTGTAAATTCTGGATCAGAAGAAAAATGCATGTGGCTTTCAAAGCACCTTCAGCTGCTCCCTCCACCAGAAGAACCCTTGCAGGATTTAGGCCAAGGCATAGCTGGTTGGGGCTCTTCATAGCCCAAGACCAGATGAACCTGTTCTGGATGGCTAATTGGATTCCTCCCTCAAGGAAAGCTGGGAGGTGGGAGGCACTCAGTTCCTCTTGCTTTTTATCAGTGAGATTTGGTCCCCATCCTCTCTCGAGCTCCTGTGAAAAATCCCTGCCATAACATCTCAGAAGGAGGTTACTGTGGCAACCTTAACTCTTGCTTTCTTGCTGTGCCATGAATACTGTTGTGTCTTATTATGAGACAATCTCTGAAGATTGTGAAGCTTTTACAAATCTGCTTGTTCTCCACAGGGAAGAAGAGAAGTTCTGATGGGTGGTAGTGTCTGCTCTAGCAGCTCCATCAAATTCAGAGCTCTCCTTTTAGGTGAAATTACAGCCCTCCTTCATTTTGCTGATCTTCCATCAGGTTTTCTTCCTCTCCCTAACCTCTCAGTGACCTATTCTCTGAGAGAGCATCTAAGAGCCTTTATAGACCTCCTGTAACTCAGCAGTGCCTTTGAAGACTAGGATGTGAAACTGTGATCTTTTTTTCCCTGCTGTTTTTCCTCTTAACCTTCCTCTCTGATTTGAACCATGTTCTCTGGATGCTGGTTTCCTCTTATGCACAGCCAGCTGTCAGAGGCAAGGGAGACTTTTGGAATCGGCTTGGAAGTAGAAGTTAGTTAGGATAAGCTTCCTGACAACAGCGTGCTGACTGATTTTTCAAAGTCATGTTTTGCTGTGAGGACTCTTTGGAACTAAATTAAATTATCAGAGTGTGAAACAATCTAGCATGATCCTCGATGGATAGCCCAAGGCTGTGAGTGATAGAAGAGGTGTAACACCATCCAAAACTGCTATGTGTCTGTGGTTTTATATTCACCTGTAATTGGATGATGTTTGTTATAGGCAGGAAAACAAGACGAGGCAAAAGCTCTGAGAAAATAAGCAAATAGAAAGATCCCAATGCACCAGTGTTTGTGGGTTGCTTTCTAACACAACTGGCAAGGCCAAAAAAAGAGTACAGACATTTGGGAGAAATGAGAGTGACAGCTTTATTTCATGTTAGCTGAGGTAACACTTGACATGAAGACTGATAGGCTTCAAACTGCAGCATCTGTGTGTCTGGCACAGTGGTGTGGTGCTGCAAGCACAGCACACCTGGTTCTGTACCCAGCTTCTCTGCTGCAGCCCTCAGGACATTACTCACCCTTGTGCTGGTATTTCTCCTTGGATTCTTGCCTGCTTCATCTGCTGAGACTGCTGACTGCCCCCATACCTCTGTCCCCTGGCACAATGGGGCTTTGCTTCCCATTGAAAGATTCCTGAGGTTCAGTAGTGACATCTGATGCTGAGCAAATGCCACCCTCAGTTCACTTTGATTTGGGGATGAGTCCATCTTTGCAATATTCCACAGGGTCACAGCAAACAGTCAGTCCCATCCCTATTGCTGTGGAAGGAGTTTGGGAATACAGAATGTAGTCAAGCACCATGTTCTGCATCTGATGATCTGCTTTGGATAAACAAGTAGGTCTTAAGATTTCTTCCAGGTGCTTGGTGGAGAACACTATTTAGAACCACAGCATGATCATCAAAGTCCATCCCTGAGAAGCCAGTGACCCTGTGGTACTTGCTGTGGAGGTGGCAGGTTCAGGTCTGAATCTCTGCCATGACAGACTTCAGGATGGGTTTCCAGTGCTTCAGGCAGCATCTTGGATGCTGACCTGTTTTGCTTTTCATAGCAAAAGGCAGAAACATGGAGCAACTGCTGTGTAGGTACATCATGTGTGTAGGGGAAATGTAACTCTCTTGCTCCTGGTTGGTGCTGAGATTCTTCCCCACCAGTCTTTAGAAGATTGTTTGCCTTTTCTCTTTCAGTGAACAGAGATTGAAGACAAAAAGTACTTGGAAAACCAGATAACTGATCAGCACAGATAGTCCAGTGATGCTTTTAATCACATTTTCATGAGGCTGAGCCCATGGTATGGACTTGTTCTTAGTTGTGGAATGATGTGATTTTCAATTCTACAGACAAAGCCAGTGCTCCCTTGATTGTGCTTTCTTCATGCAGCTCCAACACCTTTTAATGTCACAGGGAGATCTGGGAATCTATCAGAAATGCAGGATTGAGCCTAATGTCACCACAACTCCTTTCTGCTAATAACTTAAAATGTCAGGCAGCTGCATGTTTATGTAGGTAATATATCAATATATGTTTCAATAGCATAGCAATGTTACTGCATATTAGCAGTGCCAAGGGGACATTAGCTCTGTGTCCTTTCATTAACTTTGTCCTTTCGTGAGGCTACACATTTCTTACTTTATTTGAGGATATTTTTTCTCCTAGAAATGGAAAATTTTTGAAAAATCTGTGAAAATGCATTGAAATTAGGAGGTGCTACACAACAGTCAGAGATCACAAACTTAGTTCATTACTAATTCGTTTGCATTTTAGTATAACTTAATTGGTTCAATGCCTCATTCATCAGGCAGAACTGGAGAAGGTTTATCCACTCTAGGCCCCACTGCAGACAAGGGGGCATGAAATAAACTCAGCTCCTATGGAAGTGAGCAAGATACATCTTCCCACCTGGTCACTGATATTTGGAATTGCTGGCTGAAGGCAGTGCTCACTCAAGGACCCAGCAGCACAGAGCCAGGCAGAAGCCATGCACTCTTGGCATGTGCATTTCTAGGCACAGAAAAGTTTGTGACACTGCCTTGAGCAGGTCATTGTCCTAGATTTAAATCTGAGAGCATGAATCCTTCTTAACTTGGGTTTTCTGTACCTTCTATCAGGTACAAAGATGGCTATAGTAGGAAATGTTTGTGTTGGGTTGACTGTTAATCTGAATTACATCTGGCAACAGAGATCAGCCTAGGACAGGAATAGGAACAGCAAGAGGGAGTTTGCCCCTCCAATTCCTTATTTTCTCCTATTAAGTAAAGTTGGCTTCCCTTTTTACTTTGTGTGTCTTAGTATGACTCTCTTAGATACCTTTACTCTTGCCAAACTTGTAGGAACTTGGTATCTTTCTGAATGACTTTTTTTGGTTTTGTAAATTTAAATTAAACTGGTCATCAAATTCAGTAATTACTGGGTGTGGAAGGACAGAGGGAGCAAAGAGTGCCTGCCTCTTCTTAGGAGATGAGACTAATAAAAAATTTCATGTTGTGTTTCCTGCTGTCAATTAATAATGCTGCTCATAAAATCTACTTTCTTGAAGTATTATTTTAGAATTTAGAGCACGTGGCAAGTGTGACTCCCTAAGGCAACTGTTTTCTTCTTATAACTTCTTAAATATACATTCCTAGGTCTGCACTAAAATGAAGTAGAGAATTTACTCTAGACAAGTTATTAGATGATGTGCATAACATAATTACTATGGAAATTGCTATAACCAGTACAGCTAAATATAAAGTTTGTTTCTTGCCTTTGGTAATTTACAATTCTTTTTTTTTTCCACCTACTAGATTTTATGATTCTGAATTAGAAGAATTAGATTCAGTTGAAAAAACAAACAAACAACAACCCAAAAACCCCACCCTAACCTGTGTGTGCTGTTCTTTTTAAAAACAGGCAATAGCAAAATGATCCTTTTATTTTCCTAAGTGAGCTCTGTTATATTTGCTCAGTCTTGTAATATTTTTCAGAACTGCTGGTCCTGCAAAGTCAGTCTGAGTTTGAGAAAAAAGAAGGCTCTGTGCTCCTGTGCCCAAAACATCATATGCAATTAGGAAAAACTTGTGGAAGTTAAAAGAAGTACAATTTTGACTCTATCTCATGCTTCTAGCACTGAAAACATGTTTTTCGGTTTGTATTTCTTTCCTCAGAGCCCCACCTTTTCTCCTGGACCAAATTCTAATGATTTGTTTGTTTGGAAAATGTGGCCAACATTTGGCACTACAAACACAGTGAGCCCTGGCTCCAGCTGTGCAGTGAGTCTCAGCAGTGAGAGGAAGCAAGCTTTTTCCTCGCTCCTTTTCCAGAGTGCTGCAGTAGGTCTGCTTTCATCCAAGGTCTGGAGCCCATGGGAATGTCACTGACAGGGAGTGTGAAACCAGCACTGCATTCTATCAGTAACTCTGGGCAATGAACAGCCTTACCTCCAGTATTAAACTTTCACTGATTGACAAACCCAGTGTAATAATTTTCATCTATTTTCATCAAATTTTCATCTCCTTCAATATATAGCCAAAGGCTTTCTTGGAACTGATGGTGAATTTATTAAGACTTGTAGCTGTCCTTTGTTTCTGCACCTGTACTCTCATTCCTAAAAATATTGGCTTTGCCTGTTGATTGCAGAACAGATTGACTTTAAGGTTTGGCAACTGATACAGTCTGTTGTAGAGAAGAAAATGATGTTCCTATCATTGCTTTTGGGGATAATTGGAGCTAAAAGTTGTCTGCTTTCTGTTGGGGAGCAGCAATGAGATCTATGGTATTTATTTTTGTTCACTGAATCTTTCAGATATCCTGGTAAAAGCCTTCTCTGTTTAGACATCTGGGTTTGTCTCATTAACTTGATGAGTTTCGATGCTCCATTCATCCATTTCTCCCATAAAAAGCTCCATGTCTCGTTTTCCTGCTGTCTCCTATTCATTGGATACATCTTTATCTACCAATTCTAGTCCTTCTTACCTTAAATCTCACATGAAAATTCATTTAAGACTGCCCACAGTGAGCAAGTAACAACAATGTTTGTGTCAGCTCTGCCTTTTATTTCCTCCTTTTTTTGTTTGTTTTGTTTTGGGCTAGATCCTCAGCAGATGAGGTCCAAGGATGGAAATGTTGCTGTGTGGGACAATCAGGAATGGGGGAGACCTTAAAAGACACTGTGGGGTTGCACCCACCTGAGCTGGCCCAAGCTGAGAGGCTCCAGCTGATGGTGGAGGAAAGGTTCCTAGGTGGGGTGCAGCAGAGGCAGACAGACCATCCACTCACCCTCCTGTGGCCTGGCACACTGTCTCAGACAATGAGGTCCCCTGGCTTTGCACAGGAGGATGTTACTCTGGACAAGAACATTGACCTCAGGATAGATGCTAGACACAGGGGCTGAGGCTCCAAGGTCTGTGGTCTCCACAAGATGTGCTGTTTTAGCTGAGCCCTTTGTGCCAAGTCAAACCTGGAAGTCTCCTCCATTTTGATTTTTATTGATGTTAAGTTGTGCCTAAGGGGGTTGTAAATCACATCGAGAAAAGCTCTGGGCTGAATCCTTCTGATGGCCCATCACTGCTAGCTGATAAATCTATTACATAAGCAGGAAAGCCCTGCAGGACAGAGGATGTTCAATGAAAGTTGTACAGATAATCCATAAACACTGTCCTGCTGGGAAACAGAACAGAAAACACTGCTGCTCTGGCAGTGAAAGATCTGAGAACAGCACACCAAATCCTGTAATTAAATGACTTTTAGTGCTCCTGAATGTTATGTTTCATCTAGACTTCCTAAATAGAATTAAGTAGAAGCTAATTAAAAAAGCCTCCTGCTTTCTTACAAAGTATCTGTCTGGTACTGACTGTAGAGAGTTTATCTATTCACAGAACACCATGAATCACTCCCCTGTTTAAGAAAAAAATTGATTGCTGTTCTAATACTTATTGAACACCTTTAACAGATGTTTAAATCTCTACAAGCTTGAGATAATTAAAATAATAAATCTCTACCCATTTGACAAGACTGTTAGCAGAAATCAAAGATATAAATAATCTAGTGGAGCCTTGAGACATTATTCTGCCAAGTATTATGATCATGTTCTCATGGAAATTTCAAGCCTGATTCTACCATCCTTATTTAGGCAGTGCTCCCATCAGATGCTGCTGTCATCAATAGGGCAGTGCCCAGTCAAGATGCCAGGATTAGGGCTCAGGACAGAACAACAGCAAGAACCTCAAGAGCCTGGCCTTCCCCCACAGGGGTAATGTCTCAGCACTTGGCTGTCCCTGCCTGTCTTCAAGAACTGGACACAGATCTCTTTTATCCTTTTCTTAGAGTATGTTTGGGTTTGGTGAAATAATTGTAGTAGTGATGTGGGCACCTGTAGGTGCATTCTGCAGTGCTTGGCTGCCTCACAGGCTGGGAATGTCAGCTCACCCCTGGCCCAGGGGCAGAGATGTGAGAAGGGGCTCAGCTTCCACCTCCCTTCCTTCCTTTGCAGCAACAAACCTACACCTCCTGTTTCATCAGCAGAAGCTCCTGTGGTCTCCAGCCCTGGAGGAGAGGGTGGCACATCCCCCGGCTGAGGTGCTGTGAGGGAGAATTCATGATGTGCCATGGTTTACTCCCCAGTGCCATTACCAGGGGAATATCAATCACTTTCGTTGCACCAACAAAATTAGAGAATTATCTTGCTGGGCACTGACAAGGAAAGCACAGATGAGACAGACCCTTGCAAAGACAGGAGCACATTGACCTCTGTGTACATGGACAGAAGTTCCCCTGGTTGCATCTCTAGCCAGGGTCTTGGAAGTAGTTAGTTTCAAAAATTTTCTGTGAAGCCCATGAAGACAGAGGGTAATATAAATTATTCTCCCATCCACCCAACCGCTGACTACTGAGCACATCTAAAAGAGCTGATGAAGGCTGGGAGAAATGGACATCCATAGGGAAAATGAAAAAATGAAGAGTGATATTGATCCAAGAGCAATCTATAAAACTGCAACACTGTCTTTCTTTATAAAAAAGGCTACAGGACTAGAAGTCTGGATTCACACAGCAGGACTTGTATGACAATAACTAGATAAGGAAACACAAAAAACTCCCAGCATCTAAAGAAAAATCAGTGTTTGTTTTCATCTCACAATAGTGGTAGCCTTGTGATTAGTTATGGCATTCTCTTGTTTTCAGAATAATGAGTATGTAAAATTGTGTTTTGTATATAATTTCTGGCACCATGTCAGTTTCTTAAGATCACTTGAAAGGGAGATCAGTGGGAAGGATGCCACAGCAGTGCTTGGAAAATAACTTTGCAAGCCTTTCTCTTGTTTTCCCTCTCCAGCCTTCGCACACTCCCCCAAGAATCCCAGCTGGCAGAGGAGACACAGCACTGTTAAACTCGAGGCAATGCCAGCCTGAGTGAAGTGAGGTGCTCCCCTCAGAGCTGCAGCTGTGCACATCCTTGTGCTCAGTCCCTGGCAGCACCTCTGTGGTCCTGTGGCTCTTTGCCTTGCTGTGGTATTTGTGATTTCAGTGCTCCATTAGCACTGCAGCTTGTGGTTTGGGGTTTTTTTCCCCTTCTAATGTAGCTCTGTTAACAAAAGAAACCTACCAGCCTTTTGTTCATCACATTTTTTTCCCTCCCTGGCAAATATTTATAAGTAAACCAATCAGTCATTGTCAAGGGAACTCTAAGGGTATGCTCCTATGTGGATAATTATTACTTTCCTGTCAGCAAAAGGTTATAAAATATTTTCTTTTGGGAAAATGCGCTAAAGAGTTTTTTCCTGGCAGGCAAGTATTGTACAGATGTTTTTCTCTGGATAATACAGCTGAAAAGCTCCTTGTAGGATTACCTGACATAAATGGTTCTATTAGGCTGATTTCTGTGTCACTGAAAGACTGTTGACTCTTTTCCTAGGAGGATAAAGAGCTTTCAATGGTTCCTTCCTATTGGGAAAACATTTTTCAGGCACCTGGTTCTGCCAGGAAAAAAAACCAAAACCCAAAACAAAACCAAAAACCCACTGGGTTTTTTTTTTCTTTTAAATGCATTAGAATCTTAGTTCAGAAAAGCTGTTAAATACATTCTTCAATCTGTATTTACAGGGACAGATTCTTGCCTGCTCATCTCTTGAGTAGCTGCTCATCAAGGATTGCTCACCTAACCAGGTTCTTTAGGGCTGCAAGTACAAGCTTAAAGTGAAGTGGAAGATTTTGTAGTTGAGTGAAACAATTTGCTGCCAAAGCTGTGGTTCATCTGACTGGCTTTCCAGCTGGCTTGGCTGCATGGGCTTTTTCCTGGAAACAGCAGCCTTGCATTGAATCATCCCAGGCAAGTTAGCTGACAAGAACATAGAATCAGAGTTGTTTAGGTTGGAAAAGTCCTTAAAGATCATTGAGTCTAGCCATTAAAGGAACACTGCCAAGCCCACCACTAAAACCATGTCTGCAGGTGCCACATCTACATATCTTTTAAATACCTCCAGGGATGGCAATTCAACCACTGCCCTGGGCAGCCTGTTCCAGTGCTTGACCACACTTTCAGTAAAGAATTCTTTTTCTATTGTCCAACTTTAAACTGCTGAGCACATGCAGTGAAGACAATTACATGCTTGAAAATTAAGTAGAAAAATTAGCTTTTAAAGCAGCAGCACACTAGGGAGAGTGAGGGAGGTTGATGGAGTCATGTTTCTTTCCTATGAGTACAAGAAAATAAAATCCCCAGAGGCACTGGTGCTGCAGGGACTGAGAGGCTGTTGAAGCAAATGCTTTTGAGGGAAAATACACTGTTGGTGCAAACCATTAGTGTGGCTTTCAGAGTGACCATGATGTCAAGAGATAGCACAAAGTCACCACAAGATATTGGAATTCCTGTTTGTGGACTCTTGCTCTATATGAGTATAAACTTATTCCAGACTCTTATGTTCTCCCCTTCTAAGATCTGTCTTCTCTCTCTTTCTTGCTAGAACACCTGCCTGCAGACCAGTGTAAAGTTTGTCTATGAATCCCTGACACTGTAGCATCTTCACTGAATTAACCTCCCCCAGCCAGCAGTGACATATGGGAACTCCAGCACATTTGAGTTGTTATAAATTAGTAAAGCTAAACTTGGAGGAGGGAGAAAAATACCTTCTAAACTTCAAGGAAATGGGGAATCCAAAGTAAAATATTTTTCCCAGGGTTTAAGTCTCTAGTCCTTTGATGGGAAATGTCTGTGTGTCACAACAGCCTGACACCCTGGTCACCAAACTGCAAGGTCACATCTCCCCTGCTTGTGTGTGATAACTTCCCTTTTCAGTGCTAGGCTGGCATTTGAAATAAACTTCAAGGCAGTTGTAGGTCCTAACTTCATTTTGGAAGAAGCTTTCAGGTTTCACATATTTCTTTCCAGCAGTAGATGGCAGCAATTTTCTTATTCATAATCTGATAAGATCTGTGTTAATTACTGTAAAAGACTATTTACAAAAAGGTAAAGGCTTCAGTTGGCCTTTTCAGCAGTCATTATTAACTAAGATATCATCCCTGCTGCCCTCCAGTTAGTCCAGTGCTGGGCAAGAGCAGAGAGCAGTGTCTCCCAGGATGGTCTGTGCTGCAGAGCACCATGGCACCAACCAACCTGGCTCCCCAGGCTCTCAGCCATGGCTGATGTCACCAGGCACCAGCAAGGATGCTGATGCTGGATCAGTCTCCAGCATCTTTGGGGTTATATTTCTGGGATAAAAGAGAAATGGGGAAATGTGGGCCCCTATCCTCACCTTCACCTGGGAGGGGAAGGGAAAAGCTTGGCAAATAACGAAGTGCAAAAATGCTATGATGAATGCCTAATTAAACAAAGTCTGAAGAAAATGAAAAGAGCAGAGATGATCTGGATCAGAAATAATCAATCTGTGCATATTGCTCTAAGCTGAATTTCCCCCTTTGTACATGCTCTACTTTTATTTCCAGAAAGGGGTCATTAGGAGACTCATTTTTAAATGAAATGTTCGTGATCAGTATAAAGGTTTGCAACAGGAGATAGAAAGTGTGAGAAATAAATTGAGCAACATTATTATATGAAGCTAAAATATAATGACTTCTGTTATGTGAGCATGGAATAATGATGTTGAAATTAGGGAAGCTTCATCAACTTTGAATGAATAACTGATCTCCAGTGGACAGAGAGAAAACTGATTTTAATGATTGTTTTAAACTAACATTTGGTGAAATAAATGTTTAATGCATTTTTTCTAAACCAGAATTAGCTGTAGTGCTATGTCTTTTTCATAGCTCAAGCACTTCTGTTCATCTGTTTCTCTATCCATTCTATCTCCCAAAGTCTGTAAGAAGTTGGGATTTTTAAAGTTTATGATCCATTTTGAAATGTCTGATAATATACACCTTACTACTGCTTTTGATGATGTGTGTGGTAGATTTGGCTGTGTCATGGGAAATGCAAGTGCAAGGCCAAGAATCAGACAAATTTGTGATGGGATAATTGTGTTAAAACCATATTAAGCTCTGTTCATCCTGAAACACTGTGGGAATTATTATTACCTGTAGCTTTGCAATCACCTGTGCTCCATTTCTCATTGTGTGTTAGGACCCACCTGCTGTTTCATAATTAAAAATATGCCTGTGGTATAAAACAGGCAGGTGAAGGAGACTGTCCTGCCCAAAATAAGAAAAATTATTCGAAAGGCATGGGCATGGGGTAAGAAAAGGATCTTTGAACAACCTGGGCATTGTCCCCATTGAAATCATTGTGGATGGCTGACCTATTTAGGAAGCAAGGTAAAACCTTTTCCTTAATAGTTTAAGAAGATTGGGTATGAGATGTGAGCTTATTGGAACTGGTAAAAAAACCTTATTCTTGCCTGCACCTTGGGTTAGTGGCTAGTTCTAATATTATGCCTTCAATCAAAGACAAATAATCAAGGTCTGACTACTGTCCTTTAATGCCTCAAGGAGCTCCCCCTGCACTGTTTCTGCTCTTTTCCTCTGCCTGCATTTGTCTTTCTCTAAGTGTACTCCAAGGGCAAGAGCACTCGTGGGACTGGTGCTCCTGCACTGGTGAAGATGTTTGTCTGCTTTTAAGTGCTTCTTTTTGACCTTGCCCTGTTTTCCCTGCTAAAAAGGTCACATACACAGCGAGCAGAGCTGCTGCAGAGCCACCTTTATGCTTATATGGCAAACATCCTGCCTTTCCCTGTGGTAACAGGGCCATTTCACACACTGTCCCCAGCAGAGAAATGCAGGCAAACAAATGTGCCTGGCCACTTCCAGGGGCTCCTGCAGACTCTCAGCTCAGGGCAGGAGAGCAGGAGGCAGCCCTGGGGTAAAGGGGCTGGTTTAGGAGGAGGTGGGTGGGAGGATGCAAAGCAGGAACCTCTGCCAGCTGTGAGGAGAGGGATGAGCTCAGGCACTGGCACGACTTGTCCTGGCACTGGCAGCTGGTGTGACAGCAGAAAGTAGCAGAGGTTGTGAGGATGAGATTGTTGTGTCCAAGTCACTTAGGTGTTTCAATTTTTACATTATAATTGAGATTTAGGTATCTTATTTATCTGCTTGATGCTTCTGAAATGTTCTCTCCTTGACCACATTGCCAGTGTAGGCACTTTAATTTTCTGGGAACAGGCCATTTAATACCTAATCCATTTTCCCCAGGGCCTGGATTGGAGTGATTTTGGTCAGTGAAGTGCTTCATGCTTTAAAATGACAGCGACATGCGATATGGGCTCTGTGCTTGTCTTCTCCATGACTGCTCAGCAGGCAGGCTCCTCCCTGGAGTACTGAGCTTTTCCACCCCTCCCTGCTGCCAGCAGTGCAGTTCTCTGATATATGATGGCCTATTTTTGACCACGTGCAGATGCTGTGAAGGGTTTGTTTGTAGCTTTGTGGCAAATGTTGCTCAGGGATCTGTGACAGCAGGGGCCATCTCCCTTTGCAGAGGATGAAATGAAAGTGCTCTCGTTATCCAACACACACCACAGTCTCACCCAGTGCAGGCTGCATCTGCTGGGAAGTCAAAAGGCAATGAGTTTGCATTAGACAAGTAAACTTGCAATAGGAATTCTCCCTCTCCAAAGTCCCTGCATCCCTCATGATGCAATCCTTTGGGCAAGGACTGTCATGTACTACATGGCTGTGCATCTATCACAATAGGACTCTGGCTCGGCTGATGCCTCTAGATACCAGCCTGAAATAAATATTAATAACATGGCAGCCTCCCTGCTTACTGTATTCTTGTTTCCAGCCTTCTTATTGCTGATGGTTTGCAGCTGGAGAAATGGATGCAAGATCATTTTCTTTTAAATAAGGCTAAGCTGAAAGTGGAAGGGGGCAAAAAAGGGCAGCTGAAATAATTACAGGCATAAGGGGGCTTCAATTTGAGACAATATTAGGCAAGATAAAACCTATTTAATTCTCAGAGCAGACTAATAAACAAGATTGTGATGGAAGGATGTATAATAATGAATGGCAGAGAGAGGGTCAGCAGGGCTGTTCCTCACTGTGTTTGCAGTGTATGAAAGGAATGCCCAATTAAAATCAAAGGTGACAAGCATGAAATAGATGAATAAGTTGTTTTTGTGCAGTATGAAACTTAATCTGTAAATCTCAATTCCACAAGATGCTGCATTGTTATGAGATACCCTCAAATACAGAACTGGGGAGGTTTTTACCCACCACTCTCATTAGAGCTATTCAGTCCACTTAAAAGCAATTTAACTTCATGTTTTTAGCTAGAAATCAGAGGTAGCTGTGTTTCAGAAGCAGCAGCAGTCAACTTGCTTCAAAAATCTTATCAAACATGAAGCAAAGACTATATCAAGAGCAACATTTAGCTTTCAGAACTATATGTCTTTCCCATATTTCTGCTAAAAGTTGCTAAGTAGGGTAAAGGTGGATGAGACTTGTTGAACTATGTGTTCCGAAATGACTGTGCAGGCTCAGAAATGCTGAATTCACAATTGGTTTTTATATGTTCCTTGGAATCAGCTATCTTGAGAAAGCAAACTCTGTTTTTTTATGATCTAGCAGGTGTTTTACTCTTTTTATCAGAGGAGATTGTGCCTAACTAAAGCTTGTTCCTAAATCTTCTTTCTGGGGGTCAGAACCATTAACATTTGTGGTGAATTTTTCCCTGGAGTGTTTGCTACTAAATTATTTCCAGTCACGCAATGTCTCTGTGGCTGAGAAGATGCAAACAATGATCCAGTGATACTCACTGTAAGCTAGCAGTTTATTTAATTTCATTAATACAGTTAAACCTGAGGTGATGATCACTGATCACTGCGCAGCTTCAAAGGAATTCCTTGGCACATGATAAGGCAAGAAGTTTGTTTTCTCAGATGGGTTTTGGATGGATGCAATAAAACAGAATCCTTTCTGTCACTGGCGATTTCTGATGCAGGCTCTGAAATCCATGTTTAAACCAGTAAAGAACTTGGTCCTCTGGCTTATTTTGAGTGAGGAACTCTAACTGCAATGCTAGTGGAGTGCTTATTTCTAAAGCTATTATAGAGCTAAATTTTGGTTAATGAGATGCCTTTAGTCCCATAGAGACCTTTGAACGGAGAGCAATTTTTTTTTTTTTAGCTTTTTACTTCCTTTTGTAAGGGGGAGATACTCCCACAGGTGCTTAGGAAAAGAAAAGAGCCAGATGAAGAGGAGGAAGGTAAAATGTCAAATATCTCAACCAATCCTTCCCAGTGCCAAACATGGGGAACTATCGAATACAGAAGGCAACAGAAATAACTCTGATGTTTGTTTTATGAACAGCTATTTTACACAGGGGAGCAGCCAAGGAAATTTTGAGTTATGTGTGTGATTTTGAGTAAAGTGTGCTGGCATTGTTGGCTATTTTAATTTTTAAATGCAGCTGAACAATGAATTTTGATCATTGGTCTCACTAACATTCTTACTAAGTACAAATTAAGTCATTCAAAGGACTTGGGTTTGCACCTAATTATTAAAATCACAGAATTGGAAACCACTTTTCACTCCCAGTTTTGAACCTTTTGCTACACATGAGTCATGTCACCCAGAAAAGCCATCCCACAGAGTATTCATCTAATCCATCTGGTAGTGCAAATAGTGGAGGGACTCAAAATAACAAGAAAATTGTTTACCTTTCTGAATAGGATAAGAAATGACTGTCTTGACTCTTTACAGCAGCTCAAACATTTACACAAACTTGTTAAGCTGCTTAGAGAGAGGATTATTTGTCCAGGTAATGCTTCTTTCAGTAAGTTAAGCTGCAAGGAAAGCAGGTGCTTGACTTCATGAAATTTGGGAGATTCTGTAGGAAATTGCCTCTGGGAGAAATTTAAATAAATTAATAGAGAGCTTCTGCTTTCCTTCCTTCTCTGTCTTTATTTTAAACAAGTTATTCCCTCTCTATGCAGATGGATCTGGGCAATACAAGGAAGTTAATTATGTAAAGCTGCACCAGGTAAATGTTATTTACAGATGGCTGAAAAACTTTGTATTATACTCATTTGCCAAGAATAACTTCCCTTATTTCACAGTTGGTGGAGAGGTGTTTTTAATTGCCATCAAGGTAAGCTGCAGATCATATTCTCCTGTCTGCATCTTTTTAATGTTTTTTGACTGTTATCTTTCTTTTTGTTTTTTAATGGTAACCCTGCAGGCACTGTGCACATAATTGAAGTAAGCAATCTGCTTGTTTATCTGTGTTTTCCATTAATTAGATATGTGCAATCTAAATTTCCTGCTGCAAAACATGAGGTGACATACTAAGGGACCAAATCTGCTTTTCCTTACCAGGCTGAGCTGCCAGTGTTGCAGAAGATATTTCCAGGGCAGGGGCACAGCAGTGTTCGCAGTCTGGGCTGGACAGTGAGCAGGGGATGAACAAGTGACACTGGAAAAGGCTGGAGAAGTGTCCCAAGAGGCTCCTACCCTTGGGAGTGAGGTGAGCCTTCATGTACTGTGGGTTTGCTGCAGGCTGGGTGTGCATGACCACGGACAGTGTGGAGCTGCAGCATTGTCCCTGGGCAGGGTGAAAAGGTGCTCCAGGAATTCCACCCCCCGCCTGAACCAAGCTCACAGCAGCACTGATGTGGCTCCTGGATGCTTTTCTCAAGCCAGATTTCCTTTTTCTTTATTTGTTCACTGCTGACCTAGTGGCTCAAAAATTCATTTTTAGAGGTAACCAGGGTGCAACTGCTAACCTGACCTTAAGGTATTGCTATTTGCTAAGGCATCTCTGTGGTTCTCAGAGACAACTCTATTCAGAAGTGGCCCAGCTCTGCAGGGCTCACATATTCAAAATAGGCTAGTGATCAGCGGTCAGCTTCAGGCAAGAACTGAAGAATTTGTCAAAACTGAAATTCCTGGGATGAAATTGACGTGATCTTCATGTAACAGACAAAGGCAAACTGTTATCAGCCTGCTCTGACTAACGAGAGAGGGAATAGCCTCAGTTCTGGGTGTGCAGAATGGCAGCTATATGGAGAATTCCATAAAGGAATGGGTCAGTAAAAATAGAACTCTAATGTAAATCCTGAAGCAATCATTAGGGAAAATCTTTAGAACTAAAAGAAACTTAGTGCTGTTTTTTGAGATTCTTCTGACACTTTGGTCTGAATCCACAGCAGACAAAGCTCAGCATTTTCCTATGTGCTTTGTGAGCTCAGGCTTGCTGTTTTTTACTCAAAAGAACTAATAAGTGGTTCTTTGAATTTAATGGCCTCTTTTGCCTGTATATATATGCCATTATTCCATTTCAATCCTGTAACAGCCTCCCTGATGTCAGAGTGGCCTTGCACACACATTAATGAGTTATCAGGTACTAACTCCCTGCCCTGCCCACACATTTCCCCTCCTGCCTCCCCTCTGTTGCTCAATCATTTTTCTTTGCTTGTTGCTTGCCTGCAGTGATGGGTGTGTGCCCTTTTCCTCACTGGGAGTCTGGCAGTAAATCATATGCCTCCTTTTTTTTTTCTTTTCACATTCTGGAGCAGCTGTTCTGATTAGTTTGAAGCAGAATAAAAGACCAATAAATGCAGAGAATCCTGAAGGTAAGTACTTTACTGAGGACTTAATGTCAAGGTACAGTACACATAGAAGCTTTTACAGGCACCATTTAAAAACTGTTATCCACTGTATATTTTAAAGGCAGGACATAATTCAGACATCTGATTGACTGCCCTTGAACACTGATTCTTGTTCTATAATTTTTATTTTTAAGAAACCTTGACTTGAGAACTTTCTGATGACATCTTATATTGCGTTCATCACCCCTAGTGGATTACTTCTGCTGCCTGAGCTGCACCAGATTTGTGGGGACAATAAGGCAGAGGAAGGAATGTTAAGCTCTGTCAGAGGAGCAGTGGAAAAGTCACCCCTGTAAATTGAGGATTGCTTAAGCATTGTCTTCCCTCTTCACTGTAGAAAGTGTTATTCCTAATAGTTTTTTTCTGGTTCTGATTACTCCAGGGAGGACATGATTGAGTGATCTCTGATCCTTGCAGAGACCATGATACAGTCTGAGTCCCTCTCTCAGGAATGGGGAAATGACAGTGACCCACCCCCAGGGTACCCCCAATAGGAAAAGCATTGCTATTCTGAGGCACTGAGTCCAGGGATTTAACACAAGGATTTAGGAAGGGTACTGGACTTAAAATCTACTTCAGAAAGCTGTCAATCAATCTGTAGCTTTCAAGTTAGGATGGTGTTCTTGCATGTCTTGTAGTAGTGACTTTAGCCTGAGTATTCTCTGATAACAGGGTGCTTCCTGTGACCCTTTTCCTGCCCCTCTTCCCATTTTCCCCCAGATGCACTCTCTGTGTTTCTCTCGGTGTTAGCAGAGTTCAGAGTTTGACCAGATCTGTCTTCATCCCTCTAGAGAAGTGTTGTTTGCTTTATTGCATGGGGTGAGGTGTTTGAGCAGCTCCTGCAACCTGAGGGCTTTTAATGAACAACCTCTCTGTGGCTCTCTAAGCATGCTGAACCCCCAGAATCCTCCCCAAAAAGCATGATTTTCACTCAGTTTTACACCTAATCTGCTTCCACTCCCCCTCTCATGGTCATGAAAGATGCTGCCCAGGCTTTCTCCACCAGGATGCAATCTGTGCTCCACTTTTCAGTTGTTTTTTCATGTTTCCTTCACCCCACTGTTTCACACTGCTGTTTGACTCCTCCTCATTCTGTTCCCTAGCTCAGCAAAGAGCTCTGTTTACCAGCTCCTGCCCTTTTCTCAAGTCTTGGGACCTCTCGGAAAGTTTACACCTCTGAGGGGGTTTCTTTAGATCCTGTGAAGTGCTTGAGGTCAGTGCTGTGATCCTTCTACTCAGGCTAAGTCTTCCTCTTATGTGCCCACTCCAAAGCTCTGGTTGTTTAATTCCAATACAACTGACATGTCTGCTCTGCCTGGGGAGCTGATGCTGTATATTGATTTCCAAATAGTTCCTTTATTTTGGAAGTACAAGAGGTGCCCCTGGCCTTGGGCAGCTCAATAGAAGCTGCACACTGGAGGTTTGATGGAGGCTGGAGAGCATGAGCAGTATGTGCCTACGTGGAGAAGACATCTCTATACACAGGTTTTCCACCTGTTTTCCAACAAGGAATATTAATACTCAAAACAGAAATTAAGCAAGTAATTTCAGCATTCATGTTTTGTTTCTTTTAAGACATAGTATAACTGTAATGGGCTTTGTATTTCCAAGAACTGACATTTTTACATAGGTAAGAAATATTCAAATCTGAAATACACAAAAACAGCTTCTTACAGAAACTCAAGCCAATTTTAGACTATTACTATGTTATCACAAGCCAAAAGCATTGGCAATCAAAGGTGTTTTTGAAGCCATTAGCTCCAGTTTCACTGACTTGTTTTGGTTTTTTCTCTTTGATAACACTCCTCGATTTTGAGGAAATGAACTCACTGACAGCTTGGAGGGCAGGACTGGCTCACGCACAGTGAAAAAAGCCCTAACACCACTGTTTACTCTTTGAGTCTGAAATTAAATCGTATCCCTTTATTTCCATAAATGTTTCTCTTCGCAGATGTATTGGGAGAGGGTAATTCAGTGCCTTCAAACGCATGGACAGCTGAGGATGACAAAGCCTGAAAACAAATGTCCTGAAAAGAGTTTATTACCGGGCATTAAAACAGGTAAGGCTGTAAAAAATGTATTTTAGCATACCTTTGCTTTGTGGACTGCTATCAATATGTTGGACAATTTTTTTTTCTTTCTGTCTTTTTTTTTTTTTTGTGTGTGTGGTTTTTTTTGTGTTTTTTTAATCTCATCTTGTGCTCCAGCCCTCCCTCCCCACCTGCAGCTTGGCAGGAGCTGCCCTGCCCTGGCTGGGAGCTGTGCTGGGAGCTCACCATGGCTCATTTATCCCACCTGGCTCCTCGGCACTCCCTGGCAGACCCTGTGGGTGTGCAGGGCCAGGGAGGACCCTTGTGCAGGCATAAGTGGGAATGGGAAATTCTCCTTTTCTGCATGGCAGGGCAGCCTAGTGCTTCTGCTTGAGTCAAAACCCAGTTGTCTTTTTGGGAAGCAAAAGAATCAGGCTGTAGAATTTAACCTTGAACTTTCCATTTTAGTAATGGAGCTGGTCAGCTTGAGAAAGAGACACCTGCTCACTATGTGATCCAGGTATGTAGGTTTAATACACCATTTATCTGTCTGTGAACAAGGATATGAAGCAGCACTTAAAGCTGATCATTGTTATTTTTACCACATTTCTTCCCTGCCCTGAAACTCCATTTCATTTTCACCTGAAACAACATTTTTTCTTTTCCTTTTGTCAGCTGACCTGGAAAATCCATTATTCAACCAAATATAAGCTATCCCAAATATGTGAAACTTCTGTCCAGAAAAGTAATTTGTGTTTTTTTGCCATCAGTCCAGAGTTTAAGACCATTTGTTGTCCCTTCCTTTCATACTTATGATTTACTCTGTTCTGCAGCCTGAAATATGACAATCTGGGCAGAACAGAAATGCAAAATAGTTCAGTTTTTACAACCAGATTTAAAACTTCTATTGTGTGCTACAAACACAAAGAAGTAAAAAAAGAGCTGTATTAATTTCTTCTTTTCTAGAAGCACCAGCAAAAAAAAAAAAAAATGGAGAGGGGAAAAGAAATCTGTAACAGAAAAACATAGCAGATCAACATCAGTATTTGTTGATTTCTAGGTTTTACTTCCTTTTTAAACTAGGATTTTCAAACCATCCACTTGCAGAAATTTGCATTTTATGAGTACAAAATGTGATGAGATTGTTTGAGGTAACTTACCTCTTTTTCCTCAGCTTATGGCATCTAAAACAAACCGTGCTTGTCATCTTCTCAGTAATTTCTCATCATTGAAGTTAAAATATAATCTAAGTTTGCACCAAATGAGCTGTTCCAAGATGAGTTTGCCAAACTCTATATTGCAGTGGGATTTCTGCAATTATGATTAGATACTGTCAAACAAAAATGATCTCTGGAATACACGTGAATGTAACATTGATTAGCTTCTCTGAATCCCACAAGAGGTTAGTAGAAGCACAACTTGCATTTAATCTCTGTATCTCTGTCTCTGCCAACCACAGTTGTGCTGGTGGATCAGCACAATGAAAAGGGGATGAAGGGAGGAGAAACAAGCAGCTGACGGAGGACTCTTCTATTACTAGGGGCTGATGTGCTTTAGGATGTTGTTGGTACTCACCAGAGGCCTCAGAACGGATGAACTGATTGTTTGTGTAGCTGCATCCTCTCCAGCAGGACAGAAATCACCAGTACAAGGGCTTTTGTGTGCTAATTATTTTTAATGCTCCCCACCTTTTTTTAGCTGATTATTGGTTCTCCCATCAAAAAAGTGAAATAAACAGGCAAAGGCAGCATTTGTCTTAGTCTTGTCTAAGAAATTCCCAATGGGAAATAGAAGCATATTTCCACTATCTATTAGTGGATTTTACATTCCTGCTCCACAAACCGTTCAGCACATGAAAAAAGGCTCTCCATTTGAGCAGTTTCCCTAACAAGCTCCATAGCTGTTTGCTGGATTAAGGCAAAGTTAGGATTTGTGTCAGATTTTAATTAATCCCAAACAGTGCTTCCCTTTCTGCTGTTGGCCAGTCAAGAGAAACAGGTAAATAGTCAATATGTTCTATCTTTTTACTATTTTACAGAATTATAATGCCTACTGCAGGAAGATGTTACCTATGCTGTAAAGCTGTCGTGTTATTCTTTGGGGAAGGAAATTCTTATTCTCCCATCCATATACCTATGCAGAGCAGTCACTCTTCTTACACTCTGTACATGCAAAATGCTTAATAATTTTATCTTCAGCTTTCAAGCATAAAAGTTAGAAAGTTACCCTATTCCAAACTTAACTACTTGTGTATGTTGTTGGTATCAAATAAGATTACTGCTTGGAAGATAGCGCATTTATCTTTCACTCGAAATAACCCAGGAGAATGTCAGATGCAAAATGATTTTTGAAATCTTGGCATTTACTGCTGCTTTATACTCTGTGTGTGCAACTTCAGTCAACAGCAGTGACATTATTGTGCGAGTCCCTCCAACTGAAGGGAATTGGCACTCTATTAAAAGTCCCTCTTTGCAGAGCTGAACAGGAAATATGTTACTATGCAGCTCTGTGTTTGTCTCCTGAAAAGTGGTGATCAGAATCATGGCTGCTACCAGCCAGGCAGGATTCTCTCCTTGTCAGTTTATTCCTTCCTGTAGCTAATCCCTCACCCAGCATTATCCGGCTGTCGATGTTCTCCTCATTCCCTTCACAACAGGCACTCTTTGCTTTGGCTTTTGTCCCGTGTAAACGCAGCCCTGCCAAGTCCCTCTGCGATGAGCTCCCTTCCGTGCTCTGCTGCTGCAGCATCAGCATCTCCCCTCCTCGCTGCTCAGCACTTGTGCCTCTCCCTGCTCCAGGGGTGTGGGTGCTGTGGCAGAGCAGGGGGCCCTAGGCAGCAGGACACGGTGGGGGCAGGCTGGGTGATGTTCTGGAGCCCTGCAGACCTGTCATTGTCACCTGGGCTGAGGGAGGCTGGGTGCTTGTGCCCACCTGCAATGGGGTTATGAGCTCTGCATCACTGCAGAAATTAATGGGTGGGAAGAGTTGACAGTATTTTCAGAGATGGATTTAGCTTTCAGCCTTATTTCCTCTTGCTTGTGGTGGTCATCACAGGGTGTCTTCTGAGCACCACACACACGTGCATAGTTTTCATGTGTGGCCGTATTTCCTAAAGATCAGACCTGAATCTGTGCTGCTATATACGAAAGACTAGACATAAAGTCAATAAATGTGACTTTATGCAGCTGTAAATCCTCTCATCCTGTCATCTTCCCATTCAGGCAAGAAAGACGTGAGAATTATGTAGACTCAGAAGCAGAGGTTCATGGCAAGGCTGGGGCTCTCCTGATCACAGCAGGGATGATGGCTCCTTCTGGAACCAGCTGTGTTAGTGGTAGGGCTCATGAGGGCAACTCACACCCCCACACTACCTTCTTCCTGCTAGAGGCTGCTCATTTTGTATCCCAGCAAGCTGCTCAGGTGGAAGTTCTTTAATTTCTGCTTTTAAAGTCAAACTAAACATTTCCTATTTGACTCAAGAGGGACAGAGTGCAAGGCACTCAAGCAGCAGATCCATCAGTCCTTGGGAGGTGAGAAAAGAGCAGCTGGAGAGCAGCCTCAGCTGGTGGCTGTCAGAGGAGGATGTTGGGCTACAATCTAATTGTAATGGATGTGAGTGAGTCCACACACAGATTGATTAAAATTGATTAAGAAAGTGTACCTGGGGACTCTTTCAAAGCTAACTGAAGTCAGTGGAAAACAATCCTTTTCACTGAATTCTCTGACATCAGGTTAAAGCCCTAGAATATCCTGTCATGAAATAATTTGGTTAGCAGAAAAAAATGGAGAGATTTAGCAAATCAAGGATTGGAGAACTAAATGGGGTTTGAAGTGATGCATTTGGTTCCTGGCTCTCCACAGACTTAGTGCTTGACATTGCCCAAGTTCACTGGTCGTTTTGGACATCCCTTTCTAGTATGGGTGGATATGACAGTAGGAATAATTTTTTTCTCTCCCATTTTTATCAAGGTCAACTCTCTTTCACTGTGTCTACAACACACACAATGAACCTGGGAGGTCTTAGCTGGGGTCCCTGGCCTGCTTTACGAGACATTAAAAAACAACAACAAAAAAGAGGTCAGAAGCAAAGCCCAAAGCAGGTCTCTTTACTTTAGTGGTACATCAGAAACTAGCCCAAGGCTTGGTGCATGGCAGGCTGGTCGTACAGTTCCTCTGAAGGCTGATCTCTTCTGCTCTGTATTCAGCTCCATGAATACCACATTCCTCTTTTCTTTGCTATTGAACCTATCTAAAGACTGACAGCTGTATAGCATACTACTCTTGTCTGTGAAATGGGTTATTTTCCATAATAGGCTGAGACAACATCAGAATAAGGGAAACAAAGTTACTTTTAAAAATAAAAAAATCTGTCAGTGGTATATTCCCCTATTTTTTGATGAATAATATATACATTCATATAATGAACATAATGATTAATGTTTACTTGGTGTAAAATGTGGAAGAATGTCTAATGATTCCACTTTCTCTATGCATTTAAAGTTCAAGTACAATTCCAAGGTATCATTAAATACAGCTTCACCTAACTGTGTATTTTAGTCCATGGGATGCTTTATTTCTAGGCTTCAAATTTTTAATCCAGCTAAAAAATGACTTCATTAAGTGGCTTGATAAATAATTAAAAAAATAGCACTTTTACACTGTAATCATGCCAGGAGAAATGAAAGAGTAGCTGAAGTGTCAGAGGTTATAAATCGCAGCAAAGGTATCAGTGTCTTGGTGAAGTCTGTGTCACCTGGAGAAGTGTGGTCTCCTGGCAACATTTGGTCTCTTTCAAATTAGTTAAAAGAATTATCCAGGAAGTAAAAATGGGCTAGTTTATTGATATTTCTCACATTCTTGCTCTACAGTAATTGTGCTCATTTACTGTATATGAGAATACCTTGAGTGTGCCTGAGTCCTCCGCACATCTGGGACTGGGAAAAGTCACTGTGTTTGGCTGTTCTTGGCCTCACCTTGCAGGACAACGTGGCTGAACATTGTCTCCTCGAGTCTACAGAGGCTTTAAAGGATGATTATACTCAGAGAAATGCCTAAAAATGCTGCTACTTTTGTTCTCCTTGTATGATATCTTAATTGAAATTTGCTTTGTCTGCAGGTAACAAGACAATGTTTCTAATTGTCAGCTCTGCATGATTTTATGTGATAAAGATCCAAAAGCAGAGCTGAGTGTTTTCTTTACTTTGACATCAACAGTTGCAAAGATGCTGATGTGTAGCTGAGGTGAGCTGTGTGTGACTGAGCAGGATCTGGCTTTTCTCAGCTGCTCGGGCTTGGGGGAAGGATGCTGAGGGGATGCTAATTTTTCTGGTGAGGGTTTCCTGGGGGCTGGCTGGTGTTTAGGTTTTAAGCTTCTCCCTGCTGTGTTGTTTGGTGTTTGCAGCCTCACAAGGGTCATGTGCAGGAGCGACAATCGCACTCCCTGTGACACAGCACCACTCCAGGCCAAGCAGTGGCACCGTAAAGTGCTGAAGTGCTTACAGAATTTTGTCCCATGATTTTTCTGCCTGTGTCTCAGTTGCCTGACAAAACTGTGTCCTCCTGTGAATCTGAGCAAATGCAGTAGATTATATTCTGCATGGAGCTATTCTAAGATATTTAAAAGCGAATAAAAAGCAGCACAGGGAAACTAAAAATAACACTTCCATTCTGTGGAAAGCACGGATGTGCTGTATCAGAAGCAGAGTTAGGAAAGAGAAACTTAGCCTGGTCCAATTCAAGGCAGTCCGGTTAAATTGATGCTAATGATGGTGTGAAATTGTGCAGCGGGTTTGAAAGCGTCTTGTACAGAATTTACAGAATTTAGTACAAATTCTGTAACCCCTGGGGCGAGCTGTCCCTCTGTCCAGCGCAGTGAGACCGCTGCGCGTTGTGCGGGCAGCCCGAGGCCAGGGCAGCAGGGGGCAGGGGTGGAAGGGCCCCGGGTGATGCTCCCGAAGTGTTCGCGTTCGCCTGCGACCCTCGGGGAACCCCGGCCCCGGTGTGCGCCGGGCGGTTCAGTGCCGCCCGTTCCGTTCCGCTCCGCGCAGCGCCGGATGCCCCGCTAAGGCACCGACCCCTCCGCAGACCCTCGCTGGCGCTCCCTCCGTCCCTCTCTCGGCCGTTCCTTCTGCCGCCATCGGAGCCACGTGCGCGGCCGCACGGGTCCCTGGGCAGCCCCTTGCCCGCGGGGGCCTGCGAGGCTCTGGGGGCTCTCTGGCCCGCCGGGTCGCGGTGCGGTGCGGTGTCGCGGTGCGGTGCGGTGTCGCGGTGCGGTGCGGTGTCGCGGGGGGGCGCTCCCGGTGCCGGTGGCGGGCTGGGCTGGGGGCGCAGCGCGGAGGCACGGCCGCCAGGGGGCGCTGCGGGCGGCGCGGCTCGCGCTGCGCGGGGCGGGCGGGCTGGCGCACCTGGCGCGCGCGGGGCTGAGGGGCTGAGGGTGTGAGGGTCCGGCGGTCCGGCCCGCTCCCTCCGCGCCCCGCGCAGCCACTGCGCCCCTCCCGCCCCACCGGGGCCGCCCCCGGAGCCGCGGACACCGCACCGCACCGCCGGCCGCCGCTCTCCCACTGCCTGCGCGGCGGGGGACGCCCGCAGCCCGCCGGCATGGAGCCCTAGAGGGGAGCCGCTGGGGAGGTGAGCCCTGCGCGCGGCACTTCTCGCGGCAGTTCCCTTTTTTATTCAGAAAAATAAATCTTCCCTCAGGAAAAGTTCGTCCCTGCTCGGTGCCGGCGCGCGCGGGACGGGGCTGAGGTGCGGCTGCCGCCGCGTCCCTCCCGCAGCTCCGGCCCGGGGTCCCGCCGGTGCCGGGGCGCTCCTGAGGGGCTCCGGGCAGCCACCGCCGCAGCTGCGGCTCTCCGGCCCGGCGCCGCCGCTCTCGGAGCCCATGCTCGGGGCTGAGCCGTCCGTGCCGGCGCGGCCGCTCCCCGGACCGAGCGCTGCTGCTGCTGGATCGCCGGCAGTGCTGTCTGTCACGAAGGGGGTTCTTGGTTGGTACCGAGGGGCTCTCAGCACCGCGAACGCACCTGGGGCTTGCCAGAAAAAGTGTTATTGACGGGGATTTAAAATAAAAACACGGGAGCAGCTGCCTTTTGGGATGTTGCAGCTCGGTGGAGTCTGTTGAAGAGGTGCCGGTGCTTTGAAGGCTTGGCTGCTCTGAGGTACCGTGCTGGGTGCTGAACAGTGGGACTTGAAACCTCTGTCTGCCTCTGAAACTTCCGTGACAGTAAAGCTGCTCTTTTTGCCTCTGGAGTCTGATGGAAATCTGCTAAAGGGCACCAAACCTTTCTCAAGCGGCTCGGATTCAGCGGCTGTTTTCAGAGAGCCTGTCCCTGGACTGCTGTCTCTGCTAGGATTCAAAGAATGAAAAGTTTCTGGTGGAGGATGCTGTAAGCTGCGGTTTTCTGAAAGTTGTAGTAAGGTCTGTGTACTTTTGTCAATTTCTGCGGCTGTTGGGTTAATACCCAAATTTGGGTTTGTACCGTGACGGAAAACCCGTTGTGGCAGGAGCCAGCGCTTAGTAGTGCTCCTCGTCAGCGTTTATACTCTCGCGTTTTTATTCTGAATGTTTAGAAAACAATACTATATTTTTAGTGTGTGTGTATGGTTTGTGAATGTTACGATATTACTGCAAGAGTTCAGGTAAATTTGGAGTTTTTCGGGGAATTTAGCGGTGGGGGGAGGCGAGGTGAGCTGCCGTGGGCTCGGGAGCAGGCAGGGCTGCGGGAAGGGCAGTTTCAGGATGCTCAGATGCTGTGCGAGTGTGGTCGTTGCAGTCACACCCGAGGGAGCCACTCATTCACCCCAAAACTCTTCCTGTCCGTGCCGAAAAGGGGATCTTGATTCTCATCAGGGCTAAACCTGTGCAGCTGCGTGGCTTTCTGTGGTGTCTTTAAGAGCAGGTGACTGCCCGCCTGCTTCTGTGTGGTGCATGGGAAGGGGCTTCCCTCCGGCGGCAGGAGCGGGCCAGCCCTGAGGGGGACATGGTGTCTGAAAGGCTTTGCTCGTGCCAGACCCGAGGCTGGAGGTAAGGCTGGGGTGGAAACTGACAGCGTGTCAAGCGCTGGCTTTGCAATAGAGCGACTGCAAAGGAGACAGTGGGACACGCAGGGGTTTGGGATTTTGGGCTACCCAAGCCAGCGGGGTGCAATGCTTGTGCAGTGACCATGAGAAGTGGAGAGTTCTGGCAGTTTACCGAGGCGTAGGCAGCGCTCTTCAGGATTTGGTGACTCCAAGGTTCATCATGGGTTGTAACTGGTGACGTGCAGGATGGCTTTCTGAGAAATTACTAAGGATTGCATCCTTCTGAGGATGCTTCTCTGGGCAGAGGAGACCTCTTGCAGTGGGAGGACGGGGGCTTGGGGCGACCTCCCTGCAGAGTGCTTGTGTTGCTAGGCAGCAGCTTACACCTCCAGCGTGCTCCAGATCCGCGTCTGCGAGGGGAGACCTTCATCTCCTCAACTAAAGCTTTCTAGCTGGTGGCCAAGGGTGGAAAGCACATATCCTGCATGTGTGGGTGTGCATGCCCTTCTGGCTTGCTCCTGGGTATTGGGGAGGGGTGGTCAGCTGGGAGCGTTCAGGCTTGTTAGCTGACAGCAAGACTTATACTCACCCACCTACTTGGGCTGCAGGTGAGCACAGGAGAGAGCGATGAATCTTTGACTGTTCTATTTGTAAGGCTCAAGAGTACTCTGCAGACCACCTTTTCCCTTTCTCAGTATCTGGAAACTCGTAGGAGGTTTGTCTTCAACTTGTTTGGTGATTGAGGCTTTAGCAGTTAAATGGGGGGTGGGGAGGGAAAAGGAAGGAAGATTTGCTTGCACAAGGGGTGGGAAGGAAGGCCAGGTGTGCCACATTAATGCACTTAGCCAGCTGGAGTCAATTTTAGTGGATGCCACACAACTGCTGGAGCCTCAGTGCTCACATGGCATCAGCCAGTGCTGCCTGAACTGCTCCATATCTCGCAGAGCAGAGCGATGGAAAGCCTTTTAATCTTCAGAGCTGCCAGTTTGGTGGCTGCACTTTGAAGCAGTGCAGTAGCTGAAGCTGTTGGAAGCCAGTGTGGGGGGACTGACCACTCTCCAAACAGAAGTCAGATCAAAAAAGAGCCTAAAAGGGTCAGGCGAGATTCATAGGCTGGTGTGGTGAAGGTGAGCTCAGCAGAAGGGCAGTTCTTGCGGCACGGATTGCTTCTGATCAGGCAGGGATTGGTAGTGTGGAAGAGGGAGGAGGAAGTTTCCTGGTTTGTTGGAGGCTGAGGCCTTGGCCTCAGAAGAAGCTGGACTTGGCAGGCTTAAGTCTGGATGGGGCTGCAGAATGTGGAATAGGGGCAGGTAGGAGTACACTTGCTGGTCTCAGGATTGTGTGGGTGTTGTGCTGTGCCACTGTGAGATAAGCTTGAGCGGTGGAGGCTTTAGGATGGTGTGTGTGTGTGTGTGTGTCTGGAGAGGTTGGGCAGCTGCTGGAGCCAGTGTGTGTGTGAGGAGCCCAGCAGAGATGCAGATAGGCTGCTGGAGAGCAAGGAGGAGGGAATGGGGACAGCATGTAAGGCCCATACCCCTTGGGATGCTCTGCCTGCTTGGAGATGACAGGATCATCCAGGCTGTCTGGATGGGATGTTCCTGTAAGGGGATTGGGTTGGTTTGCATAGGCAGAGTAATTTTTTTCCCTGACTAGTCTCAGCTGTTTCTTGGGGAGAGAAGAATGCATGTTATAGTAATCACTTAAAGCTACGGAGAAATGTCTTCTGCGTGGCATTTGGAAGGGAGAGGCTGTTGAAAATTTTCTCTGCCCTGGATCAGGATGCCCTTGTGGGACCAGAGGTGGAGAAAGTTCCAAGGAGCACATGCAGCCAGTCATCCCAGCTGACTGGGGTGGGAAGCAGCCAGGGATGGCTGGGCCAGATGGCCTTGACCTGTGTGTCTAAGGGAAAAGGTGGACAAGTTGTACTCACTGTGAGGAGTACAAATAAAGTATTTACAGTGTATGGACTTCCCCTGCTCTCCGAAACATTCAAGCTCTGAGTAATCTCTGACTTCAAACTGAGGCTCAAGCTGAAAATATCTAGGGATGCTAAACTGTGAACAACTGTTAAACAGCCTTAAAGGGCTGTATAGGAAAATGTGTCTGCTCTTCATTTCTAAGCCTTCCTCAAACAATGAGAGTCTGAGCTATTTATCAGGAGCTCTTTAGTGCTGGAAGGGGAAGTGAACATTTAAAGTGTATCACAAAATAAAGAGGCACTTTAAGAGGCAATTTGCTTTTCAGGATGTCCAACTAAAAATAAATCTTTCTTTAAACAACCTTGAAAAGAAAACAGGGAAGAGATCTTGCCCTTGCTGAGAATAAGGAGGATCTTTTTGCTAGCTTTGATGGTGAGGGTTTCCTCTGGCATCTGGTACTAGATCCAGGTAAATCCCCTTGGAATTGGTGGAGGGATGTGTTACATTCAGTAACAAAGCTGGTGAGATAGAGACTGTGTGTTAGAAACTTCTGCAGGGGGTTTGGCTAATCCTTTCCACCCCAAAAGCACTACAGAGAGTTCCTTCCACCCTTCTTTGTTTTATGTAACAGCTAATTAACAAGGATGCCTATTTGACAGAGCAATTTTAGGGCACATAAAATATGTATTTTACTTTTATTTTGGCTGCATCAGAATAAAATTCCATTCTCTTCAAGATTTCCAGAAAATGTGTCAAAGTAGTATTTTATAAGTGGTTTCTCATGGTTCTCAAATTCTGGGGAATGTTGTTCCTTTGCTTACCTAATTAAATTTTTATTTTCACCCAGACAAATCTGGCAATACATGTATGTAAAGTCCAGCCTCAGGTTATGTAAGGGGAAAAAAATCCCCATCAAGAATATGTTTATCACTTTAAGGTACTGAGATGGTGCCAAGTTCAGTGAAAGCAACTTGCTTCTGCTGACGGCAAAGTGCCGTGTCTGGCTTCTCTGGAACTGTGTTTTCTAAGTGGAAAACTGTAGGGGAGTGTTTTATAAGGAGCCTGACAGCTGGTATGTCATCTTTTCCTGTTCATTCTGTCTTCTTTGAGCATTATGTATTAGTTAGGGAAGCGTGTGGCCAGGGATGAGATCAAGGAATGAACTTCTAAGCACATTGCATGTAGAATTGTGTTCTCACAGAGCCTGTTTCATTAATGTGCAGGAGTGAGTGTGGAGCAGATTTGCCATGAATAGAGCAAATATTGTTATTTTGTTAATGTTGCAGAGGCATAAGTGTGTATAAGAGCAGGGATAATGTCAATACGGCTGACAGTTACAGCTGCAGTCTCTCTGCTGTGTGGTCTTGGAAAGAGAACTGTTTTAAGTCTCTGTACAAGCAGGGAACATTTCAGCATGCAGATGGCAGCCCAGTCTAAAATCTAGTTCTGTTTGTGCTGAGCACCTCTGTAATGAGCCTTGAGGAACACAAGGGAAATGAGAGAAGGGGTGTGGGGCGAAAGAGGAGGGATATGCTATCTTTCAGGACTGAGACCTCGCTTTGAACTGTCTCTCTCCATTTTTAATAGCTTTTCTGCAAAAGCTGCTTGGGGAGCAGGGTTGGAATGAGTATGAAAGAAGCAAAGCATCTAATCTTTTGGCTTAATAATGCTCCTGCGTAGGCAGCTGCGAATTGGACAGACTTCCTTATTGATATAAGAGCAGAGAGCAGTGAGTGAAATCTGTATGGGTGAGAATGGTCTTTTCTCATCTCTTTTAATCTGAAATGTCTTCTCCTTTTGTAGTTGAGGCTCTGCAGAGAGGACCTGTGATCGCTGGCAGGGCCATCTGTAGCACTCAGGAGAAAAGGGCCATGACCTGAGCAGCAATGTTTGTTCTGGGTGTCTGTGACTGAAGAGCTGGAGTCAGGTGAAGCCATGGTTTTTCTGGAATTTACAAGGTTTTTCAGAGAATCTGAAGCTTAAAAGGTCTCATCAGCAACTTGTTTTTTTTTCACTCAGAGATCTGAAAAGCAGTAGTCAGAGTCCTTTTTTTCTGAGTGAGGTTCAGCAAGCTAGCTAGCTGGGCTGGATCTGAGACCAGCCTCTGAGTTTGTCTCAGCCCAGAAGAAATTTGCCATCCTGGGACAGTGTCCAGCAGCCTTGTCAGCTTTGAGAAGCTTTTGTAGTCACCCATGGCTGGGGCTCCTCTGTCCTCTTGGATGGCTGTGGTTACTGCTGCACCTTACTCTGCCTTGGGAACTTTCTGTTGCAGCTGCATCAGTTCTAGGACTTAAGCTGATTCGAGATGATTCTTAAAATCACTCCCCTTTCCTCAGTGTTAGTGTACATGTTTAGCTTTCTGAGTGTAGATTGTCTTCACATTTTCTTCTCTCCCCCAGTGGGCTTTTCTGTAAGCTTTTAAGTGCTTCTGCAAGGTGGTGAGAGGCTAAGCCCCACTCTCTAAACCTAAACTCTGAATCTGAGAGTCTTTACATTTTCTACAGTGCTTCAGGTTGCCTGAACTAGTGTATTGATTAAACCACAATCTGCAGAAGTAAATATATGTAGAATATTAATAGCTTCTACTCTAGGGGGGAAAAAAGGCTGTAAATTAATTGATCCATTATGTTGACCTCATAAACCGTGAGGGCTTGCAGTACAGCTGTAATCCTCCTCCCACAACACGTATTTCACTTTGAATGTCTATAAAAGGCCTGGACGACTTATATTTAAAAGCTGTGATACTGGACAAGCACATCCATCTATCCTAGGATGTGTAGTTAGAAAATTGCGATGTTAAGGCTGAACAGTAGCTCTCTCTAGAATCCAGGGTAGCACTGAATCAGTACATCACTATGGTGCAGCTGGGCATGAGGCTTAAAAAACAATTGCTCTTTCCCACTCCTTTGCTATTCGTGTTCCTCCTTACAGTTGCTTTCTGTGTTTCTAAGGGCAGGAGCTGCTGCCTTGAGGGATGAGTACAATTCAGGGATTTAAAATCTAGTTTGAAGATACAATGAACTTGAATTCTGTGTGAGTTGTTTAGGGAATCGAGGTCAGTGTGTGGTGTGAGCTGATAGAACTCCATCTGCTAATCAGTGCTGAGTAGTCCTAGTTCTTCTGGTTCACAAATCTGTTAAGATGGGCTGCTTAGGTTTTTATTGAATTTTCTTAGTAGCAATTTAGATATATGCATGGATCGTATGCTTGTCACTCTTTTTAGTATTTTGATGCTATAGCTATTGTAATCTTTATTTGTATTGGAATATTTCAGGGGATTTTTCCCATTCCCTGCTCTTTTTTTTTCCTTTTTTTTTTTTCCTCTGCCATAAATGAACAGTTTTAGGCAGCTATTGGATCAGAAAATTCTTATAAGAAAAGGTTCTTGTGTTAATGCTTGCATGGTTTTCTCTACAGGGCAAGCCAGGAGTTTGATCACAGTGTTCAGTATGATTGCCACTTTAACATAACTAAAATCACGTCTATGCTCTGCAGCCAGACATATTAATGGGGGAAGTTATGGGGTGTTTGCCATCCACAGTATTTTTCTTTTGTGCTTGGTGCTGAAACCTATTTTTTGTTTCTGTGTTAGACTGTAAGATGTCTTTTGAAACTCTAAGGTTCTACACTTGGTATTTTCTATAGTTCTATTTGGAAAATATTTAACCTATTATTGTAAAGCATTACAATCTTTTCAAACAAAACCTTGGTGTTAACACCAAAGGGGGGGTGCTATTTGTTTCTTCTGAAATAACTGATAAGATTCAAAGTTTATTCCCTTGGCAACATGGAAGATCTGTGAGTTTTAGGTTTTTTCCTTTTCTTTTGCACCCAGACATTCAGCCTTTAGAGGATTCATTACAGATGAGTATTGTAACCTTGTTAGTATTTAGCTGTGGGTTCCCTTTGCTTTGTCAGGACAAGACCTTGGTTTTTCCTTGTTGTATTACTGTCATGCAGGTGATACACCACTGAGCCAGTAATAATCCCAGACATTTTAGATGTTGTCTCATTGTTGCTGTTTACTTCCAGTTTGCATAACACAAGTACTGCATTGAGCATGCACACCATGCTTCCCTAATTTCTAAGTTCCTCTTTAAATTTCAGCTAAACAAGGAGAATTAGGCAAATGTGAGTTTAGTTAAGGACCTGAGTCCAATGGAGACTTAAATCTTGCAAGACAAATGCTGAATGCACACTGCCTTGTAGAATTAATGTTCCTTGTGTATTTAGACAACTTAAGTGGCTGGTTATGATGGTGAAGATGCACAATGAATTAGGCAAAATGAAATATTCTTCGATGCTCATTGAGCAGCAGAGCGAACGCTGCATGACCTATATCAAGTAGAGCTGAAGATACATTGTTTGAGCTAGCATGCATCTCTGATCTTAAGTATTTTTTGTTTATGTTTGAGGTATCAACAAAAAGGAACTGGTGCCCATTGTGGATTGCTTCCAACCAACAAATTATATAGGCTGAAAATCTTTCAGTAATAAACAGCTCAGTGTGGTATGTTGGCAAAAGAGAAGACCCGAGAACGAGTTCATATTAAAATTTAAAGCCTTGAAAATTGAAGTGGGGAAATGGTTTGAAAAGGAAGGAACAGGACTCACCATCTAGCCTACTGTAAAGACTGTGAAAGAATTGCTGTTGCCATTTCATCCTTTGTGTGGGGGTGAAAACGGTAATTTATTTTTGTGAGCTATCTGAGCAACAAAACCTGACAATTGGAAATCACTAAAGAGGTGGGTTGCTGTTTTTAATGAGTGCCTTCTGTATGGGAGCTTCTGTGGAGAAACCAGAACCTGCTGAGTTTCGTGGTGTGTCAGCAAATCTCAGCTTGTGCACAGAAGTGTGCCTGAGTGCACATGCACTGCTTTTCTTTTCTTGTTTCCTGCACTGCATAAACAAAGTTTGTGGTAGAAATTAGAGCAAAGCTAAATTATACTTGAAGCGTGAACTTGGGAATCTCAGTGCTGGATTTTGTGCAAAATATTAATGCTCTGGTTTTCTTCTTGTTTAAGTGCCTCCTTCTAACCTTGCCACTTGAAGTTCTTTTGAGTCCCAGAAGCCATACAGGCCGAAGTGGGTGCTGGAAGGACAGCAGGCAGTACATGAAGGAAATAGGATGCAATTTCCCAAGCCCTGTTTTCTGAGGATTCAGGAGAAAGACTGAGGTTTTCAACAGAGTTGAAATGAGTTAGGCAGTGTGTGGGAGTTGGGGTGGTTTTGATAGAAGAACAAAATTTGTGTTGCATTGCATCCTGGTACCCTTGTAGTTTTAGGTGCTTACAGGACACTGTGACAGCTCCCTGAAGTCTGTGGTCTGTAACACAAACAGGATGAAGAGGAAAGGTGTGGCTTTGTTGGAAGTGGAATGATGAAGAATTAAGTTGTCACACCTTGCTTCTCCTACTCTTCTCCTGATGGCAGCAACCTCCCTTTACTTACCTGGATACAAATACAGCCTGGCAGCTCATAACAAGGCTTGGATTAGTGATTTTTTTTTCACCTTTGTCAACAAGCACTTCATTCTGTGTCTCTCTTCCCTCCTTTCAGTGATTTTGGGCAGGTTGGGTGTAATTGGTATTTCTATGCCCTTATTGAGTAAGATATCTTCAGTCTTCTGGGAATGGCGTGAACTTGGTTCCCCTCTTGTGAGGCATATCCAGTAGAGTATTACATTCTTGTTACAGCTGTGAGTCCCTACTCACACCTGCTTGGAGTTTGCAGCATCAGAGTGCAGCTCCGCAGGGAAATGCTGCTCAGTGCCTGTGAGGGGAGTTTTTCAAATGGCAAAATCAGCACCTGCTTGCAGGGAAATGCCCTTATGAAGAAATGGCATTGAACTTTGACTGGTGTATCCCGTCTCATATCTCATCAAGCTGGCACAGTTCTGTTCATGTTCTTCATCAGACCAAAGACACTCCCCTACACGTTTATTCCCAGAAGCCTAGCACAGGGCTGGCTTGAATCTACAGACCATCCCACTGCCTGATAGGTGAGTGAATGGCCCTGAGCAGGGAATTGAGACCAGTCTTGTTGGGAGACGTGGTGGGAGACTTGGCACACTCAGTTCCAGAAATCTCCTGAGCAAATTTAGCAGCTTAGTCTTGAACTAATACAGCCTTCCTTCTTCTGGCTCCTGGACTTTCTTCTGGGGGAAATACAGCTTATTTTGTACCTTGTGTTCTTTGTTACCTTGAATGTTTAAAAATTGTCATCTCTGGTAGGGCAGTTTGAACAGCCTGGTTGTCTGTAGCTGGCTGCTGTCTCAGGACAGAAACCAGCTGACGCACTCGTCACACTGGTGTGACTGATCCCTCTTCCTGGTGGAATGTCTAGCATGGTGGAGATGACACCTCAGACTCTGATGTGTATTTTCATGCCAGCTTCATTGGGGTTGTGGCAGATGTGACAAGCTGAGGCGTTGGGCTTGATTATGAGTGACTGGGTGATGCTGTGGTTTCTTGTCCTTTTCCTACTCTGTTTTCCTGATTTGTGGATGTACAGAGAGTGACTGCCTTGATGAGGCCAGGGCTTCAAAAAGTAAAACTCTTATCAATGCTGATAGAACCAATAATTTTCCGCTCTGCCAAGCACTAATATTGGTTGGCAGAACTTGCTTTGAATTTTTAAATGTATTTAATGCAGCATAGCTTGTTTGGGGTGGAGATGCACAGACCCACATGAAAAAGGACCTAGGAATTCCATATTTCAGCTGTAATAACTGAAGGAAGAAAAGTGGAGAAAGTAATTTGCAAAGCTACACTTGAAAATCATTCTAGCATAACATCATCATTACAATTATCTGTCAAAAGATTTAGTTCAATTACTTTTTTTAAGCTCTCTTGTCAAGATGGCCTTACTCATTTCGGGATTTTGTTACTCCAAGGAGAGGTTAAGGAAGAATGAATGCTAATTCTGTCATTAACCACTGTCAGACAGCCTTCAGTGCTTATTATTCCTTGAAAATGCCTTAGCATCGTTGCTGTGAGGAATCAATAGGCATAAACTGCCCATGGGAACATAGAATTCAGGGAGGAAAAAACAATCCATTGCCTGTTTACAGATTGTAGTACGGTAAGGTGAGAGAAAGAGAACTTCAGTTTTAAGTGGTAATTTTGAAATAATTGGATATGAGCACAATTCCTGTAGTGTAAAAGATTATACAGGGTTCCTTACACTTTCTTCACACAACGGTAGGCCAGTAATAATATTACAAGGGAAGAATATTTGATGCAATCAACTCAAATTAAATGGATTAAGCTTCAGTGAGCAGTAGGCCATTGCACCCTCTTGCTGCTCTGTCATGTTGGGCAAATGTTCAGAGCTGCAGGAGTCTGGGCTGCTCCCGAAGTTGAAGGTTTGGGACCTCTGAGTGAGCTGGGTGGGCAGATGTGGTGCAGCACTTAAGGGAGGATTTGGTTTCATTGGCCTTGGTTTTGACTACTAATGCAGGTAGTTTTGTGCATTTCTGTTTAATTGAAACTGCTGTAAAATATTTGCTGAATCTTTTGGTGCAAATAATACCTTTACAGTGATTTTGATGACTGGCTTCTTTATCTGATCATAAGCGTCCTGATCTAAAGTCTCTGTCTTATATAGAGATGAATTCCTGGAGTCTAAATATATCAAGCCACTCAAAGGCCCATGACTTCAAGCTAAGCACATATTTGAGGACTCTAGTTTATAATTAAGCGTCTCTCTTTGAGAGAGATGGGCTTTGATGTATTCAGATTTGTTCTACCTGGTTTTAAGTGCAGAGAAGGAGCCTCTTGGAAGGACAGAGAAGGAGATTTGCTGTAGCTATCTTTTCTTGAATAGCTTGGTACTTGTAAATGAAAACAGAATAAGTTCCAGTAATTATATAGCATTAAAAAAAATTTCTAAACTAGATTTTCCCTTTTTCTTTTCTAGTGTACATAATATAAAGTAAGTATGAAAGTTCACAGGAGAGACTAATTTTGTCTTTTAAATGAGACTCCTGAGACCTACATTCATTGATTTCTGAATTTTGTTCACCTTTCTTTACCTCATTATATAGGACAAATTTCTGGAACAGCATTAATTGTAGGCAGCTGTAGGCATTGTGGGAGCTTTTATAAGGCCACCAGCAGGAAAGTAATGTTGCAAAGAGAGATTGCATGAATAACCTACTCTGTATCTTTTCCTGAACGATATGATTTTTTTTGAAAGTGTGCAACCTGTTTTTATGAGACAAAACTAATTATGACCATTGGGGTTTTCCCCTTAAATAACATACAGAAATCTGCCAGATTGGACCCATACTTCTTCAAATAAATTGTTACATCTTGTGATTTTTTTCTTTGAGAGCAAAATGATATTTTTGAGGTGTCATTTAAAAAACCCCAATCCTTTTGTGTGATAGTCAGAGATACATTGTTCATACACAGTTACTTTGAACTGTTATGTTTTCCTTCTCCTGCATAAACATAAACCCAGAAGTTGTTACATTAAGCCATTGCCCTGTAATGGTTCTTTGAGAAATGTTTAACTGTAGCTACTTCTTTGTTGTAGTGAAAAGCTGTGATTCAGACTTCGTACTATGTTTGCATTTCAGCTGTCGCAGAAAGTGAAAGATGAAGCCTCTTGTTCTCTTGGTTCTTGTGATCTGTACTGTAGTCAGCATGAATTTGAAGCTCGTGTCAAAGAGAAATTCTGGTAAGTCACAGAAAATTTTTACTTTTGGATCTGGACCTTGTTGCTCATGCAACCAAGCATTTTAGATGGCTGCTTTTTGTTTTGCATATATACTACTTCTTCTGTTCTTCCAAAGGAAAAAAGAAAAAAGAAAGGGACGTCATGACTGGTATGGCTTGCCTAGTAAATGATTACAGGATGAATTTTGTCAGTATAATGTTCTGTTGGTATGACTTTAAGCTGTTTGCAAGTGTCCTTATGTTTTCTTTTGTTAAAAAAAAAAAAAGGAAAAAAAAAAGGGTTCACCTGGTTGAAGTCTCATAAAGGTAATAACGACTTTGGCATTGTGGCATTGTTCCAACATCCGGTCTCTTACTGATGCTAAGGGATTTTCTTAACTGTGGATGTGGTTTGTGGTGAGTTTTAAGCCTGGGTGATTTTTCGTATGTTGAAAGGTCATCTTTGAAAAAGTTATGCTGGCCAGATGTGAGATCATATATACAGTTAACTAGGAAGAGCTCTCCTGAGTAGATAATCTCTGATTATTCTGGCAGTGGGAGGGAGTGGGAGTTGTTTCATGTTTACGTCTGCTTTTGAAACCTGCTGATAGTAACAGAAGACTTCAAAGAAGCATTAGAACCTCTCCTTCTGGGGTAGACAGTCCATCTGGATAATGGCTCATCTGTGCATGAGCCTGAAGTGATGTCTGCTCCATGCAGCTCTACCCTCCCAAAGGAATGACTTCATGAGACTGTTTGTATTTCTCAAGTAAGCTGTGAGTTTGGGAGACTTTGGGCAGACAAGTAGGTCAGCTGCAGTGCTACACAGTGGTGTCAGTCTGCTACAGCCTAGTGTGTGTGGAAGGGTAAATGTTGGACTTTTAAACCTGCGTGTTAACTTGTTTTTCTGCACTTTTTGTGTGCTATACTTACACCTGTGAGGGCTTCCACTGATCCTGCTCTCCTCAAAGTCTTTAGTCTTTTCAACACTGCAGGTACAAACAGAAATTATTGACTTCAGTTGGTGTGGCCAGTTTTAAGTTTAATTTCTACATTTCTTGAGAATGGAGGAGAAAAGTTATTGGGCCATCTGTTAAAAAGAATTAGATGTCACATCCAGGCTGAGAAGTGTTACTCTGGGAAGTGCCAGATGCTGGGCTGAATTCTTTATGCTGGGCTGGAAAGTGAAAATGGAGGATGCTAAACTGAACTAGTCTCTAGCCTTTTGTTGTGTCCAGAGCCCTGTTTGCCATGAGATAGCAGTCATGGGTATTGGGGTTTGGCTAAGTGCAGCTTGTCTAAACTCTGCTAAGGGTGATGGTGTTCCTGTTTTTTAAAACTGCTGCCACTGGCCTAGATGGGAACCCTCCGTGAGATCCAGAATCAGTGTAACTGAGCAGCCTCTATTCACTGATGCCAGGCAGCAGCACCTGGCTGCAGGCAAGGGCCTGTGCAATTCCTTTACCAAAAGTACAGATCTGTAGAAGTGCCACGACAGTGCTTGTAGCAGCATTCAGCTGGTAGTTTACCTCTAATTATTTTTTTATATATATATATATATATAAAAATAAAAATCTGGGTTTTTGACTCTGCAGAATGTCTTGTGTTAATGGCAGCTGTTGACAGTGTCAATTTAGGTTCAGTATTGGTGGGAAAAATGCTATGATATGTTAGACTGCCTCTTGCTAAATATAACCCACTAGTGAATAGCTGGTTCTTTTTCTTTTCATTTGATCGTGCCAGTATGTGTTAAGAATAAGATGAAGAGGAAAAAATGCATGTAAAGTAAAATTATAGTTTCTTTGCATGTACATAATCATGTAGTTGGCTTTCACCTTCAATACTCATTCTGGTTGCTGCATGGAGCAAACTATTGATTTCTTTTTTTTTTTCTTGCTTTTTCCACTACATTGTGTGTGAAATAATTTTCTGTTTCTGTGATATCAGCACTTGGAGCAAAATTGATAATTTGGCTCCTTTTCTGAAAGGTCTTTAGATTTGAAGGACTGTTGTTTGATTGCTTAGAGCTTCACTAAATGTTATATGTTGTGGAGAGAGATGCTCTAGAGACTTCTGAACTTTAACTGTTTATAGTTTTAGTGGAAGATCTAGAACAGTGTATGGATGCAACTGGGCAAATGCACAAACAATGACACTGTGTTCTCCATAGGTGACAGTAGCTGTAATACACTGGTGCTGTAGTTCAGAGGCTGTTGTTTTTTGGGTTTTTTTTTTTTTTTTACACTGATGTCTTGATGAAAGAAAGTGGAAAGGGGAAATTAATGTAATGGTTATTTGTTGGCTGCAGCACTGCAGCGTGAACTGCAGGATGTCTGGAAGCAGGAAGAGTGTTTTAGCTGCAAATTAGAGCTGAGGCGGGGGGTGGGTGAAGGGCCCAGAGGATGCCCTGCGGACAGGATCTCTGCAGCAGTGTCTGGATGGGTGTTGTGGTCTTGGGTTATGCTAGCTGTTGGTATGGGGATGTCTATGCTGGTGAGCATCCTTAAAAGGGGAAGGGAAATTGTGCAGACAGTTATGTAGAGCAGTGTGAAGCAGTGCATGGAAGGTACTGACACTGATGATAAAGACAGATTTGGGCTACTAGGACAATAAACCAGCAAAATTGGTGTCTTTGCTGACTTATGTAGACTGGCATTTTTTAAAGTAATGCATAGAATTATTGCATGAATGGCCAGAACTGTGATTAGTGTCAAGTACAGGAGTAATTACAAAGTTGAGTGGCATGCGTGTAATATCATATAATAGAGTGTGTCTTGTTTAAGGGGTAGGGAGGATCTAAAGAGAGCTGAGCTGAAGAGGACTTGGAGATGAGCAAGGAGAAGGTGAAGTGGTGTTGTCAGGTAATGCAAAGGCATCACTCAACCGAAGCAGTCAAAAGAGGGGCAGAATGTCCAGAAGGGCTTTATAGGTGAAACTGGAGTGGACTTAAAGAGAACCAAGGTTTGGCTAGGAAAACATCTTCAGAAGCTGGTGCAAAAGTTTTCCTTCAAAGTCAAGGAATGGAAACCCCAGAGGAGAAAGCTGAAGATGAGAACTCCAGACAGCACACAGGGTCTGGACAGCAGGCACGAGTCATTAAAGAGGGGTCAGGAGTGGAGGACCTAAGATGTTAAACAGAAGGTGATGAAATGATGCTCCAGTTGCTAGCATAGAACTATAGTTTGCTGAGGAAACAGTCCTCATGGAAGAGAAAAACAGAACTGAAAGATTTTTCTCATGTCCTTTACTTGCCCTTTGTTACAGATTCAGGTGTCCACATTTCCCGTTTGGGAAAGAGAAGTGGGGATGCATGTGAAGACTGCAAATAGGTTTTAGAGTACCCTGCAACACTGCAAAAATGACACAGGACCTTGTAGCAAGACAATTTGTTTGGCTGCTTCTCACTTGAGATGTGATGCCAAAATAATTAAAATGGGTGAGGTAATTTAATTATGCTCATCAGATTCTTCTTTACAGGAAGCAACTTCCCAATGCTCCAGAAGAAATCTGTCATGTCTACAGAGTAACTATTGTTGTTTGTGGTGGGAACAGAATAGTTTGCCTCAAGCGTCTGTGTTAGTGTAATGTTGACTTAAGTTTCACAGGCATTTCTTGATATTAAGAAGCATTTTTGAAAACTGCAGGTCATCCTTTTTGCCTGCTTTAAGCAGTAAAACTGAGTGAACAGCTAATGCAGGGACTGCAGCCTTAGCAATATCTAGGAAGGGTATTTTACAGGTGGAGGTTATACAAATAAATTGAAGATGTGGGAGCTGCTAGGTTCCCAGCTGGTAGGTGATTTCCTTTTAATCGGATTAAGTGACTTCTTTTCCCAAAGCCTTTGTATGTAGTGCTTTGAATAATCATAGCAGGGAATTTAAAACCAATTAAAAATCATTGCGATTTTTAAGCAAAAGCTTTTTCAGATTATAGATTCTGTTTGACTTACTAGACATAATTCCATTAGTGAATAATTGATGTCATTTATTGTTGCTGCATTATTTGTTGAGCTGAAATACCCTGTCTCAGCATGCTGGAGCTCTGGAGGGCATGCCAGCCTTGTGTGCAGGAGCAGGGGCAGACATCCCCAAGGTTTCTGTGAGGCTGCTGGCTGCAGGGCATTTAGGAGCCTTTTCTGCAGGTTAACACAGCTTAATTGGCTCAGGCTTGACACAGGGATGTCCCCCAAGCCACACAGTCATGTCTTCTCCTCTGAAGCTGTCAGATGGATTTGCTGTGGGATTCCAGCCTTGCTTCTACTCCTGTTTATCTGGGGACCACCCAAAAGGCATTCATGCCAGAAGAGGAAGTGTATCTCTGATCCTCCACCCACCTTGTTGCCCTCCACCTGCATCTGACTTTATCACCAGGGGCTTGGGAGAGAGGGCTTGACTTGGCACTGGACTTTGCTGTGTATGGACATAGCCAAATTGTCTTAGCTTCTCTCATTGATGTTGCAGTGTCTTTTAACACATTAATTTAAAACCTATTGGCTTGATATTTTATGCCTTTTAAATGTCATGCAACAACTTACTGTGGTCTGCTATAGATGTTTTGGGAGACCTTCACTTTCCTGCAGTTGTCACTGCTCGTGCCTACGATTTCTGTCTGCTCCCTTCTGTGAAGCTCTATCTCCCTGTGTTGTTGCCTGACCACTTGGGCAATGGAAACTGTGGCATACGTGGAAGTGGAGGTGTTTGTACTTCAGAGATGACTCATGGATTTGTGCCTGGAGTGGGATATTCTAGTTGAGACTAACTCTTTAAAGTCCACTGCTCCTGCTGGAATGGGCCCAGGGGAGCTGCTGGATGAGTGCTCACACTTGCCATTGGCTATAGTTTGCAGTTGCATCTGCCTGAAGAGCTGACTTCTGACCCTGAAGTAGAATGCATGGCCATGAGCTCTCCCACATCTGAGATACAAGGGATGCAAAAGAGGCTTTTGACTTTTGCTGCCTGCAAATACTGTGCAGACAGAGGAGTCAGGAGCTTGGCAGCACTCATCAGCGCATGCTGATCTCTTACTTTTCTCAGAAGATGTTAAGTTATTCACAGCTCCAGCAAACAGAGTCAGAATCACTGCTGTTCTAAGCTGTCAGCAGTGCAGAAAAGTACAGCCTCTCCTGCACAGGCTGTGTCTGCTCACGGGTTCACGGCTGCTCTCCATCTGTTCCGTTTGGATCGGGGGAAGTGAGGAGCCAGGCTCCTGTGCTCAGTCAGGTCTCGTGGGGCTACCAGTGAGGCAGCTGTGAAGCTCTGGTCCTCATGCACCTCATTACAGGAGTCTCAGCCTTAGTTTCCTCTCCTCTAGACAGAAAGCGGCATTGCAGCTGGACAGACCTTTCTGGAAGACAGCTGGCAGCATTTATACGTTTTGTTTGCAGGTGGGGAGGAAGGGACATGCATACGGAAGAACCAGAAAGGAAATAAATAGTCTGCTAGAGGTTTGGGGGTATTTTAGTGACCTCAGCCTGACAAGGTTTAAATATTGAACTTACTTAAGCACTCAAATTTTTAGCTATTGCACACATTTAAAATGAGTTCATATATAATTTAAGCAATTAAAATATTGAGCTGATACTTAAATATTAAAGCTAGACTCCTTCCCAAAAGGGAAACCTTTTGTATTTGAATAAAATAAATGAACACAATTAAATTGGTTCAAGCTGAAGTAAATCACAAAGGTAGGATCTTCAGGGGATAGGGAGAAATAAGCAAAGCATGAAAGAAATTCTATTTCCTCAGTTAAAATTCTATAATTTTCCACTTTTGCAAGGAGCATCATCTCAGCTGTTTGGATAGCTGTTCTACATCTAGCTGCAGCATGTAGAAGTTCATTAATAATATCTGAACTGCTAAAATACATGTCATCATGACTGAGTTTTTTTTTCCTGTGTCCAAAATAGGGCTTTTTAAATGAAAAAAAACCCCCTAATTTATCAAGGTGCCTTTGCTTTATTTTAAGATCCTAATTAGAAATTTTAAGGGAGATCTTCATTTCAGTATTTGTAGCGTATTCACTTTGAGGATGAGTGTCCTAGGTTCATGTCCTTACTCTGAAACTGGCTGTGTCGAGGGACAGGAAAAGTTCTTCTGGCATGTTTTGTTTTTCATCTTGTTCATGAAAATATTTTTGGAAGGTTTGTCTTACATAATGTTCAAATGAAAGTATAAATAATACAGCTGCAGACTTAGTCAGAACAGTCTTCAAGCTCAGCATGTTGGCTTAGTCCTGGAGATGAATATCTGCTCACTTGGGGACTCAGAGGTAACTTAGGGGGAGATGGACCTATAGGAGCTTTAAGGAATCTGTGGTGTGTTTCCTTTGGGTCAGCTCCTGGCCAAAAAAAGTTTTGAAGTGTGCTTGAGTTTTTGTAACTTAAATACATCTTAAGGCAGGTTTTACACCCTGCTGAATATATTTGAAGGAACATAAGTAAGACTCCTTAGATTGAGCTAGGTGTGAACATTAATGCACGTTTTCATATCTCTGTCCACTGAATTTAAACTTTTTATTCTTTACTTTCAGAACCTTGCTTGTTGTTTGAAGTGAATTTCGATTTGAGTTGCTTCTCCCTCTGACACATTGTATCAGAAACTTCTGGTTTTTTACTTCTTTGCTACTTGTTTCAGCCATGAGTGTAGCCCTTACAGTGATAGGCAGTGAAATTGTGAGGGGGGAGATGTTGGGATCACTATGGTAAACAGTGAGAAAAAGGGGAATTAAGATGCATTTATATTTTTTTTTGTTTGACATTTAATTTTTTGGAAAATCTGGTTTTACAGATAATAACAGAAGCATCAGATTTTTGCCTTCTCAGGAGGTGCAGTTAAGTATTTCAAGGTGTTGAAGAAGGAAGGAAGGAATGTGTTTTGTGCAGTGCTTGTATGTACAGATGTTACTACATAGACCTGTGTGAGATTATTGTGTGCTGTTGTAATTCGCTAAAGCAGAAATGATTGCCCATCTATTAGTTGAAGGCAAAATTGACCTGAGCTGCAGTGTCACCTCTAGAGGGTACATTTATCACTTTATTAATCTCTAACCCTTTCAAATCCGATCGATTCTTTCCTACAAGAAGCATGATTAGTACTTATAATACATACTGATATGAAAACGTACAGTGCTCTGCCACTGAAGACAGAGACTTCAAGTTAATCTTCAGACCCGAGCACTTTGCTTTCCCAAGACGTGGTCACCAGGCTGCCCATGGCTCCCAGCCTCTGCCATCCGTTCTTTCTTGCTTGCCCTCCCTGTGTGGTTCCTTGAACAGAGGCAGCATGAGGATATTTCCATTAGCCTGACTTGTTTCAAACTTCCTCCACTTTTGGGAGTCGTGGAACTGTAGCTCTGTTGTGCTGTATATGATCTGTGGAAACACCCTCTCAATTACTTTTTTTTTTCTTACTTTTTTTTTTTTGTGAAAGGAAGGTATTTTGACACTTGAGTGCAAGACAGGTGGAGTTGGTTTGCGTCTTTCAGGGATCAGTACTTTAAAAAGGTATCTTCTGGGATTTCTGCATCTGTTATTCCAGATGGAAAATTAAATAGTAATTGAATAAGTAGGAGACTGTATGATCCAGGCAGCTGTGAGCATTGCTCAGTGGTTTTTCATAAAGAAATTGGAGGCAATGGCAGTACCTGACATGAGCTTTTGTACCTGTTGGTCTCATTCCGGTGACTGTAATGAAGTGGGAGGAATAGGAACCTTCATCAGCAAGCTCCCGAGGGAGTCACCTCCCCTTTCACTGAGCAGGCCTGAACAGGGCAAAAGGGAAAGTCTGAAGTTCCCAAATTACTTTCTAATGTTTAAAGCACAGTATTTTGGGTGTCACTCTTGCATGTGTCTGGGGGATGTGCAGGTGTTTAGACCTCCAGTAGCCATATATACAGTTCAAACATTTGTTAGGGCTGTGTAGCAGAGGCCTTGAAACATGATGGCAGTATTATATTTTGGACTTCATGTTCCGGTTGTACTTTATTACCTGGGCAGGCTTCCCCCCCTCCCCCAAGACTCATGGGACTGTTTGGTGTTTTCAGTAAACATCTGTTACCATGGTATTTCATACAAGTGCTTTGTGCCTCTAAGTGTTTGCTTCATAGTTATTCCCATTTTGCAGATGGCAGAAAATCAGCCAGAGATAAAACTATATTAAGGTTGCCCAGCACACTGAAGGTGATGCAGGGAATAACACATAAATTAAATGTTTCCCTCTGTTTTGTTGTGTTGCTAATCCCCTAGGCAAGGACGAGGAAAGCAGTCCTGTCTCCTAGAGAAATTTTGAGGCTAAATAAGCATGTGCGTAGAATGTGCTTTTATGTCCTTGGATATATGTGACAGGGAAAAGCTTCTTTAATTTCTGTAATTTTTTAATAGAAGATATAAAAATGTGTCAGCTAGAAATGGAAGAGGAAAAGGAGGAGAGAGATTTGGTTACACCAGCTTTTGCCTGTGGATGTTCCAGATCTCTTGTGTGTACTGGCTATTGGCTGTCCTTCCAGGGGGTAGTGGGGAGACAGGAGGAAGAACCACTTAAGACTGTAAAATGACATGGAATACCTGAGGAACCTCGAGCCTTGGCGGTGCCAATCAAGTCTCTTGTGTAACCAAATTTATAGAAACCTCTATGTGTATTTACTGCTCTGACCTAAAGAACATTTGTTGATCCTGAGCTGCTGGGACTCTGCAGGCAGTCAGCTGCACTGGAGACACTCTGGGTTCCATCTGTGTTCACCAAGTAGCTGCCCTTAGATTTTTAGCAGTACCAGGAACTGCAGTTCTGTCCTCAGATGAGTGAATAGCCTAAAACACCTTTGTCCAAGGACGTGTCAGTGTATAGTCTAACCAGATGTTCATGTTTATTTAAAGAAATTGTGGTCCTTTCATCACACTGTACAACTACACATAAAATTTGAGGGCAAAGTTGTTTCAGAGATTTTTTATTTATTTTTTGGTATTTGAGATTTACTTTTCTGGTGTGTTGAAGATAGAATTGACTTATTATTTGTGAAGACTGATGTTAATATAGCAGATCAGATTTTTAACAAGACAGTGAGAATTGTTTGTTCTTGGCTTTAAGCATTATGATTTTGTTTTGCTGGCACTCTTGAGGCACTCTGTGATCCTTATTTGGATCAATGTGCAGAGCCACTTCATGCATGCTTATGCTGTCGTACATGTTCAGCAAAATACATACATGGGTGGGCCTGGAAGGGGAGCTATAATGTGAAGTACAATCATTGATGTCCTTGACTTATTGGTAAAATGCTGAAATATAATCACATTCTATACAGAATAGGGCTCATCAGAATTACTTTTTCAGTGACACAATTTCGTTTTGAACAGTAAATTCCCTGAGACAGATACATTTACTAATCAATGGAAAAGTGCTGGAACATGAATCAAAGGCAGGGTTATTCCCAGGTTCTGAATCTCTGGAGCTGAACAGCAGAACCTCTGGCATCCTTCAGATGGAAGCCAGAAGAAACAGCTGGAAGACCTTGGACACAGAGTGGTCAGGTCCCTACTGTTTCTTGGATTCCCTGATGGGAAGCATTTGGCTGTGTCAAATCCCTCAGGCTTACTGCAGAGGAGATCTGAAAACTGAGGAAAGTGGGAGCACTTCAGTGGAGTCAGGTCATCCTGCAGGCTTGCTTGGCTTCAGGCTGGAGGTGCATCTGTGGCCATCAGCACTGCTCTCTGGCAGTCCTCCCTGGGGAAGAACCACCTCCTTCAGGATCTGCTTCTTCCTCTCTTGTGGCAGGCTTCTCTTGCAGAGTGTGTTTTGTTGAGAAAATAAACCAACTTTCAAGTGTTTCTAAAACCTGTTTGTTCTGGTGCTTGTAGTTTAGAAAAGAAAGTTTGAAACTTAAGCCAAGAAAATAATTATTAAAAATTTGAGCTCTTGAATGTATTATTTGTTTCTATTGTGACCTTGAAAATCTTGCCCCATTACATAAAGCCAGAGAGGTGTGAATAATGGTGTGGGTTTAGACAAAAGGAAAGAAATTAGGATGTGTATCACTGATGACACATTGGACATAATATTTCCATTCAAAAAGACATCTGTAATTTTAGAGAAATCGGGGACTACAGCGGAAGTGCACTTAGGAGTGGAGTGTTTCAGCTTTACTGGAGCAGATTGAAAGCTGAAGCTTTTTGGCTGACTTCTGATATAGGTCAACATAACTCCTATTTGCTGTGACTTTACATCATATTATTTACAGCAGTATGATTTTTTCATCTGCATTGGATGATTAAATTTGTTCTTTACCACTCAGTGTTTGTTGCAAATGGTTTTCTTCCAACTGTACAACATACCTCTGACTTAGTGCATGAGGTATGAAACCTAAATCCAGCCACCTGGGATGCCTGGCAGCAACTGTTGGGGACTTCATACAGGGAGACAGCTCTACTGATGAAGAAAGGTTCATTATTAAATCCCATTTTAGAAGTCTCTACAAATGACCTGTTCCATTTGCTGTCCTTCATAAAGAGCTGTAATTGATGGCTTTCTCTGAAGGACACAGATCCCATGTGAACAGTTGGTTATTCAGAAAGCTGTTGTGTGAAGTCACTTGCAGAATGTGTCACCAGCTTGCTTCATGTTGTAGTGAGGAAGACCCTTGATGTGCTGTAGTAATTAGTTGTGTTTTGGAACCATGTAATTTTTTTTTTTTTTTTTCCCCAGAAGTGAAATGCTGGGTAACTTGGTCATGAGAACTTAAATAATACAAATTCCACAACGTGGCTGTAGAATGGCTTGGTAATGTCACACACAGTTGAAATGTTACTTTAAGTTTCTCATTGGTATGTAAATATGAGCACAAAGTTTTGTTTTTGCTGGGGGCTGCTGGGTAAAATCTCTCCTCTAGAGTATTTTCAGTACTAAAATTGGCATGTTTTTCAGGTCTGTGCAAGACAAGCGAATCCTTTCCTGCACATAGGATTGCCCTTTCACAATGATGTGAATATATTTCGGGTGTAATATACTTCTAAAAATTAGATCTCCTTTAATATTTTTATTGTGCACATGGAAGCTGTGCATTATCAGTGTAGTTACTTACATAATTTAATGCTCCTTCCATGCTTTACTACAGTGCTTTCCAACGGGGAGCTGTAAAAGGTAATTTTGATCTCCTTAAACTTTGTAAAGGTTATTAAGAAATATTTATTTAGTGGCAGAAGAGGGAATTCTATTTTTGCATAATTTAAGAGCCCCTTAAGACTCACCTTTTAAAATCACATCAATCAGGTAAGGGAAGGGATGGGAGCAGTCAGTCATCTTGCTGAGTTTTCAGGGATCCTTGAGCATCAGCATCCATGGCTGGTGATCCCCAGCAGCGGAGCTGTGCAGCACTTGGTGACACTCAGAGTCAGGTGTTTCCAAATGGCTGGGAGGTGAGAGGGAATAAAACCATCAGTGGTCTTGTGTAGGCATAGTACTGACTCTTCTAGCCTGTCCTTTGAGGTGTTATTAAAGATATCTTAGTACCCCAAACAGTGTAGAGGAAGGGAGGTGGCTGAACTGCCTCCTTTCAAGGTCCTGTTCCCTGGCTCAGCTGCACTGGGATGCAGCCCCTGCTCGGGGTGGTCTCAGCAGGTACTGCTCAAGCTTGTGTCCCACACGCAGTTTGGGATCTGCTCTAGGGAATTGGGATGGGCTGTGTCATGTTCCATGTTCCTCTCTTTTATTTTATTCTTTGAGAAACTTTCTTTAGAGTAGGATATGCTGTAATATGCCAGGAGAATTAACCAGAGGAAAGCTCCTATGTAAAGTGAGAGAGGAGCTCATTAATTGCTTAAAAATTAGGCAGTCTCCATCTGAGTAATCGGTGTTGGCTGGCTGGCCAGCCTTCGTCAGTCTAAGAAGTAGCTCATTAGTAGAATACACACAGATGGTACTGTGCTCTGAGGTACTTAAAATACACAGGCAGAGAGCTGTGTTAATAAGGCAAACCTGTCCTTAGCCTCTGTGAATGAGTTTGCTACAAGCAGCAGAGGGAACAGTGTCATTTGGTAAATATTATTAGGTAAATGCATTTCCAGAAATTTATTTCGTTTTCACTTTTTTTTCCTGCAGATAACAGATTATGATAAATACTCAGAGTAATTTACAGGTTCTGGAAAAATTCTGTTGCAATAATAGACTTAGCATAACTGCTTCATTTCTTCAGTAGCTGATTTACCCATATAATTGCCTGGAGGGGGAGTTGTATTCAGAGTCTAATTTTTGTTTGGAAATATATATATATATATATATATAGTTTTTTTGCTCTCTCTTCTTTCTGTATGCAGTTTAACAGTTTATTGGAAGTAAGACTTTTTCTTAAGGAGTTGAATTCCTTCTACAAGTGTTAATGGATAACAAAACAAGGAATTTCCCACATGGGAAAATGGTAAATGCAGAGCCTGGAAGTCCTGACGCTGCTGGGCAGTGAGCAGGGGTTGAGTAGGGGCACTGTGGCCTCCTCCCAGACAAACTGCCCATGCCACTGGGGCTGCACATCCCTGGGGTAAATTAGGAGGTGATAATAAGCATGGATTCATTTTCAAATGGCAGATTGTGCTCCTCATCCCATTTGTCTCCTGAATGGAGAACTGCTCCATTCCTACTCCAGGCAGTCTCTTTTTTGCCTGAGCAGGGTCTGAGTCCATCTTAAAATTAGTGCACTTGACTGTGAGACTCTTTCCTCACCCCATCTGCAAATTTCTAAGCATATTGACTCTTCTGTGTTAGAGGCTTTTAGCATTAAGACTGGACTGGGGAAGAAATGGGCTCCCTTGGATAACCATTCTTTCCCAAACAGTCAGAGTTTTGCCTCCTATGTAGTTATATTTTGTTTAGAGGTGCTTTTTCTATCAGTTCTTGCATGTGTTTGTCATGAACTGTGACAAATTCTTTCTAATGAAAGAATTTAATGTTTCCCTTGTTGATCCTCTGCAAGCTCTTTGTTGCATTTTCAGCGGGTGTAATTTATGTTGTTGCTTTGCTCTGTTTTTCATTTCTCATAGATTGGATGTCTGTTATTGTAGTGTGTGCTGCTATTGAAAGGATTGGTTCCACCTCAGCTTGATTAGTCTCTGCGTTGCTCTGTGTGTGTGTAAGGTACAGAGCCACTTAGGCAGATCTCCTGGGATTCATTGTTTGTTTTTGTGGGGTATACTGGAGGGAGCAGACTGTAATGAAACTGTTTATTTTATAGAACTCAAATATTTGAACCTGAAAACTTTGAAGAAACAATGGAATGTACTCGTTTGGTCAGTGGGATGCAGTGTTTTCAAGGTCATTTAAGGATTGCTACAAGCAGGAATGCAACTTAGAGATGTATGGAGAGATGGGATCATGGTATACATGTCATGCAGGGAGAACTGGGAATGCTTTTTGTGAGGATATGTGTAAAAGAATAAGGCTTTGGAAGAAAAGTATTTACTGTGATGCCTGAAACAGGCTACCTGGAATAGAGGCCAAGGCAAGTTTGGAGAGTAAAAGCAAACAAATTTATTAAAGGACTTTATGTTACATAAAGGGTAAACAAAGCCCCCTCATGAGGCTGCACCCAAAAATGGACGACCTGTCATTAGTCCCTCACCTTTTGTAAGTTGTGTCATATTGGCATATTGGCTCTTAATTGTCCAATCACACCCTCAGTTGATGATGTTAACCACCCCAGGCTAGCTGCCCCCCAACCCACTGTTGTTTACGTATTCTCGGGCTCTAGGGCAACAAATGTGTCATTGGATTTCTATTCAGTGGAAATTGTTTTGGCTAGAGGTTCTGGGAACAGAGATTTTAGTGGTTTTATACTACATCAAGTTACAGATACACGAGGAATAAAAACTAGAAATTCTTAGGCATCAACTGGATTATAGATTTGGCTTGAATGGAGAAGTAGGGTTTACAAGGACAGGAAACCACTGAGTGATATGATTTCCAAGGAAATTTTGTAAGTTTGGTATAAGTAGAATTCCATAAGCTGTTCAAAGGTGGCACTGTATGCAGTTTTGAAAGCAAGAGGGGTTTTAGTTGAATATCTTGAAAAAGGAAGAACAGTATTCATTTTAGCTTTCAAATTTCAAGGTAATTTGATAGGATTTACTAGTAACCCTAGGCTGTGGAGTTTTTTTTCCTGCTGTAAAGCTGTTGAGTTTGGTGGAATTAAACTAGAAATTAACAAACATGACTGTAGCAATGTGATTGTTTCTCCCTTCTGTGTGCCAAGCTTCTGCTTCTTTGGTGTGATTCTGCAAAAACATCCATTGATTTTAGTTATTCAGCAGCTAATTACCTCATAACCCACAGGATTAAGCAGCAGAACTGCTTGTTTAGCCTATAACAACACAGTTGTTATTATGGTGCCCAGCTGTGCTGGCACTTGCTGCAGGGAACCTCCCACTCACTGTCCTTGCGAGGTGGCAGTGGTCTCCCCTAGACAGTGGCTGCTGTGTGTGCAAATGGACAACAGCTGCCATTTAAGTAATGAGTACCTGATGGGGGTTTCTGTTCTGTAAATGTGAAGCCTTTTTAAGCTGAATTTTCCATGCTGGTGTAATTTGATGTGTGCCACAAGTTGCTGAAGTGAGAGGACAAGCGGGGAGGAAACCAAGGTATCAGTGGAAGTTGACTCTGACAGGTCCCTCTCCTGTTTCCACCTCTGGCATTGCAATGGGTAAGTGCAGAGAAAAATAGATATGTGTCAGAGTAAATCCCCAGGAAGAATCTTTGCATTTTCTAGGTAGTACCATGATGACGTGCATTCTGTAGGGACCTGGTTCTTCATTAAAATAAAAGTCAAGCATGTCAATGTGGTAGCATGTTAAGAGGTGTAGCAGCAGGAATTCCCCCAAAATGACACCTTCACTGTAGTTTGACTAAATAGTCATCATATAGCTTAGTGCAGGCTGAATCCAGACATGCTGTGCAGATTCCTTTAGCACATCCACTTGAAAAGCCCTCTAATGCTAATCCATTTGGATACCACAGTATTGTTTCCAAATACAAAATCTGAATTTTTATTGCAGTTTTGTGGTCCACAAGAGAAAAGTAATACATCGCTGCTATTATTTCAAAGACAAATCCTTTGGGGGGAGCTCCCAATTGCAATTCCTCAAACAACTTTAAGATTCTCAGAAGCAAATCAATACGTTTCTCAACAACAATTATCCTTGGAAGTCTTCCAATTAGATATGATATGAAGAAACAAAGCTGTGGTGGTCTCCAGCTGAGCATTGCCTGTGAAACTGCCTTTGCAGCCTCAAACCTAAATGAAATTGTAAAACAGAACTTGACTTTATCAGTAGGCAGCTATCTTTTGTCAAGTACATGTGGGGATAAAATAGCCTCTGAGGCTGGAATTGTTGACTCATTTAAACTAAATTCTCATGAACTGGCATCCTCTCTCTTCTGTATTTGACTGGAACTCTTGAGTGCTTTAGCTGTATGAAAGACCAGCAGTACTTTAATGATGCTAATTGGAAGGCTATAGCCTGTCCTAAAGTGGTCTTTGAACTTAGTGATAATGATAAAATATTAATCTTTCAGAATGTATTAATTAAGATTACTTATAGACATTGGGATCACTTTGTACAGAACGGAAGTGCTGCAATTCCTGGCAGGGCTATTAAAAAAAAAAAACAGAAGCAAAACTATTTTACTGATATTATTTGTGATTAACTTTTAATGGACTTGTGATGATTTGAGTGGCTAAGAACTACACTATGGGTCAAGATTTCTTGGTAATTCCAACTCTGTGAGTTAGACAGTGCTTGCCTGACTGAATGCAGAAGTTAACTTCATTCTGCAGGAAAATACATGGGATTGTGTGACTACCTTGTAGTGGCCATTTCAGTCCTGGTGTGTTCAATTTGCAGCAGCAAATATATATCTATAATAGTTATACTTAGAGATACCTCTTGGAGAAAAACAGTTGGTTGGGATGGAAGAACCCAGTGCTGTGTATGAGCATTGGCGCATTAGTTTTTGGAGCACTGTGGTTGGATGTTGCTAAAATGGAAGCAGTTTGTCCATCTGGCCATATAAGGCAAAAGTGGGAATACTCTTAAATAGCTAGGAAAAAATTGGTTTTGTTCCAAACAAATTCACCTACTCAAATATGAGTGTGTGGAGGACGCCTCTGCCAAAAATGCTGTTAAGTCTGGGTTATTGGGAGGAATAAGACTGGAAATCTCCATTGTCTCCCATCATCACTGTGACTATGAAGAACCAGGGAAGGCCACTAACAGCTTTTTGGAAGATATATTCCTCAGGACATGCTTGGAGACTGAGGATGCATAACAGTCTTCTAGAAGCCAGGTTCTAATACCTTCTTCAAGGAGTTTTGTGTGAATTAAATGAAACGAAATAGCCATGGGAGCAGGAGATTTTAAAAAAGATATGGCAAATTCAGGTTTATGCTTTCTGGAATTACAGAAAAATTATTTTCACTTAATTTCTATGATAAGTTTTCTTCCTCTGTTTAGTAATCTACTCTGCATTTGGTTTCAGCTTTCACAGTTTGACTTCAAGTCCATGCAGTTTGTGTTGCTAGCCAGCAAAATAAAATGTGGCAGCCTCCTACAGATATTAAAGGACCCCAAAATCAAGAAGGATTAATGAAGTCTCTGGGTGAGACTGCAAATTGTGGCTGCTTTCTTCCACAGTCTTTGATGGCACAGTCAGATATTGCTGCTCTCAAGTGCTATTGCAAAAGCATCACTGATGCTCTCCCTTGGTCTGTTAACTTTTATGTCCCTCCATGCTGACAACAGTCCTTCAAGCCACATCTCTAAACCAGGAAAAAAAAAGGGTCAAAAATCAGTGCATGTGTTTAATTCAGTTGATTTAAAAATGTCAGAGTTGAATTCTCTGGTGGTGCACTGCAATGGAAAGCTGTATGAGGAAATATCTTCTGCAGGGGATCACAGAATGATGATAAAGCACTTGAGGTCCCCTTGCACTTGGTGGGGTCTCTGACCTGTTACACCTCAGCAAGCATTTACTCTGCTGTGCTAGCTCAGGAAGGGTTAAAGACTCTCTGGAAGCTTCTGAATGCTAGAGCAGTTATTTTCCCTGTGTAACAGTGGAAGAATGACTATGCATAATCTAATTTTAACTTAATATAGTGTACCTCATAGATTTTCATATATAGAATAATGCCAGAAGCATTTGAAGAAGCTTTTCTTTTATTGAACCTGTGTTAAAACTCTGACATCATCAGAGAAAATATGTTGATTCAAAGAACTTTAAAAAGCCCTCTCTTGACTTCTGCATTTGATGATCTAAAGACACAGTATTATGATTAATTTGTTATTCTTGTTAAAATCTTAAGCTCTCCTTTAGTAAGATTTTGCTGGTAGCAAAGCTTCATTTGCTGTTGTGATTTGTCTCTGTATTAGTTAAGAGCTAACTAATTAGAAATGTAAAAGTAATTCTCATTGTGTAAACAAATACACTCAAAAACCTCTTAATAGATAATGCGGTTTTGCTATTCAATTTCTGCAGTACTAACTGAGAGAGGACTTTATTGTGAGGTCTCTCTAGCAGTATTAATATGGAGGTTATTGCTAACTAAACTGATGCTTGAAAGAGGGGATACATTAGGGTTTCAAGATGGTGGTGCATGTTCCCCTGACTTGTGGAGAACAGAAGCTAAGACATTCCAGGGAAACTGTTTTTTTTCCTGTGTTTTGTACATTTTTGGATGCTCCCTGCACTACCTGTGTTTCTCTCAAAAGACATATTTTGTTGTATCTTCTCTTTTTAATTTCTGTAATGAAATGAGGGTCTCCAGTGTTCCTGTCATCTTTCCTGAAACAGAAAGCAAAACATTAGGGAGTAAAGGAGAAAAAAATTCACAGTGTGACTTCTGAGAAGTGCTGAAGGCCTTCCTACCTTTCAAAGAGCTGTAGCTCCCAATTTTTGTTGACTGCAATACATTTTAAAATACCTACCCTTTAAAAAAATTTGGCCTTGAGTACCTACAAGTTGCTCTGCAATTGATGAGAGCTGCAGAACCTAAGCACCACTGAAAATCAAACTTATCCGTCATGCTCACTGGCTGCTTTTGATGGAAGCAACAATACGCCTTGGGGAGTTTCAGGAGCTTTACTTAAAGTTCCAGCACCTAAATGAAGAGAAGTTTCTGATCATTTCTTTGCTTCTGGTGCTGTCACCTCCTGGGAGCAGAGCTGAGGCTCTCTTGTGAAAGCATGTACCGCAGGCTCACCTGGAAACCCTTTCAGGGTCCCTGAACCCACGCTTTCTCCCTCTACCCCATCCTGTGATGGGATGGGCAGCCTAGAAAGTGAGCCCTGCTTGTGATGCACTGAGATTTATTTGCTGATTGCTGTGGCTTACTATTACCAAAAGGAATTAATTTTTCTCTTGAGAGGCAACAAAGGTCTTGTTTTTTCCTGTGCAAGAAGAATTACCCAGGATGGAAGGTCTTAAATTAGCAGGATGTACCTCCTCTTTTGCTGATCTGTCTTCATAAGCCTTAAACAATATAAATGCACCATAAGGTATAGGGCTTTGTTAAACCTTGGTAGCTTCTCTGTGCTGGAGGATGCTAATACTTGAAGTGTTGCATACTGGAGTAACTGGGTAAAAAAACCAAAACAAAACCCAAACAGTAGAATTACTTCTTTTAAAGAGTCAATGATATCTGTGTTCAGAATTAGGAGTTTAGGTTTTGGATGAGGTGGTTTTATTTTTTAACTGCAGTACTAACTGGAGGAAAAACCCAACTAAGTATGCAGTGTTACATCCAGATGCATGTCATATGTTGAAAGGCTGATTCTATAACAAGTGGGATACAAGAGCTTTGCAGGACCTGTGCACACTCAGAGCTGCACCTGGCTCATTCACAGCCTGGCTCTCTCTGTGCTGTAAGCTCCTTGTCAGGAAATAGGGTTTTCTGGGCTTCTGCACACACTTGCTGAGTATGGGGGTGTAGATAAACTTCACTGCAACCATTGAAAAGTTTAACAAAGACACAGCTAAAATATAGGCAGGTTAGAGGCCTAATAAAAGAACGGAAATGAGGCTCTTTGCAAAAGTGTGTTTGCTTCATGTGTGAGGGAAGGAAAAGGAGGAGGAGAAGAAAGTGAAAAGTTTTGTAAAGACAATGGCTTTGCCAGGACTTGGAACCTGGATGAGAGTGCTGCTGCACTAGTGGAGAGTGGGTTGTTCATTCACTGTACTGCTGTTCCTCACAGCCTGGGTGTGAACCTTGGGTTGTGTCCTCACGGTGCCTTGGGAGAAGAGGGGAATTTGCTTTTGGGAACCTGGGAGCTTTGGCTGAGCCCAGTGCCAACCATGGTAAAGAGATAGCTCCCAGCAAACCTGGAGCCTGGCCTGAGTACTCTTTTTCCTGCCCCCCCCCCCCCCCCCCGCCTTTTTTTTTTTTTTCATTCTTTTTCCCCTTGCGGAAAATTGCAGAACAAGGAAAATAAATAGAAGTTGGAAGTCCTGTGAATTGGACCCCAATGGGACTTGTAAGGATCTTTTTCATCCAAACTCTGCACATGTGAGAGGTAGAGGAAAAAGCTGGGCTGTCTGTGGATCGAGGGAGGGGACTTAGTCAGTGAAGAGCAAAGAGATACTGAGATTAGAAGGGAAAATGTCAAGCAGTTGAGAAGAGGAAGCTCTTGTCTAAATATAAAAAGGGGCTGGGAAAGCAACTGAATTCTGCCTGACTTTACAACTTCCATTCAGACCATTTTTTAAAATTTTATTTTTAATTCTTTTTTTTTTTTTTTTCTCTGCAGAAGCAGGGAATTGGCTCAGTGTGTTCAAGGGGAAACCTTTGTGCCATGCTTGTTGGCTGCAGGGGGCATCAGGGCAGAACTCCTCCAGCTCAAAGACACTGTAGTGCCTGCAGAGCTTAGGATGCTCTGGAATCCCCACCTGTCTTCATGAGCATGGTTGTATGTCCCCCTCGGGCTGTCAGCAAACACAAATAAAGGGCAGATTCCAATTAAAAATGCACAGGGTCATTGTAATGTAGCTAAAGAGGCTCTCTGGGTTGTACTGCTGTCAGCCTAGTGCCAGTTTCATCTCAGTGAGATGCACTGAATCGAAAAGCTAAGCTCTTCTGGAGTGCAGCTTTGTTGGGCTTTGCTCTCTGTCGCTTTCCACTTGCCTCAAAGCAAGGCTGAGAGCCCCTGCAGTTGGAGCTGGCAGCTCTGGCCCCAAGTGTCGGTGTGCTGCCCTTCAGAGGGGTCGCTGTGTGCGGCTGTGCGGTGTCTGATCCCGGGCGCGGCTCTGGGCAGGGCGGGCGGCAGCACCGGAGAGCAAAGGTCTCCTCACGTCCCTCTCAGGCCGGCTCTGCCGAAGCTGAGGGACTGCTCTCAAGGTAAAGGGGATTTGCATCAGCAAAGCAAGGATGAGCGCGGGTTCTTTGCCTCGAGCAAGCTTCCCCCGTGTTTGAAGGCTTTGAGCCTGATGCTGGGAGGTCATTTGACTGACTTGCACATTTCTGCAATACCTGAGTGCTTGCTGGATTTCACTGTATAGCTGCTATTCGGGGCAGAAACCAAAACCAGAGTATAATTAATATATAAAAGCCTCTTTTCTTTGCCTCAGGCTTGTTTCTAGTTTGTTTGTTTCAGTACATTTCAATGTGTATTTCTCTTGGTTGACTGACTCCAAACCAATGGCTGGCATCAATACATAAAGCCTTGCAATCACTTTTGCCTCTTTCATGTGTGACTGCCTCAGAAATGGTGGCTCAGAGCACTAGAAATGTCAGCTACAAGCAGTTCTCGGGGGTACAGCTCTCCTTGTTGGGGCAGAGTTGTAAAAAAAGCTTTGGCAGTGGGATGAGTTTGTTCTCCTGGGTGCAGGGGACTGTGCTGGTGACTGCTACTATATTGAAATGAGGTTATCTTCTGGAACTGATCCTTTTGCTGTATGTCACTCTAGTTTATGAAAAAGAGGTGTTTGTTCCTTGGATGTTTTGGGTATTTGTATAGAATAAATTGAGGTTTCTTCACAGAGGTTTGATTAAAAAGAAAAATGAGATGGGCGTGGCTTGGAGAACTGTCGAGCAATAGGCTTAACTAAAACTGTTTAAATTTAGGAAGGTCTCAGGATGTTGAGGGGTGAGGGGGATTTCTGATGAAGGGAGTGGCTCTGGGGTTATCTCCCTCCTGAAAGGCAATCCCATTAATAATCCTCCTGAGTCATGTGGAGTATTTAGGAGTGGCAACTGCACAGCACAGCCCACTTGGACCATAGCTTTTTTTTTTTTTCCCCCATGCCAGTGTATTTAAATTAGTGTTTGGTCTTTTGCAAAATTCTGTAGTTGTCATGATAAATTTTCTTTTCATGTCTCTGAAGACAATAAATCTAGGATACTGAGGGTTAGCAGTAAGGAGAGCAGCCTTTTCCCACCTGGTAACATCCTGGTTGAGACCAAGTATTTTGAAAAACCCTGCTACCTCTTGTCTCAAATAATGCCTTTGCCTAGTGGTTACTTAGATGTGATTTGCTAAAAGCAGAAAATTATATTCTATTTCCTTTCACCTGTGCTTTCTCTGAGCCCTCTTACCAGGTCACCCAAGCAGCCTGTCCCCTGTCCTACATCTCCTCAAAGTCTGGAAATTCTGAATTTTGCAGAGACTGGTGAATGCACCTTGTGTGTGTGAAGTGCACAATGGCACAATTGCAGTTCCCACATTTATCCTTAGAAGTGCTTCCTTGTCATGGAACGCTTATCTAAATGTAGGGTAACATATAAATCAGAGAGTTTATGGTTTTACTTTAGATATTTCACATGAGCTCACACTTGGTTAACTTAAGTACATCTGCCCACTACTTTTAGATATTAAAGGTCAGTGAGGTTCACTCTGATTTTCTTCTTGACTTGGTTAAATACATAACTGCAGCTTAAGGCCATCAATCTTAAATAGAAACTCGGTGAAATGAGATGCCAGCAAGAGTGAATGGGGGATGCTGGTAATTCTTCTTTATGGGAGCTCATGGGATCCCAACAGGGCCACTCCAAACTCAGGATTTTTGTTTAATAGGAAGTTTCGCACACTTCATATTTAGTTTCAGCTCCAGTTCAAAACAAAATCTCACCTTTCCCCTAGCTAGGACAAAGTAAAGCTTTCAAAGCTTTTACAAATGGGAAATAAGGTTTCACTTTAAAGACTCATGTGTTCCTAAAGGATTTCCAAATGTGGGATTTCCAAGTGCAGAATTTGCCTTTATGGCTTTTCTTTGTGTGTGTTGTTTTTATGTTATTTTGAAAAGAGGCCCAATGTGCTAAAAAGTAGTCTTTTAAACACAGAGGAAGACCCAAAGGCAAAAATTCTAAATTTAATGTGGAAATGAATAATTCTTTTTATGACCCAAAGATTTCCATAAGCAAGAATCACTTGCAAGTAGTTTTCTCAGTAGAATTAAGAAACTCTAATGGGTTGACTCCATCAGCAACTTCAACCAAAATCCATGTAGAAAAAGCTGTCTGCTTGGCTCTTGAATCGCAGTCTGTGTGATGATACTGTGTTTCAGCTGGGATCAGTGTCAATGTGAGGAAGGGCTCCCGAGAGAAAGTGAAATGTGATATTAAGAATGTCAATATTTCTCTTTCTAAATTGAAATTCTTGGTAGTGTTGAGGTAATCCATATGTCTTAATCAACTCCTGGTGTTTGAGTGGGAGGAAGCTCACACAGTAACTAGTTGAGGAGGAGGAGGAGTTAGTCAAAATAACTGCTTTTCTCCCTGAGGACTTTTGGGTTCTGGAAATATTTAACAGATGAAATAGCAAGAGCAGCTGTCCTGAGGGAATTATCAGAGAGGGATTCGACATTGCAGATCATATAGATTGCTAAATGAGTGTTTTGTCTGCGGAGGGCCCGAGGTGTGATAGCACCAAGTGGGTTTGGGGGATCTGTCTGGCTGTTGGGATTTCCAACAGCAGCATGGCAGTGGAGGCTCCGACAGTGTGGGCTGTGCCTCCTGCCCGGTGCTCTGGAGGGGGATTTGGGGACAGGAATCTGATGGAGCCCCAGCCTTTGGAAATGATGCTGAGGTACAAGTCTGCAGAGCTGGGGGTGAGGGATGCTGTCTGCAACCCAAGGCTGTTGTGCCTCTGCGGGTGCTTGCTGCCTGTCACTGGGACAGCAGGAGAGTTAAACAGGGCACCCATGTCTGTTCTGCTGCCCCGCTGCCACCTCTCAAGGGCCAGATCTGGATGGGAATTTCACTGTCTCCCCAGCAGGTGTGGGGGCAGGAGATACCCCTGCTGCACCTCTGCCTTCTCCTAGGGAGAGAGCACCCATGCATCCCTCACTCCAGCACAGGGATGCTGTTCTCTTGGGGCAGCTCCATTGCCACGGTGCTTTCCTGCATGCCTGGGAATGGGCTGCTGCCTCAGAATTAATAATTTAACTGATTATGAAGGCACGTTGGCAGATACCGTAGTACCCGTCAAATCTAACTGCCTGTAAATTTAATTAGTGTGCAAAAACCAGCTTTGGAGTATACCAAAACTTAATTAGTCAGCAACTTAAGGTTGTTAGCACACTCTCCAGGGTAATAATATCCAGAAAAGGGTACGTGAAGGCTGTGATAAAATAATTAAAAGTGCAAGATCCTCACGGCGTGTTTTCTTTAGAGCTCATCTCTGCTGTGTATAAATCAGGATGAAGGGATAAGAACAGCAGCGACTCGGAGCTGGGCTCTGGTGTGGGTGTCTTCCCTCAGTGATGGGGGAGCAATTAATTAACAGGTGTGGTGGTTCGGGTCTGGTCAATCCCATGCAGAGAGCTGAGCCTGTTTTAGGGAGAATCCTATGCCTTTTGGTATAATGTGTCTACCTACTGGTGGGGAAGCCCTTGGTCTTTACAAAAGTGTGGACTAGTAATTAATTATTTGGGAACCGTGAAGTGGCTGGGGGGCTTTCTAACTGGGCTGATGGGGAAGCCTGTAATTAATATATTAAGTCTTTTAAATGAGGTAATTTAGGAGAGAGAATAGAAATTCTTCAGGAGTATTGTGAGCAGCTTGAGTGGTGGTGACTTGTCCTAGGCATGTCCTCATCAGAACAAAGCACTTGAGGTGTCATTCTGGGTTACCACAATGGCTTTGCAGCAAGTGACAGTGGCTTCCCACCCAGGAGGAAAGCTGGTTTACAGTTTGTTTGCATACTCCTGCCATGCAGTGCTTGCATGGAGAGAAGGATATGTGACTCGCAGCCAGTGTTACTACAGGGAGGTTTTTAACACTGATGAGAAGGCATGGTGTAACCGTGACTCACTTCAGGTTGTTTGAAAAGAAAGGAATGGGATTTAGTAACACTGAGTGTGCCCCATCTGTCGCACCCCAGAGATGCACACACTTGTCTTGCTAATGTTCTGCTTCAGCCCTAAGCTGCTGCAAAATGGTTATCCCAATTACCTGTATTTTTGTGGGAATAGCCCCTCCTATGAATGGAGCATGGACTAAAATGGAAGCAAAAAATTTTCTTCAAGCATCCCTGGGCCTGACTGTGGTTTGTTGCTACATGCTTGCCCTCTGAGTGCTCCTGGTCTCTCATTATCCCCATGCATCATAGGAAAAGAAGGAAACAATTAACTTTATGATCCCTGAAAGAGTATGTAAAAGTCAACAGTGTCTAAGAAATGTCTGGAGGCTGAAACCACTTATCCACTTACATTCAAAAAATGAAAGAATTAATAAAACATGCTTTGGCTCCTCCATTCCCACTCCATACAGCAAGACAACAAATTAAGTTCCTGTGCCCTGCAGACCCGAGGAGGTACATGAAGCTTTCCTGTTGCCAGTGTCCAACACAGGTACTGGAACATCCCTAAATATTGTGGCATGAATCTCACCTGGCCAGGCAGGTCCTGCCTGCCTCCCAGGCAGTGCGGAATGGGGTAGTGAGTAGGTGATCTGCTCTGGTTCTGGGGGAGAAAAAACACATTGCCTATCAATACTGGATTGCCTACCTGGACTAATGTCTTCAGCACTGCCTGGAGACCCCATTCTGGAGAATCAGATTAGAGGAATTGTGCTCTGGGAAGGGGCCTGGAACCATAGCAAAGATCCTCTCCAGGGCTGGTGTTCCATGGAATGAGACTATCTTTCACAATATAATGAACAGCCCAGTGGAACCTTGTAGAGTTTTCCTCTATATCCTGTATTATCATGGGGCATCTTATCCATGTCAGACAGGGTTTGGCTCTTGGGAAGCTGGTGTATGGACAAAACAAGGAGGAGAGAAACAAGGCTGGGTGCTGTGTGTGTGGCTGCACACAAATATAATTTCCCCTAGATTCAATATGCATCTGTTGAGTTCACTTTGTAGAGAACCTGAAAGCTCAAAGCGGAATCTTTTCTGCAAAAGCTCTGTAGCACATGCACAAGGTTCACTCCACACCTCAGCCTGGACCTGCTGAGTAAGATGATTTGTTGACAATCCTCTGTACAATTGCATTTAGCTCTTGGTTTTTGCTGTGACTGTCTCGTGTAACATTCAGCAACCTTAAAGTCTAGGGAAATTTGAGCTTGACTTGGGTAAATCAAAATTTTAGGTGTTTTTTTCATCACAGGCCTGTGACAAAGTGAAGAATGGCTGACAGGATTCAGTAAAACACCAGATTTCTGAGAGACAGACTGCACACTGCTGAGTGAGCTTAATTTAATGAACTGAGGGATGCCATGTAATCTAACTGCTTATTATGTTAAAAGGCAGCAGATAATCTAATGATCCACAGGTGGCTATTTTGATTTTACTGCGTGAAGTTAAATATGTGCTTAACTCCCCCACACTGAGCAGTGTTTGTCCCTGTGCTGAAGTGGTACAGGGGGTGTTGGCAGGAGCCCTCCCAGCTCTTGGCTGGCTGGCAGGGTGCTGTGGGTGCCTGTCAGGATGGGACAGCCTCAGGCTTCCAGGGATCTTTATTTCTGTGACCAGGAACTCTCAGTTTTAGCAAAAATGCTGGTGAGTCTGTGCTTGGGAAAACTTACTAAAAACCAGCAAATACCTTTTTTTTTTTTTTTTTTTGCACACCTGGTAATTTTGTGCTTTCGTATGCATGTGTAGGTGCTCTGATCAACTGGAGCAATGCATGCCATTGGTTAGTTATATTTGTAGAATGCTTATGTTTTAAAAAAAGTACCTATTCACAGCCTGTAATCAGGCTATAATCATAGCCTGTAATCACAATCAATAAATTAATAGGTTAATTAATAAATTAATGTCAATGAAATATGATTTTTCTATTGATTGTCTGTTTATTGATTTTGGTGCCTGGAAGTGCCAGCTTCGTTGTTGGGTTTATCTTCAAAGGAGCACGCTGAATTTTAATGAGATTTGTGCCTGGCACTTAAAAACACCACTCTTCAGTGTACCCTGCTCCCATTTTTGGGATCACTAATGTTGTTGATATGAAACTGCTTCTGATCTTTAACGTAAAGCTCAGCTTTACTTTTAATTGGTTTTGGTTCTGTTCAGTCTAACTGTAATAATTTAATTTTTTTGTTTAAAATTTCAATCATGCTCGCCATATGGCAAGCATCAGTTATACATAAAAGCTACTTGCTGTTTTACCTTTGGAAATCGTCAGGGCCTTCACAGTAAGAGCTTCCTAACCATCTGCTCCCCTCTCTGACCTCGAGTTAATGTAGACATCTGCAGTTGTGACTCTGGGGTTATTAAACAGCGCTGTCCAGTCGAATGCCCTTGTGCCTGGCTTTCCAAAAATCAGCACTGCAGAAAGTGATCACTTGAGCTGCAATAAAAGCCCTTCAATTTGCAGCCACGGTGGGCAGGCCTGTGCCCCCCGCACCTCCTGCAGGTCCTGCCGCACACACAGGCAGAACAGTGGATTTGGCTGAGGGGACACAGCCATCCCAATTAGCCGTGGGTTCAGACTGATGTCCTGTAATCCCCTAATGCCAGAGACGCTCCGGCATTAGACCCCGTGCTAATCCATTTTAGAATGTGCTGCGTGCATAAAGAAGATTATACCATTTTAAAATGAGCTAATTACTTGTAGTTAATCAGAGTATCCCTCAAATTACAGAAGAAAGTGCTGTAGGTTGAAATCCTGTCCTCAATTAAGTCAGCAGCAAGACTCTCCCTGGCTTCAGTAATGCAGGGTGGGAGTGCTGGAGCACACTTACCCTGCCACTTCACCAGCACGGCTACCTCATAGCACACCCTGCAAGCAGGCTTTAGGGTGTTTCAGTTTAAATTTTGCTTTTTCTATCAGAATTTTGTATGCAAATGTTTGTCAGTGAGGAGAAAGAGGTGGTTCCTAGTAATCTCCTATTTTGCAGGAGCTGAAAACAATGGAGCTAATCACAGAATTTAAATGCCTAATGTTTCCAGTGTTCTGAGACTTGACACTCTTCATCTGGGCACTGCGTAAATTGCAGATGAAGACAAACTGTTAATTTGAACACATACATTTATTTAAAAAAAAAAGGAAAAGGAAAGCTACTTCCATTTTGTGGTTAATATGCTTTTAATGGTTATTTTTTAAAGGCAAATATTGTTTACTAGAGCTGTTAAATTTGTTTATATACATTTTTGGGATTGTATTCAACCGTAATAATAACAATTAGGCTTAATGCATTTGTGTTAATACTGATCTGTTTTCCCTAAAGCAGAATGCTTTTAAGCTCATGCAATAATTTTGCTATTGAATAGTAAAAATCTTGGTAAATGATTCAGGTAACATCTTGGTCTAAAACTGATTCTTGCACATTAGTCCTTTTAAATGACACCGCAAGAAAACTGTTTTAAAACATTTAAGTTTAGTGGACTAAATATGGAAGTTAAATGCTGGGATTTCCGATAAAAGCTTTCTGTTTTTAATGGCCTATAGGCATAAAATGAATCCTGATGAGGTGGTAAGGGCTGAAGAAACCTGGGGTAGCAGGTATGGCTGCTTAAGGGACTGTTTCCCCAGTCTGTCCTCAGCCCATGGGCAGGGTGTCATGTCAGATCCACAGAAAAATAAATACATTTGTATTATGTGGTGGTGGTAATGGAGAGCATTTTTTTCCCTCAGTTTCTTTATTTTTCTTAAATAATTAGTCATATGGATTTGATTTCTGAAGTGGATTCATATTTTTATGCAAGTAGAAAAAAGTTGTCATCTCTGTGGCAGGTAGGTAAGAAAGTCACTGTAGGAAGTTGGACAAATGTCCAATTCAGGTTACCAGTGTGTCTGTTCAAGTCTACAGAGACTGAAAAATGGGCTGAAAATGTGCATGCATTCTCTGAAAAGACATCAGTGAAGAAAATTATCAAGAATGCTTTTCCATTTTTTCATTCTTGACCAAATTTTATAAATACTTTAATATGAAGTATTTGGTTTCCGATTACCTCAATGTATGGATTTTTTAGGAAAGTTGGTGATGTTTGTGTTTTTTGAGAGGATGTGGGTAGGAGGGGGGTGGCAGATGGGAAAGTCAGGAGAAGGTTAGGATATGCTTTTTAAGGAAATGCAAATAGAAATGCAATTTAAAAATAAAAATGAAAGAAAAAAACCGGTTTCTGAGGGATCTGTTGGCTGAATTGGGATGGCTGTGCTCTCAGACAAGGGGAGAGGTGCAGCGTTTTAGCTTCTGTCACAGGTCCAGAGCCCTCCTTGCCAGAGAGGAAGAAGTTGTGAATTCTGGCTGGCAGAAGAATGAAGTGAGTTGAGGCTGGCAGGAGCAGGGATGTGAGCTTTGGGTTCTCCAGCCCGTGTAGCTCCTGCAGCATGGCTGTGGCTAAGGGTTCTTTAGGGAGCATAATTGACCTTGAAACGTGCCGGGAGTGTGGAGGACAAAATCTCTCTCACTTTAGGGAACTTGTTTATTGCCAATTGCTTCTTGTTCCTAAGCCTTAATTTAATTCCTTTCAAATGCCTCTTTTCAAAAATCCCTTGAACAGATTCATGTGGATCAAGGCAGTTCAGGAGTTACAGAGATGGGTGTAAGGAGGTGAGCCCTGTGAGCAGGGATGTCCACAGGGCTTTACCCCCTGGGATGCCCTGTGCACCCAGTACTGCTGCTTCTGACTGGATCATCAGGCACCTCCTTTCCTTTTTGTCATGTTGAGACAATGGTAGAGCTGAATGTAAAGTGGGAGCTGTGTGTTAATTTTGATGTAGTTTTACTTCAGCTTCTCTCTTGTTGATATGGACTTGAAACAGGTGCAGCCACTGTCTCTCTGTGTTGCATAAGAGATGAGCAGAGCATGCTTCTGAGATGGCAGCATGCTCCTAAAATTTTTTGTGAGTTTGAAGATGAGATCAGTGCATGATGTTCTCTTACATGGTGAGGCAGATGTTCAAACGATCTGCATGTGACTCAGTAGCCATATCCATTCAAACCTTTGTTGCTTCTTCTGCTATTGTTCAGGTGAATGAATTACCATTCCTGTATTCCAGCCCCATGGTAAATTACAGATTTGGCAGATCCCGTTACCCATGTTCCTTTAGCTCCAGGGATAAGGAAGGGTGATTTTGCCTAAAGCTGTGAGGTGGCTGAATACAGCATGATATCTGGGAGTGGGATGGGTGAGTGGAGTGCCTTGTTCCCTCCAGGAACTCCTCGGGAGCTCTGTATCTGTCTCCTTCCTCAGCCTCTGGCCTTTGCTGTCTAGAGGGGTGAGCTCCAGAGTTGATCAAGCTCTCTGTTCAAGTCTGAAATTACTACACACAACTTTTTAACTGCTTGTCTCCATTATTACATTCTCACTGTAGCCCATGGTGCAACACTGTTGCCTATTTCAGGATGACATTTTCAAGTGGTTGTATCTTTTCTGTTTTGCTTAAAAAAGCCCTCTTTGTCTCCACCCGCCGACTTGTTTGTAGATTAAAAAACTTTCTCCACCCGCCCCTCATTTGTACTAAGAAGTCACACCAGTTTGTGCAGAATTATTTCATCATAGTCTCTTTTAAAATGGTTTAATACAATTTCAGGACTGGAGGGTGTGTGCCTTGCCTTGTTACTTCCAGAGTAAACTGCTTAAGATTACCTACTGCTGTGTGATGTGACTACTGACAGTTTAGTTAAATTACCTGTTTTTCTGTGTGAGGTTCAGCTCCTCTTGTTTCAGCTACTCACTTTAGAACAAAAACCTACAAGAGACATGGACTTTTTACAGCGGTGTGTAGTGACAGGACAAGGGGGCAAGGCTTCAAACTGAAAGACAGTAGGTTGAGGTTAGACATTAGTAAGAAATTCTTCACTGTGAGGGTTGTGAGACACTGGAACAAGTTTCCCAGAGAAGCTGGGGATGCCTCATCCCTGGAAGTGTCCACTTTGGGCAACCTGGTCTAGTGGAAGGTGTCCCCCTGTGGCAGGGGATTTAGAATTAGATGGTATTTCAGGCGCTTTCAACCCAAACTGTTCTGTGCCTTTATGATTCTATGTAGTGCTCATTGCACAGCCAGGAAATTCAGGCATAGGGAGGCAAAGAGACTCGACCATTTCCATTCTGAGGAGGGATTTTGATCATAGTCTTCCAAGTTGCAATTGACTCTGCTAAGGTTTAGGAAAGGAGTTCTGTAGAAGCTCCTTCTGGGTCCATCCTGTAGTGGAAGCGTGATTTAATCTTTGTGCAGAAGGCAGCAGTGGCATTTTGGGTGTGGCTGATCAGATTTTGACCACGAGGCTGGAGAGAATCGCACCTGGGAGCCCTCCTGAGTGGTTCCTGTTCCCAGGGATCCGTGAGTCTGCCTGAGTGCACCTTTGTGCACAGTTGCTCATTTTTCATTAAGCAGTGATTTGATTAGATAAAAATAAAAGTTGCTTGAGCATTCACTTTTGCAGTGATGCATAACAAATTTATGCAGATTCAAATAGGACTAATCTGCATGCAAAATATAAAATGTGATTACTAACCCGTATGCACCTGTACTGAAGTTTAATCGGGTACAAAATATGAACAGGAAGAGAGAAACCTAACAAAATGTACAGCCTTGAATTTGGGTATGAATTAATGCAAAGAGATCCTTATAGTGTTAATGATGATTCAGGTGTTTCCGGAGTAAATTAAATCTTTCAGTAATTTAAGAACACTTATTCTTTAATTAACATTGACTTTATTTAAAAAAGAGACAATCTTCTTTTCTGCAGACTTTACACCATTTGCTTCCTTTAGCTACCTTGTTCTAATGGCATTCTGCTCATGTCCAGGATCACCCTGAAAACACAGATGATTGATTCTGATCATGTGTAAATGAGTTGACAATGGTTGTAGTTTCCTTGACATAAAGGAAACGTTATCACTGCTAACAGTGCATTGGGAGGTCAGGACTTACAGTCAGGAGAGCTTTAAAGAACATGTTATTACTCATTTTCATAATAATTTTGGTTGTGTTCAGTGATTGGTTCATCTAACACTGCAGCTTGTGTTCAAATTCAGCCTTAGTGCATATCACTTGCCTGTGAAGGTCTCCATGGTCCAGGGAGGTTGGATGTCAGTGGAAGTGCATTTTAGCTGATGTTTCTTTCTTCCAGGATGCTCTGAGAAGGCTGGTAATGTTCCATGGTTAAGCAGAGGAGAGTGAATTCAGGTTGTAGAAGTGCATGAGTTATGAGAAGAAAAGCTGAAAGTCAATTATCATTGCTGGCTTCTCGTTCTTAGGGCATGTATCTGAGGGGAGACTCCAGCCCTTGTACCCATCTTCAAAACCAGAACCCATGTAATTTCTGTTAATGAAGTGAATAGAAAGTGCTGGGGCCAGTACCATTCCTGCCCTGAAAAGCTGGCGGGGCTTGAGCCAGGTTTTGTCACACACTGAAGCATGTGCAGGGTTCAGTGTTGGGAAGGGAACCCCTGCCTGGCTCCTGGGCAGCCAGGAGCATGGCTTGTGCACAATGTGGGCACTCTGGTCACTGGAAAAGTGGTCACTGAAAAAACCCACTTCCATGGAAAAGCTTCCCTGAGCGGGTTTCTTGAGGCCCAGGCTCATTTCAGTGAGAGAGGTGCTGTGATGAGGAGAGCCATTCTCAGAGAACATACCGACTTAACACTGCACATTGTGACCACCAGCAGTTGCAGCTGAGCCCTGCTGAGCCCTTTGGGTTAAGAGTAGCTCTTGCTAAGAAATTTCTGACACATTTTGATGGAGAGCAAATGCAAGTAGTGGGAATGCTTTAAGTAAACTGAGCTGACATCAAATAATCAAAACCACTTAACACTGTGACACAAAGCGACAGCATCACAGGATTTCAGAATTTAAGTTGACACTCTGTCCTGTGCATTAGTGGATACAAGAGCAACCAGCACCATGGCATGGGTTAGTTATGGAGCATCAGGATTTCCTCTGAGAGGCTGCGACACTGTGAGGCTGGCCCGTGACCGTGGTGTTGTGTTACACAGAGGAGAGGTTTTGTATACAAATGAACAAGACCTTGAAAAGGTGTCTTGAACAGAAGGCTCCCAATGGAGCATTGTGTGGGAGAGTGGCTCGGGTTACTTGCTGGAATGACTGCAGTGCTTGTTGAAAGCTGTGTGTGATGAGAGAGGGTTTGTGACTGGAGCCTTGCTAGGCAAATCTACCCTTGTTTAATAAGAATATAACCAAATGACTGTATGGGGAGCCGTAGGTTCAGATTTCTCTTGGAGTTATTCATCCGAGACCTCTCCATTTATACATATTTCCCAGAGGAGAAAGTCTCTATTACTTCCTTTAAGCAGTTACCCAGGATATGTGCCACCCACAACAGCTGCTGCTTGCAAGAACCTTCATTTTCTTAATGTTACCTTTGCCAGAAAAGATTCAAAATGGAAAATGAAGTATCTGTAGTGGTGTGTTCAACTCAGCAGGAAGCTGCATTGGTGCCAGAGCGGAGTGAGTTCTGTACCAAATAAATTATTAATCTTTAACGTGCAAAACGTGGAGATGTAGGAGGAAAGAATGACCTGATCTGACAATGTTTGCAAGCACCTGTGAGTCTTGGGGCTTTATTGAATTTCCAATAAATATCTTTATGTTCTAGGCCCTTAAGAAAATAATACAATGAGGGAGCCATCTAATTCATTTATCCACTGCCAAGCAGGTGTTGGCTTTACCAAACCTCTGCCACATCTTAGTTATCAACTGTTTGATCAGGCAGATGGGAAAGGGTTTTATTCTGCTCTACCATCTGCAAGGTCTTAGAGTTAACAATGAGCTGAAGATAAGAATAAGTTGTTCCACAGGCCCTGGAAAATCTGATAATTGCTTATCAACAAATGACTAAGTGACTTGAAAGCAGACAAATGAGAATGTGTAAGTGTTGTAGGTGAATGGCCTCTGAGAGGTCAATGTTCAGGGAGTGTTCGTGGGGCCTCAGGTTCCTCTGACAGCATTGGCCCTTTCAGAAGGCATTTGCTAGTGTCAGAATGTTATTTTATAGAGGTTAATGAGCCCTTGAGGAAGATGGAGAAGTTTCTTAATGGAAAGGAGGGGAAGGCATATCGAAGAAAGAAGGAAGCAAGAAGGCAGTGAGGAAGGCTTGTCGTTTCTGTAGTTATTCTGTATTTAGGTGAACTCTGCGCTCTAGTATCTGTGAACAGTCTGTGAGTATAAATGCTCCAGGAAAAGGTTGTGTTTCAAGACAAAATACTCTGATATTCCAGGCTCAAGTGAGATCATGGTGTATATATAGCAAGATACAGTTTTGACTGTGTCACTGGCACTGCTTGGGTGACGTGGCATCATCCGGCAGTGCCCTAGAACATGTTCAGGCCATGAAGGTGTGATGCGTGGGTATAACAGTGAATGCGTATTTAGAGCTTGACTTTACATTTGGGTAGAGAAAAACTGAGTTTTCCATTTTGGTTTACCTAGGGTTTGGGTTTGCAGGGTGGCGTGGGAGTACCCTGAGCATTTACAAAAGGGAATCCAACGAAGTGCTAGAAAGTCACCATAGAAACATTAATGTGTGGAGAGTATGACAGAATTGTTTCTGTAGATACTTCCTGAGGCTTTAAAGGCTGATGCTTTTCAGAAATAGTGGAGTGCAACCTATTAATTGAAATCGGAAGTTTCAGAATATTAGATCTGTTGTGGGTGTGTGGAGGGATGGAGATGCTCTTGCATCAAGTCCTCCGCTGTAGTGGGAAAATATGTCACGTACTCCCTTCAATTTTGTCAAGATATCCTGTTCATAAGCAGTTGGATCCAGGCTCCCAGTTCTCCTGCTCCCCCAGAATACTGGGCTCTGCTACCTGTAGACCTTCTCATACCCCAAAGATATCCATGGTTACTTGGAGCTACGTAGCTTTTCTGCCTCCCTGGTTCTTTCCCCTGTTGTACTTAAGAGTCCATTATTTTGCTATCTTCATCTTGTAAAATTGAATCTCAGTTCACCTGGTCTTCTAGATTATCCTTCTTAGCACTCCTTTCAATGTGAATTTCTCAGTCATGGGTGACTGGAACTGGGCAGTTTCCCCCATCAACTTGTCATGTCCCATGGAAGCATGAAGTCTGGCAGTAGACATGTCCAGGGCCCAAGAGTACGTTTTGTTCTGGCAAAAGCTTCAAGGTGGTTTTTGAGTTCCCTGTAAAATGAAATGTTGGAGACTGAATTGTCCTCTGCAAGAGGTCAGAATTGTTATTAGTTCACATGTCCAATGCTGTGAGGGAATATTAAGCAGTAATTAACCATTACATCTGTTTAAAATTCACATGCTGGTTCTTCTTGCACAACAAACAACCTCTTGCTCACTGGCAGTTTCTGTACTTAAAGGATACTTTGACTCCGTCTGTCTTTATCTTGTTTTGGAAGAGTAGAGAACTCAAAGAGCCCTTAGATGTCATTTTTGCTTGACAACAGTTGTGAGTGCTGTTGGCACTGCTATGTAGGGTTATCTCACCAGGACATCTGGGAGCTCTGGGAGGTTCTTGGAGCACTGATGAGGAGCTCAAAGCTTCCAAAAGTTCTTTGCTGCAACCAAAAGTTGCTGAGGAAACTGAAAACATACACAGCACAGTTGGTGAGAGCTGGGCTAGGGAGAAGCCCGTTGAGATTTTGACTCTGACTTGGAATTTCATCCTGTGTTGCTTTTGTTTTGGTTTTTTAAACTGATCACAGTAGGGTCCTGTAGGGTCTTTGTTTGAGGTGCATTAATTTCTCAAGTCAGAGGCCCTGTCTTTGATGGGGCTGGTCATCCTTCAGGAATTTCCTTTATTGCTTCACAATGAAATATTTAAGACTCCATGTTCATAAAAACTTTCTCCAAAAAGCTGCTTCTTGTCTTGGACAATCACTCTAAGTTATCCACCAGACTCCCAGTTCTTTTTTGAAGTAATGGCTTGACCCAGTTACACAATCATTCCTCATAATTTTTCCAAGTTTCTTGGATAGTAATATGTTTCCCATCTCATTGTGTATCAAAATGACCTGTCCTACATTTTTCTAGTTTTTTAGCTCCTGTTGGTTAATGGGAGTTGGTAGAGGTTTGGCTTTCAGTACCAAAGAGCCGTGTTCCAGTGTATTTTGTAAGTTCTCACAGGAGCTGTTTGGTAATGGCTTTTGTGTTGTGCTGAGACTGGTGCTACATGATGCTGCACAGTTAGAAATCTTCATCAGATTGCCTTGGTTTTAAGCAACCACTGAACAACATTCTGAAATTTGCTTGCACTGTTTTTTTTTTTCCCCTTCCCCATTCCCAAATGCTGCTAAATTATCTCGATTATAACTAAAACTTTTTTTAAAAAAATCTTAAAAAATGACTCATTGAGAATTTGCAGCTGTAATATCATATTCTCTTGTCGCTAATACTCACTGTAGACTGTGTTTTTCCTCACCAGTACTTGTCAAAACTGGAAGTGGGTGGGTTTCTTTGTTCCTTGATAAATCAAATCAGTTCCAATGAATGGCAGTGGGCTCCCACTCTGCATGTCATCCTTGCTGTGAATTTTGAAATGGCATGCATGGTTCTAATACAAATTTTGTCTATGCTGTTATTTCAGTGCTATTTTTTAATATAACATTTACAAAAACATTGGCAATCAAAGAACATGTTACCATTTGTGCTAATTTCAGGAGATGATCACAGGGCTATGTAATTAGCATTGATTAAACAAGGAGCTGAATGGAGAGAGGCTACTTATGTGATGGAAGAGCAGGACATTTTCACTGCTAGACAAGGAACACTTTACAGTATGTTAATGAATCAAGACAGCTGGAGAATTCATAAAGGGCAAATCAGAGATGATTGCTTCTGTTACAAGGCAATAGATAGGTCACTGGGCATTAGAAGATACTTAGGATGGTATCCTGTTGTACTATGGGCAAAGTAAGAGATTTATGTAATGGAAGTCCTGTTTCACAGCTCTAATAAGCTTGATAATAACAATTCAGTGTGTCATGGCACTTAGTAAGGATTTCAGATTTTGTAACGTGGAATGAGGAGAAAGATCCAAGTGGAAAAGGAAGAAAGACATTGCAGTCCAGAACATTTTTTTGTGCAGCAGTGTGTTCTAGCAGCACCCTTTAAGAAGCTTTCATGGTCTGCAATTTCAAGTCCAGTTGCACAGTGTGAAGACAGGGTGGTTCCACTTTTGTTGTCTCTGAGCCACCTGCCTGCCTTCAAAATATGCCTACATTAGTAGAGAATTTGGTGGTGGGAATTAGGCAGGGCCAGTTTCCTTTTGTCAGTGTGACAGGCCATTGCTGCATGAAATGGCATGTGCTGAAGCTTTTCTGAGCTCTGCTGTGAAATCCCTGCTGCAAACAACTCACAAAAACTTGTGTGCTTCCTTCCCCAGTTTGTAAACAGGGTGCTGTGGGTGGGATTTGATAGGTGCAGGCTGTGTTTCTCTCCTTAGCACTCACCCACCTGCAGATTGATGCTACTGCCTGGGAAAGGGGCAGAAATTTAGGGTGTTGAAATCTAGGAATGAGTTTAGTGAGTTGTGTATCCCCTTGCTGTAGAGTTCCTGCTATGCAGTGTTGTACCTAACTCATTCCTACAGTAGAAATGCCTGAGTTATTGTTTGGGTGAATCTACCCTGATGTAATAGCCATGAGCCATTTGAAGAACTCCAGTTCATCATCCAAATGAGCAGAGTGCTTACATCATGCCATTTCCCATTTAATCCTCTTCAGGCTTGACTGCCCCTGTAAGTTCTTGGAAGGGCCAGCTCTGCCTTTCTGCTCAGACCCAAAATACCAATGTCATGACAATTCTTGAAGTCTCTTTTCTCTTCTTGCCATCAGAAGAATTTGTCCACGAGGATCAGTCTTTCTAATGCATCTTGCTTCTGGAACTGACCATTTGTATATTCTGCACCAGTATGAAAGTCTTACATTTTTACTCTTTGTTGTCATAGGACTCAAGAGCATCTGTATGAGTCAGCATAAAACCTGTCTGCAGAAGTTGCTTTTATTTCACCTTTTCAGTCAAATTTTGATTCATACATGTAACCACAGTTCTGTCCATTCAAATGCTGGTTCAACACTTCAGTGGCGGTTATACTTTTTTTACTCATTGTTCTGTCTGGGACGTGATGCGACATCTGTGAAACATGAGCCCTCTAATAACTGGAGAGCAGCCTGGAGCAAAACCTTGCATGTCTGAACAACTCTACAGCTGGAGAAGAGGGGAAGGAATGCAAGTTGTTTTGTCTAGACTTTGTCTGACTGATTGTTTTCTCCTGATTAACCCAGCTCTTTGAATCTCACACCAATTTTGTGTGTCAGAAACCCTTCTCTAGACTTGTCTGCAGAGCGCAAGGGCTGTGTGGTTTTTTAGAACCTAACTTCAGTGATGTAACAGAGAATATCTTTGCTCTTGCTTCCAGACCACCTGCTCATTTCTGAACTGTGCAATGTATTGATAGAGGTGAGCACATATGAGCTTACTCCAGGTTGCTTCTGCATTGTTGTGCTGTGTTTTTCTGCCTTGGATCCAGTTAAAGGAGAAAGTCTTAGAGCTGTGGAGGTTGTGCAGTTTTTGGTCCATTGCCTGTTCCAAGTAAGGTCTTTTCACTAGGAAAAGTCATGCTCATAAATAGATATCAGCTGCCAGCTTCACCTTTTTCTTTCCTTGGTTCTTCTCTCCTTATTTTTCATTCTCTCCTTCTTGAAGGAGTATGATGATACTAGTACAGGTTGTTCCCTAATTGCAGCAGAAGCCCGGGTGAAGGAATACATTAAAGAACGAACAAACAGGAATCTGCTAGATAAACATTTAATTTTTGCCTGACTACTTAAAATTTAAGTCCCAGAGGACCAACTTCCTACTATCACTGAACCGCATTATAGTTTTATCTCTGGTCTTATAATAAAATCAAAAGCATTAAGCAACTGGAGCTGTCCTAGGCTATTTAGGATCGATTCAGGTAACCACTAATTGCAGTTTGCCTCGCAAATGCTGTGGAAGTTGAAGGTCTTTTGCTATATGTGGTCAAATATCTTCTTGAGATAGTGCACGAAGCAAAGTTAATAGCGACCAGGGTTATTTAATATCCTAAATAAGGATACAGAGGAGGAAGTGGAAAGCAATCTGGCAGTGTGTGCTGTAGCTGCTGGCATGGTTTTGTTACAAATTAACTGTATCAGAGTGAATTAGAAAGGGAAAAAAGGATTGCAAATGTTCATAAGATTTGGACAGTGAATTTAGATTTGCTTGTATATGTGGCTATTTTCTTGTTTTCCGTGGAACTAGCTCATGTGGTTGCAATTATTCATTTAAGTCCCATATTATTATCTTCAGTTTCCTTAGTGCATGATTTATGTATCTAAGACTATTAAAGCCAAATGTGAAAATTGAAATTCACTGCACATTGATTAAATTGGCTGTATGCATTACTTAAGATAAATAAATTACGTATGTTAAAAAATGACTCTAATAGGTACAATTTGCAATTCGAATGACCTATAAACTAAGGAATATTTGCCAACAAAATGTTTGAATAATACTGAGTAATGAATACATTAGAGAATTTCATGAGTTCATCACAATTAATGAATAAGGAAAAAAATACTTATCAGATGTTATGTGTTTGTTCAGTGAAAAATCAAGTTCACAACAGGTTATTTGGAAAATCCAGATGAATGTAAAGGATGCAGGAATGAATAAAGTGTGATGAATGCACCTAATTGCACATAATACTCTTTTAAGAAAGTTGGCTTTCTGCAATTATGCATCTTCTTTCTGTGAAGAAAGAGAAAAATGCAAGACCATGGTGATGCTGCATCTACAAAAGGTTGTAGTGGTGTGGTTAAAGTGCTCCTTCCTTTTAGGCTTCAGAATTAAAACACGATCCAGACTGAACCTTGTCCTGATGGGTCTTTCCTCTTTACAAACCTGATCCTGTTCTTGTTTGTCTGCTGGAGTGCTGGGGCATCTGGGACTGCCTTGCTCACTGGTGGGAATGTGGGTCTTCTGGGAGGGTGAAACTTCTGTGCTGCAGCTTTTTAAAAGAAGGTGGTAGCTAAGGGGCTTGGTCTCATTTTTTCCCCTGAAAGTTGGTTTCTATTTCAGGTGCTGCAGTCAAAGTAAAGTATCGGAATGGGTAGGTCTGGCTTCATAAAGCTCTTCTATTATCGCTTGCTCTAGTCCTTTTGAAAACAAAATAGTGCGCTAAAACCTGTAGGCTTTTGAGCTTTTAGCGGGATTGAAAAATTATACAACAAACAAACAAACCCAAACAAGCACAGACTGTCCCTTCCCAATCAAACCAAGCTATTTTTTACAAAAACCAGCTTCCAAATGCCAGCAATCTATCAATTTCCAAACCACTTTCTAGCCTTCTCCAAGAGGAACCATTGTGTTTTATAAACCCTCCCAACAGTTCATGTATATAGCAATAACACTAATGAAAGGCATAGAGTTTTGTTTTAATGTATAGACAAAGTAGCTCTTTTTTCCTTTATCAAAAGTTTTAACTGTAGGACATGTGAAAACAGGTACTTTAAGAGATGAAGTGCTCAGAAAAATTAACAACAGATTGTATGGGGATCTTGAAAGGTCACACCAGTAATGATTGTATAAAGCGAAAAAGGGCATGTTAGCAGGAAATGGGGAAAGATGGATTTAAATCTTGGATGTTAAATTATTTCATTTGAGCCTGGTAGGGAAATCTCTGTGCATTACTGAAGATGTGGTGTTCCTTACTGCCTTCCATCAGTCCTCATTATTTTTTGGGAAAATGCAAAAGGCAAGGTTAGTTCTAGTTGACTGAGGGGTGGAGCCTTCAACATTTCTTTCCTACTTAATGCATGTTCACCTTGAAATTTATTGCTCACAGTGGGATATAGACAAGTATATTAGTGTGTTACCTGTGTTGGTCTTTTGTTTGTTGGTTTGGCTGGTTGGTTGTTTTTTAAAACATCCCTGTATGTTTGTTTATCTTTTCCTACCTGGGAAAAAATATGAAAAAGGATTCTGAGCTGTTGCAGTCCTGGCTTTTAGGTAGTGCTGCAGGATTGCTTAAGCAGCCTGGGCTTGTGCATCTGGCCAGGAACTAAAGATGTCACAGTGGTGTTTCCCCCCACCCTTCTTACTAATTGTAATGTTCTTTATTCCACCCTACCACAGCCTCTACAAAAAGCATTGTGGCAGGTCTAAAACCCAGTTTGGTTGTTGGAATAGTACTTGGCAATATTACTGAGTTCTGAGCTCAACGTGCGTATGGAGAGAACTAGCTGAAATAAACAGTGCAATAAATTATGGGCAGCATTTTTATTTTCCATTTATTTTGATTATTTCTGTAAAGTAAAACTCTTGTGGGGGGAGCGGGTTAAATACTTGTTTTAAAAGTTTTCTTTAGAGCTGCATTATTGCTGACTTTGCAAATCAGGCATTTCTAAATGCTATTGCAGTCCTCTTATAGTGAGGGGAATTGTATTTCTGTCCTGTGAAGTACCACATGCCTGGCTCTGTTTGTTATCTTTCACCTTCATGAAAGTGTATTTGAATAACAGAATCTGCAAATACAGTTTAGGTGGAAGAGAAGAAAATATGAATATGAACAGTTCTGAAAAAGCCCTTGTAAAATAAATAGGCACTACCAGCTTTACTGGAAAGAACTCAGGGGCCTGATATTACGTGGTGTTGAGCACCCTGTACATCAGTGGCAGTCAGCTCCTCTGAATTTTAAATCTTAAAGTGACTTGCCAGGCAGCAGCTGGGCTGTGATGGGACTGCCAAAGGACCTTATTCTCCCTATTACACTTAAACTGTGCTACCCCAACAGTAATGGTGTGTTGTGAAGATTAGGCAGCCTCAACATTTAAATCTGAAATTAATTTTATTTGTTACATTTAATTAACTATTATAATCCCTAAAATGTGCTGTGTAAAACACACAAAATGAAAACAAATGACCATCTGTGTCAATTTAACATCTCTTCTGTGAATTAAAAAAAAAAAAGAGAGGCAGCTTTATCATGAAAAATTACCCTTGAGGTAAAAGGTAATCCCCCAAATCTGGCTGCCAGACAGGAAAGCATAAACTTTTGTGCTTGTGTCCTAGTCAGGGCTCTTTCTCTAATGTGGGGCTGCTTTTACTGAGTTCTTAAGAGAAACCTATAAATTTTGATGAAACTTCTTGTACTAGGAAGTAAATAAAGATGCTTGTGCTGAGAAGTACTACCTGGTTGCAAACCTTGTCTTTGTCAGAGCCTGCTGGACTCAATGGAGAAGCCTCTTTGTTATTGTGTTTTCTGGAGATGTTGTAATCTTTTAAGTCCTGTACCTGATTTAAGGGTAGGGACAAGGGATATTTGGGTCTGTTGGTTTCTATAAAATGCAATTTTACATCAGTCACTTAGTTAATCTAAGTTGCTTGAGACTGCTAAATCTGGTTGGAAAGAGCAGGTAGCTTAAATCACTGGAAGAACAAAACCCAACTTGACGTGGAAGTTACAGAATTCACTACACTGTCCAAAAGTGGCACAGTAGTAGTGAAAAATTGCTTTGCGTGCTGATGCTTTCTAAGCACATCTGCTCTGCAAGTGTCCCTCTGTGATGACAGATTTAGAAAAAAAAGAAAAGCTTTGCCTTTGGAGAATTTTGTAAGCGGGTGGAATATGTTGAGATCTGTCCCCCTGTGAACAAAGCATAGCGGTGCTGGCACCTCGACTGGGCTGTCACATCCATTAGGGAGCGTGTGAGCAGAGCAGTGCGAGAATCTCTGCAAACTCTAGCTTGAGAAAAACATTAACATTAATGTCAGCAGGACCAACTCTGCCCACCTATTAACTTGCCTGAACTCGGAGGCACTGGAGCTGGATTTAGCTCCAAGGCCTTGTGCATGTCACTGTCTGCAGGAGCAGAGTGCCTTTTGCTTGGTTCTTCCCAGCCTCCCTTCCAGCACTGCTTGGGAAGTGTGCCTGAGGGGTGTGTGTGTCCTGTCAGCCCAGGGCAACTTTACATCCATTGCCTTCCTCCTTTGGGTATGTTTTCTGTGACTGTGACTGCTGCCTTGCACAGAGATTAACTCCTGTTGTGCTTGGCTCTTCATACAAATGTTTCTAGATCTTCCTCCCTTTGCTCGCTCTCTTTGTTCATTGCTGGCAAGATCTTGTGTTTCTTTAGTATAAAAAAATACATATGGGTCTTCAAGTCATTGGAATAAATTAAAAGCAAGTGAACTGCAATGCTTCTCATAAAACATGGTTTGTCCAAAACTAAGCTGGATACTTCATTTTTCTAATCAAAATTAACTGTATTTCTTGACCTAAAGAGGCTGTAATATTTAACCTTCCACTTGTAATAGATCCAGCTTCTGCCTGCTTTGTTCACTCTGTGCAGTGCAATTATTTCCCATTTTTTTAGGAAGGCTATTAAAATACCTTAATAGGCTTTGAGATTAATAATACTTTAACACTTTAAGAATATTTTTAACCTTATAAGAGATATCCTCTTGTTTTCTCTTCTGCTGTGGAGAGGTGTCTCTTGTGCCTCTCTTGAGCTGTGCTGGTTTTTGCAGTCCTGCTAGGCTGAGGTGTGAAAACAAGGCAGTACTAGGCAAGGCAGAAGGGTGCTCAGGCAGGGGCAGCCCCAGCAGCTGCTGCTCTGCTGCGTCCACGGCAGTGCCAGAGCCCTGGAGAGGCAGGCTGGGGTCTGTGGGACAGGACAGGCATATGTGTGAGCAGGAGATGGCTTGTTCCCAGCACCAGCTGTTGTTGACTGTCTCTGCTATCCCATCCCCGGCAGCAGGAACAGCAAGTCTGACTTCTCATGAGTCTCCCACCAGCTGGAGCAACCCAGGCTTGATCCATGGGCAGCAAAATTCAATTTTGCCTGCCCGACTGGAGACCTTGAGCAGGGCCGATGTGGCAGCTGCTGCCCGCCCTGGTGCTGGTGTGAGCTGGTGTGAGCTGCAAGTGCTGCTTAATGGCTGCATCTTGTGTAGCACAACCACATTCAGAAGGGACCTTGCTAGAATGTGTGCAAGACTGCAATCACTTGCCCTCACTTTCTCACAAAAGTATGCTGTTCCTCCAGTTTAATTTTTCTAGACACTTCCAGAAGAGGAATTGGGCTGAATACCGGCTGGCCAAATGGAAATCAAAGTGCTGTCAGCCATTGAAGCATGTGAAAAAGCTCGTTCTCTCTTCTGGCTGCACTTTAATGGGGTTGCTCTGGGTGCCTTTGCTCTGGGAAAGTGCACATTCCGGCTGTGACTCAGAGTCCTTGAATGGGTTTGTGGTCTGTGGGGATGGGGAGTAGCTCAGGAAGAGACAACTTTCTTTTTCCTCTTGTGTATTTCTTAGAAAAGCATAACAAAACAACAACAACAATTTCCTGTCCTCAGCTGCAGAGTGTGATGAACTCTGGTTAAAATGCCAGCTGTATTCACTTGTGTTTTCCCTCCTGTGCCGTCTCTTCAAGCAAACTTTTTCAGCTGCTGATTGCACAAAGACAACAGACATAAGCTGATGTGCTGCCGAAGCTGCTGCCTTATGCTGATGGGTATTTTGGTGCTGCAGCCTGTTGAGTGTATGTGATAATTGGTTTCTCTTTTGGTCTTTGAGGACAGAAGATGCAATTAGCATGTCCGGCATATTTTCTTTCATACATTCTCAAAATTGCAATTCTTTTAGGAACACCGAGGAGTCATTAAATTGGGAATTGGTTCTTACATTGTAAAATACCTTTGCTTTCTGAGCATCAGAAATTGCCTGCCCTAGCGGCTGCTCTCTTGGTGTGTTTGAATTCAGTTGTGGAGTCACAAGTGCAAGTACAAAATCCTACTGAAGTACACCAAAAACATTAAAGGTACCTCTGCAAAGCTCTTCAGACTTGGAACTTACACCAAAGGACAAATGTCAGCCCTCAATTTGTCTTTCAGGCAAGGCTGGAGGAGCTTGTAGGTGGATGATGGGGAGTATTTACATGTTAAACATTAGGTAGGGTTACATAGTGTACTGAAAACAACTTGCGTTGCCCTTCAAAGTTTACCAACATCTGATTTCTAGCACCCTGCCTCTTCTGAACAACAACACAACCAGCCTACACTGCAATCTGTCCATCTGAAGGCTGCATCTGAGGAGAAAAGAACAAAATGTGAGTGATGTATGGATTCAGGTTTGCACATATCTGTACAGGTCCCCATGAGTCTAAGAGACAGCTTTCCTTGCTAGAGATGACTAGAGGCTTTCCTGGGATGCTGGAGAGAAGCAGACAAGATCAAAGGCTGTATGTCCATTTCCCACACATCCTGGATTTGGGAGGACACTCCCAAACCTTGCTCTTTAAGACCTTGGTCACTTCACCAACCTGCCTTTGGAATGACACCATTTAGCAACAGCCACTTCAGATTTGCTACAGTTACTGTTCTAATTACAGACAGAAACTGTTGTCTGAGAGATAACTGTATGGAAACTGTCAAATGCTGACATTTCATGGCAACCATGGGAGCTGGAGATCTGTTTTGGAGGGGTTCCTAAAAATATTCCATAAAAAGTGAGTTTAAGATGTGTTACTGCTACGTGATTTAAAAACCTTCTCCGTCACTGAATTTAATATTTCATTAGAAACTACATATCCTACAATAAAATAGAAAATAGAAAAGTAGAAATAAAATATGGCATTTGTGTTCATTTGGCTGTTTCTTTAGAGTTATTACTAGCAAAGCAAATTTGGAACAAACCCTATTAGGAGTTCTACTCCTCTCTGTAGAGCCCTAAGCCTGGCACATAGCCATTAATTTACAAACTTTGAAAGGATTTTTATCTAATAAAAAGAGAGATGAGTAAGAGCCTGCACGTCATTGCAGACACAAAGATGCAATTTTGAAGATGTTATCTGAAGCCCCTTTTATACAGCCTTGGTGCTCTGTGGAAAGGAACACAGCATACTGTGCTGTGGAGATGTGTGGTGGTAGTAATAGAAAAGTCTGGGATTGCCTTGAGCCAGGAGGGGAGAGGTTGGATCCCATTAGCTGGCAAAGCCAAGGTGCATGTCAGGGAGTATTGGGTCTGAGAACGTGGCTGGGAGAATCTTTAACTGTCCTGGAAGATGTTTAGGTGATCAGAAAGGAGAAAACCAGTATAATCCAATTTCCTCTATTTAGGAAGAGAAATTAAATGGGAGGGATGGGTAAGGCAGGGTAAATTATGTCAGAAGTGTGGCTGGGGCTACTCTTGTGCCCTGGATTTTGTGACTGAACAGGTTAGACTTGTGGGAAGAGTCTCTCCCTGCTGGTGACCCTGCAGGTCACGTTTGTCAGCTGGGCCATGGCCAGCCTAGTCTGGGTTTGAAGATGCAGCACACTCATTTTTCACCTGCAATGAACAACGTGTGCATTTGTGCTGGGCCATTTGTAACAGGGAATTGCTTTTGCCTTGTGTATTTCGTCACCTTCTGGGGGCAGTGGCATTGTCAGATACCAGCATGTGCAGTGTGCATGCAGGTGCCTGGTGTTTGATGGCTGCATTCAAGTGTTGGTGCTTTTGAATAATCTCTTCTTGTCTTGAAGGTTTGATGAACCATGGGTCATGCACAGGAGATGAATTGCTTTCTGCTGTTTGTGGCATCAGTGTTATTGTTCTGAACTGTGCTTCCTCACCTTGCAGAGTGGTTGTCGCAGTAGCTTCTTTCCCTTTCTCAACTACAAAAAATGGTTCAACCTTCAGTTTAGTTGGCAGAGGGTCAGAACGTAGGTGAAGAGCTGCAGAGAGAAAGGTAGTTTGGAGAAACCAGCTTTGGGATGAAGAGTGGTGACTGTGGGTACTAGTCTAGCAAGTGCTCCAACTGCAGAAAATAGGATAAGGGTGAGAGGTAGATAAAGGCATCTTGTAATCTTCCTTCAAAATTTGCCAGAATGGTGGGATTTAGTATACCAGTTCTTTCCTAATAGCAAAGGATTGGGATTATTTAGCTTTTATCAAGATTATGGTGGTGTTCAGATTTCTTTTTTTCCCCCACATTTTTTGTGCCTTAGAAAAAACCTAGCTGTGTGGGCTGGAATAGCTCTGAAATGCAGCCAACTGGCAGGCTGTAAACTAACTTAAAGCAATAATTTTATAAAGCTGAACTAGTACAAATCCTGGGAAAAACTAGATGCATGCACATCTTGAGATCTGTGGAGTGTATGTGTGCATGTACATGTGTTTGTCAGAGCACACCTGCCTGTCCTCTAAATCAGGAGAGCGAGGTTTGGATTCCAGCAAGCTCCCTCTGTGCCCCTGTCCTGCTCCAGCTGTGGGGCTGCTGGTGCAATGGACACCCTGGCTTTTACGGCTTTTCAGCTGCTGCTGAGGCTTGTCCTGGCCACTGAGGCCATTTCTGCCTCTGCAGCAGCCCCCTGCTAGTCCTCCCTGGCCAATCCCTTGTTGGTGAGACCCTCGGCCTTTTCCCCTGCCACTTCAAACACTGTTTGAAAACATCTCACCCTGTTTATTCTTGAGATCCATCTGAAGATCGTGCCACTTACATATATTCCATAAATTTCCTTGTTCTGACAAGAGCGTGACCCTTTAAGATGCAGTTCATTCTTGCCTTTATTGCAAAGCATCTTTTTTCTTTCTTTTCTTCGGTGTTTCTGAAGTTTTCTGTGTGTACTAATGACTTGACACCCAAACAGGTCAATGTCTTGCTGATTTGTTCTGATATGTGTATTCAGCAGGAACCAGCTTTTTCTGGCGAAGAGGTGTGGGGGGAGGAAATCCTACGCCTCTTCAGAGGATTCTTGGCAGGTGTAATCACAGGATTTGTGATTCATGTCCAATATCTGTGAGAAGAGCTGACATCTTAGGGCAAGTTGCAGATATTAAGGGGGCTAAGTAAAACCTGCTTTTGATGTTTGTGGATTTCTCTCAGCTAGATCAAAAGTGAAGTTGTTAATTCAGTTGATCAAAACTCTAGTCCCTTTCCACACTAGAGTTACTGGGTTAAATGCTGTCCTAATAAGCTCAAATATCTACCTTTTCGTTCTGCAAGGTACCACAAAAGTTAGATCTGTAACATTACTTTGTTGCAGCTAATGCAGAACAGGATGGGGCTGCTAGAGGAGCTACAAAGATTGAGGTAGAAATTACATGTACTCCATCAAATTTAATGATGAAACCTGGCTGTATGTTTTTGCATGTGGGGGTTTTTCAGGTCTGTTACTGCTGGTGCTCTGAAAATTTTAGCCTCTTTCTGTGTTTGCATTGTCTAGCTAGTTTCTTCTGTTGATATTCGTGGTGTGGCAATGCTGGAGGATGGGATCTGGTTCTCTGTTACCATTCTTTGTGCTGGAGTTATTCTGTTTGTTTCTGTTTCACTGACTTGTCTGAGCTTAAAATATTCAGTACCATAAGCAGGTAACTGAAGGAAGGGTTTTGGAGTCCATTAGCATTGCTGAAATTAAAATCATCACAGGGCTAATTTTTTAGCAGTGTAACAGTAACAGCAGTCTTGCCTGCATCAAAGGTTGCAGGATCATTCCCTAGAACATCTGGGGTATTCAGCTGCAGTGGTGGCACAAGGTCAGGGAGGAAGCAAAAACTTTTGATGTGGAAATCACATCAACTGCTCAAATGTAGGGGTGTGTTCCTTTTTTGGGGTTCAGCTTTGAGTGAAGGCCAGCTTTTTTGGCAGAGGAAACAACGGTGAATGGGGCCATGATGAGGTACAGGAACAGTGACTCCAGAGTGCAAGGGACTGATACTTCAGTGGAAAGTATCAGGGTTAAGTGTGCTAAAGAAGAAGGAGTGTACAGAGCAGTCTTGGAGTCTTTCCCAGAGAGAAAAGGTATAAGGCCTCAAACCCTACTCCTGGGATGCTTTTGCAGACTTACTGAAGCAAACGAAAAACCTGAAAAAATGCAGTATTTGAGCAGTTCTTGCATCTCACCCAGCAGGAGCTGCAGCATGAGGCAGTTCAGGGATGCAGGGCAGTGCCTGCAAGCCCCTCTGTATGGGGACTGTGCAGCCTTCCCTGGTGTGCCAGTGGCTGGAGCCTCTCCTGGAACATGCCAGTACTGCTGCCAGGGCAGTGTGTGCCAGAGCAGGGCCATGCAAGGGCTCAGGATGTTCACTGGACATTAGGATTTTCAAACAAGTTGCTTACAGCATGCTTTCAGAGAAGAAGCAGATAATACATGCCAGTGCCTTTTTATTGTATAGCTTGAAGTAGGCTGGGATATGACCAGTTTTTATTTTACGTTGGTTTAATTAATTTATTTTTTTAAACTATAATGCTGTCAGATGACGCATTGTCCATACCTAAAGGCCTGCTGTTCACTTTGCAGGTTATCTCCACTATGACAGCTCTGTATCTTCAATGTCAGATACACTGTTCTTGAGTCAGAGTAGATTTACAGATTCTATTATACTTCTATTGAACAGCTCTTAATCTGGGTAGAGGAAAACATGCTGCAACCAGCATGTTTTATCCCTTGCCTTTAGTGTTAGAGCCCTTTTTGGCAGGGTTGGACATTGTATTACAAATAGTCCTCTACCAGTTCAGTCTTGAACACTAAAAAACTCCGTAATCCTGTAAATGTTGGAGGTAGTGGTTTCTGTCATTCCCAAGCAGACCTGAGTCTGAATAAAAACTAGCATTGGCACAAATTGAAGGTCTTTGTCTGTGTAACCTGGGTGTAGTACACAGGCCACTTAATGTTGTTTTCTGCTCTTGTGCTGCATTCCTGTGTTACAATCTTCATGTAAAACAAGACAGTTGTGAGTCTGAAAATAGAAGCTGTCTTCAGCCCCTTATTGTTTTGGCAGCTTTATTTTTGACATCACAGTTTCTTTAGTAATTGAAGATTACATGCGTGAAGAAATGTAACTGCTCTGTGCATGAAAAATGACATTTGTTTTGCTTGTATGATTTTGCAGACAGTTACTGCATTATTTAGCCTCTTTTGAGCAGCATAACACAGGATGCTGCCCTTGACCTGTAAGGAATAGCAGTGGCATTGCTCTGTGTATGTAGCACCTTGTAATTAGCAATGTTTCTGTTCTGTTTTTGTTGTAAGCAGTATAGTATGGATTAGGAGTAAGTAGAAACATATCAAATACTGAAGGATTGTTATGAATGTGTATAGTCCCTGGTGGGTTTTTCTTTTCTTTTTTCTCACCCCTCTATCTTTTAGCTTTCTTTCACAAGCTGCTTTGACCTTGTATCTACCTTGAGATTCATGCTCCTTACTACCTTTTTTTTTTTTTCCCAATTTATCCCTGCTGTTAGTTCTTTGAATGCCATTGGCTCAACACTGTGGTTATTCCTATAGCTCAGCAGTTCCACCTTGTTTCAGCTGCTGAAGTCTATCTCTCATCTTTCTTTGCTTTTTGTTCAGTAAAGAGAAAGAAAAGAAGAAGGTGAGTTTGAATCCATCACTGGGAGGTACACAATTTGATTTCATTCTGTCTGAGGAGGGAGAGGACTGCTGCTCTTCCTTATGTGCCAATGTAGGTCATGAAAATAAATAATCAGCTTACACATGTATCCACATGCTGCCAGGAAGTAATCCTGCTTAGCATCACTTTGTGGGGTTTGGAGTCTTTGTGAACCTTCTAATCCATAGTGATATTTAAATAACATGTTGTGATCACTGTTTGGCTTAATTCACACAGAAAAGATGTGTTATACAGATGTATCAGCATGGAAATACCCATGTGCCTAGACACATACACACACAGATGGAATGTATACATTCAACATGCAGAATGATTGCCATTTGCAGGCTATGGGACCTGCTGGGGCAGCTCTCTAGACAGGTACTCTAGGATGGTTGTGTGTCTAAGAAAGCAGAGATACTACAGTGGTGATCTGCCATGCTATTTTTAGATGGAAATTTTGTTCTAAAACTGGACGAACGGCCATGACTGTCCCATTTCTGCAAAAACACTCAGAAAGCATTTGCTACTTCAGCACTCAGGATGAGACAGGTGAATTGTTTTTTCTCCCCAGTTAGCTGGATTGTTAGCTAAAGGGGGTCTGCCTTGCAGATTCATGATTTGAAAATAGATGTGCAGAGCTGCTCGGTGAGTCATGTGCAGAAGGCAACAGAAAACGTCTCAAACTACAGCATCCAACACCTACACAGCCTACTGCTGCCTCCCACCTGCAGAAACCTTTTCTGCGAAGCATTGAACCCCCGGGAGGTCTGCAGGCACTGAAGGCACCACTGGTAAGGTCTCTTTCTAGGAGGAGCCATTTGTGGTGCCTCACCAGAGTCAGAGGGAATGTTGCTGGCCAGAGTCCCTCCCTTGCTTGCCATCTCCAGTGGTGGAACTGTGAATACAATGTTTCTCCTCCAGCTCCCCTGTCTTTGGAGCAACCAAATGTGTTTCCTCCATCAGCTGTGCAGTGGATATAGGGTGTACCACTCTGTACCTTTGGCTAAAGCTTCCTGAGGAATTTACCCAGCTCACGTTCCAAGCCTGGGTCCAAAGTGTGTAATTACTGTTCTGAATTAAGTTGCAATCCTGTCCTGGCATGCTCCAGTGGTCAGTCCCACACCAGTGGTTGGACACAGTGTGCACTGGGGCTGCTGATACTGACCCTGCCAGGGCTGGTTGGCAGCTTGTTATATTTACTGCCTGTAGCCCTGCATTCTTCTTTAATGTAACTCCCAGAAAAGGTGTGATTGAGAGATGGACTTTGATGTAGCAAAGCACATAAATGAGTAAATATATCCACCTCTTAATGGAACAAACGAAAGTGCTTAAGCTTCAACCCCTGCGCCTTGGTACTGCTGGCTCTGAAGCCAGCATGCAAGCAGCACTGCTGGGTGCCTTTGGAAGACATGTCAGAAACAGGAACAGTATCCACAGTGGGAAACCAGGCTGTGATTCATGAACGCCAATTTCGGATGCACGGCATGCTTTCCTGATTAGAATCAGGTCCATACAATGGTGTCATTATGAATTTATATTAAAAGTTCTTTCCACTGGCATGAGAAATTGCTATTGCAGTAACACCCATTCTATTGTTAATAATAATTGAAGTGCTTGAAGTAAGAAAATACTAGCTGATATTTAAACTACTTATTATCAAATCAAAGTTCCTTAGATAAAAGCACTTAATTATCTGCATTCTGTTTACTAAGCATCTAGACCAGCATTCAATAGAGGTAAATAATGCTCCTATGATTTCCAATACCAGCTAGCATATTCATTTCTTGAAACATTACTACAATATCCAGAATATCAGGAAGCTGTGTCCTGTAGCCAGAAACTGTTCTGCTGTGCAGTTGAAAAAAGATTATTTATTTAAAGCAAATGTTCAGTTACACACAAAGTCTTTGAAAGCCTCCAAGTACTGTTTTGTGAATCAAGGTTTCCCTTCTCTTCTGAAGATGTTATTTTTTTATTGCTATGGATATTTATACTTGGAAGTTTAGATTATTTCTTTGACAAAGCAAGTCTTTACTGTGCACTTCATGTAAATTGACATTTCTCCTTTTTTCCCCCTCCTTTTTTCTCCCTGTAAGACTCTTGTGACTCTTGTCTGGCTTTGCACTGAGAACTATTCAGAGAGGTAACTCATGTCACCACGATAAGCACACCGCAGCCTCCTTCATTTTTCATTGTTGCCTGAAGGACATCTGGGGAGGGAGATGCTGTTAACATGCAGAATTTTTATCCTGAGGAAGTGTGATGATTCAGTGGGTTGCCTTATTGAACTGTAATTCAGTCATAAATACAAAGAAATGGTGTTTAAAAGATGTTAAAACTCTGACACACTGAAGAAAGACAAGTCGGTACTCTTGACTAGGAGCTGATCCTAAAAATCCTTGATCCTCCAGGTACACTAACAGATTGTGATCTGCACGTAAATAATTGTTCTCTTTCTCAGCCCTGCAGTGCAAAGTGCATGGTTTGATTTCTGCACCTGCCCAGAAATTCACTGTACTATTTGGAGTTGCTGAAATCTGGAATGTATTTCAGGTTATTAACTTGTTTCTTCTGCATATAGAGAGAGGAAAAAAAAGCTTTGGCACAAGCACAAGAGGGTTTTGTTGGGATGATTGCAGTGTTCTTTGTGGTATCCCAATAATTAAAAAACACAATAATTGCATTAATTTCTTTTTGAAAAGAGAGTTAGGTTTCAAGCACTTAAAACCCATCGATTTCCCATGGATCACAGTCTCATAATTTACCAAAGAAATTTTTTATTTTTTTTCACCTTTTCTATGCAGAACTTGCTAATGGATTCCAGTGCATATATTGTCATCAGCTTTTAAAACCTATAATTAGGTCTGGTTAAAAACCAAACACATTTTTATTAGATGATTATGATCTTCTAGCAAATAATTATTCAAGAAAGCATAACAAATACAACCATTTATTAAAAGAGTGCTGTTGACAATGTAAACACTTAGTGTGAGTTAAGAACTGCTTATTTTAGTACGTGTTGAGCACCTTTCAGGAGGTACCTACTCCTGGTAGTACTTTGTTGGCTTGTAATTTAGTTACTGAAATTACTGTTGAGATTGGTGAATATTGGGGGGAAAGTAATTTACATCAGATACTCCTTGTTCTACAGTATTTTGAGGCTTTTTTACTTAGCAGTTGTGCACATGTGTTTTTTGATAAAACGCACATGATTGGTATATTTTGTACTGAAGCTGCTCTTATTTTTTGGCTTTGAAAGAAGGTGCTTGAACGATCAGACTGATAAATTTCAGGTTAATGAAGGTTCAGCTAGCTAATTGGCAAAAAAAAAAAAAAAAAAATCCTTGTTAAAATAATTATTCAGCATCCTTCACATCATGTCTTGCAATTTTCAGGACAGTGAAGAAGTTTAAAGGAGTAAATTACAGTTTCAGTACAAGAATTGGCAGGGTATAACAATTTCCTGAAGGACCAGTGCGCTTTCTGATGAAAACGATTTCTGATTTATCTGGCCTCCTATAATTTTTCTGTCATTATTCCTAGATCTGGATCAGAACAGAATTCTGTGATTAAAATGCTGGAAATTTGAGAGAATTTGGACTGTGATAAATATTTTGCAGCTGACTCACTCTGCTTATGAATGAGCTCTGCTAGAAAATCTGGCTCCCACAATTAAGTGATTTAGAGACCTAATTGCAAGGCAAAGGGGAATTGTAAGCTCCTATTTTTGTGGCAACCAAGGTAATTTTAGATCCTGAATCCAAATGGCAGAACATATGGAAATTATGGATCTAGATTTGGGCTTACAATGAACTTTGCACAGCAGAAAAGCCCAAAAGCAGAGATGGAGAGAAGCTTACCCACAAGAACTGAGAATGGCTGAAATGCCAGTCACTGGTGTCAGTGCAGTGGAAGGCTCTGTGCAACCACAGACAATATGCTGTACAAATGAGAGGGAGCCAGGGGCAGCAGTGTCACTTAATTTTATGCTGTTCTTCACTGCTCTCCTAAGTAATTAGTAATTATTTATTAGCGTAGTAGCCACGGGCTACAGCTGAGATCAACTAATTTCCTCAAGTTTGTAGCAGACAGAGGTGATGGGCGACCAACATACTCAGCCCCAGTGGTGATTCTGTACTTGGCCACTTGTTAATTCTGTTGATTTTCTTTCACTGTACAGTTGTGTAACACTTCAGGGAGCAGAAGGCGCTGAAGGATGTGTAGGAGCAGAACAGCTCCTGCCAGGAGCACAGATGGTTGGAGAACAAGCCACCCTCAGCAGCCACGCTGGGGGTTTTGTGGTTTTATTCTTTTTTCTTTTTCCCCCTTCTTTCTTCTTTCTTTTCTTCCAAACCACAGTTTTAAACTGGGAGTAATTGAAACAGAAATAATTGGATCCCTCCCACTCCTTCCTGGGGTCTGTCTGTGCATGTGCTCTCTAGGTATGCAGTGTGATGGCAGCAAAGCCAAGAGGTGCTGTCTTAAAGGAGGGAAGGTCTGGTTTTTTCATTTACCCAGGAAACACAGAGCAGCTCTGCCCTGAGCAATGGCACATCAGATCTTTTGGGGTTGTGCATGGAATTGTGGACATTGTTCTTGCTGACTTTTATTGTTGTCGTAATTCATAGAATCCGTGGTAAGTATAATGAAGATTACTTTAATATTTTCAGAAATGGACAGACCTCCTTCCCGAGATATTGCTGTGTCATGCACAAGGCTTTGGACTGTCATAGGACAGCATTAAAAAGACATAGCTCAGTGTGCCTCCCAATGGGAATTAGGAGGCAAATTTGCTCAGGCAAGACCTGTGCTGGTGCATGGAAAGAAATGGGAGGGAAGGAGAGCCATAAAGAGATTGTTGCTCTGCCAGTGAGGTGGGAAACAGGCCTGGGTGCACTCATTAGGATTTGTCACTGTCCCAAGTACTGACCCACAGAGAGACAGTCTTTCCTAGGGGAAGGGGGTTGTACATCTTCATGGGAAGCTGAAAGCAATATGATTATTGCTTCAAGGGGGAAAATTTCTCCCTGTGTGTTGCCAGATGTATTTGTGCAGGTTATTTTTCTGTTGGCACTTGGGTAGATGGAGGCAGCAGTACCCTGCAGGTTTCCTCGTGGAGGTGTTGGTACACAGCTGCTGTGTACATAAAATAACTTGGAATATATATGATATATCCTTGAGTTAAGATGAAATGTGCTGATGTAAAATATACAGTTAAATATTTTATTTTTGTGGAGTAAACTGTATGTGCACATATGTGTGTATGTATATAAGTTGTGAAGATTTTTTTTTTTATTTTTTGGTAGTGAATGTTTCTATATTGCATTTGTGTTGCTACACTGAGTAATTAGGAGGTCTGATAAGGAGCTGAGATTCGGATTTTCTGTTTTATAGCTGTATTCCTGATTTCCAGCCCTCCTTCTGCCTCACACCTGAGAACATGAGTGCTTCACCCTGCCACATTGTGCTGAGCAGGCTCCTGCTCTGCACAGCAACTTTATCAGAGAGCTTGGGAAAGGCTTTGCCTTTGGGCGGTGTCCTGCAATATGCTGCTCATGGGATAGCTTTGTTTGTGAGTTTGGATGCCTGTAGATGGGAATATCCTGTCCTGATGGGTGAGCAGGCAGTGGCCACTGCCGTGTGTGCTGGGGAAGGCAGAGGCTGCAAGAGCCATGGGCCACCCTCTGATTTATCCATCCTGCAACCTCCTGCAGGATCATGAGGTGCCATTAGAGCTGCTGTGTGTCCCACATCGGGCCCCTGGAAAGGTACCCAGTGGATACTGGTCTGAGCAGCAGCTGCAGGAACTGGGGTGAGGGCTGGAGCTGCCCCAGAGTGGTGGTGTCTCTGCTCCTCTGCTGGCATCACTATGCTATTACTCAGTGACTGGTGAGAGTAATTCAGTGTTTCTGGAGGGAGAGTTGAAAGTGCAATGTGCACTGTTGCTTTGGAGGGGGCAGAGCAGGGGCAGACAGTCCATGTATTGACTTTGGCCATGATGTGCCTGTTCAGGATGGGAGGACATGGACCAGGGAAGGGGGAGGGAATTTGCCAACAAATATGCAGACATGAAGACAGTGTGGCTGGACTGAGAAATTAGTTCTGCATAGCATTCATTCCAGTGCTCTGTGACTTAATTTAAGAAAAAGAAAGCCTCATTGACCTTAGTTGTGGGGTACAGAGTTCACAGCCAGCCCCAGGGCTGGAGCAGGGCACAATGGTGACATTGCTGAACTGGGCTTGGAAAATCTTACCATCCTCATAGTCTAGAGGAATTATTGGCAAATAATTTGGGGTTTGCAGTTGCACCCTGGAAGTGTTCAAGGCCAGGTTGGATGGGGCTTTGAACAAACTGGTTTAGTGCAAGGTGTCCCTGTCAACAGCAGGGGGATTGGAGCTAGATGACCTTTAAAGGTCCCTTCTAACCCAAACTATTCTGTGATTCTCTCCTGGGGTTAGGAATTTAACCAACACATTTTGAAGAGGAGGGAGGTAGAGTCCCAGGAAATGCCCTTCTAGAGACCCAGGTGTGAGGAAAGGATATATCCATTCTCTTTCCCTTGTTTCATCTCCCACAGACTTTGTCACTCTGCCAGAAGTCCTTCCTGGGCTCTGGGAAGAGACCAAGGGGCATACTGCAGTGGGAGCAGCTGAACTTGCACTGGCAGGGGAAAAACAAGTATGAAATGTTCCCCCTTTCCTACCCAATGTTAGGAGGTTTCCATTTCAGGAAGGAAGTGTGGGTCTGTTCTGTCATACCTGGGGGTGGGAGAGCCCAGTGGTGTAATTAATGCTGCACGCCTCTGCTCCACAGTTGTAGACTGTAAACAGAGCTGATCAAATGATGGTGTGGGAGAGGAATTGTTTAAAATAAATTTTAATAAATTATAAATAACGTATGACTTGCTTCAAGTCTACCTAGCCAGCCAGTATTTCCAAGCTTACGAAACACAGCCTCATGTCAGTAATGCTCATGTGAGTAACTGCCCTGGTGGTTGAACGTATCTCATCCATTTTGAATTTAACTCTTGTGTACAATAATAAGGCCTTAAGTCCCAGTTAAAGATCATGGGTTTATTGCTTGTGGCACTCAATAGAAGATGGCTCTTATTTAGATTTCCACGAAACCAAAATTCAGTGGCCTTTTTGATGTTTGGACAGGAGGGAGGGAGAAGATTTCGAGTCCTGCTTTTAACTGCTTTGTTTGTCAGAGGCTTGTGGAGCAAAGAAAACTAGTTTAGAGATGGGCTCTATTGTTCTGTCCAAATTAGTGCTATAGTATGGTTTCTCTATGCAGATTCACAAATAGACCATAAAAAAAGAAGAAATTAGGAGGAGTGATGGGAGTCAGAAGTCCTTTTGATGAAGACAGCTCTGCTGGGATTCGTGCTCCCTCCCTTGGCTGACCCAGAACAGTGCTGAGTTTGGGGCCACAGCAGAAAGGACTGGAGTGAGCACAGCTGGGCTTGCATTAGATACTGTGCTGAAGATAGGATGCTGCTCTATTACTGAACTTAGGAATTCCATTCCCAGGTGCACAGGCATTGCTTTCCTTTTGTTGCCAGTGTGCAAATAATCTTAAAAATGCATGGTTTGGCTAAAATGTTAGCATAGCTGGATTCAGAAAAAAATGGGATGTTATTTAGCTATTATGGAAAGGATCTAAATAGCATGAGTCAGAAATTTGACTTTAGTGGAAGTCAGACATCTAAAAATCTATGTGTCTTAGCCATATGCCTCTATATTTCCTTCCAGCAGGAATAACAGCACTTCCCTATCCCCAGGGAAGTTGTGTGGATAAGTATGTAGTGTGATGGAAGCTGTTTAGATAAGCAGACTGATCCAGTGGGGATTTCCTTTATCCTAACAAAATCAGTATCAGATGGAATACAGTACAACTCACTGACGATGCAAAAGCCAACAAATACCTTTTTCATTCCTGTAGATGACAGAACCCCTGCTTGCTTTTCTTTATTTAAGATGTATTCAGGAGGCAGAACAAAGCTCTGCTATCGCCTCCCAGCAAGTGACCTAAACCATTTAAGCTGAAACATATGACTCCAAGGAAGTATTTTGCAAAAACAGATGCACAGAAACTCAATTTCCTATTCATATTTTGTTGTGGCAATTGGTACTTTAAAGAGATGGCAGACTTAAATTAGCTGGAAAAGTGACATCTTTAATTAGGAAAGCCTCTCTGCCAGCACATTGAACAGTTGCCAGTTTCTCTGCATTTAGGGACCATTGATTGCCAACAATGGCAGCTAAACTGCTTCTGGGTAGAAACTAATTGAATTTGCTCAAGTTAAAACGAGGATCTGAAGTTAAATCAAGACAAACTCCTTTGCTTGCTCTCATTTTACTTACCACTGTGATAGTCTCAGCAGTCTAGGGGCTCTGCTCCGTGGTGGTAAATGGAACTGCCTGGGGCACAGCTGTACAAATCCCTCCAGCCTCAGTAGTCCTGGGACTCTGCTGCTGCCATTCCCAACACAGGTCCATGTCTGCCCTGTTGGTCTTGCCATGCCATTTTGGTGGTCCTGTTCTCTTCTGGAGGGACTCTTTTCCTGGCACAAGTTGCTTTTATTTAGTTTTGCACTGTCATGGTGAGAGCTGGTGGAGCCAATCTGAGGAGCTGGGCTGTGTCCTACTGCCTGAGCATCCCATCCAAGCCAGTGCTGCCTACTCATTTGGGATGGGTAAATAGCCTGTGGGTGACATGGGCAAGCTGTGAATCTGGGTTACAAATCTGTGTGGTGCTTGCCAACCAGACCTTCAGCAGCGCGTGGTTGGTGTTGGTCCCAGGTCTGCTCCCTTTGCTGTGAAAGCTAAGGGCTGAGCAAACCCCAAGGTGAAGCCTCGTGCCAGACTGGTAAAGACCTGGCTCTGAAGGATTGCTGTCTTTGCTGGCTGCTATGTGGGTGCTTGAGCTGTACTTCTGTCCCTTCTTTGGTTATTTTCTCATCTCAGATGTGGCTTCTCTGAAGCAATTTTAGCACTTCCTTCACCTGTAAGCCCAGGGAGTTTTCTCTCTCTGAGCAGGTTCTCTTACTGCTCCTGGTAACCATCCAGGCTGACTTCTGGCACAGTGTCGGGTCTCATCCCATGCTATCCTTCCTCTCTTGCTGTTGTGTGGTCTGAGGGATCATTCTCTGAGCTCTCCTATAAATGCTACCCAAGCCTTTGGCTGCATGAAGAACCTGAGGGCAGCTCTGCTGAAAACAATGATAAATCTGAAAAGTTTAGGATTATCTGCCCGCTTGTGTGGAAGCTACAAATGCATAGACCTGAACTGTCTGCCTCAGGCCTATGCTTAGAAGAGGAACTCAGAGATGTAATTACATATTTTCCAGAGGGCAAATCAGTTTCTTATTTCCTTTTTTACCTTCATCCTGATTTATCTCCACTTGCCCTCCTTTGCCTTAGTAGGGGTTTTGGAGGGTAGTCTCTGCTAGGTTCCTTCAGGGTTTGAAATATAACTCTGTCTGGTCTCAGGGGAAGGAGCCTGCTGGAAGATGATCTTGGTCTAACCATATGTGTGTTTATTAAACTGTTCAGCTCTGGTAGACTCTGTTAGTGCTGTAAGAAAATGATTGGGGTTTTGGTGTGTCTCCCATGTAGAATCTAGGCAAAACTTAAACTAACGTATTTTACCCCCAGGTAATTCAAGAACTTTATTTTTCTGTTAAAACAATCAAGAAAAATTTGGAGGAAGGGCAACTCTTGCCTTGCTGTGTAGCCTTTCCTGTCTGGTGGAAGACAAGCATTAGGAGAAAGGAAAGGCTCCTTGGAAGCAGCTGCAGGGGAAGGGGTTTATTTTGAGTACTCAAGAAAGGCAACTTTGTGAGACATCAGCTGAGTCTCTGGTGGCCAATGGCTCCCAGCTATTGTCTGGTTTAGAAAAGGGAGTTTAAAATGTGGCCTAGAGTTGTGAGGTTCTCCATCCACCCAGCCCTGTCATGTGCGTCAATATTAAAAAAGGTTTGTCCAGTGTGTCTCATCATGAATTATGTACCTTTGCTGTCTGTATGAGACTTCTTATTAAAAGGAAGAAAACCTCCCACAGCTGGTGGAGTGGGAGAGAATTTGAAAGCGATTTGAAGATTGCACAGGCAAAAAAATTCAGTTAAATCTTTTGTTAGAAAGAATTCTTTTTTCAGCAGCCAAAGGTAAATTATTCAACTTCTCCCGTTACCCTCCAGCATTAATTCAGAAGAGAAATACTTTGCTTTTGAAATGTACATTCTTTCAGGTACTTTACAAGTGGTTTATTCCCATTACAAATACAGTGAAAGGAAAGAAGATCCTTGCCCCTTTTACAGATCCACTGTGAGGGAGCAACTCCCTTTGCCTCTCTAGCAGTAGATAGGAAAAGTACGGAGTCTTCTGAAATGATATTATCTCTGGAAATATTAAAGATCTTCTCATCACTGTGTGAAATGCCAGCAAATGCTGCCCATATTTGGAAGTAAAGTTTAAAGAAGAAGCACCAAAGATGTGATTGTTCACTTAAGAGAAGTGTTCTGGGAGTCATCTGCATGGAAAGCAAAAGGGACAAATTGCTGGGGAGTGTATGAGGGTTTTAAATGAATCCTGTGAAAAGTCTACTCAGCTGTTACTAGGGGATGGCAGGAACAGATGAGTGCCCTGAGGAAACTGAAATTTCCTGTGTTTCTATCAGCCCAGGCATCAGGATGTGGAAGGCTGTAACAGTCTGATGCCACGTCCTGCAGTTTCAATGAGGATGAAGAGGATGGACACAATAAACAAAGCTGTGCAAGTGTTACAGGAGATGCAAGCCCTGGCCTATGATGTGGGTCTGAGGAGTTCCCCAGCAAGTAGCAGCACTCTAGACTTTTGATTTAATTCGAGATTTTTACTGTAAAAGATCCACTGGTTTTACTGTGCAAGGGTGCAGGTTTCCATTATCTTGCCCAGTTTGAGACTTCTGTCAGGAACACAGCCTCACAGCCTTGTGAATGGACTTTTTGCCTCCTGAGGTTTGCTGCTAATTGTGACACTTTGAGAGGAGGTTTGCATCTAAGACATACAAGAACCAGGTCCTTTTTCAGTGTTCAGTGCAAAAGCTTTTATCTTTCTAATATTTTTCCTTGGAAAACTACTGATTTGTAATGCAAATGTGTTTGTATACATCTTTAAACTCTGGTCATTTTTCTCCACGAAATGGTATTCTTGAAGTATAAATGCAGTTACCTCATCAAGAGAAGTTCAGTCATAGAAGGTCATAGAACTTACAGTCAAGAGCAGATTTTAATAAGGTCCCAAGATCCCAAATTAATTCTCCTTTTTTTTTTAATATATACTCATTAATTCTGGGCCACCAATTGCATTGAGTGCCCTTTAAAAATAATTAATACTAAAATCCCATGAGTACTTTCAAGGTAAATAAGTTTTAGAGTTAACCACAGTAATGGTAGGGAGATAGAAACTGCTTTTTTCTGTGCTTGTTGTATATAACATATAGATCATAAGACATTTCTAGGCAGATCTGGATCAATTTTGAGATTACAGCTGAAGCAGGGGTTGAATTGCAGCTGGATGTTGTTGAAATTGTACAAGCTCTCTTCTTGACATTTTTTTGTATTCCAGCTTCCTCTTGCTATTTTCCTCTTCCCTATAAAATCTTGTATTATCTGCAGGTTTTGGAGACTTTTTTTTTTCTAATCTGGGTTGCTTTTTTTGTTTTGCTCCTTAAATAGAGAATTGAGAAAATGTGAGAGTATTACTTGACAACCAAATTATGTTGGAGTGAAGCAAGTTGACTTTGTTGCGTGGAGCTGGATCAGCTGGTGTTCTGGCAAAGTACAGTTCAAGATGAAAGAGTGAAAAATGCTTTATATTTAAACTTCTGGGGAAACACTGGATGTGGCCTGGTTGTTATTGTGAAGTCATCCTTAAACACTAGTGTTTAATGGAAACACATTATTTCTGTCATCATTTTTAGTTTGGGTCAGGAATGTATTTTTACATGAACCTTGCATGTCCCCACTTGCCAGGCTTGGTGTACACTGTGGGATGGACTCAGTGCAGGGGCTGGATTCCTTTCCAGTGAAGATAAATGTGAAATTGAGCTCCCATTGCTTGCCTGGTTCACACTGGCTGTTCACAGGCATTCAGTGTGTGTGAACAGATTAGTGCTGGTCTCACTGATTAGAGCCAGAAGGCCTCAGATGTGGGGGTTTGGTCCTCAGCACTGCTGCTTCACTCCCCAGACCTGCTCTGTCATGCTGCACTGCTTGCTAACGAAGACCAAGCTGCAGGAATTTGTTCTGTCGAAGTCATGGGCTTTCCTTTACTGTGGGGTTAAAGAGAGAACCAGTGTTTCAGTGTCTGCTGGAAATCCCATCCCAGATGTAGAGAGCTCTCTGCTGAGAGCAGCCTTCTCACCACTTGCAGCATCCTCCCTGGTTTGGTAGGTAGGAGTCTGGCTATTAAAAGCGGCTCTTCTGAATGTTTAAAAAGGTACCTTGTACAAAAAAAAAGTGTGTTGTAAATGTTTAACATCTCAGTTACTTGTGTAGTTCATTCATTCTTTTTCCTGCTAAGTCCAGCTTTTTCCTTTTCTGGAACTTTGATGTATCTTGCATTTAAGAGGGTCTTCTTACCTGTGCATATGCTGCAACCTAGAGATGCACACATGAGAAATTAATCTGTAGATGAGCAAGACTGCATTCTGTATTCTGCAGATCTAATCAAAGCTCATTTTAATAATGTGATTTGTGTTAAATTTTCAACCAGGTCTAAACCTTTAGATTTTTCAGTCTGCTTTTCAGTTATTATAGGCAGATTTCTGTTTGAATAATGCATAGTTTTGCTTTAAAAATCAGTCTGCTCAAACCCACTTTATTTTCACTTTTTATTGATTCCAACCTTGGTGGCTTGCATACGTCAGAAATTTCACAACTTAAAAATGTGTCTATCCCTACAAATGAGTCATTGATCAAAAAAGGTTAATTTGACTGACTCCCTTGAATTTTTCAATGTCTCTTTTGTTTCTATCTAAGTAGTAAAAAGAATTTCCATTTAGAAACTTCAGTTTTTAAAAGAGTAAGGTTTTGCTTTCTCTGCTGAGTCTATGGGCATACAGTGTATTCACTTAAATACAAATTCATAGAAACAATTCAGAGATACAATTCACAGAAAATTTGAAACCATTGCAGTACTTTATTACTGTAAGAATGTTCAGGTTATGCTTCCGTCCCAGAGAGATTCACCTGTTGATGACTGCTAATATTTAATTCGTCATCAAGTACAACAGAATCTGATATTTTTTGAAATAGCAAAGAAAACATTTTTGACCTCTACTAATGAAATTGCCATCAGTTGCCTTTTTTCTCTTTTCTCCTACCCTTCCCTTGATCTAATTTGTTTTTCCTCTTGAATTTCCTCAGCACTTTTCTTCCCTGTCTCCAGGTGCTCTGTCATCTCACCTTTTAATTATCTTTTTACTTTCTGAGGTAAATGTAGGAGGGACCCAAATCCTGACTTGGGGAGATAACAGTGGGAACCCCTGTGGGCTCTGGGCAGTTGTGGTTCATCCTGATGGGCTGGGATCTGGCAGGCTGGGAATTCCCACCTGAAGACCTGGACGCTGTGTCCTGGTGAGCTGTGATTGTGGACACAGAGCTGCTGCTGGGTCTTTGCTGACCTACTGTGATCATTTCTGATGGCTAAGGTGTAGTCTGGAACCAATGCCCTGTGATTGTATGAATTAATACATTTAAAATAGAAAACACTTCTCAGCTTGCACAGAAGAGCAGATCTCTGTTTTACATTGGCAGCAACCACTTCAGACCAGGTTTTCCCACTCTCCTCGAAGGTGACTGACAAAATCTGCAGAGGAGCTTTGCCGGAGAGATGGAAAATCTGGGTTCATGTTTCCCTTCAGAGTCCTCAGTCAGAGGTGAAGGAGAATTTCTGCTATTATTTTAGGAGAGGTGATTTCTGTAAAATATCTGCCCTTCAGCATGGAATTTGGAGATCTTACATGGAACACAGAATTTTACAGAGGATGTGTCAAAACCTGCCAGTGCAGTAGCAGCCCCTTCCACATGGAAGAGGGACCTGGCAGGCTCCAGCTGGGAGCAGTGGGACCAGTTGGGCTCCCCTGGAGCACTGCAGATGCTGCTGTGAGTAGAAGCCAATGTCCCCTTGCTGCTGCTGCTACCTTTCACTTGCATTGGCATAGACACCTTTTTGATCACATCTGAATTATTTGCTGCCTCAGAGGTTTTATTGTGCAACACCTGTTTTTCTCTAAACCCAGGCACTTTTTGATCTGACCAAAGCCTGGAGGGAACCACATACTGCCACACTACTTTTATGTGCTGCCAAACCTCTTACAGTGAAGTGCTTTTAAAGCAAGACTGTCAGCATGGTTGGCCGAGTGACAGAAGAGCCGTGCTGACCACTTGTTAGATGCTTGGTTAGCTGAGAAATGCCTTGTTACCCTCACCTGTAAGTCCCCTAACTCAAACATGTGCATAAGGACTCTGGTTCTCCTAAGGTAGATTTAGTGTTTTCATCAGATTCTTTTATTAACATCAGGAGACCAAGCAACATCAAGGAAAGCTCAGGCAGTATGAGAGCAGCACAGTGGAGTGTGGAATGATGCTGTGGTTCCCAAGTGCTGAAGGAAGGGTGAGCTTTCCCATCTCAGTCTCTGTCCATCTGGGGCTAGGCCGTTGTGATTGATTACCATTGTGTTTGCAAGTGACAGTTGTGTGATAAAAACCTGTTTTCTGTGTGACAGGTTTTGTTTTCCCTATAGAAGCGCTTGCTGGTTGGACACTGCTCATGTGTGGCTCTGGCTGAGATGTCCCCATGGACATGTTGATCCATGTCACGTGGGCAAGGGGCCACAAACGTGTTTCCTGGCAGCCACACAGCCCTGGCATTTCCCTTGCTTTTGCTTCCTTTCTCATTGTGCTTGATGCATGTGGGGGCTGGCACTTAAATATGCTCCATCCAGCCCAACTGCCTGATGTTTCATTCTCTTTCTGCTCTTCTAGAGACTACATCAACATGCAACATCATACTTCTTTTCTGAGGGTGAGGTTAGAGCAAGATTTCTTATAGTTTCTTCCTGCGTATTGCTCCAAGCATTGGGCAGGATTCCTAAACTGGAAAAGACATTAAAAAAATTAATGTGGAAAATAAATTAAAAAAAGGAATAAAGCTTAACACATAAGTTTCATATAATTCTGGTACAAATTTAATTCTTTTCCTTAAGCACTGGCAAGTTTTTTTCCAGAGAAGGGAAACACAGCTAACATTTTATTTGCACCTTTGTTACCCTGGCCTTTTCAATCTAACAGCAGAGAGTAGCTTGGGGGAGGGTGTTACAGCTTATTTTCTACTCTTTTGACACCTTGTGCAAATTAATGACAAAGCCCCACATAATGTGCAAGTGAAAATGAGGTTTTGCTGGTACTTGAAAACCCTATGCTAAAACAAAAAAATGAAAATTGTCTTTCCTTGAGCCCCATGACCTAACCCCCTCCTGTGAGCAACTGGGGGAAGGTGGTAGAAGAAAAAAATGGAAGGGGGGAAAGAAAAACTAACTTTAAGGGTTTTTTGAGATTGTGACTCATTATTCTTTAGCTCTCTGGAATGCCACGAGACTTTTTTAAGCATCCGCTATTTGTCACTTGGCAGAAAGAGGCTGATAGCTTGAGACTTGAATTGTCATTTTATACACAACACACTGACAGATCCATGCAAAAACAAACCTACCAAAATTAAATTTAAAAATGTATAAAGACACCAAATTAACTAACGGAGAGCTTGCTGACACTGTTCTTAATTCTGTGATAAGAGGAAAGAGGGAGCTGCTGGAGTTGTGCTTCTAATATTTACACTGATTTTATGTGCCTGGTCCTATTGCTTTCTAGCTGTTGTCTCCTTAAAGGGAATAGGCTTTTTCTAACATCAGATAGAGGGAGGGAACTTGTGTTTTAGCTCTTTGTAGGCAGAACAGAGAATCCAACCAGCAGGGAGCTGCTTGAAAGCAGGGAAAGATCTCCCTCATTGAGCAAGGTGTTGTGTCAATAATTTGCCATCTGTATGTATCTGAATTTGAATATGAATTTGCTTTTGGTCATGCCAGCACTTTTTTCTAGTCTGTGTCCATACACAGTTGGAGGATTGGCTTTTGATTGCATGAATGCCAGCTTGGATGTTTGGACTCTAAGAAGCTGCTTTCAAAATGATCTTTTTCCAACAGGGGCCAGCCAAGGTATTTTAGCACAGAAGGAAGAAAGGTTTCCTCAGCACCCCTTTGTCAAATCAGATGTTGTGATAAAGAAGGGTCTCTTTTCTTTGCCCCATGCTTGTATGAAAGTGTCAAAATGTTAATTTGTGTATTTTTGACCACTGTTATAAGCTTTATTTTGTTCTGTAACTCACCATGAAGTATTAGAGGCCCTTTTTTCATTCTCATACTTAGTAGTGCAGTTTTTTGCTCTGTAATTCTCCAAAGTTTTCCTACTTGCTCTGGATGACTTTTGAAATGGTCTGATTGATTGCTTGGGAGTTGAATATTCCCATGCAAGTACTCAATCCACCAAATCTCCAACTGAAGCAGTGCTTCAGTGACAGTTAATTGGGAGTTATTTATGTTTTTTCTACAGACAGTAGGTACTATCTCTGTTTTTCTTGGAGTGGCATTTAAAAGTTTCTATTAGGGACTGGGTTCCTTCTACACTAAACAATTGCTAAACATGTTGAAAAAAGGGTTCCTCTTCCAGAAACTTTAGAGGTAAGTTATGTTTTTACAGTGAAAAAGAAATCCTGAAAATCAATATTGAATAACCATTTCAGAGGAGCCAGGGAGAAAATTATTGGTCATTCCAATTACTTCTGGATAATGCATTGCCTTTAATTTGAGGGGGAAGGGCTTACCTGGCCCTGTTATCAAGGGTGCACCAAACTAAATATTAAAAAAAGCGATGCTTTGAAGTCAAGCTGCAGGTACACAATAGTGGGCTGTATCCACTGACTTGACATCTTGACACTGACTGTTGAGATCCCATGGTAACTCTTGGAATATGTATGCATGTATACGAGAGGAATAAACAGAGCTCTTAAATTTCAAGAAGAGAAATCAGTGTATCACTGTATCACTGCTTTCTTTCTGACCTTGAAAGGTCTTGAATTATTAAAGAGTCTCTTAAAAGTGCAACCTAGTTTCTAAGCTCAGTAATTTCAAAAAGGCATGACCATTGTGAAATTTAGTTCTGGAACCATTTAAGCAATTTTTCCTGCATTACTTTAATTACAAAAATTGGATGTTTCTATTGCTTTGGAATGTTTTATCATTTTAATTAAAAATAATAATTTTATGTATACTGCGGTGCTGTGAATTCAGGATACCAAAAGTTTTAACAGCTCCTAACACTCTTGGAAAAGTATCCTGGGTAGCTGAAATGCTGGGGGAGTTTCTGATAGCTGAGCAGCACCTGAGTTACTTACATGCTTAAGTTATAGAGGGATCTAGGTAGCTTTTAAATACCACTGGGGTACAAAGGTATTGTTTACGTTGCCTGTGAGCAGAAAGCAGACTCCACTGTGAGAACTGAAGCTGGAACAACTTTGAGCTGTTTCACAAAAGCACCTACATTTGGGCACCTTGGACTTTGAGAAGATTTTGAAGTAATGATGATCCTTTTCCTTAGGTTAGAAGTTTTCATACAAGAAAAATTTTCCATGTTTGTCTATGGGAACAATATCAGGTTGTGATGGGTTGGAGTCTTTGCCCCAGATTTGCCCTTGACTCAGTGAGGTGGAATCAGCACTACAGCTGTTTATATTTTATTATTTTGTATCTCATTTATTGACATCAAGGAAGTGGCATGTCTCCCCAGTTCCTAGGTTTGGATTATATTATGTTCTCTTGTGCATAAGTGACCTTTATAAATTGCAGTGGAAAATTCACCCAAGCAACTCCTCACAGACATGGACCTGTGCCAATGTTTAAGCAGGTTACCAGAAACTGGTTCTGTTGCAGGAGCACTTGCAGGCTGTGGTCAAAGCTGAGCTTTGGCTGTGGCACAGCTTTAGGTCTTGCAAATCCCTTTGAGCTCCATCTAACAGGGAGGCCTTTGAATCCTGGGTTATTGTCAATGTTTACAGCAGGGTGATTGGAGCCAATTAGTGACTTGTGCTTTGTGTGTGCTGTAATAAGAGATTCTGTTTTCCCTCTTTGCTAAATGGCCATGAGGCAAACAAACTTTCTCCTGACCCTGAGGAGGGAGCCTGTAGTGAAAGAGTCCCCCTGTGAGCAGGAATATCTAAGGAAAGCAGACATGAGAACATCCAAGTGTGTGCTGAGAGGAGGAGAAGAGCAGCTCCTTTCAGTGCACTTCTGGGCCAGGGTCTGTCACTGCATGTGTGTTGTGGTTCAGCTGGAATAACAATGCAGGGCAGGATTTGATGGCTGATTTGATTTGCTGTGTGTGAATACAGATGCATGTACTGCCCTGTAATTTGTGTCTATGCAGAGTTGCTTCAGCAAAGGCTGGGGGGAATGGGAAGGGGTGGAAAGGAGCAATTAATTTTGGCCCTTCAGGAAAGCAGCATCCTGTAGATCCTGCTATCATCACATCCAATTTTTCTCCTTGTGCATTTGTCACAGATCAAGCCATTCTACCCACTTTTAAAATGTAATCACTGTGAAAGAGGCACTTTCCAATTCAGGGCTCCTGCACTGTTCCAGAGCTGTGCAAGGGTCCTACAGGAATCCATCCTCCATGGCTCAGGGACAGAAATGCTGCCAAGAAGCGTGAAATGTCCCTTTTGCTTCCTCTGTCTTAATAAAACAGAGACACCTTTCAAAGTTAATTTCAGAATGTTCTTTGCTGTCAGAAGTAATTTGGTGGCCTCAAAGGTCTGAAAACTCCATCCCCTGGACAGTCAAATGCACTTTTGGATATTTGTGATGTGATTTGTGGCGTGTAAACAGACAGCTTCCAGACTCCATGCTCTCTTTATCTGGCTCTGTAGACTAAAAACAGTGTGGGTTTTAATTAGGAGATAAAGCTAAAGCTGTTCAGAGATGAAAAACTGAAAAGAGAGCTGCTTGCAATATGCATGTGCTTCCTTTTTCTTACACATGCTCATGAGCACACCCGCTCTTGGTGAGCAGGAGCTCCAGCTCTGGCTCTGTTTGTGGGACTGGGGCTTGGTGGAGCCAGCACTGGGGTTAGGGGTGGCCAAAGGTGCAGGATCCTTCCATGAAGGAACCCCTTGCATCTCTGCTGATGCTGGGGACCAGGACAAGGCTGTCCTTTGTTGGCAGAGATGAAGCTGGAGCAGGGAGCTCCACCACTGGGGTCTGTAATGAAAATCGCAGAGCTGAGGGCCATCGCACCTTCCAGTGGGATGCACCTTGCAGAGCTCTTCCTGTGCAGGGCAGCTGTGTGTGCAGCAGGTGAAGGGTGGAGAGTGTGCAAGCCCTGGGAGAGGAGAGCCAATTCCACATGGCTCTAGATCTGTCCCTCGTAAAACCTGCACAGTAAGGGGAAATAGTAACAGTTGGTTTCTGCTCAGCGAGAGGAATTAAGCATAATAATGTGTTAGCCTAGACTGCTACCTGTCAGAGTTAGACAGACTTAAGACTGGGATAAAAAAAGATTGTCATCTGATTTTTCCGTCTGGATGAGACTGCTCAGTTTGCCTGCAGACTGTGTCTCTGGGGGCTGACGTGGAGTGATGCTGCTGCACTCCCTGCCTCGCAGGGGAAGGCATGACCAGTGGTGAGGTGTCCTGCAGGAACACAGATGCCTTTCTGGAGAAAACTGAGATGTGGATCCAAACATGCTGATGGAAAACAACCTGAAAATACACACATTGACCAATTGGTGTCTCTCCCCCAACTTGCTGCTCACAAAACTCAAGTGATTTCAGATGCTGGATAGATTTATAGCAAATGTTTTCATCCTGCTTTTCACCAGTTAAAAATATATATTAGGAAATGAAGTGACACTTGTAAAGTATCCAGCATATTAATGCTAAAATGATATGACCAGAGTTCTATAAAAAGATTTCTGTTTCATATCCAGAAATTAAACTGTATGCAATTATGATGAGACCATTTAACCTTTGTCCAGTCTATCTGTCCATACCCGTTCAGTCAAGCTTCCCTGAGCAAATTTGGTTTATAGAAAAACACAAAAAGTGATTAGCACAGAAACAGTATTTATTCTGATTATGCTCTACTGACTAGACTACTGCAAGAGTTAAACATCATTTGCATCTTTCCGCAAACAGATGCGGCTGTAGAGAGCTGTGGTATCACAGACAGCAATGTTAATGTGTAGGGTGTGTGGTATGTTAGCTTTCTCATCTGGCTGGTTAGGCTTATAATTTCCTGCCAGTTTATAACAGCTTCTGGTTGTTTGATTGTAAAGGGAAAGGAAGGCACTTTGGGGCTGAGGCAGCAGGGGAATTGACTTACCCAAATGTCCTTCATTTGAATGTGATTTGTTAATTTTAGATTTAAAGATTGTGCTGGTCTTTCATTTATTTGCTTCAGCCTATGGCTTGCTTCCTTGTATGTTTTATTTTTAACTGCAAAGTTTTACATCCATATTAATAAGTCACCCAAGAAGTATTGTAGCACCAAGTAAGCTGCACTTTCCAAGTGAAATAATTCTCAGAGTTTGCTACAAGTGATTCAAATATAATGGAAACATAGTCCAGTGGAAAAGGTAGTCTTCAGAACAGCTTTTCCAGGATTCCTGAGTGCTTTGCAATGCATTTTTTGGTGAAATAGGCAGATGACTTCAACTTACAGCTTAACCTGGTCATTATTTAAAATCATGGAGTCATTTTTAGGCTCCAGCTTTTCCTCTTCATAAGTGGCTTTTTCAATGGACAGCATGTAGGCTGCTAACTAAATTTCAGTTTTTAGGGAGGCCTTTAGTCATATAACTAAGGGTGATAAAAATCCTATTTAATGGGGAGTACTCCTTTGCCATGGGCTTGATCAATAAATTAAATAGATTAATTAAGTTGAGCTGTCAGGACCAAGGACTGTCATGAAGTCAGGCCAGCAGAGCTGGCCATTTATCAGAGGCAAAAGTTTGTCGAGAAAAGGCAGCCTTTAATGGATAATTCTGGAGTGCATGCAAATGAGCAAGTACATAAAAAATCTAGCAAGGAGTGTCTGTCATCTGATCACAGGCAATATAAAAGGAGGTGGATATGTCTGTGCAAAGTCATTAAATTTGCTTATCAAACTTTTTACTGTGAATTTTTGAACTTCAAGTTCTGAGGAGATGAACTGGCTTGTAATGTTAGTCCTAGTCTTAAGTATTTACATTTTTCACTCTTCACTGAGAAATTCAATTTGTTTTATGTTTTGAGATATATACAAACATGTACCGATATATGTATGAAGTGGTTTAAAATGCAAACTTATTAAAAAATCAGAAAACTTTTATTACTTTCATAGTATTTGGAAGAATTATGCTCTGCAGGTAGAATTCAGTGCAGAGGTTGTAGCCAGACCAATGCATTCCTGTCATTTCAGCTCAGGAAACTTCCAGTGTCACTTGTGCCTGGTTCTGTTTGCTGCCCACAGGAGAGTCCTGTTGATCCTGGCCTGTGAGGGTCTCACAGCTGGATGCTGTGGGCATCTGCATGGAGGACCCTGATGAGTTACCTAAGCTGTCATTGGACATCAGTGGAGAGGAACAGTCAGCAGAGTTTCAATGCCCACTTACTGAGGGGTCAAGAGACAGAAAGCCATGGGCACTGCATACCTTTAGTTTTTCTCTGCGACCCTAAGGTTGCAGAAAGGTAGTGACAGTATTTCTCTGGCAGCCATAGGTGTGATGGCTGCTGGAGCTCTGTGAAGCTGTTGTCACCTGAGGAGTTCCTCAAAGCACAGCAGCAGCAGATCCTGGCTCTCACTGCTTTGCCATGGACCCCTTTGGTACCACGTGTCCCTGTGCGGATGTGGTGGGAGTGAGCTGGTGTGTGCTTCCCAATGTAGAAAGCGAAGCAGTGCATATAATTGCATGGAAGTTGCATCTCTGTTTTGGTACTTCCAGTTTAGCTGTAAAGCCCTGGCCATATGGATGCACTCCTACAGCCACTCTGAGGCAAGCTGAGAATAAAATGAGCTGTGTGCAAGTGCTGCAAGCCTGTGTAAATGAAACCTGCCTGACAAACCAGAAACATGCCTTTTTGATGTATAATAAAAATAAAATCCTCTCAAGGCATAGAACTTTAAATATGTTCAATTCCTGTTGATTAAACAGTTCTGAGCTCAAAACAGCAAGGGAGTCATCCAGGGATGCTGATCAGGGCAGTGATCTATCAGGAGATATGTGAAGAGGACAGTGCTGGGAAAATGCACCCAGCCATGTGGGCAAGGCCAAGGTCCTCATTGTAGTTCAGAGAGAAGACCCTCTTTGCAAGGGTGAGAAGGTGCAAGAATGAGAAAGGACTTGCTCTTTCCTTGAGGCTGTTCAGGAAGGGCTGGGAACAGGGTGTGCCTGACCTTGGCTCACTGAAGTGCACCTGGGGTGGAAGAGGATGAAGACGAGAGACTGTGGTTGGTGATAACTTCTGGATTGCTTCCCTTCCCTGCTCAGTGGGGCAATGAGAGTCACTGCCTCATGCTGTAGTCCAGGGTTTTGTCTCAGGAACTTGGGAAAAAAGTTAGAAATGCTCCCAAGTGACTGAAGCGCCTCAGCCATGTTTTGACCTAGGCTCCTTAGAGGGTAATTTCTTTGTAACACTGATCTATGGGCTCTTGATGAACATTTTAAAAATGGCCCTGGTACATCAGCTGTAGGAAAAGCAGGCTTTTTGTACCTTTTTTCTTATACTATTATCAGCAGCTGTGAAGTGATGCAATCCATATGCCGTATGGAGCACCTATATATAAAAATCTGACATATGGATGTTGTGAAGTTCTCGGAAGATTCCACATGCTTGAGATCACCCACGTGCTAAAAACATTCTGTTTGGGAATTAGTTGTTGAGATTTATGTTGAATTCCCAAAGCGAAACCAGGCAAATTGTGCTGGGAATGTTTGTAGCATGGAGTCAGGTCTGAGTTGCTCTTTTTGGTCCCCAATGGAGTACCACAGATTTTGGGAAGGATGTGTTTGGGCTGAATGTTTTCAAGGTGTCTCTGCAGATGACTTTTCTTGGATCTCTAAACCATTTCTCACTTGTGGTTCTTCACTGTCATCTCCTGCCCTCCCCTATTTGGGAGCCTCTTTCTCCACAGGCAGTATGGGAGGCAGAGGATGAGGCACAACATCACTGAACACCTGGTTTCTCAATTAAATCTTCAGAACTTGCTACTCAGACATGTTGTTTTGCTGCACGGAAATTAAGGCAGCCTCCTGGCTGCTGTTTCTGTGGGACTTGAAGAAGGTAAGGCATTCCAATGGATCCAGAAGTGAGTAAAGCACACAGTTTGCAAGAAGCTTCTGCCTTTGGTAACACTGATTTTCCATGCTGCTGTAGCTCATCACGTCAAAATGTTTATCTGGAAGTTCTCCATGGCTAGCTTGCATGAGTTGGCCAGACTTTTTTTTTTTCTATTTTTTAAGATAATTTTTTTATCCACTGAGATGGGAATCCACTCTTCTACTGCTGATTTGGCTGATGCAGCAGGGCTGGCTGCACTAACCTCCCTGGGGAATTCGCCATCAGAGCATGTGAGTGAGTGGCAAGGTGGGCATAAGGCATGGTGGGCATGTTGGTTCCACACAGATGGAGGCTGAGGATTGAGTGAGCACATGGTAAGGAGGAAGGTACATATAAACTGAAAAGACTTTTCAGTTTTACTCACTGTTTGAGAAGCACATAGCAAGTGCTATAAAAATACAGACAAGTAATATGTAGTTGGTTGATCCTCCCCTGGCCTCAGCAAAGGCAGATGGAAATGGGCCTATTTATCTGCTGGTTTGGGGGGTTGTTCAGAGTGAGTGTGAATGCAAACTCTGCCTCTGCACCAGAATCATGATCTAGGGAGGGCTTTATACCATCCTTCTCCCAGCACCTTGGATGTGCTGTGCCCCCAGATGTTTGTACCAGCATCTAAAATTTTCATGCAAGACATCTCAAATTGCTGCTGCCCTCTCTGTCAATTTTGTTCTTGTGGAATGGCAGAGGATTGACAGTGATGTGGATTCTGCTTTCTGAAATGCTTAGTTTGGGGCTTCAGTGATGTGGAGTAGCAGCAAGCAGCACACTCTGGAGCTTGGTTATTTAGGAGCCCAGGTTACAGATATATGTAAACCCCTTTCTCCCCAAAGGGCTGTCAAGGTGAAGTTAATTCCACTACCAATAAATGTTTGTTGTAATGTGTGAAGCAATAGCAGGAGAGTGAGCCTACAGCATGTATCTGTACATCACTTTAACCTGTAATCAACCTGGAATGATTTCTAGTTTGCAGCTGTGTCTTAGTTATTTGCACGTGCCGTGCGAAAGTGGATTCTACTTGCTTAAGGTCCTTTGCAGGGAAGAAACATTTTTCTGGCTTTTATTTGAAATGAAAGCTGCTCCCTAGAGTCATGTCAGCTGCAGAAATCCAGACCCCAGCACAAGTGTCTGCATTAAAAACTGGGCTTTGGGCTCCATTAAAATACTGTGACCGCACATGTCACAAACAGAGACAGGCAGTGCAGTAGCACAGGCACTTAAAAGATTGCATCCTGCTTAGAAACCGAGGGGCTTTTGAAACTGTGGGGCTTTTGAAACTGTGGGGTTGCAACCTGAGGAAAAGAAACAGCTATCTTCTCTCCTTGCTTCTTCCAGCCTCTGTCAGCTCCTGGCTTTAAACTTTCTCTGAAATGATGCACTTGTCTCTCAGTAATCTTTCCCCATATTTTAATTGGGGATGGCAGGTAAGGCATAAGGTCAAAGAACTGGAAATGACCTGTAAAAATGAGACAGTGGAGCCAGAGAGATGGCCCTTCAGTTAAAACTGGTAACTGCCAAATTTTTGGGAATGTTTGCAAACTTAAGATTCGATCAAGCAAAATTATATAAAACTTTTGACCTTTGAATATAAACAGGGCTGGAGGACTCTGAGATGAGAATGGCAGGGCTCCAGCAAGAGAGATGTGTATCGTGACAGTTTACTCCACACTGCGTAGGCAGCAAGGCATGCTGATGGGTTAATGCATCTTTTTCACATTTAAGAGAAAAGTACATGTCCTCTTCCTTTTTGTACAAGATGTTGCATGTGGTTATATGTGTGAATATGCATATCATTACCATACATCAGTGGGGTGTGTGCCCTTCGTTGCCTCTAAGACAAGGGTTGGCCTGCTTGTCCTGGCCAGTTTTTATAGATGGCACATTGCCATGATGTAGGAGTGCCTTTTATTTCCCTAGCAAGCACTGTGTTTGCTGCCTCAACTCCTTTGATATTGTCTGTTTTCCCTTGATTCCCTCTGGAGGAGGAGGATTGGAGCAGAGTACTTTGGTCAGTTTTGCTGCTCTGTTGAGGTGTGGCTGCAGCTGTATCTGTTATTAGGGGAGGCTGGATCCAAGGGAATTTTTGGAATGGAAGGGTTTAGTGTTTATGGTGAGGTCACAGTTCCTGGGGGAATTAATTAATCAGATCAGCTGATGAGAAGTGCTGTCCCCTGCCCTCGCAGGTGTGTGTGCTCAACTTTTAAGCATGTGAGTAGTCCATATTGAACCTGGATCAGAAGATGAGATTGCTTTTTGACAGTGTCAAAATAAATTCAAAAGCAATAATAAACCCCCAAAAAGAGATTAGGATTTAAAAAACTGAAGACTCTGATCTTGCACGTCCTCTGCTCTTGTCCTACTCTTTTTGACTATGGAGCTGAAGCAAAAAGGGAAAAGTGCTGAAGGCTATTCAGATTTTCAGTGCAAAGGAGTAATGTTTTGGTGACATGAGCAGGAAATAATGGCCAGAGACTTGAAGAAGAGCATTGAGACTTGCACTGATCTTTGAATCCCTGCTTAGTACTGCAGGTCATCCAACATCTAAACAATAACAAGGGGCACATCAGAGACAGTAGAGAAAGAGAGATTCCATAGATGCAGAGTGCACTAATCTAGAGGTAGGAAGCAGGTTATGGGTACTATGAATTCTTACTGCTTAGTGTGGACTGTGTACACTGTTGGGTGTGTGCTCTTAGGCAGAATGAACAATTTTCTCAAAGATTTTCCAAGGTGTTAATCCCAGTAACTGGGTAATGCTGCATAAGTGCCAAATAACTTCTTGTAACTCTTTGGCAGCCTGAGAAAGCTTTACTGCAATTCTCCTCTTCCCATCCTCATGGGGAAAGCAGAGGCTGGGGATGTTGAGCCCCAGGGTTGTTGTTGCAGGTGCAGGCAGCACCTGCAGCTCGTGCTGATGGGAGCACTGGAGATGGCAGATGGGACCCTGTGGTTGCAAACGGATCTTGTGCATTAGGGACACCCAGGACGTGAGTTGGAGTCTGTGAAAATCTCGATTTAAGGATCTTACATAGTATCATAGAGAAAGCCAGGGGAAAAGAAGAGGATAGAAGCCAGTCATGGGCCATGCTCAGCTGCCTGTGCTGATGAAGGAGGTGAACTCCTTACCTGCTGGTCCCATTCCCTGCTTTGGCACCACGTTTTGTTTGTATTTTCTTCCAGCTCCTGAAGGAAGTGAAGCAGAACTCATGCAAACAACTCTTTGGTATCTAGACCAACTGGGGGAGCAGAGATGTATCCTATAAGGAAATGTCCTTCTGCGTGTAAATAGTACATGATGAGGACCAGCAGAAGCAATCCAGTGAGCAGCCTGGACTTGAGCTTCCTGAAAGTCTGCATCCCTGTCTCAGTTCAGGACACCTAATTACCAAAAGCATTAAGAATTTCCATACAGCTTTAGACAGTCTCCAGATTCCCACCCACTCAATCTCTAATTAAATGAAAGAATTTCCACTTTATGATTAATCCTTCTTTTCAGGGCAAGTTGCAAAATAGTTGAAAAAGTAAGACTTATCTGTCTGCTGCTTTCCTTCTGCCTTTTTAGTTTGCAAATGAATGTAGGGTCATCTTCTATCATTCGTCTTCTTAGAACTTTTGCCAGTTTTAATTCTGTAAAATGCAATAGTCATTCCTCATACTTATCTGTAAATTGCATTGAATCTTGTTGCCATCATATTAGGTGGTAATGATTTATATGCCTTCTAATAATTTATTTGATTATGCCAGCTATGTTCCATTTCTAAAGAATTATCAAGTTATTGCTCTTGTGTAGGGAACAAAGAAATATTTTCCATAGTTACTTTGCCTTTCTGCAGTTTGGTACAGTGCTGCATGTTCGGTTCATTAATACAGTGGTGTGTAAGGATCAGACTGACAATTTATTACAGGTATTTAATGTTGTTAGACCTCAGGCTGCACAGAAGCTGCATATCCAAAGGTGGTTTAAATGAGGTGAGTGTCAGTGCTCGGGTGGTTCTGCCGTGTGCACATCCCCAGCTTCTGCAAGTCTCTGATGGGAGTCTGTGCTGGGCACAGATGGGGCTGACGGCTCTGAGCTCAGCGGGAACGTGAAGGACAACCAACACTGTCAAAAATCTCAGTGGCAAAATATGTTGGATTTTCCTCTCCCTTTCCTTATTCCCTCGCAGCTCTGTGCTGAGCAAAAAGAGCTCTATCACCCCTCTCATCAGTAAAGGCCTGGGTGCAGGGAAAAAGCTAAGCAAAGTTTTAATTTTAGGATTGGAATTACTGCCACTGATTCCTGAGGCAATTGTTCTCTCAAAAATAAACAAATAGGAAATGGGGCTGCTGAGGGGGGACAGGGAGAGAAAAGCACAGTAGGACTAAAGGAAAGTGATTCTTCTATCTGGTGTATCTTGTATATTGGAAACTTCCAATATCTCCTTTCTTGATGGACTGTCTACCCTGTCTGTTTTCTCTCCCTTTTGGAAATGTGTGCTTAACTCCTGGATAACATACTTCCCACACCAGCTGACAAAACACAAAGAAGTAGGAAGAAGCTTCAGCTCTAGGGCAAAACTCTTCTCTTCATGAAAAAATGATGCAGTTTTTCTTTTCTTTTCCTTGACTTGCATATTTAGAGAAGAACAAGGTGGAACAAAGTATTGCACAAGCGCAAATAACAAGCAACTTTTTTTTTCCTCTCTAAAATTTCTCTTTGAAAAACAGTAAGTTTCTTTCTGAATATATTGGCATAAAATATCAGTTTTTGTCAGTGTTTGAATGCTGCTTTTTTTGTGATTTAAAAGTGGTACTGTGCTGCTGAGTCACTGCACTTTTGAACAAGACGAAATATGGTTACTTCTTAGAAAAAATACTTCTGATTACTCCAGAAGCCAAATTGTTGCTTTTTCCAGAGTTCATGTATAGGCTGGTACAATATGTGCCTGAGAGACGAAGTAGTACAACTCAAAGGGACAGAAACAATAGGTGGGAAAACAGAAAAGTATTTTACCCAGTGCACAAGCACCTGGAATCATGCAGAAAATCAAACTAGAAATTACTTCCTAGCATGAAATTAAAGCATCCTAGCAATGAAATGAATATTCAAACAGACATATGATAACCTCTCCCTTTCAACCAGGATTTTCTTCTCCTAAAGCACATGAATTTTTTGAAAATTTGAGTCCTGACCCTGTAAACTGCCTTGCTCTCAGGTCTGCTCTCAAGTGGCTAAGCCCCTCTGATCCACTAAAAGTGGGGAGCCAGATGCACAGCCTGGGTCACTGCATCTGCCCCTCTGGTTACAAAAATATACCACATGTTTCGTCGTCAAATATTTTGTTTCTTTTTTCTTTACCATTTCTTGTTATTGCTTGTATTGCTCTTATTGCATTAATTCTACCATGGAGTGTTACTGGGATTGGGAATGGGCCTCTTTAACATCTCTGTTCATGTGCTTTTCAACATTATTTGCTTTTTAATATTACTGAAGACAGCTGTGTGCATACAGAACATCTGGGGGCCTGCTGAACTGTAAAACTTCCTGACTTCAATGTTTAATTTGCATTGACACATTTTCACTTTTACTTTATACCTGCTTGCAGCCTTACGTGTCTTTTGGCTCTTTGCTGTTTCACAGATGTCAAGTAGCAGGGAGCTGAAACAGAGGAATACTCTTGGTTTTCTGCAAAGCTGTGGCGTGTGAAAAAGGGATTGTTCCCAAAATTCTTGCTGTGGCTGCTGAGGACTGTTTGTGTTTAAACAGTCACTGGTTGTTTGCCGATACTCTCTTTTTAAGTGTTATTGTTTCATAATGGTCATTTGCACTTGTACAACCTCCTTGTCAGGAGAGTGGTTGATGGTTTTCTAAGAGGCTGATTTCAACTGGATCTTTTCACAGACATGGTTATTAGGGAATGCAGTAATCTTCTGCCAGATTTTCTACTCTATTAAGCAGCCACATCATCTCCGTGAATAAAAGCGCCTACTTTTATAGGAGTTGGCTTTGGTGTGTTGAGGCTATTTCAGTGTTTACTATCAGTGTTGAAAAGCAGCTGATCCTGCAGGTGCCAGTTCTCTGGCTATCCCCAGCTGTTTTTTAGTGCAGATTTGCAAGTACCATGTCTGGTACCTTCTTTGCCTCTTTGCACAGAGAGACAGTTCTGTTAAAAAGGCACATTAACCCCAACTATTCCATGATTCTATGCATCTCATGGCCTTCTCTGGACCCATCAGATTTGTGCGAGCAAGGAGCTCAGCTGGGGAGCACAGCTGATTGCCTGGAGGACGGCTGGTTCCCTGGTTCCGTGGCTGCCCAACAGGGTGCTGCTTTGGGCCCTTCCAGTGGGCGATTCTCTTTTGCCCACAACTTCCTCTTGAACCATTGCATTTGCTTGTTGACTAAATCCTTATTTTGTTGGGTCTGTAGTGACCCTTTAATGAAGTTAGGACTATTTTTTCCCAGAGATGTGCAATATTTGTTCCCCACACACCTTGGCCATTTGCTTATTCTTGAAGGCGTGATGTAGTGAAATGCTTTGCTGTCTGTTTCTGTTCTGTTGTTGATTAATCTGTTTTTCCACTAGGGCTCTGTTATGAGAGAAGATTAATATTACAGAGAAGATACTTGTTTGTTTCAAATATTTTGTTTCCTTTCTCTGTTGGGAATACTAGTATAAACACCAGGCAATCTGAATTTAAATAGCTAGAGTATTAGTCTTGCTATTCCAGTTGCTTGTCATTACACTTGAGGATAGGGTTACAGCTGATTATACAAAATACCTGAGCCATACATTTTACATTCTCAATCAGCATATTATAGATGAACTGTGAAAATCTGAGATAGCTTTTTATGATAATTGAGAGAGATTTTCCTTGAAGTACGCAAGACTCTTGAGAGAAGCTGAATTGCTTGCCTGTAATTCTGTTATAAGCTTTACTGGTATTTATTTAACATGCAGTTTATTGCTGCTGAATATTTTTCTTATGGCATGCTGTCAAAAGCTGCACACTCAGATGGCTGCTCTCAGTTTTGATACCCTCTGCACAGTGGCTTGGTTTTTAGACCAATCTGAAGCATCCTCCATGAGCCTGACTCATGCGCAGGGCAGCGGTGCACTTGCGTGAAGAAAATGTAAAATGTTATTGCCTGAGTGGGTCCCTTCAGCTCCCCACTTGACATTGAGAGTAATCAGCCAGCCTGGGGCCCAAATTACAGACTGGCTTAGATTTCTCCAGCTCTTGTACTGAGTCCCTTGAGGCTATCCCAGACCCAAACTGCCAAACACAACAGATCCCTGGTCCTCGGCTTTGGAGGTTTGAGGTGGGGAGCTGGGGCTTGAGTCGCTCCTACAGGTCTGGGCTGTCCTGTCCCCTGTGTCAGCAGCATGGGCAGATTGGATTGACCTGCTCTTGCCCTGGGCGTGTCAGTGCCTTGCAGGTGTTCCCCCTAAAAAGCTGTGTGGGGCAGCCCAAGGTGCTCCCTGGTAGTAGAAGATCAGTGCTTCTTGCAGTTAAATGCTTTTTGACAGGATGAGGGAGTTTTACATGCTGGGGCTGTGCAGGTGAAAGCCAAAAGAGACATTATATTTGACTGAGAGGTCCATCACTGTGTCAGGCCCTTCAGCTCGGAAACTGGCTGAACCCATAGCATGTTCCAGCACCAGGAGGCTGAGCTCTGCCAGGGATGGGAGCTCCTGCAAGCACATGTGACAGCCAGGTGGCTGCTTGGAGACCCAAGGAGGACCTGGCTCCAATCTCATCATCTCCAAAAACTGGAATTAACCAGAGATTCTGCTGGATTCTTACAGCCCATTACATGTCTTCCTGTTTAGCTCTTCCTTGCAATTATTGCAAATAAAAGTGAAACCATGCTGATTACCTGGTTGAGATTCAGGTTGAATTCAGTTTCAGAAGAAAAAATTCAATATTAAGTTCTTTATTTAAATGAAGCAAGTGGAGCACTAATGCAGTAAGCTATAATTTTTGCAATTTTGCTACAGAAGTTTCAGTTTGTCTCGAGTAGATGAGATACGGACTGGAATACCAGACGAGAAACAGACGTCTTTATGCCTAGATTTATGGCAATAACTGGAAAGTTGCAACTCATTTTTCTTTGCTAGCACATGTGACCAGGGTTGCTTTATGCTTGGCTGTGTCTGTTTGTCTAAACCCACAAGAGTTAGTTTCCCTGTGGCTTTAGGGTACAATCTCATGTTCATTAGCACAGGAGATCACTGCTGCTCCTATCCCTCCCCTTGGCATTTTAGTAGAGGTTTTATGCAGCTGGAGATTGGCAGGTGGGATGGGAGAACTGTCAAGGGAGCGTTGTGGGGGACATTGGGGCAGCAGGACACAGCTTGTGCCTCAGCTTATGCACAGGGATTCAGAGGTTGGAGAGCCCAACGGAGAGCTGGTGTAAACCCTTAGCTCTGGTTTGGTTGGGTTGTGCTCAGCACAGTGAGTCTCCGTTCAGCCCACTCAGCCGTGCTCTCTGTTTGTTTTAGTGTTTGCAGAGTCAGCCTCTGGGGCATTAACTCCGGAGGAGATTTTTGTCTGTTTACCAAAATGGAAATTGCCTAGTTTGGGAGTGGGCCGCAATCCCTTCAGAAAAGTTATCTTTAATATGCTTCTTGTAATCACATCTTAAAAACAAACACATTTCCAAAATGTTCTTCAGTTTTTCACCTTGATATTTCTCACACAGGCATTAATCATCCACTTCTCCGTTTAAGTACAGAGCACAATGTATTGCAGTGAAGAACTGGCTTCTCATGCCTGGTGAAAAAAATGAGTGGATTTTACAGTGCAATTCCCATTGCTCTGGGGAGCAGTGATCATGCTGAAAAAAATGTTCACTGACCTGTGTGACACAGGTGCCGTCTGTGTCAGGATTTTGGTGGAGTTAACCCCTGGTAGTTCACTTTGCAGAACATCCTATCTTACACTGCAAAGCTACAGTGCTGGCTTTAGGGTTGTTGAAACCAAGCCTGGCTTGGTAATCATTAGACTATCATGTGTGTGCTGGCCTGGGTTGTGCAGGGCATGATGTGCTGGAATTTTGAGGTGCCTCTTTTTTGCCCACTGTAGTTTGGTAAAAGCACTGGGGCTTATCCCAGTGAGCCTTAGCACTGGGTATGTTTAGTCCAACTTGTGGTTATGAAAATGCTGCCTCCTGCACCATCAATTTAGGGGTGAATGAAAAAGAGATGTCTAAATATTATTTCCCTCCCTCTGGATGTAATTGGGTGGGTGGCCGGGTGAATTTTTCATTGGGGTGGCCCAATTGAATACATTAATAATTAAATAATTAAATTTAATAATTAATACATTTCATATACTTACATAAATTTTGTGCTGATTTTCCATCCTAAACTCTTAATTCTTTGATCTTTGTCTAAACTGCTTTCTTCCAATTCTTCTACTGGTTTTTTGGCTGGAAGGAAGGTATTTACTAAATTCTGAATTATTATTACAGCTGTTTAGTCTTAGGGTGTGCCCAGCTAGTGCCCCAGTGCCTTGTTCCATCATTTGTGCTGCTTGTTCTTTACCCACTTCACCTCTTCCACCACAGCCTGCCTCTCTGACCCATGGGGTGAGCCCACAGCAGCAGCAGCAAGCTGGACTTGAACTTTGGCTTTCTGTGCAGTCCTGGGCTCAGGCATGAGGGCTTGGAAAGGAGAGGTGGTTTCTGGTGGGCATGAACTGTCTAGCTCACCAGGCTGTGGAGGCAAGGTCCCAAATCCTGAGGAGGCTGAAGGAGGATTTGTTTTCTGTATGTCATATGTTACCACAAGGAACCTTGGTCATAAAGCAAGGTCTGTTCTTTGGATTTTAACCTGCCCTGGCCACCTCTAGCTGCAGCGGGGTCAAGCAGAGAGTATAGTCTGTGGCTGCTGGAGGACCTTCAGGCTCCTGGGAAGCCTCCCCATGTTTCAGCTGGAAGCTTCATCTATTCAACACAAACATTGCTAAATAGGAATTTCAAGGCAGCAGATTTGTAGTGGTGGCGGGGGAAGGTAGAAGTGGTCTTAAATTTGCAGAAATCTTTGACTGCAGTAAAGCTGTGGGACCAGGATGTTTAAAAATTTAACAAGAAAACTACAGGCTGGCAGCCTGCAGTACTGGAGACTTAAAAATTAAAACTCCACCATGTTTGATGGAGTTATCAAAATTAATGATAAAAATGTAATTACTTCTGATGAGACAAATATTCTGTTAAGTAAAGAATATGCTAACTCTTAATTGGCTTGGATAACCCAGGTAATTTAAAATTAGTTATATTTCTTAGAGCTCAATATGCAAGTTAATTGGAGTTTATATATAGTTAATATTTGCGGGATAGACAACCACTAATCTAAGTTGATTATGAACAAACCCAAATCCTTAGAGTGGTTATGGCCATTCTCCTCGTTGGGGTCAGTTTAACTCAGGCTTGACATTAAACCCTCAGCTCAGTCAAAAAAGGACTTAGCTGTTAGGTGACTGGGCATAAGTGTTTATGCAGTTTTTCACATCTCTTGTGTGGCCTGAATGCATTCACACTTTGACTCCACAGATACATGAGTACAGCAGGAACAGTTTATTTTCAGGTTTAACAGAATTTAATTGACATTATAATAAAGCCCTTATTTTTCTCCTGAATTTCAGACTGTTAATATTGAGAAGACGCACATCTTTCAAAGCTGCTATGGAATTTGATGCTTAACTCCAGTCAAGAGCCAACTTTTTTGTAAAATAGAAGCAATATTACCAAATGACCAGTCAGCTGCCATGATGGAAACAAAATAACAAATAGTTTTCCATAACTTGTTTGAGTCAGGAGCCCACAATTTCCCCAGACTTTTCTCCTCTATATGCGTGGTTTAAAAAATCCCAGCATGCTGAAAAAAATCCCAAAGCGCTGAAAAACACAGAAAAAAAAAAAACCCATGCAACATTATTTCTGGCAGATCTTTTTAAAGACAAAGAAGTCTGATGTGTGAGGTGAAGCAGGATCAGACATGCTAAGCAAATTTCAATTGACAAATGTAACTGGTATTGAATTCACTGAAGCTGTGTCCGTAACAGGAATGAACTTGGCCAGACGATTACACTCCATTTTAATAGAAAATAAGAAATATTGATTAAATCTGTCACAGGTGTTGCTGCACCCTGCAGCAGTAGCCAGAGGAGGTAGAGATGCAGTAGGGTATGTAGCAGGTGGTGCTGCCTTCCTGCTGTATTGGCCTCATGGCTGCTCTGCCCCAGGGCTCAACCCAGGCAAGCTGGGCTTGGTGTGAGTCTGGGGCTGCTCTGTTCTGGGCCCCCCTGGGCATTTGGGCTGGGAAATGGGCACACTGGGGCCATCTCTGGGACTGAGGAGGAGGGTCAGTGTTAAAGGCTGAGTTTTGCTCTGAGTGCTAGAAATGGCAGGATTAATGTTTGAGCTGTTTGTATAAATGGGAAGAAATACCTTCTGGAAAGACTGGAGTGCTTATAGTTTGGCAGCTGTTGGACATCCTAACAGAGGTTGACTTTCTAATGGACTTGGGCATTAGTGAGAGGAACCTATATGTGTCTGCTATGGAACTGCTGAGCATGGAATATTTATTGTTAGCTGAGCTATAATCAGAGCTATAGAGAGTTTAAAAATAGTGTGGCCTGCTGGGAGAAAAAGGTAAGAGTATGTATTAATATACTGTATTTATACCCACAGCATGCTTTTCTTCTGGGAGGTGAGTTTTAATTATAGTACATTACACACATGGCACAGATTTTGGGGGCACCTACATGACTCTGGGGATGAGGGACAGAGTGCCATGGCTGGGGAGATGCTTGGGAAGGTGTGGGAAAGCCAGAGGTGGCCGTAGACAAGGAAGGGGCACTGGGTCCCTGCAAGACTTTTCTTGTGCTATAATGAAGTGGGATTTAAATTTAGAACTCGTACGCAACCCAATGTCAAGTCAGAAATGTGTGGTTGAAAGTGTTTAATCAGCTCCAAGTGGCTGCCTTGTAAATCTCAGGAGTGGAAACTGGCCTCAGGCTAGCAGCCGTCTCTGCCGCGTCTCTGCTCGAGTGAACTTTAATTTGACTCTTTATCAAGAAAAGCAGTGAGAGAAAGAGGGGAAAATAGATGAACATGGTGCGAGTTGCCCAAAATAGGCTTTGTATGGATAAAGGGGATTTTGCTGAAGACTTTGCAAAGAGTTCTGTGTGACCTCAAAGAAAAGCAAAGTCCTGTTACAAAGTGTAGCAGGAGAGGACAGGCCAAGAGAAGCCCAGAGAAATGCTCTGGTTCTGACTTTGGATGCTGTTTTTTACTTTATTGGGTTGAATGTGTGCACAGCACGTCCAAAAATGATGTCAGATTGGGGTCTACAATCTGGGGCCAATCTGCAAAACACCCCATATTCTGTGCAGGGCTTTGTTTGCTTAAGCTGCTGCCAAAACCAAGACGAGCATCTCTGCGAGCATCCGCAGTGGCACTAAGGACCAGTGTGCTCACAGTGTGCAGAGCTGCCCAGGGAAGGAGTAGGGGCATTAAACACTGTCTGATATTTTGAGCAGCTCCTGGCTAGGGAGTTTTTTTGTGAGATTATAATGTGAAGTCTTCATTATGAAAAGACATTATTGATGTTGTGAAACTTGGAAAACCTCATCAAGTCTGCCTTGATTATATGTGGGTATATTGTAATCTGCTATGCTTGAGACCAGGGAATATTTTGAGCCAGCAGTTTTTCACAAGTCTCAAGACAATGTAAAATAAAGAAAATCTTAGTGACAAATGGAAGTTTTAGCTCAGGCCAGTTATAGTCCAGGGAATTATTTATTTTGGAGCAATGTGTTATTGATTTTAGAAGGAGATGCTTCATTTTGTAGGTGCTGTGCATAGACTTGGAAGAAAAAGTTCACAGTGTCAGTGAACCAACCACGATCTGAAAGTCAATTTGCTCTTAAATGAGTAAAGTTACTTTTTATAGTTGTGGTCTGGAAATGTAGCTTTTTACCATTTTCATGGGTTTAATATTTGATATTTAGCAAACTACAAGTTTTGCACATGTCCATATATTGACAGCAAACATAAACATTTACATGAAGTAGCACTGAAAATCTGTATTCTTCACACATTGGAAGGTGTCAGACTCCATTCTATTTTCCCTGAAGGGATATCAAAATAATTTTTAAAAAGGAAACTGGATATAAAAATAGTGGTTAGTGAGTATTCTCTATATATAGATCTACTAGAAAAACTCGTTTTCCTTTTTTCTAGGAGAACAAGGGTGACAGAATCCCACCATGTACACACATAGAGTGTTCATGGCCTAGAACCCAACCACGAAAATAAACAGAAACTGAAGTAGCTTGGTCTGCTCAGCTTGTTAAAGAGAGTGTAGCTTGTAATACTCACTCATAGAATTACAGTCTGATCAGTGCTGTAATCTCTTCCCTTGTGGGTTCTTTTTCCTTACATACTGTATAATTGTTTTTTGTTCAAATCATCAAAGTGCTTGAGAAGGCAGAATGTACTGAGACTTTCCAAACAGTAGAAATTGTCTGTCTCCCTACCCTGCCTGGTGGTTTCAGTTGAGTCATGGCATGACCAGTGTTGGCAGGAGAAACCTCTGTATTTCAACTTGCCAAAGACATGAACTTACACAGAAGCTGTGTTGTGTCTTTGCTGCACATTTTCACACCCTTGAACACTAAAAGAAGGCTGGCATAAAAACAACTATAAACTGTGAAACTCCAAAATACCAGGAAAGAATATGCATGAGTTATATTTGAAGTATTTGCCACCACCTCTTTTGTTAGGGTAAGGGTAGTTGTGAGCTTCTGAGAGGTTCTCTGATGGATGCTGAAGCCTGTCATAAAGCTCTTTGTTCAAAAAGATAGCTACTGTAAACAATTGGAAGGAGTGTTTCCCAATAAACTTAAAACATAGCTTTAGCTGTCTCCTGATCTCAGAGGCCTGCTTTTCTCTGAAACCCTGGCTATTTACTAAATTTTCTTGAATTGAAACTAGGTGAGTGGTTACAGAAAGCTTTTTTTTTTCTTTGACATTCATACTGGAGGAGACAACTGTTAATATCCCTTTATCGTAAAACTAATTAGATCTAGTGATGAAGTCTTTGTTCCTGTATGCTGTCTCTCATATAACTATGAAAATTACATAAGGGTAGTGGCATCTGTCTGCGAGTTTGGCATGCTGAGAGACATGGCCTTAAAGCTGAGGTCTGTTTGAGCCATGGATGTAGCTGGATCTGTGCAGCTCCAGTGCCAGAGCCAAACTGTCCCATGGCTCTTGGCTCACGAACAGGCAGGGTTTAGTGCCCGCGGGAGGAGCCAGCACGGTCACTGAATCCAAAATCATCATCTGCCTTTGTGTTTCAGGGTGAGCCATCCTCATTTCCAGGTCAAGTGTAAAGTCTGGAGAAAAGGTTGCTGATATAATGAAAAGAGGTTAAAGAAGTCTACCAACATAGATTTCTGACCATTGCTGCTGGGCTCTTCACTCCTTTAGCTGTGTGGGCTGCCTGAAGCTACCCAGTTCCCTGAGCTCCTGGTGGGAGTGGGTGAAGGAAAAATAATATATAGGGTGTAGTGGGGTGAATGTGTGTAGGAAATGTGTGACTACAACTGACCACCAGGCTTTGCTCTCTGGAGTTCAGTGTTTATGAAGGAAGGTAGTGGATCTGAGAACCTGTTCCCAGATACTTCTTTTACTCAGTCAATGGGAAATGAAATGGGAAATGAAGCTGCCACTTTGAGCAAGTTATTTTAAAGCTGAAAGCTTTGAAGGTCAGCCTCAGTGGAGTGACATTTTAGCCAAGGGCAGGAGAGGAGAGATCATTCTGTGAGTGAGGCAGGGAGAGTTGTGATCTTAATGGAGTCGTAAAAGTAGAACAAGACAGAATGGAAGTGAGTTCCCATATCCAAAGAAAGGGTTTATATTAAATCAAGGACAGGACTAGCAGTGAAGAAAGAAGTGCGAATACTTCCCTCCTTTTTTTGTCATAAAAAGCAGTTTTGCAATTGACTTAATTTTTTTTTCAAAATTAGCTCCTGTTTGGTAACCATCATTAAAATGGTTAAAATCATTAAGCTCTAACTTCAGGTACTCCAGATCCTACAGTTTTGTCTGATGTTGGCTGCTTCAAGTGTGCTGAAATTTCTCTGGAGGAATGCAGTGAGGCAGTTCACAATTAAAACAGTGTGACAAGAGCAGCAGTGCTCTGATGGCCAGACTCTCCAAATTGAGATGTCTTCTTTTAAAGATGCTTTAGGTTTATAAGTAGTATATAGGACCCGTGAGCTCTGCTCATGTTAAATGCTCTGGAAATGCAAACAGCACACAGAAAGGTATCATCCCTGGGTGAAAATATATTGCATGTGCTTTAAACATCTTGGTTTCTTGGGCACAAGTAGAATCCCCCTTAATCCCTCCTGCTTTACTGTAGTCAAATTTATTTAAGGTGTCTTACTTGCAATTTCTTTTCTATTAAGGAGAATGAAAAGATTTCTTAACTCTTACCTTGTTTAATTTTTGCTTCCAGCTGAAATACAAACTTTCCAGACACATGGCTTAGTGCTTCCAAAACAGAGGTGGGGATTCTTTCAGGCTTTAAAAAAAAATTCTAAATAATTACTGTTGTTTGTATTTCAATTCTTTAATATCTACCTCTTCATAGATGATGTGAGTGATGTGAGAAACATGGATCATGATAAAAATACTAACTCATCTCCCTAATGGAGATCAATGCACCAGATATAGACACTCCTGCTGGTCTACAGGAAGAAGCAGAATGACTTTGGTAGACTGATCAATCCCCTTAATTCAGCTTAAACTTTCTTCCTTGTTCTCTATGCCTTATTTCTCTCACAAGCACTACTTGCTTGGTTGGTTGTATTTGCTGTTGTTATCTCTTGGTGTAGCTGGTTGTAAAACATGTCACACGAAGTCATGTAGATCTTGGAAAATACGTGCTTGTGCTTTCTTTATCATTTTAGGAAAAAGGTCTTAGGTGCCTCCTCATACTCATAATTTAAGTGTGAAAAATGTACCTTCAATAGACTACTAATAGCTTGTTCTGTTCTTAGTAGTTCTTTAGTCTTAGCTTCTTGTAGGATTAATTATTAAGACTCTCTTCATGCTCCCAACTGCAGTTGATATAAGCTATTGCCTTTGTGTTTCACCCAGCCACTGGGCAGGTCCTCCTGCTCATACACTACAAGTTGGAGGCAGCCTGGTTTGGGGAATTTTGGACAGAGGGAGATAGGCACATGCTGTCTTTATATTGCTTCCTTGCTGCCTGCTGAGACTCTTTGCTTTCAGGGCTGTACAAAAGCCTGATTTCACATGTTCGGCTCTGGGTGCAGCTTTGCATCACCTAACAGCAAAGCAAGGACAGAGCATGAGACTTTTTTATGCTGAGAAGAATTTTAACTGATTGTAATCACAGAAGTAGAGGGCTTGGGGGGGTGGAGGGTCACTGGTGATTAGTGATAGTGATACAGTACTGATCCTGGTATGAAGTTCCTGGGAAAACAGAGAAGTGTGAGCTGCAGAAAAAAACCTATCAGTGCTTTGGGAAAGATCACTCATGAAACCATCTGGACTATGGAGAGTTAAGGTCCAGAGGGGAGGGGAATTTTTTTTTCACAGAATTTGCTCATTACCCATAAAATAAAGAATGGGGTTTTGAGATGAAAGAGAAGATCAGATCCTGCCATAGTGCATTTTCTGTCTTTACATGTGTGAATCCCCATTCTTGTGAGGAGGACTGAGTGAATCTCCCTGGGAATGGTGTAAATGTCCTGTTGGAACTGGGAATGGTCATGTTAGTCTGTATGTGCAGGATTTGAATATTTCTAGGAGGTGATGTCCCTCTGTTAGAACTGTGCTCCTGCTCACATTAGCCTGTTTCGTTCAGATGGTCAGAATCTCCCAACTGAGATGTCTTCTTCTAAAGATGTTTTAAGTTTACAAGTGCTTAATACTTCTCCCTGCATTGCTCTTTGCTTTGACCATTTTCCCCTTTACAAGGAAGTGCTGAGGCTGAGGGAGTGTTCTCATATGGTGTCTGCTTTAGGACCCCTTGCAGGAGTTCAGACATCCTAATACGTGCTTTGAAAAGAGCCAGAAACCCAATTGCTCGCTGCTTACGCATGTAACCTTGCACAAGAAAGGCTCACGGGGGAAAGTCAAAGAACTTAAAGGGAAATTATATACCAGCTCAGCTTTAGAAGCATTAGACAGCTTTCTTCTTCCTTATCAAAGAGTGATAATCAACTTTCTTCTCAGTGACAGAAGTAGCTGTAAAGTAGTTCATTTCTCTCCCACCCTGCCTTTTTTCTTGTGAATTTCTTTAAAGTTTGTTTTCCTTGTATGTACACGACTGCTTCACTGTGTGACTTGATGGAAAGATTCTTTCCTGAAATAACCATTAAAAAAGTCTGTAAAGCTTTTGTTGTCATACACAGAACTGCACTTGCTTACTATTTTAATATTTAGCTAAAATTCTGGGGGTTTTTGTTTTGGAATAGTTCATAAAATTAAGATATAGGATAAGGAAATGCAATGTCAAAAATATAATACTGAGAGGTTATTAATTCTTGCACAAGCTCTTGAGTGTAAATTTTTTGAGTGCACTGGGAAATGATACCTAAGAGAGAAGTACAGGGTGCAGCAGCTCCTTGTCTAGGTCAAGCATTAGGTCATTTGCTTGGAACTGAGAATCAGCCAAATAAAATGTTTTTCTTAAAGATATTGCCTGCTTCAGGTTAACAAAATCAAATGCATTACTTGATTTCTAAGAGCAGCATATCTTGAGAAATATCTCAGATCTGTTCTGAGAGCTATTTGGATGTTTTAACTCCCATCGAATTTTCAGTTTAATGGGAATTAGACACCTGAAGAACTTCAGAAATCTGGATTTTAATTTGCTCTTGAAGCAGGGGATTGAGGAGTTGGTGCTGTGGGTTGGATTCCTCCCTTTCAGTTTTGCTCCTAGAAGGTTTAGCTGAGAGAGTAGGGCTGAACCCTGCAGCTGCCTTTGGAGTTCAGGGGTGTGTATGATTTTGAAATAGGTTTTTTTTTTAATATTAATTTTGTGTTTTCAAACAACCCCCTTTTTTGAAGAGAGGAGTAAGACCATGCAGTAGGATATGCTGGATGAGTCCCTGTGCTTGGTTTCCCATACATGTAAGGGTGTCCAGTCTGTTTTGTGCTTATCATGAGAACAGGACCCAAATTAAGACACATCTTGGTAGCTGATTTTAATTAGAGTCCAATTTGCTGTAAGGAATTTATTATTTTCTGATGGAACAGAGTTGTGCCCTTAGGAAGTGACTACATCAAGCTAATTACACTACGAGGATGAAAATGTATCATCTCAACCCTGGGCTTCAGCACTCAGTACCTCATTGATTTTTAGTATATCAAATGCTTACACCAGAAGTGCAGGGTTACAGGCACAAAATAATTGCTATGAATTATGATCTTAGCCATTTCCTTTTCATTAGTTAGTAGGGAAACTGACTCAATTACTATTGCAACTAAATAAAGAAAAAATATGTTACTCGTTGATATATGAGTGAGCTGCTTCTTGATATGGGTCAAATGTCTTCTGATAGTTCCAAATATGAACTCCTTTAACAGTCTGTAGCACTTCTGTACCTCTTTCATTGCCACTTTTAGTGCTATCTCTGATGACCAGAATGTCAAAATGGATTCATTAAAACACAAGTCTTGTGTGTAAATCAATTTAAAATAAGTGAGGCAGATGTAGTAGGTGGCCTTTTTTTTCTGCCCCATAAGGTCATGAGAGGGAGATAATCAAAGATAAGCACACAAGATAGCCTTTAGCAAGGAAGAATACAGCAAAACTCAGCTCTTCATTTTCTACAGTCCTATTGCTCTCAGCCAGCAGTACTGGATGATCTCTTCTGTACTCTTCCCTCCATAGGGACACCTGTTTGTTTTGCTTATGTGACCTTTTTAGTTTGCCTTTCCATTATATTGTTCCCTGCAAGGAGAGGGTGTATTGTAGGATTTTTACTTGGAAAAAAACCTACATTTAATTTCCTGTTTCTCTTAAAATGAGTAAAATGTTTGGGTTGATCATCACAGCTTTCAAAGCAGTCAGTGAGGTTTCACCTGCTCACCAGAAGGAGAAACTTGTCACCCTCTGTGTTTGGTTTTGTTTGAATAATCACCGTGGGAGTTTCTTGTCCCTTTTTTCATGTGAATTTCAAGCTGGGGAAAATGGGAATTTAAAATCATGCAAAAAGTGGTGGTTGTTTTAAAATATTCCTGTGTGTATTTTTCAGAAGTGTAGCATGTATACAGATTTGCAATGTACTATGTTTAATTAGCAATCTTCTATCCATACTCATGCCTGCTGTTCAGCAGTGCTTTCTTATACTGCTCCCTCTCCCTTTGGTATTTCCCCTGAATTTTGACCATGCAGAAGGTCAATTTTGCTGTTATTTGCACCCATGTGTCCTCCTTTGTCTTACTATACTAGCAGACGTGAGAGGTCATCTGGGTCTCACACTGTAAATGAGAAATAAAAATTACTTCCATTGGTCTGAAGTATAGGAGAATAAAACAGCAGCCTTAAAACTGGTGTTAGGGGCTTCATCTTCTGTTGCTGGAAGACAAAAATATAGGCAGGGTAGCAGTGGAGATGTAGCAGGACACAGCATGAGCAGATTCTAGAAGTTTCTTCTGCTTAACACATTTAAACCTGCGAAGTTTGCCACAGTTCTAATCTCATTCAAGTACTTCAGTGATATGGACAAACTGTGTGAGTTTGAGTTTTTCTCTTTTTTGTTCTAAGTTACTATTTGGAGAGTCCTAAAGAGCCACGATTGTGGTTTAGGCTAATAGCTATCCAAGGGATTAAAAATTGGGGGGAACAATTATTTGAGTGCATTATTGCTTTATCTTCATTACTGCCAAAATCTGAAGGATACTATTACTGCAAGCTGACTATAATAAGTTGCATATGATTTTCTTTTAATTAGTGAATTCTTACCTCCTGAGATACTGGTTAATGTCAATTAAGAAACTGTTGTGTGATAGGTCTGATGTAGTACTAGTGCAATTCCTCTTTGTCTGAATAAAGGGAAAGGGGAAAAAAGAGTAAGTTAGTAAGTTTATTCTTGATGGTTTTGACTTTCCTACACACTTCTTTATTTAATAAGTTTACAAAGGAATTCAAATGCCATGGCTGATGTTGAAGGTTACTTTGGGATTGCTCTGTTCCCTAACCCTCAACAATTCTTCCTGTTCAAAAGAGTTTGGGGCTTATGAGTCTGACTGCTGTGTTAAGCAAAGTTGTAGGCGATGTGGAACACTGGAGTTTCTATGTCAGTCCTGATGACAACCTTCAAAGCCCCGGAAAGTGATGAAGGGACAAATCCTCACAGGGATTGGCGTCTGATGCTGAAAGAAAAATTCACATGTTGTCTCTGAGTGTACTTGACACAGCTGGTGAGATATTTTTTGACATTGGACATGGCGTTTATGGTTGATGACCTCTTGGGTCAGTAGATAGGAGGTGGAAAACAGGGCTGCTGGAGCTAAATACAGTAACTTCAACATGTTGAAATAAGATGTTTGACTCTGGAAGAGTGATCTTTCTACTTTAGAAACAGCAGGCTTTCTAACACATTGCAGTGGCTTATGTAATAATCAATCAGTGAAAATAGGTAAAACATACATAAATTAAAAAAATGGCGTGCCATTGTCATTATTTTTACATACAATTTGAAAGGCAAATTATGTTTCTACAGTCATTTCCTCTATTCTCTGCAGCTTTCGTTCTTGGCTGTCAGTAAATGGTTCATTAAGAGCTAATATTAAATTCGCTAGTGTATAAAAGGAATGGGCCCCTGAGCCACTGATTAAAAAGCAAGGTAGAGAAGGCCAAAGCATTTAATTGGAAGCATGAGAGCTGTTAATCCTTTTGTTTTCCTCCAGCCAACAAATTGCTGTTAAAATGAAAGAGGGAGAAGGGCTGCGCTTTTTCAGAAGACAAAAGGTTTGTGAAGAAATCCTTCAGGCCCTCCTGCCTCTACTCTGGTGAATGCAGAATAATTCTCCGGGAGGGGACAGTTGTGACACACCAGAAGTGCTTCAAGTATTGCAGAGTGTAAATATGAAGGTTTGAAAATGAGGAAATGACAGATAATGCACACTTGTGACTGTGTGTGTGACTCTTAGCGATTTTTGGTAGCGGCATTAATGTTTTGAGAAGCGTTTAACAACACCTCTTGAAATACTTTTTTTGTCAACTAGCAGCCAGAAAAAGTGGCGAGATGTTTTTCATTTCTTGATTCAGCCCTCCCTCAATTATATGGTATTATGTTGTAAAATGATGAAAACACCTTGCCAAGTTGAAAGCAGCACAAGAGGAGGGTGCAGTCACTCTGGTTACTCCAGAAAAAGCCCTTTGAGTAGTTCCTTTGATAAATGTCCAGTGTGGCAGAAGGCTCCTACTAGGCTAAGGCTTGTCCCGATCCTGTTTCAGTTGTGGCTTGCACCATTCTTGACTGTGTTGTGTGTTGTTTGCTGTGTCTTTTCTATGTGGTGGCCACGGTTGGGACAGAGATGAGCTTCCTACTCTGAGCACTACTGTCTAGTGTGTGGCAGAATGGTGTCAGCCATAGCTTGGCCTCTAAACATTAACTCCATACACACGTTATGTTCTAATGTGTAGTACCATAAGGGATTGAACAAAAACAGACGTGTGGAGAAACAAAGAGAACATGTTCTCAAGGGTTTTAACAAGGGACCCCCCAGGAAACAAAGGGAGCACCGAAAGGGCATCATTAAAACAACAACTGCAATGAATAAACTGCTCATATATGAAGTGTTTGGCAAAAAATGAGCTTTGGGCATGACAGGGAGATCCATAGAATTGTACAATTCTGGAGACTCTTTTGATTAAAAATAAAAAAAAACCAACAAAAAACCAATGAAAGAGAGAGAAAATATAAATATATAACAGCTATAAATCACTGGGTTATTAAATTATTCATATCCTTACAACCCCCCTGTGTTAATTCTAAGAGAGCAAAAACCAGAAAGGATTGTTTCTCCTAGGTTTTTTTTAATGTAAGTGATAGAGGAACAGTGGTAAATGATTGTTGTTCTTTCACAGAATTTGTAGTGTTCATTTATTTTGAGTGCTTTACTTGAGTCAATTCACTGGCAAAATTTTTTAAACAATAGCATTGACCTTTCAGCGAGTGGCACAGAATAATGGTGGAAAACAATTTCGCTTTTCAAATTATGTATTCCTGGTGGACAGAAACCTGCTCTGTAACCTTGAGGACATGTCAAAAGTTCTCCCATCCTTCTGTGGACATCTCGCAGATGTCATGGGTAGGGGTTATTCAGGGAACAACTGCAGATAAAAATAAGAGGAAGCCTGATAGCATTCATGCTGAAAAATTGAGATTAATTGGATAAATGTTTCGTTATGAATTATTTGCTTAGATCCTTGTAAAGGGACAAAATTTCCTGCTGATGTAGTTTGATTGACCTCAGGGAAGGTGAGTCACTGCAATAGAGAACTGGCCCTCTGATTTCTTTGTAATACAGTATTGGCTCTAATTTACCATCCATTTTTTATCTCGTGAATCCCAAATTAAAAGCCTGGCAATAGCCGTTATATGGCAGTGGATGACTTGCCAAGTTTGAGAGTGTGTGCACCACCAGCTGTTGTGGTGCTGAGCTGACCCTGGTGCTCTCAGAGCACACAGCCTTCAGCAGTGGTGCCATGTCTGCAGAGAGGAGTCTGCTGGGAAGCCTCAGGAATTAATCCCTCCCTACCTGTAGCAAATCCAGGATCCCCACAGTGTTTAATTGTTACTGGCATCCCTCAGCTGATGATTCCTTGTTCTCCTGGCTATGAGGGAGCTCTTCTCCTTCTCGTGCTGGAGCAGTTGAGTAATGTTGGCACGTTGAAATGCCTCCCTGTGCCTGGGAGGAGAAGCAGGGCTCAGTACATACCCTGAGCAGGTGCACACCCATTCTGTGTGTCTTTGCTTTTGCATAAGCAAGATCTTTAATGCTATTTAATATCGCAATCTATTTATGAATTATATAGCAGTACATTTCACACACTCTGGTTATAGTATCTGAATTTTAGTCAGCCCTTTCTAGCTGCTGCTACAGGTTTTGGTGTTGCACCAAATACCTCTAGATCTATCTTCTACAAGTAGCATCAAGACTTCACTTAAATCTGGGACGTTTTACCCTCTTTGTTTCACGTATCTCAATATTTGATGATCTCTGCTAAGCGAATATGGTGCTGAGCTAAAATATTTTTGTTATTGAAGTGGCATTTTGTTAAGAGCTTTTTCTCTGGCTTCCTGAGGAAAGAGCCTTTCTCATTATTATAACTTCAGTATCTTTATATGCCTACTTACAGCTTCACATATTTACTCGGAGTAATCAACAGCATAAGCTGTATCTTTGGAATGTTGTTAACAGGCATTAAGGGGGCTAATTCAGAAATTTTTGAGGTCAGGTGGACTCTTTTGGTTGATCTTTGTGAGCCTTGTATAAGATTGATAGAAGTGGAAGCACACTAAGTAACTCCCTGTCCACACTGCTATCAGTCTGAATGCTGAATCTCTTTGACTGTGGTTTAATCCTGTCAAGATTTCTAGGAGAAATTACTGTAATGGCCTTTGGAGCTTGGGAGAAATAATTCAGAATTTGTAACTAAGTCATTACTCTGGGAAACCTGCTGGTTTGAACCTTTCTGTGCAGCCCTCCTCTGATGCCATGAAACTGTCTCCAGTTGATACTTAGCTCCAGTTGCAAACTCTTATTCATTGCTCAGTGAAAACAGCCTAGAGACTAAATATTGGCATTTTGTTCATGTTGTGTGTTAGTTTATCTGCTATGTTGTTGTTGTAGTACATAAACTGTGTCGAAAACACTCTCAGAACAGGGACCGACTGCACTCTTGAACCTCACAGGGTTTAGCTCTGAGAATATTGAGGAAGAGCCTAATTTTTGAAGATGAGTGAGCAGCAATGCAATCACTCACTAGGCATGTGCACTTACTCCTGCATGATTGAAGTCTTCAGTCAGAATATTAAGCAATTAATTGAAATACACAAAGCATTGATAGCATTTTCATGGTGCTCAGCTCGTTCTTCAAGACCTGCTTGCTCCTGCCAATGTTTGAATAAATGTGAAGAATCTTATTTTCTTTCAAGTTGAATTGAGGAATCATCACATGAGCATACAAACACAGCCCAGTGTATCCTGCGTGTTTTGTTCTCTTCTGTCTTGATACAACTGAAATAAAAACTTTAGTATATACCTTTGTTGACTTCCATCACTGATCCTGTCTCAGAGAATGCAGGCAATATTTTTTAATTAGGATAAGGAAGGACTTCTAGACTGCCCCTGTAATAATTTCTAAAATTTTCAAAGCTATTTCCTCTAAAGTGCTTTGAAGCCTGGTTCTCAACACTCAAGTTAAATATGATGGAATTAATTTTGTAGATGGCCTCATCATAGAACGCATGATAGCATCAGCTGTATGAAGAGTATTCCAGTTAGTGTGTTAATTTTAATTATATGGGAAAAAGATCTGTTTTACCGTGATAAGTTAGTGCTTGCCATTGCTATAGATTTTTTTGGATGTTCTCCAGAGCAGGTAGAAGGTTAGCTAATTTTAACATGTGAATAGAGAAGGGAATATTATTCATACCCTCCCCCCAAACAAAACTATTTAACGCTGCTTGGAAGAGAAAATTATAGGCTGCAAACAAATGATACTGTTCACACCTAGACTTTACATGGGTCTTTGAATACACAATGATAACCACTTTCTCTAGTATTCCCATAGCAACAGGAAAATAGTAACACAGATGTAAAGTGATATATTGGTGACATTCCTCTTAGCTTGTCCTTTGGGTAGACTTTTTCTTCCTCTCTGCTGCTGTTGAGTATTTTCTCTCCTGTGCAGAGGCTCTCCAGCTCAGAGCTGCTGCAGGGTACTCCCATGTCTCTGTGTGCTGCTGCTTTCTGAAGCAGCTTCACCCTGATGTGGTGTTCAAATCCTCCTGGACACACCCTTGTGTCCATGCAGGAGAGGAGCTTGGTCAGTGCAGTGTGTGAATAGCCTCAGGCTGAAGATGTCTTCCCCTGCCACTATGGGCACGAGGAGCCTTCTTTTCCTGGTGACAACTGGGCTGCACACCTCAGTAAACTGAGAAGAGTGGGAGACAGGAAAAGTGTACTCCTTTTAGTACATGGTTTAAAATTGGCTTGCACCTTGAGGTGTATTTTGTTCACTTACAGAATCAATGAGCGTACAGTATCCTGATGCTTATGGATGCCTTCCAGTGTGAGTTATCTGATGATCTCATGGAGGCTTTGTAATAGGGATGTGTTGCCAAACAGGTGCTGCTTGTATGCACCTTTTTGTTATCTTGTTTGTGTTTGCAGTTAATTCATGTTTGATACTATTTTAGTCTATGTTCTTGGCAATGTGGAGTTTTTTTTCCTACCAAAGACACATTGAAAGTACTGATATTTATAATGTTTATGGAAAGGTGCTAACTGAAATGGGAAGCTTCACTTCTGAAATGTCAGTATTTGTAAATTTATTTTCCTCCACTGTAGACCACCAAGACATTTAAAAGGTAAATATGTGATACAGATATTCTGTTATGGAATTATGGACACTAGTAAAATCTGAATTTTTAAAAATTTTTGTGGTATTGTGGTTTATGACTGTAGGAAAAATGAAGTGTTTTGGCCACTGGATAAACTGAAAATTAAATATTCTTGACACTGTCACAATTAGAGACCAGCAAGGTCTAGTCTGGAAAACTAAGAGAAGTATTTTATTTGGCCAGATCAGAACACTAATTAATAAAATTTTAAAATGCCATTGGAACATGTCCTTGCATAACCTGCCTGGGATTTCTATTCAGCCTGAGCCCTTGACATTGATAATATCACGTGCTCTTTAGTTCCATGGATGGATAATAACGCATTGTGTCAATTTTGCAGTCTCCTGATAGTCTAGAATGTAGCCTTGATCTTACGTTATGAAAGAGACTGAACGTAGACCTTGATTTATCTTTGCTGCACCTTTTATCATATTGTCTTCCTTATTTTCATGTTGTCTCTAACTTTGCTTTTGCTTGTCTGATCTAAGAAGTCCCAACATCTTCAGTCTCTGCAGATACAGAAGAAACAGCATGACTTTAATCACATCTGTTGCCTATCTTTGGAACTTTTATAATCCTGCTACGTCCTTTTGGAAGTGGTGTGACCCAAATTAAATAGAATACCTCATTCTTTTTTATGTGCTCTCCTCCCCTTTGAAGTACATTTTGAACATGAGTATTTCTTCTTTCTTTCTTTGGTCACAAGAAAAAGATGCATTCAGCAGGGCAGAGACAGTATCTGTTTTGAATGGGCAGATTTATTTTGCCTTGCGAAGACTTTGGGCATGTCACTTGAAATCAAGTGGAATACAGTGCCAGTAGCTTGCAAGTATTGTACCCAATGGGAAAGTACAAGTTCCTTTTGAATAATGTATTATTTATCATGCATTAAGCTATTAATAGAGTGAAGAGTCTAAGACTGCCTAAGACGAAAGTTGGGAATTTGGTTGGAAGGAAAATGCTGTTGTTAAGTGAAACTTTTTAATGCATATTCTTTGACCCACATTTTTGAGGATTCTGTTGTTGTTTTGGAAATGGATTTCAGTTAATTTGGGGAAGGAAGAAGGATTGTTCATAATTTCTCTTCTATATTTATCTTCAGAGCCTAAATGTCCTTACTAGCCACAGCAAGTGCATACAAGAGGACTGGTAAAAATACTGTTCCAGCTTATAAATGAACAAAAGAATAAGTCAGAGTAAAAGCTCTTATTCCTTTTTGCTTTGCGTTTGGAATGTGATTGGCCACTGATATGGCTTTTACTTTTTCCAAAGCAAGAACCTTCCCCACTTGACTTAAAAGATTGAGTCCCCTGCAGAATGCAAAACCTTGTAGAACCAGAGAGTCACAGCCTTGCAAGATCAGTCTTGCAAAATGTGCCCAATTTTGCTGTGTTTCAAATTACTTGCTTGCACTTCATATTGAAGTGTGTTCTGTGAAGGGCCTCAGCTGACCTTTTTTGGATGCTGGATGGCTGTTTGTGGAGATTTATCTGATCGTTGAAGTTAAAAGAGAAAAGTGAAGAGTAGATACATAGAACTAAAAAGGTTGAAGTAAGGGTTTACTAACACCAGTGACAGTGATTCTGCCAGCCCAGAATGACTCCTTGTTCAGCAGGGAGGCTTTGTTGAACTGAAACCAAGGAGGAGAAGAGGATCCAGCCAAACTTATGGGGCTGATCTCTGAGGCGTATCATGAAATCCAATGCTTACCCTGTGATTTATCTAGTCAAGTTTGAGAATGCTACAAAGAAGCTTTAATTTTCCTGTGTCATGATAGTAAGAAGGACAAATGATACAGTGCACAAAATACCTTTCCTCCCCATCGCATCCATTTTATCCATGTGAACTTGTTTTTAAATGGAAAAAAGATGAGGAGAGAATTTCTTTTTTTTTTTCTCTTTTTTTTTTTTTCCCTCACACAAAGAGCTTTCAAGTGTAAAGAATTCATTGTGCATTATTTGGTTTGCTTGTTTTAAATTTCCAGTAACTGGATGCAGGAGCATGACTGATGCATCGTGTCCAACAGAACCATTGGATGTGTTAACTGAGGAACTAGTCTGCACCATTGACTAACCTAATTCTGGGAGCTTTAACTGGTCTGAAAGGACAGGAATGGAACTGTGAAAATGATCTTGACACTTGGTCATTTCTTTTTGATGCTAATGGGGTTAACATCCTCCTCTGCCATCATGAATTAAAATTTTTTATCGGTTAGTTTTTAGCCCACAGGGCTATTGAATGGAACCATCAAATGCAAATGAAGCCCCATGTAAAGTCTGTTGAAGTTTTTCCTCTAAGTATAATAATGATACAAATGTGTAAGTTAAAATGAGATCATTGGAAGGTAATGAGACCAGAAACAGGAAATAGTATGATTAAAATAGTAGCCATGGTAGGGAAACAACCTGTTTTCTCCAGTGGTATTGGCCTGGTCGGAAACTGGAGGTCCCTTGAATGCTTGAATATTTAGGATCTACTGTTAGATATTACATTGTATTCTGGTTGGAAAAGACCCTCAAGATGATCAAGTCCAACCATTAACCCAGCACTGCCAAGGCTACCACTAAACTGTGTCACCAGGTGCCACGTTAACACGCCTTTAAACACCCCCTGGGATGGTGATTTAATCACTTCCCTGGGCAGAGTGTTCCAATGTTTGACAAGCTTTTCGGTGAAGAAATTTCTCCTAATATCCAATCTAAACGTTTCCTGTGCGTGTACACACATCTACACACAGATTTTTGAGGTGTGTAATTGTTAAATGAAGATCAATGATTCAGTGTCCCAGCCCTGGTTTGGCAGACAGGCCAGTACCTGCGTTGTCTTCTAGTTCCAGCCCTGTTTTGTGTTTTTCTGAAGGTATCTTACATGCAGTGGAAAAACAAGGTGAAACAATATACCAGCCTGTGTTTGACCAAGAAGATAAAACGTTTAAACTCTCTCTTGAATGTTGCTTTCCAGGTGCCTCTTAAATTGACTGACTTAAGTAATTCAATCTGTCTTGCACAGGAATGACTTGTGTTTTTTTGTTTGGGGTTTTTTTTGAGGAAGAGGGTGTGTGTATGTGTGAGAGAGAGGCAATTTGATAACATGTCATGTTGTAGAAACTAATCCTATTACCACCCTTCCCCATAGAAAACAAGCTCAGGCATGTGGTGCTCTCCTCACTGCAGGACTTCTTCCAGCACAAAGGCAGCTTCCAGTGCCTGTGGCCTGTGGATAATCTCTCTCCTGTACTTCTGCCTCCAGGGCACTTTTCAACATTTTGTACTTAGTGTTGCAGTTTGGTGAATGCTAATTACCGCCATGAAGATGGCCCTTGTATGCTGATTAGGACATCTCTTTATCCCTAACCGAAGTAAGATTGCATATCGCTGTCAGAGTGTTTAAACTGGTGAACTTGACTGATCATTCCGACATTGTCACTTGGTACCGTGCAGCATTTTAGTACGCTAAAGTTGATGTAGATGACTGTAGAAACATGATGAGTTAGGGCTGTATGAATCTTTCATAATGAAGCATGAAATAGGATGGAATTCTCCTGGACTCCAATCTTGCAGACACTGATTTAATGGAGCTATATCCCCTAGTAAAAGAAAATTGAAGCCAGTAATAAGCACTGAAGCTGACTCAAAATTTGTTGTCAAAACTGGTTTTGAATTACTATGGAAAAAAAAAGAAGGAAGTGGTGTGGACAATATATATGTGTGTGCTTGTATTCAAAAATAGTTGAATTTACAAAAGAGGAACTTCCCCCTTTTTTGACTTTTATGATTTGAAGAATTTTTTTATGTTTTGCAGAAGTTATTACAGGAGGGGGAAAAAAATAGCAATTTCAAAAGAATTATATGGAAGTTATTTGGGCAAAAACAATTGGTGAAAAGGAAACTGAAGTTTCGTTAATAGTATGACTTTCCTCAAAATTTGTAGACTTAGTCCAAAAATTTCAGACCTAAAAGGACACATTTCAGTTTAACTGTTTGGAAGTAGCTTGTGGGAATTACATTTCTGTGAAACATCTCAATTTATACCAAGCTGGCATTTCTTTTTTCAGTAGAGAAGTCTGAGCATCAAGTGAGTCAGCTTCTGAACTGTGTGCCAGACTGTATTAATAAGTCAGAAATGAAAATAATAATCGCAAATGATTCACAGGGTCTGCGGGTATCATATGTGCTTTCACTTGCCAGACCCATCCTTCTTGTTTAGGAAAACATGGAAATAAATGGTGAGATTAGGAGAAATGTGACAGCTGAAGATACTTGGGTTTATGGCAGATCTGGAAGGTGACTTCTGCATCTTCTCAACCACAGATGGGGGCATCAGGGACATTGTGGTGTGTATCTGAACTCTGCTACCCACACAGCTCTAGCTAGCTCCCGGGTGTCCTTGTGGAGTGGCAGCAGCTTCCAGTGGAAGCTTTTCCAAGTCCCCGTGGAGGGGCTGGGAGGTCACAGCATGGGGATGGACCAGGGCATATTTTAATTTCACCTTCCTTTCCCTGTCCTTCCTATCCTCTGATATTTATACAATAGATAAGCAAATTTAAGGAAAGAAAACGTTCCATTTTTCCTGCTTGTATATCAGTCCTGTTAATAAATAGTGCTTCTCTTGTCAGGGGTTTTATTAACATCTATAAACTGCTTGGTCTGTATTTAAAAAAAGGACAAAAATCTTGTTATGTTGTTTTTGCCGACCTTCCTCCTAAAAGTGATGTGACTGATGACATTATAGGTAATAGGGAGAGATTGTGTATTAATATTTAATAGGGATAGATAGGTTTATTACTGAAACATGTAAAATACCCTCACAGCTGCCAGCTGTAATTACTGCCTCTGTCTAGAAGGTACCTATGCATTTGTATGTTTATGGAATTAAGTTTAGAAAGTCATGATGTTCAAAGTTAATCACTTAAATAGCCTGTGTTTGTCAGAATTAGCTATTATGATTGGAGGATTTTGAAAAAAACAGCATATTTCAGTGCATTAAGAATTTAGGTTTTAACCCTTATTAATCCATCCTGTTTCGGATAGATTGAACTTCCTGCAGCTTTAAGGAGTGGTGCTGATTTTGGAGAAAGAGCAGAGCTGTCTCCAGGTTACTGAGTACTGTCCATAGTCAGGAGAGCCCACATTCACTGTGGTCTGTGTCTTTGTGGGTTGGTCTTCAGCTGGGTTTTTCCTGCCCCCCAGCATTGAATCCTCCTCATGCCTTGTTTTCAGGTTCTGCACTTCAAATTCCAGCTGTGCAGGGGATTTGACACAACTTTGAGGTACTGCTGCTATATTCCTTGGCAGGTGCAGAATATTTACATACCCAAAGCAGAAAGGAACTTGTGAAGTGGCTGAAACAGAAAAGGCCTAAAACAGATATTATTGCAATTCACAATGGAAATAGATGGGATTTTTCTACTGGCACATAAAACTGATTTTATTTTTTTTATTTGATGTTCAAGTGACAGATTTTATCAGCCTAGAGGTTCTCTTCAAGTATTTCCTTTCCAACAGGCATATAGTAAAATCAAAGCTTTCCGAGCTTTCTGTCACTTCTGCTTTCTGTCAACATATACACAATCCAAAATTGTATCCTGTTATTAAATGAGCGAGAACAGTGTGCTGGAAGCATGGTTATTCTCACCCAGCAGGCAGAGATCTTATGAAAAAGTATGTCTCTTCACATAACAATGTTGTTTGTTTTTCTTTCCCTTGAAATCCCACCATATTGTTATGAAGTTAATTTAGTTGCTGTTGCTCACAATGCACACTTCACAGGAATGTATGGTGAGGCTGAAGAAACAGCTTCTGTGCTTTTAAAAGATCAATCTTAAAATAGAAGTTGTGTTTTGGAGGAAGGAACAGGAATTGTATTTCAGGGGCTGAAAAGTTTCCTTATTTTTTACCAGTGATCAAAAGGTCGTCTCAAATCAAATTCAGAGAGAGCTTTTCAGTGCCATCATGATGTCCACTGTATGGCTGCTGTACACACCAGGGTGATGAGGACTGTTCCTACTTCCCTTCTTCTGTTTTCTGCTGAAAGTCAGGAGAGTTTTAATATACATAGTCTGACAGCATTTATTATAACAAGCACATCCCCTGGACTGTGTGAGTAAGGCAAGCTGTGCTTGTCAGCCTTGAGCAGCGCCCAGATGTGCAGCTCTTGAGGTGCTCTCACTCAGACAAGTATTGCTGTGCATTCCCAAGGGATTATTTTTTTTTAAAGGCCTTTAAAAGTGGAACTGAATTAGGCATCTGTTCCCTGGTTCTCACAGGTTTGTGGTCTCTGAGTTTCACATTTAAATGGGTCCCAAAAGCAAGCTTAGCAAGGTTTTACCTTTATAAAATTCCCCAATCCCCTATCTGAGCCCTTGTTATTTGGAATGCAGCCCAGATGTGCTCCAATGCTCATACACCTTGAATTTCTCCTCGTTTTAAGCAAGTTCTCCTAGTTTTCTTAGGAAATCTTCATGTTCTTTGCTCAGTGCTGGAATATATTTTAGTAATGTGAAAAAGTAGACATGGTGAATGCCTCTGGATAAAGGACTGACTGGTCTGGAAGGATATGAACTTTGAAGGTGGTCAGTTCAAGAGTCAATCTTTGCTGATATTTTGTGTGTATACCAATATAGTATTTGTATATGTTGCCAGTATCTCTCCTGAGACACAAAAAATTCCTAAATGTGGAGTAAAGTCTGTATCTTCAAATGGGTCACACCCCATCTCAGGTGAATTGGTGTATTCTGAAACACCTGGAAGTGCAGTGTCTCTGCAGGTCCTGTTGAAGCATTAGAGGAGGAGATTCCCACCCTTCCACACCCATGGCTTTCCCAGGCTCCATGGCAGATCCAGAGCCGACGTGCTGGCAGCAGGGGTGGGCTGTGGCAGCTGTAGTGTGAGCATAATTGCTGCCTGCGTGGGTTAATGCAATAATCGTGCAATTATGCAATCATGACACTTGCGTGACTGTATTGTCTGCGTGGTGTATGGAAATGATATGATGATTATAAAGTCATTATCCAGTGTAGCAGTGTGCCCGTGAAATCCAATGCCTTCCCTGCATTGTTGATAGGTACTGCACTCTGTACAAGGGATGGCTCTTCCTGGAAGGCTGGTGACATTTGTTTACTTTTATCTGTTACCCTGTGCTGTGAAAAATTTAACCAATTTCCTCAATTCAGGCTTTAATGGTTTCCGCTAACTACTGGCCATCTGTTGTAGTGCAAAGAGATTTCCTACAGGAATTTCTATTTTAACAGCCATTGCTGCCGTATCAGTAGTGTTTTCCTGTCATCTTTCTGCTGTGATAAACGATTGCCAAATTGACAGCTGTCACATATGTGCTTGGGTAGTGATTGGGAAGATCCATTTATGGACTGGATCTGAATTCTTTCACTCGGTCATGGCATCTGAAGAAAGGAGGAGGAGATAAAAGGTTTTCTGTGACATTTTAAAATGAACTGTAGAATTTATTCTAATTTCTGTAATTTATCAAAATTAGTGTATAGCAAGATTTCTTTCTGTAAGAAGTCAAAGAAAATCACTGTAACGCACAATTGACCAGATGTGGTCATGCCTAATTTTGTAGGCACAGAATTTCATTTGTTTCAGTAGGACATCATTTACGCATAAAACTCAATCTTTTTATATAAAAAGTTTTCAACATGTATTTTATATGACAAATGATAATTGCTTAATATTTTCCTATTTCCTGAATTAAGGTTTTCTGATGATTTTACTGTAAACAAGCTGCTGCTGTTTGGAGCCCAGTGACTGTTCGGAGACTTCCAGAAGCAAGTCTGGAATGAGAAAAATACAGTCTGGGCTGAAAAGTAGTAAGTCTTTGAGACTGACAGCAATCCTGTGTTTAGAAGAGAGTCTCCAGCATGGAGACTACCTTGTGTATTACACTTGAGTGGGGAAAGAAGCTGGATGGGCATGGATGGATGATTTTATTTCAGCCTTGGTGCAGTTTTGGAGCTTAGCACCTTTGGGGTTCAGTGCTGGCAGCTGGGGGCATTGCCAGAGGATATCTTCTGTCTGAAGCCTTTGCTGGTGGCTGTGTGCAGCCAATGCCATGGACAGCACGATGGAGAATGTGTGGATGGAGCGTCAGTAGGGCTGTGCTACCTGGCCCGATGTGCCTAAGCAGAGAGTTACTATACAGGACTGAGACCTGGTCTGTATCAGACAGCTCTGTGACAGCCTGGGTGCTAGGCTCAGAAAAGCAAACAAAATGTCATGGGTTATTAGGAGACAAATTGGGAACAAATGGGAGAAACACTCTTGTGCCACCATATCTGTGTTGCTGCAGCACCTTGAATATCTTGTGTGGTTTTGGTGCCTTTTTAGCAGAAAGAGTAGAATGGAATAGGGAAAAATTATGAGAGGGCTACAAGTGAGTTTGGGGCAGGGATGGGCCGTCTGGGAGGAGCAGAGACATGTCAAAGGCAGGGAGGGGATTAGAAAAGCCAGAGCTCAGCTGTAGTTGAACTGGAGAGGTAGATTTCTTCCTGCCATTTTGTTGGTCCTGCTGTTGGGTTCCCCTCCTTCATTCCCAGCTGCTGCTCTGCAAGGACACTGCTGACAGTGTCCTGCCTCTTCACAGGAAACCAAACTGCCCTTTCTTTTCCTTTTGTTCTTTCCCTCCCTACACTGGTTTCTCCTCAGCTCAAGCCTCCCCTTTATTCAGCGCTGTGCACTTCCCAGACCGTCCCCCCCAAGCTGCTGTCCCAGTTGGGGTGCTTGACTGTGGAGCAGCTCAGTGGGGCACTGGGGTTCTCTGCAAATCCACCTACACAGAAAAAGCTACACAGAAAAGCAGTGCAGGGCCACACACCACATGTCTGCTGTCAGCCTGCCACTGACAAGGGCAGGGCTTTGTTTCAGACAGCACGGATGGGCTCAGAAACCTTCCCCAGCTGCCCTCAGTCAGTCCCGCCACGCTCTGGGGGCCAAATCGGACCCAAGTGGGCAATTTGCCATTTTGCAATGGTGCATTTTTGCGGATGGTCAAATGTACTTTGGAGAAGAAAATGCTTGTGGAGAGCCACGTTTTACCCAAGTTTTATAATTGAGTTATTACGGAAGTGTGTAAAAAATGGGGTTTAGAATAGAAGTGCTGACACTAGAACAGCATGAACACAGCTGTTATAATATAGTAAATTTGTAAGAAATTGTATAGCTAACAAAGTAGGTCAACAGCTTCAGAGGAAAAACTGTTTCAGAAGGCAGGCTACTCTGTCTTAGAGATTTTGATGCTTTTTCAACGTGAGAACAGAGATGTTTTCCCTTATGTGCTAATTCCTGTCATTTTTCCTTTTAAAAATACTCATGCTGGAAGGTGGGGCTGACCTCCAGCTGTGAGTAAACACAAATCCAGCATGCACAGGTACAGCACAGTGGATCACAGACCAGGGAACATAAGGATAACTGTTCCATGCAGGTCACAAGTCACACTTGCCTGGTATCCCACTGTGGCAGTGGCCAGTAATGGCTGGATGTGAACAATTTCTTCTCAAAACAAATTTATCTCCATTTTTTAAATCGTAATACTGCAGGATTTCCAGTTCTTATTTCTTATGTTGGCTGTCCTTGGACTGCTTTCATTTCTACACAGCTTTTTTTGTTTGATAAACTGGAAAGCACTGTAATTGTGTTATGTGCTACCAAAACTCTGTTCTCTGTTGATAATGTTCCAAATATTCCCATCTTGTATAATACCACAGTCTGGGAGCTGAATATTTCAATGAAATATATCTGTTCTTTGCAGAAAGTAATGCCAGTGGGTTTTTTAGTTTTGTAATAAACCTGTGGTTTTTGCACAGAAATGGACCCAGATGTGACTTGCAGCGCCAGTCTTGAAAACCAAATTCTTCCACGTTTGAGTCATTTATTTTCATGCTGACTTGCAGTTAGATGTTCACACTATTTTTTTCCTTGGCTTACATAATCCTTATCTAAGCAGCTGACATTGCAATCTAAGTTGCAGTGGTACTTAGCAAGGAGTGGAAAAATGATTGGAATGATAAGTTTTAACATTTCAGAGTCACAGGATGTTCAGCTTATGCTTCTGACTGCTGAGTAACTTTATTGATAACAAGAATGTTACTGAAATACTGACCCTCTTTTTAATAATACAGCAAAGTCATGCTATTATGTGCTACCATGTTTTACCAGTACAGCTTTGGAAAAATTATTTACTCCTACGTCTAGTAAATAGGTACTATTATTCAGAGAAAATCAAATAGCAAGAATTGAACCTCTTCCTTGCAAAACAAAATTAATGTTGCACTATCAACTGTGTTTCAACTTAATGTTCTTTGCTTTGATTTTATATTTGCAAAGAAGTTTGTTCACAGAGGATGTAATTTTATCTACATGATGTACAACAGGTAATGAAAGACTAATATTCAACAAATAAAGTACTAGAATTCACTCATCAACATGAGCCAAGCATTTTGGCTGCATATAAATTTTAAAGGCAGGCAGGCAGTGGTTGATAAAGAGCCTACTAGAAATCTTACAAAAATTGTCAGTGATTCAGTAAAGTGGGACTGTTCTTGCCCAGACCATCTGGGTCAGGGGCTAGGAGCAAAATGAAATATTTGTTTTTGAGCTGCACACTCATTTGCTATATGTGAAGAATTCACACCCTTTCATGTGTGAAAGCCTTGAGCTCAGCCTTAATCATCCATCCCTTTGCACGGCCCAGCTGGAGAGCAGCTTTGCAGAAAAGGACCTGGCGGTCCTGGTGGGCACCAAGTTGACCCTGAGCCAGCAAATGTGCCCTTGCCACAGTGGTATCCTGGGCTGCATTAGGGGAACCATTGCCAGTAGGTTTCAGGAGGTGATCCTTTCCCTCCATTTAGCACTTGTCAGGCTGCACCTGGAGTGCTGTGCCCAGTTTTGGGCTCCCAAGTGCAAGAGAGACATGGACATTCTGCAAAGAGACCTACAAGGGGCCACAGCTGTTGAAGAGACTGGAGCCTCTCCCATGAGGAACAGCTGAGGGAGCTCAGACTGTTTAGCCTGGAGAAGGGGAGGCTCAGGGATTTCTTATCAGTGTGTGTAAATACCTGAAGGAATTGGCTCACTGCTTTAGAAGGGACAGAGATAAAAAGTGGCTAAGAAAGGCTCAAAAATAATTTTGAAATTTTGAATATCACTGAACAACTCTATGAAAGTAAGGAATCCAAGTTGTTTGGAAACTTGTACATGTCATGTTGGAACCTAGGTTTGTGGCTGGAGTGTATGTTAATGCTGGCATGGGCTGTGGGCACTCAGCTCATCTTCTGAATCTCAGATACTGTACTGAAGTGTGGAGTTTAACTAGTACTTAATCAGTAATAATCACGATCAAGATTGAATTTTAATGCAGTTTAGGATAATTCATCATTTATCAACAGGTTTTGGGTGGGGGCATGTGAAATGCCTGACAGCACAAAGCCATGTTCTTCTAAGTTTCATTCAAGAACATTTGGCAAATTATTTAAATGACCAGTTTTTGGCCTGTAGCTCATTTATACACTGATTTTGTGCAAGTCTGTGATGAGGCCTGTGTAGGTTGGGAGGGGTTTGTGTTGTCAGTGGCCAATACTTTTCAGTCAGAGCTGGGTATAAAATGGGCAGAGCTCTGAATGATTATCTGCAACACTACCCACAGTTTGTGTCAGAGGGGTTGTATCCAGGTTCTTTGCAGCCCTAGAATGCTGCGAGGAGATGCAGCAGAACAAAGCAAAGACCCACTGAGCATTTTTGAGTAACCATTTGGATCTGCTAATTGCTGCTAAAATAAAATTTTCCAAAAAAATTTTGTGGGACTGATGAAGTTGTGAAAATAATTACATGAAATCATTTGAGAGAGTGCCACAAAGGACACTGTGAAAGATGGGAAAGTGTTTAGAAATGTTTGAACAGATGCCCAAAGGCCACCCATGTTACCTAGCAATAAATGCACTAGGAGTTAAGGAAAAAGGTCAGTGTATCTGAACAAGGATATGCAAAAGTAACCAAGGACAAAAAGATCCTTATTTTTAAAGCATAAACGTTGAGATTATTGCAGAGTGAAACAGTAATGGGAGGTAAGTGTTTGCAGAAAGGTGGCCAGTGAAGTACTGGTATGGTATTCACAGTATCTGCTGGGGAGTGGCTCTGTTAGCTGGGTGAGATGTTACATGCAGTGCTGTCTGTGCTCATTCTGAGAGAAAATTATACCATGTTTCAGAAAAAAGAAGTCTTCTAACAGAGAAAAAATGACCTTCTGGTTTCAGTGCCTCAGAAATCTGATGGTCTCCTGTCTGGTCAGCTGCAATGCAATTTTGGGAGGTTTTCCACACTAGCTAGAATTGTGGCTGAAAACCTGAAGTGAGCATTCACTACAAACATGAACCTCTGCAATTCTCTTGGATCAGGGAGAGGATAGATAATGCTGTGAAAAGGCAGGGGCTGAATGCCTCTGTGTGGGCCACAACCCCCAAATGATTCCTGAATCAAATACTTGGAAAGAAGGGTTATATAGGGCATAAGGAAGATGCAATAGCAAGATCAAGGGAAAATGGGACTCAAGGGGCTGAAATTTGCTAACCTAGCTTGAAAAGACTTTTTTTTTCTTTTTTCTGATAAAACGTTTTTTAAGGTTTTAAACTCTTTTTGGACCCCCTGTAAAATTAAAAGCTACTAAGAATTTTTTTTGCAAAATAAATTTCTCTTTTTTCTCTGTTGAAATATTTGAGAAAACTTCCGCTCTGTTCTTCAGATCTTTACTTCTCTCATTTTTCTTAAAATATTTCATTTAGAAGTTTAGTAGATTGAATAATGTCTGCTTGAAATGAATAATTGAAACCTGCTGCTAGATAAATGCAGAGAAGTGGTGCTTTGCATTTTCCAGATATTTTCAATTTTTTTCTAAATAATGTGAAAGGGGATCTGATGCTGTGAAAATCAGATGTGCATTTGTTCATCTGACGGCAAATGCTACAGTGGAGTGATTTTTGACCTGTTCTGAACAGGGCTGTGGAGATAGGCACAGACATAATTTGGAGCACGTGTGTTTCTGAGGCTGAAGCCTTTCCCTGGGAACCAGCTCTTTGATTGTGTATTCACATGTGCTTCAAAAGACCATAGAAAAAATTGTAGAGATTTTCTAGGATTTTATTTTTATTTTTAAAATAATGCTCAGTGTAATCCAATTTGTCTTGTCTGTCTTTGGAGTCACATAAGGCAAATGTGGTGATGCGGGTAAGGCAGGCAGATATTAACTCCTCTCATTTAAAAGTACGGATAGCAAATGCACAGATGTTTTAAAATCACACTTGAGCATGTTATCTAATTTTTATGGTTAGTTGTTACTGTAACTAGCTCAACAGAAAGGAAAGAGAGAATTGGCATGGCTTCTAAAATCAATGAGCCATTAAATAGGTGACAATAATCTTGGTATAAACTTAGAATATTTATTTGTCATGTGAAATGCCTCTAGAGAGCATTCCAATTTCAGGCTGTTGTCTAAATGCCAAGGGTTTATCCCTTGCCCATGAGTTCAAGGCACGCCAGCCCTGATGGGCTCACCCCAGCCCTGCTCCCGTAGGACATGGATCTTGTCTCTCCCTGTGTGTTTTACGTGTGTCTGTGCTTGCTTTTGTGGTTTTCTGTTTTCACTTTGTGTCAACAGGTGGGGCAGGGACATTCTGCCAGTTTATACCACCTGGTAGAAATGCCCCCAGGAACGAATGCTGAGCAGGATTGGTTATTTCTTACACTTCATTTTCAGGTGTGACTTCACTGTCATGCATAACACAAGGAACAGGATCTCCACTGCTGTCTGCAAGAGGAGCCTTTGTAGCTTGGCTGTGAGCAACAGCTTCAGTTTGGTTTTCTGATTGTTTTTTCTAGCTGATGTTCTTCTTTGTCCCAAGTGCCACCTGTAATAATTTCTGGTTTTACAGCAGTGGAGAGCATCTGTGCCACCCACAGAGGGTGCTCAGCTGGCACCATTCTTCGGTTTTCATTGTAGAATGCATTTCTGTGTTGAGCTTGATGTTTCAGGAAAAAACCCCAAACATCTAGACAAAGAAAATTGGACAAAGTATTGAGATGGCAAATACAAGCATGACGGCTTGTCCAGACAAACAGAGTTGGTGGACTTAAGGGTGGATCTCATGGTATCTGAACCACTATGGCCTGGTGGCCTGACCAAATAGGATTATGTTGGCAGCAAGTCTTGTCTGAGGTTGTTTTCTGTTCTTGATTTTTGCATTGTTGTTGCTGTTTTACTCCCAGTTTACAAATTAACTTTATATTGATAATAATTGTGGGTTTCATGTCGTTCGTAGTTTAAGTATTGGAACTGTATATTATGCTGCCTGATCTAGAAGTGAGACAAGACAGCATAACCAAGACTCAAAACTGAAATCACATGCAATTGAGATTGATCCTTTCCCCCGCCCAGAAAATAAGAATTTTAACCTCTCGAAATTGTTTACATGAAGACAGACAAAAATGTGTAATGCAAAAACCAAATCATATAAAGAAAACATTATATTTCATTCTCTTATAGTGCTAAATTTTCAAAACCTTTCCCCCTTGCCCCAAAAGCATTTTCTCATGTGTTTGTTGTGCTCTGTTGTTGAAAATCTACCCTGGGAACATGCAGAACCCCTTTATTAAGTTGCCAAATGATTTTAGCAATCTTATATTCCACATCTGGTTTTTAAACCTCTTTGAAAAGAGCCAGGCCTGTGAAAAGAAGTCATGAATTGCAAATGTGTGTGTCCCTGAAAGTTACCTCACATTTTAAACCTAGCACTGCTGCTCTGGCATGGTGCAAACAATGCCTGCACTGAGTGATCCTGGCAGCAGCCTGGTGCTGGGGATGACTGCAGCTGCAGAGCTCTGCAAACAGTGTGGCTCAGGTAGGAAAATTCACTGCAAAGGGCATCTCTGGTTAAGTGCCCGTGTGCTGGAGTAATCTTAGAGACATGTTGCTTTTAGCATCTATTTCTCTTGCTGCTTCTACTCACTCCCTGGTCTTCTCGGGGAGGATTTTCAACTGCTTTTTTTTACAGATTTACAAATGTTAGATGTTTACAGTACCAACTCAGCAATACTTTCAAGTATGATTCCTTCATGTCCAAAAACCTAATTTTCTTTCTGTGTTGTGAGATGCTACAAAGATGGCCAGTCAGCCCCTGTAACACAGTGGAAGACATATGTGCCCACAAGCCCTCTCTGCCACTATGGAGGAGCAAAGGAACAAGATGTAGGACCTAAAACCCCTAATTTCAGCTCAAGTGGCATACCAGTCACCTCCACTGCCTGCCCAGAGCCCCATCCAGAGCTCAGACAAGCACAAGTCTCTCCTCTTGCAGAGCTGAGTGTTGTGCCTTTTGCTGTGTTGGCACAAAGAAATTGCTTCTCCGCTCGCTGTGACTGTTGTGTGATATAAAGCTGTGCTGTGCTGGTAGATGATTCATTAAGCTGCAACCATAATAACCAAAACTCTTAAGGTCTGAAAGCAGCTTTGACCTCTTTATTACTGTTCAGAGGTTACTAGTACTGTACAATTAGTACTACCATGTACACTAGCAATTAAGAAGTCAGAAAAGTGGAGACATGAACAATAGTCCATATGTTTGACAGAAATAACTATTAAGATCAGTATGAATTTAGATGCTTCTTTACTACTTAAATTGCTCTAATGACTAATGTTCTTGTGGTGGAATTGCCTCATTAGCTAATGAAAATTCTTTGGGAAACCCCCAGGAAGAACACTTGTGAAGTGCTAGGCAAAAATTAAATATTGATTATTTTTAATGTATCAAATTAAACTTAATCATACTTTAGGAAATACATAATGGTTCCCAGAAATAATTGAAATCCCAGTGCTGTTTTTTGTACAAGGTGGTTTCATGCTGAAATGAGTTGCAGTACAATAGAAGTTACTGCCAACGTATAATTTGTGAAATTCAAAAAAGTGTTAGCATATCATTTAGATAATGAAACCTTTATACCCATCTAGATTTGTAAGTACCAACTTGAGCAGAGGAAATGCTATTTCAGAGCTATTATATTAAATTATATACATTTGCTGGGGGGGTTTAGATGGCTGTACGTTTAATTTACAAGCTTTTCATTCCAAGCTTTTCATTTTTTCTTTGCAATTAAGTAGTTTTAAAAACTACTGATAGTAGTGTTAAAATCAAGTGCATATTCACTAGGCTGACCAAAGTCTGAATGATCAAAGTAGTCAATAAAAATAAATAATTTCCTAGATACTTTTAATAGCTATTTTTTCTGAATGTTCGAATTGCACTTCCCTCTTCTGAACCACCATCACTCTTCCCCTCTTCCCCATTAGATTTAGGAGCAGCAGCTGAATGTCTCGCTGCAAGTGGAGGGAAGAGGGAGGAGTGCAGCACACAGCAGTCTCTGGCTGTGGCAGTGCTGGTGAGAGGTGTCAGTCCAGCCCTGCTGAACATGCTTCCATGGACAGCTGAACTGCTGGGTTCATTCAGCTCCACCATCTGCTGGGCATTTTTTGCTTGTGGGTCATCAAGCTTCATGGTCTGACCTGCCCACTCTATGCCAGGATGTGTAAGGGAGCCACTGCCCAGATGTTGCAGTGGGCGCACATCTGGCTCCCAGAGGACACAGCTGTGGGGCTGTGTGTGTCACAGCCACCTGTGGGGGACATGCAGCTCTGGTGCTGCCATCTGCGCTGTCCCAGCAGCCAGGCATCAACCAGTCCTGCCACATGGCCTGAGTCATGGGGTCTCACATGTTCAGTAAATACAGGATTTCCAGGTACAGCTGACACTGGATTGATCAGTTGTTTCCAGCACAGTCTGGTAGTCTTACAGGTGGCTTTGGAAAGAATCTGTGAAAAAAATGATACATTTTCATATATCGTGTGTGGAAGTATATACTTGGAAAGTACTAGGAGCTCAGAACTAAAAAAGGTAACTTGTTGAGTGTTTTCTGTAACTGTTGGATGCTTAAATATCCTAGTGCTGGCTTCCTAAAGAAAAAAAAAGCGAAACAAGGGGTTCAGGGGTTAGAATCTGTAGAACTGTTTTAAAGTGCTGGGAGATTCTCACACACAAGTGTGAGAATTTGCAGCAGGTTTTGTTTGATTGTAAGCAATCTCGTTATGGCGAAGTGTATTTTTATGGACTTCCTGCATTGTTTGGTTGTTGAAAATAGTTTCTGAAGGCAGGGCTGAGGCTTGAAGAATGGTAGAAAATTCTCAGCCTAGGGAAAGAAGGAGGAAAGCTTCAGCAGTGCTCAACCCACCAACTCCTTGGGCTTTTGAAGTCACTGGCCAGTATTGAGGGTCCTGGTGTCATTACAGACTGGTTCTAAAAATGGCAAATGTTTTTGAGATGCCTGCACCTGATTTAATGTGTTTTGTGCATGTTGAATGTGAGTAGTTGTCTTGGAGTGATTTATAGTAATAGTCTATTCCATGACCCTCTGCTTTATGCCCAAAAGTCATTGCTGTATCTCAAAACCCAAGACCAGGTATGTGTGGGGCCGAGGCAGGGGGAGCTTTGGGCTTTTGGGTGGGAATTTCTGAACCCTCACAGCCTAGGTGTTCTGTGGTGTGGTTCGGTTCAGTTCTGCACTGGTTGGCCAGCTCGGTTTTATTGGCCCAGGCAAAAAGCTTTTCCCACCCCTGGCTTGGAGAAGCTGCAGTAGCAGCTGCCTTGAGCTGAGCTGGACAACTGCTGGTCCGGGACCTGGGAAGTGGGTCCGGCAAGAGTGGGGCCAGCCTGTTTGAGCCCCAAGCCTCAGGGAGCTGAGCTGCGCAGAGAAAGCACACCAAGAGACTCCAGCCGAGCTGCTCCGTCTGCTATGACTGCCACGGAGAGGAGGGAGATGCCAGAGAGCCACCAGGTTTTTTGCCTATTGCTGCCACGCCTCCATGGAAGCTCCACTTCCCTCAGAGTGAAAGCTGATGCCATCTTGCCCCACGAGTCAGGCAGGGTTATTTCTTCCATATTTTCCCCATTCTCTGGGCATTTTTGGGCCTTTGTTCCTGTGTGTGTGGGGGGGTGAGTTCTGATAATTCAGTGTTTAGCAGTTATTTGCTTTTCTTCCTTGCCTTGTGGGCATTCGGTTGTTAATAAATTGCTGGTTTTGATTGAGGTTTGTTTTGGTTTTTTTTTCCCCCACTTTCTTCTATTAGTACTCATTTTCTGTTGTTGGGTTGGGATTGTTGAAACCCTTTAGGGGAGACTACTCTCTGCAGGGTGTCCTCTCTTAAATTTGTCTCAAAACTGAGACAGCACTATTAGTGTGTGTTCCAGCAGAGCTAAGAGTTAAAGATTGCCCCCAAATAAAGAAACTGCTGTGGCGTAGGACCATCCTCTGCTACGCAGATTCATTTTGGAGAACTTACTATCTTGATTTCTTTGTTTGGTCTTTGTTTTGTTTTGTTTTTTGGGGGGGAGTTGTGTGTGAGAATGAATTGGGAAATAAAACCGGCTCCAAATCAAGACTCCTGCAGAGCACACTGAGTACATCCAGTCTGTCTGGGCAGGGCACCGTTGATAACTACCTTCAAAGAAGGTTATTTTACTTGCTTTTGAACCATCTCTACAGTTGGTCATAAAGAGTTTTTGACCTTATGTCAAAAATCCACCTACTGAGCTTCCAGCGCTCCCAGAGCAGCGGGCTGGAACAATGCAAGAGGAGGAATTTCAGAAAGGTCTTGAAAGGGTTTTGTGAAATGCATTATGGTGGATTGTTTGAAGTTGTTAGAACTGATCTTTAATAGTTGCACCTTTTAAAAGCTCCTGAAATCCATTCATGTTTACAAGATGAGACGTGAATTTCAAAAGTCTTTTTTTCTCCGCTTCTTCCTCATTTTAGTTCCTGCATTAATAGGCATGGTTCCTGCAGAGAGATGAACATTGCTGAGGTCAGTAATACGTCTTTAATGTGAACTGTCAGGATAATGACCTGTGTTGAAATTCACCTCGACCCAGAGGGTGTGTGCAAAGCCCTCACGTTAGGGTAATCCAGTGCAAATACCCTGATTTCTTTAGGGTAATCCTGCACAAAATGGCGTGGAATGGGCTGGGGAGGAACCACTGCCAGGTTAGTCAGGTGGCAGACTGCTGCTTTTGGGTTAATTACAAGGCAGGCTTGCTAAAAGAAGGGATGAAGATCTCTGCAAATGGGATATCTATGAGTCTTATCACACTTGCGCTGGGTTTCATAGAATAAAGGAAGAAATTTGTATAAGTTTAGGTTCATTTACTAAAATCTTTTGGAAAAAGAAATCAGCCTTTTATAATGTAGAGTTTTAAGTATTCTTTCCAGTGTTAGATGAAGGTGGCTCGTTTACCTTGCTGGTACAAGTAGATCTGTGAGAAGTGGGTTACCTAAACTGTAGGAAAATTACTGGAAGTAAGCTATCTACTATTCTAAAAATGCATTACAACTTTCATATGGATTTTAAAAACCCCTTCAATAATCTTCAGCCTTTGGCATCAGACTCCCTTGAGCACATTTTTAAGCAATTATTTTGGATGTTTGTGTTATTATCATCATTTGCAAACGAATAGTTGGAATCTTGTTTTGTAGTAGCATTGATTTATAAAACTTGCAGTATCCTGAGACAGCACTAACAGCTTTTAAGAAGGTATGGTGTGGAACCAATATTGCAAGAGGAAAGCTAATTACTATTAATTAAAGGTAGGCACAAATCATGGACTTCAGGTCAAAATCTAACAATGTCCCCAGGGCTTATGTGGCTTTTTCATTAAAATTAAGTTTCAGTAAAGCAAAACTGATTTTGCAATGAAATCTGGTAGTCTTATCCATAGTTCCTCAAGCAACATTCTCATTAGCTTCACTGTCATGAGCATGCAGACTGTAGTTCATAAGCTAAAAACTGTAAATATTATTTGCTTTAAATTTTTGTCCTAGATCTAGTAACATTGACACTAGGAATAACTGATTTGAGAAGGTGACTTGAGAGCAAATATTTATTGTTCCTCATTATAAAAAACCCAGAAGGCACTTGGTGAGGACTGAGACAGCAGATTTAAAACAAGTAAAAGCAGTATGTTTGAGACGAGACATGAAGTTAAATTGTGGTGCTCATTGCCACTGCGTGTTATGAAGATCAAATGTATGGAGGGGTTAGAAGTTCATCGGCTGAGTTAATGGGGGATAGCTCTGTCAAAACCTGTTAAACATGGTGCTCTGAATCCAGCTCCTGCTCCAGGGAGTCCCATTTCTGTATTTCTGGAAGCGAGAAGGCTGTGCCAGTCCATGTCCCACCCCTGTGGCTCTGGCAGAGTCCTGAGCGGGGCACCTGCGGGTGGGCAGCTCACCCTGTGAATGGGGCTGAGCACTCAGAGCTCAGTGCAGGGGGGCTAAAGGTTCCTGTGCCACTCCAGACTGAGTGCCTTCCCCCCGGAGCTGTCAGCCCAGTGTTTGCCAGGGGGCTGGCAGGGAAAGCACAGCTCCTGCTTAGAGGGGATGGTTGGGAGGGAGTGTTTTGGTTTGAATTGGTGTTGTGAACTGATGTATTCAGCTTCAGCTGAGACTGTGCATTTTTTAATTTCCATGTGTCCTTACTAATGCTTTTCAAAGGTTTCACTTAGGGAAAATGCTGAAATTCTGGGGAAAGCTATGTTTGGACAGTGTATCACTTAAAATGCATGTTCTGCAATAATTAGTCTATCTAGGTGTAGGAACTTACCTCTCAGTACAAACACAAATATTCTGATAATTTATTGGTGAAGAATATTTTGACAAGCTGTCACAAGGATTTCAACTTTTTTGGATGTCTTCTATTTTGGTTGCTTCTGTCAAGAGGATTTTTGTTAACATGAAAAATATTCAGTTCAATGGGGCAAATTTCTTTCCAGAAGATAATTTTAAAATTTAGTTAGATGTAGTGGTTTTCCTCCAACTGTCACTGCTTTCTTGTTCCTACATTCTTGAGAAAAGATTTTAAAAATAATTAAGTGTGAATGTGTCTGTATCAGCCTTTCCTTGCAAGGGCTTTTGTTTATTTAAATTTGTCAGCTTCTCATGTTTGTACTGCAGACTCTGTACCACATTGTCTCCCACGGGTCACAGACTGGAGGATTATTATTCAGTGCTCACCCTTGGAGCATGTTTTGGAGAGGCAAAGAAGAAGGCTGATAATTAGAGACAGACCACAAAGTCATGCCACAAGTGCCATGTATAGGATTGTGAGATGAGCAGTGCAAACGACCTCCTCAGCTGCTTTGGAGGAATAGGGATAAATCCTGACCTAGTGTCCATCAACAAGACCATAGGGATGTCACCCAGGGCCCATAAAAATATAATGGATGTAGGCTGAAAATGCCTCTGACGGAGGCTGTGAGGCAACAGGAAGGAGATACTACAGCAGTAAATCCAGGGCATAGCACTGAGGTGAATTCCTCAGCATTCTCTGATTTGGAAAAGAGAAATCAAAAGGCAAAAAGTACAGAAATCTCAGCAGCAGTATTGTTAGTTGAGAAGTGTTGCTTATCCTGTTCCAGTGAGGCTCAGATGCCTGAGCTTGGAGTAGTTAAGTAATTGACCTCTGCAAATTTTCCTGAGGGAGGCAGTGGGAACATCCCTTGCCTTGCCATATCCACAGCAGTCACAGCACCAGGCACTGGGAAAGCTGCTCAGAGTCAAGCTCTCTGCAGGCACTTCACTGCAGCAATTTGGCTGCCCCTTTCCTTCTCCCCGTCAGGAAGGAACTGGGCTTTGGGGCAAGGATGGGAAGTAGCAGGGAGGGCACAGCACTCACCCTGGGGTGCAGGCAGGTTTGTACTATGTGACAGCAGTGCCTTTCCCTCATTCAGCAACAGGAAAATATTTTCCTCCTGGTGCTTTTGGCACTATTTGACTTGGCATTTGGGAGCTGGTGACCACTATGCAGAACACTTGGGGAATCACCCAGGCATGGACAATTAATATTTTAAAAGGTCTGTTGTTTGGCAATATGCCAGCAAAGCCGGTGTAGCTCCCACTATATAATATAAATTTTTAATGATGAGAACTTTGCTAAATTCAGCCCTTGATAAATCTTAGAGTTGGGTTTTCAAATTTTAAAATCAAATATAACGCAATTATTTCAGTATTTGATTAAACTAAACTGCCACTTTGGTAAAGTGTTTAAATAAATCAGTATTAATATACTTTTCTACAGTAAATAAAGTTATGTCTGTATAGTTCAGATATGAATATTCACACAGAGCTCTTAGAAATGAAGCAGTGTCAGTTTGCACAGAAATTGTATTAACTTAAGGAAATAAATATTTTATTGATCTTTAAAGGGATTATGGTCTTGGTGGTGGTGACTGAAAACACTGCTTTTAGAACGGTGAAACCAATAGCTGTAAATATGTTTTAGGAAATCTATTATATTTTATTCTGTGAACTCTGAAGACCACCTGCTGTAAATGCCTGAGGGATGACAGACTTTGGGAGGTGATGTCAATGGGCTTTTTTCAGACTGCTCTGCTGGCACTGGCACTGCCAGGAGACTTTAAAGTCAGTTCTCAAACACAAAAGAGTTCTTCACCCAGTGAGTCCTCCTGGCTCCAGCTCTAGCAGTGCCCTGCCCTGTTTATGTGCAGAGATAGCCCATCTCCAATGGAACCTCATCCAGAGCCCTCCTGCCCCAGCAGGAACCTGCCAAGTGGCTGAACAGCCTTGAAATGCATCTTTGAAAGAAAGAGCTGAGCACCAGGGCTTTAATATGCAGTTGAATCCTTGTGCATGCAGAAATAGTTCCAAAGAGTGAGAATTAGGGGCTGCTGTGTCCCTCAGAGCCCCCTGTGGAATGCTTGAAATCTGCTCTGTCAGGAGCCTTTGCCAGCCAAAGGTGGCCCAAGGCCTGTGCAGTTTGACCTTGGCTGCCTGTGGTGTATAAAAGAGCACAACCAGGTGAACTCCTGTAAAGGCTTCTGAGCTGTCTGGAATTCACACCATGACTTGTTTCCCTTGCTCATCACCCAACTTGTTTCAGCAGGTCTTACTAGAGACATGATCTTCTGGTTAAGCAAATTATGGGCCTTCCAGAAATGCTGTGAAAGGCAAATCTGCCCACTTTTATGGACGATTTAATTTTCCCAGGCTCATAAGATTTGGGAAATTAGATCCTTAGTTCCACATCTTAGTTCTTCAGTTCTTGGTAAGCCTGAAGAAGTGGGCTTTCCTCACTGCCTTCAGCTTGGCTCAATGTAAAAATTCTGTAAAAATAGACAGCCAGAAGATACTATCCCAGAAACTGAAAACTATCATTGCTTTTGGATCTATCTGTCTTGGAGCCCTTGTCTCTACTGTCACAGTATGTCTTTATTCCCAAGGTATTTACTTTGTGCTCCCAGGAGCAGCTTTCTGCCATCCAGAGGTTCTAAGTGTGTTGTGCTTGTTTGAGGCTTCAGAAGTCTGTTCTGAAATCCTTCACATTTCAACTGTGCCTGTTTCAATCTGCTTGACCTGGTATAATGCATATCCAGGATACCACAGTACTCTGTCCTCTTAATTGTGTCTGAAGTTTCCCACTCAAGGGGGAAGAAATATCCATCTTCTGAAGCTGGGCATGCTCCTCTGTGGCTGCCCATTGAAGAGCCGTCTTCATCCCAGGATGCTGCTGCGACATTCTTTAAAAAGAGACTAAAATTTGGAGAATATCAAGAGAGATGCTCAGTGAATCCACTAATTTGGGTTGATAAATGAAAATTGCAATTAAGTGAAATTGCACAAATGCAAAGAACTGGGTCTTTCTCTGATTGCTTTTATTCAGAGGGTGATAAAACTTTTTCTCAAAGTGGGAGTTTGAGAGACTAATGCGTCATTATATTCAACTCAAGAGATAAAACTTCTTGTTGCTTTTTAGAACATTCAATATTTTAGCATTATCTTCTGATGAAAGAACTTGTCCAGTCTCAGCTCTTTTCTTATGTAGACTTTTATGCTCACTGACTATTTTTAAGGCATTTTTTCCCTACTGGTTTATACTATTTCCCTTACTTCCTTGGGCAAGTCATGCTGGATGAGGCTTCTTACTTGGCTTCCTATGCTGTGAGCCTATGGATGAGGGTTGTTACCTTAAAAACCAGTTCACTCCTGCAATTAACTTTGCAGGAGGGAGTAAAAGGTCCCAGAAGACTAGGGCATGGAACTGCTTGACTCTTGGGTGTGTTATGGAAAGGATCTCCTGAAGAAGCGTGTAACTTGCCTTTTGTTGTTCATTTAGGAAATTTCAGCATCTGATGTTTCTATGAGACTTCCCTTATTTGATAGCAGGGGACCTGGAGACATGCTTGGTTTGCAGGTTCTTGAGATCAGCTGTATGTATTGCTTTCCTATCTTAATTTTCTACTTTTTCTTTCCCCCATCCTCACAAATGTATATTCTGATGCTCTTCATGACAAGTTTCAACTCCCCACTGCAGTGGAGTCAGACTGAATGACCTCTAAAACTCCCTTCCAGCCCAAACCATCCTGTAATTCTGTGTACTCTCGTAAAAAAGCCAGTAGTTCTGTTTGCTGGCTGCCTGATTAGTCAGTTATGTGAAACTCCTCTTTTTTTCTCTCATGGCTCACAATTAGTTAAATTAATGGAAAAATGTTTAAAAGGCGTACACAGACCTGTAAGGCTAAGGCGTGGGGACAAATGGGAAGTCCATCCATTGGGGGGGGAAAGAATAAGGTGGAATTAAATCAATTTAAATGATGGCATTGATGTGTGGAAGTAAGTTTCAGTGTAAGGCTGATCATGGTGACTGATGGCCTGTCAGATTTTAGCATGGAATTACAGTTGCATAGGTAAAGACAGAGGGCCATGTGAACAGTATTTCTGGCTAATTGCCACAAATATTTAAAAATACAGCCCTGGCCTTGCACTGGGGTGGCTGGCAAGCAAGAGTGCTTTTTGTGCAGTAAGGGAGAGATCATAAATAAACACAATACATGTATACTTTTGTTAACTGAAGAGCAATGCAAACATGGCTGTGGTTCCCAGCATTCCTAAGTGTGTATTATCTGGGCATTCTTCATTTTCATCTGTGAGAGAAATCACTTCTATCTTTTCAAAAAGAGTTTGTCAGTGTTTGCACCAACAAGATCTCTGCAGGACTCAGGCATACATTGGCTTTAGCTGTTGAACTTCAGGCTTTGAATCTGACTTCAGTGTTACATGGGAAGCTACAAGAGTTCTTTGTGTTTCTCAATTTCATTGTGGGCTAAAGCAGATCAACACAGGATTTGAGCCAAAGCTCATTACGGTCAATGTAAGTTTTGTCCAGTTGATTTCTAAACAATGATTCTGTTCATGTAGCAAGGGCTGTATTCAGGGAAAAAAATCAAATAGCATTCTGTAATCTGCAGAAGTGGAGGGTCCTGTTACTTTAGTAACATTAATTGCATTGCTAATTAGTGTTAGCTGTCTTCCCAGCCTGTGAACAAGTTAGGGAATAACCAGCACTGGGGTTTTTTTCTATCTCTTTGCTATAATATAAAACAAACCAAAAAGGAGTAGGAGGATATCGCTATTATGATCATGCTTTTTATCTCCATCAGATATCAATACCAGATAATTGTTTTGCTAGGGTTAGAAATATGCAGCAGCCTATACTTGTGCTTATGAATCTGGTGCTCTGTGTGCTCCCAGGGCTGATAATACTACATCAATACCTTTACAAGGGATCCTGCTCAATGAAAACACATTGATCAGGGTAGTCACTAAATGAAATGTAATGTGACATCTTTGGTGATGTGATGTCCTGCCTGAATGATTCTTTGCTGTGGGTAATTTGCAAAGTTCAAATTAAAAGTTCATACAAATGTATTCTTTAGAGTAATGGAGGATTATGTCTCAGATCACAAGCTATGTGAAATGATTAGTGATCAAAAAAGTACTAATGTTGGGCTGTTATCAAAGGACCAAAAGTTAATGGGGAATAGTAAGCAGCTGGGATGTTCTGCAAAAGCCCATGCTGGTCTGCCATGCTTGTTTTTCAATGAAGTAAAATAAAAAATTCTTCTGATTAAGTTGGTTAAAGGATTAGATGTTGGCAAAGTGGTAAATAATGATTGATGCAAGCTCTGTCAACATGGTAAGATGAATTTGTTTTAAACTACTTTGAAGATACATCTAGGAATAAGGATGTAGCTTGTGTGGGTGGAGAGCAGCAGCTCTGAACAGGGTGTAGAGCACACGCTGGAGAACCTATTGAACAGCAGCCCAAGACGTAGAGCTGTGGTTAAGAGGAATAGCATGAACGTGTAAGCACTGAAATACCAAGAAAGGAGAGAGGCAGCTTGTTTGTTGTATACAGTACTACCAGTTACTGCAATATATCCCATTCTGGTGCTTGAAAAGAACTCAGAAGAATTAGGAAAATATTTTCCAATTAATAAAGCTGCCTTATAAAGGGCTATTAAAGGATCTTGATGGATTTATCTGGCACAAGAAAAAAAACCCAACAAAAAACTACAGGTGTTTATGCATCAAGATACATCAGGATATGTGTTAATTTATTTGTGGAGATATTATCTCATTATTTGAAAACCCCTAGCAGACCTGAATCTGGCCCTTGAAAAGTCTGCTAGAAAGCACTTTGCTCTTCTACCACATCAACAATTTTCCACCTATCCCATCACATAAGAATCACACTGAATTAGTTGGTAGTTGTCACCAGTAGGGTATGAGAGCCTGATCATATTAGAAACTGTCACACTGTATTAGCCAGAATTAATACAGAAAGAATATGATAAAAAAAGTGCCAGTGTTTCAAATGCTGTATCTTATTAGCACGGGAAGCTTTCTGCTCATAAAGGCAGTGTTTTCTGCTCAGTCCCGCTTGTTGATGTGAGACGAAATGCCATGCTCCATTTACACAGGATGCTAATGCTCTGCACAGAGGACTTTACCAGGGGAGCTCAAGTGACAGGAGGCTTCGGAGCCTGGTCAGGGTTTGGACTGCTGTTCACCTTAACTTTATAAGGTGCAAGGTAGAAATGTAGTTATCATTTACAGTTCCTGACATGTCACTTTACAGCCTGACTTGTTAATGTAGGGCAGCATCAATTTTTTTCATCCTGCAGACTGCAGTTGGCAGAGTTCAGCAGGTGTCACATGGGGAGCAGGGGGGCAACTGGGAATAGTAAAACCCTTCCTTCATCCTGGGGAAATAGAATCCAGAGCTGAATTACAATGCAAAAACTGCTTGTGGTTATGTAGCATGCCTGGCCTTACACCCCAGTCTTCTAAGAGCTAAGCAGCGTGCCCTGTTTTTGTAAGGGAATGCACAACTTCCCATGGAGTTGCTAACACCTGGCTGGAGATGCCAGTTCCTGGGGGTGCCAGCTTTGGGCTGCAGCAGCTGCCTGGCACTTGGCAATGTGAGTCACTGTTCCTGTGTGCTTTAGACATAGAAATCTCTTGCCTCTTTGGGTGAAATTAATTAGTTTTTTCCTATAAACTTGAAATAGATTTTGTGGTAATGACATAGTATTAAGCTGTATTAGCTGCACTGAAAAATATCCCATCCTGTACCTGATGCACAGTTATTGTTTTAAAGCTATCAATGTTAATGCAGTGACCTGAAATCTTGTTCAGTTTCAGCTCAGAAGCTCTTTTTTCTGAGACATTTTGCATTAATGAAATTCATTTCAAAGCTGGACAAAAAGCTTAAAAGAAAAATCTGAAATTAATTGGGGGGGGGGGAGGGGGATGGGGGAACCCTTAAAACTCAAGACAGAAAGATTTCTAGGCAAAAATTTGTTCCAGGTGAGGTGGAAAAGAATTTGCAAGCTGCTTTATCTGCTGCAGGGAAGCTCCTACGACCTGATTGCTGAGACTGGGACTTTCCTTTTCCCCACTGGGGAACCAGTAACTTCCAACTTGCCTCAGCTGCTCAGTGAGGCACTGGCTGGCCCTGCTCCTGCTCCAGCTGTCTCTGCTGTTGCAGGAAGGCTGTTATCACGGAGGGGGGGGGGGTTTGTTTTGTTTTGCTTTTTTTCTGCAGGAAAACGTGACTTTGTAAATTGGTGATTTCTTTTGGAATGCTCCAGTGAGGAGACCTCTGCACCAGCCTAACCCCACATCAGCTGTGCCACAGTGAGCCTGTGGACAGGACTGTGGGAATGAAGGAGGCTCCTTCATTATAAAAAATACTGTTTCCAGGAGCTTTCTAAATAAGTTGTTGGCACGGGTGTGGCTGTAGTTCTTTTGAGGTGAAGCCACAGATCAGAGACCGAGCTGTCTGTCTGGTCTGTGGTGCCTGTGTCTGTCTGTGAGCTCAGCTGGTTTCCAGGAGCTGCAGGGACCTGCCGTGTGCTGGTGCTTGGAGGGGCTGAGTGGCTGCGCTGCTCTTGGAAGTGAGTGGCTCCAAACTCTGCTGGAAAGGGATCAGAAACAGAAAGATGTGTCAGTGCATCTTGTAAGGCAAGAACAACTTACGTAAAAAAGCCTAATTTGTGTAGATATCACAGGCGCTCTGTTCCCTGTCCTGCCGTTGACTAGGCAAAATCAAACAGTGAAGGGGGTTGGTTTTCTGTGCCCTGTTACTGATTACAGTGAATGATACCATAGCAGTCTGGTTATGCTTCAGCAACAACATCCAGTTAAGATGAAGAAAGGTATTTCACAATCTATTTCCACGGGTTTGTGTGCTTGGGCTCTTGAATGTGCTTGTACTACAATTTGGATTGTCTGTCTGTTTAAAGTTTACTGCTTGTAACACTTTGGTCACTGCTGAAATAAATTCCTCTGTTAATTCAGTGTATTGATACATCAGCCTTCTGTTTAAACACGTTCCTCTGGGCTGGCTGCCTCCTCTGCTTAAACCCTTATGGGCTGAGGCCAGGTCCTGTGTTTGTGCAGCTTGACCTGGGGGAGGGGATGTGAAGCCTGTAGGGTTTGAAAGAACCAGAGCTGCCATGTGCAGGCCTTGTTGGATCTTTCAAAATATAAAGTGGCATGAAAATTGCCTGATTTTTTTATCACTATGTAACTCTGAGGCTTGTATGTAAGTTATCACAGGGACTGTGTGTTTCCATGTAATGCCTGCTGCAGCTGTGACCAACATACTGAAATATTCCCATCAGCTCACAAACATGCATCAGTTAATTTTTAGGATGTGTATGTCTGTGCTGAGGCTCAGAGAGAAGAAAATGCTGCAGCTAATCTTCAGTAGTTGCAGCACACATAAGTAGATTATGCAAAGCTGTTAAATTTTTATTACTAAATAGCACTTTAGGGAGAGGAAGGCCTTAATACTCTGGCTAAGGATGCTAGTCACACCAGATTAGTATTGTTGTACATTAATAATAAAAATAGCTGGGTCTGATTAGTGTCAGTTAAAGTTTCCTGAATAAGAGATATAACTCTTTGTATTAAACTGCTTGAATAGCAGCTAAGGATTCCTGAGGAATAATTTCTATTAAAAAGTTAAGACCATCACTACTTTTCTAAAGGAAAATCTATCGCCAGTGTGGGAATTACATACCATTCACATAACAGCACAAAAAGAAAGGCTGTTCACAGACCATAAAGTGTAATAAAGGAACGTCTAAAATTGATTTTCATTTAAGTAGATTACTTATGTTTTCGTCAAGACCAGGGAAAGCACACTCTAATCTCCATGACTTTTCACAAGTAGACCTACTGGTTTGATCCAGATATTCATCATTAATGCACCAAGCCACTCTTCCCAAGTACCTGCATGTGACTTGGGGCAGACCTGGCAGTCTCTGTCAGACACCAGTTCTCCTGTCTGTCTGGGAAATCTGGAGGGAAGCATGGCATGGCTTGGGGTGCTGGCAGTTTTGAAAGTATAATGACAGACCAGGGGCTAATCCTGACTTTGAGTTGTGTTAATGTTCTGTTGAATTGTTGCTGAGTCCAGCAAGCAGTTCCATGCTTAAAGCTATTCAGCTTTTTCGATGCTTTGTCTCACTCATGTTTCTTTTTAAATCACAAAATTAGGCCCTTTTGTGTGCTAGCCCCTTTCTGAGGTTGTTCACACTCCCTCTTCAACAGGTCTTTTACTAGACAGAAACATCTTCAGAGGCTGCTTTTATCACTGTAATGATGATGATTGTACTGACTGTGCAAAGAGCTGGAAATGAGACCGTCGCTGTTTCCCTGTGCACGAGCAAACAAGTTGCGGTCCACAAGAATTTTCCTTGATCTCTGTGACACATCTGCTGCAGACATGTCAGGAGAACAGTCAGTTTGTCTGTGATCTTGCACTGCAAACAGGTTTTTTACCCATTCAAAACACAACAAAGGAGACTAAAATCTTTGTAGTGAGGATGCGTGCTTAGTACCTAGAAAATTCCAAAGAAAATCAACAACTGAAATGGAATATGTTCATATTGTTTTAGAGAGAATATATAAATTGCTTTCACTTGGTTTTAGTGGCAGGATATTCTGGGGTGATGAGAGTTGGACCTCTCCTAATATTACAAACTCCCAGTTCAAGAATAGCTGTAAATGTTTATTTGATGTGAAAGGGCTAATTGTACAAATCATTATCTTCACCCTGACGTGCCTCTGCTGTTTGTTCTGTAGCAGTAATTAAATCTATAATTAGAAAATGTCCTATTAGATAACTTTTCTGGGATCTCAGGCTATTGTCCAATGCAGGAAGCCTTCAAGAAGCTGAAGTGGTTTGGTTATGACCTTGGCAATTTGACTGCTTTCATTGTCAAGGACTGTTTTGCTTCACTGAGAGATCATTACTGAAGAATTTAGCTTTTATGAGTGGTACTGGAGAGGAGTCTCTTGATGCTGAGATTTGGTGCTGTGGATGGAGGATGGATGGATTTGCCCCTGGCCTTGCCCCTCTCTAGAAGGGGCACCTGACCTACCTGTGAATTTGCATCCACTTTTGATCTGTCAGCATCTGCCATTCTGAGAAGTTTGGATGAAATGAGTGAACTTCATAAGGTATCAGAGTGAACACAAGAAAATCAATAAGTAATCTGTGTGATAATTAATTAGCGTGCCAGGATGAATTACTGCTTCTTCCCCTCCTGATTTGGGTCACAGTCACATCTGATTTGGGAAGTTGTCAGTTTTTCAATTATAGCTTGATCTTTGTTCTTGGTGTGGCTTTTTGCCTTTTTTAATTTAATGTACCCTGAATGAAGGACTGGCAGGTAGAAACTCACACTGTGCAAACTTGCTTGTGGGAAGGAGAAAACATTGAGCTCAGCACTCAGAACCTGTTGATGAGGAGGTGCTGTTTGCTGTCGAAGCTGGCCTGACCCTGAGTACTTGAGCCCTCTGGAGCAGGGCTGTTTGTTCAGGGATCTGACACCTGCTCCAGCCTGCAGGCTCCTGTCTCTTCAGTTTTCCCTGGGACTCAGATGTCATTCCTGGGAAGTAGAGTCTCTCCAGCCCATGTACTCATTCAAACTCACCCACTACCATCCCAAAACACACACATGCAGTTTGGCCTGCTCTCAACTAGATTTGGCATGGGAGTTATTCCTCAGGGTCAGCCCCAGGTTTTTTACTCCCTTCTTAAGGAAGAGGGCTGGTATTGTGAGCTTTCCACGGAGTCCTGTGAAGGCAGAGCAACTACCAGCTTATTACCAAGCTTCAGGTATAAATTCCTGCCCTTGCAATCCTGTTTCCTTCCTGTGGTCACAAAAAAAGATTAATTATATGTGATAGATTAATTAACTAATTTTGTAAATACACCAGGTAGTGAGATACATGCCTATTTAACTTTCTCAGTGAACTTCAAGAGCCCACATTTCTCTTCTTTACAACAAATTGGTTTCTATCAACAGAAAAAAGTCTCCCAAAGCATCTCTGCCAGGCCTCTAATGATAACAAATAACTCTGCTTTTTACTTGATAGTAGAAAAGCAAAAGCACTCTACATCTGACATGCTGAGTGTTCAGAAAGGATTGGAAGTGAACTGGTGATGATAACCTGGAGCTTTAGAAATTAGCATTTGCAATGGAATGGGGGGCGTTATTTTTGGGTTTTTGTGTGTGTGGGTTTGATAACCAGTTCTTTCGGTATCTGAAAGAATTCATAGAAAATTAAGTGACTCTGGAATTTTCACAAAAACTACATCAAAAAGCAGCTTTATTTTTATTCATCCTAACTCCTAAATTTTCAAGTATTTTTCAAGTTTCCCTTCTCTTAAATATTTTTTTCCTTTTTTTCTTTTGGAAACCTTGGAGAATATGGGATTTATTTCCCATTTGTGTCACTATTAAAATATTTTCCAATAAAGCTTTTAGGGCACACCAGGAGCTCATCTTTAATAAGGGTCACATAGTGAGAGACACTGATTACCTGAAATTTATGCTAGGGGTGGTCACAAGTGTGGTGTTATTACTTGAGAATGGTTTTGGTCTGAAACAGTCTGCTTGATGTTTAAGAAGTTAATGATATTTATACAGGAACTTCAGGGTTTTATGCCAACCTAACCCTAACATGTAGGCGAATGTTCTATTACCCCTGCTGTCAGTCTAGCTGTACTAATTCATTTAATTGCCATCCTTGTGGCATTTTAACCACCTCCTTTTAAAATGGCCCAAACATGGTTTTGCGAGTATGACTTACATGTGAGGAAGGGAGATCTCATTTTTCTTTATAGTGCATGGCATGGAAAAGAACATCTTGTGCACACAATAAATATTCCGAAAGACTTCTACACACATTCATCGCTTTCTGGCCAGGCTAACGTAGCTCTGTAGCACCAAGTTTAAAATTCCCCTTTTTTCTTTTGATCGGTTCAAACGCATCTTTGGGAAGAACCCAACGGAGGGTTTCCTCCATCAGCAGACTGCAGCTGGTGGCCATCAAAATAATTCTAACGTGGCTATAAATACATTCAGGGAGAAAAACCTCCAGCCCATTCATGCTCTGTTTCAGGATCAGAAGCATTACGAGGAAGCTGAAGTTTGGCCCTCGGCACATTGTGGAGGCAGCGGCTTCTTCCTCAACGTCTGTCTGTTATGTCTGTCACTTTTTCAGGAACTGAAAGCAGAGAGTCACATGCTGCCTACTCAAACCCAGCAAAACTGCTGCTCCATTTTTAAGGAGTCATTTGGTTTTAATTAGCAGAACCTTTTGGCTGAGTGTATTGATACAGTTGAATGTCTCCTGTGGTTATGTGGAGTCAGGTTTTCTCAGGTTCCTGTGTTAGACTCTTTTTTTTTTTCCCCCGCAAGTGCAAGAGTATTAGGCTTATTTATAAAGCAGCTTTTGTGGCAAGTTTCTTATCCAACCTCAGCTAGATAAGTTTAGGTTTTTAAGCAAATTGTATTTGGCAGAGGTTGGCTGGGAGGCATCAGCTCAAATGCGATGTAACTTTTATTTGAGAATGAAGCCAAGGAATTGCACAGTATCTCAATGTTAAGAAACAGAGGGTGAAAGACCTTAATAAGAGTGAATGCAAGATCGTGGTATAAGGTACTACTGTGTGCCAGCTTAAGTGATTGGAAAGAAATATAGAAAACCTTCTAGTTTTCCCAAGCAATAATGGACTAATTATCCTCCAGTTGTCAATAATTCAGGGTGAATGAAGGGATCTAAGCAGGAGCTGAAAATTGGAAGTAGTCCAGAGTGACGGAAGTGCACATCTGTAATGAGCCTTCCTGCCCTGAACTCCCAACTGCTGTAGAGAAAAATTATTTTAGCTTCAGGCACTTTGTTCCCAACACAGTAGTAAAAGAAATGGATGTTGGGCAGCTTCTTAACTTCAGAATATCTCCAAGATCAAATTATTCACTTTAAATCTTGGTAGTTACTTGTGAAAATGAACCCGGAGTTCTCTGAACTCAGTAGTTCAGACATGGCTGGTTTTGAACTGAAATGGGGATGCTCTGAATTGAGCTCTGACTGCAATCCTCAGACTCTCCCTTCCACCTGGGCTTTCCAACCTTTTCAGGCACAAATATCCACCTGAAATTTTGCTCCTGGCCCTTCACATCTCACCTCTACTCACCACCACCATATCAGCTCGCTTTACCGAAGTGAAGTTCTGCTTTTATTTTGAGTGAGGGCTTCCAAAACTTCAGCAAAATCTGTATTTGCAAAAGCCACTGAATAGGGTTTCAATGGTGAAAAGGTGTGTAAAGACACTGGGAGAAACTCATTCCTGGTCAGACTGGTGGTAGATGTGTAATAACTGGGAGGTGCAGTCCACCCTTCATCCTCACCAGGCAACCCTCTGGATGAACTTGAACCATACATTTGAACACTGAAATAGGTTAGAAAGCTCAGATAAGCATTTGAGTTCAAAAACTCAAATTGCAAGACCCAGGTAGCAGCATTAGATCTTTTGAGGGACCAAGCAACAAATTTTACAGGCAGCAATGCTGATTATGCCACCCACATCCTGTGTCTGTAAACATTACTGGCTGCATCAAACTCTGAAACATGAGTATTGTCTCAAATAGTCTTCCTATTCACATGAGCTGTTTCAAGGTTTGCTAAGGAATTGTTTTCCTTGTGATGCTTTCATGATAATTATGCAATTAGTGTTAATCGAATATTAATGCTGAAAATCCATCCAGGTGAGTGAATTCCTCCAGTTAAAGATACTGACAGTCTTATTTGGCTGCACTGTTTTTTTATGAAAACTTTGCACACTTGATTAGAGGCAGCAATAAATGATAATTTGCGAGTAAAGAAAATGGATAGAAAATGTAGATTTTTGCAAAGCAGTGCTCTTATTGTCCTGGAATCACAAAATCATTTAGGTTGAAAAAGACCCTTAAGATCATCGAGTCTACCCATTAACCCAGCACTGCCGAGGCCACCACTAAACCATGTCCCCAGGTGCCACATCTAAATGCCTTTTAAATACCTCCAGGGATGGTGACTCCATTACTGCTCTGGGCAGCCTGGTCCGGTGCTTGACAACCTTTTCAGTGAAGAGATTTTTCCTAATATCTAATATAACCTCCCTTGATCAGGAAAGTTTGAAATTCTGTGACCATAAGTCTTTAGTTAAGTGGAAAGACTGGTAGAGTTTTTGACTGGTAATATGGCCATCCTCAACCATCCCTTCATCTTCAAAGTCATATGACCAACCTAATCTCTGGACAAGATTAAGATGCAAATTTTCATCCCTCAATTCATGAGTAATAGGGAGAAGGCAAGATATGTTGGATGATTTACTATGGAGAGAAATCAGATGACATGTAATTTCAGTTAGGGTGGGTGTATAAATTGTTATTCATTTTAGGTATCATGCTTTATGATTTACGCAGACTATAATTTGCAAAATGTAAAAATGGGGAAAACAAAATTTTAGCAAAAAGAGTCACATAATACCAATGTATTTGTGGTGATTTTCTCCTAATAAACTTTTCCAGCTGTGAAGATTTTTTTGCTTAAATTGAGTTAACCTCAGTAGTGTACTCGTATTCTGCTGTCAGCTCACACTCACTCTCAGCTCCAGCCTGGGCAGGACTTGGTGCAACAGCAAACTCCCCATGGCTTCCAGGGGAGTAGAATGGAAAATTAAGTGAGGGAGTTGGTGGCTGATGTTTAAATAAGTTATCTAGATATTATCTTTTTCGCAAGGAGGGTTTGACTATGATCTTTTTTCTAAAGAATAGCTGAGAAATTTATTAACTGTTTGTTTGATGGAGGTTGAAGGAGGTGAGCTGATGGTACGTCTGTGTTCACATATATGTTCCTTAGTCAGGTCAGGTCACTCCCAGAAAGGTGCCTGTATTTGGGATTAGTTAACATTTAACATCACTTGCTTTAATGAGCAGTGATGCTGTTGTGCTGTTCAGTCTTCCTGTTCCCTCTGTATGTGGATCTCTGTGCTGCTTCATCCACAACACAGTGGCCTGATTTGAAGAGCTGACCCCAGTTCTTGGGTAACTATTTCTATTGAGCTAGAAGTATTGATGTTGCCTTTCTTACCAATAGCCGACTCCTCATAGACAATTTAATTTAGGCTGTATGTAAGGATGTAGCAGGACCCAGGTCCTGCCTGTAGTAGCAAAGCAGCTAACCTCATCTTTTATATCCTGTGCAGCCTGCCTTCCTTGTTGTGAAGGATGCAGCACAAGCTGAATTCTGAATTTTGAAGTGTCAAACTGAGTTATCTAGAGCATCATTTAAAACCTAGGGCATTTTCTCCCTGTATGTTTTTTTATGTTTGTCTAGTTGAAACATTCCAATTTTGCCTTGTAAGTTTGTTGTAGTGAAAATGCGGTTTGGCTTCTAATCATAACAGCTAGGTGTTACATAGAAGCAATATATTTTTCTTGCTTAAACAGCCCCAAATAATTTCTGGTTTAGGTTATCCAAAAGTATGTCCTGTGTTCCCAACATGAAGGAGGAATTCTTTTTTTCCTTGGAGATGCACCAACTGGAAAAATTGCCTTTCACCTGTGCTTTTGTGCTGTGATTATAGACGCATCTTTTAGGAGACCTTTTGCAAATTTCTATTTGTCCTTGGGGAGTCGTGGGGTGTGGGATCGGTTCTGGGAGGTGTTTGTGACTTGTGGTGCTTGCAGCTGACTGGAAGGTTACTGCTGTGTCTCGTTAATGGGTGGCTTAGTTTGTTTTTCAGACAAATGGACTTCATTTGGATAGAAACAGGATGATTTAAAATCATTCCAAGACAAGATGTTTCATATACAAAACATCTAGGTTTTAGATATGAAAGTTTGATAAACCTTCTCATGAACATTGCATTTTTTTAATGTCAACAAGCATTACAGAATGAAGTAATTTATAATGCTAAATAGTGAATGTTCAAAATATAGCTAAAATATGCATGTAGTAAGGATTGTGAAATGTCTGATCTTGTGAGGGTGGAGTGCAGCTCTCTGTACATAGCACTTTATTTTGGAGGCTCAGAATTCCCAATGGCATTTAATTGCCTGAGTCTTTTAAAAGCCCCGACCATAAGCATCTCATTTCTTTTTTTCCCTCCATGATTTTTCACTGTAAGTCAAGTAAGTTTTAGTGGAAACATAAAAAATAAAATCATCAAAGCTACACAACTGAGTAAGTAGTAGTTTCCACAGCCTCTCTCTAACAAAAACAAAAGTCTTGAAACCACAGTTCTGGGTTGTGTCAGGATGGAAGTCTGAGCTCATGATGTTTGTGACTGCCAGAACAACTGTTAACTTGGTTCTTCACACTAAGACCCAATTGTGACTTTCTCTGTGTGGGATAGTAACTCCAGCATTATGCATGGATTCCATGGATACCAGAGCAGATACAGAGGGAGCAGCCAAAATTGTCAAAAACATTCAGAGGGGGCATTTCTGTGTTACTAATTTCAAACTGCTGCCCCCTCCCATTCCTGCCCAGCAGAAAAAAACTGAACTGCTTAGAAAGAAGGCAATGGAAATGAACCCCTTTCTCTCACAATTTGACAGCTCTGTCCTTTTCCCATTTCCTCCTTTCAGGAAAACAGGCAAAGAATATTAATTAATCAAGTAGAAGCTGGGTTTTCTGGCTTCCTGTTTTTGATACATTTGGCAGTGATTTGGGATCCTGTGAAAAGACCCTCTGAGCGATAATAGACTATGGAGAAATTTAAGTGATGGCTTCAGGCCAGTTAAAGTCTGCTTTTCCATGATGGCAAATGGTTCTGTATTTTATTTTGTCAGCCCCTGTAACATGGCCTCATATCCAGTCTGAACATTGAACAGCTTATCAGTGTTGCAAATTGAATGGTTGACATAGGTAACTGCTATAAAAGCCTACTTAACAGCAGAACTACAATTTTCAATTTCATTTGATGTTCACCGTTCCTAAAGAATTCTCAACAGAAAATAAGGGCCAAGAATTTAAATCTCTTGCTGATAGGTGGTTACTTTGCAGGTGTGAACACTGCAGTGATTTCTGTAAGCCAAGGGTTTCAAAAGGAGCACTGCTATGATAAGATAATAAATTGTCTATGCTTCCAGGTAGTGTGTTAGGGATTTTATCTGATCCTCTCTTCTTTCTGGACCTATTTTTGCTGTATTTGCTGGTACTGTGGGCGCATTGGGCATATGGACAGGCATATGCCATGAGATGACTCTTTGGGGTGTGCTAGCCTATGTAATACAAAGCCTTTTTGTCACTAGACCAGTCTGGCACCACTCGTGTCTCACAGGGTAACTCGAGGGGTGTGACACAATTAGTGCTGGAAACAGTAAATCAGTTTAAATACTGATGTTTTGGAAAAAACCTTGTATTTGATATAGAATTAAAATTCTGTGATTCTTTGAACATTACTGTGGATGTGCAGCTCTTGGACTTGATAAGAAAGTTTGACCTAGTAATGCACAAGTAAAAATAAGTCAACTGCTGTGAATGTATGTACTGAAGATCAAGTCAAGGCAAATGAACCAGATCACTGAATTTGTGAGAAATAGTTATTGGATAAAATTCTACAGTACATACTGACTCCATATGCTGTCTTAGTAATGCTATAATTAAGCCAAAGAGTCATGTCAAATTGGCCTTTTCCATCTGCTCTGTGATCTGCTCAGGGAGCAATTTGGAAAGAATGACAGCTGACCTCAAAACCGATGAGTTCAGTTAATGTATGATCCACCAGAGCTGATACTTGAACAGGGCTCATCCACTTTCATATATGGGTGCAAATTGTCTTTCACTTAATTGGGAAAATCAAAATTAGGCTTCCCTGATGCAGGCTTGTTCAAAATTTTTGTTTCAGTAAATGCCTCTTGGTATTAGCTGAGCCATTTTATGGCTCATAAAAACAGTCTTCCATTTTATTTGCAGCTATGTAAACTGCAGTGTGGTGGTACAAGTTTAAAATAGCACTGTTGGGTTTTTCTTTTCATTTTTTACAGCTTTTGCCAAAACAAACTTGTTAATAATTAAGTCTCAAAAGTTCAGTATGAGTAATTGACATGTGAGACACGTGAAACTCAGCCTGTATTTATAATACTAATTGATTTCATTTATTTTGCATCCCCTGTGAATTTCTCACTGCCAGTCTTGTCATTATCTTAATGTTGTTGTTTCCAATAACATTCAGAAAAGTAGTTTTTAAGGCAGGGGGTCTTTCAGCACAGATGCATCAGGTGTAAAGCTTCCGCTCCTCCGAGGTGATCAAATTGGCTAAAGGAAACCCCATGGAATGGTACAGCTTAAAAACCAGGGGCTGTCCATCTGTTTGAATCTGTGTTATCTTGTGAAAATCTGCTTAATGCTCACTCCCATGAGTGTCTGTATTCAGATAATGTGGACAGGGGCTTTTGTTGTGACAGGGAAGTGTGAAAAATATTACTGCTGGAATCACTGCAGTATCAGGAAGGTCATAGTCAGGATACACAAACCTAAAGCACCTCCTCATATGTTCATTCTGCTGGCCTGGAATAAGAAAAGTAGTCCAAATACTTTGATGGAAAAATCTAGCTTCCATTTCTATTTAATAAACAGAGTTAAAATGGAAATGTGGTTGAAAAATACCCTCGGTTAATGGTGTTTTGCCTGTCTGGCTGGTGGGCTCTGCCTTGGTGTCTCATGGGCAGTGTCCTGGTGAGTAGCCATTCTCAGAGAAACAAACTTAGAGTCATCCACAGATTTTAGCACCTGTCATAATTCAAAGTAATCTTTAAAACAGAAGATGTCTTTAATCTGAGTTTTTCTGAGGTGTCCTTGCCTCCTCTCCCTGCTGCTTTTTAGCAATTCTTTGGCATTGGCATTTCTCTATAGCCCAGTGCCAGTGATTTTGCTGGAGAGAAGTGCAGCTGGCTCAGGGTTGGTGTCCTGGGACAGCCGCCGTGACTCACACTGTTCCCTACCTGCTGCTCCTCTTGGCATCTCAGAGAGGAATTTTCTGAACTTTTCAGCAGCTTGACATTGAATGTTCCAAGTCCCCACAAACAGTGGGCTTTCACCAAGGGCTTTGCTCAAGGTGAAATTCAGGCAAGGAAATTTGAATGAAGTGTGCTCACTTTTTTTTTTTCCTTTTTTTTAACTTCTGGTTTGATTTATTGGACAAAACTTTGGGAAAAATTTTCCACTTGTGTTCTCTCTCCTTTTCCGGCCCCTTCTTCTGAAAGGTGATTGAACAGGCATCATCTGCTGTATCCCAAAGTCTTTTAGAAGACAGTAAGTAAGGACCAGCAAGAAAATCAGACTTAGGAGTGAGGAATATCTTGATATGTTCATGTTTTAAATACCAGATTGGGATAGTCCTTTTCCTTGGCCTGCATGCCAGGTGTCACAGGCTGAAGGGAAGCAGGAGGTGTAGCCCTCCTGCAGCAGATGGGCAGAGTGTTTGTGTTTGATGATTTTGTGATGTGTGGGATGCTGCCTTGTGGTCTGTGTTAGAGGGGAAAGGCACTTAACCCCCACTGTAGTTACTCAGGAAGCGTCGGAGCTGCGGTGTCTCAGAGCAGCTGGTGTAATGTTTTCTCAGAACACAGTTTCCCAGCTCTGCTCCTGGAAAAGCCATATTGTGCCTCACAGTGGAAACTGCATTAGCAGTGTCATCAGTAATGAGCTGCACCTTTTAAGTAACAAGGGCTGAAGCAGCGTGAGTGGGAGTGAGCCAAAGCGCATATCTGGGGTGACTTGCTGAGGCTTTCTGGGGGATGCCACAGGTTTGAGTGGCCACAGGCTGGTCATGGCAGCAGCCAGCACCTCCATGCAGTGTCCAGCTGCTTTGCTTCAGCATTGATGTGGAAAGGGAAGGGGATGGGTGTCTCAGCTTCAGGTGGATGTTATAGAACTTTTAATTCACAGTCTGTTACTTACACTGCATCGGAGCTTTACCTGTTTGAGGGGCAGGTTTGCACTGAAGATTGTTGTTGGGGGTATTATGCAATGGTCTGTTATTTCAATGAAGTATTAAATAAAATTGTTTCCACATCAGGAAACAAGGAGATGACCTGCCAGAAAGCCTTAGTTAAACTTTTAAACATGCCTGAACCTACTGACCTTCAAGACACAAGTGCAAGGCTCATCTTTTCTTTTTCCTTCAGACCTCGGCCAGATGGGGATAGCTGGAGGCACTGTATCAGTGCATGGGGGAAGGCCTCTTAATGCTGTCACCATCATTTAAATATTGATCAGAGCACGCAGAAGGACCATGTTGGCTGTGGGAGGTTACTGAGCACAGTCCCTGTAGGCTTTTCTCTGCTTCGCTGAGCAGGAGCCGTGTAACTGCTGCCTGCTCATGGGTCAGCGCTGCCCCTCAAGACCAGCCTTGCACTGTGCCTGAGCTGTGAATCACCAGGCCCATGTGAGGAGATCGCTCTGCAGCTGGGGAGGGGAAAACTCAGCCTTGCCACGTGCTCAGTGTGCCCATTGCTGACGAGGTGTGCAGGGATCTGGTGCAGATGGTGATGCCCCAGCGCCTTGGCAGCTCCCAGGCCCTGCTCGTGTGAGCTCAGCGCAGCTGTGTTGGGCCAGAGCTGCTGCAGGTTTAGCAGCTTGCAGTGCGGATCTGAAAGGCATGTGTGTGCAGTCTGGTGCTCTCCTGTAAGGTTCAGTACCTGCATTTCTCCCCTGAGTCTGCTCCTTCCCTTGGGATGTTGCTCTGGGGTGCGCAGCCCCCTCGGTGCCCAGCAGCTGCCAGGGCTGTGCAGCAGGACCCAGGCAGCTCAGCTATGCTCAGCCTGTGTTTGCAGTGGTGATGGTGCTCTGAGGTCCTGCTGAGAGCCCTCGTACTCCTACCTGCACCCTGCTGCTGGAAAGAAGACGTTTAAAGACAGATTTGTCTGCATTGATTGTTTTCCAGCACTGGTCCTCTGAAGTGCCCTTGGGGAGAATGAGTTCTCATGGGGAGGGTTTTTGCCCCACGGTGCCCAGCTATGGAGGTAAGCATGGCATGGCTGGGGCACTCTGCCAAGTGGGGTTCACTCTGCACAACTGGAAGATTCACACTCCCCCCAAACCTAGTGCAAAGGAACTTCCCCAGGGTCCCCTGCTCCTCAGCTGCCTATCTTGGGAAGGTATCATCTCCCAGTCTCTGCTCTTTGGTACTTTGTGCAGGAGGCAAAAGTAAAAAAATAAAGTGGGAAAAGTAGGAGTAAGAGTAAAAATCTTGCCAGTTACTGTAATATTCTAGGATCTGGGTTTTGTCTCTCTTTACTGACTCCTAGTACTGCATGACCATTGTATCCTTCAAGTGAGCCAAGGTGAATAAAAGGCACTTAAGATTTTATAAGGGTTACAATTCACTTCAGGTGTACATTTCCTTTTCAAAAGTGATCTTTCCCATCCATTCTCTGAAGCTCAGGTTAGGGCACTACAGGTCAGAGAAGAAGGAAGCTGGGAGGGGCAGTGACAAACCTGCCAGGTGTGACCAGGAGCCACTGCCAGCCCAGACAAGCCACAACTTCAGGCTTGCTGCTGCTGTGCTCTAAGGGATGGTGAGAGCAATTGGTGATGATTATTAGGTTTCTCCTGCTTTCGGAGGAAAGCAAAGCTTTTCAAATAGCTTGCTATAACATGTGACAACCTGGCTGGCAGCCCTTGAACTCCAGCTGATAAATGTGGATATACAGCAGCTTATTTGGAAAAAGGCAACCATTCAGTGTGACCACAAGTAAAATTTTTGGCAACCTTTGCCCAGAACCATAAACTTGACACAGTGCGATCTATAAATAGTTGTCTGGAGTCCTGCAAAGCATTCCAGCCCTGTGGAAGGTTTGTACCACCCATGAGCTGCATGAAATTTGCAGATCAGTGATTTTGCACTGTAGTGTGGAGGATTTTTTATAGCACTTGAGGAAAATATCACCTTTTTGAACTATAATTTCATGGATACAATGGACTGCAGCTACAGTTGCAATCCAGTTACTGTGTTTTTAAGGGACAGTTAATAGTTGGAATAAATGATCTTAGAGGTCTTTTCCCACCTTTATGATTCTATGATTCTGTGATGCTTGGCCTTTGATGTGATTCGGGGATGAAAGGTTTAAGATACTAATAAAAAACACAGTGTGAAGAAATTGGCCAAATAAGTACATTTCTTCTTTCCTATTGAACTGTCAGCCTGGAAATTTTAGGGCTTTTAATGTTCAGAGAATAAAAGCAAGTTCTGCACTGTTGCCTTAATGATCATCACTTAATGTGGTGTGGCCATGTGACACTAAACATTCCTTGCTGGCTCCTGTGTGGGTGACAGCACTGTTACCTCTGAAAGGGCTGGTTTGCCTGTGAAGCTGCACTCCAGCCCACAGCAGAGTGTCCCTTCTAGTGACAATTTAATGGGCACCTGTCCTTTTCAGGATGGTTTGGGGACATGCACTCGAGTCATGCTGCTTCCCTGTGCAATTCTCACCTCATCTCCTTGCTGAGCTGTAGGGCAGGTGTTGTGTAAAAGCTGGGGCTGAAAGGAAAGGAAGTTACAAGTCAAGAAAGAAAACACCAGTTCTTCCCAGGGAGTTTGAGTACAATCAGAAATGGGCTTTTGTAAATGAAAACTAAGTTCAGAAATCACTGTAGCTGTGAAGATCATGTAGGCAAATGATGCAGAGGTGGTTTGCTTTGCCTTCTTGGTGTGTTTTTTTTTTGTTGTTTAAAACAGCACACATGAAGTCCTCAGCCAGACCCCCTAATCTAAATGCTTCTCTCTTCATCTGTATTGTAAAAATAGTTATAAATAGGCAGATTTCTTTTCACTACCATTACCTTTGTCAGGAACTGCCTGAACAGTATCTTTTTTTAAAGAGTTGCTGTGTATGAAAATATTTTCTTGCCTTGAAGCTTCAGTACTTCTGTTTTCTTTAGGAAATGGGGACAATTCCTTTTATCTACTTTTTAAATCAAACTTTTATATTCCTGGGGATAAACCTATTTCTGTCTGTTTGACAAACATCTTGGCATGACCTGTTATTTTTATTCAGCATGCTGAGTGGAGAATGTTCATTACAGTCACACAGAGGAGATGACCAAGTGCTATGTGGCTGAACCTCAGTGGCAAGTGAACAAGTGCTAGTTAGCATGCTTGAATTGCAGATTTGATGCTTTTTCAAAACTCTTGGGCATTTTAAAAAGACTGGTTAGGAAAGGATGGCCATTTTGTTCCCTTTCTATACGTGGTTCCAGTGTCACAGCAAGATATTATTTCTTTAAGTGCCAAAGTTCCCCAAGACTTTCCCTTTTCAGCTTCATTTAGATTTCTGAGCTGATATTTACAGCTGCTCTCTGTGTTTAAGTGACTGCCAGGGCATATTTTGTGTGGAAGGATGGAGAAATGGCACATATAGGAATGGTCTTGCCCCAAATGGTTTTTCTAGGGTATTAGTTTGCTGGTATAATAACCAATTTTAGTAAACCAACATTGTGTCAACAAGATTATTGGTCACATGGCACGTTTAGTCAGGTTTAAAGTGCAAGTGTATTCTAGATAAATCAAAAAAGACAATTAATTAGCACAGTAAAAATAACAAAAAAGTGACCTCCCACATACTCACATGGCCAAATATTAGAGGTTGAGAGGGAATTGCTGTAGTTCATTGCTAAGTGGCATAAAAGTAAAGAACAAGTGGATGGAAAATGTCATATTAGCATAGTTGTTTTTCAAGTGTTAGTGTTAACAAAGCTCTTTTGACAAAGTCTGTAATACATAATTTTTCTTATTTTCTAAAAGAAATTGCAGTTGAAACTGCATCTTTAATGGCCAAGGGATTTTGTTAGCATAATAATCTGACTGGTGGGCAGACTTAAGGCCGTCCTAAGATAGCCTTCACCATCTGTGGGGATGCAAGACCAGGGAACGCCTGGCCTTGGCAAAGCTGAAAGAAATGATTTTCAGATGCTTTTTGTAGGAGGACTTCTTTCATTTGCAGCTGAAGCTTTAAGAGCACAACACTTGGTCTCATCTGACTATGAAAGTTTTGTCAAAGCTCAGAAAAGACTTGGTAAAGTTACAGGCAAAACAAATGCTTGAGTGATTCAGCCACCTCTTTGTGAACACTGTCTTTCCATCCCCAAAGAAATCCCATCTCTCTTGTACATCATTCCACCAGGGAATCTTGGATCTGTATGGCCAGGATATTTTTTGTTGCTGTCTCCCTGCAATAAAAGCAGCAATCCTGCTGGCAGAAAGGAAAGGTCAAGGTGCTTGTAGGAATTCCCACTAGAATGTATAAAACAGAGCAAACACTCATCTAAAGGCTCTTGGGAAGGCAAACTTCAAATGTCCAAGTCTTGAAGTTTTTACTGTTGCACAGGCTGCACATGAACCTGGTTAAATTCTGTGGGATGAAACAATGCAAAAAAAAAAAAAGTAACCTAAAGGAGACACAAGGGGAAAAATTAAGAAAAAAGCTTGTGGAAGCCTGTTACTTGTGAAAGTTTCAGAAGTCAGAAGTGATGTGGTAAACTTTCGCCATTAAATATGGGCAATGGTAATTAAAGTCAGGAGGATGTTAAGAAGAAGTACAAGGCTGCCTACTGTCAGAGCAGCCTGAGCTGTGTGCAAACTGGTTTTCTGGGAAATAAGCTTTAAACTGGGACTTATTGAGCTCTGGGCCTTAATACACCAAAAAGTAACCCCTGCATCATCTGTGAAATAACGGAAAAGAAACAGTGTGGTATAAGGTGGAATCAAATAAAAGAAAGAGAAACTTTAAATGTTAGCTTTAAATGTTAGCTTTACTTAGATGTGAAAATCACTGTGGCAGCAGGGTGAGTAGCAGCTGTTTATTGCTTCCCTCAGACCTAGCCTAGGTTATTCAATTTAGGACTGTTCCAACTGCCAGCTGATGCTCTCAGTCCACTGGTAATTCTTAGTCCCTTTGGTTTAGATCTAAACTCAGACTGGGGTTACAGAATGACTGTGCCCGTTCCCACTGCTGCCCGAAGCCTTCACAGAGGCTCTCTGGTGCATCTCACTGACATACAGTGTACTCCAGTCACATTTGTGTGGGGAAGGAAGGAATCACTTCTGTTCATCTCCAAAGACTTTTATTGAACATTACTAAAACACACAGTTTAGAGGAACAAGCAATGGTAGGCTAGATTCTATTAATTATTTCCCTTAAGATCCATTCAGGGATGCAATTCCTGCAGTTTCAATTGTTTTTGTCATGCCTTAGGCAATAGCACAAACATAATGCTCATGATTATTAATTTACTTTATAATTAAAGAATGGGAAGAACAAAGTACAAAACCAACCTAGTATACTTGAGTAACAATTTCCTTCTGTCCACCAAAATTCTTCCCAAAGATTCCATTTTTGAGAGCTGGCTTGCCTCTGGGAGGAAATCGACTTCGTGGATTGAACTGGGAGAGGTGAGGGAGGAGAGGCAGATGTAAATCTTAGTTCTGTGAAACAGATGGATTAAGTTTTATTCAGTTACTTTAAAAAATCTCTTCAAGGCACTGTCATGTGGCAGGTGAAATTAATGCATATGAATGTTCTTTATTAAAAATAAATGAATCTCTTTGTAAATCTATCTTTTGCTTTAACAAAGCAAAGATGAAGTCCAACTGTTCAGACATGTTTAGACAAGTATTATCTCCCCTGGGAAGTGCTGTCCCAGTGAATTGGATTGCAAGAGCAGTGCTGTGCTGGGATTTTGGTATTTGTTGTAGCATATGGGGCACCTTTACATGTTCTTTGTCATCTTGGCATGCACGAGCCTAATTTGAGACATTTGTTGCTTGCTTCATTGAGAAACTGCAGTTACCTTTGTTCCTGGTTTGGTGTAAGAGAGAAATGTCATCTTTAGAGCTGGTGAGGAGTTAAACACCACTGTTGGTCATCAATAGCAGGTGGAGGGCGGTCTGTGTGAGCAGGGAACACACTGACAGCCCTGTGAGGTGCTGCCGAGCAGCTCTGTGGCTTAAACAGTGAATCTGAGCAGACACCTCCCAGGCGGGAGCTGAGGAACCAGGCAGGGGGCTTGGCGTTCCCCCAGGCAACCTTGGTTTCAGCATCTGAGAGGGAATTCTGCAATTTATGGAGTTTAAAGTTTTAGCACTTTCAGGTATCTCAGCAAATGAACTGAATGTTCCTGTTGTTCTAATGGGTTTTGTCTGGATCTTTAATTAATTATGAGGTGAAATTCTGTTTGGACTGGGTCCAGGCAATGCTTACTTTTTGTATGAGTCGTTGGGTTTAAAAGCCATTTGAAACTTGCTTGGGGGACCTTGGACTTCATCTCTTTTCTCCGCAGTTCTCAGAGAAGAAATTGTATGGTCACCAGTATTCCATATTTAAATGTCATAGGATCACAGTATTATATTCCTGAATTGTACTGATATGATGAAGTATCTTGTGATTGTATAAAATTATTAAAATAATGAAAATATATGAAAACCAGCAGCTCAACAATTTTCCTAACCATTCAGGGAATTTACAAAGTCTATGTATTGCCTTTCCTAGCAGTAATATTTTTTGTTCTTAGTGTATAAAAGCTGCAGAGCATTCATAGAATAATAATCAGTTTCCAATAATCAGTTATTTAAACTGAAAATAGAAACATTTTTTAATAAAGAATAAAGGGAAACAATATGCATTTTCACTTTACGAATGAAGAACAGATTATAAACCCAGGAACTATATAGGTGTTTAACTGTTGTATGGAATGGGTACTTAATTATCGTCACAGTCTGGGCCTTAGAAATTGTAATTTCTCTACTGCCTTAAACAGTTCACCCAAAACTGTGATTAAGGGCTTAGGGAATGTGTAGTTAACTCATAAAAATATGTACATAAATTTTGCTGATTCATTGCACTATAAAGCACATCCTTATTTATTATTACAAATGAAACTCTAATGTAGTTCATGCAAAATCTTAAATGAGTGCCATTCTTTTTCATTAGGTAGCTCTTTAAAATCAATAATGTTTTCTTTAAGGGAAAGCTTTGGCTGTTACTAATTTAAATCTCATTAACTTTTGCCTTCTTTTTTCCTAATGTTTAATAGGAGCTACATTTTTCATTTAGATTCGGAGCTGCAGGCTATATGTAATTCCATTTAAAAACTGAAGGTAGACAGGAATAATGTTGGGTTAACAGTAGTTTAGAGAAACAAAAAATCAGAATATTTAGCATGCGGCCTACACTTGTCATTTAGCAGTAAATGGTTTTCCCAGAACAAAGTTTGGAGATGCATAGGCGTTTGAGAAATCCTTTCCTAATTAATATAGAGTTTGCAAAACCAGGTTGAAAATGACTCTTCTTGCACCATATTCTTGTAACTCCAGTCCCCTTTGTCCATGCCTGTGTTTGCATGTCTGTTGGTTTGGGTCATTTGGGGCACTGCTGTCATCCCTCCCATCCTTCAGGCATGTTATCTGTGTTCTCTGGAGTGCCAAGACTATTTTTAAATATATGCAAATAGAAGCAAGTGCAGGGTCCATGATTCCTGCTGAGTAGATTTGTCTCTTCTAACAGGAGAATCAGTTCAATAGCAACTGGGCTATTAGTGGTGCTTTTTGTTATCTAAAGTTCATAGCTTGTTAATGAGATTGTATTTGCTTATCTTTCTTACTGAAGACACACTAATCAGTCCCAGGGAAGAGGGAAAAAAAAAATCAAACTCTCATCATTTTGATGACATTCTTTGGAATATTTCGTGTTAAACAGCAGCCAAAAAATTGCATTGTAAAGGTTTATGCAGCCCTAGGCAATCTGGAGATGGAAAAATTAGTACAGCTTTTCAAAACAGTGGTTAGCTAGAAGGGTTCTGGCACCGTGTTATTCACTGCACATCAAAATTAACCCATTACAAGCAGTGGTTATTTTCAATTATGTAAAAGCAGACGAGTCATTGGAGAGATTAAAATGAGATTTGTAATGGCTTACAAGAATTCTTAAAATTGACAACTTGACACAGTACAATTTCAGATTATGTGAAATCTGGCATGAGGATATTTATATTTCAGTTGCAGAAATATTTCTGTTCAAAGTCATCATGATGGAAACATTTACAATGAAGACATAATAATGTCTTTAATATGCAAATAATTCTAATTGCATTTCCTACACTGTCAACCTCACAGTGAAATGTCATTTATTTCACAAGTGATACATGAAAAGATATGATTGCATTTGTGGTAGTCTTATTTTTAACAGAAGTACAACAGACAGTCTTCATCTTTGAAGAACTCCTCTTTATCAGCAGTTCCCTTAACATAGTTTGCATGACGTCTGCATCTCTATTTCTGATTCATACGCCTGATTCTAACACAGCCTCTCTCTGTTTTATTCTTCTTCCCCTCTCACAAAGAGGGTTTGCTGAAGGGACGTGCTCCCAGGAGTGTCATCCCCCAGTGCTGCAGGATGCAGAGGTTGTGTGGGGTGCACTGATCTCCGTGGGAGCTGGATGCCATCCACACCTCTGAGGCTGGACCCTGTATCTTGTGGAAACAAGAATGATTTGTTGCCATTAAATTCTGCTTTAGCCTTGATAAGAGCAGATTCAAAGTGCTTTTTTTTTTTTTTTTTTTTGGTGCCCCAGTAACACGTGTTAGTCTGTCAGACACCTCTCACTTCACTTTCCTGTCTGTACTCAAAGTTCCTACCCTGAGGTCACATGCCTCCTGTGTGCTTTTTCCCCTCCAGCTGGGAACAGTCCTTTTCCTCTTCCCTTAGATGTAGAGCTGGACAGATGACAGTTCTGTCATCTCAACTGAAAAATCTGTCATGGTGAGCTGCAAAACATAATACAGTCAAAACAATAATAAAATTGGGTTGAATTAAATAGAGCATTTTTAATTGGGAATGCGTCCACTCACAACACTGTGTGTCATAATTAATCCTCCCTCCCATCCCCAGCTACCCCACTGGGAAACTTCCCCACTATTTGCTGAATTCTACTTGGGTTTAGCAGGGGCAGTGAGGGAAGGAGCAGGGACCAGCGGGCAGGAGAGCCTCAGCCCTGAGGTGGGAGGCAGGAGCCCTCAGAGAGGAGCAGGGCCAGCCTGTCTGCCCTGAGCAGGGATTGGAGTCCCCCGGCGCTGAGCATTTGCAGCCCCTCAAACTTATTGAGGTAACTTCAGCCAGGCTTGGAAATGAGCCCCCTCTCTATAAAGAAGATGGATGGAGAAAGAATGGATCCAGCTTTGCATTTCTGTCCTGTCTTCCTTAATCACGGTGATTTTTTTTTTTTCTGTTTAAGAATTGAAGTACTGATTTTCCATGTTTCAAAGCCGGGTTCCTTAAGTGGAAAACATAGTGGTTTTCTTTGGGGTGATCCTTACAGTGGCCAGTCCAGGTGTAGTCACCTCAGTGCTTTGTCATATTAATAATTTAAAAATTTTAACAAAACAGTTATTTTCAAGCTGTTATGGCAGTCGATTCCCAAGGCTGGGATAGGAAATGGGGGTTAGGATAAGAAACTGGGAGAGAGTGAGTAAGAAGCGTGATAGAAAATGAGCCATCTCCACATTGCTTACTGAGTGCTGGGTAACCAGTGGAGAGACATTAATTAAACATGTTGTTCCAGTTATGCAATTTTTCTGGTTTATCAGTAGCTCAGGTGGAGGTTTTTATGACAAGTTTCAGAGCTGCTTTTTACCATTGTGCTGTGATGATTTAATAACAATGTGCTGATGGATGGGGGGGCTGCAGGACAGTGTCCCACCTAGAGGACATCCAAAGAAAAGCCTGAGGTGCCAAGAGCTCTCCAGCTCCCATCCTGCATCCCCAACTCCCACCTTTGCTCAGCCTCAGCCCTGGAGCTCAGACATCTCCATCATCCCATACCATCCCATCCCATCCCTGTTTGGTGGAACAGGCGGCAGCTGCGTGTTTGCAGCAAGTCAGGGCCATTGAAGATGACAGGAGGTCCATGAATAAAACACAGACCTGTTTGTTTTGTACTGTTCTGAGCAAATGATGTATTAGTAATGAAGTATTTGCAGTTTGTTGCTTTTGCTTACTAATAAATGAAATATTCTTGTTGCCAGCTTTGTTTCTGGCTCATGAAGTTACAGGGAAGTGTGAGGAGAAGGCTGTAAACTGGTCTGGTTTGGGGTCTGTCTGCTTTATGGTGGCTCTCCTTGGAAGATGAATAGCCACTGCTCTGCCCCAGCTTGAAGCAGGACCAGTTTTTGCGGGGTTTTAATAAGTGTTGCCTTTGCTCTGAAGCTCCTGAGTAAAGACTTTGGAAAATGACTGAAAATAGGATGAAGTCCCTGGGAATGGGACCTTGTGGGGGGCTGCAGTCCTGGTAATGACAAAATGGCCCCTCTATCCCAGAAGGGATGATCACCAGGGCTGGGGCTCAGGAGGAGCAAGGTTCCAGGAATGGGAGCCTGAGAGGGCTCTGGGAGGAGTCGTGGTACTGGCGACCAGTCCTGCTCAGAGTCACCACTCACAGCTCATCTGGAAGTGGGTGGGGATTTGGGGGGACCTGGCAGGTCATGGGGGGGCTCTGATGGCAGCTCCTCTCCCCCCCCTCCATGGCCTTTTTTCCAGAACAGGAGCTGGATGTGGTCCTATCAACATGGCCCTTGTTTTTATTGGAGGAGAGGGGCTGCTGGTGGGTGCAGTGCTGCAGGTTGTTGCAATTGGCAGCTTTTAGAAAATGGATATATAAATAAAGGGTGTTCCTAAGCAAATGTGCAATGCTGTGTTCCAGAGCACAGCACTGCATTGCCACTTTGCCTAGAGAGGCATGTCTGTAGCACAGGTAGCTCTTTTAGTGGCTCATTTTTCAATCATCTTTCATTTTCCTTTCTTACATGTAATTATAATGGCTTGCAATAAGGATAACTGTTTGTTTATTTTAAATAGAAACAAGTCTTAAGAACAATGTTTACTGTTTAAAAATATCTCGTTCTGAAAGCATTTCATAATTCATCACTTACAGACGTATTTAAATCAAATAACCCACTAACACTTCTATTCATGGCTGTCCTATAAAAGCAAATACTGTTTTGATTTGTGAATGTTCATTTTACTGAAATGGAATTTAGAGTGTTCTGCAGTCAAGAGGGTTTCCTATTTAAATTCTGCTGCATACATGCAGGTAATGAATTAAATGAGAGGAGAAATTACAACCTAGGTTAGAGTGTGGGTCACAACCCTTTCAAACAGAGGTCCTCCTGTCATGCAATTGGAAATGATAATTGGCTCACTGCAGCTGAAATTATCTGTTCCAGATAACAGGAAGAATGGTACAGCAATTGTAAAATGGCAAGTGTATCTAAATATCCAGAGGTAAATGTGTAGAGTTGAAGCAAATGACCAAAAGAGTTATTTGTTGCAAGTAAATTAAGATGAACTTGACTTGTTCCCTTCTATTCATGTGGATGTCCTGATTAAAAATTGGGCATTCTCTCTTAGTTTGGTTTTTTTTTTTTGACATTGCTCTGTGTTCATCCTGTTCATTACAGATATCCAAGTCCCAAAACATTCATTTTACCTAGTGTGTTTATGACGGGGAATCAGTTTTGTAAAGCATTTGTTAACCTTCTGATGGACAAACTGCATCTTTGTAAGCTAGAAAATAAACAATTAATGAGTAGGGTAGATCTGGATGTTTGTGAGAAAGGCTCTCTTTATGTGTCTGTGAACTGTGGAGGCCTGTGTTGGTGTAGGACAACAACAACCCATGGGGCCAGGTGGGTTGGAAGAGGCCCCTGGAGGTCTGGACTCTGGCAAGGCTGGCTGTGTGGGCCAGGCAGCAGTGTTGGTCAGGCACCAGTTGCCCATGGTAAATGGGGCATTTGGTCTGCCAGGAATGTCCTTGCTGAGGTGTCCCAATGAATGATTGCTTAAACCTTGCACAAACACCGTGGACATCATCCACAGGAACAACTCAGTCCTGCTTTCCTCTTGTGGTGAGCTCTTTTGATAATCTCCTTGCTCTCTTTTCCTGTTGAGCGCTTGGCCACAGGTGAGATGTGGTAGGAGCCCTTACAGCAGCCCTGTGTCTCTCAAGGATTCCCCTCTACATACAGTGGAAGAAATGAATTTAGCCCTGTGTGTTCAACAGGGAGTCTGTCCTCCTAACCTAATCCAAACTCAAGAGGACTGTGCTCTCAGAGCAGATAATCCAATTCAGACTGTCCACATACTTGAAAAACAGATGAGAGATAAAATAATCTTGTGCATGTACACCAGTTCTTCTACCCCACAGGGGCTACCAAGTTAATAGAGGTTCATTCTCTTTAATTTTAAATTCTTATTATTCACAGTTCTTTCCTCCAACTCCCTTCTGGGAATAACAAGCAGTTGATATAGAGTTTTCTAATTGTGTGATTACTTGAGACTGGAACTGCCTGATCTGGGAGCTAGTTTTCATTTACTTTACCTTCAGTAACTTTATTCAAAGGAACTAATGAAAAGAGACTCATCAATTATTGAGATGAATTCAGCTTTGTTCCCAAAGTTTGCATGGTGCTAAAGATATGAAAACAGAACTGTATGAAAGTTTACATGGTAAATGTAGTTGGCTGGAGAATATTGAAACTGTGTCAGAGGGTGTCCTTAAAGACCTCATGTATAGTCAACAGAACTTAAAATATTAAATGCATATGTCTTTAGGTGTAAAGTGTGTCTTCAGTGTGTTGCTTCTTACCCAAAGTCTTGTTTGGATAAAACTTTTTTTATAAATGCAAAAAAAAAATTTTCAGTCTGTTTTGCTTTTTACTGGTATCAGTTACTGCTCTCCCTTAGATACTGATCCTTCTTGCTTTCTATCTCCTTTGTCTGAATATAGTTCTGCATCAAAGAAGTATCAGAGATGCTGGGAAATCTCTCTTTGAGCTTTTCCATCATTCATTAATTCCCTCAGGAATCCAAAGAGCTAACAAAAATGGCAACATTCACTGTGCAACATGCTAGAAAAAAAATTACTTTTTTCCCCTTTTTGAAGCTTGGAAAAGAGAAGTGTTTTTGTTTAGTAGATTTTGTGGACAATATAAGAAAAGAAAAACTCATCTTCAGGTGGGTTTCAGAGCTGGATGAACAGCTAATTTAAAGTCTATGAGTTCATACCTGATTTTGTACTGACTTGTTGGTTGCCTGAGTTGTTCATTTATGGAATTAAAATTTTAGGATTTAAACAGGAAAGTTTTTTTACTTGGCCAGTCCAAGAAGTATCTGTAATGTCCCATATCTGATCTGGCCACTCCAATCTAGAGCAACATACTTGCTTAAAATAATGATACCTTGTTAGTTGGTGCTAATTTAGTCATATTATTTCATGAATGCCTTTGAAGAAATAGGGATTAATAGATCCTCAAACAAGATCAGAAATTTAGTGGTTTGGATGCCTTGTTTGCTGCAGGTCACCCACTTGGCTTTAGTTCTGTGGAGCAAAGTGGGAGGCTGGGCAGAGGCTGGGCAGAGGCTGGAGATTTGTCAATGACCTCTCCCACAGCTCTTCCAAATCTGCTGCCCCATGGCAGGAGAGGAACTGCAGTGAGAAGGGTGGTGGCCTGGCAGCTGGGGGAGCTGAGAAGGCAGGACAGGCCAGGACATATGCCTTCAACCCATCTCTGGGACTTAACAAAATACATGAAAGCATGAAGCCATAAAGTGTGCTTTCTTTATTGTTCATGTCCTGGCTCCACTGCTGTTGATTTTCAAGGTGCCTTTTACATTGTTTTCTAACATGGTGACAGCTGCAGAGAATCAAGGCATTACACTGAGTATTTTAAACCAAACCACTTTTATAAGTTCCAATTTCTGTACTGTTTACTGCAACACAGGCTCTTTAAAAACCTGCTAGATATTGAAGTGATTAGGACAACACGGCAGGCTGCTGTCAGAGACTGGAGGTTGCCTGTCTCAGAACATCTTGGAATGGCAGTTGCTGCATCTCCTGGGAGGGGCTGGCTGGGCTTTGCTGAAGGTGAGGCCTTTAGCACCTGCTGTGCCCCAGAGCTGCCCCAAAGGCTGGCTGAGCTGTCACTCCTGGACTCAGGGGGTGGCCCAGTTGCTCACCTGGCCAGTCACCAGCAGTCCCACCTGAGGGGCAGCACATGAAGGCTGTGGGGCTTAAAGAGCAGAGCACAAGGTCAGCACATGGTCACAGCCTAGAACCCTGCATGGAGCTGTCCTGACCTGAACCCTGTCCTGACCCAGCTGCAGTCCTAGGAGGTGGGAGCTCTCTGTGTGTTCTTCTAGATCTCTGCTCTCCTTCTGTCTTCCTCTCTTTCTTTCCTTGCTTCTATTTGCCTGGAATTTTGGGTAGCATAGCATTTTGTAAGTTTCAAGGTTTTTCCTGGTTTGGCTGAGTTTATGCTTGGTAAATGCTAAACTGAGTACTGCTCAGGTCACCAAATACTCATTTGTAGGGTAAATATGCTGCATTTTGAAGCGTTGCTTTAGTGCCCTCCCCCTCCCTTTCTCTGTGCTCAGCAGAGCCATCAGCTCCACGCAAAGAGCACAGCTTTGGAAGGGCACTTCAGGTTCCATCTGTCTCCTGGAACATCTGACTTGGAAGACATAGCAAAGATTATGATGACAACAGAGATTTCCTTTCCATCACGGAATGTGTCTCAGAGCTCCCTGTCTCCAGCAAGATCTTAACCTGCCAGCTGTGATTTGCTCTTCTCTCCCTCAGCAAGCGTTCCCAGAAACCCTTGTTATAAGGTGCCACCTGAAAAGCCGGCTCTGACAAGTGCTGTAGGATGAAATGCCCCTGTCCAGTCAGTTCTACTACTGCTGACACTGCTGCAGCATTTTTATTCTTCAAGTGTAATTTCTAAGCCTTGACCTCATTAATATGCCATTGCTCCTGGAAGCTGAGACTTTGTTCAGGGATTTTTGTCTCCCTAGAGAATTTTCGTGATCTACCAGTAAGTTCTTTTTTTTGCATTTTCAGTGTAAGGCTAAAATGCTCCTGGCTCCATATGCATATGTAATTCAGGGCAGAGCAATCTGTGGTTCTTTGAACCTCTGGCAGTATATATTTACAGTGAATTTGACCTCAAAGGAGTGTTCGGCTGGAATATTTGACATTTGAGTTGGGTTGTTTAGCTGTGGATCATAAGAAAAGCTGGTCAAAAAAATGAAGCATACTCAAGTCTTAAAAACCTTTTAGTCCATCTTATAGAAATTTGAAGCTTTGATCTAAATTTGGGGAAAAACTCTAGGTAGTATACAAGGATATCTAAATGCATTTTTCCTTATTTTTGGCAAAGATTTGGGAAAATATTTGCACGTTGCTAAATTTAATGCTGTTTTTTTGCACTCATCATCACTTGTTTTGGGAATTTTAGAATTTTGGCACTTTTACATGTCTTGAAAGTTCCAAACTTTTTCACCGCTAAGTTTGAATAGTCTAATTCAGCTGGAAAATATTCAGAAAATACTCAGGAAAGTGGAGATCAGAGTAGAGAAACTACAAAGTCTGTGAGTGATCCTATTCTTAGATGTTGTGTTTCTACAGCAAAATAATCTTGTTCTATTGCTGAAACAAGGTGTTACTGTCATAGAAATGAATTAGTAAGAGTTGCTAACAAGGTTGTAGGAAAAGCATGGCAAAATTCACACATGTTGAACGATGATAAACTTGGTTTTGCTCAAGATTGGTTGTTTTCTAAGTGGTCTTATCTCCAAAAGATACATTTTTTGATTTTGTGTCCCTCAGGGGACAAGTATTTGAATTTTTTCTAAAATGCAGTTTAAAATATGAACATAGAGTCAAAAACTAGAGTCCCCTTGATTCAAAGAAGGGTAAAACTCACAGAAAAGAGACATGACAGACACTTTACCTGAACTTCCCCCTCCTTCCCTCCCTTCCTGCTCTTTACAATTGTTCTCTGGTGCTGGGCAAGGCCATCTTCCACTTGCTTCTGGAATGTTGCTAGCGTGGGCTTCTGCTTCTCCCCTGTAAAGCCTGGTAACTTGCTCTTCATGTCAGACATATCAGCTCAGAAGTCTCTCAGTAGAGTGAAGTTTTATTAACAGATTTGGGAGTGCCGTTCAACCATCCAGTTTGGTTGGTCAGCTAAGCTGAGGTAGCTCTGAATGCAGACATCTCACCCAGCATTGGAGGTAACACCAATGATTTTGAGCAGTGCACAAAGTGGTCGAGAGAGTGTGCTATTTGAAATGTGTTCTCTGCCAAGCACTGGAGTATTTAAAGTATACTTGGAAGGGTGTGGTGGTTTCTGTCAGTTTTTAGGCAGTTCAGCTCCTCGATGGCTCATGGTGGGAGGAGCAAGAGCTCTGGGTGGAGACAGGGGACCCACACTGGGCTCTGCTGATGTTCAGTCTCACATGGTGGTGCCAGACTGTGATGAGAAGCTGGCAGAGGTCTGCAAGCACTGCAGCAGCATTAGCACAGTGCAGCCAAATAGCCAGAGATGTGAAACCAATTATATATGGTGAGGCTGATCCAGCACCCTGACCCTTGAGAAGATCATGTCCAGCCAAAGCTGCTAAAGGCTTTATTGTGTGTGCTCAAATGCAGGGCGTGTTCCCTTTTCTCCAGAATCAACATCTGAAAATACCAAGTTGCCAGGAATTCACAGACTGTAACTGATTTCACCCCTTTAAGACTAAAAAATTTGCATTTCTCTTTGGACATTCTTAATGGAGTGCATCTATCATTGCTACATGTCTGCAAACCCCGAGCATGATGGATATCAGTTCCTGGACTCTGCTGTTCTACAGCTAATATATACATAAAAATATAACTCTTGTGTTAGAGGAATGGTGGTTTTATTTCTGACTAGGTACCTACAGTCATAAGCATTGCCTGCTTTGTGGAGCAATAAATTTAATACATTAGCTAGTGTATTATTTTTTTTAATTATTTATTTGTAGATGATTTCAATTTAAAATGAGATTTTCAGGTAACAAGGTAGGCAAACATGTTTAACAATGCCATGATATAAATTGCTGTAGGTGACAGATCCCTACAAAAATTATAACAGGCAGATGCGCAATGCAAAAAATTATTCATGTGACAGCAATCAGAAAGACAAATTACTCAGAGACTATGTACATGCTCCTCTATAATTGCTCATAAATTATTATGGTTCATGTTAAAATGCATCTAGGCTCCCTAGACAACTAGATTTATTTAAAATAAGAGTAATGGGAAATTGCCAGGAAATGTTGAGGAAGAAGATGCAGTACTCGCTTTGGGTGATTGCTAACATAAAAGTACAGTAACTTATTGTCAGCCAACTTAATCTATAATTTGCTTAATAGTTTTGTTGCCTTCATTTTCAATTCACTCTCTGCTCAGGCTGCAGTAGCCTGGATGGGTAACTGGGATGGGCCCAGTGGGGCTGCACTGTGGTTCACTGCTGCTGGGTTTCCCAGCCCATGAGCCACACTGGGACTCTCTCCTGCACCCATGTGGGACTCTTGTGTATCAGAGCAGTGTCATGTTCTATGCAATAGGGTTAAATTTAGTCAGTTGGGGTAGGAGTTATGCTAAGGAGATGGGGAGACTGACAGATAGATGGGCAAACCACTTTTCCTTAGGAACCTAGGATAAAAACAGGACAATGTTTTCCATATTCTCTTAGTGTTCCAAATAAAAAAAAAAATCTTTATTGAAAGTGTCTAAAGTACACTCACAATAGACAGGATTTAATTTGAATGAGCTTTCAGTCAGGCACTTACCAGGTGATTATAGGGTAGCAGAGAAATGGTGTATATACATTTATTATATAATAAGTGCCTCTCTAATGCTATTATGTTCCTCACCACCCTGATTATATTACATATTGAGAGCCAGCCCAACAAAAATGACAGCAAACTTTGTTCTGGATAATGGAGTGCTGAACTCCACCTAAGCAGCTCCAGTAATTTGTAATGACAGCTTGGAGAATACTCCAAACGAATCTAACAATGCTCACGCTCCAGTGACTGACAGCACGGCAAGAGGAAAAATTTCAGCTTCCATGTGAGCTCAGGGAGCCTGACCTAGATTTTAGCCTCTACAGCTTCATAAGAGGAAACATTCTTTACTGTGTATTTAAGAAGAAAAAAAGAGCAAGGGGAAAAAGTCCTCTTCTGTTTGATTAGTCTTTCTTCAATAATTAAGATTTAGTCAAGGCGTTCTGTGAGACTTCTCCCCTCCGCAGATGTCATCAGCCCTATAATGACTGGTTGCTCTGTTCCCTGTGTGCTCTCCTCTCTGTAATTACCCCCTCCTGGTCTGCTGCAGGGAGAGCTGTCACAGGGGAGCAGCTGGGGCAGGCAGGGCCATGGGCAGCAGCCTGCCTGCACCTTCCCACTCCCTGTCAGGGTCAGCCTCCTGTGGGCTGCTCAAATTCTTCCATTCCGATACTGTTAAAGGGGGAAAGGTCTCTAGTGTAAATTTCCTTTTCTTTCCTTTCTTCTTTGCCATGCTGATGTTGTGCTGGGCTCAGGTCACCATGTCCAGTGCCTCCAGTGGAGCGCTGGCAGTGGCCAGCAGAGCACTGACCCCACAGCTGTGCTGTCCTCTGGGGCAGTTGGAGATGGTTTTGAGTCACTCTGGTGACCTGCTTGTAAATTACCTTTCAAATGCCTTTTATCTATTGCACTGTACATCATATACTTCAACAGCTCAAACTCTGAAATTAAAATAGTAGAGAAGTGCACACTGTAAGGGAAATTTTCGAATGAAAGTGGAAGAAGAGGCAGATTGAATGACACTGAGGGATGCTTAGTGTTCATTTGAGCTGTGCTTTGACAAGTTGTTTGGTGTGGATACGGGAAAAATTTCATTGGAAGCAGGGTCTTTTCAGCTTCCAAATTTGGATTTCTGTATTGGGTTAGTACCTAACTACAGAACTCTTACTAATTGTGACTCTGCTCTGTGAAATAAATGAAAACCTGGCATTGCTCTCCATGATCCACAGGCTTTCCATGTGTGTCTCACTGTTAGTTATTCTTTGGTGTGGTTTAACTTTGCTGAACCAGCACAGGTTTGAAAGTGTTAGATAATGGGACAGAATTCAATTGACACAAGATTGACAGAATTAATTAGATTGGCTGAATTAGTTTGGATCTAAATCCCTGTCCTGGACACCTGTATTCGTTTCAGCTTATGGCCCTACTTAAGACTCTTGTGACTTTGCTAAAATGCAGGAGGGAGGGTGCCTTTGAGAATACCTGTGTGTCCTGGAGAACAAGGGATGAGCCATCTGGAGATCTCAGCATTGCCTTTCACATCTCTTGCTGAGAGAAGGCAGCTGTGAGCTCTGCACTTTTCTTTTATTGTAAATCACACCAGCCTAAAGAGGAGGACATACAAAAAGCATAGAGCTTTTCTGAGGCAGCTCTGTATGGAGTACAATGATGCCTGTTCAATATAAAAGTCCTGTCACCTATATAAAAGAATTCATGGTGTCAGAACTAGGCATTTAATGTAAAATTATTGTATTGGATAGGGTTGCAGGACTGGGTGAACTGGGTTCTTTTTCCAGCTCTGCTGCAGGTTGCCCATGCTTGTGTAGCATCAGCTCAGAGAGAGGTCAATGCCATGTTTCCTGGGGTCCTGGCAAGGGCACGTTCAAATTACAATGTGCAGCTTTGGTCATGGTGAAGGATGTTATAAACCTGGAGGAGATGCACTGAGAACTAATGCTTCAGTACAGGATTTTCAAATCATGATTACCCAAACTTGTCCTGTTGTGTGTGGCACTAAGTGTTAGAGGGAAGACACAGAGGAAGAAGCAAGGAAAAAGAACATCAGTAAATTGCTGCTAGCCTTTCAGTTGATGTCATTAACAGCAGACATTAAAAGCAATGAATTTTAATTTAAATCAGTAGGGTGTTTTCAGCAAAATGAGGATGGAAATGAAAATGTAAGTTAACTGAAACAGTGTGTACATAACTTCAGGTGAAGGGATTGGTTTGGGGGCTTTTTTGATGAAGAAAGAAGTCAGCTGGTATAGCCAGCTGCTGCTTTTGCACCTCCCTGTGGGGAGAGGGGCAGCAGCAGGAAACACCCTGGCGGTAAAAGTATTGCGTGATCTCCCTTCACCTGTCAATACCCTCATGACAGTAGGTACATTAAAAATACAGCTTTGAGTAATGGGCTTCCCTTCCCTCCTGAGCTTATGTTAGTTTTTCTTTTTACAAACTTCTTTTGCAGCAAGATGTTACATGGAAGTTTATGTATCATGAAAGTATGAAAGTGGTCAGTGTCAGCATGTTTAACACACAGCTCAGGTGCATGGCTCATATGATCACAGTATACTTAAAGCTGATTTACTGCAATGGGAAAATGAAAACCTTCCATTTATCACAGTTACTCTTGAATGATTAAAGAGAAGCCTGAAAAGATGGTCAACATAATTTAAAGGCTTTAAAAACCACTAAAAGTAGGACCAGACCTGACCAGCCTTACACCATTTGTAGAAATTTGGCTTACTACATTTGTTTAGGAAGTATATTAAAAAATCACTTGATGAGCAGTGCATTTGAATGATGAGCAATGCATTTGAAGATGTGTGTGAAATGAAGAATGTATGAGGCTATCCAACAGTTATAGTTTGAGCACTGATGCTGTAACTGTGGAAGATGCAACCTGAGTGAATTGGTTTATTATTTGGTTGAATTTGAGGTGCGGCATTAAGGGTAAAGATGTTCTATTTAATTGTTGTATAAAATGATCAATAAATTTTAAAAGCCACATATTTAATCAAGTCTATTAATTTTAGGTGATGTCTTTGCTTATTGATTGTCGCTGTTGAGCGGCTAGCTGAGGACTGACCCAAGTTCTCAGACAAGGAAAGAGAGGAGAAGAGGAACTTTATTGTTTTGAATTCCATATATATAGAGTCTACAGAAGTGCCCCAGATTGGTCAGCCCGAGACCTCCCCCTAGGCCCAATTGGCCAAGCCCGAACTGACTCAATCCGGAGAAACTGTTTGCAAAACATCCAAACTTTATCTTGTTTATGAAATATAGCAAAATGTTCCCACGAGAAGAACCTGTGCTAGCCACAATTGATAATCTGTTTTTACAGTCTTTTTCTTTGGTTTTATTCTTGGTTGATTTTCAATCTTACAGTTTTTCCAGGAATGAAAAGCATTGAATTAAAAGGTCTCTGATATGTGATATGTGTGCATGTGCTAGGACTGTTTCGCAACTCACATAATAGTAATGGGAGAAAAAATTGTAGGGAGAAGTAATCTTTTATTAAACTGACACATGTTAAAGTGAAGTATCAAGAAAACGATTTCAAAAGCTTTTGCTCAACAGAACGTAAATGTGTCCTTTTTTGTTTGTATGACTCCTGTATTAAGTTTGATTGCATAGGCAGCATGTTGTAATTGTATCCTGTTGTATATAATACCGATCTCTACAGTTTGAGTAGGCTGTAGAGAAAAAAACCAACTATGTAGAACTGCCTTGAAAAGAAAACTGTAAATGTCACATCTGTTATTTGGGGTTTTTTTTGCATAACATAATTAGCAGAGGTGGATGGAAAAGTTTTAAGGGATAAGATTGGCATAAGATGCCAGTGTACATTTTCCTCTAACAAGGAATCGGAGAATTTAAAACTGGTTTACAGAGGCAAGTAGTAAAGGTGCAAAGTATTTGGTTTATTTAATAAAGAATTAGTGTTTGGGGGGTGAAAGTAATGATATTCTAAAGTAGAGTTGAACAGGCTCAGTGTGATCTATTTATTGCCTGGACATTCACAGTTAGATGTCATTAAAAAAGATGTAGGAAACTCCTTAGCTGCCAATAGCTGCTTTAGGTTTTTCATATTACCCTAAAACAATTCAGCATGTGCCAAAAAATGTTTCTTTTAATGTATTGTATTGCATTTCCCAAGCTGTCTTTCACTTTATTGGAAAACATATCTGTGTCTAATATTTCTTTATTATTGTTTTGCTTTCAGTTGATGGTTGCATTGACTGGTCAGTGGATCTCAAGACATACATGGCTTTGGCAGGTGAACCAGTCCGAGTGAAATGTGCCCTTTTCTACAGCTATATCAGAACTAATTATAGCATGGCCCAAAGCACAGGTCTTAGGCTTATGTGGTACAAAAACAAAGGAGATTTAGAAGAACCCATTATATTTTCCGAAGTCAGGATGAGCAAGGATGAAGATTCCATATGGTTTCACTCGGTTGAGTTGCAAGACAGTGGTTTCTACACATGTGTTCTAAGGTGAGTATTGTGTTAAAGAAGGGATTATTGGTTAATTATGTATGAAGTATTAGATATTGGTTAAAAAAAATTCATATTATTAATTAGAATTGAGGTATTCATCTGGTTAATACATATGCATTTTTTTATTCTCATAATTATATATGCCACATAATACTTTGTCTCAAAATTAGTTTCCCTAGTAATTATAGCTACCTTGTCCAGTAGCTATAATTAATGTGCTTTCACTTAATTACTTCTTTTTTTAAAGTATATTTGCAAATTCTCAATTTGCTGTAAACCTTCAGAACTTGATACTTCTGAAATCATGAAGTATTTTGTTTCAGCAATGTTCTGTTTCAAATCCTCTGAGTTAGAGAGTTACAGTTTGAATTGTTCTGATGCGATCAGGCCATGGGGAGTTACAGTTCTGTCTGGTTTTGAAGAAATGTTTATTTTAATATACAATTATGATTTATCATAAATTTAAGCAGACCTCATTTAGTAAGGCACCGAAATGCATTTCTCAGAAGTATTTTGGAACTGTTGGATGAGCCTTAAATTAAACATGTGCTCGAGCTCGTGATTTCCATCATGTGGATGTTGATGTCATCTCTATGCCTAAAATGAGAAGATAAAAAAGGGAGGACTTTTTAAGAATGAATGAATAAATATTCCTTTAATGATCCAGTTTTGAATTCAAAGGAGTTTACAGATACTCTGTATGATTTGGTTTTAAACTATTTAGTTTTAGAGAGTAAGTTTGCTTCATCCTTGTCTGCTGTTCCATACTGAAATTAGACAAGTTTGATGAATTTAGTCTGTATTGCAGCAAATAGCAGCACTGTTCAGAATCCAGAATTTGCTCTCTGTCCATCTCTGCTGAGCGTTGCTGCCTTGTCTCATCTGCCTCAGACCATTTTGATCCTGAGGAGTGCTACTGAAATCAAGGATTGTGCCCTGGATTATGTTGGTTTGTACTGGGCACCAGTGTCCAGTTTGAATTTTGAATATATCTGCCAAACTCACCAGTTTTTGGAGTTATTCTTTTATCAGCCTTTGGAGTTATTCTTTTATCAGCAGCTTTGTCAGTGGTTGGGTGTAATGTGAACTCCCTGATTTCTAAATGTTCAGGGAAGATGGTGATTTACATGTTTCAAGGGAGCTATGTGTTTTTCATAAGAAGTCACTGTTGTGATAATCAAGTTACTACTTTAATACTCTGAAACATCTTAATGCAAATCCTTTGTGCAAAATAAAGAATTGATCTTGGATCAAATTCTGGGACATACGTTTTTTCCAGGAAATTTCAAAACTCTGCTCATTTACATGACAAAGTAGTTTTGCTAACAAATGGGCAAGTTCTTGAATAATTCATGGCTTCTTCTCATTTTCAGCTAAAAACTATATGACATAGCTTCTTGGAAGGCATTACACAGCAACAAGATCTTCCTTGTCAGTTATGCAGTTTCCTTGCTTTGACTAGAACTTTCTTATATAATTACAGATATTTTTGCCTTTTTCAGATTTCTGTGAGAGTGCAGAATAATATGTGTAGTGGTTACAGATAAAAAACTGTATTTCTTCCTTTGCTGAATTAAATTTTTCTTCCAAAACTGTCGTAATGTATCCTTGCTGTTATTGTTTATGAAACCATGGGAAGCTTAAAGTAGCTGAGGATGTAGCAATAGTAATTGATTTTAATTTCATTAAAGTTGAGCTAGATGTAATGTTCTGAAAAGTGATCACACTTTTGTGGGAGACTATCCACACCATTAACTGTGTAATTTCAGCTTTATTAATCCATTTTTTGGGAGGGGGATAAGCAGCTGTTTGCGTTTAAGTCATTAACCAGGATCACGTGCTTTATGAGACTTAAGAGGTCACAAATGAGAGCAGTAATTTTAGAATAAGATTTTATTTTCTAGAAGTATTTACAATTTCTCTTACAAATGCCATCTTTTGTAGACTGAATTAGCGGAGACTGGTAGATAGAACTTGATGCAGTGGAAATGAAGAGGTGACTGTGTCCATCAGTGTGCAACACTGGGTTTAGAGTTGTATGCACAGTTGAGTCTTTTGGTTTGCTAGCTGAAGGAAAAGAATTGGGGGAAAAAATGCTTTTGATTCAAGATAAATTTAAAACTTTTGAAGTTTTTCTCAACAAGGAAATTTTCATTCAGGTTCTTTAAGAGAAAATAAAAAAAAATTTCAAATCTAAATTGATGCCTTTCTAGCCACTCACCAGGGATGTGTGAAGCTGTGGTGCAACTCCCCATGCTGTCCAAAGGGTGAAATCTCACATTTGCATGTCCCAGTGGCCAGGCTGTGCTAAGTTCCACCATTTCAAGTCTCTTGCCTTCGAACTGTTCTGTCTGTTATTTGTGCTTGTCTTTGCAAAAAGGTGCAAGGGGATGAGATGTTTGGATGTGGTGCTAAGGCTAAGTGAGGCAAGGGTCCTGGTCCCAGAAATTCATGGGTTGAAAGGAAGGACACAGTCTTGAGCTGGGAAGGCAATAGTGAGAGTTTTTTTAATTTACTCTCCCCCACTTTGTTACTTTCTTCCCAGTCAACACAACATGACAAATAAGAAAACTGTATGGGGAAAATGTCAGCTGCACTTTTCACTGAATTTCTTATTTGTTGAAGTGTTTCTTCACAATTCTGGAAAAAAAAAAAAAAAAGGCAAACCTGTTTTTCAAGAAGTTGCATTTTCTGATTGCTCACGTGTGCTTGTATGATCAAGGCATGACTATTGGTGAAGCAGTGGGAAGGAATTTTTCAGAAGCTGCTTGAAAAGGGTGGGTATGAGCAGGTGAAGGATAGGCTGCTATGACTGTGATTTGGAGATGGGTAAAAATTAAATGTGTCAGTAAATTCTTTCTTACCCAGAACTGTCCTTTCAAAAATCATAATGTCTGTTTTGTAAAAGAACCTGTAATACTGACTAAAATTAAGGAGTATTAGATCAGCCCTAATAAACAAGGTTGCTTCTCCAGACTGAAGAGGTTTGATACCATAATTTAAACGTTGCCTCTCCTTTATTAACCAATTAAACATTATTCCATAGACAGGTGTGGGGGTGTGTGTATAATAGAAGGAAATTATTGTTGCATTAAAGCCTACTTCTCCCTTCTCCCAGTATGTTTTGGCACTGAGCTCAGACACAAACTGAAGTGTGATATTTTTCTCCAGTGTTAGGCATATGAAGGGGTCCAGATTCTGCAAGGACTTTTAAAAGAGGGCAGAGTTGAGCTGTGTTAGCTGAGCCATGTGAACTCCATGGATCTTCTTTGTTCTTGGTCCTCTTTTGTGTCAAATCAGGGATATTGCTGCTACATCCAAAAGGGATCCTAAGTAATGGATAGTTGTGTATTTCATTGCACTTCCCAGGTAAATGCTGAATGATGTTTGTGTCATGACTTTACTGCCCGGTCTGGAAATGTTGTGTTCTGGAGGTGTCTTTCCAGTACAGACCCTGGATATGCCATTAATTTTCCAGCACCAAGCAATGCTACTTTCAGCTAAAGCTGTTGGCATTTCTGTTACGGAGGTTTGATGTTCTGGGATTTTCACATCAGCACTCTGGATCTCAACTTCTTCACTGAAGGATTCAGAGATGAGCACATCAAAACCAAGCATGGAAATTAAACTCAACCTAAATGCATAAGGTGCCCCTAAGGTTCTGAGGATGTAGGACAGTCATTTGCCAGATCATGATCTGCTTTTGCTCTCTGAACAAATACATCTGTTTTTCTGTGTTAAAAGCCTGTTTTTTAAAGATGGAACAAGAACTGGGCCAACTTAGATCATCTTCACCTGGTGAAAGAAGAGAAGATGAGCTGGGGAAGAAATCTCAGCAAAATTTAGCCTAGATTTGCCCTCATCTAGGGACTGCTCATGGAAACCTTTCGTCTAACCAGTCTCAGCTCCAAACAGTAGTGAGCATTTAAAAAATAAAACCAGTATGAGTAAAAACATTAGTGCATATTTACTGTCAATTAACTTTAAGTGAAATAAAATAACTTGATTCCTATAATGTGCATAAGGAGGGTAGAAAATCTGGGCCTCAAGAGGGTGCAGGGAAGCAGGAGGTGAAAGTTTGTGGTTTCTTGACTGACTAATGGAGCCAAGCCTTGATTTTTGTACAGAGAGTGAGGGCTGTGAATGCCTATGGGGGAATAAGCTTGCAGATCTCTAATACCAGGATTTGATGCTAGAGAACTGCTGACAAATCAAGTTAGGAAATCTGTGCATTCTTTTTCCTTTACTATATCCCTGTGTGCACAGTTCTTAATGGAAAGAAGCATTGCTATGGACATGCACGGAGAAATTGAGCCTTTGCTGAGCCATTGGTGAAATATTGAGATACCACTTTCTGAGCAGTAATAAAATAGAGTGATAGTAGATTTTAAGCCTTCTGGCTTCTGAATGTCGGTGGAGCACATGACCAGCAAATCAAAATCAGATTTAGACAGCCTGGAGGGTCTGACAGTAAAACTTCATCTGTGGCACAACCTCTGTGCTCTCACTTCAGAGGGTGTTAGGCAGAGCTCAGGGGCTTGTTTCAAGTGCCTACTACCTGGACTGCAGAATGCACTCATCAACCCAGGGAAAGCTCGTTCTCTGAGGGCTGAAAGTCTGGCTTCTGAGCAGCATAAAAAAAGAGGTGTTCTCAGATCCAAACAGGAACCTTGGTGTAAGTAATGATATGAAAATATGAAGGGCTAAGGCTGCTTTCTCTCTAGCCATCTCTTGTGGTTCGTACAAAATATGTTTTAATGCAGTTGTTCATTTTGTTGACGGGAATACGGAATGTTTCATTTTCAGGTGCTTTGGCTTTACTCAGCATTCAACTGCTCATGACAAAGGTGATTTCCTATCTCAAATCCCTTTGGATGCAGTGTTGTAATTCCAGTTTAGCCATAGAATACCTTCTTACATATCCTTTACTGACAAGTGCTTTCTTTGCCCATAGACTTACTCTGGAAAGATCTAAAGATGATACTTTCTAGTAGGCTAGTGTCTTTAATTATTGGATATCCTAGAGAACCACATCTAAGTAGCTAATGGATTCCATATCTCATAGTTACCTCTCAGACTTGCATACTGTATGTGATCAGCTTTCCTGTACAGTCCCAGGCATGTCTGTAGAAGCAGCAACAGCTCACGTTTGGAGCAAGTGGATTCAGCATGGCACAGGCTTCACAGGCTCTGTATGACATTAACATTAAATGACACACATTAAAAGTGTGTGGCATTTCCCACAATAAAATTGACTGATTCTGTATAAACAAAGTCCCTGTGAAATACTGTATTCAATGCTTGAATTCAGTGCTAGAGTTGATGCATTATAAAGTCAGTGTGATTCATGATAAAATAAATTTTTCTGAGGCTTTATCACTGAGATATAATGTTTTGGCATTATCAAAATGCAGGGGAAAGTGGAATCAGAATGCTTCTACATTTGTACCTAAAATCGTGTAGAAACTGATGGTGCTCCTGCAAATCATTTTGATGACATTGTCTTTATTGAGAGAAATCAGTTCTATCTAGTCTTTGCAGAAAAACAAAGATTTGTTTCTCTTCCCTGGTGATATGTATATTTCTGCTCACTCACCCTCCTCCTCTAAAGCTTTAAAAGATAACTTATTCATCCTCTGCCACTCTGAAAAACAATGTTTACTGTTAATGAGAAGCTGCAAGAACAGTCAGGGTTCAAGCAGAAATGTCCATGTTGCTTTGTTGTTGGAGAGCATCCAGTGGCTTCCCTGTTGCAGTGGAGAATGAGAATGTTGTGTATCCTTCAGTTTTCCTAACAGTGAAATCCCAGATTTAGATACCTGTAAAATGACTGACCTTACTTTGTAGCCTCTACAGGTTGTCATAGCAAAGCTCCCTGTGCTGCAGTGCCTCAGTAATGTTTCAGCTCACTGTCACTGGTTGCTCCTGAAGAAGTGCCTTCCCTGGTGGGCTTCAAACCTTGGCTGGAGGAGAGAAAGGAAGCAGAGTGGAGGGACTGCTTCCTCATGCCGTCAGCTTTGCTGGCAGGAGAGCTGCTGCTGAGATGTTTCGTCCCTCCTCAGCCATCTCCTCTCCAACCTGTCAGGGAGTTTCCATTTCCCTTCTGTTCTCCAAATAACAGTGACAATGTGCTCACCCAGGTATCACTCCTGGTGGAATCCCCATCGAGCCAGCTGTAACTACAATATGTCAGTAGAAAATGTTGTCTGTGTCCTGTGAGTGGACAGACAAATGGAAGATTTCCTCAGGATATCCATCATGCCCGAAGTACAAGATGACAGAACTGTAGGGAGGTAAACTGATATTTGGTAAGCGATATTGGAGGAAAATTTCTTTTTTTCTAACCACCACTTAAGAGAAGGCACAGCCAGGAGGACTCAGCTGCAGGACTCCAACAAGTTCACATCACAAGGACATTCTCTTCATGATTCTTTCATTCCTTGTATACCCTGTGAGACAATTACTGATCCACTGGCTTTCCTGCTCAATTGCCCATGTACAAACAGAGCAGGACCTGCTTTTCAACAGTGTATCTGCAAAATAGAACTTATGTGCAGAACGAAGGATATGCTCCACAGGTTTTATTCCCGCAGGCAACAAAATCATTGAGGTTGCAATGCAGACAAGTCTGATGGGTGTCTTGAATGCAACTTTTGTTTTGCATGCTAGGTGTCTGATGAAAAAAAAAGCATAGACGAGTAGATGCACTAATTCACATGGTGTGTGGTTTGGAAGACATAAAGGAGAAAGCATTCAGTGCTCTGAGAAACAGGGTATTGCAATTGCAAAATTATTGGAAGGGGATTTCTTAATACTGCCCTGGGAGCAGTTGTTCCTGTGCCTCAGATTTATGTCATTTGTAATGGGGCTTTTCGGTAAGACGATGTAATTTAACATTAATATCCAAGTTCTAATAGAAAAGTATTAGGAAATAAATGAAAAGGGCTTAGTCATTTGCAGTAGCAAACTTTAAAGCAACTTGCTCCCTTGTAATTCTTAAGGACAAGGAAGGAATTTTCCCTGAGAGCAAACCCAGCCAATTATAGGATTTCTTCTGCTGGAACAGGGTGTCTGAAGCTGACACAGACCACATAGGTCATGAACTTAGGTATGATATGCTGAGATAACTTGGTGTTCTTTTGGCTTCTGCATTTCTTCTATGTTGTGCATTATATTTTCATACATACACTTCTAACATTTAATGACTAACATCAGTGAAGAGTTAAAAAAAATAACAAACAAACCCAAGGATCACTGTTGGCATGTGTGATTCAACTTAAATGTTGGGAGATTTTCTCTTTGTGTCTGGGTAGTCTGACTGACAGGTGATTTGCTTTTCAATTGCTGCTGTCACAATGCAAAGGTCAGCAGGACCAGTGCATGTGTGTGTGAAGGCAACTAGAAAAGAAATAGCTCCTCCTGACCCTAACCATGTATGAATCAGCTGGCTGTCACTTATTATTCTCAGACACATTTAAGAAACATAATACTAGAGATTAACCCTGAATTTTCAAATCACAGCCATGAATTTTCAAATCATGGCCCTACTGTTACTGGCTGTATCACAGACTGTACTAGGCACATCATGACATTTTTATGTCACATTTCCCTCTTAAACTGAAGTCCAAATTAATTCTAAACTTAGATCTAAGCTTTGGTGAGAGGGACCCATCTGTGAGCTGCTCTACCCAACTGCCATATCCAAACATCTTTTCTTCTTTACCCCAGGATCAAGAAGTATGAAAATTCTCTAGACAGGGCTAAACTCACAGTGAGGAGCACAGGTCTTGCTTTTAAGTGCCTCTAGTGAGAACTGGATTTTTGACAGGTGACTTCAGGAGACATCCCTGGATATCTATTTTTCAAGCTGTCATTAATGTGAGCTTTTTAAAATTACCTTTCAGTGACTTTGCTCAGAAGTTTTTTCTTTTGAATAGAGAGGGTATAGCCTTTCTTCACTGTAAAACATGGGCCTCTGGGACATCCAGTATGTTTTAGTGAAGCTCAAATTTTCGTGTTTCTAGTGAGTCTTGTGTAGAGATTGGATCTTAGGAGTAAAGAAGTGCATAAAGAATAAAAATTCTTGATGAGTGGTGGGTTAGTTCCACACAGATACTTTATCTGCTTGAAGGGAATGGGGCCTTGAACAGTACCTCTGTCTGGATTCACCACCTCTTCTTCTGTTGGAGCATCAAAGGAAGCAGAGATAATATAAGAACATTGGATTTGTAACATTGTGCTGGTTTAGCACTTAATTCCTGAGATCATACTTCCATGTTGTTATTTTCTTTTACTAGGGGGATCTCGGAGACGTGTCAGATGCTAAAGGAAAGGTAACATGGAATTAGGTTTTCTCCTTTTCAGGAGTAGGAGTTGGTATTAGAACTACAGTTGTAACAGCAACAAGAAAGCAAAATACAGGGCAGGAGTGTTTGGAGCAGTACTAAGGTCAGGTACCACATATAAGCCACAGAGTCACTGTACTTCTTGGCCTTTGGTTCCAGGAGCAACAGCAGCAGTGCCAGCCATGTGCTGAACTGTTCCTCTCTGGGTGTTGCTCTTTCACTTGACAAATTTAGAAGAATTAAAAATTAAAAAACTTTCAAGGGTCTGTGATTGGTAACCTCTGCCCATCATTTACACCATAGGCAGGAAATTCATCCTTTCCAGACAATGGCTCCAAATATATAGGACTGAGTGGGAGTCACTGGGAAATAATTTAACACTTGAGTGAAACATTGGAAGAGTAAGTAATAATCTGTTTTTAAGATGTTATATTCGTGTGATCTGAAAAAAACCCAATGATGATAAACAAGTCATTTTTCTTTAAGCAGATCATCAAACCATGACTTTGGTAACCATTGTGTGAACTGTGAAATTTGGACAGGAATAAATTTATAAAACTCTGACAAAGTGAGAGGAAAACAATCAAATGCTCAATTAAGTCTGAGAGCTGATAAACCAGCACATTTATAGAGCAGCTAGAAGTGGATTTGGTTGTGTGTTAATGCTTCAGATGGACAAAGATGGTTGGTGGTGTAGTTATTGCTGCTGTTGCTCTAACTCAGAATGAGCAAAGATGAATGTACAGGTTGATCTATTCAGTCCTGCAGTCAGTGAGCCAATAAAAATGTCATTAAAACAGCCAGAGTGTTCAGGGACATGGAGAGAGATCTAAGCCCGAGGTGTGCTGTTCCCTGAGCCCTGCTTTGATAAATACACTTTGCAGCCTTTGGATCTACCGCCAGTGTCTTGGAACACAATAAATAACCAGTACAATGAAAAATTAACCTGCAAGGGAAAAAAACCCCAGTGTGAATTCTCTTGTGTAAATACGTAATTCAAAATTAGGTGGGGTGATTCAATCTAGTAGATACAAAATATTCAGCCACATTTCTGCCTCCTTCCTCTTTATAAGAAAATCAATAAATGGGGGTGGCTGGGGGAGATTCTGAGCATATTAGAGACAAAATTGTTTTACTTGACTCTTAACAAACAACCCTCACTTAGCAGAAACACAAATGCAAAAAAAAAAAAAAAAGGGGGTTTTCCAAAGTTGTGAATATTTACTCTAATTTGATATTCAGCCTTAGGGCTGATGAATTGTCTTGAATCCAAAACAAGATGAAAAATAATTTAGGGATTGACATTCCAATTTCAATGGTCCATATCCATTTCTTTATATCCTCTCTTTTTCCCTCTTGTCCTTGCTTCGAAGTCAAGCCAACTCACAATTTTGCTCACTTTTGTTTTGAGACCTGTTAAACTGCCTTGGTTGTCCCTGTGGTTTTCTATGGGGTTTGAAGCTGGCTTCAGTTTGTGGTTCAGAGCCAGTTCCAGGTGGCATGGGGATTACAGATGCCTTGCCACCAGAACAAAGGGAACTGCTTTGTGAACTCTGGCAAACCTAAGCCCTTCTTCCCATTTCCAGTTGAGAGAGTAGGCCCAGTTTGTTACTATTCCCTTGAAATAGAGAATTACAGATCTTAGTTTCAGTGTGAAAATGTAAGACAATTTTTTTTCTTTTGCACTATGGAGTGGCTTTTTCTTTTCTTTTCTTCCCTCTTTGTGTTTCCCACTGCTACTTCTCATAGAATTGTAACCCATTAGAAATCAATGCCTGTGGAGAATGAATGGTTTGGAAACGTTTCAGAAAAGACAAATTATCAAAAGACCCACTTCCAGTCCCATGGATTTATTTCCTTTACGTGTATGTGGAAAATGTCACCTGACAGGTTCGTTTGGGTTCCAACATTCTTTATTTAGGTACAACCCTTCTTACCTGGCCTCGCAATACTAAGATCACCACTGGAAGCCCTCCAGCATCTTCCTCATCCATGTGGAAACTGCTTCCTTTTCATTCCTTTTGGGCACTGTTTCTGACAGCAAAGCCCAGGTTACCTGTAGCTTTGCTGTTATTATCTATTGTTCTACTTGTGTCTGGCTTTCCTCATTAAAAATGGCCATATAACCTTTCCTGCCCGCCAGAGACTGCTGGGAGCACTGACCTCCCCACCAAGCTCCATGACTATGTGCTGAAAACAGAAGTGTATCCTCCCTTTTATAATTCATAGGCCATCTGTTTAGCTTCGAAAGAAGAAAAGCAAAAACATGGGGTTTGTGCTAGAATCTACACATATCTACCAAAAAATAAAAGACCCTTACCATAAACAGCTTAAATGGGCTCATGGAGGAGAGCACTTGTGGGCACAGGGGTCCTGGAAACATTTGGTAAAAATGAACTGGATGCCTTCCCGGCACAGCAGCGCTATGGGCTTCCTGAGAGAACTGTTTGCCAGGTGGTTAAAAAACAGTGCCGTACTGATCCTCTTTGTGATCCCTCTCCTGAGTTCTCCCTCAGGCTGACACCTTTGGAGAGGCCCTTTATGCCCCAGACCCCACAAGACAGGGAAGACAGCGAGAAAAAATCAGCACAGATGCATCAGCTGCTCAGAGGACTGAGAGGTGAAATCCAATCCCCCAGCCCTGGGGAACAGCTTGCCCAGCACAGGGAGGAATTGCTCCCAACTTAGCTGACTTCACCTCCCAGACTTCTCCCTCAAAACTGGCAAAAATGGCGAGGCTGATCAAACTACGGATTCCTTTTGCATGACTGAAATATCGCTGTTTTCCAGAGCTGACTAGATTAAAGGAAGACTCCTGCTTCAGCTGCTGGCATTCCTGCAAAAGTTGTCCTTTTCTGGATTACCAGCAGTAGCAGTAAAGTGAGTGACTGGTGAAGAAGCATCCATAAAGCTTTCAAGTCTATTGCTGTTGGCTTAGTGAGGCCTTTCTTCATCATGAGCCTGAATAGATTTATTGTCTCGGTCATGGAGTGTGAACAAAAGTGATAGTACTCACCAGGCACTTAGTTACCTCAATTCTGCTCAATTCTAATTGTAACTAATGAAAAGAATACTACATTTTTAGGTTGTGGTTCCAGGAAGCGTTTTTAAATAGAAGTAGCCTCCAGCGCTGTTCAAAATACAATCTAAATAATGCAAGATTGTTAGGAGAAAATACAGCACTATTAAATAGCACCAAGTAATGGACAACTATTCAAAGTCATTATTTTTATTAGCCTGGATCATTATTACTGAGCCCATGTGACCTTACTTGCACTCAGTAATACTTGTAGTCATTCAAGAAAGTTAAATAATCATTACTGATTAATTAATATTGATTATACTGAGTGGTTGTATCCATATTTTGTGGATTTTCAGTGCTGTATTAGGCAGCATTGAAACTTTCAAATATGTTTTGTTTTCTTCCTACAAGAAGCATAACCCTTTTCAAAAGCTAATTTAGGAGAAAGCTGACTTATTTTCCCCAAATTACATAAGTATTTTTGAAAAGCCCACCCCAAATGAGGGATTGTTTTCAGTCCGGAGAAATTTGCTTTCAAGTAAAATAATATGTTTTGTGCAGTTTGTGAGAATGAGACTTTATTATAGACTCTCAACTGGAACACATCATGTCAGTGTGCAAACTGGGCCTTTTCACTCAGAGGTGAGGGAATGGACAAAATATCCACTGATTTTATTACACAGATACACAGGTGGCATTTTGAGGAGAAGTGAGTAGGAAGGATGAAGTCTGTGGTTTTGGAATGCATAATACTAATGATGCTGAAAATGGGAGGTTTCTGAAGATTGCCTCCTGATTTGCCTTGCAAATGGCTCTGTCTGCCAATACCTGCTCGTGGCACACCTTTGTCAAGAACCCATTTGCAGTGCTTTGTCAGCGCTTGTTTAGCATGAAGCTTTGAGCTCTGGTGGCCTGTAGACCTTTTTATTTTCTTCCCATCTACAGGCTCACTTGACAGAAAGAAATGTGAGAGAAGATTTGTCATGGAGCATGTTGGACTTTTTTTAAATTAAAAGCACTGTGCTGGGTCTAGTTGGTGGGAGTGAGGAGCCAGCATCTTTAGTGTCAGGGTGTGACTGATGGATCACTTTCCAAGTGCACAGAGATAAGACCCTCTGCTCTTACCTAAACTGTTTTTTAGCAGAGCTGTGATAGAGGAGGCAGTGGCAAAGCCAAGATACCTCCCACAGGAGCTCTCCACAGCTCCCTTCAATGGGAGTAACCACCCAGCATGACTGGTTTGCTCCTGGCTTTTTTGGTTGTGGCACAATCAATTATAATGACAGAATCATGCCCAGTGGGAAGAAGAGCCCTGTTATATTGTGGGGTTTTCTCCATGGCACAGGGTGAGGGGCAGAGCTGGCAGTCTGGGCTGCAGCTGCCCTGTCCAGAGTGCCAGTGCCCCACGGTACATCAGCTGTGTGTCTGATAGCCCTGTGAAAGCTGCAAGGCTGAAAGAATTTAATTTAATCCTGTTTTCATGATCATGTGGAATGGGAGCAGAGCTGGTTGTGTTTATGCTGCCTGATGTTAAGAATAGCTGTCAGTGTTCTTTGGTACCCCGAGCCCCAGCAGCCACTGCTCTGTGGCCAGTGAGGGATCCTGGAGAGCTGGTTTTCATGACAGGAGTTGTGGCCATGGACAGTCCATGCTGGAGCAGGCGAATCCACGAGGAGAAAGAGATGGCAGGGAGATGTTATGGACAGACCACCACCCTGCACCACTTGGGGAGGGAGAGATAGAGGAGGAAAAAGAGGATGTGAGTGGAATGTGTTTTAGCTTTTTTATCTTTCTCACTATCAAACCTATTATAATTTGCAATTGATCAAAATGTTTCTTTTCCAAGTGCACTCAGTTCTGCCTGTGACAGTAATGGGTAAATGGTCTCCTTGTCTTTTTCTTGACCCATGAGCTTTTTTGTTTTATTTTGTCCTCCCTGTCCTGTTGAGGAGAGTGGAGGGAGCAGCTGGTGGGAGGCTGGCAACTGGTCCAGGTTGACCTACCACAGTATCACATTCTGTAGAATTTTGTACAGCAGTTCCTTCTCAGGGAGAAATCCTCCCTGCATGATGTCCTTTAACATCCAGCATGTAACCTTTCTTCTCAAAGGTATAGCACTGCACACTGGAGTGAAATATCTGGAGGGTGGGAGAGAACAAGGGTGAGGAGAAGTGTGTGTGGGACACAGAGGAAATGGGACAGTGTATCCTGACCAACATCTGAGGTGCCAACAGGTTCCTGTGTTCATAGAGCTGCAAGCTTGAAAGAGTGGCTGTGCTGGGTTTGATCACTTGTCAACAATAGTTCTACAAGGTTCTTCGTAGTCTTCACAGTCAGTCAGAAATGAGCCTTTACATTTCCTGGTAATTCTGTGTTGGAAATGCACAGCGTGGCTGTCACTATTTGAATGTGTCAGTCAAGTGTGTGTGAAGACGGGAGCTTAACAAAGAAACTTACTGTGTTGAAACAAATATGGTGAAAAGAAGGCAGGATAAATGAAACCATCTTTCTGTCCCTGCAGAAACTCAACGTATTGCATGAAGGTGTCCATGTCCTTGACGGTAGCTGAGAATGAATCTGGGCTTTGCTACAACAGCAAGATCAGGTATCTGGAAAAATCAGAAGTCACTAAGAGAAAGACAATCTCCTGTCCTGATATTGAGGATTACAAAACAGCCAGTCAAGAGCCAGATGTGGTGTGGTACAAGGTAACTACTGCTGTCTTACTGCTATTGTGCTGAAACTGTACAAAGCTTCCACTGCTTTCAGTCTGAGGCTTAGAGGTGGGTTTCTCTGAGACATCAGTGGTTTGTGACTGCTCTGGAGAATGTTCTCCTAGTATGACAGTTTTGGAGGTGAAACTGCTCAACATAGTCCTTGTCCGACAGAAATCAGTATCAATGAGAATGGTCCATTAGAGAAGTCACATGGCCTCTCTATCAGCAGTACCACATTCCCAAACCACAGTGCCTCTGTACCAGTTTGTACCTGGGTGTGGTGTCTCCCTGCCTGATACTGGAGTAGAAACAAAGGGAGGCACCTGCAATGGAGCCAAGGTGGTATCAGCACTGCCAGCTTCAGTTGTGCTGCCCAATTAATTTTTACGCAACCTGTCGGGTAATTTCACCAAGACTTGTAAATTTTTACCAAAGTCTGCTGAAGTGCATTTACTTTTGCTGAGGTTCATTGGGTAACTGTAGTGAAGTCAGTTAATTTTAACTGAGGTCAGTGAGATACTTTTACTACTCGGCAGGTAACTCATCTGGCTGCATCAGGGCCTGTCGAGTATCACACCACTTTCATCAGCAGATGTATTGGTGATGTGTTTCTGTAGCTCCCTGAGAAAGCACAAGACTGAGTAAAATATGGGTTGGCTGGCAGATATCAGGTAATGAGACCACACCACAGCAAAGTCTGGCAAATTTTGCCTGTTGTCTGGACTTGGACCAAAGTCTGGTATTTGAAAAACCCTCAAGTATTAGTTGATGCAAGAAACAGTAGAGAAGAATAAAGACTTGAGAGTGAGAAAGAACCAGAAATAGTTGGGCAAGAGGAACAGTTCAGTGGGATCTGTGAAAAATAGAGTTTGGATTGTAGGATAAAGACAGAAGGAGTTTAGGATAAACTTGTTTCAGGTAAGACAGAAACATGCAGACTAGTTAAATCCTAAATTTGGAGTGCTTGATTTGTCACCCTTAATAACAAGATTTATCTTTTTATTACACTGGAATATTTAGAGAAGATTTTCATCCAGGCAGGGAGCATAAGGTGTTCAAAATAGAACAGCAGATAAATAAATATGAGGAAGTCCTTGTGATTGCTTCTTTATCCCTTCTGCTGAAAAGAGAAATCCTTGTGTTCATGACAACCTGCCAGTTTGCTGGTACTCAGGGAGTTTGGACTTGTGACCAGTGTCAGACAGGACAGTGATGATGCCAGCCCACTGTGTGCAGGACCTGCTCTGCCTTCCCAAAGGCTTCTCTGTGTTTAGGGATTAATGAATCTGAGCCAATAATTGCATCAATTTACAGGGAGTTAACTGTAATTTAAACATGCTCTTAATTACGCCTGAATAGATTTCCACATGCACACCCAGTACATAATAAAACTTTTGCTGTGAGAATTTGTTTTAGCAGTAGTATGAACTTCACTTCTGGCTAGAATTACACTGCATGAAATATTTATTTTTAAAGATTTCCCCAATTAATGCCATTGATATATGCTCAGCTCAGTTACGCCTGTTAGAACTGTTTTGACAAGAAGTGTGAGGATTGTTTTGAAGTAAATGTGTGTGTCAAGGCATGATTGAATGAATGGGATTTAAGAATAAGAGCACTTTCATGAAAAATCAGCTGGCAGAGGGAAAAGGTATATTACATCTTGAGTGTGGAGTCTTAATCCATTTCCATCATCTCTTTTCTACTACTGGGTTGAAAGAAGGGCTAAGAGACCAATCAAAATGTCAGGTGAAGGACAGGTAATTGTTATCTAACCTGGAAAAATAGACTTTTGAGGTGCTGCCACTTAGATTTCAAGGAAGAGAAAAAGAAGCATAATACTACACACTTAATTACTGGGGGAAAAAGCCCCCAAAACAGTTGTCTAAGGAAAGTAAATAGGCTATAAAAATAAACTTGCAAATTCCTTTAGCAGGTAAGCATAATGCAAAAGCAGAAAAGAGCAATTAATTGGTTAAATGCTTTGGGAAGAGCTTAGAGCACCTTTGAGTATCTGAAGGGGGGCTTAGAAGATGACTGGAGAGGGACTTTTCACAAGGGCTGGTAGTGAAAGGACAGGAGGGAATCGCCTTGGGCTGAAGGAGGGTAGGATTACATTAGATATTAAAGGTTTTTTCCTGTGAGAGTTGTGAGGCCCTTGCACAGGTTTCCAGAGAAGTTGTGGACTCCCCATTTCTGGAAGGGTTCAACACCAAGTTGGATGGGGCTTGGAGCAACCTGGTTTAGTGGAAGGTGTCCCTGCCAAGCAGGGGGATGGGATTGGATTGAGATGATTCAGAATGCGTATGGAGTTCCATGAAAAATTTATGTTCGTGTGGTGCTGATCTCTTGCTGTGGTACAATATATTTGCATGTTGACGTATTTTCTTGTTTGGTTGTTTTCTTAAGAGAAAGCTTTGTTCTATTTTGTTTTCTGTGTTTCTGACACCGCTGTTGCAGACGAGCAGAAAATGGGGCATAGGTGTGGGCATGTCACCAGTCTTTGAAGTTGCTGAGCCTGATGTAGCTGACGTGAGGCTGCTGCAGTCTGAGAACTTATTCCAAGCAGCCACCTTGAGAGAGGGAGTAGAGGGGCATTGAAAGTACTCAGGCCTTATGTTGCTTTTGTTTCCTGAGTACAGAATTAGTCAGAGCCTCCAGAACTACCAGGAGTACTGAGAGCTTTAAAGAACTGAGAAAAGCCTGATTTTGTTGCAGGCAGAAAAGGCTTGATGTTGAAAGTATTTAGAGACAATAAATCTATAATCTTAAGGTGCCATTTTCAAGAGACAATGATTATGTTTGGCCTGTGCTTTCAGTTCCTGTGAATAGTTCCAAGAACTATTCAATCATGAGTGCTGTTCATGTGTTCATGTGACTGATCTGCCTGCAAGGATCCAGTATAGTAGGAAAGGGAGATACTCTTCTAGCACTGTATCACACCCTATCCAGAATGACTCAAATGTGGTTCCTATAGGATCACAATTTGTGGTAATGAACCTAAATCTCCTTAACAACAGCTAAGGACTGTGTGGGTGAAGTCTGTGGGAGCTGCAGGCCATGAGTACCAAGTCCTGCATTAGAGGATGCATGTGAGGGTGATGCTGCGAAGTGCCAGGTGATGGGAAAAGGCTGAATCAAAGCTCATCAGGTTCTGGAGAAGCCAGTGAAGAGAAACAAGGCTGTAAGGAAACCAGGCTTCTGAACTCTCTTGCTCACAAAACTGCTGTTCTTCCTGTTTTCTTCTATTGGTAAATGGTTCTGGCCTGGGACTATGTGTAAAGTTTGCCTTCAGGCTAACTCTTAACAGACATTGCCCTCACTCCCTTCAAACAGAGATGTATTTTAATGGTCCATCCTAAAGCAGAGGTCCTGGTAGTTGTTACAAAGAAAAAGAAGATACTTAACCATTGCTTCAGGGCACCATGTATTAAACACAGCCCATGTGATACAGTTGGAATAACAGAACCTTAAAGACATTTCTGTTTAATTTCAGTCTTCAAATTAATTTCAGTTTCAGATCTCTGTGCTTTCTGAAATTATATTTGAATTTTAATTGCAAAATATATTGAGGTGGTTGTTTCCTTGTGTATAATACTGAAAATCTGATCAAGCAACATTGTCTTTATGGTGTACAAGTCAAGTAATTTTGGCACTGGATTTTTTTCTACAGGAATGTAAGCCAAAAATGTGGAGAAGTGTCGTTATTCAGAAGGGAAATACTCTCTTAATTCAAGAGGTCCAGGAAGAAGATGGAGGAAATTATACCTGTGAACTAAAGTTTGAAGGCAAGATTATACGAAGAACAGTTGAATTGAAGGTTACTGGTAAGAATCTTTGTTCTATGCCAATAGAAAAAAACCCAAAGCTTTGAAATAATAAGAAAAAATTGTTTTCACATGTTGGTGAATCTGTTTGATGGAAGTAAGTCCAAAGCAAATCCCAGCAGCTGAGCAGTCCCATACTCAGGGAAATTTATATCAAGATCTTCTGAAATTTCACAGAAGAGTACTTCTACCTTTTGCTCTATACAAAACCTAGAAATGCTCCATATTTTTAAGTTTTTGTTTAATTTATGATGATCAGCTTCTCTAGTCTAGGGCTTGTCTTTAGTGAAGAGTATGGCAAAATGTATTCCAAGAATGAAGTTAGCAATATTGGACTGTCAAAACAAAGTAATATGCTTGTCAGGAGGTCAAATACTCTGTGGTTCTGACTCTATGTAGTATCTACTAGACAACAATATTTTTCTATTTTTTCCAGGTACCAAAAATGAATGGTTAAAAAAGTATTGTCTACCAATATATTCCTGCACCCTTTTCATCCCACTATACAGTATGACATCTATAATTATTATTTTGCCTTCTGTGTCTGTGTAACTTTGCAAGTATCTGAAAACAGTTGCCCCACATACTGATTAAAACAGGGTCCTACTCAACGCAGTGATAGGTAGAATTCCTCTTTCTTATATCAAACCAAATTTTTCCATATGATGTTCCTAATGTGTTCTTGAAATAAATTCTTCCCTTTGAGTGGAGTCCATTTTTTTATTCTTATCATTATTCCTCATTTTCAGTGAGTTCTTTTCCCTGTGTGCCCTGTGTCGTGACCCTTTATTGTCCATTTTTGACCATGGACAGATCTTTGACCATGGGCAGATCTCTAAAGTATTGATTTGACCTACCTGACCCTAGACCTGTCAAATGAACATACAATGTCTGCCTTGTGGATAGTCACTACCCTAAGTAGCATGCTGGTTTTCAACCAGAATGTGAACTAAGTTTGACAAAGTGAAAATGAGATGCATTTAATTCAATTCCCCATGATGGATATTCTGTGCTCTCCTTTTCATCATGACCTTGCTAGAAGTCATGTGTTCTCTTCATTATTTAAACACTGTGGCATATTTGTACTTCACAATTGAAGGAATTTGTCCTAAACTAAATATAGTATTTATTACAGTTATTTATTTTATTAAAAAGTTTATTCTCTATTTAGAATATAAATATGTAAGTTTTCTCCTTTTTGCAAAATGCTTGAGAAGCAGAAGATTTTCCCCCTTGTAATTTGCCGTGAAATTCATGTTGCGTTAAAGTTCATTTAGTTTATAAAAGCACGTATGTTTGTAAACACCTTTTCCAGACAGAAATGTTTGGGAGACATAGCTGATGTTATGTGTTTGCTGGTTGAATCTCTGTAGAGAGCTAAAAGAGTTTATGTAAGTTTATGTAGATGACAACCTAAAAACTTGGATAAGAGCTACAAATGTAACAGAACCATGTAAGTGTGTTATCTCATAGCTTTGTTGAGCAAGTTTCTTTCTCCTGTTTTTGTTTTGTTTCAGTTTATGAATTTTACATGCATCTAGGTTTAGATCTTTGTGGGAGAGAGGTCAAAGAAAAGTAGTACAAGAAACAGCAAAGGTTGTCTTGTGTTGTGTGGCTGTCCAAGCTGGGTGAGGCTCCTGAGGCAGGTCAGATCATGGGCTGGGAACAGGTACATGAAATGGGGATTTGGTTGAATAAATGTTGTGACCCTTCACAGACTCATCCCAGTATGTCCAGGTCTTTCTTGCAGTGGGATTGGTGTTGCACTGGGCCCCATATTTCACCTGCCTGAAAAGGAGTTCTCATCAAAATGTTGTTCCAGGAGAAGCTAGAGAGACCAGAGCTCCAGCTGCTGAACCTGTTGGTCTTTAAAAACTCTGCAAGCAAATACTGCTGAGGGCTTACCAGCAGAGCTGGAGTAGAATTGTCTCTGCTAAGCTGCAATACAGATGTGGAGAAAAGGATCTTGCCTGCTGCTCTCTTCTGCAGGAGCTTTTTAGTGCTGTTTCTATTATTGGTACTTATTAACATGCCTGAATTGGCATTTATTGGCAAATGTCTGAGTTCCGCTAACATAAAGATTTTGAACAGAAAGACTCTGTTGGGCACTGCTAGCAGCCATGGTAATCTGAAATTGTTATTGAAGAGTTATTCTGAAAGTGAAAGGGGAAACTCCATGTCTCCCTTGAGCAAGGAGAACTGCACTGCCATGGAGAAACAGGTAGCTGGCTTAAATTCCCTGCTGTCTTTCAGGTATTTGCTGAAGTACACAGTACTGGTGTACACCAGTTGAGTGGATGAAGTGATTTATCTCTTGATTGTAAGACAAGGATCTTCTTTGAAGTCACATCAAATCTGATTCATGAGGTTTTTAGTGCTTTGTGAAGATTCTGGTAGTTATGTAGGTAGCAATATGAAATATCTGCTATTTGTAGGTAAATGCAGATCGGGCATCTAAGCAGTGAAACTTGAATCAGAATAAATGCAGTGCTGTCATAACAGAAGTTACATCAAAAGCTTTAGGAAAATTTCAAGGTGCAGGAGGCAGAAGCACCATTTTAACTTGCTGTTAGTAAAACTAATCAGAAGAGTTAATGATATCCCAGACTAATGCAGCAGTTTTACTGAAGATGTGATCCCACAAGCCAGCCTGATCCAAGTTAACAGCAGACAAGAGAGCAGTTGTGGACAGAGTGAAGGATGATTGACTGTTTGGTATTTATATCAGTGTTGCCTGAGGATTTCTTTCAAGAAGAGGCTCAGCTGGGGACACAACCCTGCTCTTATTTTGTTATCCAGCAAAGTCCAGTGAGTCATTAGAACTATTAGAAGGTGCTGCCTTAACTTCTGTTGAGTTGCCTTAGTGGCTGTGGCAAGGAGCTGCTGCAAGGACAGCCTGTACTTTCCTTGGATTCTGTCTTGCCTTCTGGCCTTTGCAGATCCAAATGAAAGATCTCAATGAGCCAGTTAGAGGTCTCTCCCTTTCCTCTGTGACTAAGCCATGATATGAGCAACTATGAGATAATTTGTAAGAAAGAAATCTCAGGAGTCATAGATGGAAACCCAAAGCCATCAGTGTGTGATGCCTGGCCAGAGGAAGAAAGAGAGAGGGACCTGAGTGGTATTAGTAGGAGAGCAGAGCAGAAAGCAAACAGGTCAGATGGCATTGGCAGGAAGGGGCAGCTGGACATGGGTGGTGCAAGGCTGGCAGTGTCACCCTCTGGCTGCGGTGGGTAATAAACAGCTGAGTGTGATTCAGATGATAAAAGGCTTCAGAGGCTGTAGCTCTTCGGGGTTGTAAGGGAAAGGCTTGCAGCCTAGAATATATTTGAAAAATATTTCAACACAGAGTATTTATAGGGACAAAATCCTGAGCTACAATATAGCACTAATGAGCAGTGCCTAAATCTTGGTGTTTGGGTGCATTTAACAATAATAGATTGTCAACAAAACAGCTTTTTCATCACTAGTTCTTCATGGGTTCGTTATATTATGCAGACAGATGTGAAACGAGTCTTGTCAGCCTTTTTTGCTGAAGAAACATGACAACAGTGTTATCTCTTAGCAAATAACATGTAACCCTTCAGTCTATGTTAAAAATAAATAAATAAAAATAGATACAACTTCACTTTGCTTCTTGGTAGCTTTGGTGTGACAAATAAGTGAGACTAGAAATTGTGATCTAGGGTTCTAAAGCATAAAAAAGTAACAGAAACTCAGTTTTTAACTAGATAACAAATTAGAGCGCACCCTTTTTGAAAAAAATGAATGCATTAATATAAAGTTACAGATAATCTACAGTCTTAAAATTTATTAGCTTTTAATAAAATTACAGCTATTCAGAACTATCAGCAATAAAAACATGTTAATGAGTACTGTTAAATGCCAGTGTTTATTGAAGAACAGTTATACTATTCAGATTTAAAAAAACCAAACAACCCAAACATAGAAAGTTATGTTGGTTTTGAAAGGCAATTTATGCAACTTCCTGTTCTCTCCATCCCTACCAACAAGTTCACTCTGTGTGAAAGGAAGTGATTTGTGAACTTGTATTGGTGAATTATTTTCCTGTGTGACAGCAGGTGGCCATCTGACCAACTTCATAAACTGCTGGTGATGGATTGGAATGACATGCAGGAATTACTGGACCACTCTGTCCAGGAGCTCTGTCCTCCAAGTTTCCTTCAACCTCTAATCTGGCATATTCTTCACAGGCTGCTAAAATGCCTGGCTGTTCCTAAAAGTCATTTATGCAGCAATATTTGTTTTGACCATCGTAAATGACAAATTATTCCACATGGCTACTTGAGTTGAATGATTCTGCCTGAATTCACTCTTTGATCATAGTTTTTCAATTAAATTCTTTCAAGTCTCATTACATTGCTCACTTTTCAAATTACACCTGCTGCTGTTGCTAGATTTTGTTTGTGGGTTCTGGACCCCTTTATTAGCAAAAGCAGTTGATGGTGATTTGCTATTGTTAAACCAAGGGGCTGAATTGGATTTAGAAGGGCAAACAATAGTTGTACTTTCCAGCAGCTCTAGGGCCCTACAGACAGAAGCTACTACAAAAGAAATGAGGATATGAGCTAAAAGTATGTCCACCATTTGGCAGTGGCTGTCTGCACATTTTTAATTCTCTGTAAACTGGATATGCTGTTTTACATTATTAGAAATCAAAGCTAGGGACACACTGACAGCAATCCCTGGGTGCTGATCAGAACAAATTTACACCTGCAGTAGTCTGTAAGTGCACTCTAAGCCTTATCAGTTTATGGTAGATAAAGTACTGTCACCAAAATCATACAAATGACATGTGGACTGGCAACAGTTTTGGCTGCTGACAGCTTCCAGAACAACCACAGCAAAGTGTTAAGATAAATTAAAAGCTTATTTCAACTGAGCTGAAACATGGAAGTCCTTCCAAGCCCTTTGGAATTAAGACTATTATAACGGATTTACTTTTATAGTGTAAAATATAAGAGTTGGAATTTACATAAAAATCTGAAAACATGTAATTGTGATTCCCTCCCAATAGCATCATGTTTTGCCAAAAAGAGTTTAGTAATCTGCAGTGAACTTTTGAAATGGTTCAGTGTTGCTTAAAGTAGTTACTTACCCAAAAATCCAGTTTAGCTCTGAAAGGTCACTGAGCTCTAAATATCATTTGCAGATGTAAATAAAAGCAGGGTCAGCATAAGGCTAAGGTTAAAAAAGCAGGTGGCTGAGGAGCAGAAGCAGAACTGAACATCCCTGGCAGTTTTGTGCAGCGACAGGTCCTGTGCTCAGGACATGCCTGAGCTCTGGTCTGCAGGGATTCCTCAGTTAGCTCTGAAGGAGCTTTTCCAGCAGAGCCAGTTCACATGTTTGCATGGCTTTTGGTTGCCAAATTAAGTCTGACATCTCTGCCTGACATTGCACTCTGCAGAGAAGGCAGAGCCTGGGGTCCTGGTGGAGGCTGGACATGCTCTCACTGTGCTATTGTTGCTTCATTTACTAAGTTCCAGAGCCTTTTCTTTGGAGACAGGATGAACTGGCTGTTGTTACCACCGTTTTATCATCAAATAAGGCAGTAACCTGTCAATTAGAGCACTGGGTGAAAATAACATTCATTTCAATTTATGTAATTTCCGCATCAAAGGTCATATTGCAACACTTTGTATTTCTGATTTTGTTATGACAAATTACTTCATTGTTGTAAGTGAATATATTTTAATTTGACTTGTGGCTGTACAATTTTTAATAATACATATATCTACTAATGCATATTACTGAAATTTTTCAGCATTTCTGAAATGAGATGTTTTGATAGTTCCTGTTAATTTTTTTTAATTGATGTTTTGCAGGAAATTTTTTGTGAAATGCCAAAATTTTCACCAAATGCAGGTTCTAGTCTCTGTCAGCACTCAATATCTCCCCTAATCCCTGGGATCTGGGAGTTGCTTGAAGTGCAGGGGTGTTTTATTGCTGATTTTGGCCAGCAGCTCTCGTGAGAGTTGTTAGCTCCACCCTCTCTTATTTGTTTGTATTTTCAAGCATGGGTCAGAGAGCCTGTTGTCTCAAATAAAGCAGAAAACATTTCAAGGAAAGCCTAAAGCAGCCTGTGAATTTTCCTGCTGAAACAGCCTGAAAAGCACTGCAAGGTAAAACATGGTGACGTGCGGATGGTGGGAGTTGGTCTGGCCTTCAGGGCTTGCTCCTCCTCACATCCTTGCATGGCCAGTGCTGGCAGGCATGGGAAGTGTTTGCTGTACTTGGAGCTGTCTCCCTTTTCCTGGAAACAGATGCTCCTTCTCGAGAGCTCTATTTTTTTAGCTCCACATGTCCAAAGGAAAAATTTCCCCTGTTCACCAGAATTCTGAAGTGGTACTGAAGCTGTCAGCAGCTGTAGGACCCAGGGACATGCTTTTAATTCTTTCCCTCCTCTCCTGGCTTGGCAGCTTTAGCCTTTCTTCCCCTGCTGTGAACAACGTTCAGCTCACTCCCAGTGCATGGCAGTCCCCTCCACTTCTGACCTATGGCCTGGGGTGCCTGTCCCTCCTTGCATCCCATGCAAGTGTTTTGGCTAGAGCTCCCTTCTGGCAGGAAATGTGCTGTTTCCAGCCAAAGGGCCAGCTCCTGCTCCCTCTAACTTCATGGGGAGCTGCTGGAGTACAGTCAGAAACACTGGAATATTGGCACTTTCTAATTTAGAACTCAATTTTGTTCTTAACAAGATACTTTATCTTTGTGTCGTAGCTCCTTCTCATACTTCTTTCCTCCTGGAAAACAACTTTTAACATTTTTTCATAACAGAACTTTTACCAATATTCAAGTCCAAAAGAGAATAAATGAAAAAAAAATCTAGAGAAACTAATTGTTCAGGGCAAAATATTTACAAAACAAACGGGAAAGAGAAAAGCAGCTTGCTTGTGACTACAGTTCTAATAACTGTGAAAATTAGATACTAGCTAATTTAGAAGTGAAATCTTAAAGTGAACAAGTTAAATCTGCAGAAGTTCTGTACACCTGGGAGGGACACTGCAGATTGAGTAGGAACAGAAAATCCTTCCTGTTCACTTCTAATACCGACATGTTAAAATATATAATATTTACGTTATACCTGAAGTGACATTTTCTTGCTCTTATAAATTACACATTTCCATAGCAAGACTTCATCTCTTCTCCATCTTTGCAATATCTTGACACCGTCAGGGAATCATTTTTTCATTAAATTCAAGGGACAGCAAAAACTCTGCTCAAATTAAGTTTTTACTGGGAGTCCCAGGCTTTAAAAGATCTGTGGTAGGAGACACTGTTCTTAGCATTTCCTCTGCTGCGCTTTCTTATAAATGATGCATTGCATCTTCTAGTATTTTTATTTTCTAAAGGAAACCTTCATTTCTGTGACAGAAAGCAAGTCAGAAATGGGTTAAGTGCTGACAAATACAGTACTTAAAGACCAGGAAATGATTTTCACAGCTGGGTTCTCAAACCATTGCCAAAATAACTATCTATTTAAAGCTACATATAGGAACTGCCAACAATTAATTTTCTTTTGATATACTTTATGTGATTTGTATTAATTTTTACCAAGGTCTTTGTTTTGTAAATATTAGCTTTCTGTAACACAGTGAAGTATTTATCTTAAAACTTTAAATTCAATTCTGATTTGTTATGTGTCTGGCCAGCAGCATCCTATTAACTGCTGTAGACAGCTAAGCATGTTTCTGTGGTCAGAGCAGACTTAATAGCCCCTAATTCCTGTAGTGACTTTAGTTTTTCTAGCTACCTCAGGCAAAGCCCAGTATGATCAAGCAAGAGAAGTGTGTCCATTTGCTTTTGACCCCATTTGGAAAACGGAGCGATTTCTCTGCCTTTTTCAGAGTATTTCTTGTTCAACCATGCAAAAACCCTGTCATAAATCTGCAGCAACTTCTGTGTCTGCAAAGAGTCGACAGGAAAATTCAATCCAGAGTGTGGTATCAGTACAATGACGGTGCCCATTCACCTGGAAGAAGTGACACAGCCAGTTGTGTTCTGTCTTTTAACATCTCCTTTTCACCTGACACCCAGCAAGGTCCTGATAAATTGGACCAACTCTGCTGGTTTCAAGAGTCTGTAAGCTGAGGGTCTGGAAAGTGTCTGAGGGATGCATGTGTATTCATGGTTGCTGTGTGAACTGTGTCACTGCTGAAGTGACAATAAAATATATCCACAAGAATAAAAGCTCCTTCATTTGCAGTCCTTCAAATGATCCAGATTGATGGCTTTTCCATTCACCAGAGTGACCTCTTAATACAGGGCTCATGAAAAATGAGTTTGGAAGATAAACATTAAGTATTACCTCCATATCTCCTGGAGAAAGTGCAAGTTCTAAGGGCAGTGAGAAATGTAGCAATATGCTGCAGTCTATGAATTATATATAGTGTCAGTACTCTTGGCGCTTTACTTACAGCTCCACAGCCTGCCTTCCTGGCTCATGAACATGCAAAGTAATTAGAATGGCAAATAGCGTTAGTTTTTATTGACCTATGTTACCCCCTAGTTCTCTGTCATGTTCTTGAACATCATGGTTTTTTCCTTCCACCTTAAATCAGCAGTTTGCAGTTGGTAGCATTGATTATTTGGTATTGTCTAATTTATTGATGCGGAGAGCCAAGGCTTCCACGCTTGTTATGGGTTGCTCATTTCTCCAATGATCTGTCATTGTGCACAGCAACTGTAGCTCGCTGAATCACTGACTATATACTGTAAATGTCAGATATGAGCTCCCACTTTAAAAACTGCCTTTCATTCTGGGAGCTGCTGAGCCACATTCTCTAAGTGTATTGTGCTTTTAGTAGTGGAGGTGACTTAGTATTAAGTGATAGGATTGTGAGGTTTTTGCCCACAACAGTGAGGTAAAGCATAGCCACCAAAAGAAACTTGTATGTTTTCATTTTCTGTGTTAGAGAACACTTCCTTCATCATGAAAGTGTAGGCTGGCTGCTTATTCTTCTTTATTAATAATAGATAGAGGCAGATAGTTGCACAGACATGAAATAACATTGCCCCGAAACCATTTTGCTAATGGTAAAATAGATACACATGAGTGAGCAGATTGCTTTGCCCAACAAAAATGCAGCTTTCCCAACCAGAGAAACTGCAAATCTTGCGTAATGTTTTGTCTCATAAGAAAAGCCTGAGAACAGGAAGCAATGACTGTCTTGTTCCTTTGAAATGACTGGAGAAATTTTAATAGGTGAATTGCTTTAACTTGGGCTGGAGATCAGGGTTATGTTTTTGCAGCACAATGTTGATGCTTCTCAGAGCTGGTTTGTACTATCTGGCACTTGTGGCTGTGTAGCTGAGATGAAAAGTTCTGCTATGGAATGAATAGTGCTCACTACTGAATTGTCAGCATTATTTCTTGCTGTGGCGACGTGATCCTCAAAGGTGCCTTATTCAAGTGCCTGTTTGGCCTGACCCTGTTTAGCTTATAAGATCTGACAGTAGTAGTATTGCTTCAGGCTCTGATGTTGCTCTTATGAAGTTCACCACAAGACTGGAGCTAATAACTTACCAATGTTTGCTCTGTGCCTTGCAATTTTTAAGATGAAAGGACATACAAAAATATGCTGGGTGTGTTAAATACCTTGTTTGTCTTTGATATCATGGAGCAGCATGGAAAATATGTTCTTAATTTTTATCAGCACCAACCAAGCTATTTTTTGTCTTTGATAGTATTGATTGACTTTTTGTAAGCAAGAGAAAAATAAGCATTCAACTGAATTTGTATTTAGGTGTTTATGACTCTAGTCTATTTCAAAGGGATAGGTAGCTAGTCAGTTACATTAGACTTTCATGTACTGACTTATTTACTGTGTGTGTTGAGTGGTTTTTGCAATGCAAGCATGTTTCAGTAAATAAAATCAATTTGCAGCCAATGGGAAGGCAACAGTAAGTGATTTAACTTTTCATCTTTTTCTTCGGCTTAAAATGAAAAGCTCTCCAAGGTATTTTTTATGACAAGCCCTGTGGGCTGAAGTACTCTGAGAAAGTGCAGGAAATATAAAGTGCAGAATTGCAAACCAAAATGATTTAACAGTAAAATTAATAAACAATATAGTTATAAATTTCTGAGGCAGCTTTGGGTTCTTATCCTCTGTTTTTTTCTGGTCCAGCAATGGACCTAAAGGACTGTTTCTCCTCTGAAAGGGTAGTGTGGTCTGTGTGGTCTCTGATTTCATTTTATCTTGGCTAGTGCTGGTTCTCTCGTTGTGGGTACCTGTCTGCCAGGAATTGGTCTGAGATAATTTCATGAACAATTGAGATGATTCAAGGGCTTTGTTTGTATTAAAGGAGGCTAGATCCAAGCAGCAGATGGCTTTTCATCTTTATACAGTGCATATCACATTAGCAATCCAGTTGTGGATAGTCGAGTTGCCCATCCTGGTCCAGGAGTGGTTAGTTTCTGGCAGGGAAGGAGTCAATTTGCCATAAGCTGTGAATGCCCTTATAACTTCTCTGGAATACACTAACATGCTGCTTTTTCTCCTTAAACGGGGGAAGAGATGCACCTGGAGCAAGGGAGGTGTGACCCTGCCAGGGCTACAACAGCTCTGTGACCTCTTAGTGTCCATAGCAACTGTATTTAGGCAGATGTCTTGAAGGAGAATATATCTAAATATTGGTACACTGACTGTGCCGTAATTAGATCTGATTCAGAGATGCCATTTCAGTTGTGCTTCTCTTGGGACATACACACGTTGCAGAAATACAGGCAAATTAATTTGTAAATGAAATATGAGGTGTGCTCAGTGTGTTTTTCAGCATGGTGTGGATGCCAATATGAGAGGAAGGGGCTTCAGAAATACTGTGAGCAGGATTAGATGGGCAAAGAGGAAGACCTTTGGTACTTGGTTTTCTGATGTAAAAGTCTGTTTGAAACTGGTGAAAAACCTAACCAAACCATCAGGTTGATGAAGAAATTTTCAGAAACAAACATGAATTTTGTCAGAGAGGAATGTTAGGATTTGCCCCCCTATAAAATTCTTTTTTCTTTTTGTTGTAAGAATTCCGTTCTGGGATAAACTGCAGCTTTTCTGTGTTGTTCTCTAGAGGGAGAGAATTCACTGTTTTTCTAGCAAAAAGGCTTTTTCTGTCACTTGACAAAGAAGCTGCCCTAAAGCTTTGGGCAGTGCAGCACTCAGAGGAAACACTGTGATCACAGACTGCTGCTGGGAAGAGAAGATTGTGAAGAGGTCAGTCTGGAAATGTGGAGTCTTCAGGGGTTAGAATTGTGATTGCTACACCTCTAGCAGTGGCAAAGCCTGTTAAGTTCTCACCTTTAACAGGTTTTTTACATCTCACACAAAGAAATGTTTCATCATTTACTTATATATTGAAATTAATTCACTTGAGACTGTTTTTCTTAAACAAACTTATCCATGAGAAATTTCTCTTCCATGTTAGTGGCTTCCTGTACAGGACTATTCAAATTTCTGTAGATCATAGCCACATAACTGAAGCAGTAGGGTAAAGCATGGAAGTACTTCCAACCATTCCCTTGAGGATAGTTATCAATGCCTTTTTTCCAGAAAAGCAGAGTCACGGAAGCTGAGCTCACCTATAATGTTCATGTTGAATCATTCTACTTGTGGGGAAAAATGCCTCTTTTTTGAGTTTTATTTTTAATGTCTGCTTTTTCTCCATCTTCCAAAAACGTATACTTTTATTCCCCACTATCCAGTGTTCTGGCATTGCAATGGGAACTGTGCATTTCTTAAGCAAATACTGAGGTTTATTTCAGCTGGAGCTCCTGATGTGGGGGAGAGGTTAATGGGACACATCATGCTATGAAGATAAGGAGTGTGAATTATATATATTAGTTTAATGTAGAGGATATGGACTGGAAAGAAAGTTGGTTCCTTTCCATTAAGTTGTGGGTGGGTCAGAGCAACAGCTCTGAGCACCTCCAAAGTCTCTGGCTATCTGCCACCAGATCTATATTCCCTGTCATTCCAGACCTCATTTTAATATTTAAAATGGTACTTGCTTTCTTTTTCTAGCCCTCAAAAGGGCTTTAATTCTTTCCCTCGTTCTGCCAGTGCTCAAGCTTCTACAGCTGTTGCTGTCACATTTAATAAGGACTTTGTAGAGTTTAAAGATTGTGTTGTTGCACCAGCTTTTCTTTGGTGCAGGAGCAGAGCTTTGTTGTTAGGTTGGGGTGCTCCTCATGGACACAGCTGCTGACAGGGGGTGTCAGCTGAAGGTGACAGGAACTTGTCACTTGCCCTGCTACTCACATGCAGCTCCCTGTGGTGCCTAACAACACAATGCAGCCATGGATGGAGGTGCTGTGGCAGACCCCATCCAGCACAGAGTGCGCACTGATTTGTTACAGGACTGGGGGATTTGAAAATGTATGTCTTCCAAATAAGAATATGAAATTGACCACACTACAGTTCCTGACCTATAGCTGTGCCATTACACCAACTTCGTGGTTGCATATTTCTCATTTGAAAATCACCAGTGATCCTGTGGTCATTTTTATGCAGTAAACAGGTAACCTTCCCTTGCTCAGTTGTAGACAAGGTAGGAAACAAGGCAGCAATGTGGACAATAGCTTGACATTTCAAAATGTCAGAAGGAGGAGGAAGTGAGACTAAAACTTGATGTCCTCATGCCTATAGTAACTTTGCTGCTTATTGAAATATTCTTCTCCCCAGCCTTGAGCTCTGTATGTGTCAATCCAACTGAATGTAATTGGGGCTGTTTACTGTGACAGACAGTCCAAATTCAAGAAAAACTTGGAAGAAAACACTCAGCCCCCAGTCTGCAGTGTCTGCTGTATACCCTCCTGTGTACATTATATCTCTTCCCATTCTCCTTCCCCCCAAACTCCTCCATCTCTCTGCACAACCAGGCTAGATATTTACATTCATTCGCAATGTTAAACTGCATTGAAAAAGCCCATTTCCTTCCTGAAGCTACTCGTCTTCTCTCCAGACCTTTGATAACATCCTCTTCCTTTGATTCCAAATACTTCTCATGTTTTCAGTATGACAGAGAGTGATTTTATTTTTTTTCCCCTAACATTACAAGAAGACCAACCTCTCTTGTTAGGATCTCTTTTGAAGTATCTAGGGTGAAAAGAGCTGAGCTGCAGGATAGAAAAGTATTGCTAAAACATGACATTTTAAAAAATTGATAATAAAGTCTAAGTTAAAAGAGAAGTTACAGTGCAATGCATATATTTTCATCTAAACATTGCAGGCTGTTCTTTTGTTTGAGTTTTCTGGGTGATGAAGGAAAACAGGTAAGTGCTCATTTTGATAAAAATACCACATTTCAAGAATATTATCAATTCTATTTGGATACCTCATGGCATGTTTCTGTCCTTTAAATAGGATTCATTTTGGCTTAGTGTGTTTGTACTGCTCTGATTCTGCCTTAATTCACAGACGTTTGCATTTCTCTGCTTTCCCTGTTGGTGACATGCTTGGTGAGTAACAGCTTGCCAGCTTTACATTATGGAAATAAAAATAGGAAATGAAACTGCAGATCTTTATCTTCAAGTAAAGATGCCTAAATTAGAAAAAATATTTTTGTTGGTTTTGTGTTTACAAAATATAAGGGTGTAATCAAATCCCAGAGGCTGACATGAAAAATACCTGCAAGTGTGGAAAGTGGCAGCTTCAATTCCCAAATCCATGCCATAGCCATGCCCGTTAACCCAAACCAAAGGAAAATTAATCCAGAGATTTTTCCCATCTTTGAGGTTCTCTGTCATTCTAATGCATGCTTAAATGTCTGGCTGAGAACTTATAACCAGGCTGTGCTATATCATCATGGAGAAAGAAGGAGTCTCCAAAGAATGAGTGCAATCAGTGACCCAGCACCAATAGTCCAAATCAGTCCAAACAGTCCAAAGTTCTGATGGAGAGATGGAAGGATGCAGCTAAAACAGGTGCCTAAAAGAAATCCAGAGCCTCAACCAGCCCAAATCAGCAGTAGAAATGAAGGAGACTGCTGCTTTCTACTGACCTTTCTGTTAAGTCTCAGTTGGTTATTATGGAGGTGGGTTAAAAAAGTTTCTCCTGTTGATTTAGAATCAGCCTGCAGCTTGTCATGTGTGCCAAGGTCCTTGCCACTGGAGAGGGCATTGCAAGATAACACAAGTAACAAGAGCAATTGTTCTCCTCTCATCTGAAGCACTGGTGCACCAATTACTATTTAAAATCGTTATTTAAAGCATTTATCATAAACCCTTTCATGGCAGGAGCAATTTTGAAATATTAAATGCTATTTTCCTTTTAGCCAGAGCAAGGATGGGGGGAGATGGAGTCACTCGAAAGCATGTGGCTGCAGTTTTGTGTAAGAAGCTCATTTGTCAACATAACAGATGTGGTGCTGCAGTGACGGGGTTGTTGTCGTGGGTGCTGTGCATCACTCCTGGAGGCAAGATGCACATGTAATGTAAAGTAATGGAGGAATGCAGCTCTGTTCCATCTCTGTCAGGGTGTGATGACTGTCCCAAGGGACAGGATAGATGCCACCACACTGTCATGGTGCTGCATCCTTGCAGCACAGTCTGCTGGGCTGGCTGGCACAGCTCCCCTGCCCCGGCAGCCTGGATGTCAATGACATTGATAGTTACATTGGTGTGAAATTCATGGGAAACTGATGATTAGCTTTGAGTATTTCCAAAGTTTTTTTTTTCTGAATTTGACCATGGTTTCGTGTTTCTGACCTTCAAAAATGAAAAAGAGCATCTGAACAGGTATCTTCCTTGCAACAAAAATGGCAATAGCAGAATCAGCTCTGTCTCTGTTCACGCCTGGGAAATTTCAGCCTGAGACAGGGAGATTTGTAAGTCACTGACTCGGCATGAAAGGGGCAAACTTGTAGCATACGTATATGTACAGCTGTGACTATTGTAACAAAGGCTAATGTGTTCCAAAGGAAACTCAAAGTGGCAAAAAATAATGTGAGAAGTGTAGGTGATAGGAAAGTAACCAAGTGAGTAAATTGTACAAGACTGGTGAGAAATCCATTGCAGCATGAAACTGAAATTAGGGTATTTGCCAGCTTCCTGAGGTGAAGGTGACTGTGTTGTACACAGTAAGCACTAGGAGCAAAATCCAAGATGCAAAAGCAAACGTGTATTAATCTGGTTTCATCTCAGGCAGTCCCTTTGACCTATAGCAGTTGGATGTGCCACTCCGTGACTCACTCTGTGCCACTGAAGGGGCAAAAAGCTGAAATGAACAGTCTGGCTTCTGTTGATGCTAATCAGAGGAACTTGTGTTGCCCTCACTGGGGTTCTACCAGGGGGAAGGTGAATGCTTGGTCTGTGGCAGGCATAGGTGCCACTGCTAGAGAAGAGCTGTTCAGATGAACAAGCTACAAAAGTAAGAGTTGAGGTGAGCTGGCAAGAAAAACCTTTCAATTCATGGAACAGAGTGAATTTTTGGTAGATATTAAGTTCCCTTTACCATGGAGAGTGACCTTTTCAAACCATACTTTGTGACTTTTTCAAACCAGAGAAGTGACTTTTTCAAACCAGCTAAAGAGAAACATATGCAGTTCCAGCTGTAGAAATTATCATGCAGTAAACTAGTCTCAAATGACTTTGCTGCTTCATTTCGTAGTTATAATTTTGGAAGCATGTAACAGCAAAGGTCTTCATCCAGGATTAAGTTCAAATCAAGTTTTGAGTTCAGAAATTGAAGTCTGTTGTGAAATCTCCAGGCATTTAAAAATAAATGCCCCTGGAGAATTTAGCAGATGAAAAATGAAAATTTTATGTTGCACAGTTCATTCAAAAGATAACAAAGAGACGGGAGGAAACAGTTGTTTCTCAACTACAATATAGTCTATTCACTTGGTTTTTGGATTATCTTCTCTGCAGAAAGATGTGAGGACATTAAAATAAAAGTAGAGGTAGGAATGCGTTTATACCAGGAGCAGGCATGCACATCCATCTTGCTGTGCATTGTTGAAATGATACCACATACGTGAGCTTACTCAGAGCTCCTCATTCTCTTCTTGTGTAGACAAACACTTTGGAGCTACTTGAGCTTTCCAGTGTCCACTCTGACTCTGAAATTCCTTATTTAGGAATGTCAGGAGGGTACTCACAGGCTTTAATTGATTTCTGTGGGACCAAGGTAAAGCATGAGGTTGTTGCCCGTCCCTTAACCAATTGTCTGTTGCATTCAGCAAAACATAAACAAGTGTTTTAATCTGCTGGAAGTGGAGGAGATTAACCACTTAAGGGGCTTAAGGGCAGTCTCAAGACTTGGGCAGAAGAGAAATGGAGTTTAAGAGGAGGGTGCATGTGAAAACCTGTGCAGGGTTCTTCTGTCTCCCAGGGCTGCCTGTGGTCACCTCCAGCAGCACATGTCAGAGCACAGCTTTTCCAGCTGTGACAGCACGGCAGCTACAAGTGTTGTTGTAAAACATCCAGTCCTTTTCCCTAACGCCCTCTAATCCCAAACACTCGAAACTGTATGGGAAACTTATGCTGAATCAATACCTTATGAATAAGGAAGCTTTTCTTACAGAGGTCTTGATAGAAATGAGTGTTTGGCTCTTTTATTGAACAAAGTGTACTTGTGCAGCAGCTTCATCTCTAAATGGCATTTTTAGCTGCAGCTACTAGAAACATAAATGGCAAAACCCCATGCTCTGTTGTGAAGACCATTTTGAAAATAAAACTTGTCTTGTGCTCGTGTAATAGTGATAATAAAAAAGCTGTTCAGAAAGTGGTACTACTTGAATTAGGCCTGTCTTCATCTTGTTAAAATAAATGTATTTATTAAGTATGCATATCTTTATCTGTTATGTAATGAGAAGAACAGAGGCATATCACAGATCTGCAGTGTCTTTTGTGCTCTACAAATTCGAAGCGACAGTCACCAGACAAAAAGTGATTTATTCTGTGTCTTGTAATGGGTGGAATAATTAGCAGTGGTGGCATCCATCACTTCTACAACTTGCTTATCTCAGAACTTTTCCATTGATTCAAGAGAAATGCAGGAACAGAACAATAAAAGTCAGTTATGTACTCGGCCCTTTAACTTGGTGTGCCTGATTTGGACACCTGATTAATAGGTCTCTACAGCTTGAACGAAGTGTCACTTAGTAATGTGGACACAGTCTGGCTTCAGTTTGTCAGAAATTAATTCAGCAAGGCTAAGAACAAGAGAAAAATAAGCACCACAACTGTCTATGGAATGTTAAGGCTGTCAAAGGAGTTTCAATTCTTCTCTCTGCACAGACACTTTATTCACTGGGAGCATAAATAGCTAAAGATTTTGGAAAAGTTCAGTAAAAGAGCTTGCACTGCACCTCCCTGGATTTTCTTTAAATAACTTAAGAAAAAAAAAAAAAAAGAATATGAACATCCCGTTAGGGTGCCTCTGGTTTTAGTGGATGTAACTCTTTGTCTGTTACTGAGGTGCCTCTGATCAGTGGCTTAGAACAGATGGAAGTCAAACTGGCAGAGAATGAGTCATTGTCCCCCACTAGTGGTTGACCCAGGGTGATAAAAATACATCTGGTTGCAAGTAGCAGTGCTACTGACCATGCCTGCTGTCTGGCTGCATGGAGATCTGAAGCTGCCAAACCTTAAACCTTCAGGCTTTCAGCTCTGCTGCTCACCCTATCCAAATCATGGCTTTGAACAACTTATTAAATTCAGAGTGTGTCCTTTTCCCCTCCCAGCAAAAGCTCGAGCACACCTAGTGTATGCACAGAGTGTAGGATATCCAGTGAATTCATGCTTCCAATATTCTGTAGGTAGAAGGATAGAACTGAAAATAATAGTTGTTATCTGCCAGGGCTGTAACTCTGAATTCTTCCTGTGCTTGGCTTTGGCCAAAAAGTTTTCACGTTTGGATAAGCCATCCTGTAATCTCAGAGGGTGTTTTAGCTGGGAATGTGGAGCTGATTGTAAAAATGTCCATGCCCCAGCAAATAATTCTTATATAATTGGTAATATGCCAGCAGGACAGCATTCCAGTAGCTTAGATTCATGGCAGTCCTAAGAAATGGAAGCTGGGGAAGAACAGCAGCCATGCACTGCTGTACAGTGTTACAGTGTTTGTCCTGCATCCAAACATTTTTAAGACAAGTCATACAAAATTCAGGTCTGTCCTGCAATCAGAAAAATGGTTATGGATTCAGAGAAATTGAATCAGTCACCAGGGGTATGAGGAGGATTGGTGCAGAACTTCCAGTCCTGGCCTGTCCCTTTGAGTTCAAAACTGAAGGGTACCTTGGTGCAAAGTATCTGATCCCAGGCTGCCCTACCTTCTCAGGTGCTAACACAAAACCCAGGACACAGTGATAAATAACAGCAAGGAGTCTATTCATCACGGTGTCTGTGACATTAGCACTCTTGAAAAGCTCTGTTAATGTAATTCCATATTGTCTCTTTTCTTCATAGGGAATAAAATGTCTGGATGAGAACCATTATGATTGAAGTCTACTCAGAAGTTAGCCCCCACAATACGAGCAAAAATTTGCTGGAAAGGGCTACTGGTGTTAAATCCCTCTGCAGAGAGTGGCATCATTTTATTAGCAGACTAGATATGATGTTAAAAATTATATCTATTATAGCCATCCCAGAGGCGTTCATTCAGACGAGAGTAATGGAGCACAGCTAACAAAAGAGATTTGTCCATTTGGACATGCTGAAGGGCCTTGAGATAAGAAATAATTCTCACATAAGCAGTTCCTTAGTTAAAATATTAATTTATAGGAAATACTTTAAAAAAGGTCTTTTGAGGAGATTTTACAAGGCTCAGGTTTCTCATTTTTGAAAGCTTTAGAGCTTACCTCACCTGGTAAGAATTTGCAAATCCAATCCCAATGATTTGTGTGTTCACATTCACGCTTTTGAAAGCATAGTAACTTCCTGAGCAAGGAGTATGTTTTGCTCAGGATGTAGCCATGCTGTGTTCTTGGGATTAGTTCAGAGAGCTCATTCAGTCTTCTGGTAGTTTCAGTGGACAGTTTGTAACTCCCTTTTTACATCCAGCTTAGCAGTCAGGTTTCAGCTTACTTGCCAATATACATTTCTCAGGATGTCTATATAAATTTTTGTGATTAATTTGTAAGGTGCACTAACAGGTCCCTTGCTAACATCTGAATTTCCTACCTGTGCTGCTGCCTGCCTTTACTGTTACAATTCTGCCAAAGAGCAATCAGCTTGTCTAGAGTGGTTAATTCTGTGTGTACCATGCTGCCTGCTGCTTGTGTGGCCATTACCCAGTAGGTACATAGACAGTGGTACTTTGAGGGGTGGAGGAGGAGGTGTGAGAGTTATTTTGCTCTTGTACCTTGCTAGAAACACTGAAGAACTGTGAAGGCTACTGTGCTTCTGTTGAGCTCAATTTTTAGTTGATGTAGAGCTTTCCACTCCTCTAAAGGAGTCAGAGATTACATACAGTCCAGCTGCTGAACCCCCAGGTCAGCAGTGAACAGGAGAGGAGTGTATGGTTTGCTCTTTGTCTGTTTTTGTGATTATTTCTTGTTAGCTTCAAGAAGTCTGGTTCAAATGAATAGAAAGGATATCAGGAATGTAGAAGCTAGGAGAAATTGCCCCTTTTCAAGAATTGCCTTTATATTGGTAGGTTTTTAGATGTTTGGAGTCTTTTCAATGGAAGAGACAGTGTGAAAGCCGCATTTGTGCACGCTTCCTTCAGATTGCAGATGGAGTTCTTTTAAAACTGTGTTGAAAAATGACATTTATAAGAAAATGCAAGGAAATTGGACTGTGTAAAAATAATGGACTTCATTGGGAAGCTTGGGGACAGGTATTGTAGCTGGCATCTCTCCTTATTTTGGTTTTGGGAACATCTGATGTTGATCTTAATAGCACAAGATGAAAGAGAACCATCCCAAATTTCTGCACAGTCCCCTGCGCTTAGGGTTTCTCTGGTAACAGTTTCGTTTTCAGGAATTGAGAATAGTTTCTCAAAGGTGATCCTAAAACGAAAGATTTCTCAATGCTTTGACACATTTAAGAGGCCAGATCTTGTAAGGACTCAAAGCACTCGATGAAGTCCAGTTTTTTTCCCTGCACCTGATGAAAGTGCTGTTGCATTTGGTGAGACGTTCCCAAGTAATATCTGCTGTTTACTCACTGTTATTTGCTATCATCTGGGCAGAGTGTACTTACCTCTCCAACCTGCAAGAAGTATGAAATTTGCCTCTGGCTCTTTAGATTTTATATTAAGCTATTTTTCAGTCTTTAGTGAAGAAAATTCTTCTTCCTGCTGTTCTCTCCTCAGTGCTAGAAGTGGCAGCAGTCTGGTCCTGCCATCTCACAACCTCCCTCCCCATCAGCACTTCTCTGATTGCTGTGAAATTTTTTTGTTCCTCACTGTGTAGCTCCCAGCCAGTCCTAATAGCCTGTCCGTGACATGCAAGAAGTTGTTGTTCTCCCCAGTGCCACATGCCGTGTTTTGGGGTGAGTCTGTCTGCTGGTTGTGTGCACACAGGCAATGCTTTCTGTCTGCTTTGAGGTACAGTATCAAAGGTGTGTGCAGGACTAAACTCTAAACCTGATTTCCTTGGGAATAAGACGTGGAAGCCTCTTCTTCCTTTGTACACAGGCTGGACTATTCAAAGAGAGGGAGGCCAGCCCTGGAGATGTGGGTGTTGGTGGCTGGAGCAGCTCACCAGAGCCACTGCTCATTGATAGTGCCAGGAATCATCTTACTCTCAGATGATCCTGTCTTGTTGTGGTAGCAGCTTTGTCTGCCTAGAGCTGTTGTAGAGGTTTCCTGTGGCTGGGAGTGGGGTGAGGAACCGAAGAAATATGGAATTAGGAGTGACAGCAGGTTTTGACAGTAGCAGAAGTCTTGCCTGCAAATCCCTGTAAGCGTGCTCCTAGTTCTGAAGTGAAAACCATGAGAAAATCTCAGGCAGGGAGCACTTCACACAGCCCCAGAAATGGGGAGGCAAAGCAAAGACAAAGAGGAGGGCATGTTTTCTTTGCTGTCTTTGTGAGTGATCTCACACAGTGTCATCCACCCATGTTTTGTTTTTCCAGACATTTTTCATCATTCTGGATTTTATTCTGCCTTTTTCATTTCCCCAAATGTTCTCTGCAGTTATGTGCCAGCAAGGAGAATGGATGCATAATTTCTTCACATTCCCAGTATTTATTTAGAGGGGAAGCTTCATGTACGTGTACAGACACATAGACACAGATGTGTACAAGCATGATGGTAAATTCTGCAGGCTCAGAAATGGGCAACCCCCGTGGAACTACTTCCACAGATACAAGCTGTCAGCCTACACATGTTCCGGCATCTGCCTAGCTGTCCTCAGACTGAATACTTTATTAGTTGCCACAAGGAGTAGAGGCTTTTGAACCCAGCTGTAGCACTTGGGTTCAAGCACTGTCCACAGTGAGCTGTTGCATGCAGTGGTGAGTCAGGAAAGGCTGCTGTGCGCTCATCCTGGGCTACAGGTGTTCGAGTTTATGAGTGGCTCCGTGTTCCCATTTTCTCTGTGGTATCCTTCAGGTGCTTTTGATCCTGAGTTTATTTTAATTGGCTTGCATTGACCGTTGGCTATCTCTGTAGTTACAGAACTACTGAAGTGATCTCTTATTATGCAATTTGGTGTAGGCATAATTATGAAATTATAGTGTGTAATTTATTCATTTTGAGACAGGCCTGTGATAAAATTCACAGCTGCTTCTTTCTCTAGAAAAACCTTTTTTTTTCCCCACACTTTCAAGTTTGAGGGGGAGGTTCCACAGAGCAGGTGAGGGGCTGTGCTTGCCTGGCAAGAGGGCAGGTCAGGAGGCTGGCAGGAGTGAGCTGTGGGCACACAAAGGTGGTGCAGCTCTGTGCAGGTGGCACGTAAAGCCTGCAGGGTGTGCCTGGCCAGGAGCAGCCCTGCCACATCTGCACCCCTCAGTGTGGGTTCTCTCAGATCTGACACACCTTTCCACACTTGGGTCTTGATGCAGGTTTAGCAAGTAGAATTCCTTACAGAAGCCCAACTGTCACTGCCTTCAGGTTTTGACAGGGGAATGGAAAAGTGAAACATCTTTTCAGTGAAACAAAGGACGCTGATAAAGTATGTCCTGTGAATTGAATGTTAATTCAATTACAGGGCAGATACTTGACGGATTGAGATGTTCTGTTGAGAGCAGATCTGATCACAGGCCTTTAAGTGGAGACAGTGCCTTTTAACTACTGTCTTATTTCCATTTAGAAGTAATTAAATGACTTTCAGATTAAAATGTGAATTATTTTGTGGTGATTTAGATCTTCATACAGACAAGGTGTGAAAGTATCCCATTTTTTATCTGTATTTTAGCAAAAATTTATAATAAAATTGAAGTGTTGCTTTTTATAGAAGCTTTAGGTGTTACTCAAGAAGTCAGTTGGGACTGTTTTAGCTCTACTCTTTTTTTAACTTCAGCAACTATATTTTAACCCAGCCTTATGCAATTACATAATTAAAATATAGATTTAATTTAAATAAAATACATTTTTAATTGACAAGACCTTTCAAATACAATTTTTTTTTTTTAGTTTGGGAAATGCTGTCCATCAATATGGACCTTCCCATGGAAATGCGTGGATTTTGGTGGAAATTGAAAGGTTTTGGCAAAAAAATGAGGGCAGTAGAGGAGCAGCCAGGAGGCTGGTTGTCCATGCACTCACCTTATGGAGACTGAAGTTCTCATCTCCAATTAACTATTTGCCCTTTTTACCAGACCACTGCTGCTTCTGTTCTGTTGTCTCCTATTCTGATGTTTATTCAGTGTTTTGGAATAGAAAGATCAGGATTTGCTTATAGGTTAAAAGCAATATTGGGAAAAAAAATGTTTCCTCTGACTTTCCTGCCAGATTGAATTGTTTTTTTTTCTGATTATCTGTAAATCATTGCAATTGTAAAGAGTGGAATATGGACAGGAAATATGTTTGACCCAAACTCTCAATCTTGGCTTGCACACTGTACACACATCAGCCCTTAGGGTATCCCTGGGTGCCATAACCTAAATTGTTTCAAGGTCTGACAATGATTCAATTTATTGCTGGTGTCACAGGTGATTAACATCATGAGTGTCTTCCCGTGGCAGAGTTTCATTGTCTGCTCTCAGCAGAGGAAGGGGAATTGCTTCGTGCCACCCCTGTTTTGGGCTGGGTGCATCTTTGAGTGGTAGGTATGGCTGAGCTGACTGCTCCCTGACAGCCCAGAGACATGTAGAGGGGACAAATCCTTCTGCTGGGAATTCCAGTGCAGTTCTGGGAAGGGATACACCAGGGGTGTCCCTTGGATATATCCTCTAAGTGTATGGGAGTGCAGGGCAGGTGTATCACATCCCTGGTAAAGGAATTAGCAACTCCCTACAGGTGTTGGAAGACAACAGGTCGAAGTTTTTAATAGAGTCCAGAAATCTCTGTAACTCAGAACAATTCTCACTTATCAGACAAACCTTGCCCTCTCTTCAACACTTTGACTGAATATTTAAAGCTGTGAAACAACCACTTCCCTAGGAAGAAGACTCCTCTTTGGCTGCATATTTCTTTTCTTGCAGCGTATTTCTCTCTAGTCTTAGGCACTATTTTGTTGTCTTTAATACCCCTTGATTGCATCTTGTTATCATCTTGTCTTGATTGGCTTTGTGGCTCATTATACAAAAAGGGTGCTAATCTTTGTTAATTAGTTCCTTATTAGAGTCAGTTGAGATTTGTAGCACAATAAGTGAGCTGTATTTCTGATGATAAATAATTGGCTGTCAAGGAATTCTTAGCGTGAAATTGTGTCAGTATAACTGATGATACTTTAATATTTTATGTGAGTTTGTATGTGTTTACTAGAGTACTTTTAGTTCTTCCAGCTGCGATTCCCAAAGCTTCTTTTTTTGTCCTGCAGTTCTGTGACTGGCTTGAACATTCCTTACTCCATGCTACATTCCATGATTTCATTACTTTATTGCTAGACAGCTATTTTGTTCAGAAAACTGTCTTCTGTAAATGGCAGGAAGGACTTTCCTTTATTGTTATTCACACTTCTCTTTGTTGTGTCCAGGTTTTGCTGTGTCATAGCATTGGTTATTATAAGGTCTCTGGAGAGCATTAACACCTGAAATGTTTTCTGGAGAACTGTAATAGGAAATGGGATGTGAGGTTGTAGCAATACTTTAAATCAGTGGGGTGCTCCTGTATTTCACAAAAAATCCAAATCATTGTTCTGTACCTGGTCCCAGTGATGATGGTCAAGGTCCCATGTTGTGGTATCTCTCACAGGTTACCTGAGCTGCTGCTCAAGAGGGAGAACCATGGGAACTGGGTGTAAGGAATAATCCTCCCTGTGCTTGCTGACCTCTGGGACATACCCCAGGAGATGAGGCTGAACCAAACCCAAGCCTTTTCCCAACTTTCTGGTATATCACAGTGCCTTTCCTGGGAGGCAAATGAAGATATGCTTTACAGCATTAATCCATAACCAAGCAAACAAAACCTTAGGAGTCTAAGGATTTTGAGACCTGTGTTCCCACCCTGCTCTGATGCACTGACCTAGGGAGTGCTACTTTTTCCTCTGTAAAATGAAATATAGACACCCCTGGGAGCACAGTGGTGAACTGTAAAGATGTTGAGTCTGGTTTTTGGCTGGTGCTGCTGAAGGGTTGTCTGAGGCCAGAGGGGGCACCTCTGCAGCAGAGCTTTACTGCCCTGGTACGTTCATATAGAGAAAAGCAACTATCAGTGTGTGCTCATTCAACCAAGCAACAGGAACAGGCAGAGGGGGACAATGTAGGTGTAGCCTTTAACTTAGTTTTCAGTCCAACCCTAGCCTTAATACACCTATTTATTTGTTTTGTTAACACGCAGGGCTCAGTGAGATGCCAAATGTCCCTACTGCTGTGTCACAGACAGCAGGGTTGTGTGGAAGAGTGGGATTTCCCTGCATACATGTCCCTCGTGGAGCCAGCACAGCCTCCCCACAGTGCTCTAGTGCATTAATTTCAGTAGAGATCCTTGTGATTAAGTAGACTATTGCTTTGCAAGAGGGTTGGGGATATTCTGGTATGGATATCCTGATCTGAGAGATACTTGGTGAGAGCTTTGATCTAACGTGCTGCTTATCCCAAGAAGCAGCAGAGAGAGCTGTGTGTGAGTAGTCTTACCTATTAAGAGGGGTTTGCCACACGGAAGAGAAGTGGGGCAAAAAGCCTAAAGAAAGTAAGAGAAGTATCAGTTCAAGCTATACTTGGTTGAGGAATCCTTGGGTTATATGTTCCTCCCAAATACTGTAATGTTTTGAATATCATTAACATAAATTTGACAGTGCAGAAAAGTAAGTCAATTATTTTAGTCCCAATGATAAATTTTGAGGTAGTTTAGCTAGCTTGCTGCTTGTTTTCAGTTTCCTTACATTATGGATGGAGGCTAGAGGTACCCCCCAAATATATACATTATGATTTGCTTGTTATTGCCCACTGAATAGACTTCAATTTTCTAAAACTACCAGAAAATTTCTTCTGTTCAAATAACACACATAGAAAACTTATTATTGTGACTCTCCCCACAACCACATTTATTTTGAAAATTGCTTTGACATGGTAGAGGGGCATTCTGGAGCGTGTTACCTCCATTATAGGAAAAGTCACATCTCTCTCTTGCTAAAATCCCGTGGGGCTTCCATTTTTAAGGAGCTGCAGCTTCAGTTCTGCATCTTGACCCTTAGCTGCTTGTTCTCTAAACAACAGGATTTATATAAGTAAATACTGTAATCCAAAGATGGGCATGTGTGAAACGTGCTTGGTATCCGTGGAGTGGGATTGTCTCCTTGTACAGTTGCTGCAGTATTCCCATCCCATGCTGAACTCCATGTGTTTTTCCAGGGAGTATTCACATGAGGGAGGACATGGAGCAGTCAGAGGCTGACATCCATTCCCTTCCCAGGGTCAGCAGCACTGTAGGCTGAGCTACAGCTTTGCTGTTAGTTCATAGGGCAAAGCATTTTTAAAAGCAGCCACTGTACCTGCAACTGATGTTTATCATATTGTGTACAAGTATGTAGAGGTTTGTGGTACAAAATCCATCCTAACTTTAATAATAAAATTATGTTCTTCCACTGCACAGTACCTAACCTGATTTGTACCAATTTATCAGTCTTTCAGCTTACATTTCTATCTCTAGTCTCTCTAATATACTGTGTGAACCATGGTCAGGTCATGGAATTTTATATCACAGTTTGTAAATTTTACCGTTTCTTCCAAGCAATGTAATTTCACTGCAAACAAATTTTAAAAATAATCATATAAAGCATCAAATGCTTGTAAACAAGCTAACCTCTGGGTATTCCATTTTACTGTGTGGTAGTTGGAACTCATCTGCAAAATAACGCTGGGTTATTTCTCAAGGATATGTACCAAAGTCTCAAATAGTTTTGATATTTGAATTGCTGAAGAATCACAGTATATATCAAAACTATTTTTTTCATTTGAGATGCTGCATGTAGAGTGATACAGATTTAAGTAGTGCATAAGATATTTTGACAATGAAATATTATTTAAGACATAGACTGAATGTTTGTGAGTTATGAGCTTTATCCTCAGTAGTCAGAATAAAATATTTATTCCCATTGGTGAAAATGTCATGAATCAGTGTGGCAAGATACCTTGCTCACAAATGTTCATGCATATGCAGATGCCTGTACTCTTAACAGTTGTATTTATTTCATTATCCCATAGTGGTGAAAATCACCATAGCTCCCATTGCAGTCTGGTGAAATAAGCTGCTTAGCTCCAGCTGACTCCAGTCCATAGTGATAAATAAGTCAGGAATCTTAGAGTATTGAATTCTGTATTAATGGGGAGATTTGTGGCAATTTCTCAAAGATGATTTCTGTGCTACAAGTGGGAAGTCCCTAACTGAATGAAGATACAACCCACTGTGGGCATTCGGACTCCAGTGCTGAGTATTCCAGTTGTGTGCACTCTAGTTAGTTGTGTTGCTGCTGGAGCACAAAAAAATCTGGTTCTTGCTGCATGAGTGGAATGCAAAATGCCACCAAAAGATCCTCTTAACCCAGGAGTGACTGCTAATTTGTAGGTAAACAAACAGAGTGGGCAGACAGCTGGCCTAGTCTATCCTGTTGGAGTGTCTTTTCTGTTCTGGACATGAAAGTATGTGCCTAAAATGTGCATTTTAATCTATGATTTGAAGCAAAGGTGTCATCAGGAGATGAGTCCTGCCAAAGGAAATGCCTCATCTTAATGACTACCTATCTAACAAGTGAAGAATGTTTTTACAGCAAAACTAAAGAAAGCAGAGTGCAGGACAGTCACAGTCTTGTAAAATAACAATAAAAAGAAGATTATAAAAGAATCCAGTAGCACCTGTTGTTTAAAAAATGATGAATCCTGAACTGAAGACTGTTATGAATAAGATAAGGATGAAGCTCTCAAAGAAATACTTCAGGGAATTTCTTTTAATAAGACCTGAAAAGTATGCCTTGGGCAGAGTATCACAGAACAGAGATTTGAAAGCCTCGAGTCAACTTTCTCTTTTGCCATTGTAATTTGACCCAGCTATTGTACTTAATCACTGAATATAAGGTAGCTACAAGTTCCATCCTTTAGGTAACTTTTTAGAAGTTCAATAATAAGAAAAGTTTCAGCTATTTCCCATCATGGCTGAATGGCTGGAAAAATAGCATTAAAGCCCTTTCTCAAGAATTTTAAAGAAGAAAGGTACTTAATGGGGAACCTCCCATTCTCAGTTGTTCATTAGTGGCATGTGAAGAGGAAAACAAATTTCAAGTATTGAGATGTTTCAGTGAGGTGCCTAAGGGAAAGTAGGGAACATTTGACATGCAGTGAACCCAAACTTATAGGAATCCGATACCCTCATCTCACTAAAAACGTAGGTAGTTTTGTGCCAGTGGGAGCTGAAAGTGCTTAGCCTTGTGTGAACAATCTCTGAGATTGCAATTTACTCCTGCACTCAGGGCTGCTGGAAAGAGCCTTGTGGTTACAGTTGGATGCCAAGAGACAGCAGTGTGTTTGATTGCAAATAAGGCAAAACTCACACTGAGATGTGAAGGGTAAAGTCAGAAGATTAGGGAAGAAGGCAATACATGTCCATTCTGACATTGTTCTTGTTATGGGAAAATTGGTGCTGACCTACTGAGCTCTTGGTTTTGATTAACAGTCTATGTACTGTCTGATTCTGAGTGTGTTGACTTGCATCAGCTCACTTGGACTACTTTAGTTTGGGCTGAAATCCTGAGCTAAGTTTGAGAAGAGTTGAGCTTTGTATAAAATGTATGAAGTATTAAGGAGCCCTTCTCAGACAGTGACTCCATGTCACCTTGAATATCTTACTGTGACATTGAAGAACAGGTTCAATCAACACTTGTCAGGGAAGCAGTGGTTGTACAAGATTGTTGAAAGAGGAGCTGATCCTCCCTTGGGGTAAGGGAACGGTAGAAATGGTCTCGACAGGTACCTTGCCATTTTTTGTCAGCCCTCTGTAAAATGTAGCAATGATAATCTGTCTAGTTGCTTTTATTTTTCTGTCTGTCATTAGTTCTACTCCTGAGACCCTTTCAAGCACTACAGGTCCCTGAAGCAGGAGAAGAACTTCACAGTGTATATAAGTATATAAGATTTGGCGGTGTGTCGGTGCGTGTGTGTGCAATCTGTGATCACATCAGTCTCACTTAATCCTTCCTAATACTTGCTGCACTGAGTTGCTCAGTTATTTGGTATTTGAATGTGACCAACAGCTGCACTGCTGATTTTAATGTACCTTGTTCTCAGAAATGTGAACGTCCTGTTCATTGTTTACAGTGGGTTCCTTTGAAAAAGTTACAGATTAATGTACTTTTTTATTGTAAGAATCTTACTAATGGGAATCACATCCAAATGCACAGTTTGTTTGAGAATCAATAATGTCATTCTCCATGGTGTCCTCAGGCAAGGAAATGACATTTTGAAATACTCGATTTTAAAATGTATGGAAGACCATTCACCCAAAGTATTGCAGGAAATCAAAAACATCGTCTGTTACATTAATGCCTTGATTCCAGACTCTGTGAAACTGTTTTATGAAATTTACAGCTGCACTTCTCTTGCAGAAAATCATGATATATTAAAAAGTCTATGGAAAAAGACAAGCTCTGTGTGAACCTTCAAAACAAAACCAAATGGATTAGGAGTCTGAGTTTGGCTGGATAGCAAATCAATCATCTTTTGGAAGTCATTGTTTAACAGTAGATGCAGGATAGTCTCTTAGAATCTAAGTCAAACGTATTTTAAATGGGATTTATTTACCTGTTTACAGTTTCACTAGGAGAAGCAGTACTTACAAAAGACACCTCTGAAATTGTGGTTTTCATTCTAAAATTTTTCCTGCCTGTGAGAGTTGGTTGGAGGAAGAAGAATGACACCTTCTGAATGTTTTTAGTCTTATGCTGGTATGCAGTATGATATTCACACAAACCATTGTGTGAAAACCATCACACAAACCAGAGATCACTTTATAACTTGGCATAAAGTTGCACACTCTCACAGCTCATAGGAGAGCTGTTGCTGGTTAGTACATTTCTCCAGTCTTCCACCTATTCCATCATTCTAAAACAAAGCCAAGGAGGGAATTCATGTTTGTCCTGTACTTTGAGTTAAAATACATACATTTGAACAACATGAGTTTCCTCAGTTCAGGAAGGTGAGCTCTGCTTCTCAAACTCTGTTTTCAGGGGGTAGCTTCACTCTGCCTTTCACAGCTGCATTCCTTGTTGGTCTGCAGGGCTGTGAGCCCTTGTGCTGCAACGTGCTCTGAACTTTGCCATTTTAAAGGGCTTCAGAGAATGCCTCCCTCCTGAGTGCTTGTGTTTGTGCCTTCCCAGGGTGGCAGGGAAGAACTGCCAAGATAAAGAGTCTTTCACATAGCAGTTGAACAGAAATGAGAAGAAACACAGGACATGCACTTTGGTTATTTAGTTTTGTAGCCCTCATATGGACAATATGCTGATTTTCCTCCCTACTGCATGTGGACTACTTTGAACTCAAGGGGATGTGTTCATATTTACAAGGACACTCCTCGTGCTGTAGAAAACATCTGCACAGTGCTAGATGCAGTTGTTTTCTCAAATTTGTATGTGTCATGGTTATCTCACCCACTTTGGTGGTAGATCCTTGACATAAAAACTTGGTTCAGGCTTATACATCTCCGGTGAAGGTCAATGCATCTTGTCCTCCAGTTTGAGAAAACTTTTACCATTTGTATTTCTCAGACTAGAATTAACATCAGGGAATACAGATACCTCCATTCCTGGTGAACAGTGAAAATCCTGTGTGCAGTCCTCAAAAGAAATCCTTTCTCCTCTCATTTTGTTAGTCTCAGAATAAAAGTTAGATTCTAAAGCAGACCTCAATGCAAATGAACTTAGGCTGTGTTAGAAGCAGGTTTTAGATTTTGTGTAAATCTAAGAATGTTGGAGTCTGGTGGCTGGACTTCACTTAACAAACAAGTTTTTCCATGGCTTTGATGCAATTGCTCATAAATTGAAATTGGAACCCACTGTCTGCTGACCAGTATGGATGCACAATTCAGGGATGCATAATGGAAATTTGTTAGGGCCATGATGTTCCCTCCTTTCGCTTTTACCTTCTTCTATCCTTTATGGTATTCAGTTCTGAAACTCCCATTGAATTTGGACTATTGCTTGTGTGCACTGTGCAATTATGAATTCCAAACTCCATGGCCTGACACTCATTATTCTGCATGCAGTGTCCTTTGCCAAAAGGGCAAGAAGTCACATGTGCTCAATATGGATGAAACTGTCTGTATGAAAGGGTCTTCCAAGTCTGTCTCTGCCCTAGGGAAGGATGAGGCCCTTTGATAGTCACAATTGAATTTTGGCTGAGTCGAAATGTTCACTTGCTGCATGTTCCCCCTATGCCAGTGAACAAACATCAGCATAATCAAGCACGAAAGAAGAGCCCCAATTCTCAGATGAAAGAGTGCAGGCAGATTTGCATGCATCACCCACACAGGCATGTGATTACAGAGTTTGATCCTTATCTCTCAGATACTGCAGGATGGGCACAAAAGCTTCCCCAAACCATTGTGCTGTGAGTCCTGTGCAGATGTTAAGGACACCTCTGCAGGGTCACCTAAATCAGCAGAGAGACTGTGCAGTGCTCAGTTTACAGCATGGGGAGAGGGGAGTGACATGTTTTATTTAATTTTGCAGTGTCCAAAAGGCAAGGCTCCCGTGTGACGCACTTCCAGCAGGAGACATTCGTTTTTGCCACAGAATCTGTGTTTCTTAAAGGAAAACATCAGTCCATGACTGTGTCACATAAACAAATGTGGGTATTAGAATTGCTCCCCACTTTGTTGTGGGGTGTTTTTTTTCCCTCCTGTTCGTGTGACTTTTCTTTCTCAGTGGAAATCCTATTTGATTTAAACTTGTGGGGTTTTATTCTCAAAGTATAACCTCAAGCCAAACTCCTTTGCTTATGCTGCTATTTTTTTATAATGGTTTAAGTTGAAGTTAACCTTCCTATTAGCATTTTAATGGAAAAGGAGATTCTAGCACTTAGCAAGACATTTTGTCTGCTTTCAAATGGCAACGTGGTAAAGGTATGAAATGCTGTTTTCCACTGTTTGCAAATTCTTTCTTTTCCTACAGCAAGGCTCTTTTCCTTTATTGATATAAATAAGAACAGCATTTGGCAGGGACATTCCAGGTCATCTGTTACAGTCATTTTCTTTATAACCACATCAAATACTCAACTTTGTAAGCTAGTCAGTCTTGTTTTAAATGAAATTGATTGTTTTTTGCTCATGCTTTCTAAGCCTATTCTAAATGTTCACTTTGCTGGTTGTTAAAATACCTCTTCATAGCTTAAATGAATTCATGGTCAATTATAACCACTTGTTTCAATGCCAGTAATGTCCTTTAGCTGAAATATTGTTCTTTTAAGTGAAGATGACTTTCCAAATATGGTTTTGTTGCCACAGCCCTTCCTTACAAATGTCCCCATTGTGTGACACTGTATGGGGAGCCCTTTCCTTAGTGGGAATCTGAAAGTGGGTCAGGACATTGTGTCCCCAAGTAAATAATATTGGCTGTACTGTCAGCTTTCCAGAGGTACTGCAGGGTCTTTCTAACACCCTCCCAAAATAGTGGAGGTTAAGCCATGTAAAAATTGAAGGGCAAGCAACAGATTTGTTGTACAGGCAAGAATTATTTATTAAAAGTTCCCAAGACAATAAAGATTATAAAGTACTGGTTATAATAATAGCTTTGTTCCTGCCTTGCTAGGATCTCCATTAGACGTTAACTCTATTATTAAAAATTAAATTTGTTTTATTTATGATCCTGTTTTCTTGGGAAACACCTATTGATCAAAGCAGGCCTTGCCTTATTAAAAATTCAGAGCATTATCCAGATGAGTTGTCAAGCTGGATATATTAGACCAGAAGATGTTTTAACAGTAACAGACATAAAGCAATGTGTCCACCAAGAGGGAAAGCCAGGCATACCTACAAAGTGTACCCAAATTCCTGAAGCATCCTCAGGTCTGTGGGGGTGAGAGCACATTGTGTGTTGTGCCAGTGAAGCTGCAGTGGTTTCTTGGTGCTTGGCCAGGACAGTCTTGGCAGGATGAGGCTGGTGATAACAACCTGTTGAAAGGGCTTAATATTGAAAAAATTTAATCTCTGTACTGATAAAAGTGCTGGGAAGGCGCCTTTCTGGTGGTGTGTGTGGTGCTTTCACACAGAAGGGCTCGCTGACTGTCACTCAAAAAGAGAAAACAGAAGCAAGGAGGTACCAAGTGAAGGCAGACAGGTGCATGCAGGACACAGTGCCCATGTGTGGGGATGGTGCTGTCTCTGTCCCCTGGCTCCTCCTGGCTGGAGAGGGAGGATGAGCATCAGCAGGTGCCAGCCCTGAGCTCTGGCAAGGAGTGGCATCTGACATGAGCACTTACATGGGGACAGTAGGAGAGGGGTTGGCTTTTTCCTATGCAGGCTGGAAGACTGGTTGATAGAAAGCTACATTTTTCTTGTAAATTGGTTGAATAATGGTGTGTTTGGGGAGAATGTTGGATCTTTCACACAGGTATCTGATGAGGCTGTGTTGAGAGACTGAAGCCTCCATCTGCTGTACGAGAGCAGTTCAGTGTAAGTGTCAGAACAGCAGGTCATCTGGGCTTGTGTGACTTAGCTGTGCCAAGAGTTATTTATATTCTTTTACTGAGAGCAAGGTCTACAAAGCTGCTGTCCTGAAGAGTCAGAAATTTGAAAACAGAAGGATTTCCAGCGAAAAGATGAACATTAGATAAGTAAATTCAATTTAAGAAATAAATCTATATATAAATAAATAGAATAAACATACACTGTCAGGCACTCCACCCTTTCTGTTCCCACTGGTTTGGGGTGGTGTGGGTTGGTGATGTCGCATTACATTAATATAAAAGATTTCTGTGAGACTGGGTGACTGTACCTGAGATTATCCACTCTGCCAGAGGACAAAGTAGCTGTTAATGTAATGTATTTTCTGGTTTGGATAAACTATTTTGTTTGGACAGATAGAGTGCAGATTTTCCAAATTGCAGATTTCCGTCCTTTTAAGCAAAGAATCATGAGGAGAATAAAAACACAAAGGCCATGCATTAAGTTTTGAGATCACTCTTGCTGCAGTGTTAAATGGTTTGAGTTTAATAATAATAATTATCATGATTGTTGCAATAATCATTATTATTATAATTTCAAGTTATGTCATTTAATAGTAACGAAAATAATTTCAAAAAATAGTGATAACTTTGTCCAATCTGCATGTATTTTGTCCAATTTTCAAAATTACTAATTTTAAGAACACATTTAGAGATTGTTGGCTTTTATATACATTCTGTTTCAGGGTTGTAACCACAGGCAGGTACCCCAAACTCCCACATACAAAACTGCCATTTTCATTTGAAATAGCTCAAAAGTACCATTTAAACCACTCAATTCCTCCCAAGCTCATCTTACCTGGGGTCAAAATTTTGACCTGCAAAACTGTCAGTTGTGTCTTAAATTATACTTTTTTGATTTGTCTGCATTCAGGAAGCAAAATTAGAGGCATGTAGCATGATTTGATTGTGGATCATGTATGCAAGAGGGATGTTGTTAGTATGCAAGTGCAAAGTAACTGGTGTTTGCCAGCTGCTGTTCTGATTCTGCTAGCAGACTGTTGACTTTGTATATATGCAATGATTTTTTCAAAGAATCAGTGATCATTGAGGCAGCAATAATTGGCACTGGGGAAACCTTTTAGCAAGTCTTCCCTAGCAGTTAGTGATGTGTTGATTTTCACTGGATTTTGAATAGCTAGAAAGTGTGCTAATTTTCAGTTGTGCAGTAGCACTTAATTAAAAATGCCATGGAGACTTGGAGGGGTGGGCTCAGCATTGGCGAGATCCTGGCAAGCGAGCAGTGTGTACTGATGAGTCTGAGACTGAAGTACAGTCTCAGACTAACTGAGCAGTGGATTTATAAAAGTGTGTGTTCAGCCCAGCAAGGTCTTTTCAGAACAGAGAACTGATTTATGCTCATGCTAAACATCAAACATATGCAGTGGCTGCAGGTCTTAGAGCTAAGGCTCAACCAAAGAGTAAGCTTAGGGTTTGGATAGGGTTAGGACAGAGACAAAGCCTGATTTGTAGCTGTAATTTCATTTGAGCATGAGGTACCAGTGTGGAGCAACCTTGTGCAGGGTGTTCAAGAGCAGAATTAAGGAGAGACAAGTACTTCTCTTCATTTTATTTTCAAGGCACTACTGCAGTTGTCCTTACTCCTGCTTTCCTGGCCATAGCTTTAGCACAGAGTCAAGTAGAAGCTCACCCCTTTATCTTAAATATTGGTATAAAACAGGTTGTACATGTGGATGCTTAAACAAGTTTATTTAAAAAAAGGCAAAAGTGAAGGCTCTAGCTGCTGCAGCTGTGAAAGCAGCTTTCAGAACTAACATGAGCTTAAATTAGGAAGTTTTATCTGCCTGAAACTGCAGCTTGAAAATGTAAGAGTCATTGCAGTCAATTCAGTTGCTTAATGAAATAACGAAAGCATCATATGAAATTATGCAAAACCAGGGGAAATTCAATATCCTGAAATCCTACACACAGATTAATCAAATTAATGGCAAGGTATAAAAGGACACATTTGGGAGATTATGAGGAAATTCAGCTGTACAGAGTTTTAAGAGCCTTGGAGAGGGAAGACGAACCATTGCTTAATACTGTATGGCAATTTTCTCAGTATAGTAGTTAAATATTATATTTTGGAGGAAAAAAGTAATATGATTGGGTTTGCTTTTTTTAATGAATCTTCCTCAGCACATTTGTTTTAACTTGGAGAAGTTAAATATGCTTCAAAGATATTATCTTAATTTTCTGAAGAAAAAGACATAAATATGTTTTATATAGCAAAAATGTCATACCAAGGTGTTTCTATTTGTGGAGTTATTACTCTTCCATTCTGTTTTGCGTTTGGGTTTTTTTTTATTATTATCTAAAACTGAATTTTACATTAATTTACAAACAGTTTCAGGCAATCAATAACACATTTCTTTTCCTTCATAAACCATTTGTCTGAAAAAATGAATGGGGTTCCTATCTTGAATATTTGAGAACTGCTCAGAGTTCAAACTGTGTGAAAATATAATTGGAGTCTCCTAGTTTCTGCTTCTTCTCACTGTCATATTTTAAATAGAATAAACAATATGTAGAAGTGAAAAAGAAAGAATTATAGCCTAAGAGGGGTGACACTTGGGAAAAGATGTAATATACCCAAAACTTATAATAAAAGTTATGAATTAAAAAATGTGCTTACCAAGAGTACCAGCAAAAGAGAACACAAAGAATCAGATACCTTACTGCCAAACTATTACCCCCAAAATTTAGGAACTTGGAACTCAGGTGCCAAATTTACTTTCTCAGCGACAGACTGCTGTGCCAGCAGGTAGACTACAGAAAATCAGGAGACTAAAACCATAAAGGATCAAGATAAATAGCAGCATGACAATAATCAGCCCAAAGCTTCTGCTTGCCCTGAGTGTGCTCGTGTGAGACTGCAGCGTCATCTCTCAAAGGAAACATCCCCAGATGAAATTTACTTCATTAGAGGGACTCAGATTGGAAAGTTTCCCAATCTGAGGGGTTTTGCCTGCGTTTAAGACCATTCTTTCCCTTTAGCAGTCCAAACCGCATCAATTAATATGAGACCAGGCCTTTCCATGGGCTCTGAGTAAAGTACTGCTTCACTCAGGGTAGAGAGCTTGTTCCCATCAGGGCACTTGGTCTCAGCCCACATCTCATGTCTCAGTTCTGTGCACAAAGTCCTCAAGGAAGTGCTGCATTCCCACATCCAGATCCTTATCTCACTGCAGCTCTGACACGGCCCATGGCTTATACTGGTACTGAATGTGCCTCTCCTCTTCCCAGCTAGGATTGCTCATGCTTGTTTCCCAGAGCAGACATTTCAGTCGGTGATATTGGTAAATTACCTTCCTAAGAGGCACAGGGAAATGGAAATGAGGAGGAAGAGGGCTTGTGCCATCAGAGGGATGGAGGGAGCACACTCTGTGATGCTGTTTCCTCTCACCCCAGTGCAAATCTGCAGATTTTGAGCATTCCCTGGTGGATGCCACTCGCCCTGATCCAGAGTTTTCAAATATGTTGACAGAGCAGAGGTGAGCACCAGGGAGAAACCTGTGCTTCTCTGGAAACTCTTCCTCAGAGCCTGTTCGTTGTGACTAACAGCAATTAGTGTAAAAAAGAGACTGAGGCATCTCTTGAGTTAAGATGATAATGAAAGAAAAGAGAGAACAAACAACTTCCCTCAGATGCAGCCAAAGCTCCTTCCAAGCCAGTTTCCCTGCCCTGGCCAGCTCAGCTCTGTCACAGCAAAGAGCATCTGCCTCAGCCACAGTGTCAAGGTGAGCACAGACACCCCTGACCCTGAGCTGCTGCTTCTCTCATGGCTCACATCAGACTCAGTTTAGGCAGGTTCCTTAACCTGAAAAATACAGCTGCAGAATAATCCTTGTTGGTTCATTTCCATTCCAAGTAAGCATAAATCCTCTTGCTAAGTCCTCACAGAGCTGTGGGTGTTGTGCTGCTGGGAGATTGGCTCTCAGGTAGAGCTCCCTTTGCCTCAGAGGTAGTTCATTTATTATTAAAGGAAATGTCAGACTGCCAAGGGTGGAGAGATGGTTTGGGATAGGCATGTTTGCAAAATCTGGGAGGAAAATATTGGGGAGAAAATATGCTCTGTTTCATATCTTTGTATTGAAAGTGACAACAGCTAATACTACTAGCTGGAAAATTTATCATGTGTTAAATTAATGTACTGTATAATGGAATGCATTTATACAGCAATTTGGCACTCTTGGTGAAGTTTTGTATTGAGAAGTAATAAAGAAAATTCTAGTGTAAGATATACTACCTTCAACATTCATAAAACATGCCATCCTTTAAAGGACCCAATCCTGCTCATATCCACAGAAATGGAAGCTTTGCCATTGACTTCTGTGGAAGCAAGGTCAGCTACAAAATGATCAATTAAATAGGATTCCAAGAATGATTTATTGTCCTCATGATACTCATTTTCACCCCATTAGCGTTCCTTTTCGTCAGTGCGACCTTCAGTTGTAGTGTCATAGTGAAATGCTTATTGCTCCAAACCATGACCTAACAGGATGAGAATACAATTGATAAGGCAATGATCTGAATCAAACAAGATAGTGCCCATGGGCAGGAACTTCTTGTACAGTACCCTGGACTCCTGGCCTACACCTTCTAATGATTTTGGACACCCTGGCAGTATAAAATCTGTGTGATGCTAATAAATCAGTGAATGTGTAGGTTTGAACACCTGCCTGCCCATGGAAAGAATTCCTCATTTTGATTTTCTTGTGAGCATGGCTTTTGCTTAATGTATGAAATTGTCTTTATCTCAGCCTGTGAGTTTTCTTACATTACTCTTCAGATTCTCTCTCCAATCCCAACATGGGGAGTAAGCAAGTGGCTGTGTGGGTGTGAGTTGCCAGCTGGGGTTAAACCATGGCACAAAACCATAGCATCCAGACAAACTTCTTTTTTGAGGGGCGAAATTATTGTTAGTTTTCTTTTCCAAATAAAAATATCAACTTTGGATCTATCAAATGGAAAACAAGCAAAGCACTAATCCCAGTGGAACAGGAATTCAGGTATGAACCACCTATATCGCAGACCTGGGAAGTCTTGACTTGCAGTTTCCATTGAAAGACAGAGATATTTGATGTAGTGACAGACGATACACGGTACTGTATGTTCTTTTTCTATTGCTGTTGGAATTGTATATTTAGTGAATTGGTCTTGATTGATGATAGAGTTTTAAGGACTTGCTCGTTCTTCCTGGGAAAAGATGGCATATTTTACCTATATTAATGGTTTGAGACTTAAGGATAGCAACATATATTTTTGTAATCTTTCAGCAGCGATGCCACAATTTATACAAATGGATTCACTCTGTCTTTAGCTCAAGCAACTCTGACAAAAGATGTCATTTGAAGTAATGTTGCTCATCATTCATAGACGCAAAAGCTTAAAGCTCCATTGCTTTGATATGAAATTGTGTTCCAGTTTTCTGCTCCTTTAATATCAGTATATGGTGTTAATGGTACTTTAACTATTTTAAGCAGCTCCAGATTAGACAAGAGAACAGAAAGGTGCTTATTTGCCAGCAGAAAGATATATACTAACTTGGGGGTATGTAGAAGGAGAAAAGCAGCATTCCAGCAACAACTCAGAATTCCCTAAATGTCAGCTCTGGAGCAGTTAAAAAATAGTGCTACTGTGTGTTCAGCTAAAATTGCCAATTTACAGTACAGTATATTAGATCCCTTTACGGCACCTTGGTAAGGAAGCACATCATTGCAGAATGATGGGAGGGCTGGGAGAGGTCTCTGACTTGCTCTGGTATTTGCTGAAGTGCAGCCCAATCCTGCAGTTGTGTTTGAATGCTCCCTTTAGTTGTGATATCAGCAATGCACGTGTAGGGACCCATCTCGGGATGGGCAACAGACAACAAAAGCATGGTACAGAGGATAGCCTTTAGACACAATCTGAGAGTAATAACAGATAAGGACAGACATTCTGCCCTAAAAGTGTGTCTAACATTATTCCTGCGTTGTGGGTTTGCTTTTGTGATCCAGCCCTTTTACGATGCTGTGATGCTTTTACTGATTTAAAAAAACCCCAATGCAACAACCAACAAACCAAACACCAGCTCTTCCCTTCTGTATTTAATCCACTGGTTCTCTTAAAAGCATTAATATCATACAGTTTGTGGATAAGTGATAGATTCTTATATAGTGCCTGTATTACAAGTATGCTGACACACAAAGATTTTCTTTAAGTACTAATTAAAACCTGTGAAAGTGCTAATATTTCCCATCTCTAATCCTGTATTTAGATTATCTCCATACTGACCTGTTGAAATACTTTGTTCTGTAATTATTAATCCAGATATTGTTCACCTCCTGAGAAACTGACATCCTCTGTAACTATGCATCTCACGTCTTTCAGTTTAAGCCATTGCATTACATCGCTAGAAAGCAGACCTTAGAATTGAAGTAAAACATTTGCTGAGCAAGACGTAATCTTTTTCCCTGTAACAAATAAAAAGGTGTTTGATAGCTGTTGTGCATCAGAAGGAGTTGATGGATGTGTATGTGTTGATTAGAGAGAACTGAATGTGGTGGATAATGCATTTTAAAGCAGAAAACAGAATAGAAAAATAATTTCAAATGGGGATAGGTGGTAGGTAAAACAATCACGTGCCTGGGCAGGTTATCACACTCACTGTATGAAGAACCTGATAAGTAATGCAGCCTTTACTGTTTCCTGCACTGCCACTGCTGAGTTAGTGCTCAGCCTCTCCATCCACCATCCTTTGGGACTGAAGTATTACAGATAGTAAGAGAGTTATAGTTTTTATTTGGAAGGAAATTTGTGGTGTTTTTTGGCTTTTCTTTCTCAGGTTTTACTTTCATTTTACATTGAAGCAAAAGCCAAAATTCTCAAATCTCCTGTCATAAAGGCATGTCTGACAAATTCTGCATGAAAATGCTGTTTCCAAAGTAAATAGAAGTTTCAGGGTGGCCTGACTGGAAAATTGCAGGGGGTCTTCTTTAAATGTCTTTGTTGCTTTAGAATTGTTCCATGAGCTGGGACAGTAACATTACATAATCACACAGAAGATATAAAATGGCAGTCAAAATAGTATGTTGACTTTCAGCTGAATGATGTATTTTAAATGTAATGGCTGTTACTACCCAGAGCAGATTGAATCATCTTGTTCTCTTGTTGAAAATGTCAAAGCAAAATCTTAAATTGCTTCAACACATGACAAGCAGAAGACACTGAACAGGAAAATGAAGAGTCAAGTAGGTTCGTTACAGCAATTTCATGAGGAATTTTTCAGAAACTACATTTCTGGTGCAAAATTTAATCTGGCTGCTGGGGAAAAATGCAGCAGAAAACCTAAAAGCTGGGTAATGAATAGTCCTCTGAGAACAGGAGAACAGTGTAGAAGCTGAGGAAAGTGGTCTCTGTTTTGAGCTGCTTCACCAACACTGTCCTGCTGGCTGAGGGACAGGAGCAGTGCTGATTTCTGTCCTGGCACTTGAGGAGAGACTTACAGGAGAACAGAAAACCCCTCTTGGGAACCTGTTTATGTGCAAGCAGTTCAGGCAAAGGCAGGGGGAGTTTCTGGCTATTGGGGCAGCCCATCATGGTCGTGTTCATGCCCCACTCACAGGGAGCTTGTACTGCCTTTTTCACCAAGGCTGGGGGAGCAAATTCCCCTTCCTGCAACTTTGGGTGTATAAGCCTTGGCTGAGAGGATTTGTTAATAAAAATAGAGTTGGTTCCTCTCTTCTTTTTCCACTTGATGATTTTTGGCTCTTTCAATTTTTTTTTCCTATTTTTCTCTTGATTTAAAGATTATCTTCATCTTTTAATAAAGGATGGAGGAAATATAGTGAAGGATTAAATCCTTATCTGCAGCCATTTGAAGTGCCTGTGGGACTGTTTAATCTCACATTTCAGAGGATTTGGAAGCTAGGCCTCTCTGCAGTCTCTGCTGCATACAGTATATATGTGCTCAAATTGACCTGTGGGACAGGTGCAATCCATCGCTCACTTGCTGACAAGTTTATTTTATACTCCTCTGATAAAAATGTCTGGTGTGTTGACAACCTGCTTCGCAATGGTCACATTGATTCAAAACAAGTAGAATCTCAAAGATGGTTTTTTTGGCCATGTCTTCACTGTTTTCCATTGCTTTTAGCATTGCCTGGAGATCTTGGAATTGTTTCACTGGGAAGTTCATTTGTTCCTCTGAAGTGTGCTGGATGTCACTCACTGGGATTGTTGATGGGGCTGCCCAGAGATGCACCAGTGGGCACTGGAATGCAAATCCTCATACTTTTTATGGATGGATCTCTGTGCAGGCTTTAGTCACATTCCCGTTGGAGGTTTGCCTGCAATTCTTTGCATCCCCACTGACCAGTAAACATTTTCAAGTATCAAGTTAGTCTTAAAATATCACGTTTATTATTGAATAGTTGCCTCCTGCAAACCTGATGCAGTGTTTTGCACACGTTTGGTGTATTTTTTTGAAAAAGATATTGCATTCTTGGATCAGAGACACTTCCCTGTGTTTGATAGTAGCTGATACTGAAAGGCTCAGGTCCCAGGCTGGTCACCAGGGGTTATTCTGCTTCCCATCAGCTGCCAGAAACTCTGATGTAAGTGGTGAAAGGCAGCAGAGCCGACTCTGAAAATGGATCTTCCCGCCAGAGATTTCTGTGGATGCTACTTTTTTTGTTAATTCTTTTACATCCTTTGCCTCAAATAAGAAGACAAATTTCCTGGGATAACTATCTCCTTCATTTCTTAAAGCATTGTCTTTCATCAGAAGATTTACATTTTCTTGATCTTTGGTCATGAGGCAGGATAAACAATAGCGAGTGTATCTGTGATTTCCTTATGTGCCTATATTATGCCTGATTTTATTCATTTTCCTGCTCATCCAACCAATAATGACATGATTTGCCCCAATTTTTTCTTAACGATGATCCATGTGCTTAGTGAGTAATACAATTCAAAATTTCTTCAGTGAAAAATATGAAAATATAATAGCAAAACCTGGTGGAATATATTTTGCAGCTTTTGAAGGCAAATTAGAGACAAAGAACCTACATAAATATTGCATAAACATTTTATGAAAAGGTTTTCCTTGTCAAGTATAGTAACATTTTTCATCACAGTAACAAGCTTAGGAAGCCAGGGTGCTAATCCAAATAATGCATCAGAATTAATAGACTGGATAGGGCAGGTGAAACCTTCTCATTAGCCCCCAACAGAGCAAAAACAATTGGCAAGAGATGACTTACTGAAGTTTCATGTTTCTTACTTGTGAATGTAATTAATCTAAAAAACTTAGAGTTGAAATTCCATCTAAAAATTGCTTGCAGTGTGGCAGCTTTGAAATTGTAACAGTCCTGCTGAACATCAAAGCAGGCTGAGCTGTTACACTGTGCAACATCTAAAATTGTCCAAAGTACAAGTTTTAAATGGTTGCTACTGCCTTGGAGACTTAAGTGAAATGCATTTTTAATGTCGCTCTTTGGTAGCTCTGCCCTTTTGAAAAGCTGCACAGCAATGTTTGGTCTGTAGTGAGGGTTTGATCTGGGCAGTCCCAGGGCACAGGGGAGCCATGAGGTTGCCTGAAACACCAAAGAGAGGTGGCAAAATGGCACTGGCTCCTCCTTCAGCAGTTTGTGGTGAGCGCTGGCTGGAAGCTGCTGTTGAGTTGGCTTTTCCCAGCCTCAAAAAGAGTACCCATTGTTTTGTCTATTTATAATAGGTGCTTAAAACTTAGTTCATCTGACATTCATTGTCCCCACGAATTCTCTTTTGATACACTGTCTATATCTAATGCAAGTTTTTTAGTTTTAGAGAATAATGGTTTGCTTTGAGTTTTATTAAAACAGTGCATAAAATCCACTCTGTGATAATTCCTGTGGCTGGAGTTGTGCTGTGGTGCAGTAGTTCACTGTGCACGAGTGGTCAAATTGACCATGGAATATTAATGGGTTGTGGACTACAGGCTTTTGGTCCTCTGGCTTCAGGTTGACAAGAATGATAGCTTTCATTTGCATGCAAAGTTTCCAGCTGTTCCTTTAAGATGGATGAAGGGATCTGGCTTCATCCGTCACAACTTCTTTACTTTTTTATAAGACAGAAAGAAAAAAATTAAAAAAACCAAAACCATAAAATGTAATAAAATGTTCTTTGCAGATCTCCTTGAAATAGAGGGTAATTTCAAGCATCTTATTTCTGCCCAGAGTCCAAGAGAAATATTTTGAGTGCAGATGAAATTATGTGTCCTTTGTGCTAAATACACTCTGTTCATTAAATAAAGCACATTCCATTTGAGATTTTCATGAATTACATTGCAGGAAAATGTACTTTGCATTTAGTAAGAATTTATTACACTTTTTTCTCTGCTTCAGAGGAAACGCACGCTTGCTTCATAAAAGCAAGCTGCATGATCCACATTAGGAAAGGAATAAAATCATCACAGGAATCATTTTGGTTGGAAAAGAACTTTGCATAATCTAACACAATCTGTGCAATTCAGAAATGCAGTGAAAAGAAAGGTGTGTTGGAAGCTGTAGGAGTAAGGAAGCTTGATAACATCACACAGTGAGAGCCCTGCTAACACAGAAGTCTCCTACTTTCCAGCACCCACTGTAGTGACAGCACCAATGGTAACCCCTACCATCAGTGCCACTGAATGTTTCACATCAGGAGATGCATAACAGTCAGTGCCACAGGCATTTAACACATATATTGCAGTCGTGTGAAGTGTTCAGCCCTGTTGTAATTACTTTGTGATAGGCACCTTGTGGGATTTTGCCATCTGTGCTTCAGTAATGTGCAATCTGTGCTATTGTTTCTATTCCACTTCACCAGAGTCCTAAGTTGTACTCTATTGCATAAGTTCCACCACAATCTCACCATTTCATTTCCTACAGCCTTACATGACTTAATTGCCTTGTGAGAAGGGGGAAGAAGGTCCAGCACAAACCTGAAAAACAGAAGATCCCACACCCAAAATCTAGTTAATCTTTACTTCTCTTAACATTTTCATGAATTCAATAGAGTTCATTTGGTACCTGCTGCTCCTGCACTTCTCTCCTCTGATAGCATCCCATGTGCAATAGCTGGAGACATCTTAGGTGAGGAGACTGGCAGCAAGATTCTTTACTCGGAAATGATTTTGCCCATGGAATTATTAGCTGCTCTCGCTAGTTCTAAGGAGTCACCGTGGACTACAAGGTCACACGTGCAGCAGAAGCTGTTGGAGCAGCTGGCAAGAACAGGACAGGCACAGCCACTTGTTCAGGATTTTGACTGCTCTCAAAGTCAAGGGAGCAGCAGTCATGGCCAGCTTCTTCTTGGTGCCAGTAGCATGACCTGTCAAATACAGGTCTGTTCCGAGTCATTGACGACTTAATGGATTAGAATCAAAACCACCAGTAATGATCCAAGATCATTTGAGTGCCTCAAAATTCATTTCCCTGGTGAGCTGCATTTTAGCATGGACACAGCATCACAGCATCTTCCTTAAAGCTGTGATTGTGTTGTCCTTCTTTCTATGTCATAAAAAGAATTCATGTGATGAATTCCAATTATTTACTGCTAATGTAAAAAATGCTAAACTCCTTCTTGCAGAAAATTGTCCCACAGAGGCAGTTCAAACAGTGCATTAGGGCACTCTTGATCCTAGGTAGAGCTTTCAAAAAGTGATGTTCATGGTGGTGGTAGTGGCAGAGGGGGGAAGCATCCAGCTGCTGAATCATTCCACAGCATTGTCCCAAAAGAAGCATTTCCTGCTTGAATAGTAATAAATAGAGAAAAACTCTGTCATTGGTTAATGACTCCTGACTTCCACACAAGCTCTGAGTTTATTAAGTTGGAGTTTTTTGAGAATAAGTGTTCAGCATTTATTTTCAAAGACGGAGATATTTATCCTTTGACAACATCTCACTGCAGTGGCTTTTTTCTGTTGGAGCAAATGATGGATGGAGGTGCAATCATTTTGTCAGCTTGATACTGAGAGGAAGGAAATAACACAATAGCCAACTGATGGAGAAGTGTGTTTTGACTGACTGGTGGAGCACACTACAATAGAGCTAATCAGGAAACAGGGTCCCTGTATAAACACAGCCTCACAAAATTGCATTTTTATGAATGAGTTGTTTCACGTGGTTTCCTACTACTTTTCACCTTGTGTGGTAATTTACTGCTGTGCCAAGAAAATGAAAAGCAGTGATTTTGATCTGATGGCAGGACTTGCTGGTGTTCATTTGTTAGAAGTTCAGTCCACAAAATCCAGGTGAGAACCCTTGGCTTTTTAAAGAAGCTTTTAAATCTTCAAGTGCACAGTTCATTCCCTGGCAGCCAAACTACAGCTGTCACATTTACATTTACATCTGTACAATTGGCTCTCACGTTTGCTTAGTTGTAAGCAGCGACATGAAGAACAAAGCAGTAGCAGGTCAGGCCTGAAGTATTTTACTGCCAGCCATTGAGAAATCTCCTGGCACAAGCTGGGATTTCAGGTGAGACAAAGGGAGTCAGGTACATACTTTTTTAAAAGGTATAATGCTGAGCTTCTCTTAGCAATATGTGCCCTCTGGTTAATATATTGATTGAGAGTTTTGTATGCAGTTAGTTCCATCATCATCTATGGTGTAAAAGTTGCAGTGTCACTGCCAAGATTTTTAGTTGCCAAAGTAGATCTAAGCCATGCCTGGAAGCATATGTATTTGAACTGAGAGTGAACAAAAGCTTAACTTTGGATATGAGCTAGTTTTAGATTAAGGATTTGGCATGCAGTTTTTTGCCCCAGAGGATGCTATTCAAACAGATCTGTTCTGCTGTCAAAAGGTTAGCCAGATTCTTGATTGAATGATACTAGAGGCTCTGTGTTAATTAATGGTGGGAAAATTCCACATCCTTTGATTGAAGGAAGTAGGTTGGCATGCAATTGTCTCATAGAAGATTTGAAATAATTTTGTTAGATTCCCTGCATTCTGCTTCATATTTAGATAATTTTTCCTTTCATCATTGCAAATTGCATGAGCAAATGTCCAGGAGGTACATCAATAGCAAAATTATAGAAGAGCAAATGTACTTTGGGTGCTTATCACAAGATAAGATGGAAGTCATTATGCACCACAAGGAAGAAGAAAACTGGTCCCCAGCATTTGACCAGTTCCTAGCCACATGGGAGTTCACATTTTAGCTCTCTTGGAGGAGTTATCTGGTCTGGAAAACACTCGAGCTTTGCTGAGCCACAAGAAAGAGGCCCTTCAAACCATTAGCAGCTGGATTTCAGTGCATGACCCTGGTGCTGACTGGCTTCACACTGGAGCAGTTCAGGTCCTGGAACACAGGTGATGCCTGCTGGCTTGGAGCATGTCCTTTGCATGGCACAGGAGGAGGGGATCTGCATTCAATTCAGAAGTTGTGTTTAGCTGAGCTGCTCAAAACATGCAGTAAGAGACTTGAGTTCAGTGTAGCAACAGCTTGGGCTCCCTGTCTATCACTGTAGATGCTGTAAAAGTCTGACTGGAGTGGGGTGAGTACTGTGAGGCTGCTGCAGAGAGGAGGTAGGAAATAGCATGGGGAAATAGAGCTGTGTCAAATAACAAACTGTGAAGGAACTGGTGCTTACTGAGGAGCCTGATAGTTTTTCTAGCTGGTTATCACTGCTTATCCCTGAGTAATGATATCCTAAGGCTGTTTGTTTTCAGCTGCTTTGTGTTTTTTCAAGAGAACTCATTAGTGTGTCAGATACATATCTGGATATGGAATGACAGATTTTTGAAACAGTAGGGCTGTGGTGGAGAAGAAAATGAGCCTCCAGGCTCTGAGGCTTCATTGGCACTTAAAAGCAGGAGCCACCCCTTTAAGGCAGTTTTCTTCCTCAGTTGGTCCTGTGAGTAGCTAAACATTGACCTGTGCAGCACATCATGCTCTGCTTTATCTGACAAGGATCACCATGTAACTAACTGGAGAGACCAAATCTTTTACAGGTCTCTTCTCTGCTTTTCTGCAGCACTTCTGGTGCGAAAGCATACTCCTTGTGCCTATGACAAAGAGACAATAAAAGTATCATGTGTGCTGAGAAAGAAAATGCATGTGTATGAACAGTTGCAGAGGATCACATTAGTGATTTGTCCAACACTGTATCTTTAAAATTTATGGACAAATGGAGTGAGAAGGACTGTTGAAATCACAGCAACTTGAATATTGTTCTGAAGTTTGTGTGTGACTTTTGAATGGGGTAAATATAAGCATAGGAGGAATCAGCACTTCAGGCAGTCTCTGAGCAGCCTGGCTGCTAAACAGCCTCTGGCCATGTTCACTGGGCTCTTTTGGGAGGCACATGCATTGCCAGGTGCCTCTGGGTAAAGAAATGTCTTTCCAGGTTGTCATCCAGCACCTGTGACTTCCAGCCATGCCCCAGGTAGTGTGTGCTGTTACCCTGGGACATGGCACAGGAGCTTCCCCTCAGTCTCAGTTCTGTGCTGTGTCTGTCTGATAGCATTTCCATAAGCAAATCCAGCCAAGGCAGTTCCAGTGGTCACAGGATGAAATCCTGGAATGGCAAGGAAAGGCAAAGCAACCCCTCAGAGTGCTGCATTGTCAGACACAGTACCTTCCAATGATAGGTCTGTCTGGGTGGCCACAGGAAGCTAATGTCACCCTTGTTCTAGTAGCTTCACCACATAAGTATTCCTGCTTATAGCAGTCAGGGACATGGCACATTCCATGGCATTTGGAAGGGAAAAAAAACATAGACAGCTGTATCCCAGGTCTTCCCTTGACAGTTCATGAGTTAAGTTCAGTTTTGTAGCAGAATTACTGCTGTCTCTTCAATAATAGGAAGACTATTTACAGTGCATTTAATTGTTTTTATTTCCCATAGCTTTGTGGGAGGTCAAGTAAGAGTTCTGTTAGCTTTGTTAAATACATGTTGATGCAGTAACAGCACTGACTTTTTGTTCTGCTTCCCCTTGAGCAAGGATGGAAATCGGTGCCACATGTCTATAAAACCTAATTCCTGGAATTAAAGAAACTTCTTGTAGAGGAATGGGAATTTGAATAAAGGTTGTTTGTGGACTTCTGTCAAGTACAGAGATTATGTAAGATTACAATCCCTCATAGCTGAAAATATTTTGTACTGCCTTTCTGTTTAAGAAGGACCAAAAGTGAATTTCATAAGGTGAATAAGTGATCTGATGTCTGACCTCTAAAATAAGAATAGCTTTTGTTTTCAGTAAATCCCTCTGACATTGAAGAGCCAGCAGTTCCTTGCCTTCTCATCTCAAAATCCCTCTGGGCCATTTCAGTTCCTATGGAAAGAGCTCTGACAGGCTGCCAGTTCATTAGGGTGATTACTCTCCTAGAACAATATGGCAGAACATAACCATTTAAAATGTGACATGCAGAAGCACATTTAGAAAACTTCCAAAGGCTGCAAGTAAAGCTGATGGAAACAGGGGGAAGCCCTGGTGAGATTGGGTTACAAAGGGTGTAGGTGGGAATGGGATATGAAGAGAACGTTCAGCAAGGAAAGCCTGAACACACTGGCACAGCATTGATGAAGCTGCTCCAGCAACTTTTCTCCAGGTCCTACAATGCAGAAATCCTACAAACCAGAAATAAAAAGTAAGAATATGAGAAAAACGTAAAGGTAGCAAGAAAAGCCTGAAAAACTGAAGAATACCCTAAGAAAAAAACCCGTTAGTTGATATACCAGAAACTGAAACTCTGTTGAGGCCGTTGCAGATTTAAAATTGTTTTGTAGGTTGACAATTGTTGTTGTTTATTTTACAAACTTGGGTCAAATAATTTCAGGTGATGAATTTTAACAGGAAAAGTTTGGGGGTAATTTTGAAATGTTTAATTTCATGTGGTGCAAGATGTTGTATTTAATTAAAAACACTTCTCCCCATTTTCAACAATACACAGTCATTTATTTCAAGCCAAGCCAAACTTACAAAACCTATTTACACAGTCTGACCGTAAGTAATCAATCAGAGTCGTGCAGCCTGTGCCTGTTGCTATGCTTTTTAATAGACGCGTTATCGGGTGGCTGGAGCAGTCCCCTGGTAGGACCAAGCAGGAGTATTGTTTCCTGCTCTCAGATGGACATATTTCTGCAGAGCAGGAGGCAGGGTCCCCACTCAGGCTTTGAGGAGAGGGTCCAGGTGCCCCACCTGCTGGGGTGGGAGTCTAAGCTACTGTGGAGCTGCTGGGGTCCTTCAGACACAATCGAGTGCAAGTGTTCTGTGTATTGCTTTGGACAGGCATAAAGACATGTTGGGACTGTTCACACTGAGATAGGTTTGTCTGGCACGTCAAATTCATTGTGTCAGCTTTGCAATATGAGGGTCTAAACTGCCTGTTCTTGTTATTACATGTAGCTTAAAAGTGAGAAATTGAGTTTGTTTTGCTGCTTTGTATTAAAAATGTGATTCTTGAAATAGCTCATTTCTGTTGAATCAGGGGATCAACACAACCATAAGGAAGGTGGTAACACATTGGCTGTGTAACAGCCATAGCATGTAATAGATGTTTACATGCCATCAAGTGTACAAACATTTGATTGCTTATGTGACAGAGCTTTTCTTTTGCAGCCATTGGTCTCAATTTTTCCATTACATTTTCTCATTTTCTTTTCTAGCTTTACTCACAGACAAACCTCCAAAGCCATTGTTCCCCATGGAGAACCAGCCAACTGTTATAGATGTCCAGCTGGGTAAGTCCCCTTCTGGGAATAATAGATCCTAAACTTCCACTCTGGTAGCAGATGGGATAAATTGAAAATGGTAAGAAAGGTTTAGTGGTACTGTTATTACATGCAAATCAATTTGCAGCTTCTCATTTATAACCATAGAATTTACTGCCACGGCAATTTAAGGGAATGAACTTGTGTAACATCAGGGGATGGCAGTACTAATTGGTTACAATGGGTATTAAATATAGAGCACTGATGCTCTTCTTAATAGATGATTGGTAGAGTAATATATGTCTAAATTTGTGCTGTATTGATCAGTTGATGTTCAACTAAGACAAGTATTCTCATAAAGGAAGCGCTGATTCCCTTAGAAGTTAATGTAAAGCAGTGCATTTTCAAGTTGTTCTGAATGTGTACCAGAAAGGGCTTTTGACTAAAATGCTTGTATGCTTTTCTCACTCCTGTTATATATTCTGTGAATGCACATCTCTGAATCTCAGCTAGCAGCCTCTATTTTCTGTCATGTTAGAAAATAATGCTGGAGAGTAACTTTGGGAAGCTGTGGGGCATTGTGATGCTGGAAGAACTGCTCCGCATTGACGTTCCAGAGGGTTTTTTCAGTGACTTGAAGATAGATTTCTAATTTTAAGAGGCAGAATTTGAGTTGCTGTTGAGGACAGTGGTGCCATGAGCTTAAATGACAAGAGATGTATTGCATATGGGGATTATTCACTCAGTGCTGAAACTGTGGCACCTTCCTTCTTGAGTTTGCCTCTCTCCCTCCTTTTATACCACAGCTAGCTGGGGTTCAGAGGTGGAATGGTGTTTAATGGCAAGCAGGATCAGTGTGAAACATTTTAAGAGGGCTGGTGACATTGTGGTAAAGCTGTTTGTATTTGTGAAAATCTACAGGGTTCTACTTGAGCTGAATACAAAGACATGTCCTTGTTCTTAAACCAGGTGCCAAACAATGTCAGAGAAGCACTGTGGATGCTATGAAGTATTTAAAAATGGGGCTTGAATTCTTCAATGTGAGAATATAAATTATTTGTGACATTAGCTAATCTTAAAGATTAGCTTTCTCTCATATATCTTAACTGACTCAGGAGTCTGTAAGGGCTTGCAAAGAGAAGACAGCAGTGGATTTGGGAAGCAGCCAGTGCCAGATGAATTCTGCAGACAGGTGCATATGTGCTTATTTAGATTCCCCTCCACAGCGCTTGAATGTCTGTAGCTGAACAGAAATTGCCCCTAAAAGAGGATATGAAGTGAATCTGGAGCCATAGTTTAAACCCTACCTGAGTTAACAGCAAAACAGTCACCGAAGTTTGAATCAGCCCAAAAGGCTGAATTCAGTCTCCTGGTGCAACTTCTCAAAAGTCAACTTTCTAATGATTTCCTTTGGGAGCACACTGTCCCTGCATACATCTGTGAAATAAAGGCACTCAGTACACATCTTTTTTCCTGCATTTTCATTTCATCTTCATTTTCTCTTCCAAGGTCCCCTGTTCCAGCAGGACTCTGTTGGTTTTGACTGAATTCTTTTTTGTTGTTGTTGATTGCGTGAAAACATTTTGTTCTTGCTGATTAAAAGGAGGTTTGATTAAAAAAAAATTAAAACAAACAAACTCCCTCCTCTCCATGGAGATGTGGCTCAGTAATAGGATTTTGGAATATCTCTAGAGGGAAATATAAATCTTGCATCTTTATATGCTGGAATGTAATCCATTAGTTGTCCCCTAAGATCAGGGAATTTACATATGGTGCTTTTTTTTCTGATATGTTAATAGATTTGGTTATTGCCACTAGACCATATTCATATGAAAGAACCTGAACTTAACATCTTTTGCAGTGAAGTTCATCGATTTTACTCTTGATGAAACTTGGCAAATAGATAAAGCTGGAAGATTCTCAGAGAGCACCTTCATCCAGCTGCAGGAGGTCACCTGCAGCTTGGGGCTGGAAGGCTGTGCTGGCCTCTGGGATGTGCCAGAGCTTTGCAGGACTGGGAACCATTTGATTGCACAAAGCAATGTGGGAGAAAGTTGTGTGTAAGGTCACCTGCAGGGATACTTCTTTGAGATATTGTTAAACTCCCGGGAGTTTCAAACAATTGGCATTATTCCATATTTTATTAGAAATTAGAGGAAAATTTCTGTGTTTTACAGGCCCTTTAGCCCATGGAGTCAAATCACACAATATGCCTGATTTTGCAGTAGTTCTGCAAGTATGAATGTGCCATTAAACTACAAAAGAAATGGAGTTTAATCCATCTGCTTGTTCTGCAGAGATTATTTTAGTTTTCTATTGGAAAGCTAATCTTTAAAGAAATAGCTATCTTTTTTCTGTAAGTAGAGGAGATTAATAATTTTTCACTGTCTTTATCCTTAATGATTAGCATGGTGCAAAGCAAAATCTCCCTAGGACTCTAGGCAGTGGCCTAACTACTTAGCAGCTTATTTGGCCTTACTGCAAACTTCAATATTCACCTTTTAGCTTTTTAGATTTTAGAAGAAGTTTTAGTGAAAACAGGTACACAGAATTCTTATTGACAGTGGATGAAAGAGTTCCTTCAGGCTTCAAACATGGTCCTGAACCTGCCTTGTTCTTCTTAAGGAGCAGGAATGTAGTTTTTGTGTTTTCTGTTTTTCTTTGGAATGTGACTGAGATCTAAAACCAACCCTGTCAAGGTTAGAGAGAAGCAGAAACTGGAATTTGCTTCTTCTTTGTTTTCTGTATTTGCTTGTGGTATAGAAACAGAGCCTAGAGAGGGGGAGGATTGACAGGAGGACAAAAGAGCATCCCAGAGGACTGGAGAAATAGTCCACAACAGTTTCACTGTCTCAGTTGCTTTACTAAGTCAGATAACCACTTCATCTCTGGGCCGACCTAGAAAATAATGACTGAGTTTTCTTTTATTGTCCATTTACTGCTTCTTTTTTTGTAAAAACAAAACTAAAAAAAAAAAACAAAACCCTTTTATTTGTATTTTAGTTCTTTACATTGAGGTTGGTATAGAAATAGTTCTTGATTGAACAGCATGTGATACATTTAATCTTACTGTACCTTGGTTTTAACAAATAATGTTCATTCTTACCATAACGTGTATGTTTTGCAAATAAATGGCATTTTTCTGATAATAAAATGTTCTTCTTCAAAAAAGGTATTCCTGGGTTGTCTTCATGGCATTAACATCACATTTGATGGTATGAGCCAAAACACACACAGCTCCTGTGCCCAGGAGATGGGGTGGCTTTGGCAGAAGGCCTTTAAGACCATTTCCTGTGTAAAGCTCTGACTGTGAATTTATTAAAGCTAATGCCATTGTGAGTCAAAGTTGAGTTGTTCAAAAGCCCTTTTTTTAGAGCAGGAGCTTGCTGTTTCTTTGACTGACCATATAAACCTAAGTGTGTTTATGGATTGTTCATGCCAAATCCCTGAGTATAGAGAATTCCTTATGTGATTTACAAGAGTAAAGATTGAGACCTCAGTCAGGTGTCTTGGGGCTGTGAGCAGTAATTTTTAAAGATCTGTTATCTATTTTCACATAGAGTTGTCTGACAGCAAGTGGAGCATGCTGTGCTGTAAGTCTTAAGATGACGTGTGGGTACTTTGCTCTGCTGATCTCGAAATTCATTTCTAAAATTCTTTTCCAGCTTTGTTCACTCTTAGTGCTTTGAGGACATGTAAAGAAGGAAAACCACTCCTCTGTGTTTTGATTACACGATTACAGAGTAGGTTTCTCCCCTGAACCAGCTCGTTTGCACAGTTTTGGTAGCACCAAGAGGCCAAAATCAGAGTGATCCCTGGTAGCTGGGAGCTGTTGTGCTCCAGCTCTTGGATGGTGTTGAAACAGTGTGGCAGGGGTATTTGTGGGAGAAAGGAAAGACAGTTGTGCTCTGCTGATTTTTGGCTGGACACACATCTGCAAGGGTCTACATCTAGCCAGTCTATGTACAAGCAGCTGACAGAGTTCTCTAGCTTGTACCATGGCTGCTATTTTTCATTTGTGTGTTTTGCAGAGTATCAAAAGCTAAAAAACCAATATCAAAATAGAAGCTAAATCTGTTAATTCTGTGCCATGTATTACAGTGACTGCAGTGTTAAGTCAATCTTTTCCCTATGAATGGGTTAGTTGAATGGAATGAAAGTTTGCATGTTTGCATGTCTATATTAATTGAAGATAGAATTTACATATCATTTGCTTTTCAGCTATGTCCTGGTTTTGTTTTCAGGTGTTTACTTAAGAAATGTTGCAGGAATTTTACAAAACAAAGCAAGAATCCTCTATGTTAATTCTATGTTAATTCATTTAGTGAACAGGGAAGATGTCAAGGGGTTTAACTCGCTTTTGTCATGGAAGTTTCTTTGTTTCTAAAGATGCTGAGGAAAGAAAACACATAGTTTATGAGGATTGTCATTTTTCTTAATAGCTGAACTGTTCAGAAAGATTTTGTTTCTAAAAGATTTAACAGCAAGATTCCTTGGGACTCATTATTAGGCAGATCAATAGAGATCAATAGAGCTACTGTAAAACAAGTGCAAGGGAATATACAAAGTTACATCTGCTGACAGGTATAGGAATAGAATAAAAATAGTTAGGAATAAAAAAGCCCTTTTGGTTTGCAGCACTGGCTGGAAGGAATTATTTGAGAAGTGAAAATTCATGCATTTACTGACATTTTAAAAATACTACTCCACTGTCCACAGTCTTAATTTTCACTGAGACCTCACTTCTCTTCTTAAAAATAAATAATTCTTTAAAAAAAAAAAACCGCCCTGCAAGATGTTTGAGGGCTTCATTTCATACCAAGCCTGTTTATTCAAGACAATCCAGCACTGCCTCTCATTACAGGTTTCCTCATTAAATCTTGCATTCTTTATCTTTAAAGATACAGGTATTTGATAAGCAGTTGAATAGAGTAGTGATCTTGGACAGAAAGCAACACAGAAATTTTGGACTGTAAAATGCCTCAAAATAGAGCAAGTGATTTGAAAGTGAACTTGGAAAGAAATTCTCATTTAGTGTGCTTGCAGTGTGGAAAGAGCACTGCTAGTTGTCTGGGGTCAGGCCTCTGAGTGTTGTGGACATGCCTTTTGATTTGCCCTTTGACTAAAGGATCAAGTGGTCCCTGTTCTTCCCACGGCAGACCAAAACCTCCCCCAGTGCTCCCCTCCCTTCACAAGGTTACACTCACTGTGTAACCTCCCCCAAATTAAGTGCTGGAAAATCATCTCCTCCCAGCACTGCAGACTCACATACCAAAAGCTGCATGTTCCTGCACAGAAATACATGAAGGAGCAATTTTCACTAGGAAATGAAGAGAAACTGGGGGATGGTCTTTAGGACCTGCCTTCCTTTGCAGCACAAAGGGTACAGCTCCACAGCTATTTCAGCTGTACGTGCCCGTGGGAAAGCAGGCAGGATTTACATCTATTGCAATCATTCTGTACTAATCTGCAGGGAGTATTAGAGACAAATTGTCTGACATTTAGGTTTAGAAGTAGTTCCCTAAATACCCAAAGTGTATTACTGCTAATGCTTTGATGCTAATTTGGTATGTTGTTAATATCCCTGCTTCTCTCAGGGATAAAATGGTGAAATGCTGCACTTCAGAGACTTGGGCTAGGATCTGTGGTTCAACTAGTGTAAATCCATGGTTGTTTTGCCTTTTGTATGGTTAATCCAGGTTTACATCTGTGAATCAGAGAACAGTTTGTTGGCACACTTCTTTGTTTTGTTTTTATGGACTTGGAAAGATGAGCCAAATTCTGACTGCTGATGCATGTTTTTTACATCCATAGGGATCCATGGGATTGGCACAGGTATGTCAGAAATGAAGATTTAGCACTTTCCAAGTTTTTTTCTGAACTTCTATATACTATTTCTTACTTATGTTGAGTTCAGTGGATGTTAGGTGAGTCTTGTATATATTCTGAGGGCAACATGACACTGCCTGTATGGAAAAAATTGATTTATTGATGTCAGATAGATACCCTTGCAGTTACTTTTGAAACAACAATACTATAGATCAATCTGTTGTGGTTTTTTTTATTCCAAGAAAGTGGTTAAGATATACTCCAGTATATCCTGACTTGCAGCTGTCCCAAGGCATTCATCCAAGGGCATTAGCTAACTTATGATGATTGAGGAATGCCTCAAATAATCTTGCTCCAGTAAATCTTCCTCTGAAAGTGGTGACTGCAGTGTGGGGGTGTCCAGGACACAGAGCTTTAGCAGCTCCCTAGGACTAAACTGCCATTAACAAATACAACCACCACTTCCGCTGCCACAGACACACAGCTCTGCTGAGATTGGCTAAAACATCTCTGGTTTCTTAGTTTACTGCATTCGACTGGTATCTGGAAAATGGGCACAGCTTTGTTTTTGCAAAAAATGAAGTTCAGCCCAGGAGAAGGGAAGTAGAAAAGATGGTCTCGGTGGAGAGCAGGAGCTTAGGACTGTTGCTAAGAACTGTGGGGCTTTTTTCTGCTATAACTCCCCTGACCTTGACCAGGACTCTGTCCTCATTTTAGGTGAGGATATTACTTCTCTAATTTTTGGGAATGTTGTGACAATAAAATCACCTGGTATTGGGGAAGAGCTCCAAGAAGGGCAAAGAAGGACTACAGATAGAGAAAGCTTTGACCTGAATTTTTGCCTCAGGGACCTTGCCTTTTGGGCTCTGAGCCTGACTGCAAACACAGAGACATTTAACTGCACAGTCCACAGACATATGCTATTGTGCATTGAAAGTCAGACAATATTAATGTTTCAGAAAAGAGAACCACAGGGCAAAGTTTGCACCATTTTCCATGCTTGTTGGAAACACTGTCACTGGAAGGAATTCATGTGCTGCCATTTTACATTCTCTCTACAGTGTTTGTCATGTGAATGAGTTATTAAGGCTGTGAATGCCTCATATATTCTGTAAATTACAGAGTAGAAACATTCGGCACTACTATTTTGACCTTTTCAGCATTCTGTGATTTGCTGGGCTTGCCATTCCACATCTTTTGTTTACGGCCTCACTAAAACGTAGGGATGGAGCTGAGTGGGCAAACAGTCAAAATATACGGGGCTGGGAAAGGTCAGGGTCATGCATCACAGCACTGCTGTTCATGGGCAGGGAAGATTAAAATCTGGACTAAGCGTTCTCATGATTTTTCCTTCTTCACTGAAAAATAATAGAAAGTTGTATTTTGTAATCTGTTCCAAAGGCAGCAGGGCAGAAAATGAAGACTGATGGTATAATTTTTATTTCTCAAAATTTCAATATCGTAATGTCATGATCTTAGAGGCTGTGAAAATCAAAGCTGTCATAGTCCTTCAAAAGAAGTGAGATGGAATTCTACTCACCAAATCTTTGCTTCATTTAATCCATGTTTGATAAATGTTGCTCTTACCTTCATCCTCAATACCCTTGCGTTTGTCTCCATCCTGCAGAAACAAATAGTTTGTATTAGGTAATTGAACTTCGACCATTAGAATGAGGTTGAGTTACAGTTTTCGTGTGAGATACTGCAATTCAATGACGACCAAATGAAAGACAGCCAAAGCCTTCTCTTGAAATTAAGAGATATTTTTATTATCTACTGAAGACACACGTTATGTGACCTCCCAGGACCCCTAATCAGGCAGAAAGTAAAAGAAAGAGGAAGCAGTAATCTGCAGAAAGGCAGCAGAGGCACTCTGATTTCTATCATACATTTTTAGTTTAAAACAAGCCACACAGTGAATGATTTCTGTAACTTTCTACTACTGAGTATGTTTTTATTATCTGCTTATGCTATATGAGAGGCTTACTAGTTTTAACATGCTTGGCTTCAGTCCCACGAATAAGTGAATATAATTAGTTATGAAAACATCCACGGAGATCTCATTGATGCACAGTCAGGTGTGCAGTTACTTCAGCTCACAGGAGCCTAAACACTTACTTGAGCAATGCTTGATATCTCTCATATATAAATTTCACCGATGGTCTTGCACCCTGAATTAATTAAAAAACCTAAGAAAATTTTATTTTATAACCAGCAGAGTTGCAAGTTTAAGGGAGCTGCATATACCATTGCTATTATCTCAGTGATGAAGTTTGTAAATGGTGCTACATGCTTTCTTGGGCTTATGGGTTGTGACACCTTGCAAACTCAAAGTGTTTTTCAGATTTCTCTGATCAAGCTCAGTGGTTTGAGTTGAGAATTCAAATATTTAGGATTCAGTAATTTTAATTTTAAAAAGAAAAACAAGTGCTGTGTTTAGTGGGCTTTTGCATTGCTAGTGAGCTGAGTAAATATTAGCAAATACTCTATTCTATGAATTTTGTCTCTGTTTATGAAGGAAAAGATTATCCATGTGGATCTTTCCTTGGATACATCCTCTAAATGCTTCTGGACTTGACACTCTATTTCGAATAGTTTATTGCCAAGTCCTGAATATGCAGAAGTTGAAAAGTGAAGCTGTTACGATTGGGCAGGCTGATCAAATCAGGATTTCTGTTTCCCAATTACATTACTGTTAACTCTTCTTAATGATTTCCTGATTTGCATTGATGAATTTGAAATCCAATTTATAGATAATATTCTGAAGCCTGTCATTCAAATAATTGATATTAGTAAATATTGCATGCAGAAAAGTGCTTTGCTGTAACATCTGAGCATTGACCCAGTGAAGTGAATGCATATAGGGTAGGCAGAGGATTTCATTTGTAAGTGCAGTGGGTACTTGTGGCTTAGTTTTACCTGAATTCACCTGCCTTTCCTGCTTAACTCACTTTGGAAACAGTTGTGGAGACTGCACTGTGTGCAATAAGGAATCTGCTTTACTAAGGATCATTGACCAAACGCTTTTATTTAGGACTGTGGTTTAACTTTGCTAAATACCACCTGGCATAGTGAGTGGTGTGGAGATATCAAATTGGTTTTCACCCTGTGGGCACGTTGCCTCTGAGAGGGGATCTGTTGCATTTGAGCAGTTATTCAGAGGCAGGCAAGCATGCTGCTTCTCTCAGTGTCAGGATTTTACAGCCTAGCCTCTCACAATCCAACTCATCCCTTCACAGCCTGACCTCTCTTGTGTGAAATGCCTCCTCAGTCAGAAAACTCCTAAACAAACGTGTGATTCCAAACACTTAAATTTTATAGCAGCATTTGGGGGTTATCAGCTGTAGTTTTGCCTGTAAAGAAAAACAGGAAATCCACAAGTGAATCACAACACTGTAGTGTGTAACAACAGATGTGGCTGTCTTAGGTTATTAGAATAGCTTTTTAAGAGAAGACATCAGTAAATCCTCCTTGGGAATTTGCAAGCGTATTGTTTCCTGTGCTAATTTTGTATCAAGACCTTGGTTCTCACCTGTCTTGTACAATATTCTGTGCCAGCTGTGTAGTGAGGTGTTCTACCAACATTTCTGCAAAACTGACCATGCAGATTCATTTTTTTCTGTGTGATGCAGAGCTCCTCTGCAGCTAACTTGTAAATAATGGTGCATGTGCATCACTGTTTTGTTTCCTCTTCCATAGTTATTTACCTTACAGTCTCAAGCACTGAAATCCCTGCCAGAGTTTCCATTAATCTTGTTTCTCAGGCCACATTAATTAAAATTATCTCTTTTGATTGAGAGAGCTTTGGGGAATTTCTGCTGCAAACAGTGTTTTTGAATTGTGATTCTGTTATCCTACATAACCATCTCAAATTACATCATGTTAAGAAACATCACTTTAAGTGTTTGGGGAGCTGTTATGAGAAGTTTGGTGCTTGTTGACTTTTGGCACAGCAAAAATTAGGTGACAAATGAAAATAGTTGAGGGTCTAAATTATGAACAGAGATGCTAACCCAGCATTAATACACCCAGGCCTAGTCTAGTTCACTGTGTTCTGTTACAGTACAAGCCAAAGGAGCTTCTGTCTAACAAGAGTATGTTCGGTCATATGAAGAAGCACCCATCATTAATGTGTTACAAATGTAGAATAATTTTTGTCTTTTGTGTCAAAAAAATAGGACCTGTCATGTTTGGCATGGTATTACATGTTACTGCCACCATGGCATGGCTTTTAAAGAAACGATGCAATGATGTGAACTCCCAAAATTAAGCGTGCTGCCCATGGCATCCGAGTGATAACACTTTAAACACACCTAGAACTCAAGTATCAGTGCTAGTGATGTCTCCTGTAGGAAAGGATGCGTGGTCTCTTAGTGGCACTGTAGTGTTCCTGCTCTGACATGAGCTAAATTTCCACCTGAGGAGCCATTGCTCTCCTAGTGTTCCTGTTTCTGATGGTATGAATACGATACATTTTGTCTAGATCTTTGGGAATTTTGGAAATATGTGTGAGGGGATTGCTTGCTGGGTTTCATTGTTGTTCCTCTAATGGAAACAAGAGAAACATTTTTAAGCAGGTTTTTGGGATTTTTTTTTTTTGACCAGACAATAATGAATGATTATGACATCAGAAGTGGGCAGCCGAACAGCTGGCATGAGTAAAAACTTGTATTTTTTTTGCTATATCCCTGATTGAAATCACCAGTTTTCAAAGCCGATGCTGACTCTGTTGAATCTAATTTAGTTCCTCCATCAACTCAGTTGAAGCGTAAGTGTAACTGGGAAGGGAACCAATGTTCTCTAGCAGAATGTCACATCTGCAGTGTCAGACACGTGATTCCCCACAAACACCTGTTTTAATAAACAGCCAATTTGCTAATGCTCAGTTATGCCCACAAATAGCATCTGTTTCTGGCCAGTTGTCTACCTGAATATAGCATCCTTCTTAATCAGTGAAAGCCTCTGTTGCATAACTAGTCTGACTCATTTTCTACCCAGAGATGGGAATTACCCACTCTGCTCTCTGCCCTTAATATCCTTGAGGGAATTGGAGGAAAATAGAAAGTCTGCTGGAACAGTTCCACCCTCCCTTCCAAGCAAATAAAGCTGTCAGGGCTTTGATATGTACATAAAAATAAGTACATTTTTAGAGCTGGGTGTTATTAAAATACCACATTGGCTGAACGATAATTAGTGATGGACCAGTGGAGCACCCAGGGCATTCCCATGGTGGATATTGCTTTAATGATGGCTTGAACCAAATTCCCAGGCATTTACAGTGAGGTTGAATGCTGGTGAGAGATAAACAGCAGAAACCTTCCTTACACCTGGAAGCCACGTTGTCAGCTACAAGGAGCCTGGAAGTGATCCAGGCAAACCTGGCATCACTCACTCCCACTGTGCTAAATACGTGCCTTGCACTGTTTGCCCATGGACATTGAAGAGAGCCTGGCATAAGGGCACAGGAAAGACTTACTGTTCTTCCTCAGGAAAATTTTGTATCTTCAGGCTGAAATTCCAGTTATAGTAATAAATTCTGTGTATAACGGCGGTGTGTACAGTCTTACTGTGCCAATAAAGGAGTAAATAAAACTATTACACTATATAATCTCTAAATAATATCCTGCCTTCCCCTTTGAAGAAAACAACCTCGTGGGAGAAATAGTGGTGATAGGGCTAATCCTCTTCTCTTCCTGCCATGCCCCATTACTAACTACAGAGATGCAGTAGAAGTGGATTCAGGTATTAAACTGTTTTATTGCTTGTCTTATTAAACATTCCTAATGGGATTACAACTCGAGGCCATTGCACTTAGACAGGAATAAAGCAACTTCTGACCTCTGCCCACGCATGTAGTAAGTAATATATTGTCTGCTATGCAATTAGTACAAGTAATAAATTGATGATATAAACTCACGCAGGGGTGAGGGACTAGAGAGACAAAGCAATAACACAGCAGGATTTTGGCAATTTTAACCTTTCAGGAGCAGCATAGCAACTGACCATCTACCTAACACAATAACCTGAAACAGTACAATCATATAGCCAGGAAGAAGTGAATCTCTAACCCAGCAAAAGTGAAGGCAGGATTGAAACCTTGATGTAAATTTTTCTAAGCCAACCTGTGCTGTTTGTTAGCAAAAGACTAAATCTTTCATCATCCTTGGTTATTCTGCCCAGCAGATTGTATTTGATGGAAAATCAGCTCAGTGGAAGCCAATCCAAATTGCTTGTGGCTTGAATTATATTTAATAGAAATCAAGCTGCCCAAAATGCTACAAAAACAACGTGGTTCTGCAGCTCCTGATTAAAAAATGAGATGGAGCTGATTATTCACTATGTTACATTTTCAAAAAGAAGTACTCATGCAGTCTAAACTGTCTGCTTAGTGAAAGATGAAGCAGCCAGTCCCTTAAACCTCTTCTGTAACTGAGCAACCAGCAGTGGTAGATGTTTATGTTTTGAGTCCATAATGCACCCTGACAAGGGAGGTCACTGGATGAAGGTAGGCAGAAATAAAATTAAAATTGAATAAAAACAACTGAAGCCCTGGGACAAAATTGCAACATTCTATTTTTATTTTTGAGACATCTGGGCTCACTGGGATTTTCTGAATGTCTCTCACCGAAGTTGCATATTAAGTACCTTGAAAGCAAATGATGCAGCACAGGAGGGAGTTGGCTACTTGCTGTGCACTGAGCAGAGATTTCTCATTTCATCCATCATTCACAATGTGCTGCAGTACTTCCAGAGCTACTGAACTTACCTAACATAGAGTGGAACAAGACCAAGAGCTCCATTTGCAGTGTGTGCTCTGCCTCTGAACTGAATGTGATAAGGTGGTTTGTAATTGCTGGGTTTAGTAGCGTGGTTTAATCCTATAGAATATTGTCTGGCTGTGCACTCTGCTTTTTAGGATACATGGAATTATTGGCTTTCAGAAATCATGAACCGGGCATTTATAAATCACAAGACTGACTTACATATCAGACTCAAGGGGCTTTTTGCCTTTTCTTTCCTGTAAATGTAGATTGCACTCTACCTGTAAGTACATCATTAGAACTGTGCTTCAAGAGCTGCTATCCAGCTTCTCTGTTTCCCACAGTGTATCCCATAGAGCTTATGTTAATGGATTTATGGCTTTCCAGGTCATCCCACATCTGACTATCCACACAACAGAGAGCAGGCTATATAATCATTTACTCAGAGTAGCAGTAAAAAAATGCAGCCAAGTGTTGCTAGCTTACTAATAGTTGGCCAGCCGTGGGAGCTAGGAATGGATGAGCTGATCTCTCAAGACCCTTCCTGGTTCAGCATCCATTGTGTTATGATTTAAGAGGCTGCAGATTTTAAAATGATCAAGGCTTATAGTAAAATCCCAAGGTGTTGATGAATTTGGCAGTGTACCTCTTCTCTGTTTCTGTTCACCACTTAATTGCACCTAATTTAAATTCCATAATTAAATTATTAAAATAGCCTTCATTTGTCATCTTCTTAAATACACTGCTGATTTTTGCTGTTGAAATGTATCAATGTGTGTGGCTGGAGAGGTGCAATCAACTGTAGTGCCCAAAATTAGAGAATTGCAGAATAGTTTGGGTTGGAAGGGACCTTTAAATGGCATCCAGTCCATCACCCCTACAAGGAGAAGGGATGTCTTCAACTAGATCAGGTCACTCAGAGCCCTGTCCAACCTGACCTTGAATATTTCCAGGGATGGGGTGATGCTTAGGTACAGTCTGGCAGCCACAACAGCTTCTTACACCTGAAGTAATTGTTTCAGTCCCTGTAGTTTGGTTACTGACAGACAGAACTTTGGCTTCTTTTGTGGGTAAATTTAGGAAAGACTCTACAAATTGAGATTTTTGGGGGGAAAACTCTGAGGATTACATTCCGCATATCCCTTTTTATTACCTCTTCTTGGAGAAGAGGAGATTTTGGGCCCTATGTCACAAACTGATTTCCACCATTCATGTGAAGTACCTCTAAAAAAATAGCTTTGTGGCACTTGCTGTCTATTGCAGCAGACATTGTTTTATGTTTTAGTGTCTGGCTGGCTCCAGCTGTCACATCAACCTGAGCTCCGAAAATCATTATTCCATGCGGGTTTTGTGCTCCCCTGTGAGGACAGTGTCTGCACAAACCTAAAGCATGTGCTGCAAGGTTACTTCAAGATTTATTTTACAGCAACTTCATTCTTCTGGATGCCTCGTGAGATTAAAGTCAAACTTAAAAGAATCATTTTCCAAAATAGGAAGCAAACAATGATTTAGCAAGTCCATACCCCATCATTCACCATTCAGGCTTGGGACAATGGCAGCATTATGTCACTGTCTTTACTGTGAATGTTGCCTCTAAATTTGTACGTTCTAAGGATGGAAAGTGAAGCAGCCTTTCTCTGATAAAAGAAAGGCTGGTTGTCTTTGATATCATAGATAAATGCTTTGATAGTTACTCTTTAATTGCTTTATTGCCAAAAATTTTCAATGAAGCCATAAAAGAGAAAAAAAATGATCAGCCTAATTGCCTCAAGATGGATATGTAATGCATAAATCTCTTGTTTAATGGATCTAGTAATAGACCACCTGTTTCAGTTGCCTTTTCCCTTTCAGAATATGAATGAATGATTCTCTCAGATGTTCACAAAAAGAAAACACAATTGCACCATCAAAAATTCAGTGATTTTTCATTTTACTTCTCTTTTTCCTTGAAGTTTGTTCATTCTTGTTCTGTGTGTCAGCCAAACTTGGTACATTTAACCTTGGGAAAATAAAACCCTTTGGTGTGATGTGTAAAGCTTCATGCATTTTTGTTTTCCAGTTGTGTTTCAAATGAGAATAGAGAGCCATGCACATTAATAAAACATTGCCAAATCCCCAGAGAGTCAAGCCTGAGTTGCAAGTGTTCCTTGATTCTGTGGCCCATGTATATTCCCAGTATGGATACCATCCTTGTTGCCCAGTTCTGTGTCTTTTGGTATTGATATTACTTGTCTCTGATAGGATTCAGTTGTGTTGAGGGCATTTGAACTCCACAGCCTGTCTTGTTATCTAATAAGTTTTTAAAATAATTATTTAAAAAAAAGGACTGCACAACTTTGGGGATTTGGGCTTTTCCTTTTTGTGGCCATGTGGAATTCCGGAGCCATTCTAAAGATAGGGAACTTTAGTAAGTAATCTTAGTTTTTCCTCTTGCAGTGTTGGTATTTTTCTTTGGTAATTTTTTTGGGGAAGAGGGTTTGGATGTTTGGGGTTTTTTTTGCTTAGAATACATTTACAAGGTGCAGGAAGTGCATATATTGCCAGTTACCACGTTCCACTCGTGGGTAACTTTTTAAGATATGCTAACTTGCTGTCTTTTTCAATCAGGAGCAGCCCAACTCTGAGGTAACATCCTCCTGTTGTAAGCCCTGCCATGGTTACTTTGAGCACATCCAGAAAAGCTTTCTGTGTGGCTCTTCCATGTTCCCTGTGTAACTGTGTTCTAAAGATGTGCATTTTCCTTATGAAAATCTCTTTTCAAAGCTCAGCCCCACAGGAGTCAAAATTTGAAGCTCAGAGGGCTTCTCGTATCCAGAGATTTCATAAACTCCAGTCAGTGATGAAGGAATGAATGGAGCACTGTAGCAAGCATTAAAATGGCAACAAACAGGGAAGGTGGGAAGGGAACAAATGAGCACTCACTTAGAAGAAAATCAAGATGTGAAGAACAAAATTAATCAAGCCATCAGGGGATATAAAGATTATTTTTTACATATTTTTTAATGTTTACACAGCCATGAAAGGAGCCCTGATAATAAACAACGAGAAAAAGAACGGCACATTTATGAGCTTAAATTCAACCTGGTCGATAGAATAGAAATCTGGTGGGAATGATTTGCATGATGGAAGCATTAAAATCCATGTTTATCACGTATTTAAGAGCAGATGAGGGGAGGAGGAACCATCTGTCAGAAGTGGCGTTTGCAGCTTCTGAGAACCTGGAAGCAGTTTCTGATGGATGTATATCCATTGGTGCTGGGGCCATGGAAGAGCAGGAAGGGGGACAGGATGGTGTCTCTGCAGACCATGGGTTTGCACCAAGGAAGAAGGTGACCCTTTGTGAAGCCGCTGTGATCCTTGGAGCAATCAGTTCCAGGTCTGGCTGTTAGCACTTGGGGAAGCTCAGTGTGAGGAGGACAATTTGGGAGGGGCACAGGAAAGGATAAAGAGCTGAGAAGAGTTAAAGAAGCTCTGCTGTGTCCAACATGGTGCCACACAGCTTAGTCTGTGAATTACATATAGGGGGAATTGAAATTTGGTGATGGAGAGCTCTTGTGTCTAATAAGCTGAAGTGTGTAACAATAAGTCGTTATGTTGTGTTGATGCTATGAGTGTATCCCAGACTTACAGCACAGGCTTTTTCCAGGGAAGGTAATAGGGAAATGCAGGAGCTCATCAGCCTGTGGCTCTCCATCAGTGTTGATTTTTCAGATAAGAACTGGGCTTTGCCTGATTCAAGATGTGCTGCAGTCTGACCTCCTCCTGTGGCTTGTGGAATGAGAGCTCAAAGTGGGAGATCAGTGGGTCCTTCTGCCTCTGTCCTCCCCAAAAAGCTGCATGTCCAGCGTTAAACTCTTGAACCTGTAGTTATATAAATGACTTGATTTTCAAACCCTTTCAAAGCCAACAGGATCTGAGCCTTGGTAAATAGCCAGAGTGAAATTTCTGGTCTGTAATTGTTAATTCTGTGTGAATGCTCCATTATTTACAAGTACACTCTGTAGAGGACCAGTACATGAGAGAAAATAGCCTAGTTCAGGCTAAAATATGCTATTTCTAATAACTGGTCAAGCCAGAGTACATTTAAGATGTAGACTTCAGAGTCCTGAGGATTGTCTTGCTCCAGAACAAAACAGGGCTCATCTACTGTAGGGCTCCCACCCCAAAATCTCTCCTGGACCTCCAGTTTTGCTTGCTGCAAGCTAACTTGAAAAAGTGGGAATCTGGGAGACACACCTCCATGGCAAAGGTGTGAATTAATAAGTTTTGGTGGTTTTTTAAAATTGAAATGGTTATGCCAGTGCACTCCCTGCTATATAGTTATGCTAACATGAAGGTATCTTATATTTAAAAATACTTTCTTGTTCTTAGTGTTGATTGTCTGTACCTGCATGTGCAGATTCTGAGGTAACATATAGTTTTAATAAACTCCTTTGAAAGTCTGAGTGTACACAAAACAAATATCAGATTATGCTTACTTTTTTTACGCCAACTCTTATTTCTGGTTTTATTTCTCTATAAATAAAGAGCTAAGCTCCAGTTACATATGCCTAAATGCCTGAAAAGAGGGATTTGATTCCAGAAGCTGTTGTTGTAATGCAGTTAGCTCTGATTTTTCTGCTAGCAAATTCCATTTTGAATCATGTTAATGTAGGAGAGTAAAATAGACTGTGAAAGTTAGCTGTTTCTGGTGTTCAGAAGAACCTGCTTTTTTCATCCATTCTCTATTTTATGAAGGAATAAGTCTAAACCCAAAGTTTTATTTAGCTATTCCCTAGGAAATGGAAGTGCACAGTCTGATTCTGCCTCTTACAAGAAAAAAGTAATATATAAAGCTTGTGGTTTGCCTGGGAGCCTGCAAAGCCTTACCCTGTTGAGTAAATCTCAAGCTTGGTCTATATTACCTGAAAAATGAATTCATAAATAGCTGTACCAGGAATGGATGTGCTCATTGTACCTGATAGTTTTACCATCATCTGTGACTTCAGGTGCTGAGATACCCTGAAAAAATGAAAGCAGATGCTCATAGGTTTTTAATCTGTCATTTCATTGCTCAATTTCTTGAATTTTAATTGTTGCATTTTAGGCTGTGGCTTTTTTTAACATAGTGTAGTGTTATGTGTGTTTCATGTATCTGGAGGCAATATGCTTTCCCCCAGTTTCTCAGAGGTAAAGAGCCAAATTTTCAAAGGTATTACAAATTGCCAGGGAACTCATAAATCTGGACATGGTATTTTATCCAGGGCTGCTAATGACCCAGTTTATTGGCTTCAAGTGAACTTTCCCCAAGGCGAGTTATGCTTTTCCAACCAGCCCTCCCCTGCTTCCCAACGGTCCCATCTGTGGCAGAAAATGATGGAAACTGTGGCAGAGCCATTGCCTTATTCAAACATCTTGTCCCTTTGCCTGCCATGTGCTCTCGTTGGGTATTCAGACAAAAGGGCTAATTCATTAAGACCAAGTTGTTGTTATTAAGAAGAAATTAGAGTAATTATGCTGTTCTGTAGATCCAGAACATCCTACATCCATGCTGTATTTGCCGTGAGTTGTGTGATTTAATGGAATTCTATCTGCCAAAAAAAGGAAGAACCACTTAGTGATGAGGAACTAAAGCTTAAAAATTGTGTACAATCGACTGTTTAACAGTCTTGAAAGGGATTTCATATAACTATAACTTGCAGCTCCAGCCATAAAGACCATGACTACTCAGCCATGTGCTCTTCATAGTTGTCATTCTGTTCACTTCTATTTGCACCATTCTGTTTACCTGGATTAGTTTCCATGTGCTACCCAGAGAAGGATTCACAGGAAGAGTTCATAATAAGCTAATGTTAATGCATCTAAATGTCTCAAAAAAATCACTGTGATGTTTCAGGAATTGTGAAAATGGGGTTGGGGGATTTGTCCTTTTCCAGAGACTCTAAGAAGGGTCCTGCACATGGGCTTTCCTATCATTTAACTGTTCCGTGATGAACAGCCTGTGAAAGGTAGTGAAATGAGTCAGGGTTACATCAGCAGGAGAGAAAGGGAGAGATGTGAGAAAATGCAATAAAAAGTAGAGCAGAGGTTGAAGGGAAGGAAGGAAAAAGCTGTCTGGGGGAAAAAGAAAAGAAGTATCAAAAAGACAGGAGGAGGGAAACAGAAAGCTACAGAAAGTAATGACCCATCAGGAAGAAGAAAAGCAATGTGAAAATGTTCTGATGGAGAAGAAAGGACCCTTTTAAAAGGAAAAAAAAGTGAATGAAAAAGTGAGAAACTGAAGAAGTGTCTCTACCTAGCATCCAGCCTTAGGAGAGCTGTTCTAAAACTGAGGTACATAAATAGGATATGTCACTTCTCCTGGCCGTTTACTCAGATGTATATGTTTTATTAAACTCTGAATAATTTCCTCGCATTCTATTCAAACATTGGCATCTCTGCTTGCCACTCCCTGAAGCCTGGCAGGACTGCTTAGATACTCACAGCAGATCCTGACTCTACTTCTGTTACATATTTATGGGTAAATGTGACTATCAGTTAATGTGTGCTGGCTGTATGTATAGGGATGAGTCTGTACATCCACAAGGATCTTCAGGATGACACAACTATGCCAAAAGCAGGGCAGCAAGTGTGTGTTTGTGGTTGGGTTGTGTAACTCTTCCAAAGGGACACAGATTCTCTTTCCAGTTCTGCGCCCTGAATCATGCAGTATTGGAGTTATCATTGATTATTGCCAGTGAAGTTGAGCATATGGGCTTAAAAGAGTTTAAAATTATTTTGTTTTCTGTTTTATTGTTACCCATCTGATATATACAACCAGGCAGCATAAGGCACTTGATTCTCTTCACCAATCCCTTGCGTACAATATTGAAAGAAATCAAAGCAGTGCATATTTTAGCTGTCCTTTAGAGATGAATTATTGCTGTTTACGCTTTGTGCAGATGCTTGGAAACAGATTTCTGCATATATATCATATTTTGCTTGCAAGTAAGTGTTTAAAGCCACAGTTACATGAGATTTAAATCTAAATTATTCTGCATTTGTTTAAATCTGAGATGGGTTTTTAATTAGCTATCAACAGTAAATCTGAAATGAATGAGGGAGACACTATGAACTTAGCTTTTTAACCATTTCAAAATCATCTCTTAACTGGAGGAAAAAAGTCAAGATTCAGAGAAACATCCTTCTAAGTGAACATCCCCGCAGCCCTCTAAACATTTTGGGTAAGAGTTCACGAAACTCTCTCAGGTGTTCTTCTCACCCTTATTTAGACTGAGAATTCAGTGTTAAATATTGTCCCTGTAGAAGGGAAAGATAAAGCTGGTACCAATGGAATAAACATTTTACTCCACTGTCTGTGTATCCCTATGGACAACTGAGCAAAAGAATTCTGCTTTTTGGCAGAGTAGGTCAGCATACACAGCCTCATCATTGTCTCACATGCATATATTCATCTGTATATTCTGTGCCCTGGAAAGTTCTGCATTCATATATTGCATTTCTACAGTGAGGTTAACAACTGTCCTTTTTTTTTGTTCCTCTCATTTGCTTAAGTGCAGATAGTGGTTAAGGAAACTGTATGGATAAATCACAAAAAGTATCTTCTGTCCCTCTGCCTTGATAGGGAAATTCACTGCAAAGCCTTTTCTTTCTTATGTACAGTATGTGTTATCTGTGTCTTTTCCTTACTGTAATCTCTTTTTCTGTGTCACTTATTAAAAATTCTGACTTTCAAACAGCTACATAAATTCCTTTAAACATCTCCTGACTCAATAAAAAAGCGAGGAAGGGATTAAATTGAATGCTCCAGCTTCATTCCATCGTCTCACAAAAGTGTTCAGATAAACTATGAAATAAATCTTTCTGTCCTGTCAGGTCATTTCAATAGCTCTGATATTATTTATGGTCTCATCTGTATAATCCTCACTCAGAAGTAATCGGAAAATTCCCCTCAGTCATCTTGCATGATCTTTAGAAGTGGAAAGTGCAAATGCTTTTGATTAACTCCAGCTCAGATAAGGGACAGGGATCAGAATAGTAGGAGTGCGTGGTTGCTCTCAAATGATATTAATGTTCAATTAAACAAGAAATTCTGCAGATGCTTCACCCCATTTCAGTTCTCTAGTAACGAAGCTGAGAGTGGGCTGCTGCTGCATGAGCTTTTCTGGAAAAGGATTCTGATTTCCGTTGTATTTCTGGTGCTCTGGGAAGAGAGGCTCATTGGGGACGTGTGGCTCCCAGTCAGCTTTGAGCTGTGAGATTTCAAATGGCTTGGGGAACAGGGAGTGGATTTGCTTGGCTTTTGCTGTGTGAGAAAGTTTCTTTGAGAGAGAGACATGATTCCAGAGCAGCTGAGAATCTAGAGGAGAGCATAAGGGAAAGGAGAACAGCTTTGGAATCCCAGTGTATTTATTTTTTACTGTCAGTGTTGGTGACTCCTAGCCCAGACTTGGGTTTAACCAGAGGCCATTGTTTGATTTTAACCTGAAAGGTGAAGTCCATCCACACACCCTAGGGGAAGCTTGTGCCAAAATCAGCTGCTCACCTCCCCATCCTCTGCAGGCTTCGCATCAGAGGCAGCACTGGGCCAGGACACAACTCTCAGCTGCAAAGGGGGGCTTTAAAAGTAAATGTCTAGTTGTAAAGGAATCTTTGGAAATTGGTATGTGATCCATGCCAAAGCACATCAATACACCAAAGAAAGGAGAGCAGTTTGCAAACATCATTGAGCTCTGCTCTGAGTGCTCTCCCTCTCCCTTTGAGTAGGCTTTGAACAGCTCCTGGTGGAAGAAAATTATATTGGCTTTATTGATAGTCTTTAAAGGCTTGAGAAACATGGATTAGAGAATTGGACTATTACTCCTTAAATTATGTGTACTAAGATTATCTGAATTTCTAATACAGGTTTCAGATTTTTTCAATCTCCCATTACATAACTTGGCGTCGCTGAGTACAATACTTTAGCAGCAGGAGAATAATCATTGTCTTTAAAAATAAGGCTTTGCTACAGGTAATGTTTGGAAAATAGATATGTTCTTCTTCTGGACTAGTGAATGCTCATACTTACAGCAGATATCCTCCTCCATGCCTAAGAGAATTATTATAGGCTGCTGCAGGAAAGACTTTCATTGTTTTTAAATGTAGATGTCATTCCTGCAAATACTTTAAAACTTGAATCTCATCACATCTGTTTCACGCGGTTTAGAACAGTTAGGCAGCTTTTCTGCAGGTGTTTGCTGATTTTTTGCTTTTGTTTCAGTTGCCCCAGTTTGATTCTATCTGAACATCTTTTTGTTTGATGTCATCTCCTACATTGTGTTGCTGTCATGGTTTTGACTGGCTGCAATGCCACGGTGCCTAACCCTATTAAGCTCCATAAAGGCAGAAGTTAGAATCCCTCAGCATAATCTTAGCCCCTAACTCTTTTCTAAGCCCTTTACAAACAGCCACAGTATCATTTGTCATGTATATTACACTCCAGCAGATCATGAAAGAGAGATATCTCTTGTACTGTCATAATTTAAACAGCAGTTCTATTTTTCTGGACAATGATAGGAAGGTGGTGTTGAACACATGGAGTGAGTTTGGTAACACAGATTTATGAGGGGGAACCTGGGATGTTAGTTACTTGGTGATACCCTAGTTTGCACCATTCTATTTTAAACAGTGCAGTTCCCTTCTTTACCATGTAGTAAGTCAGATCCTGCCACTGTTACTGTGGCAAAATACCACAGTATTATGCTTAAAAATATAATGCACATACCAAAAAACCCAGCTAGGTTTGGGGTGGATCCGTGGCTCTGTGGAAGAGCCTGCCAGCTGTTAGTGATTTTGAGGGCATGCCAGTGCCTTGCCTGCTCAGACATGACGTGTTTCTCACTGAGCACCTCTCTACTTTTGCAAGTCATGCCCTGGCTGAAGAACAGTCCCTTTGACGACAGTGGGGCTCAGGTCAGCCCTTGGGTTATGGCAACATGAGTCAGAATTTTGTCCTATAAATAAAACGCTCATCCTTTCTTTCAAAACTAAGTGGAAACTTTGAGTATGCCCAGCTGCCATCCCTCATTTAACTTCTTCTCCCATTTACTTCACAGTCACTGTTAATTACATAGCTCCCATACTCTGGCATCTATTTTCCAGTGTTTTGAGTGAAAGTGGTGGATAATACAGTATGTGTGTCTCCTTGGAGATTTGGCACTTCAGAGAGCAGAGTTGCAAAAGGATTTGGTGATAATCCATATTGTTTTGGATAGTTTATGACATTGGTGAAAATAGTTATGCTTTCATAGAAAACTGCTGTAGGTTTCAATCAAATGTTAAATTTCTAATACTCCTTTGCAAACTTTAGGGACTTGTTCTGGTAGAGAGAAACAATTGCTTCATGGCACTGAGTATTTTCTAGTTTACACTACATTCATTTTGAGATCACAGAGTAGCACTGATGGTGTCAGTGTTAGTGAGGTGAGGCCACTCTGAAGGAGCCCCAGTTCTGTCAGTTGTGAGACACCTGCAGCTCCACTACAGATGGCAGAAGATCACATCCCAATGAGGTGGTTTCCTTTACTTGGACATGCTTTTGGTGCCCATAAGAATATGAGGAAAGCTTTGGATCCATATTCAGAGCATTTTAATGGAACTAGGAGATAATTGCTACACTGCTTCTGTGCCCTTGCTGGCAAGGCTGGTGTGGTGGAGTTGGGATTCCTGCTGTGAACCTGGCCCTCATCTCTGACTTGGTACAGCTGGATCCACAGGTGGGGGAATTCCTTGGAGAAGGGGATGATAGCTTTCTGAAACTGTCTTTGAATCATCTGCAATGTCTAACAATGGCTTCTTGGAAAAGGCACAAAGAGACCATGTGAATGTAGAAGTGCAGCCAACTCACGGGATAATTATGCCTGTGGTTTGGCTGCCACATTTTATTAGCTTGAAGGATCAAAGGAGACTGATGAATGTTGAATGACTTCCAAACAATCAACTATATCAATCACTAGCTACTGACACCATTGATGTCCAGCAAGCTGATGTGACAAGGAATAATAAGTTTTGGCAATAATGAGAAAAGACAAAGGCAAACTACTGATGTGTCACTTTGATCGTATTTTAACAAGGTGCAAAATGCTTGCAGATTGGACCCACCATGATGCCTGTAAGTACTTATCTTAATGTGAAATTTATGGGAGTCATCAGAACCATTAGTTGCGAAAGCTAGAGATGTCTGACTTGATTCAGAAAGAGATTTTGTGCAGCAAAAAACCACCCCAGCCTCTTGAGCCATCCTCTGCCTTCTCCATAGAAGGGGTCCTCCTACTTCTGTGCTTCTCATGGCTTTGTGGAGTGGACAGGTCTTGATTTTGGTTTTCTGGTAGTGGTTATAACTAGCACTAAAGCTCTGGGCTCCAACATCCCAACTTACAAACACATTAGTGAAAATTTATGGGGCAATTGGATCTGTGGCAGATTGTGGAAACGAACAACCTGAGTTTGGACACTGCCTTAGCCACAGCAGATGCTTGAATAAGTATATTGCAGCTTGAATAGATATTACTTGTCGCTGTTGAGCGGCTAGCTGAGGAATGACCCAAGTTCTCAGACCAGGAAAGAGAGGAGAAGAGGAACTTTATTGTTTTGAATTCCATATATATAGAGTTTATGGAAGTGCCCCAGATTGGTCAGCCCGAGAGCTCCCCCTAGGCCCAATTGGCCAAGCCCGAACTGACCCAATCCGGAGAAGTAGTTTGCAAAACATCCAAACTTTATCTTGTTTATGAAATATAGCAAAATGTTCCCACGGGAAGAACCTGTCTACCACAGCTACTGAGATTTTGTGTTAAAGATAATTAGAAATATTAATGCACTGCATAGAACTGGCATCATATGTCACTGTATTTCTTGTACCAAAATAGATTCCCTTCAACATTAAAGTGGTAATCTCAGAGGTATTTGTTATTTCCAAAGAATTAATGATCATTTAGTCAGCTAACAGCCCAAGGCAAAGCAGAAGGGTTTAACATTGTGCCAAGTGGTAGCTTCTTGTAGGAATGGCTGCTTTCAAAGAATTAGTGTTATGCAAAATGCTTTCAGGATGTGCCAATCAGCTCAGTGGTTTATGGCACTAATAGTCTGCTTGTTTTTCAAATCATTTACCCTGGTGATTTAGATGCTGCAAGTTACATTTACAAATCTAATCACTGCTTATAGATGAACCAGTAATTATCCAACCAATAAGTATATGAGCTTACTCTCAATCAAAAAAACCTCAGGGGAATGTGCAGTTGATGTTGGAAAACATGCCTGAGGACTGAGTCCTGTAGATAAATTGAGTCTCTTGGGCAGATTTTTTGGGAAGCAGTTCTAACTTAGAGTCCACTGAAATCAGCATTTCTGCTTTCACAGAGAGCAGCAGAAGCATCTTTGCATCTTTGTGGGTAGTGTCAGGACTGCTGCAGAACATGTTGATGTGTTTTATTCAGACAGAACTTTGAAAGCTTAAAAGTGTTTAGAAATCTCATTTTGAAACACCTCCAGGCCACAGAGATGTATTATTTCCATATATTGCAGCATCACTGGGAACACTATAGCAGGAGAATACCTTCAGACCTTGAAAGAGTAAAACAAAAACACTGTTCAGAAATACTGCAGCTGCCTGATCTAGAGCCCTATTTCTACTCACAGAACAGCTTAGTTCACATTCACATGAATACAGAGTTATATCACTTATTATCTGCCTTTATCTAAAAACTGCAAATGGAATATTGCTTGTGCTGTCAGGTAACAGTTCAAAACATGACTTTTCCAATTCAGAACTATTTCTTTGTGTCTGCTGAAGCCCAGCTTTGTGTGACTCCCACAGTTCGGATTCACATTTTGTTAATGGAGATGACAATCTCATCATAATTTTCCCTTGTGTTCTGCAGTTTGGGCTTGTTGGGTTTATGTCTGGTCTCACAAATGTGGTACAGACAGTTGGTGTCAAATCAATGCCATCAACACATTTGAACTGATAGTGAAGGTGATATCATACATTCATAGCTGTCTGAGTTGAAGTCTTCATTTGGCATTTGCAAACCAGGACAAATTGATTACTTTAAATTTGTTAAACTTGTTTACGACCTGTGAGGGCAGAAGAACCATTTTTACAGAATATGGCTCATTTCCTCAGCTCTCAGCCTTGGGAGCAAGACTGTATCCTGGCTCATTTGACAGGACAAGGACTGTCCAGCATGACCTGTCAGTGATAAATATCCTCCCAGTCCCCCTGCCACAGAGCTGGAGTGAGTCCTGAACTGTTTTCTTCCATATGCGACTGAACATGAAATCTTATACTTTTATTACTGGGTCTTTCCAGCTGTAGCACACTTGTCCTATGCTTTGTGGGTCTTCACTGAATGGTGCTAGAAAGTGGTAGTAGACTTTCTGCTTTATAAGCAGAGTTCATACTGTTGTTTTATTAAGGTGGTTGGATAGCCTCCACTACAAAACATTGGTTTTATTTGAATTTGGACAAAATATAACCTTTGAACTCAAATTTCCCATTCTGAGGGAATATGCCTTGAACAATTAATTTAAATTCAATCAACTCAGATGTTTCTGAGACCAATGCAAAATCAACCATTCTGTCTAACTAAGGATTTGTAAACAAAAATTTGCTAGCTTGGAGAGGAAGGTTAACACAGATTTCATGAATGTGTTATTTGGCATTGCATAGAATACCTGTTCAATTTGACCAAATTACAAACCTTCTCAGAGCAGGTGAACATGGAGGCTCTCACAGACGTTATTTGTTGTCATTATTTGGGGCTTTCCTCCATGAACAAACAGCTGGATCCAGCTGGCCAGGCAGACAGGCTGTGCTCTGGGGCACAGACAGCTCTGTTTGTCCAGTCCCCATATCACCTGGAGGAGAAAACAGGTTTAAACCTCTGCTTTCATGCTGTCTTTAGAAAATTACTTCATCCCATCACCTGATCTATGGAGAGGATAGAAAACAGCCTGTGTGAGGTGATGTTCATCTCAACAATGGGTCTGTTGTCTGGAGCCAAATAGAGATCCCTCCTTTAAAGACTCCATGGTCCCAGATGAGGGCAAACTTGGGGATGTTGGCTTCTATGTCCGTGGGAATTTGCTGAATCCCAGTAGTCTTTGGGATGTTCTTGTAGTGCTAAGAAAGTATGTGGTGCATTTAGGCTATGTAAAAAAAAAAAATTATCATGAAGAAATGGACTTGTCTTCATTAAAGGGAAGATAAATCAGCTTAAAAATAGCCTTGAAGTGGAAAAGGGCCAAAAGCCAAAAAATGTTTAAAAGCTGTATTGAGGGCAGACAGCCTCGTATTTATATAGTTGAACAAATTCCACAGCTCCCCAGTAGTTGTTAATCCTGAGCTGGATTATCTGTTTTTTCAAAAGCACTCCTTCTGTGGCTGCTGCTGCTGCTCACAGCTGCATCCTGCCCCTGGCTCTGCTCCAGCGTGGGCATCGCCTCTCCTGCTCCACAAACACCTCCCGGGCAGGAGGGAGCCTGGCCAGCAGCACGGGCTGGAGTGCTCCATCCTCCCTCCCCACTAAATGCTGATCACTACCCTGGCTCAGAGCTGCCTGTAAACTGCGGGCTGATATTTGCTATGCAGTTATACTTCAGCTTTTTAAACTGAAATAGGTTTCACAACAGTTAAATATCAATTCAGTGGTTTGTATTTCAAACTTCTTTCCATTGCTGTAGCAAGAGCTGATGTCTTCATCATATTATTAATCTTAGATATTTCCTGTGTGCAAATGCATCATTTAATTTAAATGTCTAAGGCTTCATTTAGAAGCAGTAGAATTTTACATGGCATCAGTCTTTCCTGCGTTTTTACCTTTGAATTATTAGTTGAATCCCATGTGAGCAATTTTTTTTTCTCTCGTCTTTTTTTTATTTCAAGCTGGGTAATAATCACATTTGGATTTTGTCTTTTCTTAGAGTGCATACTTTTCATTTGAGTGAAGCTGGGATATGTAGAAAAGACTGTTTATTATCACACCAAACCTATTGTGCATTGTTACAGACAGTCCTGCCTCCATTGTTCAAGGGAATAACAATAACAGCGTGAAGCAGCTCAGCAAAACGAGAGATGGAATTAAAAAAGAAAATAGCTGTAGACATCCAGGAGCTGATTCAGCTTGTCTATCAGAAATCAACACTACTACACTGCTTGGCAGGAACTGGTTTTGGCTAATGGTAGTAAAAGGAAAGAGAAGACTTTTGAAATGGGGAAAAAAGATTACAGATTGTTATTTGAGAAACTCACAAGCTGAGAGGGATGGGATTTTCAATGCAAATACAGTTGCTGTAAAAGTATGAATATCCCTGATTTTTCAGTGGAAATTAGTCTTCAGATTGCACAGGTGCTTTTTAAAAATCCTCTTGTAAGGCATTTGCATGGAACACAATAGCATCTTCCTTGCAAACTGTATTTTCTATTTATTGCAATTTAATAATGTAAGAAAATGTTGTAAAGCAGAGCAAGAGGGTGAGAGATCTGGTCCCACATCTCCCCACCCAGCCAAAATGGGGCTCTGGCACTGCAGTGTCCCAAGAAAGCCCCATGTGTTGGAGTTCACCGCACAGCAGTGAGCCTAACAGTGTAGCTGTGATCACCAGACAGCTGCCTGAGCTCTGTGATAGCACTGAGCAGTCTGGCAGAGTCACTGAATTTAGGAAGGAGCATCAGCTGAGACCCCAGGGCATGTGGTGATCTGGGTGTGCAGTGTTCACACACCTCTGTGCACTGAGGGCAGCCTGCCCCCCTGCACCCAAAAAGCTTCCAGGTCAAGGCCTTTTTGAATGTTTTTGCTACAGATAATCCCTGTGGTAGAGAGCTACAGATTAATTCTGCTATTAAGTTGATTTGGTTTGTCTTGAAATGTTGAAAAAATATGTGGAGCAAGACTTGTTCTTCACTCCTTTATAAGCAACTTTTAGTGAGACCTAAGAAATCTCCTAATTATGATATTTCTGCATGTGTATGTAGATTTGTACAGTGGTGACATCTGCTATTGCCTAATCAGCTTCTGAAGAATAACAACAATAATCACAGAAAATGGATTTAGGAAATCTGTAATTAAATCTGCTAAGTGTCAAGTTTTGTTATAGATATTTCACTTGCTGGCTTTAGGTTTTGTCTTGTTCTTACAAAAAAATTAATTATAACCTGAGGCAGAATTATACTTTACATTTGTCTTACTGTGCTCAGACCTATTGACTGAGGATGTACTTTCATTCTGCTCAAAATCAAACATGTTTTTTACTGAGATTCATAAACCTTCCTGTTGGAGTCTGCATGCTGCTGTTCACCCACTGTCCCACATTGTAAAACTCAGGGGGAAACCTAGTGTGAAGCTGTTGAATATTATGTTTTCCTACTGAGGGAGAACTGTATTAGTACTTTTTTCAAAGAGGGAATTTCTGTGTTAAAGCCATATTCTCAATATTAACAGTCCCACAGTGAGTTGGGATTGGTAAGCACTGCCATGGTGCCAAACAACTGTTCCAGTGCTTGCAGTGTCCTGAACACCTTTTGCAGGACTGGGATGCCACATGCAGGGGACAACACACACAAGGGGACATGGGCAGAGAAACTGTCCTCTCCCCTTTGTAGGAGAGGCACAGAATTTTTTGATTCAAGGCATAACTGGGCTTTACATCTGTTCTTCCCAAGCTGCTGCTCTTTGGAACAAGGCCTCCCCAGTTCTTGGCATGGCTGTGTGATGTTGCCTCTTCTACACAGGAGGAAGTTGGGCTTAAAAGCCTCGTTTTTAAAAATAGTTTCTGGGCAAGCCTGACACTGGTGTCACCTAGCTCGTTTGTCCCCAGGCGTTAAATCTGTGCAGCGGCAAAAATAAATAAATAATCGGAGTCTTTCTGAACTATAAATGTAATGAGCAGATAGATAACTGAGTTCAGTGTCCTATAATAGGATGTCTTTTCGCTGACTAGCAGAAAGGGAGTGACTCAGCCTGACTGTGTACACACACTGAAATAGACTTTTTCAAGTTTGGAGACAAAGGCCTTTACATGCATTTATAAAATTGCCTTTAAAATGCTTGTGAATGAGTTAATCACACAGCCATCTGATTAGACATGAACAGCCTCCCTATTTTTTACACGATTAGGTCATCCCAAGAGAATCGCAAAACAAAATAGACACAGATGTGTCATCCAAGGGTGACTAACAAAATGTAGTTGAAAACAGTGCAATTAGGAAAATAGTGCAAGTAGGAAATTTTCAAGCCAGTTTCACAACTCTGTGTCCTTCATCTGCCCCAGATGCAGGCCAGAGCCTGCTCTTTAGGAAGTTGATGGGAAAAGCTCCCCTTGGCTTGCACAGGTCCAGACAGGTCTCTGCTTTCTCCTCTTTTTTCCCTCCCTGGGGCTGTCTCCAGCTCTGCAGTAGCATTTTGAGCATCTGAGCCTCATAGAGTCTCTTCACTTTCTCATGAAGATTGTACTTTCCCATGAGTTCGTTGAAGTGGGAACTGCTGCAGTGGAGGTTTGGGAGAGATTGGATGGCAAATATAATCTGAGGAAGAAGAGAAATGGCACAACTGGCACAGTCATAAATGTGTGTTTCAGTAGCAAAAGCAAGCACAGTACCTTTTCCATACCCTTGCAGAGGGAACATTTTGCAAAGTCCAATAGAGAAGGATCCTTTTCACTTGCAGACTCTCATCATACCCTAAACTCCAGCGATGTGAAGTTTTTGATAAGCTGAGATCATTGTCTAGGTACTTGTAACCTACTAAATGGGCTTTCGATTACAAGCTCGGGGAGCGAGAGAGAGATGTCAAAAGAAACATGATCTTTATAGTTTTCCTGCAGCTTTAATTGTGAATGGCACCTAAACTCTAGCAGGCAGCTGTGAGATGCAGTGCTGGGAAAAGAAAAAGCCCCTAGACAGCTGAGAATTAAAAAGAAACACAGAACTCACTTGATTACTGGTGTAATCTTTGAGGTGTCTTTGCAGTCCTAAGAACCTTGTTTTACAGCTGTCAGCTTTAAAGAATGAGTGTCATCTTTCCTGAGCCTCTTTTTCTAGTGGTGGCAGTTGTCTGGGGAGATAAAAACTACACACACTGACACAGCTGCTGATATGAAGAGGCTTTCGATGGCTCTCTCACCACTGCTGTAATAAAATGAAGAAGTACTGAGTCCAGGATATCTTGTAGCAGATTTCTAGTAAGTAAAAAAGCTGCCCAGAGTAAGTCAGGCGAGTTCTAAAAGTTTTTACAGTTTAAAAGATGTTGGTGGAGGAAGAGGTGACTGGTTGGTTGCTACATTGCAATATGCTTTTGAGCTAGTGGAAGCCCTGAACTAGGTCTGCTCATTCTGAAAATGTGATGAATACTGTTATGGAAAAGCTCACTGGTTCTAATGTGAAAATACTGGGTACTTGCACAACTGAGCACTTTTATGTGTTCATTCTAACGTACCCAGAGGGACTCCCTGACGGGAAAGTGCTTCTCTGCTCAGCAAAGGTTGTTAGTATTTATTTAGCTTCTCTCCTCAAAGTGATTTAACACTGGGCAGACTCAGTTGCTTGAATTGAAAGGACTAACTGGTGTTTTACTGAGTGCTGGGGTGTGTCAGCCACATGGTGTTTGGCAATAAACATTACTGATTTAGACATCTGTGGGAAAAATCAATGGAACACCAAGTATTAATTCACTCAGGTACTTTAACAAATGTACCCTGGGGTTGTTCAATATGCTCTGGTTTGCTATGATGAATCTTAGAATTAGGCTGGCCCAGACCTTATAAGTGTTATTAATAGCACTGCATTAAAATTGTGTGTATAATCAGGGGCTGCTTAATTTAAAGTCATCTTAGAATAATGTAAATTAATTCTTGCCATACTGGCTGATGGCACTCCATAATTCCAATCTGTCCACATAGTGTGTCACATAGTGTTTTGCAAATTAGGGATTCTGGGATATTGAGTTTTGATGCTGCCAAAATTTACCTCAAAAACATTGAGATTCACTGTAATTAAATTAATAAGGAGGGAAGCATCCTTCCTGGCTTTTTCTTATTTTCTAACCTCTTTTCTACTTTTTGGAAGTCGGATTAAATTCTTACTTTTCAAAGAGTGACTATGAATTCTTATTCTTGCCAGGAATGTAAAAGTAATCGGTTCAGGTCTTAAACATTTGTTCTCCTGTCAAGAACAGCTTCTCTAAAATCATTCCCCCTAGAGAAAAATATGAATAATCTTAAAGAAGAAATCTGTAGGCGGAAGAGAGCAGCTAAATAAGTAGTCCTAAGAAAGAGAAATGGTGAGCTGCAGCCTTCAACAGCTAGAAAAAATATATCTTACATAGATACTAACTATGGTTTGCTATTCAAAGAGCTAGAGGGAGAAGAGAGCTAAGGCTATAGAAAAATTATTTCCTCAGAGACAGAGTCTGCAGGATATAGCCTGTTGCCAGAGTTTAAGGGAAAACTGAAAAATCTCATGCTTGATTCAGATGTTGCTGAAAAGAAGAAAAAGAATAGCTTTGGATGTAGGGTCTTTTCAAGAACTCGTTTGTTAACATCCAACTGTTCTTGAGAATAAGGCACTGACCCCTTCCTGTCAGACTGTGGTGGGCTTGATCTGATCCTAAGGGCATTAATATAAACCCTTTCCCTGCTTTTATCCAGACCACATCTCAAAGCCAGAGCAGTCAGTCCTTCTGCATTTGCTTCCCTTGGCCAGAGAAGAACTCAAATCCAATTTAACCCAATTACTCTGTTGGCCAGGTTGTGCTGCTGTGATGCCTTGTGTGTGTTCAGAGCAGAGCGCGGCAGAGCCGAGCGCTGAGCTTACTGAACAGGGCTGGAGGTGAACTCGGGGGCTGGGCAGTGCTCCAGCAACGACAGGAATTCAGGTGCTATTTGTGATTTTCTACATGATTGTGGTGCCTTGGCAGAGGACAGAGTGCTGGTGACACTGGTGTGTAATTAGAGAGGTGGCTCAGAAGTGCCTCAGTACACTAAGGACAAATCCTGTAATTGCTGAATTCATCTTCCCAGTTGCCCAGTAAGGCAGTTTGAGATGGCACATTACAAGTAACTCCCGAAAAACCAGGCTATTAGTAAGAGCTAAACAGCTTGCAAAATGCCACAGACAATAAAACCCTTATTTCAGAAGCAAAAAGAGGTTAGGAGTTGATATGTTCACTTGGAAACTAAGCCAGTGAGGATTTGCATGTTCAAATCAAAATAAATAAAAAATAGCAGAATATTTAAAAGAAGCTTATTTCTGTAATAATGTAAAATGTTAAGCACAGATTTACAAGCATAAATAAGAACTCAAGTCACAAAATGGGTTAAGACATTATACCAGCAACATTAAATAGATGAAATAGCAGCAGTCAATCTAATAAATAGTTTTCCTTTGCTACCTCTGAAGCCAAAGAAATTGTACTGCTTTAGGGACATGTTCAAAAATAATTCAGAGAAATGTCTGCTCTGCCTTCCTGCCACTTCCAAAATGCACCATCTGAGGTCACAGCACCAAACCACTTTTCACTGTTGCCCTGGCCATTGCACACCTGGCCAAATTCAGCTTTTAAAGAGCAGCAGAAATTATGAGGAAAACGTAGTGGCAGCAACCAGGGAATTCATCCTGCTGAAATCAATGGCTGCTTGAATTATAGCTGCTAAATTTATCTGCCTACTCCAAGAATTTCTGAAACTTACTTTCTTTAATCCAACTGCTTTTTAACCATCTGGATGCTGGTTTGCCACCCTATTTCCTCCAGAGGAAAAGAACATCCCATCATTGCTCGGGGTGGTGGAAGCACCCATCATTTTGTAGCTCTGCGGGGACATCTGTTGTTGCATCACTCACTCTGTGAGTTAGTGCCAGCCAAAGCTCGGGTCAAATCCTCTTGCTCTCTTCTGGTAAAATCAGCTTGGAATGCTAGTTCTGATTATCACCTATTGCCAAACCAAACCCTTTCTTGTCTTCTTCACCCTCAAGTAGCAGACACTGACAATTTCCATTTACCTGGAAATCACATCTTGGTATGAATTTAGAGGGAGCACAGATAAGAGCTAAAGAGGAACCAGGAGCAGAGTGCTGGTGGGGTGTGTGATGTATTGGGCAATCTCTGAATGCTTTGCATTTTTTGCAATGTTTTAATGACAGTCAGTAAAACTTGAAAGTTTAGAGCTCAGTTCAGCAGAGGTTGTGCTGAAGTCCACTGCTGAATATTTGAGCATATGCTTATATCCCCTGGTAGGCAGCAAATCTGAGTCTTCTTCTAATCTGAGTTTTGTGCTTTGGCAAATGGAGCTGGAGAGCTCATTTGGGGGCTCAAAACAAAACACCTCCCTCTCCAGCCAGGGCTTTGAGACAACATTTTATGGTGCAGTTCATTTAATGAACTGCAGGCAGACCTCTGCTTTGGAAATCCATTTATATGAAAATAAACGAACTTGGATTTTTAAAAATTATTATTTTTACAATTTCACTAGAAACATGTATTTTTCAATAGCCTCCTGCTTTCCAAAAACTCATATGCTAAGAGGTTTTTTTTGACAGAGAGAATCTGCATATGCCTGCAGTACCTTGTATTGAGAGAGTACCTTTCCATTTAGAGGGCTGGGTCATGTTTGATGTAGAGTGCTCTTCATTTGACATAAGTAAATTATAGCTTTGGCTTCTGTAACAAAAGGCTAATTCTGCTCTGCTTGAGGGAGAGAGGGAGACATCTTAAATCAGTGCAAAGCACCATCGATCTGGCTCTTGTCATCTGATTCAGTTGTTCCAGTAGTTAGTGAGGACCAGGATCCCAGGTTTATGATTCAGGAGCTGCCTGGAGTAGAGGAATTCTTCACTGTCACTCTCAGGTGCTACAATGGCAAAGGGCTGTGAGAGACCAAGCCCTGTCAGGTCCTGTGGTGGTGTCCTCAGTGTCACCCTTCCTGTGCACATAAGGTGTGAGGGATTTCCATCTGGCACCTGCTGTTGTCCTGCCAGAGCCTGCATCACTGAAATCCCGTTTGGGGGTTGGCATGGGACATGTTAAGCTTTTTTGAGGCTCTTCACCTGGGGGAATGAAAGCAGAAATCCTGGATGGGGAAGCATCCCATACCCTGTTACTGCAGGAACTCTGCTTGCCAGCAGCTGATATGGGCAAAGTAGGCAGAGGAAGGTCTAACGCATGTTTGAGCAGCTTTGATACATAATAATATAACAAAATTAGTAAGCAAACTCAGTTTATTTCACAGATCTCGTGTGGCAGCTTGCTACATTCTGGTTGGGTTTTTTTTGTTTTGCTTTGTTGGGGGGGTGTGGGGTTTTTGTTTGTTTGTTTGTTTGTTTGGGTTTTTCCCACATGGAGCTAATTCAAGTGAAATCAGCTAACAAGCCTTTGGAGACATGACCAGAGCTGGAACATTACAAAATGTTTTATGTTGCAGAGACAATGCTGTTTCATTTAAATTCTTTTCTCCTTTTGCAGTGCCTCATTTAGAACAAGTGGATGTTTTCTGTTTCAAAGCCTGTTCCAAATTTGCCTGATTTTTCTCTCATGTAAAATCACCTCTAAGTCCATAAAGGTTTCATTGGAGAAATTAAAATTGTTCAAGAGAGGTAATTTAGGGACATCCCTACCCATTTACAAAAGCAACATGGATATGAGTTTAAAGGGTTCCCAACACAGTGAGGTGCTGCACAGCATATATATACAGGCACAAGTCTTTGGTTTTGCAGATTTTATCGTGTTTGCCCCAGGCAGGCTACTGAGGTATCCTGAAGAACTGAAGCAGGTTTTCCCAATGTAATTTGTTGAGCTTTTAGGCTTGGAATTTCCCTCTTTTCTGCAGTGACATGCTGTGGATTTTGCCTACACTTGGCAGTAATGTGTCTGTTCCCAATTGACAATGGAGCCAATCTAGAGTAATATTGCAACTCATCTGGCATGCTAAAAGTGAACTGAGCATCTTTGGGAAGCTCCTAAAGTGCTCCTAACAGGAACTAGATCCACTCCAGAGAAGAGTGTGAAATTGCCAATGAGAAATTATGGGAAATATCACCAAGGAGGAACTAAGAATACTAAATGAGCTCTCCTTCAGAGCACAATATTAAAAGTTTACTAATATAACCTGTCCCTCAGCAGCAGGGATGGCAGACATTTTCACATCTGGGTATTTTAAGTGGTGTCACTACCTGTTAGTAGAGTATTTGTCACTAGAGATAATGGGCTCCCATTGCTGCACTGCAGTGTTTGATGATTAAAAGAAACTATTACATCTGTTTGACATTTGCAAAAGGTCCATGTACGTGGATAAATTTATTTCCTTTAAGGTAAGGCAAAAAGGAAGGCTATTGCATATTAAAGCTTATCCTGGCACTCTCAGGAGTGCCTGAGAACTTGTGCCTGTGCAATACTTACTCTCCAAAGGCATCCCCCAGCTGAAAAGTAGAGAAATGCAGAACTCGATGTATTGCTTGGCTCAGCGTTCAAAAGCAGTGCCTTGTTCCCCAAATGAATTTGTCTGGTTCAGTTCCCAGCCATCAGTTGTTCTTGTGTAATTTCTCTCTCTCTGCTGGACAAGAGAGACTCTAAGTACCCAGTGTTTGTTTTCTCCCCAGGAAAGTGCTTACGCTGTATAAACCAGTCACTTGTCAATCTTCTTTTTTATAAGCTAAATGTCTTGAGATTTCTGTATGGAATTTTTCATATCGTCCATGTAGGCAAGGTTTTGGACATGTTTTCTGTATTTTCTCCTTTTTTTTTTTTTTTTTCTAAGGCAAGACAGGAACACACTGTGTTCTAACCCAAGGTGTCACAAGTAAGTCTACACCTTCCTGCTTCTAGTTGCCCTCGAGTATTCAAATTTACAGAATAAGTTCCCATTTTCACACAGCTGGAAAGGTATGTGTACATATCTGTGTAATGTAAAGCAGATCCTTTCTGGTGTCACAGAGGCATTCCCCTTCCTGCAAGTAGATTTGTATTTCTTATTTCCAAAGTCCTTGCACTTGGCTAAATTAAAATTTAATTAATTGAACTGGGCATAGCTTGCCAATGATACTCATCATTTTAGCTGGCTTGTCCTCCTCATGATGTGTCACTGAGCCACAAGTTGTCACCTGCAAATGTGTCAGCACACGATCTTGTTTTTGCTTACAGGTCATTGATGAAAACAGTAGCACAAGTATTGTTTTTTGCAAGCCTCCAGTGGGGCACCCACCCCTCACGCTCAGTCCTGGCTGACAGCAGTCATGCCCATAGCTGACATCCCCTTCCCTATGATTGGTACAGCTCTGTCTACTTGTAAACCATTAAAGAGCTCTTTCCTAGCCACAGTTTTGCTCTTGGCTTTTGCATTTTAGTGAAAGAGAGGAAATAGTGAAAGTCCAGATCTTCAGAGCCTCATGCATTTTGGGGCAGAGGTTCTTCACAGTGACATGAGTAGACAGACCTGTCTCATGGTTTTTGAAGATCTCTTGTATTCCTGTTGCAGGAGAATGAGCATATGACAGATAAGTCAAGGCAGCTCACCAAACTTGCCATAACATAACTACTTGTCTGGCAAAAGTTACAGAATTTAAGAGTTTTGTTTCACAGCTGGACTGTTAATGTCATTATTATATTCACTTGTCAGAGCATGATAACATTACAAAGTAAAAAATGCTCCTAGACACATCCTATTAAATATTTAAAATGAAGAATTAAATGTGACTTTCAAGGCATCTAAAATAAGTGATGCTAAATCATGGTGATTTTTAAGGAAGGGTTGGTTACCCTATATGTATTCTGAGAATCCCCCTAAATATAAACCAATGAAAAATCAGTTAGAAATCAATTGAGTAATGAAAAAATATTATGAGCTTCTTTTAAATCTCCATTTTTTTTTTGTTGGTATTCTTTTTGTTAGGGGTATCCCTTAAGGATTGAAGTGGAATGGGAATTCTGCACATCAAAAATATGGTCAAGAGAACTATGCAGGAAGAAATTCAGAGATTAAAAACAGTTGATAAGACTGTGTTTGGTTTCTGTGCTGTTTTCCTGCAGATGTAATCCTTGAAGTTTGCAGCTACATTCTCTAAGTGCTCAGACTTAGCACACAAAGGCCCTGCTCATCCATATGATTGTTTCTTTTTCTCCATAAATACTCTGTTTAAAGTCTTTTTAGATAGCAAGATCCAGGTGTTTAACAATTTCTAAAGCCATCAGGAAAGCCAAGTAGCCAAATGTACACAGTCTCACAGGAGACTAATTTGTTGTAGTCAGTGAGTACAGTCCTTGAAAATTACATTCTCTTTGCTTCCAGCTGAGTAACAACAGGCCAGGTCTCATCTGCCTCATGGATTTCAGTGAGGCCACTGATATGGATGAGCAAGAAGGCTCAGACAGAGTACATTTGGTTGTAATGTACAGTGCTTGGGTTCTGAGACACTGAAAAGAGTATTCTTTCCTCCAGTGCAATAATTCAAACCTGTACATCATCTCTCTGATGGCGTTTGTAGGGCTCAGCAGGAGGAGGTAAATAATGACACTTTCAGTGCCATTTGTCTGTGTGGCGGGGGGTGGAGCCTTTGCCTGGGCAGGTTCCCTGCTTTTGGGCAGCACAGAGCTGAGGCATCTGGTGAGGCAGCCTGGGGCACTGCAGCCCCTCAATGAAGAGCCTGGGGAAGTCCAGGGTGGGCACAGTGAGAGCTTCTGCTGGAGGCACAGCAGATTTTGGGAAGGTTCATACAGAATTAGAGCTAATAATCCCATCTGGATGTAAATGATTCTGTTCCACAGCTACCCAGGCTTCAGAACAGCTTCCATCACTCTGTCTTGCTTTTATCCATTAGGCCATGAGGCACATTGATCATCTTTCTGTGCTTTACTTGTGTCTTTACTTTAGTGGAAAACTGGAATTACCAGTATAAGTGCATTGTGACTTTCCCAGATGAAACATGCATACACATGTATATTTAAATATTTGTATTATTTATTGCTACCTTTCACAGACAGAGCCGTTTGAGATAAATCCTTTACCACTCATTTAATCCACAATTCTATGTTGGTGGTCCTTTTGGCATTTGGTTGTTACTTTCATGATTGAGTTTCCCCTCTTTCCCCTGCCCTTTGAGTATCAGTGTGTGCCCACATGATCTCTCATACATCTGTTTATGCAGGTACATCAGCACAATGCAGTATCTGTACAAAATAAAGTTATAAATTAAAGGAAACATCAATTCTTTACTGCAATTGCATTTTCCAGGAAAGTAAATGCAGTGAAATAAATGCTGAACGAGGACTTTCTTCAAATTGGCAAGATGGTCCTGGGAATGTTCATTATCATTTCACTGAAAGTTGCATGTCCAATTTCTGTTTTGGGGTGCCCAGGTCCTCCTTTCACCACATTCAATGCTTTTGGTAATCAGCCATTAATTAAAATGTCATGGCTTCCCAGCAATAACGCAGCACTGGTTTGGTCCAGCCCCACTCTCGCAGGAAGTGTGCAAGATGGATCAGCCAAGTGTTTGGTTCAGGTCAGTGCTGCCCCATGCCTGCCCCATGCCAGCGTGCTGGGGCAGCTGGGAGCAGTGTGAATAACTCAGGGCTCCACAGGACTGTGACGGGAGCTTTTCCGGCCGAGCCTGGGCAGATGGAGAGCAGGGAGCACGCGAGAGATCCGTGCCAAGGCTGCCGCTTGGTTGCCAAGTCTCATGTGAAGTAGGGCTGTGCAGCTGAAGTAGAGACATGAATTATAGTTTGTTAATGTTCATTAAAACTTTTGGTGCTTATAGTCCTGCTGAGATGAAAAATTCCAGAGCAAATAGAAATCCCTAGGAACTCACCATGTTTTCTGCAAAGGTCGCCTTCAATCTCTGATTTTTACATTTGCCTTCTTTCCCAAAAATGTTTAATTATCATGTGTGATGGCTTCAGGCTTCAGACTGTTAGGAAATTGAGACTGAGTCTTTAAGTGTAAACAAACCCCTCACTTCAGGAACAAACCTAAAATTATTTCTATTCATTCCACTTCATGATGCTACAGCAGTTTTTAGTAGGTACGGGGTAGTTTGACAGATTGTGATAAAAGCAGTGATAAATGTATTACTATTTATACAGTAAAACTGACTAGATAAAAACCCAGAGCATTGTCCTAATCTGACTTCCAATATAGAAATCCTCTGTCCTTTAAGCCTCTTTTTGGGGGATTCTGGCTGGGAACAGAGCTCTGTTTCTATAGGCAAAATGCAAGATTCTCCCAGGGAGGTGCAGGGGGCAGTGAGGGATGCGGGAGAACACTTGAGAACTGATGGCTGGCAGAAGGGGCAAAGCTCTGAAGAAGCTGGTACTCAATGGACAACCCTCAATTCTCAAATATGTTGAAAGAAGTTTTTCCTATCTGTTTTTTTGCCTTTGGGCTGTTGGTTGCACAACCTAAAACACACACAGTTTTGCCCAAGGTGGGATTCCAGCAATCAGCAGTTTGGGGTGAAATCCAGACAGCTCATTCCTTTAAGCTGAATTCCTCAATTTTAAGATACATACAATAAAGGCAGGTTGGCCTTGGAGAACATTTAGACCCCAGCAGCTGTGGTCTGATCTAATGCAGATAGATCCAGAAGCAGAATAAGTGATAAGGCTTGTGGAGTTTGTGCAACTTCACAAAGATGTGCCCTGTGGTAGGTCTGTGGTGCAGAGGCAAAGCACGATTTCCATTTTATTGATATTGCTTCAGGTTAATCAACTTCTTCTGGCAGATAGTAATGGAAAAAGTTACTGTGAGAATAATTTTTCAAACGTAACAGAAAGTTTTGCAAGTAATGCAGCGAATTTCTTTACAAAGTGGGATGCATAGCCAGGAGGAACAATTATTTCCCAATTTGATTTGGGAGCTCAGATGCACTGGAGATCATCATCAGTAGCAGAGAACTTGTCAGAGCTGCTTGTCCGTTTTAGCAGCTTACAAAGCTAGGTAGCCTTTCAGGCCACTGAAATGTGCTGGATCAAAAGAGAATGTTTTGTATTACACACAGGGACACTTTGGACACATGCACTATGTGTGGTGTCCAGGGACAGCTTCAATCCCTTGCTTTTTCTTCATTTGTTGTGTATGTCATATGGCAACAAGTGTAATTTGAAATTGGCTCTGCCTTTTAATCTTAAAGGAATGAGGCTTTCTTGGCTGCTAATGCTGGCATAGCTGTGCTTCTTTGCAACTTGTACTAAGTACATTTCTACAAAGCTTTTCCTAAGAGGTAATGTGAGTTTTTGTTTTGTTTTTGAAATCCACACACTGCTTTTCTATTGTGCTTCTGAGCTTTCTGTTTTCTAGTATTCAAGACTCAATTCAACAGGAATGCTTCCTACCAAAGCTACAGAAATGTACAATTATCTAGCTACTGTGACAAATATTTTACAGAGGCTTGTTTGTTCCAAGCAGACATTTTAATCCTCACGGAAATCTACCCAGTAGAGTTCCATATTCTGAAAATATTACCATTTTTATACAAAACAAATTATTCTGTTGTATTGCTGCTGTGCCGAGTTCCTTGGCAGGGAGCATTTCTGTGTTCAGTAGGGATACTACAAATTGAAGCTTCAGGCCAGATTTTGAAGTACTTTGTGTTTATGTTTCATAGAGGAAATGTGTTGACTTTGGGTTTTGACAATATATTGGAAGACCTTCAGATACAGGACATTGCAGTGAAATTTCCTCAAAATGGAAGTTGCAATTTGCTGCTTCAGACTGTATTTCGTTCAGTAGTGAAAATACACATAACAGCTGTCTTTGATGCTAATACTGCTGGAATTCACCACTGAGATATTATTAAAAATTGCTCTTAACAATGCTTTATTGACTGCCTCTCTGCCCATACTAGCCAGCAGGAGAAATCATTGCCCATAGCTATGTCTGGTAGGACAAAACCTGGTGTTTTGGGGACCAAACTTTTCTATAATATGTATCAATTTCTCTAATTTACTGCCCTGCTTCTGCCAACAGGATCTGCCAATGGATCAGGACATGACTTCCTTGGCTCATGAGTGAGAGTTAGAGCTCTGTCAGTCACAGGGAGAGGTTTGGTGTTGGTGCTAGGCCATCAGGGCTCTCCAGTGCTGGAGGTAAAGCCCAAGTGGGACAGAATAGCTCATGCAGTTCACAGCCTTTACTGTCAAAGAGGAGCTGGTGTCAAGTGAAAGTTACATCCCAGGCTGGAAAATGTGATGGAGAATCACAGACTTGCCACCTACTCTGCCACCCCTTTTACCAGGGTAGCATCATCTCCCTGATGGCCTGGCTAACATTTAGGGATATTTATTCAGGGAGCGTAACTTTCTAGACTGCCAGGGAGTTGCAGATTTTAGGAGGATAATTATTATTCTGGCCACAGCAAGATATTAAATATTTTTCTGCAATGATAACTTTGCGCCCTTCTGAAATCAATAGCTGATTTCCTGTGGGATTCATTGTGACAAACAGAAACTTCCAGGAGCATTTAAATATACAAATATTTGCCTACGTGCCGACTGTAAATTGTTTGTACCAAAGAAGTTCCATTTGTTGTTACCTTAGGCTAAACCAAATTGCAGAGGAGAGTAATTTATTACAGACATGATGTTTTGTAGCAGTTAAACCCATTTGCTAGCAAATATAGAAAGCAAAATTCTGTAATTGCAAATGTCTTGGCATAGAAAATATTAAGAGGAAAACTAGTAAGAACTGAGTAGTACTTGCTGTGAATAAATATGCATTATTAAATAATAAGTGAAGTTAAATTAGTGGGACCTTTCTAATTTAATCTCATCTTCAAGTAAAATAAACCCCTAACTATAACTTCAGCTACCAGAACCAACTATTTTTTACTGAGATAAGACACTTAATACTCATTTAATCTGTGTTCAGATGAAAAGATACTTGCCTTGTTTTTTTTAATTCCTTCATAAATTTGGAATTATATTGCTTTCATGACCTTGTTATAATTAGCAGTAGCTATTTCTTGTTAATGAGCTATTACCTGCAAATCTGTATAATTCATCTGACAAGCTGGCAGCCTGACTAATTAATAAGGTTTGACCAGTATCTGAAGCCCTCTGCAAAAGATTTTCTCCTCTGACACTAAAAAATGTTCTCTGAGGTACCATATATAAATATATCAAACAGTATAAATGGTTTCTGCAAAGAGGTTACAAAATCCCACTGCTGAGAAGTTTGTCTGTAACATTCATGTAGAATAGAGATTGTCACCTAGAAATCCTATTTTGCACCACATTTATCCTGTGAATAAAACTGTGCTGACACCACAATATTTATAAATCCCTGGCAACTCATAGCATTATTTCTATGTGGATTGCAAAAAAAAAAATTTAAAACAGAGAACGAACACCAGGCTGTCCTGCATGAAGAAGCCTCCAGATCTCTCCACTAGTGGAAAACACATTTTTGAAAAAGTTTGCCTCTTTAAAAAAAAAAAAAATGTACTATTAAGTTTTAGGGCCTGATCAATCAGTCCCCCAGAGTCATCATTTCTTGCCCTTCAGTGAAATTTGGATCTGGCTCTGGCCCTTCTTGCCTGCATATTGCTACCTAATCTCTCTTTTTGACTTTTCTGCACCCATGTAATTAATTGCAAATAGTTTCTCCATTTCTACGAAGTATCTTTTAAATGGCATTAAGGCAGGTTCAGTAATGTTCAGAAAGACACCCTGTAAAGTTTTCAGCTGCTCTGTGTGGATTTATTGATACACATGGCACTTTACTGTGACAAGGCAAAGTCACTGCCCGAGGCAGTTTTCAATCCAACATGCTGTGATCTTCTCCATAACGTGTGGTAATTCTGTGTGGTCCAAATTCAGCACACACACTGCTTCTCAGAGCTGCTGTGAAAATTAGACTTTTTATTGTTCATCAAGCCATCAGAAACCAGAGGGATTAACCCAATAGAAGAGGAAATTATGAATTCCATCATCAGTGTAGTGTTTGAGTGATGTGAAGTAAATAAAGTCTGGGATGATGCAATGAACAAAGGGAAGAAAACACAATACTGAATAGCTTCTCTTTACCTGGACAGCACTCCTCGTGTGCAATGTATGAAGGAGTGGCTCTGGGGAACAATTACGTTGTGTGCATGTCTCTGGTCAGTCGGGAGCTGCAGGGGCACAAGGAGGCTGTAGTAAGGTTGCAGATAATTCCAGTTCTTAAGAACTTGGCTTCACACCCTTTGTTTTTTGGTGATGCTTTCTGTGACTGTGTTTAGGATGTGCTGTGGGATCCACGCCCACATGAAGATCAAGATCCAATCACAAGAGGTGTTATCCAAATACATAAGATGCTGAGCACCACACAAATTAACCAAATAATTTTTGTATTTTTTTTTAAGGTTAGTAGTCAGAGTAAAAGATAAAGGGAAGAACTAATTTCATCTCTGATTCAGTGACTGCATTTTTTGGAGGTCCATGGAGAAGGGGAAAGGAAACCTTTGGAAAGCTTCTTTTCACAGACAGTGATATTATAGCCTAAATGACAGGTTTCATTTTGGTCACTAAGTTATTAGTACACAGGGAAGGAAGACAGACAGTAAACAAGACTGTCCCAGAAGTGGCACTGGGGAGGAGGTGAGGGTGCAGACATGGCCTAGTCGGTAAAGCAGCCAAAATGGATGAGTGTAGCTTCAGGATCACATGTCCATAAAGGCAACAGGGACATCTGGGAGCATCCATGGCTCACTCCACATTGATTTGCACAGTGAATGATGTTCTTACTCAGGTACATTCTTTGCTTTTTGGCAAAAAAGACTTTCTTTTCTTCTACAGAATACCAAAAATATGAAGTTTGTTTTATTTAGATTTCAACTGATGACTAACTGGTACATTCAGGTGGATTTTATGAGTAGTTTCACCTTTATTTTTCTTTTGGGGAAAATTCATCCATCTTTACCTGAAGTTCAAGGGAAGATTTTCATTCTGGCTATAAGGGAGGAGCTCTCAGCTTTCTTACCCTGATTTCTCTCCTTCTCACTGCTGTTTTGCTTTATATCTGTCTCTTATCCCATCGTGATACAGAGGAGAACTGTAAAATTCCCTATCGATGTTATTTTTCATTTTTTATTTCTGGAGGAGAAGCTTTTTGACAGACTTTTGATTGTGGCACATTCCTTTCCTTGTTAAATCAGTGACAGACACTTTTAGCTGCTCAGTTTGCTTTCTCCAGTGAGGAGCTTTCTCACCACAAAAAGAAATAACAATATGCTGCAGCTGGGGGCTGTGCTACTGGGAGAGTGTCCATGAAACCCCCACCAGAGCTGATGTTGTCTTTTACCTCAGTCCAGACTATTGCAGTGTAGCCCATGGCCAGAAATGAAGTGACCCCAGTTCCTTACAGTAGAGCAGGAATTCCTGTACTGTGTCACCCAGCTGCTGGCTTGGCACAGGGGGCTCCGTGTAGAGAAAAACCTGGTTTTGCAGTGAGATGTAGCCCAAGTCCTCTGCTTAGCAGGACTTTTTGGCATGCAAGTACTCCATTGATGTTGACACCGAAATTTTAACTCTTTTAAGCACTCTGGTGAGCAGGGACTTGAGGGGAAGCTGTTCTAGTATGGAACAAAAATCAAGAGAAACCCTGAACAGAAGGTATAAGCAAAAACATTTGTAACTTTTCTTTGGGTTTTTAAATTGTTTTTGGCCCTAGGAATGTCTTCAGAAAAATGTTTGAGCTTTTGGACTGAACAGCACTCTGACCTGGTGCAAACTGGGTGCTGTCATTGCTGTCTGACAGTGGGAAGCCTTTGTTTTGGGACACTACATCATTTCAGAATTTGAATCCTTAGTGTAGACATAATAAATTGCCTGCATTTCAAGGAAGGAAATGAGGAGCAGCACCTGGGACAGCCCGGGCTCTCCACAGATGCCACTTTAGCACAGTGGCGTGCCCTGTGTCAGGGCTGTGGAGCTGAACACACAGCAGCTGTCAGCCTGCAGAGAGCAGCGGGAGTGTGTTTCGCTGTGGGAGCCACTCTGGCCTCGCTGCTCAGGCTCTGCCTGCTGCAAACGACGTGCAGATAAACCCAAATGCAAGCAATCCTGCCGATGGAGGAGGGAGGCAGCAAACCTGCCTTTCACTGGTGACCTCCAATAGGTAGAGTGTGCTCTTAAAGCACCACCAGGTTATCAGAACATCTAGCGGGATGGAGGAACTTCCCCTTAGGACAGGGGACAGCATGATGGATGAGAGACTCACACTGACAGCGACCAGGACACTTCTTGGATAAATATGCCATTTATCTTCCCACAAGGCACATCTCTGTTCTAGGGAATCAGCCCTGTCAGTGTTAGGAATACTACCAAAATTCAGATAGTAAAATCTCTGAGAAACAGGCAGGCTTTGGTGCTGGCATGGTTTCCACCTTCAGCTGCACCCACCTACTTGGTGAGTTATTGTTATTGTATTTGTAAGTAACTCTACGCAGACAATTTGCATCTTAACCAATTCAGCATATTTGCCTTGTGACAGCTTTAGCACCCTGATTGCATATAATGTGTTCAGGCCTTAGGGAAGAGCAGCTTCTCTTCTCCTTCCCCCATCACTCACACATGTCCCTCCTGTCTCTCACCCTCCTCAGAGCAGGGGAAGAGGGGAGAACAGCACTAACTCTCCTTGTCTGTGGCTTCTTAGGCTCTTCCCCAGTGCAAGGACGGTCTCTGGACATGTACTTAGTGTGGCAGAGCTCCCACCAAGGGACACGGTCCATCCCAACTATTCCTTCAGAGAGATGTGTTTTCCTAGAACACTGCTGTCTGTTCAGGCAGGACACAACCCTTGCCTTTAAAGCTACATTTAGAGAGGATGAGGTCTGAGCACTTTCTACCCAGCCTCCAGATTCCCCCGGAACCAGAGCTCAGGCAGCTCTGGCTCAGCACTGTGGGAATTCAGCAGCCCCATCAGGGTAACAGTGCCACTAGTTTATCACCCTTGATTCAGTCCAGGAGAGATCAACTCTGTAATAGTACACAACTCCAGGAGTGACTGTCCTGCAGAAGGCTTCAGGTATCCACGTTACAAAATACAGGAAAAATATGAAACAAAACATAATATTCTTTCAGGCAGCAAAACAGGTATCAAAGATATCTAGATTTAAGCTCTGGAGAAAGCATGATTCTTCTCAGTCTCTGTCCAAAGAATTGCATTTTAATAAATTTTAGCACAATTAAATAGATGGTAACAAGGGAAATTAGTGTGTCAATAAACTTTAAACCACCAGGAAAAATTTATTGCTGTCTTGTCACAAGCTGACTTTTATGTATGGTAAGACCAGAAATATTTTGGTAATTATCATGCATCTATTATATGAAGAGGGAGAATGGTCATCATCAAAGCTGGTTTCATTTGTGTGACAGCATATTGCATTTCTGTGCAATTGATTAATTTTATCATCTGAGACTGTGGCCAGTCTGCCTCTAGACACTTACAGAGAGGCTCAGCATGTCAGAAGGGGTTGGGACAGAGGCTGGTAAGCTATGACCACCAGCAGCTGTGAAATGTCACTCAACCTGCAGCTCAGGAAGTTCTCACAATGCTGACTGCTGAAAGGATGAAGTGTGTTTCAGGGGAAGGGTGGTTGTTTTCCTTTGGCATTCATCCCAGCCACTGTCAGAGAGAAGGCAGGAGAATAGATGAACTTCTGGCCTGATCCAGTATGGCTGTTTTTATGTTGCAAGGATATGGTTTAATTATTCAAGAGCCAAGAAGAAAGTATTTAGAATAGTATGGCGTTAGTGAAAAATTGTATTGGACTTGGAAAACTGCACAGGTTTTGACTGAGATGTTGCTGATTTAATAAGCAATTGAGACATGATGGAGTTCACTGTCACTCCAAATGCACTTTCAAAGTGTGGCTTTAATTTTTGGAGTAAGATCTCTCCCAGCTGAGAGCTGTGCACCACATCATTTGTTAGCAAAGTGCCAGGTGTACTAGTAAGTACCTCTGTGAGGAAGCTGATGTGGAAATGAAAGATGGCAAAGACTTTAAAAGCATTAATGAGTTGGAAACAGGTCAGCAATGGAGTCCTGGCTTGTTAAAGATGTCCTCTTGGTTCAGAGTAACTGCCAGAGTAAGTCAGGCTGACATTCTCAGTGCCACAGACTGAGATCAACTGCAGAATTAGAAATTAATCACAAAGTGTCCACTACCTTCTGCTGCTAGGAGGATGGGAAAATGTTCATTTTTAGCATTGCTGGCTAAAATGATGCTTTAGTGCTTTCACAGCCTTTTAAAATGTAACTCTCCCATTTAAGAATTGTTTCGTCATTGTGAAATTATATTGGGCTAGACCCTCAGAGAGTGTAAGTCTCAGAAATATATAGCAAATAAGAATCTGTCCCATTAATTTTACTGCTGTGCTAGGAAAGCAGCCATATCATCTAGACCTTCCCTCAGGCCAAAGCTGCCAAGAGAACTCAGAAAAAGGGCCAATTTACAGATAAGGAGGTTTTCAGTCAAGCCTGGGGACTGTTTTTCTATTTGTTTGCTTCTTCTCTTAACCTAAAACTAATTTAAGGAATTTCATGTTTTGTATTTTGAATAACTTTTCTTCTGCAGATAGATTGGTAAAATGACCTTTGCCTAAATTCTATTTAGTGACCCCTACATTTAAGGGTAATATGTTTTGTTCCTATCTCTAAAACAGGGGAAAAAATCAAACAATGTGTGCAGAGTCATGAGAAAGAAGATTTCATTAGATGTGGGAAATTCTAAAGATGATGAAAAATGTGCTGAGATTAGATTTGGACAACTGCACTTCAGTAGTCAAGTCTGCAGAAAACAAAACAAACCTGAGCAACTAAGAAATTCTTTGGGGGGGAAAAAACACCGCAATTTTTTTTTTCTAAAAGTCTTTATAAGTCCCCTTGGTTTTACTGTTTTCCTCTAAATTAGGATACAGGTCATCTTGCTTCATTGCGATGGGGTGTGTCAAATAGATGGTATCTGTTGGGAGAAATTTTCACTAGTCATGCAAGCTCTCATTTATTTGGGAATTTTTCATGCAAGTAATTCCATCAACATTAGTCCATAGACTCTCAGAGCTTCAAGAGACAGTTTGTTAGTTCATCTGATTTCATCTTGTGTGCATTATGGGCAATGAAATTTTCAGTCACCACCTGTGCTGAGCCCAGGACAGTGTGTTTTAAAAAGATTATATAGTTCAGGAAGACTTGTCTTGATCTCATGGTGTGGAGAGCTGGAGAATTCACAGTTTCTCAGACTCATTTCTTCCAATTGCTGTTTAGATTCACTGTTTCAAACTGGTATTTTGTTTGCAGTTAAAACTTTTCTGGGTTCCTCTTTCAGATCTTTAAATGCCCCTCCTGCTATGCTAAGAAATCTTCTACTGTCTTGCTTTACTTCTCCGTGAAATCCTTGTACGCTGTATTGTATGCACCTTCCAATCCTCTTACCGACAAACTGAACTTACCAGTCCTTGAATTCTTCCTCTGGCCTCTCCCTGCCCCTCCTGAGGTGTTCTTCCTGTCTGCCTTCCTCAGCTGGTGTCGAGCCCAGCATCTCAAGACCCAGTGGCTGTAACAGAATTAGCTATATAATTAAGGAAATTTCCACAGAATCGTGACCAAAGCTGGTAACTCTAGGATTTGGCTAAGTAGGTAAAATAGCACTGGCTGTGAGTCCCTGTTGGATACAAAGGGAGCTGGACTGTGCCCATGCACAGCCATAGCGTTAGGAGAAGTGTTGTTCAGCACTGGATGCTGCCAAGTAGTTTAGTTAAATTTGCTGCAGTCAGCCAGTCCACATTTGGCATGCAAAGAAACTGCGCACAACTTGCTAAAATGTAATCACTGAGTCACATCATTGAGTGCTTAATCTCTAGGAAAGTTAACTTTTTCGGCACAGGGTAGATCACATCAGCAGGATTCTTTCTTATTTATTCCCAGGTGCTGCTAATGCCTTCTGCTCCTCTTGCAAGAGGAATTGTGGGCAGTGCTGTGGGAGTTGCTTTGATGTCATTTCACGTTGCTTTTACACACACATCAAAAATGCAAAAGCACAGCTTGTTTACTGTAGCTTGACAAAGGGACAAGTACACTTAAATCAAAGAACTTGCCAATACCAACATCTGAGTGTGTAGGCTTCGTTATTAGACAGATCTTTGGGGGCTTTAAAACATGGTACCATGTAATGGTACCACAAATGAGGTTATTCCCCTTACTGTACTTGGCAGGGATCTGTTAAATGAGCAGCTTTTCCTTTGGCAGCTGTGCCAGGAGGAATAAAATTAAATGAAAAGGGTGTGCCAGTATTTAGTGACCGCACAGCTGCACTCACAGGCAGAGTTACAAAGTCATTTCTTGTCATGCCTCCTGTGACAGTCAGGCTCCTGCTCAGCGTTCTAATTTCCTTGATGCCCTCTTCCCAATGCGTGATGTTCCTTTGAAACATCACTATTTATTCATTTGACAGTTGCAATGTCAGTGACAAGGAAAGAGAATAACTGTCCGTGGCTTTACAAAAATAAGTTGGAAGTGAAAAAGTCAAAGTCCTTGTTAAGTTTTGAATTGTCATCTCTCTGTTTGACTCCAAGAAGTTTTTCTCCATCTGAAGCCCCCCAAAATTACTTTCTGTATTCAGGTCATGTACATTAGATCATCTTCTGGTCTTCAACATTAATGCTTTTCTGACAAATCAGGAAGGAAATGGGAGGACTCTGTAGCCTGTAAGGCAACAGTGGTATTTTTGCTTCAGTCACTTGATTTGACATTTCTTTTTCAGAGACTCTGCTGTCCGAAAAAAGCATCCCCACTCCTCCCCTTAGCCTCTTTTGACACCAAGTAGAGCTTCTCACCTGTATTTCTGCCTGCTTTCTTTGATACTTCTGAAGAATTCCCCTGAAAGTAAGAATGGGCATAATGGAGGAGTTTCTTGTCTTTGATTCTGCTTTGGATCTGAAAGGCAATAAAGAAGATTTTCTAAATCCCCTCTTATCTCTGTCACTTCAAGCCACTCTCAAACGAGCAATGCAGAGCACTTGCAATTAAACCCCAGGCAGAATTTCTGACAATCTTCAGCGTCCATGGGTGTTCACTGTCCTGCAAACCTCCTCCAGACTGTTCAGACGAAAACTGAAGTACTACATGGAAGAGGGAGAGGGAATGAGGTGCCTGAGCAGGTATGACACAACTGTAATTAATCGTAGGACATCTTTCATCTTTTTCTTCAGTGTTGGGACCTGCAGAGTTTTAACAACCAAAATGAAAGCAGGGGGCTCTAAACACAGTTGAGAGTCTTGTGTAGCAGGTTTCTGTTCACCTGCTACTGGACAGTCATTATCTGCTTTCAAAACCCCGGCAGCTTAGCTAGCTAATGAGTCTCTTTTTTAAGGAGAAGGAAATCAAGCTACATATTCTGCATTCTTAAATCCTTTTCAAAATAGTGGCAGTTTAGAAAGAGAAAAGCAGCTATTATCTAACAGCTAGCCAGAAAGAAATACAGATAATTTCATGGACAGCTTTGTGCTTACTCAAACCCTTCCTGCCAGGGAGGCAACAGAGGTTTAAAACGACATTTGTAAGTGATTTGACAAAACAACCATTTTCTTTCCTGTGGGTGGTGATAGGGTTCTAATTACAAAGCTCAGTTCTGGAAGCACAGTTGAATGAGAAATACTATGCTTTCCTACATGTTTTTATACTTCAGAAGAATTAGTTCAGAACTCTAACACAAACATATTTGATATTATTTTGTGTTTTGGAAAAAAAAGAAATCCAGAATTCTCTTCTTCTTTTGTCACCTAGTGACTGACTAGCTCAATTTCTTAAATAAATGTCTGCTGGAGCCCTTGTTAAGAAAGGCAGTTGCTGAGTGCTGCTGGTGCACCCCTGTGTGTCCCAAGGAAAACACTACAAGATTATGATGGCACTGAGATACTAATAGTAATGACTGGTCGAAATCACAGAAGGGATGAAACTCTGGAGCTGCTGTGGAAGTCAGTGTGAGCATCGTGCATCTGGTGAGGGTGTAGATAGCCCATAGATGTCAGGTGTGTAAATACAGCATGTGTTTCTCAGAGTACAAAAATTCCCAGAGAACTGCCCATAAGAGTATCAGTGCCTTACTAATAGCCTGCTAATTGTGTGCTGGTTTCTATTGATCTTGAAATTTCATAAAGTCAAGATCAATTTCCTGAGTAATGCCTCTGACATTTGTAAGTACTACCCAGTATAATAATTGATCTTAGGTCATCTTGTCTGGGACTGACAACATTGCAAATGTCTAGTGATCGATACACTCCCAAATAGTGCTTTAGTGATACTTCTTGGAAGCAGATATATATCTCAGAGATGCAATATACACTGCAGGAGCTGTTTTGAAAGCACAGAAAGAAGGGCCCAGTTTTCCTTCCCTGACCCTCATGTGCCCATGTGGTCCCTGCAGAGCTGTGGTTTTTCCCTGGGCCTGTGTGAAATACAACACTTATATTTAAGAACTAGAGTCTCTTCGGAAAACAGCTTGGTGGGCATTCTAATGAAGTATGTCCCAAAATTCCAGTTTGGATTAGACAGCAAATTCCATCACGCTTCAGTGGAGGTGGTTTCCCATAATTTTTGCAACCAGCACTGCCTGTGCATGAATCCTTCTAGGACTTCCTCAGCCACCCAGTCTAGCAATGAAGAGAGAGCAATCAGTCACGATTCCTTCCTCAGACTCATTGCCCTACATCAAGCTGAGAGCACCTGATCTGATTCCCTGCCAACTGTACTTCCTTGAAGGGAACTGAAACATGTGTTGTTCTTTGCTATCACTGACAACCCAAAGAGTTAAAATAAAACAGAAGTCAGGCTCCAAAAATGCATGAGAGAGTTTTAATATATATCTAAATGCCAGAACAGTCTTCAGGCATTGTTGGACACTTCATCATACTTGAATGAGATCACTGAACTTCAGTTTTCTCTGTAACCAACAGGATAAAGCCAAGCATTCTCCTCTAGATCCATGCCACAAAGAGGCCAAGCATTAGAGCACCATTCTATGAAAAACCTTACAGAGTGGGGTCCCCCAGTGCAATCCCAAGAGCAGGTATTGGCACTTTTCCATCTTTGAAGCTTCAGCATCACTGGTTTCTCTGCAGAGAATATGATTTATAGCTAAATTGTTTCTGCCTTTCAGCTCAAGCCTGTCCCCGCCTCTGGTGGGTTGGTACGATGGGTGAAGGAGAAGGGTGCATGTCTGAGGTACCCAAGAGCCTGAAGGGAGGATGTGGTGTTATCCCAGCCTGCCTCTTCCCCTTGTTCTCTGCCTTGGGCACAATGGGCTGTTTTTCAGCTTATAGGAGAAGCTCAGTAAGATTTGCAAATGGAAAAATGACTCTAGGCTGCCCCATGTGCTCTTGTGCATCACAAACTGTACTATAAACTCAATCAGATGCTGTTGCTGTAGCATGAAGTTGTTCTGGTTCAAGAGGGAAGTTTTGGGGTGCACTGAGGACAGGACCATGGCTCTTGGTCTCCACTTGAGTTGATTTAGCTCTCTTTGAAGTTCTACTGCCTTGTGTCTTTTCTTGCAATAAACATCAAAAGCCAGTGTGGTTCTGGCTGGTATCATTAAGATAAGCGATAGGCAGTTGTGTGCTGAGCAGCTCGTGCTCCCTGAGGTCACAAAGCAACCTTAGCAGCAGCCTGCACTTCACTACCACTGCCTGCCTGCCTGCTGCTATCCCTTTTAATCCCTTCTGTCATTTGGATAACCTTGCTGAAGCCAACAGACTTAATCACATCAAGGTTACCTCAGTATAACACTTTCACTTGTCCTCTTGGGGCCAGCCCAGTGGACATTTGTGTCCAAAATGAATCCCAAAATATGGAGGTTATTTTAACCTCTATATGCAAAATGATCCAGCACCACCAGACAGGAGGTTCCCTGTTGTTAAAACTCTCTGTGAAAATTTTGCACCAGCCAGGGAGAGAGTGGCAGCAATGCGCTGGCTCTCTGCTTAGTTGTCTGAAGAGGTGAAATAACAGCCCTGTGGTCATGGTAGGGAGGTAAGACTAAAGAGTGAAAACATTGCAATAGCTTGTTTCCCTCAGTCTCGTGCAAAAAGGAGGATCTCTCAAAGCAGTGGTGGTTGGCACATAGACCATACTTTTTCTAAATGAGAGTATTTTTTCTGCTTGCCTTTTGAAGTTTTAAATTAGGCTCTGTTAAGTTTCTGTACATTCCACAACAGCACTCAGATACCAAACTGGAGCCTGGCATTCTGACTCCTCATTATGACAGAAGGGTTGCTGCCATACATAGCAAAAGGCATGGATGCATCAAGAAAGGCAAAGCTGGTTTCCTTGGACTTGAAGACCTACCTCTGGGAAATTCTGGAGTGACAGAAATTAGACACACTGCAAAAGCCATAAGATCCTTTTCTTCCTTCCTTAAAAGCAAATAAGTTTTCAGAAAACAAGGGTGATTGTAACTGGTCACTGGCTGTCGATTTGACTGAACAGGCATAACTGAATGGATTGTTAACAAGGGCTCTGACAAACAGTGGGTGCATGGAGAATTCCCCCAACAAGAAGTTACTGGATACTAAGGATAACTATGAGAAGCAGTATGTCATCTGGTGACACGCTGTGAGCAGGGTTGGTTTCTCATTACTACAAGCCAAGTCATGTAGAACTTGTAGTTTGCCCTTTACCATAATTTATATCCACTGGGGCTCTAAGCAGATTCATAAAAAATGGCAACCAATCCATATCTATCATGTTTTATGTTTGGGCAAAGAATATGGGTATTACTTTTATTAAGTTTCATGAAATATCTGCTCTTATATTCATAGTGATAGATGACTCTGCCAAAGTTTTATTTTAAGGTGGGTTAGGGGCAGCGTACAGAAGGGGGGATGCTAAAGGAGAGAAGGATGTTGAGTGCAATTTTTATTTTACTGAGGACAAAGAAGTCATAAACCCTTCTTGCCTTGGGGGAAGTATATGCAAGAGACTCTCTGGTATAGCCAGAGCCATCTATAACAGGATAATATTTTCTGCAAGGCTTCTTAAATACATTTTGCCAAAGTAAATTGATCCTGACAGAAGCCTTCCTGTCACCATGATGTTGTCTCTTGATCAGAGCCTTCCAGCTGTGCTGAGATTTGCCAGATTTAAAATCTCTCCTGGGGACTGGACAGGGTCCTTTGATATTAGATGTCTGAGTATGTAGCTGTACCTCTCTTCCAAAATATATTTACTATTAAATATAGGGACTGCAGATAGCTTATACTTTCCTAATTGCTGCTTCAAAAATACTTTGTCACAGAAGTATTTTCTCCAGGGGCAAATAAAATAAGCTAGAAGGTTTCCATTTGCTTACCTTATTAATCTGGTGTTCTCTTTCCTTTTTTAAAAAATTCAATGTATCAATAGCCAGCACTTAAAAAATATGCAAGCCCTGGAGGGGATGGAACAGATGTGTTACTTGCCAGCTTCTTAAAATGAGATGTCATAGGGCTGAAGACAGGTACTGGTGCCAAGGGGTGCACAAGGCTATCAAGCAGCCCAGAGAGGACAAGGGTAGATGGCTGCTGAGGGAACACTCTGCTCTCTTTGTGTCTTCAGTTCTACACCAGAGCTTTTCTGAGCTGTGGATCAGAGATCCCAGCCCATTTCCCACTCCCAGACACTCAGCCTTTTTCCAAATGCACTCTCATCAAAGCACGAGTTAATGGGCACAGGGTAAGGGTCAGTAAAACACCTTTATGAGAAGAGGTAGGGAGAGATGGTCTTGATGACCTGTTCTAGCCTTAAAAATCTCTGATGCCTGCAGAGAGCCCAGTGCAGCTATCAGAGGAGCAAACCAGCATTAGAGAAGTGAACGCCTCGTTGTTAATAAAACCACACAGAATTAAATAGCAGGAGAGAGATTCAGTTTTCAGCCTGAATCATATTGGCTTAGAGAGGCAGCATACTCTGTGGTAGCTCCTGCAGATTTCTAAGACCTCTTTTCTTGGATCAACCTGAGCATTATCATGTTCAATTCTTGTTCTCCATCCATTGTGTAATTTCACAGACTGTAGCTGCTATTCACATTTTACACCCCAATGTGTGGTAAATTCAGGTCAGTGTCTCACAAAGCACGGCAGTAATAATGTTGCTTTATCTGCAGTTGTTTAAGGAAATACACAAGGCAATGTGCAACACCAGTGAGTGTCCTTCCACTGCTGACATGGGGAATGTGCAGAGTACCACAGTGTTGATACAAATAAAGGTCAAATTTGTGTTTTCTTGCAAAATACAAGGTAAATAAGTAAATAAATTGCTAGGTGTTTTTTCAAAATTGTAGAGCAGTATCATGCCTGGCACCCTAATCTGGGAAATGCATGTCTTGGGAGGTAATCTTCAAATCTTCTGAAGCATGTAGCAACTACTTTGTGAGTATTAGCAGGAGTGAGACTTTTCTCATACAATTTTATCCTTTCTTTTTTAATAAAATTCTGCAAGGCATCATTTAAAGGATTGAGGGATTTGCTAGCTAAATCTATTAACTGTGTACTGCTCTAGGATTAAAGCATGAGCTTACTTGGGACAAGAAGTAAGGAATGGTGCGTTGTCCTGCAATACTAGGACAAAAGTACAAGGCCAGGTCCTCTGAGGCTGGACGTCCTGCTCTAAGGAGAAATTGCATTTCACAGAGTAGGTGGATGCTCCTTTGGAAAGACAGTAGCTGCAAAACCTCCCACAATGCAGCCAAGCATGCTTTTCCTCACTTCCTCTTAAAGCAGATGCTAGAAGCAGTCTGTGGTACAATGGAACCAGGCAACCGTTTATCTCTTTGAAGCAAAGGCCATAATTTTCCCCTTCTTTGCTCTCCTACATGGATGAGTGGTAAGCAGCAGCCTTTTGGCTGTAAAACAACATCAGGTAAAGTAGAGACTTTGTCCCACAAGAAAACTGGCTTGCTTTTGTCTTCCTTCTCTGTCCCGTAGCCAAATGGCTGTAGGCATGCACCAGATGTTGTGTGCTTTGGTGCTCTCCTAAGTGCCCTCAAACACAGGCCATGTCTGTAGACTGACATCCTGAGATACCTTTTTCAACACACTAAAATTTTAAATACTAGCAATCAGCATAAAATGGAGTTTTGGCTACCAACCCTCAATCCAAAGAGGCAGCGGCCTGATTTGGTCTGCCTGAGTCAGGACTGAGATTCCAAATCCCAGCACTCATCACTACCTTTTAATATTTAAGCATCATTTGTACTGACAAATTGCTTTCTAAAGTGAAAACCTGGTATGAGAACAGCTTGTTGGAGCTCCGACAGGAGCAGAGGAAAGAGGTGCACCTTGTGTGCCGGTAACAGAGGATTGAGGGGATGACTGATGTCTCCTAATCATTGCTTGTTGAGAAACTAGTCTTGGGCTCCTGGTAGGGTGTGGAGGTGTGCCTGTAGGTAAACCTGAAGAAGATCTTGGGGGCAGAACCACACCTTTGTGCTGTTCAGGAGGGTGTGGGGGGCTCAGGTTGGTACCTGCCCCAGTGCTTTTCCTCTCTTGGGAACAGATTGCTCAGTGTAACGAACTCCGGAGGAAATTAAGAATAGCAGCAGCAGGTGAATTTGTGCTTCAGTAAAGCAGCAGATTCAGGCGTTGAACCTAAAGAACCTGGACAGCCCTGGGACAGTGGTTTCTATGGTTAATTTATTCTTTTTTTGTGCTACTGATTTTTCTTTTTATTATGTTTGAAATTGGGAGCACTTTGTTCAACATTAGCAGCCAATGGCAATAAGCTGTAGAGATGAGACTTTGCAGAGATATCAGGCAGGGGGAAAGAAGAGGTGTGAGAAATTGAAATGACAAGGTTGTGTTGGTGACTAGTGATGTGGAGGAAGGAAATTTTTACCTGGTGTGCTTTGATGAGTGCCTAGAAGAGGAGACTGTAGTAGGCAAGAAAATCTTTAGAGGCTGAGCTTGCACGTCTGGAGCACATCTGTTGTAAAACAAAATAAAATTGAATCATTTCAGTTTTAAATTAGTCTCTTTGAGAGATTTTTATTATTCTTTTTTTCAAGCTGGAGACATCTGAGCATATTTTCATTTGGGAGGGACCCAATATCAACTGCCGACTACATGTCTGTGTCTGTGCATGGGAAGTGAGCTACTAACATGACTCACGGTGGTTCCATCTGTCACCTGTGATCACAGCAGGGCTCACTGCTCAGGTTTTTATGGGAAATTGAATTCACTGGAAGTGGGATCATGTTTTTGAGATCTTACCATTCAAAATCTGTTTGCAACCAGAAGCTTTATTGTGTCAACTGTCCTCATGAAGCTTCTCTTCCTTTCTGTTCAGCTGTGGTCCCAAAGTGCAAACAGTGTCTTTTTCTGCTTGGGAATAAAGATATATTTTCATTTTATTAAGAGAATACTTTGCCATCACTGAAAAACTAGACTTCTAGAAATCTAGCCTATTGAAAATGAAATATTATGGGGCTGTGGGTGAGTTAGGATAATTCTGATTGAGCTAAAATGGGTCACATTATGCTCTGGAATGACTTACAGTGTTCTTGTGCTTCTGGTGTTTCTCTCAGTTACCCCAGCTCATATTTCATAGCTTGAGGGATGTATTGAAACAATTGTGCAAAAAAGTCACCTTCCCTTTATACAGGGGTAGATGAGGGGAGAGAGTCTGAGGATGGATGGATGGATGGATGGATGGACGGATGGACGGACGGACACCACCAGGTGTCTGCAGTTCCTAATGCAGTCCACCAGCCCCTGGCAGAGCTGCTGGCCTAGCAGGTAAGTCCTGCTTACACCCTGCCAGACACTCAGGTTTCCCTGCCCTGTGACCTGAGCTGGCTCACACTAAAGGCAGGTGACCATCAGGGTGGAGACTCTGTGGTACCTGTGAAGTGCCTCAGGGTGCCCAGGAACAGAGGAAGGAAAAGCTCAGCCAAAAGCAGGGCAGCCAGCAGCATTCTGTTGGACCATTCACACACCTTTGATTGCTTTTGGGTTTGAGGTTACATAAACCTTGTCTTCATGTTGTCCAAAGTGGAGTTTCTTTCTGTGAAACAGACTTTCCCCAGGCACTGGTGAAGCTCGTAGGCTCAGATTTGTGGAAATGCTACTCTGGCTCTGCATTTGTTTCTCTGCACAGTTGTGCATGTCAGCCTGGCTTTCCCTTCATTTCCATGTGAGCAAGCAAAGAGCACCATCACAGAGGCTCTGAGCAGCCTGCAGATGACTCGACATGACAAAAGCAAAGTGCAGGGTGCCAGCAATTGGTATCTCCCATAAACTGCCTGTCACAGTCTCCTCTCTTTTGCATCTAAAGCCAACCAAAAAAGTAGGGCAGGCAGTGTCAGGGGGCGAGACTGCTTGGGACCCCTTCTCCTGCTGGGGCAGGCCCATTTCAGCAGTGCTGGTGCACAGGAGGGCTGAGGTTTCTTTAACCCATTCAGAAAAGACATGTTAGCTCGAGTGCCTGCCCAGCATGGTGGCAGCACAGGTGGCCCAGGGTCTGTGGGCTGTGAAGAAGGGAGGCAGGAGATGGTGACTGAGCAAATTCACTGCCAATCATGGGTTTGCTGTTCCACTGGCATGTGGGGCAGATTTTCCTTCCCTTTTTCTCCTGTGAAACCACACCTTGCTGTCAAAGGTGACAGCAGCTGAAGAGCAACCCTCCCCTGCCAGCCTCTCTGGAGGACTGTGGCCTTCATCAGTAGTACCCCTTGCACAGCTGGAACTGAGCTTGAGACTCTTTTGGTGAAGCACAGGCAAGGACCTCACTGTGGCAGCTTTGGGAATGGCAATGGTGCTTTCAGGCAGGGCAGGCATAGTGCCAGGGTGACCATGCAAGGAGTCCTCCTGAGATTCAGGGAGGCCACAAGGTGTCCTTTGTATTCTCACAGCTGGGTGCTTCACTGATCACTCCTCAGGGCTATGAAAAGCAGCTGGGCACTACCTTTCTCTGTGGGGGCAAGGACTCTCTGAGAAGGTTAGCAGCTCCAGCAGAAAACTTGTAGGGGTGAGTAAATCTAATAAGGGTGAAAAACTAGTGTTACAGGAGTCAATACAACCAGTAATTAAAGTATTTTCTGTCTGTTGGGAAAATGAGAAACATTCAGCAACTCACTGGAAAAGAAAGGAAAACCTCAACTTGTTTGCAAACAGCTGTATTTCTGGCTGGAACTGAGTTTTAAAGAGGGTTTCATTAGGGGGAACTGAAGCAGAGTGGGAGTGTCTGTGTAGCTAATTCGTTTGGCACTTGGGAAAAGTGAGAGGTATTTGGTCTGTTTGGCTGATAACTACCCAAGGCATCCTGGTTTTTGAAGTACAGTGTTCTGCAGGGGTCTGTGCTTGTTCTCTGGGCTGGGCTGTGAGCTTATCCTTAGTGGGAAATGGGAAATGACACAGGGGAAATGACTCAAGTGTAGGTAGCACAGAGCACAAATCTGTTCTAACTTTCCCAAAGGAGTGCTGCTTTCAGGCTCTTGCCCGATATCTGCACAACTCAGCAGAGGGAATTGTTGCTGGACTCAAATGGAGCAGCAGTCGCATATGAGGCAAAATATTAAAAGGCCTTCAGTGAAATCCCAAAGTACACAAACCATACCCAAGAAAAGAAGCTTTCTATCCATTCCCAAGTCAACACAGATGTAGTATTGGAGATTCAGCCTGTAGGAGAGCTGATTGGTACTAAGGACTGAGGGGAGGAGAGTTCAGTCATGATGATTCCTGACAAAGGTAAGTTACTGTCTTTTTCTGAGCCCTAGCCCAAAGAAGAATGGATCAGGTAAGGAAATAGTTATGGTTTTGACAGAGAAATAAAAGAAATTATCTTAGACACATTAGTTCTCAACAAGGTAGCACAGAAGACAATTATCCAAATGGAGAGAAAATTGTACCCAGCCTTTTCTGTCTCTAATACTCAGCCAAGTCAGCAGAAGAAGACCTAGAGAAAAACCTCTCTGACTTCAAAGTGCAACAGCCCCCTCAGGGCACCTATCAACTCTTCACAGGTGTCACCCTGCTCTGGGAATCCTCTGCCAGTATTCCTCTGGGTGTTGGAGTGGGAAATAACAGCAAAGCGCTGCCGTGTTCATGTCACCCTGTGCTAAGAAATAGTGTCTTTCCTGAATTTGAAAATCCATCCTGGACTACAGCAGGTTTTTCTGTTGTATTTGTCTCTATTTTGTAGAGCTACGTGAGCTTTTGAGAACATACACAGCATGCCTTTAAAAATCCTTAAAAGAAACATTCTCAGGACGTTGGGGACAACAGCCTCAGCCTGCTGCCAGCTGCGGGCACAGCTTATTGAGTGCTCTGCAGGGTAGCAGATGCACATCTCTAAAGGCCAGTCCTTTGCTCTGGCTCTGGCCCATCTGTGTGTAATTAGACCATCACACTTCCAGATGATCACTATTACCTGGGTCCCTGCTTCATTTGGAGTGGTGGCAGGAGCTTTCCCAGGGGAGAGAAGAGTAAGCCTGTAACCTTCTCTACTTAATGCAAAGGTGAAGGCCACGTAAAGGTTTCTGGCACTAGAAGAAAAGCTCAAATAACAATCTTGACACTGAAGTGGCCAAGGTTTCACATTAGACCTTGCAGGGAGCAGCTTAATTTCCTTCTTGGCGCTAGCACAGCTAAGAAAAGAGATAAGCAATAAAGAAGAGCAAAGCTTTTCTCTCAGGAGGGTTTTTTTAAGATCCTGCTCTGAGCTCCTAAGATAGTGCCTTATATCCAAACAGCACTGTGGGCAAGATGTGAAGAGGGGCAGGAGGGGTGTTCTGAGGCTCTAGGACTCATAAAATCAAAGCTGCTTTCTGTGGGATACAGCTTTGTGTGCCGAGTGCTCTGGCACAGCTGCTTCCAGGTGCTGGGGTAAAGGACAGGCTTGGGCTTTTACCTGGGCTGGCCAGGAGCTCACTCAGGCTTTGCTGCTGTGCATTACAGGGCTGACAGCACTGTCCACATGGTAGGCAAAGGACCCCTATTTCCTGATTCCCCTTTGGGTTTGAATAGCAGATGGTATTTTTGAGATCAACCACGTAGGTTCACACTAAATTCTCAGGACATTGCTCTGAATAAATATATGCTCATAACAAGGCTTTCACAGATGGAAATTCACACTAAGCTCCCCACAGCAGGATATATAGCTTCCCTCTTCTCAATAGATTTCAGACTCAAATTCATAACATCTTCCTGTAAGTGTATAGAAGACATGATATGCCTCTCCTCAAGAGCTGGTGGGGGAATGTGGGCAGAGATGAAGAACATTTCTTTATCTATTAGATTTTGGGGCTTATATTCTTTAAAAAACATTTCTAATCCATGCATGTGCTTTGCATAGCACACTGAGGTCTGAGGATCTCTTGCTCTGAGCCCACTGTCATCTCACACTATGACCTGTTTATGCCATTTGCCATAGCCTTGGGGAACCCACAACCAAGTGATGTGGCCACCTGGGAAATTCCAAGCCAATGGGACCACCTTTTGGTGAATCCATGTTCTCCTCTTTCCCAGTGTAGTCCCACAAACACATGAGATGTGGATTTTGCTTCGTCCCATGCTGGTGGTGAATAGGACAAGCTGGTGCAATCCAGACAGGTCTGTATGTGTAACTTGCTCTGCTTTCAGTTGCCCCTCTCCAAGCAGAGCTGGCCCCTGCTCCTCTGATGCTGTGAGCCAAATGCACTGTTACCCTCCCTCTGCTGTGATCAGAAGGCCAATGGTAGTCCTTGCAGAGACATCTTTCCTTCTTTGTTTATCCAGTGGAATTTTGCAGTTGTTGGGTGATTTCCCTGTTAAGTCTTGTAATTCCCACTTTTTTCTGCAAGCACGTGGTGTCTCATCACCATGAATTTAGAGAGTTTCTCTTTGCAGGAGTTTGAGCTTGGGCCAAAGAAGTGGGGATTTTGATGGGTTTTTAAATAATTTTTGGAGTGTTCTGAATTATTGTCAATCAGCAATGATGAGAATGGGGGTAAATTAAATAGATATGGGGAAGCTGAAACCACAGGTTGTGCCTTCACTGTGTGTAAAGATCCAGCAGGCAAAAAAGGGATGGGGCGGAATTCAGGAGTTCTGAGTTACAGGCTTCATGGTTTGGCATTCACCTAGGGAAAAATGAGACTATTAGATTCCTGTGCGACTAAAATTACATTTAATACGTGGTTAATGTGAATACCATCAACTGAATGCAAAGCAAGAGGCTTAGGGTAAATTTGAGTCCTCGCTGCTAATAGGTTTAGGGCAATTAGTGCATTGACTTCTGTAAATCACATCTGTCACAGAAAAAATAACAAGGTCATTTTCAATGTGGCACTTGGCTGAAGTGATAGAATGTGTCTCAAATTACAGGCACAAGGAGACGTCACTAAATCTCTTTAGAAAGAGGTGGTTTTAACTCTTAGAAGTTGTCTGAAATTATAATATTTTATTAATATATTTATAATATTATAAATTTATAATATTTTTTGTGACTATTGCATCCCTAGGTCCCTTTTGTAGGTCTTGTGTCTTGGTTAAAAAATTCTTAACCTGAGGTTTTGGGAAATAAAGCCCCAAACACCGAAAACCAACCAACCAACCAGGGGAGAAAAAAAAAAGTAAAACCGTGGGTTTTCTGTGTGATTGATATTTTAAAATATACTGTCCACCCTAACGTTGTTTGGGTTTTTATCATGCCTTTTTTATTTTTAACAATAAGAAGGACTAATAAAAATGTAGCCTTTCATTTTTACAAATTATAAAAGATTGAACTTTCTTGTTAGTTCTTTATTGGACAACTGATGAACAATATTGATTCACTCAATAAGCAATGTACAGGTTGTATTTATTGAACTGTTTTACTTTCCCACTCTCCCTTAATGTTATCTCTAAATTTAAGTAAATAATAAATGGAAATTATTTACTGGAGTTAGCTTGGAGAAAACGTTGCTCTGTGACTGTTGTTTTTCTTTTTTAATTTTTTTGTAAATACAATCTTTATTTAGAACTCACTGTTGCCCTCACTTAGCATGGCATTTAAATGTGTGCTTAAATTTAATCAACAGGGAGCCCTCTCCCTATTCAGCAAAATGTTTGAGCATTTGCTGAGTTTTTAGCACATCAGTCAGTTGTAGATTCTCGGCTGGGTACAAGCTGATCTCAGTGGCTGTGTCCCTGTTGGTCCCATTGTGCAGGGAAGTGGGAGTTGCATCATCCCATCACGAGCCATGGCAAGCCCTGTCCCCTGGGGATGAGAGACCACCTGCACAGCTGAGGCCAGCTGAGGTGACAGTTGTGGTTAATTCATCATCAGCGGTGATCGACATCTGTCTCTTCATCTCCCTGACCAGGACCCTGCCCTGCATTTGATTTATGTTAGGGAGGCTGGGAAAGCTGGAGAAAGATGAAGGTTGCAGCAGTTGTTGCCTCTTGTGTCTGGACCCTTTTCTTAGTCCTCCCATCCTTTTCTCCTGCACTGTCAGAACTATGGCAGCAGAGAGAGGAAAGGACTTGGCTAACACTGCCCCAGCCCTTGGAACTCCCACCAAGGGGACGTTTTCCTGTACCTGTAGGGCATTTCTCTTACAGAATATTTCTGTGCCTCAAAATGCACAGAAATGAGATTTCAGAAGGACCTCAGCATTAAACACAAGGTAAAGCCAGCACAAGGCTGCTGTCAAGCTGCTTCCCGAAATCCCACTAAGCATCTGTCTTCATTGTAGGTAACTGAAAAGCTAAAATCCTTGACTTTCAGTTACACCTGAGACTCAGTGACTAAGATTTTAAATTCTGACCCCAAGACAGTCCCGGAAATGGGATAAAGAATTTTACAGGATTTGTGTGAGGTTAACTTTTTTAGGGGGAGAGGTAGCGGTTGGGATGTTTTTCTGGGTGTTACATTGTTTGGAAGAAAGCTGCTTTAGGGATTTTGCCTTGATTGATTCTTTTGTGGAACATCTGATAAATCTTTATCAGCAACATTTCAGCCTTGTGTGTGTGTTTTAGTTTTGTTTTTCTTTCTTTGTGGGAGCTACAGTCAATAGCCAAGCCTATGAGCAGCCCTTGCAGTGGGTCATGCTTGTGTGGTTTAAATTAGCAGTGGTTGGGGCTGTATGGAATGACAGCAAATGCATTGACTTGTGTTCTTGGCAACAAACTGTCGAGAGGCTTAGCTCCTTTGTTTCGTATTTAGAGTTTTGCTGCTTGCTGTTAGTGTTATTTTTATCCCACTTTTTATATATGTTATTTGCTCACTTGAGTGAGACAGAAAAGCACAAATATCTCATGGCTGTGTGTTTTGTGATGTCTCAGGGCATAACAAATAAGAGCAGAGCAAGAAAGAAAGTTAAAATTAAGATCGTAAACTACAGAGGACAAAAAAAGATCTAAAGATCTCTTGCATTTTTCTTGTCAAAGTTTTTACCAGTCTCTTTTTTTTTTTTATTGCCAAAGACTTGCTTTAGTCAAAAAGTTCTTATATGAGTGAAGCACCAACTTACTCTAAGTTATGTACTACTGCCATTTATTTTTCCTACACATCATTACAGCTGCCAGAATATCACTGTAGTGGCTGCATGTGCAGCTCATAGCACAGGGCTTTGCTTAGGGGAAGAGCACCTCCTTAAGTCTGCTTCTTTTAGAAACTTGGAGACTAAATCTAATTTAAAAAAATATATATATAAATATATGGGTGTGCTTTCAAATGCTCTTAAACTGTTATGAAATGAGTGTCTGGAGGCTAGTTAGGTTTTATTTCACTATAAATTTATCTTATTAAGGCAATTATTATCACTACCCAAAGCAGGTTTCTTAATTTTCTTTAAAATGCTTGCAGTTCATTAATTCCTGGCTGAGCTTTAATTATGCAAATGTTTGGAAGGCTCATATCCAGTCATGAATCTACTGGCTGCTGGAATAGAATTTTGAAATATTATAGGATTTTCTGTAATTATGTTTTTTTGATGAGGGAAAATAATTTGGTTTTAGTATGTTTTATTTTCACTGGATCCAGTAATTCTCAAACTAGTCACTGAACTTCATAAGACTTTTACCTAAATGGGATAACATGGTTTAGCACACAGCTAGGCCTGTATTCTGTAGAATAGCCAAATAAAAGAGGAGGGAACAGAAGCCCAGGTACAGTAACTAGCACTGTCTTTATTAAAAATCTTGTTTTACTAAACAAAACATGGAACCTCTGATTGAGTGATGCTGGGATATGGCATGGGGAGAATAAGGGATAAAACCTATGGTTTCTGTCAGGGTTTTGCCTGAATTCAATAGTGGGTAAATCTGTGAAGAATTTCAGTGCCACCTTAGCAGATGAGAGGAACAGAGGCAGAAGCCCCTGATGTGTGAGTGGTACTTGGACCCTTGGTCTGTGCTGAGAGGGGACTGGGAAACAGGTGATCCCTGTGCTGGGTGACACCAGCAAAGCCCAAGCACAGCCTCAGCCGCCCCTGCCAAATACTCCTGACTGCTCTGGGTGGCCACTGCACTGTGCTGAGCCCTGGGCAGAGGTTTAGTGCTCAGCAGCTCAGCCACAGGGCTTGGCTCTGATTGCAAGAGTGACCTTGAGTGGGCACCATGTGCTGCCGTGGCCACCTTCCCATCCCCAGCAGCAGCTCATTCTGCTGTCCAGCACCATGCTTTGGGCTGGGCTGCACCCCCTCCGTGTGCTGCTGGCTATGCTGTCCCTGCCAGCACAGGAGAGCAGCTCAAAGGATGTCCTTGCAAGGGACTTGGAGAGAATTGACATTCTCTGCTAACTGGATAGAAGCTACCACACACAGAGATTGTTTTTCTTGAGTCAAGGTCTGTGTTGCCCCTGGCATTTGTTTTGTGGATAAATTGCAGGCATAAGCTCTGTCTCCCATATCTTCTTATCCAGGATGTCCTTCTGAAAGAAAAGGAAATGTGTTCTTTACTTCAGGGTTGTATACAATCCAGCCTGCCTTGCCAGGGGAATTTAAATCACTCTGCTGCTCTTTGGCCACTTTCTAGCACTTGTAAAGCACATTAGAACAATAATGTTCTTGTCAGTGACATGGCGATTTGCCTTGCAAACCTCACAGCCTGGAAAGTCAGCTTTGATTCTGCAGACAGCCTGTAGAATACACTTGCTGAAAAGTGTTAAGTAACCTGCCTTTCTTGTCCTCTGTCTCAGCAAATGAGAGAAACAAAGCCTGTGAAGTGCCTGCATTACATCTGCATGTGTTGAGTGGGAAGCTGCTCCTCTGCCAGCACTGAGTTCCCTGTTAAAGGGAGAGACACAAGCATCTTCATCAGAGAGGAGCTACATGATGCATATGCATTGATAAGAGGGACTTGGAGTGATGGAGTGACATCTTGGTGGCAGCAGTGCACACTCACCTTCCCATCCACGTGTGTGCAGTACCCAGCCCTGCAGCAGATGAAAGCTGTGATGTTGCAGTCAGTGGGATTAGCAGCCTGGTGGAGGGAAAGGTGGAAATCCAGCTAGGAACATGTGCAGGACTGACTTTTGATGTTGTTTAGTACAAAAAAGGAGGCCTTTGGCACTTTTTGTCAGTTCTGCCACTACTTGGGAAGGCTCATCTGCTTCAGTTCAGGCTTGTTGACAGCAGTGTTTTATCTGGCATAAAAATGAAAAAGAAAAGGAAAAACAACTCATATTTCAAGCCACAGGAAAAAAACATAGCACCCAGGGATTCATAGATGACTTTGGCTGCTCGATGGGGTTGCTCTGAGATTGTATGCTCCATGAGTGAAGGCCTGATTTGCTGGAAGCATGAAGCACCAGTCCATATTTTCTGATGTGGCCATCAAAGCCACAAAATATGACTGCTTGTGCAAAACAAGTGAAAAAGAACAAACAATCTGCATTAGAGAAAAACACAAATCCTGCAAAATGCCTTGGCATAAGCCAGGTGTTATGACCATGAAGAGCCTTTGTCTTCCATGCTGTTTAGTCACACAGCCTTGGCATTTAAGTTTTTAAAAGGCTTAACAACTTTAGGTATTTTAAGCTTCATTTACTTGATGCTTGGAGCATGTCTCATTCAAGAGAAGCTGTACTGCAGGATTTGTGATTCTCTGTCAAAGCATGTTGGCCCGGCATTAAGGATATTCAGAATAATTTCTGGCTAAATTCTTTTGACTTTTTTTTCCATCATTAGCCAATATTCCTACCACCGTCAGGCAGCTCTTTTGCTTGAATAATTGCATTTCTGTGGAATTTTCTCTGCCAGAAAAAAAAGTTGCTTGAATGTATGGTAGAGTTCTCACAGATTTATTGTGAAAATGGACAGGTGAAAACTGTACAATAGGGTTTAGCAATAAAATTTCTTATTGCCAGTGGTTGTGTCTTATCAGCTGGGAGTTTGCAACAAGCCTGCCTGACTGACAAGGCAGGGAGAAAAGCTAAAGCAGAGACTTCTGCTAGAACCTGGGGCTTTACTGTAATGAGGTGACCCCAGCAAGGCAGAAGATTCAGCGATGTCTGCAAACAGGCTTTTCTACGTTCTTTCCTTGTTTATTCAAACACTTTCTTAACTGTTGATTCATTAGAATTTCACTGATAATTTTTTCTCTTCCTCAGCAAATTATTTCATAAAGTAAAAAGGCATCTGTTATGTCTAAGACCAGCTAATAGTGGAACTACTCAGGGTTGTGCAGAATAGCAGTAATGATGTGCAAAAGTTTGGGCCTTACACAAATGGATTATTGGAGTTACAAATTGCCTGCCAGTTCCTTCTGCCTGGAACTGTGGCTCAGTGTGATATTGCATGGCTTGAAGGCAGCCCCAAAACCAGGACCTGCCAAAGGGCACCTTCTGTGCTCAGTGCCTGTTCCTCCACATCTTCAAGGATACATTTAGGGACCCTGGATTTCAGCCTCATTTTTAGTAGTGCAGTATTTTGGGGGAGAATGTAGTGAACCATGTTCTTTTCTGGATGGGAATTGGTTGGAGTGCCCTGAAGACCAGGAGTAACAGGCTGCTGCTGTAGCTGGGTGTAAATACAGTAGGAGAGGAGAAATTCCCTTATTTTCTGTATGGAGGCCTATTTAGGGGAGGTGAAGTGGTTCTGCAAGGAAGTCAGTGTTACCTTTCTGATGGTGTCCCATTTCCAGAGTCAGAAGCAGTGATGAGAGTTACAAACCAGGAGCAGTTTCAGAGAGCTACAGAAGAGTGAGATGTCCTTACCAGCCTGAGCAGTACCAGAACAGAGAGTGAGTGTTTGAGTCTGGATGGGACCTTGAAGTATCATCAAACCCCAAGTTCTTTCCACTCCAGGAAAGATCATGTCAACCCAGACTTGCATCATTCTACTACTCAGATAAAAATAAGTTGTTCCATGAGAAAATGTTGTTTATGCCACCCTCTGATCAGCAGTGGGTTTGCAGATGAGTTGGACTCTGGGGTTTTTCAGGTGTTGCCAGTATCAAACTTTGAGCTGAGAATACAAACTCACTCAAGATTTTCCTGTTCATGGTATTAGTTTATTTTGCTTGTTTCCCTGGTGGCAAACCTGGGAAATAGATCTGCCCAGGCACATTCAGAGCATGCAGGTTGTCATGGTAAAGGCTCCCGATGCTTTATGTTGGGTTTGTTTGTTACAGAAGCTGTGCACCAACAGCTGGGGGTTTTAGGTTTTCCTATCTGTGTTGAAAACTTCTTATTTCTACAAACCAGACATTATTACCTCAGGGTATTTGCTCTGCATGTATAGAAATCTTAGACTCACCTTGGAATATTTTCATTTCTCAGGGCTTGTTTTTTTAGTAAAAATCGGCTGGTTTGAGGAAGAGCACACTCTGTAAGATATTTTCCCTGTAACACTTAACGTCCAGCATGGTGTGCCAGGAAAAGGGCAAATACTGTCAATGCTGATAGGCCACGTCTATCCCTTTTCTTTTTCACATTGCTGCAATGTCTTTTCCCATTAATATCAAGCATGGTCTGAGTGGCCACATGCTAGGAATCACCAAGTGGTATTTAAAAGATGTGTATTGTGACTCCCAGGCAAGCAGCACGAAAGACCTCACACCATCCAGGCATTCAGCATGTTGGGAAAGGTAAGGTGGATACAGCCAGAGGCTTCAGTTCTCCCCTCTACCCGTGGAGGACACACAGCACCTCACAGGGCTTGGTGAGCATAAAGTGGAATGAAATGTCTGCCTGGAAGTGTTTCTGACTCTTCGCTAGTTAGTGAAGTTTGGAACTTTCTCTGATGGTTGCCAGTGTTGTGGGATGTGCAGATAACTGAATATCCACCCCTTCTGCTCTCTTGTATGTCTGATCTGGTTGTGTAATCTGCCAGCATCCCCACGTGCTCAGGGGCCAGCTGTGGTGCCAGAGTTCATCGTGAATATGGAGATAATGAAAGAGTCTGGAAAACATTTTCAGGATAAACATTTTCCATTTTTGTCTTTTGCTATTTGAGAAACAGAGACTCAAGTGCAGCCTTTAAATCTTTTCTTGCTGTATCCTAATGTTTCAAAAGGACTTGTAATTTTGGATCTTGACTTGGAAACAATTTAGAGGCGGCTGATTTTCCATGGCGGGGAGTGCTGCGCTTCCTGACTAATCAGACTCTTTAGACATGTCTTAAATTGGGCACTGAAATAATAGATAGACAAGTGCAAGTCGTTGACTCAGGACATCTCCATGGGGGTTTAGGCAAAGGCACTTTCACACACAGCTCTGAAATGCTCTGAGTGTGCACACAGCAAGTTATCACTGCTGGGCAGACAAGAGGTGACTGATTAAGGCACAGCAAGTCAATCATGGGAAACCATTAGCCCGTGCTCAACCAAGTGGTGTGCTCCAAATGATTATGTGCTCCTTCTTTGCAAAGTGTAGGCCTGTTCTATTTCAGCCAAGAGAGTCTCCTGCTGACACTGAGAATGCCTGACATAATAAAGCATTTCTTTCAAATACAGTAAAATTTGTTACTTAGGCTTTCCATGCTTGATCCAAGCCCTGAAAGATTCAGCAGGAGTCTCCATTGACATTACATGAGGTCTGTTCTCCCATCTAAGCTGCTGATTCTACACCTGCTCCATAACCTGGAGCACTTATGTGAGGTAAAATAGGCAAAGAAAAGTGGATGCAGCAGCTGTATTTGTGTACCGAGGGAATGGCCATGGTGATTCTGAGGATTTTGGTTTGGTTTTTTTTGGTCTTCTGCAAGCAGACAACCATCTGTCCTCACAGTGGAAGCACAGTCCTGGGCTACCTAGAACAGTTAAAACTGTAGCCAAACAAAAACCCATCTAAATGCTGAATTCTTGAAGAGAAAAGAAATTTGACTAATTTCCAAGTTTTATTTTCTTTCTTTTGGAAGTATCTTTACAGAGCTGAAAGGAAGAGTTCTCTACTCTATTGCTTGAATAATGCTTTGAAGTTTGGTCCTTTGCCAAAAGCCTGTTGACAGGAACATCAGTGCTGGTGCTGACTGGCATCATGTATTTCTTGGGAATCTTTAAAAGCTCTCTGAGCAGCTCACCAAGACTTCATTAACATTTGATTTCTGTCTCAGTGAACAAGAAATTATTCCTCTGTCTTTTTTAATGGGTGGATAAGGAGCAGTCATTCAGTGATTTACCTGTCTTTTAGGGACCAATCTCTAGTCCTGGTAGAGATCCCAGGTGTCTGACAGAGAAGTCACCTCTTTCTTTTTAACAAGCAGTCTGGCATCACCTTATGTTGCCACCATTTCCATACCTTCTCATTGTTCATGTGCTATCTTTCTCGGAATAATTAAGTTATGGATGACCTCAGAGTGAGGTTATTAATAAATAATTAAATTATTATTAATAATAATTAAATTATGGATAATCTCAGAGTTTCATTTTACAGCTATTTCCTGTAGATGCAAATCCACATCACTTTTTTCCCTGTGGTTTATAGTAGTAGATTCTTTTTTCTCCCCCTGCAATTTTACACAATGAGGTTTATCTGAGGTGTTGAGATTTCCTATCATAATTCTCTCACTAGTAGCTATGACAAAGTCTCTAATCTTCTCTCTTCCTTTTGTCCTCAGGAAATCCACTGACTGTGGCCTGCAAAGCTTTCTTTGGATTCAGTGGAGAATCAGGCCCCATGATCTACTGGATGAAAGGGGAAAAATTCATAGAGGAATTAGAAGGTCACATTAGAGAAGGCGAAGTCAGGTACTTTTTGGATTATTTACTATTAAAAATACTGTATGTCCCACAAGCCTGTTGGGCTGACAAGTTTTTAATTGAAAGTGGAAATGGTTTCCTGTCTAAAGAGTGATGGATGACTCAGAGCCAGGGCTGTGTGAGTTGCTCCCTCTCCTTTCTAGTGAGTGCACTCTAAAGACATGGTAACTTGTGTCTGGGCCTGAAAATCTGTTATCAAATCCCCCTGATGGTTGGCAGCTGAAGCATCTCCTGAGTGTTCTGGGGGTTGATTTTAGCCCTGCGTGGGAATGGTGCTCTGCACTGCAGCCATGCTGTGGGACTGGCCTTGGCAAGACCATGTTCATTTCAGCACCACCGTTAATCCTGAAGACAAATGGTCTCCTGTCAAAGTCACCACACTTTTTCTCTTCTCCTGAATGTGTTGTGTGTGTGTGTGATACAGCTCTTGGTGTGCCTTAACCGGAGCCTTCAAGGAGAGCATTTGTTTCTGCAGGTTTAACACGTAAGGGAGAGAAAGGAGTGGCTTTATCTGATGTCCAGCTTGTGCTTGGCTTGTTCCCCGGTGCTGGTTATCACTTGCTGTACCACTTGTAAAGAAAACACACACTTGTATCCCTGTGAACTTCCATGGAATTTGCACCTAACAGCTCCTTATTCTCCTTCTGACTAATTATCTGATTAGTGCTCTTTGAGCAAAGAGTAAGCTATGGTTATACTATGGGTAGGGTGGTCCCAGCTCCTGTAGTCACAATGTCCTATTGTCACAATGATTATAAAGTTATCCAAGGTCTTTTCACTTTCCAGTGCACTTTTTTTTCATCTCATGTCTGAGTTTTTTGTTTCTTGTAAAGGTGATTTTGGAGAGCAGGCAGAGAGAGGTTTCTTTGCTTTATTACTTGATCAATAATTTGAAGTTCAGCCATTTAGCCACTAGTTATTAAGATATACTAAAATAACTGACCTAACAATGCACCTTAATTGCACACAGATGAAATTTATCTTACATTGCCATTGTACAATCCTCTTTTGTGCTTCTGACCACAAAAAGCAATTATTGGAAACTTCTGCCATTGTAAGTAATCAGCACTTAATGACATTGTGTCCTTTCTAGTGTGTATATATATGAACAGAGTGATTTTGGTTCCTCTGCATCAGAAGGACAATTTGAGGTTTGTATTTAAAGAGCACTCCAGCTTTATCACAGTTCAAAACTTTTCCTTTATGTGCATTTATTAGTGAAACTGAGTTTGAAAAAGCTGTTATTTGTCCTTCATTGTGCCATCTCATTACACATTCATGTTTCAAATTAATTTGTGACAACTCCCTTTTCTCATTCCACTAAAGTGCTTTGACTCAGTTTACAGACCCTTCACAATTCAGTGAATCTTCCCTTCAGCAAAGCTACTTATCACATACCTAATCTCCTGTGATCACAGCCAGCATTAAAAACAGCACTTTCCAAAACCTACTGCATCATTACCAGCAGTGCCCCAGTCCATTCCTTTTTCCATTTAGAAGTAGCTATGGCAACTGAAGTGGTGACTTTTTGCAAATGATTTTTACCAGTAACATCTCTTCTTTACCTGTCCTATTACAGATGTGCTGCTTCAGGGGAACTAAGCAGCACTAATTGTTCTGTCAGTGCCCTGAGGCAGCCCACATCTTCCACCCAGTTGTATTTATTGATGTATTAAAAAAATTGTCATGTGCGTTTCAAATTTGATGAGCCATAGTGAACTTGCTGGTTAGATGTCTTTTTCATCAGTTTGCTTCTCTCTGGTGTTATCAGCACATTTCATTTTGAGAAGCTAAGAGTAGTACAGAATTGTTACAACCAGACCAAGATATTCCATGGGTTGTTCCTTTGGAACATTTTAATTCTCCATCCAGTATCTTAGATTAGTTCATAAATTCAGTAGCACTCTGAATTTTTGGTGCAGTCCTTACCCTGGATTGTGCCCATCCACTATGTTGCTGGGTTTTCTGTGTGTGGTGAGGGTTCAGGTTTGCAAATCAATGAAGTGTGGGAGCACAAACCACCCATCCCCAGTGGGCATGGTCAGCACTCACTGTGCTGCTGCAAAAGCACTAAAATAAGGATGCAAGTAAGCTGAGCAGTCCTGTTCAAATCAGATCCATGGAACTGTTTTTTTGGTAAGCACACTTCACCAAGAGTAATATTTATGTAGCTCTGGACTTCTTATCATTTATTATACCTTTTTACAAAGCCTCATAATAAAAAGCAACTCATCAGCATTGCAGGACTTGGAGGTGATGACCCCCTGTCTGAGGTGCCTCCTTGCCTTCCCTGGAATTAAGATCCCCAGGTGTTAGACATGCGTGGGGGAAAGGAGAAAGAGACTTTGCTTGCCAGGTGGGTTTTTCACACCAGCAATAAAAATGTCATGTAAATTGAACCAGGATTATTAAAGAAGGAATCAGAGTCTTTAAGCCTGTCTGCAGAGCTGTCAGTTGTACCTAATTATCAAAGGAGCCCACAGCAAATTTCAACACCAGCTCTCTGCCATGGCAAAGTATTTTCAGACATAAATATTGCTCCCTCAGCCACCTATGAGTTGCTTCTTTTTCTTCTTCAGGCAACACTGCAGAACAGTCATAGGGCTCATCTTGTAAAGTATGTTTGTCCTTGTTTTTTTCTCACTTGTCCATTTTTAAAGTAGAAATAGTTTAACTCATCCTAGAGGCGTGAAAAGAGGTGAATGGAGACATTTTGAATGGCAGCCTTATTTCTTCTGATTAATTTATCACCCACAGAAGTCACTGGATGGTTATGAAATGCTCAGACGAGATGAGGATGTTGTTTTCTGTTAGGAGGGATGCTGAGGGCAGGAGGCAGAACTCCCCTCACTGCCTGGCTGATGTGCTGGGTACTTTGCAGAGAAGTGTGGAAGCAATAGCCCTCTCCTGAAAAGCTTCTGCTACTCAAGTAGACAATTTCAGGGTAGAGAACAAGAACCATGATATGGGGAAGTGAGAGGGAGGCTCACTGTCGTGCTGCCATTTGAACGACTTTGCTTTGGAGAGGCACTTGTGTACACACAGAGCTGTCCTTTCATCTGCAGCCTGCTGTTAAGGAGGAGAAGGAAGGGAGTAGAATTCATAACCCTGTTCACAGCCTAGATCCTCAGCTTTATAAAGAATGAAAGTTTCCTTTTTGCTAAGTCCCAACTCTCATGCAGGTTAGTACAGGTTTGCAGTTAATGCCTTGGTCTTGCAGAGAGACCCAGGTGAAGCTTTCTTATGGCCTTGTTATCTGTGATCATACAAAACCTGAAAATTTTAGGAAAATATGGTCCCAAAGAAAAAGTGTTTTAAATTCAGATTCAACTTAGTGCATACATGCACTGGGAAAATATGACAAAGGATTTGAAAAATCCAAACCACTGGATAATTTTCAAAGAAAGCATTTCTATTCTGAAATGACACTTTCTTTTTAAATTCAGATCTTACCTGAAAATTATTCACTAGACAAAATGTTTTGTTTCAGATCAAATAAAATGCTTCAGCTTGAAGAAAAAGAAGACATTGAGTGTTGTTTTTACATCACCCACCTTTTATTTCTCTTTTTCCATCCTGTTTGTTGTGAGTTGTCAAGCACCATTGATTTAGCTGTGCATTAAATGTTGTAATTACTCTTACAGTTTGTTCAGCAACCCAGAAAAGTGAGCTATTATTTTCTCAACTTGTGGGAGCTGGCATGTGTTGACAGTGATGCTGGTGAAGTTTCTCCCATCTCAGACAGGGACAGAGCTTCATCTTCTGGGTGTGCAGCAAATGCTGTTGCACCTTTAAGATCTTACTTGTTGATACTGTATTCCTTTTCTAACCCAAAAATACTGTGCTCAGTGTTCTCTGAACCAACCACAAAATGCAATTAATTAAAGGCTGCATTCATATTAAATAAATGCAGGTGACCAACTGTGCATTTCTCTGGCAATAATGAAATCATTAGTATAATTATTATGCAGTACAATGCATAAATATTTGTCAGCATTTTCATGATAGATCCTGTTCTAAAGAGTTCCCTTGCTAAAAATTGCAATTAGAAGTAAGATAAGTAGAAAAAAAAATCTCAGTCCAAATGCTTTTTTTTTTAATGAAAGCTCTTCTTTAGCTGACCATGTATTATTTAAATTCAGGTTAAGGGTCAGTTATATTGTCTTACATAAATATAGTTTAGATATAGTTAAAAATAACAATTTCTTTTATCTTAATTGCAACCTGTCTTCATTTTTATTCTATGTAAAATATCCTGATTACAGTAAACAAGAAAATCTGAACATTCACAGAATGCTCCAGATTAGTTTCCCAGATACCTTCTCTGTTAATGTTTATATTGTTCCTTGCAGCATGATTTGTAGACCAAAAGTCATTGGGCATAATATTTACCAGCAGAGGAGAAAGACTTTCCTGAGTCTTTATATAGCTATAGCAGATTAATAGGTAAATGCGAATTGATTTACCTGACTATCAATGCTTTGGGCTGAACATGCAAACAGACCAGGCTTTCTGTGGAGGTTTCTTTTCTGGAGAGAAATTATGCAAATTCAGCCTTTCTTCCATTATTTCCACTTGGACTCTGGACCAGAATAAAAAGAAACAAAAGAAAAAAGAAACATAATAAATGAGAATTAATTTGAAAAAAAAAAAAAGCAATCCAAATTTCCAAATGCAACACACACACACCTGTTTTTAAACTAGTGGTTTTCCACTTGCTACTTTGCCTCTTACACTGCTACAGTGAAAGAGGCTGAATTGTTGTGGATGCTCTGGTGCCTGCTCTGAGCTCTGTCAGATATGCAAGCCTTTAAAGGCTGGCTGCTTATGAAATTTTACTGTAGAGTTGTGTTTTACAGCAGTCAGGCTTGCATTTTTGGTTGTCTAGTGCAATGTCCTCATACTTCTCTTTTGATTTGTTTTCAACTTTGGAGCTCCATGGGTGTCATGTGAAATCATGCACAGAAGGAAATGTGTGTGCACAAAACAACTTTGGTTAATAATAGAGAACCTTGGGGTTTGCATTTACTGACAAATTTGAAGGTCTCCAGCTGCAGTTTCCATCCAGAGTAGGCAGCACTCTAGTTCATTACTTCCTGCCCAATTTCCTCCCTTTGGTCTCTGGAGAAAATATTTCTTTTTCAGCAAACCTGGATTTTATTTATACCTTTACCTCCCAGTGCTGTACACACTCTTTGCAGAGAGCAGACTCACTGAAGTACCACGTGCAGTGGGGAGTTCACGGGTGACTGAGGGCACCCCACGTTTTCTGTTTACCCCCTTGTGCAGCATTACACAAACAGGGTCAAATGAACCTGATAGATTTTACCTGACATTACATTTCCCTGTACAAAGGAGCAGCAACGTTTTCTTGAGCAAGTGATAAGCCTTTTGAGAGAATAGGCTATTGTATTTTTAGACTTAATGTCACAAGCAGAAAACACTGCATTTACTTTGCATTCTTTTTAATGTTCACATGAGAACAATGACATGAAAAGGCTGTACCTCTGGCCTGAAAGTCTGCTAGAACTTTTATTCCTTTTGTGGGGATTTTGCATGTTTCCTCTGTCCTCTCAGAGGAGCAGAGAGCTCTTGTTCTTGGCACTGTTCACTGTAAAAGTCAGGATCTAGCCCCAGAAAATAGAGGAAAATCCCAGAGAGTAGCACAGCTCCTTTCCTTGGTTTTCAAGACTGAATTAAAATGTATCACAGTACTCAGCCTTTAAATTGCCCTGTAATTTGTTCACTGATGGCTTAGTAGCACATCCTGCTTCTGGAAAGTGGGTATTTGTTGCTTCTTTTAAAAGAAGCATTGTTTTTAGCATTTAGTTCTGATGGAGCCAATGCAAAGAAGCCACACATAACCATTGCACTCATGGCCACCCTTCTGCACTCGGTTCAGCTCCTCACTAGACATGACAGGAGAAAAAGACTTTCGGTGGTCGTGAAAAATGCCTCTGTGAAACCTCTTTCAGGCAACATGAATCTCCTTCTAAATACTTCTCCAGGAGTGAAGGAGGCCAACAAACACTGCCAGTCTTGTGCTGAGAAATCATGGTGCTTTTGGGAATCTGCCATCTGCATTCATTCAGTTAAAGCAAAGGCTGTATCCTTCCTTTCAGACTCCTCAGAGAGCATCTTGGAGAAAAAGAAGTTGAGTTGACACTGATCTTTGATGCTGTAGAGGAGGCAGACCTGGCTAACTACACGTGTCATGTGGAGAACAGGAATGGACGGAAACACGCCAGTGTTCTTCTGCGCAAGAAAGGTAATTCTCCCTTTTTAGTTACCTCTGCTCTCACCTGCCTCAGTAGCAACACGTCAGTCCTGCTGACCTCTCTGGGCCAGGCTGGACTCCTGTGTGTCTGCTTGGAGCTGAAGTTTGTGTACAGCTTCAGTTTACTATTTGTGGAGGGAAAAAAACATCATGAATTGTTCTTCAGTGTCTAGCAAATCAGCCTTGCAGGTGATGCACTTGCCTGGAATACAGTCACCCATAAGGCACCAATATAATCAGTGGAAGTATTTTGGACTAAAGAACCTATGAATTTGATGCAGAGCTGAATGACTGGGCCAGGTGTGATGGAGTTAAAGTATACATTTCTTAGGACAGGTGCCCTGGCAGTGAGGTTAGATGTTCTCGTATTTCTCCACTTCCTGGCTTTGTGTTTTAAATTGAAAACTTTAAACTGTCTTCATGCAATTTGATTTCTAACTGCATTGGGAATGAAAACATGCAGTGGGAGCTACAAATCCATGGAGAATTAGCCCATCATGGCTGTCTTGCTTGATACTGTTCCTGAATGGTGAACACCACTACTGACAAATTATCTGTAGCAGAAAGGAAACCATTTGGATTTGAATGTGCCAAATTAAAAAGTGCTACTGTGCTGTGCTGTTTGAAAAAGTCATTATTGAAGGAGTGTAACAGTATTTCATTGCAGTTCTTATGTTGTTTGTTCAATCAGCTCTCCTATTCATAAGTAGTCTGACATTTAAATTGGATGGTGATCTCTCTGAGATACAGTGTATTAGGCAATACAAAAGCTATAAGACAGTAATTGCTGGGAAAGCAAAGGAAGATTCCACCCTTGGGAAAAAGCTGTTATGTGAAACCACACATCCATCCGTGGCTGAGGCCAATTGTATGAGATTCCACAAGGCCAAGTGCTTGGTCCTGCTCTTGGGTCACAACAAGTCCCTGCAGCACCACAGGCTGGGGTCAGAGGGGCTGGAAGGCTGCCAGGTGGCAAAGGATGTGGGGATGCTGCAGTCACCCTCCCTGAAGGGACTGGAAAGCCATGTGGCACCTGGGGACATGGTTTAGTGGTGGGCTTGGCAGTGTTGGGTTAATGGTTGGACTCAATCATCGTGGAGGTATTTTCCAACCAAAACAATTCTATAATTCTATGACCTAAACTGACAGGTTGTCACAACTTTAATTAAGGAATTTGGTCATCATGATGAAGGATTAGTCTCTTTAGTGCAAAAAGCGTTCTACCTTTCCTTCCACTGAACCTCATAAATATACAACTGATAGTAAGTATATCTCTGTTGGCACTGGTAAATGTTCTGCTGTGTGCATATATTAGAATAACAAGCTAGGTTTATTTATAACAAAAAAAATGCAGATATTTCAAAGCTCTGCTGAAATTATGGAAGAAGCACTGCTGAATACAGAATTTGGAGGTGGAAAGGATCACTTTGCAGCTACTATTTCATTTCTCTCTGCACTGTGAAAACGCTGTAGAAAACTTATATTCCCCTCAGGCATTCTCAGTAGTTGATTTTCAAGCTATTAAAGTGTCATTTAAAATAACCACTGTATTTTACTGTGTCCTTTGGCTGCCTGTCCCATTGTCCTGTTTGTTATTTATTAAGTTCTCACAAATACTTGACCAAACTTTTCCTTTCTGCAACTTGATTTAATTGCTCCTTATCCAAGCTTTCTCCAGCTTGGATTTTACTGTAGATATTCATGAGCCAGGAAATACTACAGTATTTACTGAGCTGGGATAAGATTTAGAGTAGTGCTTGCAGAAAGCTGTTGACCAGGATCCTCTGTGTGTGTGAAAGAAGGGATTTCTATTGCAATGTGCTGCAGCACAGATCTCTCAGCCAGAGAAATCCCCCTCCCTCCAAAATCTTACCTGTTAAGAGCTGGATGATCCATGTTTGACAAGAGGCACTTGTTGTGTTTTGTCTTCAGACTGTCCTGGTGCTGTGGGTTACACCTGTGCTCTGTTCAGAGGTGTGATTGCACCATATCAGGTCTGCACAAAGTGGCACTAGACATGAATCCTGGCAGTCTAAGAAGGCTTGGATAAAAAACAGGAATAAACCCCAAATCCAAGATGCAGATGTAGTAGAAGAGTTTCCAGAGTTCTTGTTTTGACATTGGGCGTTTATTTTTAGCACATACTTCGCTTAAAAAAAAAGAGAAAAATTATCTGTTCAAATATTTCAGGCAAAATGTATGGAAATCTTTTGCTGTATTAGTGGTACAGTCCTCACAAATCTTCAGGAGAATACAGGAGTGCTCTCTGCACAGCTCCAGTGCAGCAATAACCCCAGAGAATGTGCCATCACTTAGGGTTATTTTTATTGTTTGGGGTTTTCTCCTGAAAAAGAACCAAATCCAGTTTCAAACCCAAAGCCACCAATGCAAAGGCAGAATCAGACATGCTCCTAAGACCTGAACACAAACGTCTGCTGTCACATTCTTTTTTACTGACTTAATTCAAGACCACATTGTTATTTGCTTTCAAGCAGTTCAGAAGTAAGTTCTGGACAATCCCAGGCTTGGTTTGCTTTTATTTTTTTTTCTCTGTGCTGTCCTAGCATATTTGGGGCTCAAATTACATGGAAAGGCAGTATACACCCACTTGTCCCTTAGTTGTGGGAATAGTTCAGGATTCCCTTAAAAAGAATTTGGAAAAAGTCCAGTATTTTAGTGATTGAAGTCTAGGTAGTCTATAATATAACTGTCCTGAAAGATAAATAACTTGTCAGGAACTGCAGAATAAAATCAAACCATGCTTTTAGTGGCAAGAAGTAGCAAATTGAGATAAAAGTAAATATTATGATGACTTTTCCTCACAATTTATTTCAAGGAAGCTGCCTTTAATCAAGATATGCAAAGAACTAATTTCAGGGTTAGGGTTTTTTTTGATACTGATACACTACTAAATTATGAGGAACCTCTGAAATATATTTGTCTATCATTTATTGGGAGTTTGGGAGACTTTTGCTGGTTTATGTAATATGTTGTGGCAACTTCCTTCTACATTATTTTACGTTATAAACTACCAATATTATTATTTGCTATTTCTCAGTCACTGTTATAGCACAGAGCCCAGATTCAAATTATTTCCTAATGTTGGATATGCTGCTTCCTTATTTATCTCAATGAGGACCACTTGAGGAGGAAGGAATTAATCAGAGGCCAAGACTAAGTAGAATAGGCAAGAAAATTGAACATTCAGGGTTTTTCTCATTGCTTCCACTTGGGAATGGAAATAAGGTGCTCCAAAGCCTTGGCTTTCTGCGTCCTCATGTCTGTACTCTAGGAGAGTTTATGGGGCAGAAGGACAAATACAGGACATGACAAAGCTGATCAGTCTTGGCTTTTGAGCTGGATTTTGTGGGTTTGCTTAGTACCCTGCCATTTGCCCCCTTCCCAACCCCCAAAAGTGGTTACAACTCTGTGCTCCTGTGTGGGCTGCAAGGCTCAGGATTTTCTCTCCTTCCACACTGGCAGCTTTGCCATCATCTCACTTTCCTAATAAAAAAGATTCAGTACAATAAAAAAAAAAAATTCCCTCAAAAGTGATTTTAACCAACTCTACTCTCCATTTGCCCAGATTTATCCCCCAAAGCACATGCAGGCTTTATCATGCAGTGTCGTAAAAGTCCCATGAATTCCCTGTGTTCTCAGAGAGATTAAATAGCTATTATAATAGACTTTTTCCATCTATTAGTCCATGACTTCTTGCCAGACAGACATCAGAGATATTGTAAACTGGGAATAGCTTGACATCTGATGTTAATTATTGAAATACAAGGCATGGCGAGGCAAGAATAACCCCCAAAGATACGCAACTAATTTGCTTTTTATCTTGAAAGTGACACAAATGACATACGAGTAATTTTTCCTGACCTAAGTTTTAGAAGCGTAAAGATCACAAAAACTTTGTCTCGCCTGTATTAGTTTGGCAACTTCTCGCTGGGTTTATCACAGCAGCAAGTATCTTCATGACGTCTTATCTGAACTAATACAGGCTGTGAGAGTCAAATTGTCATACTCTGTCTTTTATGGCTAAGTAATATGCCAGGTGGTGTTAGGAGCAATATTACTTCCAGAGGACAATTCAGGATAAAGGGCAATGCTGTTCAAGCTAGTCTCTTGCATCAGATGGAGCTCTGGACTGGTACCCAAGGAGCTGGATCCCATTTTGTCATTGGTTTGCTGAATGACCTTCAATATGCTGCTTCTCTTTTCTAAGCCTCTGTTTCCCCAGCTGTAAAAGATGGATCACTGTGTTTGGATGGATTTGTGAAGTTGAGTTCTTGTAGTGTTTCCTAACAGAAGCATCCAATAGGAAATTTTAACTAGCATTAGTTCCCATTAAAGTATAATGTGAACTCTACAAATATGTGAGAACTCCGTTAGCAGCCGTCACAACTCAAACAAAGTGACTCTTTGCAGCCTGGCATGTGCTCCTGGCTTCTTGTGTTGTCTTGGGCTCCCTGCATCCTCAATTCATTTTCCAGTGATCCAGCTGAAGCCCTGGCTTGGCAGCTCCCATCAGCTTGTCCACAGGCTTCACAAATATAAAACCAAAGCTGTCTAATTTGGGGAGGAGGGACTAGATCCTGCCCAGTGGGGTACAATTTATCTGTTGTCACATGCTGCAGACAGCATTTGATGCACTCTGCCAATGCAGAAGTTTCAAACTCCACCAGCTCATTAAAAGTTGATTAATCCTCTGGGTAAAATCACTACATAGTTCCTGTGTAGGAGAATTACATATATAGCCTCAAATGCATTCTGGATTTCAGATGGTTATTTCAGATGGGCAGTAGATGGAGTAAATGAGTAAAGTTAAGTAATAGGTAATGGACAAAATTATTTGGCATTCTTAATGTTACAGTGGTTATAATTGGAAGCGGCACAATTTTATGTGGAATTGTACAGTGGATTAGAACAAATAAAGCTTGGAAAGATCATAACCTTTTTGCCTTTCCTTCCTAATTTTAGATTTGATCTACAAAATAGAACTTGCTGGAGGACTGGGAGCCATTCTTCTTCTGCTTATTTTGCTCGTGACCATCTATAAGTGCTACAACATAGAGTTAATGCTGTTCTACAGACAGAACTTTGGAGGAGATGAAGCAGCTGATGGTAAGCAGCTGCACAGCAAACTCAATATATGCAATGGAAATATTTCAGAGACTCAAAGTGGCGAGATTGAAATAAATTCCAAAAGATACCTGCTGCTAGTTTAAGTTCAAACTGCTAAGCACCCAACAGTGTAAAGCCCTGAGACTTTCTCCCAAAGCCCCCTGAGATCAATGAGTCTTTTCACAGAAATGTCACTGGGCTGTGCCATGAGCAAAGGAGCCAGAAGAATTGTTCATGAGTCTGTTACAGGGCTCAAATATCATGTGTGAACTCACTCCTTGGGGGAAGTCTTCATGTTCATGTGTCCACTGTCACATGTGCCCAGGGCCCCTTGTCCTGAAATCATTTTATTTTATTTTTCATTTTATTACCACCAGGCTTCCAATGACCTTCTCTGGCTGGTGAGAGGTGATTGTTATGAGGCTAACTGGTTACCTCAGTTAATTGGGAGACTGTAAACAACTTGGTGGGAATGTGCAGCTTGCCTGGGGAGTATGTTTAGGAATAAACTAGGCTCTTTCCCATTTTTCTTCCCTCTCACTAGCATATATTCTGTTTGGTGCCTAAAGCTAAACTTGTATTTTTAAATTGAAGCTTTAATTCTCCTAAATATAGAACATTCCTTCTCCTATGAAGCTGGAGTAAGCCCTGTAAACTAAATCCAAGTGCTTTAAATCCTTTTATTATGTTCTTAACACTTACTTAATAATTCATATGTTTTTAATATGTATCTAAGTAGTATCTGCTAAAGAGATGAAGTGCAATATTCAAGTACAGATGCTTGCCATAGCCCACTGCAACTCTTAGCAGTCACACAGGCTCTGGAATGGTACATCTACAGACTACAGCACATTTGAAATGAGAGCAGGGAACATATTATCCATGGTGACAAAACAATGTGCAGTTGCACAGACATGTTGTTTCTGCAATTGGCATTACTGTTATCAAAGAAATAAATGTTTCTGTTTGACACTGGGTTGATATGGTGTGAAAGTGTTCCACCACAATGAAATCCATAGGAGTTTTGGAGAATGGATGGAATGACATCTAGGGGATTTTAGAAAGAGGAAGGATGATCCTTGTGGGTCCCTTCCAACTCAGAATATTTTGTTATTCTGTGATAAATAACAGGAATAGAGGTCAGGAAAGTTTGCTCTTTCTCAATCCTCACGTGTGACGGGAAAACCTAAAATTATGCTTTTTTTCATACTATACAATACTGCACAATATTTATACTGGTGCCTAGGACAAAGGGAAGGGTGAAATGTGATTTGGGAAGTACTTTAGCTCAAATACCTCAGGATTATGCCAACATAATATCCCTGGTTAACACCAACCAAAAGTGGTAGCTTCCTCCAGCCTGCTTTGATACGTTTATCTTGTGGTTTTGGTGTGAAGCTGCTGCATTTTCATTCAGGTAATTTTCTTGGTTCAATCACTTTTTAATTTATGAAACAATATTATTTTCTGGTTGTTTAGAGGAAGCCCCATGAGTACATAGGGGATTTTGTGTACCTATTAATTTTGAAAACAACCTTTTATTTTTCTAGCACATGATTGTAGACCTTTCACAGCTTTGTGTCTTGTTCTGATCCTGCAGGATGAAAGATGGAGGCAGACAGTTACAGAAGTCAAAGCATATATGGAAATGTTTGTTTCTTCTAATGTAGGCTGTAGTGGGAGAATACAGAGCTCCCGTGGGCAATCAGCTGTATAGATGCAATCACAGGTCATTTTCCACTTACATGTGTATTTCTTTAAAAAAGAAGATTTGGAACTCACCAGATTTACTTTATTCCTATTTCTAAAAATATCCCATGTAAGCAGTGTTGGACACACTCACTTCCTGTATTGTGTGTAGCACTGCTTTTAGAGAAAATGACACTGAGGATTAAGGGATCCATTTAGGAAATGGCTCCAAACAGAGCTTGCAGAGCAAGCGGTGGGTGAGCGTGGGCAGCTCCTTCTTCTCCATCCTGGAACGTGAAGCTTGTGAGGAGGGAGCTGAACCTGTGGAGCTGCAACACCAGTGCCCAGACTGCCAGGAGCCCGGGGGAGCTGGTCCTGTGAGCTGAGGTGACTGCACAGGGCAGCTGTGCCCCTGCAGGGACAGCACCTCGGGGTGCTCTGTGCCCAGGGACGGCCGGGCTCTGCTCAGCTCTCATCCTGGGCATGGATGTTGCCTCCAGCATCACTGGCATCTCTTAAAAGCTTTTGGCAGGCTTCCTTATGGACAGGGTGGCAGGTTTTGGACAGGCCTCCAAAGCTGGCTGGCCTGTTGACTTCAGAAGAATGTCAGCAAGCCAGGTGGACATCTTCCATTGTCCCCTACAGCTATGGTGACACTAGGCAAATTGCCTTTTACAAATATGTAATTTTTCACATGCTTTGACTACAGCTCTGACCCTCATGGGTATGGCTTTGTGCCCGGAATTACAAGCAACCATCAGTTCAAGGTCATCAAGAGATATATTTTATTATGATTAGATATATTTTTATTGGAATATATTGATGATTTTTAACTGCTTTAATTATGTTTCATGTGCACTATTCTTTACAGATAATTGGTACTCAGAAACCCTCCATTCATGCAGTTTTGCTCTCACAACATTAACTATTTGATTTTTCATCTTCTGTAAATAATGGCAGCTGAGCTCTTCCCTGGAGACTGAATTGCTGAAGGTTGACTTTTTCAATATACTATTTTGCATTACTGCAGAGGAATACAAAGAGAAATGTCACTTAGACAGTCTGATCCCAGCATGGATCCTCAGCGCAGCAGTGGCACCACTTCTGTTCCTGGCACAGTCACGAGCCCTTAGCTCCACGTTTCAAAAGCAGAGCTGGAGAGAAGCCCCAGTGCTGGGCAGCAGGAGGAGGAGGAGGAATGTTGCTCTCAATAGGAGTTATTTCTTTCTCTTATAAAGTGAGCCCCAAGCATTTAAAATCTCCTGGATCGAGTGACCTCTAAAATTATTACACTGATTTTTTAAACTAAGGGATTTTTTGACAAAAAATGCTTTGAACTCTTTGTATTTAGCATTGTTTTCTGAATAGTCAGTATTCATTTGAATTAAGTCACATCTTTTCTCACAATTATTTGTGGGAGGAAATTTTCCTTGCTCAAAATTTTCCAGGCTCAAAAACTTTTCCAAGCTCAAAACTTTAATATAATCCTAGCACTATTGAGGAATAAAAGTTGAAAGAATTGCATTACCAGTATGTAAAGGATTAAAATAAAAAGTTTCAGCATTAGTATTTGCATTAAAATTTCACCCACGATGTTTTCAGCTACAACACAAGTTTGAACACATGGAGCAGAGTTACTGCTCAACATGCAGAAGGAAACTGAAAGGATATTCTTTGTCTGGATCCATAAGATTTCTCTCAGGAAGGCAGATTATATGGTCTTCTGAAAAATCCCCATTTTGTTGGGAGATGCTTGGTGGTTTCAAGGAATAATACAATTTGCTAGTACTCCCCTGTATTCTTTATAGTTTGTTCTTGCAAACAGCAGGCTGAACATTATCTGTTTTCTCACAGACAACAAGGAATACGATGCTTATCTTTCATACACCAAAGTGGATCCTGATGCATTAGATCGTGATAATAATGAAGAGGAGCAGTTTGCACTTGAAATTCTGCCAGATGTTCTAGAAAAGCACTATGGATATAAGCTCTTCATTCCAGATAGGGACCTGATCCCTAGTGGAAGTAAGTATTTCTGACCTTTCAGTTCTATTTCTGTCTGATGTGTCACAAAGGCCTGGACTGTATGATAACAGCTAGGTATGGAAAACCTCTCCTTGGGAAGTGGTTGCAAGGATGGGAAAAGTTTCCTCAGCACTGCAAATTTGAGCTCTCTATTAGAGCTTGCTGAAATCAGAGGGAACTGCTGTTGATTTCAGTGGAGGCAGGAGCTGGACTTTCCTAAGGGGAAGGCTTCAGCACTACAAGCAATACCAAGTCTAAAATGTCTACATAAGGTACAGGTAATTGAACAGGAAACTTTCCAAAAAGGTCGTATCATCTGTGTTACACCATTGAAAATGGGATTATAATTTCTTTTCAGTGATTAGTTGTTTGTCTACAGAAGCTTTACAAGTAAAATTTATCTTTTCTGTTGTCTTTTGGTTTTTTCCTTAACTTGGAAGTCTCATAAGGATTCAAATAGTTTCCCCATTATTGGTAAAGATACAATTTCTTTATTAGAAATTTGACTAAGTGTTGAATTTCTGAGCAGTGTGGGCATTGTGTAAGTCATGATATTGTGTAAGTAATACTAATTATTTGGAGCACTGTGTACAGCCCAGTGAGCTGATGCTGTTTTCCACGCTGAGAATGAAATAGAGCTGTCCATTTCACATCAGTTTTGCTGCCAAAGCAGCACCTTTGGATGTCTGTACCAACAGTTAATGCTTTCCTAGTAGTAGCTATGGCATTTCTTCTACCAGATTCATTTTTGAGCAAGTCAAAAAGACCACGAATCATTCATTGTGTTGATGAATTTTGAATGCACAGTATGTTTGCTGTAATATCACATTTATTTGAAATGCTACCCCTGTGAAAAATCAGCTTTTGTTTTGTTTTGGTTTTGTTCTTACAAATTACGTTTCCAAATCACTGTCATAAAAACAGTACAAGTGAATATGAACTTCTCTCTGTATGTGCTGCTGTATAGGAAATATGAACAAGAGAACAAAGCAATGGCTGTAGTGGAGCAGATGTCCCCAAAGATGGAACAGCTCGAATATAGCTGCATTAGCAGCCTGCCTGCCAAAAGACTTGAAACTGCTGCCTTGCTGTGCCAAACCCCAGTGCCTGACCCAGACATTAGAGCCTGTTTCTTCTCTGACATTTGAGAGAGCTGGGAACAGAGCTCTGAACCCTTCACCAAAGGGAAAGAGGAGTCAGAGATCATGCAAAGTCCTGTGCAGGAGCCTTGAATTTATCATGTGGATTTGCAACTCCTAGTTTAGAGCTAACTCCCTTTTTCTTTTTGCCCCTGCAAGGTGTAAGCTTTCCTCCCATAGTGACAAATTCCAGAAAGGGGACTTGGCTCATAGCCTTCTCATTTCTTACAGTACAAGCAAGTTAGACCAAATTTTAAGATATTATTAAGAGAAAATACATCTTTTTGTGATTAAAATCACAGAGTTGTTGTAACTAGTTGTTTCATATCCAACAATATAGCAGAGTTATACATAGCAATTATGGAACCGAACTAAAAAGTTTAAAGCTAACCCTTCAGTGATAACTATACTGAAGCACAGATTAATCTGAAATGAGATTCTTTTTTCCAGTTGTTGTACCAGCCAGCATGGTATTTTATTTTTGTCTATTTTTGTCAGTCAGGCACTCAGCATATACTTGCCATCACTTTGGGTATTCATTAAATCTCTCCTGAAAATGTAGGGTACCTGAAAATGTCAGTTCTCATTTATGAACATTCACAGATTTAATCCCTCTTCTTTCCTCTCAAACTCACTTCTTCAGTATTATGAAAAGGCCTGATTCTAACACATGGAGCTTCAAGAACGCTTAATCAGACATAATGACAATGCAGAATAAAATGTGGAGCTGAAATGAGTGTGATTTGCATGCTTTAGCTTTGAAAAAGACATGGGGGAAAGCATTTCATTTTAAGGGGGGCTAGAGGGAGGGCGAGGGGATGGGGCTGGAGGGAAGACTCGGCCTCCTGCATCTGTGAGTTCCCTGTGTGCTCTGGAGCAGTGGAACTTGGCTGTGCTCTGCCTGATGCTCAGCACTCTCACAAGGACTTGCAGTGCTTAGTGAAGGCAGTGTGATGTGGAATGGGCCTGCTGGAAACTTCAGGGGTAAACGAAGCATTCATTAGAGTGACTGTCTCAAAAAGTGGCAGATGTGACAAAATATATAGCTCTCCAGGGCAGATTTCTATAGAAAAACAGGGGGTTGATCACAGCTATCATTTTATTTTAGGAAATATCTCTTCTCACGTGCTGCATTTGCTCATCTTTCAGTGTAAATTACTTCCATCAATGTAACCATTTCCCACTCTCCGCTCCGATGTGTTTCCTCCTCTCTCTGGTGTACCTGTGTGTGTCACCCCAGCAGTGCAGCCAGGAGTGAGGCTGGTGCTGCCTGCAGTCCTTGCAGTGGTGAGGAGCTGCCACGGGAGGGTGTGCACCATTCGCTTCCTTCCTGGCATGCGGCAGCTCCTACAGCTGCTCCCTGCCTTTGAGAGCAGGCAAAAAATAGATTAGTCAAACAGTATTTCATTAATTTTCTTGTGCAGTTCTCCAAACAACCTAAAAAGCTGACGTCGGGAAACTTCAGGGACAAGTTTGGTTATGTTTTTGTCCAGCTGGCTCATCGCTAACCTCTGGGGAAAAGCTGTGATGGGCTCTGCATGTCCCTGTGCAGCTGAGGGGGAGATTACAGCCAGATGTGCTTGGCTGGGACACATCCAGAGTCACCTCTTCCACGGGGCACATCGGAGCTCTGCTTTCGGCTCTGGGAACCGTCTGGTTCAGGGATGGCCATGGAGCCACTGCTGCTGTCCCCAGGAGGACAGAGCTGCTGGCTGTGGGCACTGAGGCCACCTCTTCACCACTGGGAAGCAGATCCCAGCGTTCAGGTCAGCTGGGGCTGAGTAGGTGTTGGTTTCTGAGCCCTGCCGGGATACAAATTTTATCCCAGTGGAGCATTTTGTCCTGGTGGGAGGGAGAACTACCATGAAGGATGCCAGGGGTCTCAGCGATGCCCATCACACAGGGAGACACGGCAATGCAGGCCAAGTCTGTGACCCAGGAGCTGAGCTGCATGTTATGGGAAGTACTGTAGCAGCTATTCTTTCTTAGAGAATATTCTTTGGTCTTAACAGAATGAGTGTTCTTCATTCTGTCGAAGCTGACAGCACACACACCTCGCTGCCCAGGTAATTTGGGCATAATTGGACAAGTTAACCTGCAGAAGGAGACTGTGATCCCTGAGATGCACTTGCAGTGGTTACTGAATTCCTTAAAAGTTCTCATTATTTTCACTCTATTCGTTTTCAGGGCTCTTTGAACAAACCCTTTTCCACAACAAACACTTTCAAGCTCTGTGAGTTTTTTTTAATTCAGTGTTAGGAGACCTGAGCTGTCTGTCCCTTGGCTCATCCTGGGACTGGGCTCTCTCTGGAATGAGGCCATCACTCTGCTCTGTGTTTCAGCTGTTCTGGTCCAAGCTAAGAGAAGCAAAACATATTTAATAAATAGGAAAAGCAAGACACGCAATCACTGGTGTTATAATAAAGTAATCAGACTCAGGGTTTTGGGAACTATTCAGTTAGGAAACCAGGACTGAATTATTCTTCTATAAATAACTTTCTCAAGTGATGGTCACGCTGCCAAACATAGAAAGGCTGGTTATTTTCAGAATGCCAAGAACCAACCAGCATGGGTTTGATGGTAGATACTCCTTGGTTCTTGTGGTGCTGCAGACCATGTTTCCCAAAAATATCACTAGGACCTTATATGATTTCTAGTGTTTCTTCCTTCTGCCTCAACTGCTTCTGCAAATCATCTGAATCTGGTTAGTCAGTCGTTCCTTTGTGTAAGCAACTCTGTGTCCATGGTGTTCATTAATTTCCTTGCTCTTAGTCTGCTTGCATGCTAGGTTTCCTTCCAGCCTGTGGTTAATGTAGCTCTTTCAGGATTCCATAGGCAGTAGCACAATGTTTTAATTGCAAACGGGATGCATCTCTTGGAATTCTCTTCTTCATTGCTTCAAACAACAGTTGAGCATCGTTACATGTAGACAGTGTTTGGTGAGCACGTATCTGCTGTCTTCATGGTGATTTGTCTTCATTGCTCAAGGGCAGTCATGCAAAAACAATGCTTGGGTTTGGGTATAACATTTCTTGTGTCCAATCCTCCTTCAGCCTTGAATGTGAAGCAAATAAGTTACTGATAGAGCCATTCACAATGTAAATTTTTTTGGTTTACCTATGGGAATTGCTAAAATTTTGAGAAGAGTTTTGTACCATGTTGCAAAATGGTGTTTCAAGGAGGGCGGGAAAAGGTCAAAATTTAAAATGTGTTTTTTCAGTAAAATCAAGTGGGTTAATTCTAATGCTGACATTTTTACATTCTAATTTATGATAAAATAAAATCCCTGGGAATTAAAAGTGAATCATTCCATGCTGACTTTGTCAAGACAATTTTTTCCTCCCCTTACAATGAAATATCATTGAAGTTGACATCTCCTGCAGCAAAACTGAAGTTACAGCAAAGTTGTATTTATCTGATGGAAGTATGTTGCTCTGGAATTTTACATTGGATCCTAGTTGGTGACGTCATTCCTGAAGTCCCTGTACAGTATTTTTCTTGTAAGTGAAACAGAGCCATTGCCTGACAATAATTTCTTAGCTCTCTGGAAAGGTGAAAGCAACTCTTTCTCCATCCCACACTGCAAGATAGATTGCTTGGATTTAGTATCTTCTAATGGACTGAACACTTGAGGCAGACAACTGAACCTGTGGTATTTGGGGAAGTCTCAAATTCTGAAGTAAAATGAGAGTGAGTGATTTAGCAACTCAGAGGTTTATGCAGTCAGACTGGTACTACTGGAAAGAATAAAGATGGAATTTGGAATTTCGAGACAGAAGTCTGTCTCCCCATGCTTTCCTTCACAGAAATGTTCAAGGTGTACAAAGTTGACATATTGTAGAGAAAAACCAATGGAACCACAGACTCCAGGAAAATTGTCATCTGCCTTCAGTAGTAGTCCCAAGGTGGAATTATTGGGAGTACTAAGTTCTTCTGGACCAGATGGCTGAAAATTTGGGGTACCAGTTTCCTGTGTTTCAGTGTACTTTATCCACAGTGCACCAACAATTGTTGGTCCCCTGTTCATTGGCCACTTCTATTTGTGACCAGCTCCAAATGTGGAATTTGAGGGATCTCCTCAGGGCCATTTGTGAAGGTGTTCATTAGTCAGCTGAGGACAGAGCTCTAACCTGTTGCAATACCCAGTAAGGAAGGTGGGCATCCAAAACAGATGTGAGAAGCACAGAGGACAGAAATAGCCACCTAAGAAAATAGGGAATTTCTCCCATCTTCCTCCCACCCTGTTTGCCCAAAGTGAAGTGTGACAAGGTTTTCACTGTGATGGTATGATGGATTATTGTTGGGATGTTGCTACTGAAATTACTGGTGCTGGATATTTGAAGAGATGAAAGTGGAGTGATTTTGTTTGCTTGTGTTGTTGGTTTGTGTTTTTTCTCAATTGGATGCATATTGGATATGCATGGCCATGCTCAGCACTACCCTGGACACGTGGTACTGCCCAGTGTTGTGTCCTGCAGAGAACTGTCTTGTGCATAGCAGTGTTCTGAGCTGTTTGGAGGAGGGATTAATATGTCACAGGAAAGATGCATGATAGTTTGTTGTTTTACTGTATCTTGCAGATTCAACCTCTAATGATGAAGCTTCCCACCTAAATTCTTTCTTTTTGGGAGCAGAAAGAAAGGAAGAAAATGAAGAGTCTGAGCTGTTGATACATTGGGATAATATCTTTCCATTGTATTGAACATTTCTACCTTTCCTTAAGTTTTGTTTCACCAGTTCTGCCTATCATTTTCTCATTGTTGCTGATTCTCTCCCTGCTCTGCTGCCTCTCCCATGGATTTTAATGTTGAATTTTTTTCATTAATGAGTAACTATTTTACACAGAACAATGTGGGGGTTTTCCTCATGAAATATTTCAAGGAAAAACAAAACAAAACTGTAAATGCTGCATGATTAAAAAGTCATAAACCATTAACTAAAAGTCAGGATTGTTGCATAGACATTTGTAATGTATGTGTATGTCTTGAATTTTTGTGTGTCTGTGGGATGTTTGCAATTGCCTCTTTTTTCCATTTGTGAAAGAAATTCTTCTCGCTGCTAAGTGGTGAAATAAAACATTGGTAAAGGCAGATTTGATGCTAACTATGCCTTCAGTCTCATGAAAATAAGCTATTTTAGAATGTTCCTTTTGGCCTATTTTGTAGTTACTTACTTTACTGGAAGTGGTGTGAATAAGCATGCTGTGGTATGGTGCCTGGGACTATAAAATGAGTCTTGCAGTAACAGATGTTGATTAATGATGTTATTTGTAATTATTGTTCCTGCTAGAGGGCAGATGTGTAAGAGAGGTCCTGCCCTGTGCTGAGTAAAGATCTGTTCTGTGCAGCTCTTGTGTCCAAGTCTTCATTTCTAACACGTGCTTCTCCTCTGTTGTCAGGCAGCACATTCCCAGTAGCATGGTCAAGAGGTTCATGTAGTTTAAAAACACAAAGATATCCTGTCTCGAAGCTTGCAGTTGTAATGCTGTGAAACCAATGAACACTTTCTGCCCTTAGCGGTTTTGTTCAAGAGATTTCGTTTTTCTGGTCTTGACCCAAAACCCGTTGAAGTTTGTTGAAGTCTGTTCATTTGAATGGGTTTTGGATCAGGTCTGTAAGTAGATCTCTTTTCCCATCCTGTTCCATGTCAGACCAGTGTATTTGGCTTCTCTTCCATACCATCCCTGGGATAAGTGAAACTCAGGGATCCAAGTCCAACTCCAAGAATATTTTGAAGTTCCATAAACTGGCATCATGGAGCTGCTGATCGGGCTGGCATTTCTGCTTACACTGATCATTTGCAACTACTTGGCATGCATGAATAAAAGAATTCTACTATTTTCTTTGTCACTGATGTCTCAACAAATAAATACTTCCAATATGTTTAAATTTTCCATTTGTTCCTGTCACTTGTGAAGTTTCTGTTAATACCTTGGGGTACATAGAAGCACAGGTTTGTGATACTAAAACAGACCACTGGGCCACAAAGGATGATGTTGTGCTTTTGTGGTCAATAGCTAAAGAAGAAAAAGCTACCGTGATGCTTCTATGCAATAACACAAGTTCTGCATGTGATGAGGGTTCATTTCTTTTTGAGCTCTGGCAAGTTATGGTTTATACACCCTGCAGCACCCTCATGTCCTTGCATCTGGAACACGGGCACTGCTTCCCAGAGTGTGCTTCCCTCAGCGTGGTGTTAATCATAACCAATGTTAATGTTCAAATTTACACAAACATTACATTGATCTTGACCTATATTTTTTCACTAAGTGAACTGTGCGTGTTTTATTCACTAATGCACCTACACAGCAAGGGTGTTCCATAAATGTCATTCTGCTGCAATGAACAGGGGAAAATAGCAAAGGATGGAGGGTGTTATTAAGGACTTTTCTATGTGTACTCCATAAATAGAAATATTTTGTGATACACAATCCTATTTTTGTTGGAGTATATTGAAATGCCCATTGTTTTAAATGATGTGGATCAGTAAGCTGTAGGATTTTGTTATACTTGATTGCAAGCCTGATGTTTTGATACAATAGACTTCTTTATTCTTTACTCTTTCTCTCTTTCTATAATTTGTAGCCTACATTGAAGATCTCACAAGATGTGTTGAGCAAAGCAGAAGACTCATTATCGTGTTAACTCCAGACTATGTTCTCAGGAGAGGATGGAGTATTTTTGAGATGGAAAACAGACTCCATAACATGCTAGTCAGTGGAGAAATCAAAGTTATTTTGATTGAGTGTACTGAATTAAAAGGGAAGGTGAATTATCATGAAGTGGAATCATTAAAGCACACCATCAAACTTCTCTCAGTGGTCAAGTGGAAAGGACCAAAAAGCAGCAAACTGAATTCCAAGTTTTGGAAGCGCCTAGTCTTTGAAATGCCAGGGAAGAAGAAGGAGGTGGTGTCTCGGCATCAGGTGCTGGATTCTGCAGAGCAGGGCCTCTTTGGAGACCTGCAGACTGTGCCCTCCCTGGCCGTCACAGGCACCTCTGCCACGCTGGTGGAGTCGCGGGCGGATCTGGCGGATTTCCAGCAGGCAGACTCAGTGCACATGAGGCACTTCTGCCGCGGCTACGAGTACGACGTGTCGGCAGCCGCGCTGCCCATCGCCTCCATCAGCAACCACCACACGTACTGTAACATCCCCCTGACCCTCCTCAACGGACAGCTACCTCTCAACAACGCCGTCAAGGACCCCCAGGAGTTCCACAGGAACAACCCCTTGCTACCTTTATCAGCCAAGGAGCTCAGCTTCACCAGTGATATCTGGTAGTGAACATCAGGACTCTTTAGAGATGCTTCATGGCCGCCATGAAGACACCTTTGTGAAGAACTTTGCCCTAACCCCATGGGGTGAGAAGATCTATTCAAAGCAGCAGCACACTTGTTGGCTTTTCTACTTGAACTTTTTTGTTTACATTTACAAATTATTGACGAAGGGGGCATTCTTTTGTAACTCAGTAATGTCCTTCCTGTCTTTTAATGTACAGTTTTATTGCTTCTTTAAAAAGGAGGGGGGAGAGAAAAAATGCATCCCATCACTTTACAGTAGGTTTACAATCTGGGATGGGTAAAAGGTCACTGTATACGATCTCCAACATCCATACATATTTAAGTAACAATATTTGAAATACACAGAAGTTGTTGGGTTTTTCACATAGACCTCAGTAGGGTTCAAAATTCTAATCATGCTACAAAAATTATTATCTCCTGCTCAGACCACAAGGGGTGAATCATCCTGAAAAGGAAGGAGGAGGAAACCTTCCTGATAACATTTTCTCACAAATACTTCTTAGAAGATGCCCAGCTGAAACAATGCAGATGAAGCTTTATCAATAAAATGCATAGTAACAGTTACTACAAAATAAATCACCTGCTTCCATCAGCATCTCTTCATTTTATTATTGAGGCATGTTGTATTCCTAGTCAAAGGTTAGCAAAGTGGTTTTATTAAACAACTTACTAGAATACTGGAAGCTGTTTGGGAGGATTTTAAACAATTTTTCTGTCAACTATAGATTATTTCACAATTTTTTGCAGATTTTTAATGACTTTTTTCAAGCAGTCTAAGTATAAATTTAGCTGTGTATTGGCCAATTCATTAATTTGAAATTTCTTAAGATCGAAGACTTGTAGTCAAGTAATTTTATGCAGGATTTTTTTCAAAAATCAATAGTTACAATTTGAAATTAACCATTTTTTGTGAGACCATCAGCAATAGAAAAGAAGTACTACAGCAATATTCAGAGATTAAGTGTTAAATTATTTAGGTTTACTAGTAAGTCTGACTTCAGTTGCAGTGATAATCACCTGAAACAGTTTTCTCTCTTGTTTATCTACCTGCCAACTTATGTACCTTTAAAATATGGCAGAAGCAGGATTATTTCTGCAGTCTGCACAACCAGTGAAAAGTGGTATTTTTTTAAAGCAGCTGGTTAGCTCTTGCATGTCTCACTAGTGTGAGTGATCCCATCAGCCCACAGGATATTCTCATTTAGCTCTCACGGATGGCATTCCTGCTGCTGGTGGGTAGAATTGGTACCCAGGTGCTCAGCATCAGGTATTGCTGCTCAGCAGGTGCCAGTGTGTGCCATGGAGATTTCCATACTCAGCTGGCTAAGGGTGGCAGAGTCAGGCTGTGGAGACAACAGTATTAAAGGGGAAAAGCTCTACATTATGAAGGCAGAAGCCAGTTTTGCAGGTTTTGGCATGGCTCTAATGAAAACACAGCAGACATGAGAGTTCTGTCTCAATAAGAACTGCTGGAGCAAGTTCCCAAAAATATTTTTATGGCAGGCAACCTTGCCTGTGTTTCAGTGTGTCTTTAGCATTGTTCTCTTTGATTGCATGAATAAAAGTTAGCACTCTGCACTCAGCTGCCTGTGGTTTCATCAGCAAACAAGTTCAGTAAATCCTTGACATTTTGCAGTGGTTCCTAAATTGTACCCTACAGTCAAATGGAAACAAACACTGACCTAAGACTTAAAAGTATCCAGAAATGGCCCAAAGGCCATGAGAATGATCTCAAATGTGCAATAATTCATAGAGGTTGGTATTTTTCCATTGCTTCTTTCCCCAGTTCTTTATTCTGTGCCCTCCTACACCAGTTATTGTCTGTAAGATTTTTCATTAGGTTCTAAATAATACATGTTTCTCTCATTTTTTCTAATATTATTATGCATTTGACACTAACACTGAAAATGGAAATTCTAGGAAATATATTAATTTATTACACAGTATAGAACTATAACTTGCTCTTTTGTGAAGTTAAGTTCCAAACATATAGGTGTTTAATAGATGTATTTTTCTACTGAGAAAGAAAGCGATTTTACCTCCATTATAAATATATGTATTTCAACCTCCTCCCAAAAATTTACAAAATTTGCACTGTTTTATAAGTGTTACAGACTGTGTTTACACTGGCTATGTTCTTTAATGCAAAGTGTAATTTAAAAAAAAAAACAGAAAAAAATTCCTGAAAGAAAACCCTGCATGAAAAGAGCTGCATATGTTTAAATGAAAAGCTGTACTTTTCATTATTTTCCTTCCCACATTACTCTAGAATCTAATTAATTCACATAGAATGTTCAGTGAGATTTTAAACCTGCTACTTCTGTATTAAGCATGCAAACTCCAAAAAAAAAAAAAAAAAGAAAAGAAAAAAACATATGCAGGTTGGTCTGCTTCTTTTATTTACAAGGATTTAAAATGGGTAACAAATTCATTTACCTGATGATAATATCTCCTAGAGCAGTAGTTATTCCAAAGCAAAATGCAGTCATGTTTGCATTGAGGAAACATGAAAAGAACAGTTTTTCTGTCATTTTGCAAAAGCACATTGAGTGTCTGTGTATCGATATCTTTTTAGTTATAGATGCCAAGTCACAATCTGCTTTAAGATTTCTGCGTGTGTATTGAGTACTACGACAATATATACATGAATCAGACCTGCCTGTACCCCTCTGCTTTAGTGTGGGGGTGGGACTGAGCTGGGGGCCTCCTGGTGACTCAGTTGGGAGTGATGCCAGTGGAGAATCGTGGAATTGTCTAGGCTGGAAAAGATCTCTAAGGTGGTTGAGTCCAGCTGTTAACCCAACACTGCCTAGCCCAGCACTAAATCATGTTCCCAAGTGCCACAGCCATGTGGTTTTTATATTCCTCTAGGGATGGTGACTCCACCACTTACCTGGACAGCCTGTGCCAGTGCTTGATCATCTTTCAGTGAATAAATTTTTTTCCTAATCCAATCTTAGCCTCTGGTGGCACAACTTGAGGCCATTTCCTCGTGTCCTGTTGCTTGTTACTTGGGAGAACTGAGCCACACCTGGCTACACCCTCCTGTCAGGGAGTTGCACAGTGAGAAGGTCCTCCTTGAGCCACCTTTTCTCCAGGCTGAGCCCCCCCTAGCTCCCTCAGCTACTTCTCATCAAACTTGTGCTCCAGACCCTTCCCCAGCTCTGTTGTCCTTCTCTGGACACACTCCAGCACTTCTCTGACATGCAAGAGCCCATGTGTTTCCATAGGTAGCACCTAAGGGTCTGGAAAATTACTGTCAAACAGTGAAATGCATCCACCTGTGGGACTTGGATGGCACAGGAGCCATGGGCTTGTCCCTCTGTGGGCATCACCTCCAGAGCAGCCCTCCTGTGGGGTCCCTTGTGGCAGCAGTGGCACCTGGCTCAGGGCCTTGGTGACAAAAATGTCCCAGCTCATTCATGTGAAATTCATTAGCTCAAACAGGGCATTTGGGCATTTTGTGTTCCTCTGTCTCACCAAAGCCATGGTGGCTTTATCAGCTGGGTTTATCAGGGGAGAGCCCAGGACACCACCCTGACTGTGCAGCCCTACCGCCCCCAGCTTGTCAGGCTGTGCCTTTGCCCAGTGACAAAAATCACCAGCAGCAAACATCTTTATTGCAGCCATGGGCACTTGTGGTTTGGGGTATGTTCATTTTAAAGATGGTTATAACGTTTGGAAGCAACTGTTTGTGTGCTTACCTTTGTGTGTGATGTACTTCAGAGGCGATTGTGGTTTGAAGATTGCCTATAAAATGAGTTAGAGGTTGGAAGCCTGTCCAGTGCTACAGATTTGATGTTCCTAAAGAAAGTTCAGCAAGAAAACAGGGTAATTTTAAATTAAGTAGCACAGTGAATATTGATAGTTCTTGGAGGCTGTGTGCTGGGCTGGTGTTTTAATAATATTCCTCTCTCTAGACAGTGGATGAGGAGCCTCAATAAAGATATTGCCATACTCTGCCACCAGGTCTGCTCCAAAACACATTCAAGCCAGCAGAAAAAGTTCCATCAAGTTCAGCAGACTTTGGATAAGGCCATAAAAACCTTATGTTTACTGTGTAAGAGGAATACAAAAGACAAAAGGGAGAGATAGAAGGCAAGAGACTAAGAAGCATTTGCTTATTTATTCTGTCTAAAATCAAGCTTATTTTTGTCCCTGTTTGGTGTGGATATGCTCCAGGACCATCCAGCCTTGGGAAAGGAATTTTGTTCATTCTTTGTTATAAACAAGATAAGAACTTGGGAATAAATAACAGATACTTTTAAAGGGAAAAAAAAATCATTATTTTTAAGGGCCTCTGCTCTCAGTAGTTCTTTTGATTCAACAGGCTATCTCTGTTCATCCAAATGCAGAAGCACATACTTAAATTCCCCTTAATTCAGTGAGAAATACTTTGCTGAGCAGGGCCCTGGAAGGGCAGTTCAGTGCCAGAAATCACAGCATTCAGCAGCTTTTAGAGCTGAGCCCTTGTGGAGATCTCCAAGCAGCTTTCCCAATGTCTGTCTCTGAGCAGAGGTGAAGAAGAGCTGTTGGGTCTCACAGCCCTGGTCACAGGAGGAAAAGCCTTCAATCCTTCAGTGACACCACCCTGGGAACTCTGTCCTGGGTGGGAGAACTGTGGGGTTTTGCATTGTGTCCCGGTTGGGACGCTGGGAGCTCATCCCATGGGATGGCTTGGTTAGAAACACTGCAGAGACCTCCAGCTCCACCCAGCATTTCGAGCATCCTCTCTTGTGCACCCTCTGAGCTTCATGCTGGGGCTGCAGAGTCACTGGGACACTAAGAAAAAGGTAGAGAATGTGAAGAAGGGAGAGGAAGAAGAGAGCTGTCAGAGTCCAAGGGTTTTTCCAGGCAGAAACACTGAGTGACTAAAGGGGAATGACAGCTCTTGCATGAATGCATCATGTTTGCCCACTATTCAGAGGATACTGTGCAAAATTCCCCAGAAAGATGTCATTTCTTGCCAGCCCACTTGCTTCAGAACCCTTGTCTTGATAATTTTAAAATTAAATTTTCAGTTTTGGGTTGGATGGGAAGTTCTTGGTTTTATCCAGAGGAAAAAAAAACAAAAACAAAAAAGAAAAAGTCTGCTTCTTTATGAGTGGGAAAATTCCCCACAAAGTAAAATCTCACACTTTCTGCAGTCCCACAGGATTTCAACTTGCACATAATGCCAGGAGTATTTCCTTGCCCAGGCCCTAAGGAAAATGGGTATCTGAACAGTACAAAGATATTGATTTAACGTAATCGATATTGTTCTATTTGTTTATAAAATAATGAAAAATAGAGAAATGTACCTCCCTCTATGGTCTTGGAAGTATGTAATGTTTTGAAATTTCATGATTAACATTGATTAACACAGTTCCTATTTAACAGTAGGAACTGTTAAATAGGAATAGCCCAGCAATTGTTAAAAATATGGCATTTTGGAATACTTTGTTATAAGAAGAAAGCAGAACTTAAAAGTTGAAAGTAATGGCATGGCACATTCTTGCAAACACAAAGAACAGTGTTCTGAAATACATTTTGCTTCCCTAAAGAAAGGACCTGCAGTGTTCATGGTGCTGAGGGAAGGAGAGCTTTGCAATGCTTTCCACAAGCCATTCGATCATTTCAGTGCCACTGGAGAAATTCAGAGGTTAATAAGGCTGCTCCAAAGACATATAAAACAAAGTCTAAAGAAAAGGAAACATAAAGTAAAAGTTACCAAGCTTTGCCAGGATATTTGTCAAATAAATATAAAACATCAGCACTGCCAATAGAAGCAGAACATGACCTGTCAGCATTTTCTCTTCTTTGCAATACTATTGTATAGCTACAGACCAAGCAGTAAAGGAAATAAATAATAATAATAAAAATACAGTTTGTCAAGCTGAGCCAGACTCTCACGGTAGGTATTCTATAAACAACTCCTCTAATTCATTTTGATGGAGCGTAATTGGCTTTACAAGGTTTTAAGAGCTTTTTTCTCTTCAGGACAAACACAAAGACAAAACAATGTATTTTATATTAGATGAATTTTGCAATTTCTAAGACTGTAGAGTAATTCCTTCGTACACAGCAGTGGGTGGTAAGTGTTTTCCTGGCTGTGAGTATCCAGTGCTGGTATTCAAAGGGGTTTGCTAAAGTGGGAGCACCAGCAGCTCCTGCTGGACCTGTGGGAGTGGTGGAGCACCAGGGCTGCATTTGAGGGCAGTGGGGTGCCCTGGGAGGGCTCAGGTATTTGGCAGAGAACAGAGCACCAGTTCAGACTCTGCTCGTACCGGAGAGAGGGATTTGCAAATCTCTGGTGCTCTCTTTTAAAGGAGAAATACAGGCAAGCCAGGGCGGGAATGAAAATTGTCAAAGGAAGAATTGTGCAGCTAATTTCTTCCTAAATCCAAATTACTTGGGATTCAGAGCATGCCTTGGGATTTATGATGTGGAGGAGAGAATTAGTGATTCTTATGCAGAGAGCACAAGGGGTTTTGCTTTTGCTACCAAGACGTTTCTATGAGAAATTCAGCCCCTAACATGGCCTAGACTTAATGTAAATTAGCCTCTTTTGAGGTGATTCAAGAAGAGAGGGTCTAATGAGAAGTGAAGAAGCTTTCAAAGCACTATATGCTCTAATCAGCTCGTGTGTGAGGCTGAAAGGTACCTTCTGCCAGCATCTAAAGGGAGCATTTAATACTTAGTTCCCAAATAACATTAGAGACTCCATGCTCAGTGTAGACTGCACACGGAGAATTAACATCTCTTCCACGGATTATAGCAACCTTTAAAACCCTTAACAGCTCTTTGATTAAAGGATATCAAAGGCTTTGTGATCATGAAACAATCAATCTAACACCTAACTCCTCTGGGGAAATATTTTCATCTACCCTTTAGCAAATGAAAAATAGGGTTTAGAACCATTTCACTCAAGATCCTACCAAAACCCAAAGGCAGAGCTGGGGCTGTGCCCAGCCTCCCAGTCTGCAGTTCTGACCAGGAGATAAAATTCCCTGGACTGGGCTGGTAACTGCAGGGCAGATTGCCTCATCCTGGCTCTGTGGCCACATCATCTCGACCAACAGAAAAGGTTTGTTCCAGCCTGTGTGAGCAACCCCTGGGAGTGCCCTCAGGGGTCCCAGCAGGGCTGTTTTGGGTATGGCAGAGCTCTCCCAGAGACAATCGTGATGCTTCTGTGTGGGACCAGCAGCTCCTTGCAGAGAGGGGAAGAGACAGAAGCTGATTGTGGGCAGTGAAGTGACTTTGGAAGGACACAGGCTGATGGGATGACAGGAATTCTGTGTGCTGTAGCAAATTATTGGCAAAAGGAGACAGCGGGGGAGAGCATTGAACTGACACGTAATTTGTACCTAACAACCAGCCTGAACCCATATTAGAGCTCTGCCTCTCATGCTGCCAAACTCAGGGAAAATCTGAACAAAGTTCAAACTTCATTGCTTTCACCCATCAACATAATGAACAGAAGAAGCATCTGTGATGTGACAGAGGCAATCTGCAAGGAAGGATTCAGCCCAGAGCCAGAGGTTTTCAGTTACCCTCAGCACAAACTGCCCAGGCCAGTGCAGGTGTAGGTACAGCTTAGTGCTCAGATAATTCAAAGCAGCCCCTTTTTTGTGGAACAAGAGAGCAGCCTAAGACAACAAAACAAAGGAGGATATTCATGACCTTGCTCGACCAGGCTTGTCCTTGGCAGACTCTTCAGGTGTGAAATACAAGCAGGAGTGCTCTGTGAGAAGAGTGACATGGCAGAAGCAGCCAGGCTGGTGAGTGTATCCAAGAGAGGCTGCAAGCAGGAGTTCAGGGCAGAGAGGGGCAGAGGCTGATGCATGAGGGGAAGGATCCCCCACCACTGTCCAGCAGAGCTGCCCATGCTGGCAGCTGCTGGGGATGTTCAGGGCATGGGCTCTGCTTGGACACAATGGCAGCAGCAGCTTGTGATCACTGCAGCCTGCTCTAAAACACACAGAAAGGTTTCTGAAGCTATTTGTACCAAATTTCTGAGCTCCTCAGAGTCCAAAGAGAGGTAAATCCTATCCAAAAAGCTCTGCCCTCAGGAAACAGGCTAATAAGGGGCTAATAAAGGAAACAATAACAATAGCCATTAATTCAGCAATTTGTTTTAAATCCCTTTCTTAAGCCATTAACTATATCTTAAAAACGCATCATCTTACTTGTCTTTAACATATTGAAGTCCAGGGAGAGGGTATGGAACAGCATTGCACGGAGCAGGGAGTGTTCTCTGTGCCATATAGAGCTGGTCACAGGCATACAGGTGAAGTGGGAGGTCTTGGGTACCACTTGTGATGTGTGGGCACTGCTGCCCACAGCAGGAGCAGAGGACAAGCAGGCCCTGCAGGGCAGCAGTGCAGATCTGCCCCACAAGCACCAGGATGGGACAGAGCTGGGGCAGCACAGCCCAATGGGCACAGAACTGCAGTGCCCCGTGGGCAGCTGAGCATCACAGCTCATGTCCACAGTCAGCAAAACAGAGGCTTCTCTTGCAAAATACAGCAGTGTAACCTTTGAGCTGCTAATCATTTTTCCTTTCTGGCAGCCAAACAAATGTTACGAAAGAGTAATTCTCAGCATCCATTGTACCCTGAGGGTTAAACATGTGTAAGAAGAGATCCAGATAGAGAGCTGGCAGCCTCTGCTTCTCCTTTACTGCGTGGAGAGCTCTTCTGAGACTTGAGGGATGATGGGAGTTGTCTTTTTCTTTTCTTTTTTTTTTTTTTTTTGAGAAATAAGGTCATTGAAATTGTCAGAGGAGCATATGGAGCGATTATAGCAAAAGCACAGAAGCCTCTTAGAGAAACTTCCTGATTTTAAAAGCCTGATTCTTGTTATTTTACAGTAAGACTGTAAAGCACAAATTCTCCCCAAGAGAGCCAGGGAAAGTTCAGTGGTTTGTGCAGGGCAGTGATGGATATTGAGGTGGGAGTGGGCAGAAGGGTACAGTGTGTGAGGGGTGGCACAGGGATGTGAATTTGGGGCACAGGGCTTCAGGAGCTGTCACTGTCCCTTCCTTGGAAGAAGATGCAGCTGCATTTCAGTAAGCCTTGCTGGAGGGTCTGATTTCTAATACTCACTTCCCCTAAGCCAGCAAAAAGCCAGAGGAACACCAGTGGAGGCAAAGCTACAATGGGAGAGTGAGACTGAAGCATCACCAGGTAACCTAGTCAGGTTTAACTTGCAGCAAGATTTTACCTTCCATAATAGTTCTTAGAAATTATGGTGTGGAAGCAGCGTTTTCACAAAGCAGCTGAAGCAGAACAACCTCTCATAATCATCAGCCTCAGAGTGTCCTCATGGCTTTGCCTGGCATCACTGGGAATGAGACTTTCCCCTGGGCTGACCTTCCCTGCCCCAGCCCACTGTCATTCTCCCCAGGTTTACTGAGTGCTGGGAAATCCCTGCTGCTCCCCTCAGCCACTCTGCACTGACACCATTTCCTTGACAAAACATTTTCATGTTTAACTAGTACTTTGCTGAGCCACATGAGCAATTGCCTGGCTCTGGGAAGGGAAAAGTTCCTCATGGGCAACTTGAAATGCAGCACTCGGGCAGTGAGGCTCACGGTAACATTTAGAAATTACATTTTATGGTTCTTGGTTGGCTCAGGTGCTTACCAGGAAACTTCAAGAAACCAAGTCCCTAATGATCAGCCCCTGGCTTCAGCTTGGTGTTTTCCTTATGGAATTAAATGAGTTCAGTGTACATGTGAGCAGTGAGACACCAACAATAAACTTTGTTAGAACTGAGCATTTCTTTAACTTTGCTGTCTTCCCCACAGGCTAGGGAGGAAGTGACTAACTCCTGAGCAGGCAGCCATGGACCTGGTGAGAGATTTCAGGTATGGGTAGGAAGGTAAAAAATGTGCTGGTGCCTGTTAGTCAAGCACTAGTCAGCACTACATCTAAGAAAGACTTCCCCAGGGAAATCACAGACTGCTAATTTGGGGGGAGGAAACAGTGCAGATTTTTTCCACTAAGATGATAAAATAAAGGTCTCCAGCTGAGATACCCATTTGGGGAGATGAATGATAATTTGCCAGAAGAGGGGACAGCTGAAATTAATAATGATATTCTGCTGTAATTTATACTGCTCAAAAGCCAGAGTCAAATCAGTGTAGTCACTAGGGATCTGTACCTGATTTCTCTGAATGAGAATTTGTTCCATTAATCTGGGTGGCTTAAAAGGAAGACTGTAATAACTCTGAGCATTGGGCTTAAGTTGGTCCAATGGTTTCTATTGAGGACAAAAAAGACCTGTGAGTTACAGGATCTGTGTTTTTGTAACTGGACTAGTTAATGTGATGTGGCTTGGCAGAACTTGTGATTCCCTCTAACACAGAGGAAGTTACCAGAAGTATTTTCAGTTTGCCAGCTGTGGTACAAAACCACCCTCACCCCCTTCCCCCAGTTTTGCATGGAGAGGACATCAAGTACTGCACTGAATTTTAAGAAGTGAGCTTCCCACTCAAACCAACCAAACCTCCCCAGGGTCAGCTGAGCTGTAAAAGACCACATAAGTCACAGAGGCCAGAATTGTCCCTCCTGACCCCAAGGGCAAGCAGGTTTCAGTCACCTCTCTCTTAGCCTGTGCCTCTGCAAAGAGCTTCAGCACATCTGCCTGCAGTCACCCTGAGCCCTGGCAGCCCTCCCTGCCTCCCCCAGGTTCCTATCTGAGAGCTGGAAAGGCAGAACTGCAGAAATGCTCTCAAAAGGTTAAAAATAAAAATGCAATAGAAATGCTGGCCAAGGAAGGATCAGCCCTGGAAGCTTTCTAACTCTCAGTTTGAGCTTGGACATGTGGAAAAAATAATAGTCATGAAAGGACTCGCAGGCTCTCCCAGTATAGATGAACAATAAACAATACAAAGGCAAAGAGAAAAAAAAATAGATAAATTTTTATTATCCTCTGAGCAGCTGTAACATGGAAATTAGGACAGGATAACAGGCAATTTAATGCCAGCATATGCATTGGAAAATTGGAGGTGGCCACAAAGGGGATTAAATATGACTGGAGAAACTGCCAGCATTGGTATGGGAGAATAATCAAAATAAACCAAAAGGAGAAAGGGAATGAGGATACACACCACGAACCTTTGCTACACTGTTCACAGAAATGTCAAGGGAAAACCCAAACCCATACAGCCACACACAAGTAAAGCAAATTTGTTATCAGCCTGAGCAGGAGGACATGCCTGGACAAGAAAGAAAACAATCAATCTCTGTGGGGTGACCTAAATCCAGCAAAAAGAACAAAAAGGCTCAAGTATTGCAGAGTTAAACTGAAAGTTTTCTGGTTGGTTTTTTTTCTGTAGTTTTAAATTTTTTTTTATATTGCTCAAAGGAAAAAAAACCACCTAGGAAGAAGAATGGAAGTGGTACTGCTGCTTCAAAGCAAGAGATGGTTTGTACCATGAGGCTCAGAGGAGGTGTGTGAGCACCCACAGTGCTGCATGTCTGCTCACAGCCAGCTGGGGACTCTGGTTTGAGTGAACAGATGAAAGAAGAGAAGGTGCTGAGCACAGGGGTGTTAATCCACACCAGGGGAAGCCCAGGGCTGGGGAGCCAAACCCCACTGCATCCCAAATGGCTCAGCACAGCCAGGGCCAAGGGCAGTGGTGCTGGACTGGTTCAAACCACCCAAAAACCACCAAGTCACAGCTGGGGTGCCCTGAAACTGGGGGGGGGTGGAAAGCTCTGGAGGAAGTGTGATGGACCATGGAGGAGGTGTGGTGGACCATGGAGGAGGTGGAGCATCCCCTCTGTGTGCTGCAGCAGAGCAGGGACATTGCAAATCACAAATGACAGCTGCAGGTCCCCAAGTGGCACAAAGGCACCCCCAGTCTGTCTCTGTGTGAAGCTTGTATCAAAGAGGTGGGATAGAAAATCAGGTGAAACTGGTGTTCACTGTGTGCACCAGCCCTGCTGGCTGGCAGCTGGGTCCCTGCCTGGTGAGAACTCAGCTCTGCATGGAGGTTCTGTGCTCCCAGCCCTGGAGCTGCTGCTGGAGGGTGGGGCTGGCTGTGGGGTGAGGGAGAGGTGCACAGTCCGAGCTGGCAGGTGCAGTGATGGTGGAAATGCTTTGGTGGGAGCTGTGTGGCCTTGGGGAAGTTTCAGTCAAAGCAGAGTGGGTTTTTGAAATGCCATCAGTGTTTGCAGGGAGGGAGGAGCTGCTGAGGTGCTGCTGTTTGGGGCTGAGGTGGGAAGTTCTGTGCTTACAGCAGCAGCTGGAGCTGCTGGTGAGCTGGGTTCAGGTACTGAGCTGCACACAGTGCTTCACTGGCACAGGACTCAGCTTGGAAAGTCCATGGAAAGATCCAGCACACCCACATCTGCTTCAGGAGCCAGGGCTGCACCTCAGGGTCACATCCTCCCTGGATAAACCTGGTGCAGAGGGCACTGCCTGGGTGCTGAGCAGGCAGAGCTCTCTGGGGTGATTTGTCACTGGTGTAGGAAAAACAGAGATGGTGACCTTGAGCAGCTCCAGAGCGATGGAGCAGCTCTGCCCTTCACAGAACACTCATGAAAATGCTCCTTTTCAGGCATAAGCACATGACTGACCTCAAGTATGTGGGCAAACTGTGTATTTATTGCTATAAAATGACGGCAAGTTCACTGACAAAAGCAGATTGGGCAGCTGGTGGGGATTTTTAATCACAGAGAAGATTCAGTGGTCACTGAATGTTAATCCACAACTGTTTACACAAGCACGTTGTTACTGCAGCCTGTTGGGTTTTCTTTGAAGGAGTTAAAACTGTATTCTAACAACATGACATATGGTTATTAACTGACTTTAAAAGAGCATTTAGGAGATATGCAATGATTTTTTTTTAATGTATATATAATGTAAATCTATATCCTTTATATATAAATATATCTAGCTATGCAGGATATGTCCTACAGGAAACAAAGGGGGCTGGTGATAGCTTCTCATAAAATTTAATGTTGTGGTTTTCTGGCTTTCGAGATGTTGCTGATTTGTCCATTTAAAAACAAACAGAAAGAAACCGTAAGAAAAAAAACCAGAACTGTACTTCAGAGACTTGGCTGTAAGCTTTCAAATTCAAGTATCAAATGACTGTATCACTGTTCTCCTACTTGCAGTGTTAACTAATCCAGAGGAAAAGGACAGGAAGGAGAGCTCAGGCTCTGGGATGGGACCCGAGGGGTGACACCAGTTATGTCTGCCTGCATTTCCACAGTGGATGTGTAAATGAGGATAATAATGCCTTTACTCCCACTCTAGAGTGTAAAGTTTATGAGCTCGTGGGCCAACCATTACTTTATAGCCTAGAACTGGGGCTTCTGGAAAGCAAAGGAATAAAGGTGGAGTTGGCCTTTTCCAAACCTGCAAGAATTTGCTCTCGGGATCAAGGCCACTCTGTGCAGAGGATTCCAGACTCACCGACTCCGCCGGGGATTTCTTGGCCTGTGACCTCTTAAGATGCTCAGGTCTTGGCCAGATGGAATCAGCTTTCAGCCTGTAAAGCAGTGTAAGCATGCAAACTGCACAGGGAAGGTAGGAGAGCTCAAGGACTTAAAGATGCTTAATTGGCTTATGGAGCTAAACTCCTTAAAGAACTTAAGCTGCTGTGAAAAGGGAAGCTGGTTTAAATCCCCAAATCTCCATGCAGGAAGGCAGAGCCCAAGTGTGCTATAGGGTGGCAGTTCAGGGCCTGGCTGTGACGTGGCTCTGCCAAGGGGACAGGTGTCCAGGGTGGCTCAGAGGCTGCTGTGGCCAGGACATCTGGCTCCTTGGGAACATTGGGCTAACAAAGCCATCTGAGAGGCTGCTGATCTGGGGAGCTCTGGGCACTCTTTCACTTACCCTAGGAACCAGAAAGTGAGAGACCCATGAGAAATGGAAACCAGGAGGTCTGTGAACGTGTGGTGCCTTTGTTTCTATTTTGTTGAGGTTTTTAGTTTGGGGGGAGTTATTGTTTGGTTTCTGCTTCAGCTAGAAAACCTCATTATGCCCCATGTGTTTAAAGTAGAAAATAAAAAGTCACTTCTCCTTTTATTAAGGTTAGAGCTTTAGCTATTCAAAGTGGGCACATTAAACCATTTGCTCCTCAGGATTAAATTTTGTGCTCCCTCCTTTCACAGAATCCAAGTCTTCATTTCTGCTCTGGGCATGACTAGAAAGATGCTGGAGCTGCTGCCTCAGCAAAGCTGTGTTGGAGGGAAAGTCTCTTCCCTTGTCTGTCTTTGCTTCTGCAGTTGATGCCATCAGCCCTCGTCCTAGTGCTGCACTGAGGTGTTCCCACAGCTCAGACACAGTCTGTGAGTGGCTCTGGGGCTCTGGGCAGTGCTCAGGCAATGGCAGGAGGGTCAGTGCCACAGCCCTTCACCCCACTGTGTGCAGGCTGGGCTTGCACATCACCTGGCAGGAGCTGCTGTTCAGGTGAATATCATTTCAATGGGTTTATTTAGTAGTTGTTTCCAAGTTATCAATAAAAACAGTGAATACACCCAGTCTCAGACCTGTGCAAACACATTTCCTCCCCACAAAACTTCCATGACTAAATATCAGTGAATGACTGGCAGATGTACAGAGCCATCCTGTTCTTCCCAAACCACTAAACGACTTGTCAGATTTAATTTTTAAAATGTTTACAGACTCAGCTGACAGCTGCACCGTGCAGCAGCAACATCAAGGCAAGTGCACCTACTCAGTGCTCTGCCCAAAATGCTGTGAAGTGCAGTGAGAAGCTGACAGACCCCATGAGAGCTGTGCTGCCTCTTTCCAGGCTGAGCAGGGTGTTACAGGCACAAGTGAAACTTGGCTGGAAGTTATATGCAGGTTATTAATATACAAAGATAAGGAATGTTTAGACAGGACTGGCACGGATCTACAGGAAAAGACACAGACTTATTCATGAGTTAATGCTGGAAGAGGACACTGTTGCTCAATGCCTAAATGAGCTTTCCCTTGCCTTCCCCATCCAGAAGACACACAAATTAGGCAGCCTCCCAAATACAGGACACATTTCCCTTGAGGAAAAGTGGAGGATTTAAAAGACTCAGGCACTGCACTGGGGCACCCAAGTGTGTTTGAAATGGTCCGAGTTGACAAACTACTGAGATGAAAAGCAGCTTGGGACTAAATGGAAATTGGAGCAAGAATAAAGGAGACTTCCCCAAAGATGTTTAATAGGTCACCAAGGGCAGGTTTTGTTCCAGAGGGCTGGATGGAGGCTCATAAATTACAGTTCCTCTTTTGCCTTTTTTTCCTCCTCTAAGAAAAGGAGAAGCAGAGGGCCTGGGAACTGCAGATGTGCAAGAGGGACTTGAGCAATAAGGTGGGCTTTTTTTGTAGCTAAGGCAAGGTTAAAATTGTGTAATTTTGTGAGGCACAGGTTAGGCTTGCAACAGGACTGAAAAGATCTGTTTAATTTACTGAGAATGTGCCCAGATTGGCACATGACATTGAGAAGGTTAAAAACATTGGATAAAGTTAATTTTTTTAAAATATTTTTTTTAGTAAGAAAGGTGTCCCCACATTTAAAATTGTTGATCTTTGTTTTCTTTCCTTTAGGAAAGAAGGGAACAGAAACCAAACCAACACCCTGCCCCCAAAACCCCATGCCCAAGACTTTAACCTGACAATTCCTCCCAACTAAGGGTGATTCAGATACCAGTTCCTTTTTAGCTAACCACCAAACTTCAGTGGTTTGGATAAAAGGGAACCGTGGTCTGAGTCATCCAGAGTTAGGATTTGATTGGCAAAGCCATGCCTGCAGGATTTTCTGAAAGTCAAAAAAACCCTGCCTGTCTGCCAGAAGTGTTACCACAACTTGTCTTGCTTTCACAAAAAAAAGCGTCTGCCATGTGATATTTTGACTGATAAATCTAATGTGGTAGCGATTAAACAGTGCTTTGTCAGTTTTCTTTGTGTTTTGGTTTTTTTTACTGAGAGATCTGCCTGTGAAGAGGCAGCAGTTATTTTTTTCCATAATTGCATCTGTTTCAGAGAGCAGACAGATGTTGGGCTGAAATTCATTACGGTATTCATAAACCCCACTGGGATCTGATGACCTAGTAACATATAGCTACTGTTCCTTGCAAAGTGTTTCAAAGGGTTCTTACTTTGAATGAAGAAATAAATTTGCAGAAGATGGGAGGGAAGGGGGAAACTTATAGCAAGGCAGATGGCTGCACAACAGCAAGATACAATAGTCATACAAAATGTGAGAGTTCAATTTATTTCAATAAATTATCTTCCTCTTTATTTTGCAAAATTGCCAGCCAGCCTTTGTGCCCCAGTATCACTGCAGCAGGCAGATATTGCCCTGGTATTCTGATACGAGGCAGAGTCACAGTGAAAAACTCAGTGACACAGGAAATAAAGAAAATCAGGGTAGGAAAAATTCTCATAGCGAGACAAAGCAATAGAAAAAGCTTTCACACAGGCAAACAGTTATCTGTATAATTTATGTATCACTGCACAAAATCACCACTGAGGATTCAACTGGTGCTGGAACAGAGTCCAAAGGCAGGAGTGCAAAATAGGAGATCCTCTCCCTGGAAGCCTTGCTGTGGCTGTTTTCAGGGAGAGAGCTGGAAACTTCCAGGGGCAGCATTTTTTCTTGAGAAACTCTGGAGGGCTGAGCTGAAACAATGCTGTGGAGTCGTGGGTCAGGCAGCCACACAGGGTTATCAGTGCTGCAAGGAGAGAGCTCCTCGTGCTCCCTGTGCTGTGTGGGGACAGCCTGGCTCATCTGGGTGCCACTGGAAAGAAAATAAATTCCTGCAGAAGTCCCAGTGAGTGGCATTTGGAGTAATGCAGGTTTTGTGGGAGACCTGTATTTTAAGTTTTACCCTTTGGGAAATGAGGTGAACATCCTGGCTGGGATTACAGTAGTCAGAGGCACTTTTTCCAGCTTGCCTGTCCACTCAGGAATCCTTTGGGAAGGAAGCTGCTTGGTCTCATTTTGGATATCCTGTGAAACTGAACTAGCACGGTTGCCAGGAACTGAAAAAAGTTATTTAATTTTTAAAGAGCTGAAAACTACTGTATGTGCTGCTGAGTACTGTACAGGAAATGACTGTTTTGGTTTGTTTGTCTGGATTTCTGGTATTTCCAGTTTACTCAGGGTAGCAACCCTGTCTCTTGATCCTAATGCAGCAGCCTCTGCAAAGTGCAAATCTGAAGGCAGATTCAGGTTTAAATAGGACTTTTTGTCCCAGCCTTAATGTGTTTGGAATGAACTGGGAATTTTCTTCAGTTCAAATAGGAGAAAGCATGAGAATTATTCCGAGCACAATCCAACAATCCACTGAAAATAACAAGGTTTTACTGTGGTTTCCAAGCACTGTAGGGATGGGTCCCAGGAATGCTGAAGATATGAAGTGGATTGGGTTGGTAGTTCATTTTTTTAGCATCTTTTAACTAAATTGGAATGTAACTGGGTGTCCATGGCCTGAAACTTAAATCTTCCCTTTGCAGTCCAAAAATCTTTTGCAGCAGCTGCACTAAGTTATCCTGGTATTTTCCTAGGTGTGACCTGATAAAAGCATTCTCTGCTGTTCTGTGGTCATGGGATAGTACTGCTGGCACTGTGTGACTGCCACCAAGCTAGCATCCAGACACACCCGGGCTGTATACAAGCCTATAAAGACTTTTAATGAGTAACCTTAGCCAGCCAAGAGGTGTGCCCTAAAGAAACACGAAAGAGATGTCTAAAATCTCTAGTTCATATAAAATCCAAAAGTAACAGAGAATCGGGTTTGTGTCCTGAAAATGCTGGGAAGTCTCTGCAGAGGGTTGGCTCTGGGGTCATAGATGTGGCATGAGCTGCTGAGCCTGGCAGTTCTCACAGCCCTGGGAGAGGCAGGGATGTCCATTCCCTGAGCAGCATCTGGGTGATTATTTCGGTATGATGATCATGTGTGTTGGAGTTTTTCTGAATGATAATTTTTCCGAATTTACAGTTGAGAGAAATGAGAAATGCTGATAAGAGTCAGCTTGTCCTTTTTAGGCTAAACCCTCACTTTAAGAAGCTGTTTATTTCCTGTAGACCAGAAATCCTGCTCTCTTATGAGTTATCTTCTTGTTTATTTCTCTGCCAGCTTCACACCTGTAGCTGAAACCCAATGTAAACAAAGCTAAAGGAAACAAGCCAGAATGTCGATTCCAGCCTCAGCTTCAAGCACTCTCTTCCTTTACTCATTGTCATATCTGGCAGAGGCAATTGCTATTGGTAAAATTATTATGGACCCAAATCTGTGTTAGGATGCTGACAGAAGAGCTCAGGATTAGCCCAGTACTTCTGGGGTACAATGGCATTTCCTTTGCTGAAACAAAGGAAGTTCTTCCCCCTTCATTCTTGCACTTCCCTTTTAATACAAAACATCCTTTGCATGCACATGGACATTTAAAAGGTTTTTTATGTTCAGGTCTGTGGTTGCTGAATTTGGCTTCAGGGCTTTGACTATGGCTGTTGGAGAGGAAAGCTGCACTGATAGCATTTAATTCTCTCTTGTGTTTGTTATGTTTCAGTTGTTCGGTATTTTTAAAATTGAATTTATTATTAAGGGAACCCATTCACTTTTTATTATTGGTAAGGTGAATGTGGGTTTCTAGTTTATTAACAATTGTACTAATGCATCAAATTTCTGATTCCTGGGAGTTCCTGTGCCACATGGCTTCATGCAGAAGAGCAAGGTGGGAGAGCCTGCTCACAGGTCAGCAATAGCACAAGCACCCTGTCTGATCAGGGCTTTGGGTAGGATTTGCCAGGAGCAGGGCATGAGGCCACAGGGGACACCTGGAGCACATTTCTGTGTCTGCAGAACCAGTCAGCAAGCTGGTGAAGAACCAGGTCTCGTAAATCTGGTTCTATTCTGAAAAGTAGCCTTGTCCTGGTGGCATCTGTAGCCTCAACAGATCTGCTGTGAATATCAGTGACAAAACCAGCTGTTGCTTCAGTTAGACCTGCAAGGCCTTTCTGGGGAAATGATGCTCTGCCTTCCTCGACAGCAAGGGAAGAATTGCTCACAGAGCCCTGCCTGCAATGGTATGAGTGGTGCTGGAGCACCCACAGAAACTCCCAGCAGGGTGCAGGGGCAAGCCAATGAAAAGTGGTGATAAAAAACACATAGCAGAGATACTGAGACTTGCCTGCAAAAATATTACAAGCCATGTTATACTTCTAAACTGGGCCTGTAGAACTTTCTGTCAAGTGGAAATTAATCCTCAAGCTGGAGCACTTGCCAGAGGTGAGCAAGGCAGGCAGGATTGATTTCTGCAAAGGGTCTAAGAGATGGAGCAGGAGAGAGGGCGCTGGGTGGACAACAGGCAGGAGTTTCACACCAGTTCTCACCAGGGAGGCAGGAAGGAAGTGGAAAGTGGCAGGAGACAAAGGACAGCCTGAAGGTTAGAGAGAAGAGATAAATAGGGATTGTGAGAAATAACACAAGCAAAAAAGCTAATGATGGATTTATGTGAGGCAGGAAGGCTCAAACGGGGAGCAAAGCTCTGGCTTAGCTTTGTCAAAGGTGACACGAGGGCCAGAATTTTCTAAATGCTGCCCAGGGGAGAGCAGGGGGCTGGGCTGTTGCTGTGTGCAGATTTCTGCTGCATGGTTCATTGTTGCAGTTTAGTTCTTCAACAAACTTACACTTTAATGCAGTGGTTGGCCTCAACTCTTCAGCAGTGCCTCCACACACTGGCCTGCAGGCAGGCAGAGAGCACAAACCCAGGGTCATGCTAGTGTAAGGTACCCAGCGTGGGCTGTTGGACAAGGATACTTTGAAGCTGAGTGAGTGACACATCAGCACTTCTTTCAAGGAAATTGCCACATGCCTTTATTTCAACACTGCCCCTCGCTGCTGGCATTGCAGCCGTCCTGGTGTGCTAATAGCCACCAAAGACACTTTGACCACTTTGTCTTGATTTTACGTCTGCAACTGTTGAAGCACCGATTCAGAATTTCGGCCCCTTTGCCCGCTCCCTGCGAGGGGCCAATGCCGCGAGCATCCTTCAGCAATGTTTAAGGACTTCATCTCAGAAACGTGCATTTCCACCGATTTTTGTCTCTAAATACGAGGCCTAGAAATACCCACAAGTCCTTCCAGCCTGCTACACTAGGGTTGAACGGTGTGTTCTTTCTGTGGTGCCACTGACGGAGGAAAGGAGGTTAAGGGGGCGGCGGAGGTTGCGGTGCGGCGGCGGGGCTGCTGCGGGCTGCGCACCGCGGGGACAGCCAAGCGCTGTTCCCGGGACAACCTAGCTCTGTTCGGGGACAACCCGAGCGCTGTTCCGCGGGACAACCCAGCGCTGCTCCGCGGGGACAACCCAGCACTGTTCTGGGTACAACCGAGCGCTGTTCCGCGGGGCTCCGCGGGGCTCAGCCGCCTCCAGGAGCATCTCTGCGAGCATCGCTGCCGTGGGCTCGCGTTCGCAGCGCCCGTCACCCGCGGGGAAGGGGCTGGGAGTGTCTCAGTGCGTGTGTGTATAAAATCCTCTTCTCTGCACGGCGTCACGGCAGTTTTTGGGGAAGTTTCAGGGGTTTCTCGCGGCTGGCGCGCTGCCCCGTGCGGGATTGCGGGGCTGCCGCTGCTGGGGTCCCCGCTGTCGGCCCGTCCCTCCCGGCCCCGCGTGGGGCGGTGCGAGCAGGGAAACTCCCATATTCCAGAGGCGATCCCCCATCCATCCCCGCCGCGCGGGGAGCGCGGTGGGGCGCCGAGCGCTGCCGCTGCCGCCCCCGCCCCGCCGGCGGCAGGTGGCCCCGACCCCCGCCGAGCCGCACGTCACTTCCTCGCAAACTTTTTCCCGAGCTGCTTTCTCCGCCAAAGTTGCCGGCGGCGGCCGCCCGTGCCGGGGAGGGCGTTGGGGCCGGCCGGGCATGCCCGGCTCCCTGCGTCCGCCGGGGCACGGCCGGGCCGGCTGGGGCCGCCCGCGGCACCGTTAGCTGGGGCAGCGGAGCCATGGCCCGCGACTGCGCCGCCCGCAGCCTGGACGGCATCGACCTGGCGGCGCTGCGGGTAAGCACGGCCGGGGCTGCCCGCGGCGGGGCTGCGGCGGGCGGGGATCCCCAGCCGGGCTCGGGGCTGCCGGCCGCGCTGCTCGCCTCCGCGGCGGGTGCGAGGCGTCGCTCGGCGCTATCCGCTCGGCCGAGGGGCTCCGCTCCGCCGCGCCCGGGGAGAAGCGCCGCGGGGCGGCTGTGCGGGGAGCGAGGGACAGCCGCGGTGGCGGCGGGGACAGCGGGAGATGCTGCTCGTGGCCGCACAGGCAGCGCAAGTGCCCGAGGGGCGCGGGGGAGCAGCCTCGGGGTTCTGCCGGTCCCGCATCCCACGGGATCCCTCGGTCCCGCATCCCGCAGGCTCTCCCGGTCCCGCATCCCGGGAATCCCCCGGTCCCGCATCCCTTGGTCTGCAGAGGTCCCGTCCCTTTCCCGGAGCGAGGGTCCCGCGGAGCGCTGTGCTGCCCGGCTGCACCGCGGAGCTTCCTTCTCCTGACAGGATAATAAATAATTCCTACCGGCGTCCCTAAGGGTGTCGTGAATAGTGTGGAGAGAAAACAAATGGGAAATTAGGATCGTTTGGAAAAAAAAATGTGTGCGTGGGGTTTTGGTTTTCGTGGGTTTTGTGTTGTTGAAGTTTGGGATATTTTATTCCTCCTCCCCTCAAGCTAAAGAAGTCAGCATTCACCTGGTTTGTGGTGAATTTTTATTGTTAACCTCCTTTTATATTTTTAACGTAAGCCCAACTTTGGTCCCATTAAAAGCTGTGCTGTCAGTGTTTGACATCCACAGGGAGGTACCAGGGCTGTGTGTGATGCCCCTGAGTTCCACTTGGCCTTTTATCATAGAAACTGACCACTGAGCAGCCCGTCCAACCCAGACAGGTCTGCTGTGGAGTGCTGTCCACAGAAGAGGAGGGAAGAGTTCAATTGTGGCAAAAAGCAGTCATCCCCAGACAGTGAAACCAAAGCAGGCTACTTTCTAAAAATATCAAGGGAAAAAAAAAAGAGGGCTGGGAGAAGCCTTTGCAGTAATCACATGGCAAGGAGGGTGTTCCGGACTGGAGGCAGAAAGAAGCAGCAGGGACAGTAAAGTTTGTGAGGATGGCAAAGGGCTTCAGGCTAAGCAAGCAGAAGCTCAATCTGGCTCTGCTTAGGGGTGTAAGGCAGAAAAATGGAAGTTTTTCTTCAGCGATCTAATGCAATAATCTCATCTCCTTAAATAAGTAAGAAAATAGCGTAAGTTTGGAAAAGAGTCATTCTGCAAAGCAGACAGTAGGCTTTGTGTCACAACCATCTGATTCACAGCCTCCAAAGGCTGAGAGCACTGCAGCTTCAGCCCTGACAGAGGAAGGGATAAATGTCTCCTTTGGGACGAAACCCTTTGAACACATCAGCAGTTTTTGTTTGGGGTTTGTGCTAAGTGAGGGAAAGGTGAGGCTGAGCTGTGGAAATTATTTAAAGACCGTTGCCATAGGCTTGCCTTGTCTGAGGTGTTCCTGGGGCCAGTGGGAGCTGCCTGGTGTGGTGCTCCAGCCTCCCACAGTTGTCAGTGGGGTCGTTTTCAAGCTGCACGAGATAGCCCTGCTCCCCTCCAAATGGGTGTTTGCCAGGTCTTTCCCTTTTCCTGGAAAGAAGCGGACCTGCAGTTTCCTGATGTTGCTGGGTTCACCAGGGCAGCCAGATGCTGGAAAGCCCCTCAACTCTGCATTGTGTCCTGAGGTGCAGAGGCCCTGGAGAACAACTCACACTTCAGACAGCTCTATCTTCTCTAGCTGCAGAGATGTGAAAAGTGCATATTGGTCAGGCTCTTGCTGTGTGTGTTGCTTTTAATTCTGCCTTGCAGATTAGATGGATATGGCCTGGGTGCCTCTGGAATAACAGTCTGGGTCTTGAGTGCTCTGCAGGTGACTTGAGGGAGACCAAGGTGTACCATATGGTACAATGTATTATGGTAATTAACCTTAGAGTGATGAATGACCAGGCCAGGATTTGGCATCTTTCAAAGGGAATCTAGCAATTTGGCAGGTGCTGGCTGGTGAAGGGTTAGCTGGACCATGGGCTTGAGTGGTAGCAGAGAGGATGCAGTACATCAGAGATGATACCTAACTCCAGAATAATTAAGAAGGTGGCCCATTGTGGAGAATGCCAGCGAGCAATGCAGTGCTGGTATCCAAGCAAACAAGGGCAATCCAAGGACCAAAGTCAGAGCCCAGATTAATATCCTTTATGCCTCTTAACAAGGCTTGGTTCACTGTGGTGTCCTGATTAAAAGAAGAGCGATGGCCAAGTATTTTGGCTGCACTCAGCTGTGGAGGCTTGAGATATTAATACTCAATTTGCTAGCAAGGGAAGGGATTTTCACTATATTAAAGTTAGTGGTAATACTTATTTAGTCAATTGTTTGGGTTTTTCCTAGAGCACCAGAAGCCTTCAGAAGCAGTCTATTAGGATGCTAAATCAGAATGAAATTTATTGAAGGAGGAAAGAGAAGCTAATTTTGAGGCACTTAAATTACTCTATTTGATAAATAAATAAGCTTAGAGAAGAAGAGTGAAGACAGCACACATTGGAGTGGAGGGACAGTTGCATAGTCCAAGTTAAATATGCAGTTCAAGTTCCTCTGGGTTTCTGTGCACTGTGGGCTCTTCTTAATTCTGCAATGCTGCTTTCTGCATTAGAGGTGAGGAATTAGGGTGCTGCTGGTGCTTCCAGTGGAGTGCAGTAAGTATTATGCATGGAAGCCCTTCTGGAAGGGTTCCTCAGAGAGCTGCTGTGTCACTGCCTGGACCACGAGCAGTTCTGTAGGGAAGTTGTACATGAAGCAGGGGTTTGTACCACCCACCAGCTGCTTTGGCAGTAACAAGGGAATATTTGCTGGCTTTAGCCCCACTGAACCAAAGTGTATGTCTTGTTTATGTCCAGACTAGTGAAAATGTAAAATGAGGAAATGAGAAGAAAGCAAAGCATTTCACTGAGATCCAGTGTTGTAGGCATTCTTATGCCTGTGTTTGGGTCCATAGATGAGTGTTCCCACTTTTTGGTTACTTTTTAGTGAGGACTTTTGGAATTGGGGTTTAAGCCTAGAAGGCTTACTAACTTGTTTTAAAATAAGGGACAGGAAAAAAAAGACATGCACTGGCCTGCATGGGTCAAAAGAAAGTCATCTTGATCTGGTTTATGCATTGCTTTTCTTTAAAAAACTCTTGTTAAGGTTGACAGTCCAGGAAGTTTACAATTAAAACTCATTTAACTTAACGGTAAAACCAAATGAACTCATTAGTACTTTTAGCTGTGAAAGTCTGGGCTGTGTTGCTCTAAAAGCTCTTGCCATTTATCATGACAGTTGTGCCAATAAAGGCAGAATCTGCTCAGAAAAAAAACCCTGTATGTTTCCACTGGAATTTTGCCAAGGTAAACATTTCCATATCAGATATGAAGAAAGAATTACTTATATTAAAAGATTAACATATAAATGGAGTGGAGAGTAGCTTGATACCTTTAAGAAAAGGATTTTTGGAACCAGGGGGATAGAAATGGTATTTCTGAGATGTTTTTCTGTCTCACATCCCTCAGCAGTACCAACAGGCATCAACTGACATGACAGATTGCTGAAACAGATGTGGTAGAACTGACACATGGAGTTAATAATGTTTTATATAAAACTCTCAGTGATACCATTGCAAGAAATGAGCAGAGTGATGAATAGCTTAGCCAGAATCCAAGAAACTGGTCTCTTGAGTTCTTAATGGTTTTATATAAATCTCTCAAGTGAGTTTTAACTGAAGCACCAGATTTTTTAATGCACTCAGTCATTCAGGAGCCAGCAGTGCCCATGCCTTGCACCAAGATGGGCTGTGTGTACCTGAGGGGCTGCAGCATTGCTGGAGGAGAAGCTCTGTGCAGTGTTGGTGTTGGAGAACTGGTGCTGTGGCAGGAAGATGGAAGTTGGTTGGTGTGGAATGGTACACTGGTCACCTGACTCATTGATTTTTTATGTAAATTAACAGCAGTCTAGTTTGGTTTTCAAAGCCAAGAATTTAATACCTCAGTCAAATCCACTTTGATATGTCTGCAGAACAGGAGAGTTGAGTGCTCTCAGCCTGCCTGGGTTGGTGCAGTTCCCTTCACTAAGGTAACTGGGCTCAGATGCTTTATATTGTAGTTTTTTTCCGTTCTGCTCTTCAGGCTTTTTCCGTGTGTTGCATTGTTCATACCAAGTGTTCCACAGCAGAGGACAGCAGCTCAGCCTCCAGACTAGCTCAGCATGGTAGGGCTTAGGAAGCCTGGAGGTTTTTCCATATTCTGCTGGTAAGCTGAGTCAGCAGTTGGATTCTTGTATTTTTCACACACCTTCATTTACTTGTTCTATCTGCTGTGGTGCCATCCTGCAAATCTTCACTGAGTTGTTTTGTATATAGAGTTTTGTGAAACTTGACTGAAAACTTTAATATTAATGCATTTCTTACCATGTGATTTGTCAATTCCCCCTTTATTGTGCAACACAGATCATTAGGAGATGTGCCTCAGACATTTCATTTTGATGGTGTACAATTACTCTTCATTATGAAGCGGTTGCTCTAATCCAAATAATGCTATTTCTTCTGCTTTTTGCAGGACCCTGCAGGAATATTTGAACTGGTGCAGGTTGTTGGAAATGGGACATATGGACAAGTCTATAAGGTTTGGATGCCTCTTCAATTCATTGTGCTGTAAAGCTGTATTTGCTAAAGCAGAAATGAGCACTATTTAAGAAGGCTGACAATTGATCCAGTAATATTTGGCAATAATGGTTTGTCTTGCTCTCTTTTCTGCATAATGCAAAGTGTTGCCACCTGTGAAATTCCATGGCCCTTCCTGCTGTCCTGTTTTCATGTCTCTTTGCTGCCACAAGTCACATAAACGTATTGGCTTTAGGTACTGACTTCCCTCTGCCCTGGTTTTTTCTGTCCTGTGCTTATTTTCTCTTTTTCAAAATCATTTAAAGGGTGTCTGGCAGAAATCTACATCAGTGATGGCTAAATTTGGCCTGGATTGAGTGGAGTTCAAGGCTCCAACAGCAAGGCAGAGGTGTCAGTTAACCCTGCTCTGCAGGCAGGCAGTGAAGGCTTTGAGTTCTGTCACTACCTTTGCCACTGTGGTATCAAAGCAGAACCACCAGAACTACAGCAATTAACATTGTTTGCCACAACAGTGCTCTGTACACTCTAAAGTGCACAGCTTACTGTAGTTAGAACAAGCCTAGAAAAGTGTTCTTTCCCTGTGAAGCCTTCTAAAAATTATCTAAGGAGGGGAAATAGTCATGATTAAATAGGGAACCAAGTTCCCATTTGGAGAATGAAGGCAGAGGAAGGAAAAGGCTGTGCTGCTGAACCCTTGGAGGTACATCAGGAGAGCAGTGGCACAGGAGTAAGTCTGGTCTTGTTTCTCCCTGAGGTGCCACTGTGCCTGGCCAGTCCTTGTGTGGGTGCAAGCTCTTTGTGCCAGGAGACATTCAGGGTGCTGTTGTTTGTTACCTGTAAAAAGATCCCAAATCTCCTGAATGTTCTGTGAAGTAGTCAACTTCATTTTGTGTCTGGATTTATTTTATATTGGGAAAGAAGAATGTTCAGTCCAGTCATCTTTGATGGATGTTGAGCGTGAATCAGCTGCTTAATCCTGGCAGAAGCAGGAAGGAGTGTCTGTTTCCTCAGAAGGAGGGCAGCTGCAATGAACAACTGCTTCTGCAGTGGCCATGAGAAGTTAGGCTGATACTTTTTAACTTCTGTGTGGTAGGTAACTATCAGGTCCACTGATGTGCAAGATGCTAGGACTGATAGAGTGAAAGAATGGAATTCTGCAATCGTTTTGCAGTTTGCCCAGTATAGGTTTGTGATTATAAATACTTAAGTTAGAAAGTAGTTTCTGTTATCCATATACTTTACTCATATCATTAGAGCATGTTTTTATTCTCCAGAGGTTTTAGATTCTTCCATACATTCAGAAACTACACACAGTAATTTGCACATAACCAAAGGAAAACTTATTTCAGGCTGGATAAATTGTATTCAGGATTACTAAATTTCTTTGTTGTCTGTGAAGATGATTCATGTTTTAATATATGCAACGCCATAAAAATGAAAATAAAATTTTGAGGATTCATCATTAGATTTGGAAAACAATGTTTAACAGATTTATTGAAGGAGATTATTGTTCATGTTGAATTATTCCACACCAGTTCCAGTTCAGGGTCTTTTAAAATGTAATGGAAGAGGTATAAATTATACACATAATAATGCTAGAGCTGTGTAGAAATGGTATAAAGTTGGAATTTGTGTATAATAACTGACTAAAAGCAAGGAGATTTTTTTTGACAACTGTCAGTGTTGTTTGGGAGGAAGTGAGAAGGCTGAAGGTGTCACCTGCAAGTTCTTGGGATCTGTTGAGACATAGCACTGTTTTGAGTTCTTTGTCTACTGCCATAACCTCCAGGAGTTTAACTCTCTGGACTCCTTGGCTCTGAAGGGCTGGGCAGTGATGGTGCATCACCCTTGGTGTACAACAGTTGTACCCTGCTCTGTGCTTGTGTGCTCAGTAATAGCTAAACTGTAACTTTAGGGGAAGTGAAATACTTTTTACGAAGACTTCTGCTGTTAGTTTCATACTCTTTGATGAGAGGTCTGTCTTGGGTAGGAGCCTGTCAAAGCATTTTCTATTTTTCAGTTTTCAGTGTAGGGTTGTTATTCTGTTGAGTAAGTGGGGAAAGGAGGATGTGGAGGCAGCTGAGGAGTTGGTGTTTCTGAAGTGTTTGGGTGACACAATTCTTCCTGAGCTCTGGAAGAGCCTGTGACACTCTGAGTTTATAGCTGCTCTGTTTTTTCAGTTGTCAAGAAAAAGAGGAATTGTTCCTAATCCTCCTCATTCAGCCATGCTCTGAGAGTCCTCATCCTTCTAAAGTTTTCATGGGCCAAATGAGGTCAGCAGCAGCATCTGTGCAATCTGCTTGTTTTCTCATGTCAAGAGGCACCTGATTGGGACTTTTTGTCTTCCTTCGTTTTAGGGATGTGGATCAGCCTTCTCCTGGGCTTGGCATTTTTGAGTGGCCTAGGGAAAGAGAGGCCAGTGTCTTTGAGTAGTTCCAGGGTCTGATGTTTTTTTGGCACATGATCTTGCAGACTGGTGATGAGCCCTGACAGATTTGCAGTTGCTGTGTGTGTGAAATGGTTGTATCTTTAATGGAATCTGAGGACATGGGGAACTTGAGAGAGGTGCTGTGGTTTTGGAACTATGTGAGTCAGGAGGGAAGATGTGGCTTCCCAGTAATGCAGCTGATGAAGCAGCAGTGCTGTTGCTGAGGCTTAGCAGGGGTGGAAGCAACCCTGCCTTCTTGTAGTGGCCATGCACAGCTAATATTTTTATTTCTATGCAGTCACAAGACTCTGGACACAAAAAGGAAGCAGGTCTCAGTAAGGAAGTGTATGGGGTTTTGGTTGGGTTCTTATTTTTTGAACACAGCTGCTTCTTGGCATTGAATCATGCTTCAGTTGCTGACATGAGTTATGAGTTATGAGTTACTTTGCTGTTGATGTACAGTGGCAGGAGTGCAGCAAAACATAAATAGGACTTTTCCGTTTATCTTAAACAATTTCAAAGTCTGTTAAGTTCTTCATATTCTGTTTCACTGAGTAACTGGCTGAAGTCATTGAGTTGGGAGTGGTGGGGGGAAGCACCATGGGGTTTTCTGAGACTGGGGAGTGGGTGGAAAGAATCACCAGACCATGCTGAGTTATGAAGTGTTAGAGATGGTGAATGTGCATAAGCTGAAAACTCCAAAACCGTCCCTTCTGTGGATGGGTCAGAAGTAGCCACTTTCCAAAGATTGTGTCTTGGGGCTGAAGTGCAATTTCAGAGTCTCCAAAGTGCCTCAGAGACGTTAAAAATTACATAATCCTGGGTTGTTTTGTCATCATTTGTGTTCAGTTAGTTTTCAAGCCAATCTTAGTCTTCAAGGCACTGAGATTTTGATGAGTCAAGGAGGGAAATCAGTTGCACTCTACAGAAATGACAAAATGCTGCTCTCAGTTTCACTAGCAGTTGGTAAAAGTGCTTGTTTGTCTATCTGCTTTCTTTATTTCAGTTTTTGGTAGAAGAGCTGATTATCTTGTCCACATGAAAAACTAGTTAATTACAGTAGGCAGCAGTGTATAAAGACACTGCCACGGTGCACAGATGGAGTCCAGCTCATTGCACAGACCCTTGGTTGGCTTGTGCAGACAAATGGAGATTGTCTGCTGCTCCCAGCCACAGGCATCTCTCTCAGGAATAAGTCTGAGCTTAGTATGTGCTGCTGCCATTGTAATGAGATCTGAAATGCTGGTGATGTGGGGCTGCAGCACCACTAAAACCCTAGAGAGGCATTGGGTTGGGGTTCCAGTGTTTCACTTCTTCAACCTCCAGTTTTTAATAACACCCATGAAGTCTGCATGTGTGTGTTTGTTCCTCTTGTCTCAGTTGTCTGCAGCTCCTGAATACACTCCCATAGATGTCTACATGCCTTTCTTAATGCTTCCACAGCACCATTCTCCTTTTCCTCCCCCATCAGAAGGGGTGTGGAGTTGGCACCTTTGGTACCAGGAGGGCAAACTGTGCTTTGAGCTGTGTCAGCAAGAGCACAGCAAGAAAATCAGGGGCATGGGATTATTTCCCTTGCTCTTATTAGCCCCCAGCTGGAATGCTGTGTCCTGTCTTTGCTCCCCCAGTTCCAGAGAGACTTTGAGAAACCAGACAGGATTCAGCAAAGGGCAACCAAAAGGTTTTAGTGGGTTGGAGAAGGGAAAGGCTGAAGGAATTGGATTTTTTTCAGCCTAGGGAAGAGAAGGCTGAGAGCAGCCTGGTCACAGTTCTCAAGTGCTTCAATGATGGTTTGTGTAGGAGGTGCCAATATAGGGAGGCACAGGGCAAATGGGTTGCTGAGAGAAAATTCCATGTGGATGTAAGAATTTGGATTACTAGTTTGGAGGATACAAAAAAATGTAGGGGGAATTATTTTCATCTGAACTGTGTATATGAAATAGGTAGCTTGTTTTGTGTATTCAGTTGTCAGAGCCAGGAGCATTTTAGTGCTGAGTTTTTTCAGGGTTTTGGCATTGTGTTTGGGGTTTTTTGTAATCTTTGCTTCCTTGCCTATTTGCATGGCAGTGCCAAACTACATTCAGCACTGCATTTTAAAATAATGGATCAAACATGCGAAATTAATTAGCAAATTGTGAAGTCCTGGTTCTAGTTAGTGAATATTTCAGAGGAACTCAATTAAGATTCTTAAGAGTCAGACTAGTTTATCAAAAATAGAAGAGTAAGGATGTGAAAAAACCTCTCAACTGTGGAGTGCCTCTATACAATAAAGGCTCTGCCTGAACAGAGCAATGTACAATAATTAGATGTGCCATATCAGCCATTAGAGAGTAGTAAAATCCTTGCAAATAATTTGTTGGCAGGCCTGCTGCTTTCACATCCTCCATGGTTTGGACCTAAAAGTCCATTTGGGAGAGCACAATGCATTTTCATCCTAAACTGTTGGCATTTTGAGCTCACGTTGCGTAACGCTTCAGATTTTGTCACTGGGTCATGCTATTTTGAAGGTAAGAGAATGTGCTAAAAATGCACTGGTGATAACATGAGCACAGTAGGAAATAGTTCAAGCTCTTAATTCCCTGCTCAAGCACCTTGCTGGGCTTTAAGAACCTCGCTAGTGACATTGATTTCAGTAATCCTGACTGCTCAGTGTGCAGATAGAAACCAGAGTGACCAGTGCTGATGTGTCTGAGTTCTGCAGTATCTGACCTACTCAGAAGTATTGTCATTGTACACATTATCTCTTCTTTAACATAAATTAGTGGAAGTGGGTGAAAACTCGTAAGAAATTCTCTATTTGAAGTCCAGAAAACCTCCCAGACACGTAATGAGCTATGACAGTTACTGGATGAATGACAGGAAATTACTGAATTTTAAACAGCAGAAAATCTAGTGTGTTGTTTATAGATGTTTGGCTGATTCCCGTGGCAGGTTAGCTTTAGTAACTGTGTTTTTCAGAATGAACTGCTGGACTTCAGAGCCTGGTGAGGACATGTCACCTTATCTCTGTGTCTCTGATTCTTTCTGAGAGCTCCCTATGAATTGTACTATCCAAGTCTGCTTTAATGTCCTGAAGAATGCACTTTTTTTTGAAAGTCCTTCTTTGGTCCCTCTGGGCTACAGCTAGTAAAGCATAATAAAAGGAACAATGTATCAGCTGGTTTCCTAAAATTGAAGAAAAAACTGTTTTTCAGCTGTTTGTAGTACACTTTTTATTTTTCAAGGCCGGTGTGTTGGAAGTCTGCCCTTGTAACCTACTGACCTTGTGGGATTCCCAGAAGGTTTTCAAGATTTAGTTTAGAAGTACCTTTTCAAAGGCTGTTTCTTCCCCATCCCCTATTTCCTACCCGTGAAAACATTAAATTTTAGTAACTTCTGAGATCTTACTGAGTGAACAGTCCAGCAGACAGACTTTGTAGCAAGCTGTGACCTTTTCAGTGTCCTGAATACATGATGTTATTAGCTGCGGTAATAGCTGGGGTGTGGTCTGGAGCAGTGCCTTTAGGAGCTCCCAGCATGTGAAAAATGCATTTTATTAAAGCGGTGAGAGAAGGGCAGCTGGGGAGATCTTGCTTCTCTTCTTGCCTCTGCTTCCCATCATGGCTAAATCCATGAATTTGCTGGAGATGGAGCTCTTTGTGTGAGTGGAGCTGTTAAAATGGAGGCAGCTCTTGTTTTGGGGAAGGTTCTTGGGACTGTGGTTACGAGGAATTAGGGGGATTGTGGAGGTGATTTGTGAGAATTGGTTAGCAGCCACTGACTGAGCAACGTGCTGCTTGAAAACAGTTCCACTTGAATCCAAACGTGAGTTCAAGGGAAACCCTGGTGAGAAAATTTCAAGAAATGAGTTGGCTTTCGTTTTCAAACTTAGCTTCAGAAATGTCAAAACATTGCATTTAATTTGCTTCATTTGAACATACATTTAGATTCTACAGGATGTTTAATAGATTGGGGAAGAAAGGTACTGTCATTCTGAAATAATTTGGCATGACAAAAATAAATGTGAATATTAATGCGAATTCTTCTGACTTTCCATCCTGAGAGGAGTGTTTGCAACCAAAAAAGTTGGCAAAGTTTGCAGTTGGCAAAACACTGACATTTTGTTGGTGTTTACTGAATACTGGAATTTACTAAATTTCATTTTCTGACTGTGCAGTTGCTACATCTGATACGAGCTTTTTAAATACAATTTTGTATTGTATCTATTGTTAAAAGTGGAAGCATTTAGAGGGAAAGGCCATAAGAGAAATGTGTGGTGGCCTTCTGAAAAGAAAATTCCTCAAGTTCAAGTAAAATGTAGATATCTTTCTTATTTAGCATGCTGAATTTTAGCCAGGCTTTTCCCCAGTATTTAAAAATAACAAAAGAGTAACCAGTTTACTGATTATCTCTGTTGCAGTAGATTTGTCTACTTCTATTTTACTCCTGGCTTTAAACTTGTGAACGATTATACTAAAATATGCAACAAAACCAACATGAAATAAATATGCATATGACTTAGATAATGCATTCTCAGATGCATTATTTACACAGATTGTTCATGATGTTGTCCTGTTATATGAAAAAAAGAACTAGAAAAAATGTTTTTGCTATAATACTTGCTTTTTGCAGTCTAACATGAAATATTTACCATAACAGTCTCCTTGCAAACATTCTGCCCCCAGAAGCCAAATCATATCACTAGATATCCGATTGCTTTTATTATTATCAGAGGGTGAGGTTAGGAGATGTGGATAACCAGCATTACCCCACCTGCTTTGAAAATCAAATTCCTGTGGTGGGATCTTCCCGTTTTCCTGAGTTTTGCCCTGCAGAAGAGGACAGGCAGCACAGCGCATGGCTGGGGGCTGCAGACCATTCCTGCTGGGGGAACCCCTGGAGATGGAGGAGATGAATTCCTGCTGTGGGATCCCCTGGAGATGGAGGGGGTTTGTTTCCACAGCCACTGGGCTGTGCTGTTTCATCCCTCCTGGTGGAAGATGGCCAAGTTTTGCAGGCAGGCACTTTGGGAATCGAGGAGTGGGGATGCCCAGTGAACCCAGCGATGGCTTGGATGTCGTGGAGAGGGTGTGAGCCAGGGAATATGGTGCTCTGAGGGCACACTGGGCTTTTTGTGCATGTGCAGATCAGCCTAAGCAGAGCTGACGTTTCCCAAAGGCATTTGAGCTCACGTGCAGATTGCTGGGTACCCAACTGGGACAGCTGCCTTGGCAGAAAAAGGGCTTGCATGTGGAGAACGTACGTGTATGGTAGCCTGCTCTCCCCAAATGGGCCTGAAAATGGAGAAAGGGTGAAGGAATAGAGAGATGCACTAACTTTCTTTTGGACACTTGGAAAAGTTCAGTCAGAGCCCATTTGAATAGAGGAAGACTCAAAACAAAGGCTGGAAACTCAGGTCTCTGATAGCACAGGTTGGAGAATAAAGGACAGGGAGGATTTGGGACTCACCCTTTCCTATGCTCCCCTCTTCCTTTCTTTACATTGTGTTAGTTCCTAGGCACCCACCTGGTGGAATACTTGGCATGGCCTGTATCCTGGTCTGCATGATGGAATTACAGTATTTCCATGCTCACCCAGGAATCAGCGTGTACAGACATTGTGTGAATGCTCAGGTTTCTGCCCATGTTTGCAAAGCACCTACTGCATTCAGGAAGCTGGTCAAATAGTCACAGCAAGCTCCTGGTCAGCTCCAAGGCCTCATAATGTCATTTGGCTTCCTGCATTTGCCAAAGTCACTGTTCTCTGGCCAGAAGTGAAATGGCCTTTTCAGTGCTGGGTGATGGTCAGAGCCTGTGTGGTTCTAGCCCTGTCTGTCACACAGATGGGTTTTGAATAACATAGTGAGTATGTGAAATACCTGGCTGGATAAGCTTTTGGGGTTGCTGTATCCTGCATTGTTTACCTTACTGAGTTCTGGCAGACCTCTCCCTTTTAAATATATTAATATTAAAATAGAGTAATTCTTTATTGTGTGGAGATATCCTTCTGGTCCACGTCTGTCAGGTGTGGCTGGGAGGCTCCAGGCACTTGAGCTTGGGTGGAGGCAGTGCTGAGCCACACCAGGGCTGGACAGGGATTGTAGATGCCAGTGAAGGGTGGGCTGGAGATGCCACTGTGGTCTGTAAATTGTGGCTCTTCATGGGGAGCCTGTCTGGTTGAATCCCCTGGTGTGTAAAGGCTGCCTGAACTTCCAGAGGGGTTGTTGCTTCACTTTAGGGGAGCATATGCCACCAGTGTATTCTTTACTTTCTGGCTTCCTTTATTGCCAGACAAATAGCATGGATGTGCCCTATTGTCTGAGCTGTCAAATTGTGAGATATGAAAAGTCCCCAGAGATTGTATGATACATTTTGATTCCTCCTTATAGAATTGGGAGCATGATCCAAAAGAGAAATGGGGAAGCTGCTGCCTCTGCATTTTCCCCCAGCCTGGGGCAGGCTGCTGGCTGGGCAGTTCTCTAGGTATGTTCAGGAGTTGGTTGTGATCTGATAAGCCACATCTGGCTGGTGTCCTGCCTGCCAAGGAGGACATCCATGTCTGTGAAGGACCCTTTATTAGCAAGCAGTGTTTGCAGTCCAATACCAGAGATGACACAGAGGGCTTCACATTATAATCTTTTTTGCTGCTCCTGCCCATGCTGTGGCTGCCTTGGTGCAGCTGTGGATTTCTGCAGATGTGCTGCTGCTGAGGTTTTGTGGTCCAGGTGGGTCTGTGACAGGGCGTGTGCCTGGACCTGGGGGGGGAAGCAGAGCAACAGCTCTCTTGAGGTTTGGCAGAAAATAGTTTCTTATTCTTGTCCTTTTTTATCTTTCTTTTTTTTTTTTTTTTTTTAAACCTGGTGAAAACAAGAGGAAGCTTTAGCAGGTAGGAGGTTGATGCCTTGCCACAAAATCATGTTCTCACATACTGGTGCAGTGAGGGCAAAACCACTAGCTGGACCCACCCCTGGCTGTGGGCAGCATTTATTTTCCCAGTTAGTGATAAAACCCGTGCTCTCACTGGATCATGAGACATATGAATATTAAATTACTCCAGTCAGCTTTTTAACCAGTGTTAACTGCTGACTTCTCTAAAACAAATTCTTTTGAAAAGAAGAAAAAGCTGGTAACAGAAGTAAACAGAAATTTTCCAAGAACTGAGCAGTAATCTCCCTCTGTTAAAGACACTGTGAAAGTGGACAGAAATGGAGTTATGCAAAAAATGAGCATTTTGATTACTGGTGTGTCTGGATCAGTGGAAGGGAAATGAACAAACCTGATTCAGGCCACTGAGCATGTCCACACTTAACAAAACTGAGCTAGAAATAACATTTCTAATTAAACTGTGTCAAACCATGTGTGCAAACCAGGTCTTTAAAAATAATTATATGAAACCTCGTTTTTTTCCAGTCCTTTGCACATGATGTCATTTGTTTGACCTATTCAGGGAGGATGTAAAGTGCTAACAGTGGCATGATGGTGCTTTGTGCTCACCTTGCACTCGTTTGATTACAGAGTAAATGGCAAATCAGAGTTGGTGCTGGGGAGCCAGTCTGTAAATGTGACTCAGTGACTAATTTCAGAACTCCTTCTTAGGGGTTGTTTTTATGTACCTCTTCTGTTACTGAATGTAGTAAGTTGTTTTTTTCTTGTGCAAGCATGTCAAAAATACGTATTTTCTGTAAGCCTCAGTGGTGCAAGGAGGAAAGGAGTTTGTCTCCTCTGATTTGCACAAAGCACACAGGATTTGAATCATCTTGGAGACTTCAGATTTGGTTGGAAGGGCTGATGGGTTAAAATGTGATTGGATGCAAGAGCAGTGCAATCCCATACACTATTTTCTAAAAAAACCTGGCTGAGCTTCTGTCTTTGGTAGTGCAAGTTCCTGCAATCTCTTGTGCCCCCCTGCACCTAAAGGTTCAGAAGGTAGAAGGCAATGCAAAAAAGCACTTGGGACATGGCTTTTCTGGTATGACGTTCCCATATGCACTTTTTTTTAATGACACTTTTTTTGTAAATAGACACCTAATTATTTAAATTTCTGATATTTATATATGTGCATTAGCAATGCCAAAGAGTTTTAGTTGATCCTGCAAAATTTTCCTCTGGTGTGTAATACCAGATTTATCCAAAGCAGCAACGAGCCCTTGGTGGTGTATTTTGGCATCTGGATGTAGATGACAGAATATGCAAAGGAGCTGCAAAAGGAAGCTTGTTGGAAACTTGTGGATGGTTAAACTTCTACAATGAATTTTAAAGTGAGTACAACTAGAAGATGTTAAAGCAGAAATGCTAGTTTTTAAAGTTTGTATTATACATGTAAGCCAGCAAGTTGCTGGCATTAGCTGGGATTTTGGGGTTGTTTGGCTGTTCTGTTCTCGTTTTTCTTGACAGCTGCTGTAGATGTGCTGCAGCTGGTTGGACAGGCTGTTGCTGTTACAAGGTAAAGGAAACACACAGTTCAGAGCCTGGGAAAAGAGCTGGGTTTGAGCCTGAACCACAAGAAGGGTTCTGGTGCAGCTTCACTGACATCTGAGGTACCTCGGGCTAGGCCAGGGGATTTCAGTGTCACAGTGTTGAATATTTCTATATGTGTCTTTCTGTGTGTGCACTTTGTATTTGGTGTTGAAGAAGTTCAGAGTTTCCCATTGCTGCCTGGCAAAGCTTCATGTGACACAGCAGCTGACAAATCCTGAGTGAGGGCAATCCTGTCAGATCCCTGTGAACGTGAATGTGTGTCATCAGTCAGACAGTGACTGTTCCTGTGTCCATCTGACCTTCATCTGTACTTTTATGAAGAGCCTCCTTTCCCACTGGCAGTGAATTTTGGGTGGCAGCTGTGCAGTTGCTCATCAGAAATGCTTTTACACAAATGGACACACTGCAAACTTGGGTTTATCTCTCCCGTCTCAAGCTCTGGCTCAAACCTGTGACAGGATCTGTCCAATCACACCTTTTCCAACAGAGAAACCATTGAATATACCTTTTTTTTTTCCATTATAAAGTAAGATTTGTCTTGAGAAATTTGACCTTTTATGGAGCAAGTTCAGATGCAGTAAGCTCAACAGCAGAAATTCCTTTGGATGTAGAATCATTAGGATTGTCCAGTCGACACCAGTGGGGCCAGAAGTGCATGTGAGAACCTTAGTGTGGGGAGAATCCAGGATGAGCTGTTGGTGGGAAGTGCTGCAGGGAACCTCTGGGAAACCCATGCACATAAAAACAGCAGTGCATGGGAGGAGAGCAGGGGCTGTGCTGCTGTTTTACCCACACACAGTTCATTCTGCAGTTCACTGCTTCATCTTGCCCTGTACAAAATGAACTTGGCTTGTTTAAACAGGGCAAGACAAAGAGATGAGAGTTTCAAAATCCAGCAGGGCTGTTCAGTGGTTAATTTCAGGAAATTATTGGTACCTCTTGTGACCAGTTCTCCCAATGATTCACTGCTGCTTTTGCTTTGTGTGGTGGTAATTATGCTGGGCTGCATAGCTTAAGGCTCTGTGGTTCTTCAGCTGTAATGTGTTTAGCCATTTTCTTGAAATTATTCTGCAGGGGTATTTATTTCTTTCTTCCTCTCAAGAGCTCGCTGTTCATTTCTCCCCTGCTGTGACTGACTTCGATCCCTACAAGTAATACAGAAATTGAGAAGATACAGCATTGAAATGCTTGTAGCTGTTCAGGAACTATTACTGCATGTGACCTGTAGTTTGCTTGAGAGGAGAACCTTTGCCAACCAGGCTTCTGCTGTACAGAGCTGATTAGATCAGTTTAGGAAAAATTAACACCAAAGCTCTTAATGAATTCAGATTTTTTTTTAACTTGGAATCTCCTCTCCGTTTTAAATTCATTAGAAGAGTGAGGTATACTTCTCTTTTAAGACTAATTAGAAGGGTAGTCTGGTTTCATTTTTGGAGACTAACTTAATACCGAAAGCCTTTCCAAACATTTAAGTAATTTTCCCTTGAGTTTTGTGGACCATCTGGCCAATAGGATTTTGGAAGGAAATGGGAATTGACTGCTGCTGTGAGATCAGTGCCATGTAGCTCATCTCTTACAGAAATCATTCAGAAATGTGGAGGCTTGTGTTTTTTCACAGACTAATTGTGTTCATTAACTCCCTTTTAATTTTTGGAGAGGATTCATCACATAGAGCCAAATGAAAAGGCACTGAGACTAGATGGTCTTTTTTTCTCAGTTAAATGCTCTGTGAAGACTTTGCTATGTGTGTAAAAAATATGACCTTTCCCTAGGCAAACCTCAGATCTTCTGAACTTGACAGCATTAGTCAGCAGAGTTTTTGATTTCAGGACTCACCTCAGGTGAACAGAGTCATAGGGAGGGTGTTGGCCAAGAAACACTGAAGGCAAGACTGAGACTGTAAGAGAAGCCCTTTCAATGCCAGCTGTTGGTGCTGGGCTGTGCTGTAGGTGTGTGCTGCACACAGCCTGTGCAGAGGTGCACACCTGCATGGGATTGTGATCTGTGTGACAAAAACACCAGCAGGACTGGAATGGAAAAGTAAATCACCTTAAGGTGGCTGTAGCTCTGTCATTTAGGCTGGAGCTTGCAGCTGTGTACCCTGCCTGCCTCAAAGCCTTTAAAAAACCCCCAGCAACACAATTTTAACCAGTGGAAAGCCTTGTCCATGCTCTGTATTATATGCAAGAGAAAATCCTACTGCGTTGCAGTTGCTGTTCACAAGGATGCTGAAGAGTCTTTAAAAATTCAGTAATATAATGGCTGAGAGCTTAATGTGCACACAAGGTTGTGTTTATGTGGGATAGAAGGCTAATAAAGCTACATTACTTAAAAAGTTAAAAGATGACTCTCCTAACATGAGGTTTGTAATTGCTGTGTGCAGCTTGACCTTCGTAGCTTTGCAGCCATGGTGAGCCAAAAAACCTTCCTTTGAGGGACTCTTGCTCCAGAAATCTGGCCACCCATCAGCTGACCTCCTGCAGTCCAGCCCTGACTTCCTTTCAGCAGGATGGGGCTGGCAGGACACACTTAGCTGCTGGTGACCTCATCCAGCAGAGATGCGCTCTGTACAGGTTTTCTCTAGCGCCCTGTATTTCTGTAAATAGATGCATATGAGTCAGGCAGCGAAAACTCACTGGGGTGGAGGGATTTGTACCTCACCCCAGCCTTAGCTTCTCAGCAAAGAGTGAGAGCCTTCCAAAGGCTGAGGCTTTTCCGAGATTGTTTATTTTTCTGGATGAATGGAGTTCTGGTGCAGCAGACCTTTGCTGTCGTAAATCACCGCTGGGCTCCCGAGTGCTGCGTGGGACTGGCTCTGTGCCATGGCTGTTCAACCCTCCTGTTCACGGCAAGAGGAGCCCTGGGGCTGCAAATACCCCATATCCCCACTGCCCTGTGCAGTCCTGAGCACCCCACCAGCCCAGTGTCCCCAAGTCAAAGGAGCACTGCCTGTGTCTGCACAGCTGGAAACTGAGCAGTGTTCCAACAGATGTGAAGTGGTGTGACAAACACCACAACCCAGGATGAATAGCAAGGCTGTCAAAGCTGTTACTTGTGCAAATGCATCATATTTAGGCTCAGTGAAAACAGTTTTTATATCCCAATAAATGGAGTGTGAGGAAAATGGGATAACTGCACAACCTGCTTCTCGGACCTCTCCTGCTATTCACTGTGCTGCTGTTTGAGTTACTCAACCCACACATGGCCCCAAAGTGTTGCTTTTCTTTCCTTGTTGGCAGCAAGTCCCACTCAGGGGCCTTTCAGTTCCCTCTAAACTCAAGCACCTGGATGCCTTTTGAGCAGAGGAGAGGGTGCTCTGTGTGCTGCAGCTCTCAATTTCCCACTGCCACCCATCACAGGCTACCCTGGTTTTACCTGCCCCAGGAGAAGTGTTCCTGCTCTTCTTTCTTGAACATTGTTCATGTTATTCAGAAACTTTAAATAGCAGTTGGAGATCTAAAACATCATGAGCAAGGGCAAGCCACAGGAATGGGTACTTCCCTCCAAATGAGCATGGAGCTGCAGAAGATTACATGGGATGTTCTGCTGCAGACACCACCCATTTCAAATAAGTAGAGGACAAACCTCTTCATATTATGGCTAGAATGGTATTTCCGAAAGAGCTTGGTGCTTTGCATGATCTTGCTGATCACAGTGGGAATGACCTGTTTGGGAGCAGGTTTCAGCATCCCAAAAGATCAGTACCAAGTCCATTCTCATACAAGTGTGCAGTAGCCTTGAGTGGCTCATGTTTTGCATGAGGATGCTAATCTGATCAAGTGAACATACTGATACTGCAAAAAATGCAGGTATTCAAATGTGTGATTGTGAAAGAGCTTGAATTTGTTCCTTTGTTTAGTTTTCTTTTCCCACTGGTCTGCAGTCAGACACAGACAAACGTTAGGCAAAGCAAACAATCTGTGTTTCCACTCATACAATGGGAGGAAATAGGAACTGAAAGGATAAAAAAAACCTGGACAGAAAAACTGCTTCTGGTGCCTCTTGGGTTTTACAGTTCATGAGGGATATGGCACAGACACTTACAGTGGGGGTGAAAAACTGTTGTTTTCCTCCAGAGATCAAGGTGATTTGATCTGTACTGTTGAAATGACCCCCATCCATCCCCTCCCTTCTAGACAATGTGGACATGGGTAGAATTTTAAGTGACTGGTGGAAGTTATATTTTCTAATCTCTTCTCTTGGCTAATGTGTTGCTATTTTAGTCTATAGGAAGTTTCCTCTACCACTGCCAATTTAGCTATCTTCTGTGGTGTTATGAGTTACAGTGATAATTTTGTTTGTTTCTTTAAACATGTGACACAAATAGGGGCCTTGAGAGAAATTTCTGATTTCTTTTTTTACATCTTACCCCTGAAACAGCTAAAGGTTCATCTGAAAAAATTTATAAACTAATATTTTCACTTACAGTGTGTGTAAAATATGTTCCCACTTCTGAGATGAGTTGGGAAAGAAAAGCAATTGAAGGGATAAAATGAGCTGTTCAGTCCAGAAGTAAGGTAGTGGTGTTTGCTAGGAAAGGAATTTGTTTTTTACTGAATAGTCAAGCCATTTTTGCCTCATAAATTTGATAAACTTTACAAAATTATGTATATTTTTAAAATTGGGAATGCAGCAAAGGACCTTCATGTTGCTTCATGGTAATCTCAGGAGTCAGTGCTGAGTCTGCTGTGTGCTCTTCCTCTTGTTAGCACAGTGAGTGGCAGCAAAGCTTTCCAGAGGGTGTTAAAGGAGCACAGGGAAGAGAAAATACACCATTGGCTTTATGGACATGTGGTTTTATGGAATCCCTGCATCCTGCACTGCTGGCATGAAAGCAGTCACAGGGAAAGAAGGGTGAGAAGCTGGGAGATGGAGCTGAGGGCTACCCTAGAGGTGACCGGAACACCTTCCAAAACCTCAGCATCTCCCAGTGTGACAAGAGAAAATGCTCTAGGGGCATAAATTTCTTTGATTTAGAGCCCTGAAATAAAATAGACATCCCAAGATGGTGTGACAAAAGTGCCACTAAAGCTTTGTAATGTCAATCAGAGCAGGCTTTCTTCAGCCTGAGTTGTGTGATTAAAAGGATGAAGCTGTAATCAGAATGATAGCTGTGTTCCCACCTGGCTGGTGTCCTGAGCTCTTTGTGGGGGGTTAAAAGGAAAAAAACAAACCCAACTTTGTGGAACTGGTGCACATCTGTTCAAGGCTCTTGGGGTTTGGGGTTTTGTGTGGTTTTTTTGTGTTTGTGTTTTTGGGGTTTTTAATGTGTCAGAGTTGACGTGGATTGTGTGTCATAGCCTTCAATGAAATGGATCATTCCTGAAATCCAGTGCTAGTGTTCAGTGCACGACTGACCCTGGACTTTCCCTGGGGCCATTAACTAACAAAAACAAGCTATAAGCTCTTAATTACTTCTTCCTCAGAATATATTGCTGTCCTTTCAAGTTTTGCATTACTGCTGTATTTTTACATGAAGATTTCCAACCACGACCCAGTTGCTGAGTTGAGATGTGTGGACTGCTCTTGTTGACAGAGCTTTCCTATAAACTGTCTTCTCAGGTGACACAGCCCCAGGTGTGCCAGCCCTGACCCCTTGTTTCCATCCTGAAGACCCTGAGGGACAGCAGGATGTCTGTGTGAACAGCCTTATGCTGTAGAACGTTGGCTGTGTCTAAGCTGCAGCGCAGGAGAAACGTATCTGCAGGTTTTATATTTTTGGGGTTCTCCTGCCTGCAGTGTGAGCAGGCACAGCTCGTGTTCCCACTGAGGCTGGGGATAGCAAACACTACTTGTCCCTTCTAAAGAACTGGTGCAAGTAGAAAAGCCCTGTGTAGGTGGAAAGGGAAACAGAAGGATCGTGACTTTGTTGAGGTCATGAGGAATAGGACATAGGGTTTCCTGGATACCTCTGCAGAGCATTGTTCCCTCAATGCATAATCTCTGGAAGGCTTTTCTTGTGTTAGCAGGATGGAAAGGGTGGAGAGGAGAGGGGCCAAAGGGTGGGGACCCAGTCCCACAGGGCACGGCAGGCTGAGCTGGCACTCTGACACACAGATTTACCCAAGATGGCTCAAACTTCAAAGTTCATCCGTGGGTTTTGAACAGGAAATCTGCTTGCTCGAGTTCACTTTCGGTGAGAGCTTGCACGGCACAGCTGTGCCTTCACCTCGCTCCCAAAGGGCCAGTGGCTGCAAGCTGCATCTGTTATCCCAAAAGGAATGCTTCTGGCTGAGAAAGACCTCTGCCCTCTGAAGTCCCACACCTCCAACAGCCACATCTTGCTTCACAAGGCAAACCTTGAATATCCAGAGAAGATCCCAAGGGTTGAAGTTGTGGTGTCTACCAGCTTTTCAGGATTCAGGCAGCACTGAGAAGGGTCACCCAGGAGTGCCATACCTGTGTGCTAATGCTGTGAGCTGGTTGTGTGCGTGCCTGATAGCAGGGTGTGTTTGGGTGAAATGGCCCTTCCTGCAGGCACAAAGGTGCAGATGGCAAGTGTCCAAGTCTTCTGGTTTCTGGGAGATGTCCCTGCACACAGGCAGCTGACAGCCTCTCTGAAACCCCTGCTTTTTAAGGGAGAGACAGGTGAGGTGGTGCTTCTGGTCGCAGGCAGGGCATGGACAAGAACAAGACTTGTGCATGGTCAAACCCACCAGCTCTGTGCTGCCCTGGTGTCCTGCAGCAGGCGGTTCCTGCCCTTCTCGTGCACTCCTTCCTGTGCTGGTTTCATGGGGACAGCTCCACCAGACAGACCAGAAACACGTGGACATTAATGAGAGCCTCTTGCCAAAAAGGAAGCCTGTGATGGGACTGCTGTGGGCTGCCTTGGCACGGTGTGCAGCACTTAACAGGACAGCTGGCCTCTGCTGTCTGGACTTGCAATCGTCCACTCCAAATCTGTTGAATCCCAAGGGGGAGAGAAGCTGATGGGAGCTGTTTCCCACCCCTAGGAAGAGAGATACGTGCAGGATCTGGAAGGGAAGCTGTCAAACCAAGCTCTCTGCATAGGACTTGAGCCTTGCAATCTCACTGGGACTGGGTCTCTTCTTGTAATCGTGGTCCAAGCCAGGGACTGTCCAGAATTTTTATTTGAACCTAACAGGAAAAGGTGTTGTACGTGACTGAATGCATAATTTTGTAAATATATTTAATTCACATAAAGCCCCTTTATCAGCTAATAGCTGACTGATAATGTTGACACTGTTGCTTGATGTAAATAGAAAAGTACATGTTTTGACCCTCAGCAGAGGGCGTAGATAAGTGGTTTCTTTATCTGATTGAGGTGAAAAGATAAATACACATCCAACAGAAATAACACTGAGCGATCTGCCCTGTTCCATGTATGTCTCCCTGCGGAGATAATGCATGGTTGGAGTTCATCAGAACCAGGTCTTTGGCATAAAGCATCTCCCACAAGTCTGGCTGCAATGAGCGGTCTGTAGATTTGAAAAATGTGTGTGCTGGCTCCAGGTTTGCTGAATGTTGCTGGAGTGACTAACTGGCAACTACAGCAGACTTTATGCGGAAATATTTTCTGGAGGAGACCAGGAATTTAGCTGGACTCAAAGTTAATGGGAGGATTTTTTCCAGCTTGGATACCTCATCAAAATGAAGGGAGGAACTTCAGTTTTATAAAGTTGCTGAGCCTCAGAATTGTTCGTGTCTAAGCTCTGTATGAGCTTGATAGAGTTTGATGGTGTATTCTTGGGTGGAAATATGGGTGTTGCAGATGGCTGTTGGATGTTTTGGCTGTGTTCTCCAGAGCTGAAACCTGCTTTTAAATTGAGCATTTGAGCATTCCCTTTTATTAGGGAAACTGGCCCACAGACCATTCCAGCCCTCTGTCTAGTTTCTGGGGAAATGTGCAGTGGAGCATCTTGAATCACAGCAGGCTGATTCCCTGTAGTCTGGAGAGGATGGGCAGTGCCTCTCATTCTTCCTCCATTTTTGGATTAAATCAACAAGGATGACCTTGTGCATGTCTTTTCTCTGGAAGGAAGTGAATCTGTTCGTCTCATTTGGTTGTGAAACAGTTAAAACAGCTGATTTGCTCCTAGGAGCTTTAAACAAAAATCAAAACACCACTTTTCTCAAAACAATTCACACATACTCAACTTGGTGGCTTCAGCAGAAGCAGCAATGTGAGAGTTCCCATGAACTCTGGCTAACCTCTGAGATTTATTGATAAATGAAAAAAATAAGGGACTGGCATTTTTCCTTTCTTAGCACCTTTCCTTGCTAAGGCATTAGTCTCTGTCTCTTAACAAGAAGCCCAGGGTTGGGTTCAGGATGTTTACTGCATTTAGAGATGTTAGAGAAATTTAACTCCAAACAGTTTGAAAGACCAATCTTGAGAAATCTGTGGTTTTTGTTCTGAACTGCCAGCACCATCACAGTCTGTGCCTCAATGCAGGAGCAGGATTGAGTTGCCAAGGACACATTTTTTGATCAAACAACCCACAAAACAAAAGGGCTTGCTCTTTTCTTTCCTGTAAATACTGATTTTTCCAAACCTTGGGGAGGGGGATTTAGTATTCACATTTATAGTGGTCAAAGTGAGAGCAGCAGGTTTTGCATGCAGTAGAAATAAGTGTGGCAAGCAAAATAACCACTGTCTGTTACATGGAGGGACAGTTTGACCATGTGTCATGCTTTGAAACCAGGACTGAATGCCAAGCTTCCCCTCTTCCTTATTCTGATGAATATTCAGGTGCAGTGCTAGCCTAGTACGGAGTGATTTTCTCTTTCAGCAAAGAAGCAGGTTTCTGTGCTTCACTACAGCTGCGAAAATCTGTGTTGATTCTTGGCACCATCCTTTGCAGAATCTCCAGCAGTCCAGGGGAAACTCCTCTTTTCCTTCCACTAGTCACTGCCCATCCACACTTACCATGGAGGCTTGTGTGGCCTGGGGAAAGTGTGGCTTATTTGTCTGCCTCCTGAGGTCTGTGCTAATATGGAAATCCTATCATTCTACTTCATGAGAAAATGCTTTGCAATCCCAGGAGTGCTTCCATGGAAAGATGACACTTAAAAATATACAAAAAACTCAGCAGGATTTTGTTTTTGTAAAACAAAACATGACTGTGACATATTGCCCTAGAATGAGGAATCATTTTTCTTTGATGCAAAATTGCTTAGTCTTAGAAATAACATTTATATGCACTTTTGTGCAGGTAGGACCTGGGTTTTAAAATTACGTCAACCCAGCTTTTAATTTTGCAGGTGTAAATTGCACCTGCAAATCATTTTGTCTGCAAACTACAGCGTTTCATATTTGATTTCCTGATTTCCAGTGGCTTCCTTAACTGGTGTCAGTTAGTTATTTCAGTACACAGCTTTGCAGACACTACTATTTCAGGAGTAAAATTGCAGTCTCAAAGCTTCAAACCCATTTCCGAACATTTGATGGAAGTGAGGAGTTAGGATGTATAGCAAATCCACTGTTCATTCAAATATTTTGATACTGTTTTCCAGTGTGAGATCAGTGCTGGTTATCGTGGTAAAAGACTTTGCAGGCTCTATTGAGCAATTTTATCTAACCAGTCAAAGCCCTGGGTTGGTTCCTCCCCACCACCACAGAAGATGACATTTTTAAATTCAAAGCTCCTGCATGCTTTTTGGGAAGTAGCTGAGATATAGTTAACTCAGCTGAAGTAAGAATTGTAAAAATTAAGCATTTTGAAGTAAAAAACATTTTAAAAAAAGGTAAAAACATTTTACCCCCTAAGCTTGTGCCATGTTGTGCTGGGAGAGCAGACCTCTCCCAGCATTGCTGCTTCCTTTGTGCTGAAGGGAAATCCAGCCCTACAGAGGTGAATCTGTTAAATTCAGAGCACAGTAAGGATGTGGCTATGGTAACCCATCACCAAACTTCACCCTGGTCATTTTGTGTCGCTGAAAGGTTGTTTGGTACATAGAATCATAGAATAATTTGGGTTGGAAGGGATCTTTTAAAGGTCACCTAGTCCAACCCTCTTGCAAGGAGCAGGGACACCTTCAGCTAGAACATTGCCTTGAATGTGACTGAAAGCAATTAGTCAAACCCAGTTGCTGTATGCCTAATTTGTTGTTGTATTCATAGTTTGCCTACACGTTTTACTCAGTGTCTCTTGTTACTTTAACAGGGTCGCCATGTTAAGACTGGGCAGCTGGCAGCAATCAAAGTGATGAATGTTACTGAGGTGAGTCAAACCCAAAAATAAAAATGTTGTTGTTAATCTGCAAGGAAAAATAAATAATCAGACCATGAGAAGTTGGGCAGCTCATGAAAGAAGATCCACTGGTATAAATTATGGTTCCTGAGCACCAGTTTGTGTTTTATAAAGTCCTGAGTGGTGTTAACACAACCATATTTTTTAAGTGTACCTGACCAATGGTGGCAAAGTGACAAGGGAGAGCACTGCCATGAATTTTGGTGGTCAATAATAACAAAGAGAAGTCCCTTCCTGCTTGTTTCTAGTTGATTATCTGCTTTCAGAGATAGCAATTAAAAGATTTCCTGTAGCTCTGCACTGCCTCTGCTGTGTTTCATCACCTCCAATCCCCTCTTGTGCCAGCCGTTCCTCGGAGTAATGCCCTGACAGCCAGCAAGCAGCAGCATGTTAGAAATGCAAATGCAGTGCTTTTTTTATTGTGATTTGACAGATGAGGGAAGGAGACAGTTTAATTGGCACTGTCCCTACTCCCATTTATAAGTGAGTGTCAGCTCTGGAACAGAGTGTTGGAGAAGTTGCTAAATACTGGTTTTTGTCTCTCCTTTTAAGAGAACAGCCAGTAGTGGAGCAGCTTGTCTCCTTGAAACTGCATTACCCTGAGCCCCAGGAAGGTTGGGGAGGTTCTCTGATTCCTTCTTGTGAGTTTCCTAGAAGTCTGGTTTGGTTGCATATACTCAGACTCACTGAAAACCAGCTCCCCATTCTGTCATCTAGCAGTGTGGATATGGAGAACAGAACTCCAAGACTTCTTGCAATATTAAGGAAGGGTTATCATATAAATTTTTTTTTAAAAAAAGCAGTCCAAGTCTTGTGAATCCTCTGGGGCAGGTCTGCCAGTGGCGTATCTGCATGTGGTGTTTGGGCAAGTGCAAGCAAGCCTTTCCTGCATTTTCATGCATCTTTTGATTGTCTTGGAAGGCAGGAGCCCAGGTTGGTGTCTGCGTTGGTCCTGTCACGTAGAGCAGGTCCAGCACAGTTCTCTCTGTTAGTGCTGTGGGAATCCAATCAGGAATCACCTTGGAAGACTTGCAGGATTCTGAGAACAAAACCCAGCTGTTCAGGTCTGATTTCCTGCAGGTGACAGAGCCAGCATCATCTGTCCTGTTGTATGAGGTGCAGTGATAGCAGGTCATGCAGTTTTCACATTGGGAAGGTTTGGGAGTTGAGGAGCATGTTAGTGCAACTGCCCAAAGGGTTTTCCCTGGTGCTCTTCCCCCACTAAACCCTGAACAATTCCAGCTCAACTGTGCTCAAATGTTCCTGCTTTCTTGCCTTGGCATAGGGTGAGTACAAGGCTCTCTGCTCTTATTTCCACTGTCCAAATGCACAGTTGGCTGTATTCCTGCTGCTAGGGTGCAGGCTGGCATATCTGGATTCAGTCACTTCTGCTACTTCTGCCACTTTTATTCACCAGAAGATTCCGATTCTTTCACCAAATCTACTGGGTTTCTTTTTCCAGCGAGAAGTTATTTCATCAGAAATTGCCTGACCAGCCCCAGCTGTGATTGCTCAGATCTGGGGCACTCCAAGAGCTCAGCAAACCTACCCTTTGCTGTCAGGAGCTGCAGCCCCAGGCTGGTTTCTTCAGAGCGGCAGCAGGATGCTGCGGTCATTGTGGGATCCTCTGGACATCTGTCAGGAAGTGCTGCCGTGTTGAGTTGCAGGGGGAGCGGGGGGAACCCTTTGAAATGGTTAAAGGGGAGCTGATGGCAACGTGTGCTCATGTGCCTCTCCATGCAGGCTCTGCTTCCTGTTATTTGACTGAGCCAAGCAAGCAGAGTGCTTGCAGAGAGACTGGATTCTTGCTGCTTCTCTCTTCAGCTGTCGGTGCAGGTGATCAAAGAGCTCTTCTCCAGCACATCATCCTCCGTCTGCCTTTGCTTTCATTCTTTCTAGAGAGCAAAATAACATTTAAATGTGAAACTTGTTGTTAGACCTGCCCCAGTACTAAGGGGTCTCTTGGTGCAGTGTTTATCAGCTGGTGATCTCATTTCCGTCTGCGGTCAGAGGCGTGTGCTTTCTAGTTCTCATGCCATTGCAGATAGGCTCCACATCTTCAAAACCAGCCTTTGATCATCAACCTGTCATCTCTGCACGCAGCCAGCTGTGCCCAGGAACGCGCTGCTCTGTGAAACCAAACAGCTTTTTGCACCTGCACATCTGCGAGCCTGTTTCCTTTCCTTATTGTTTGTGAGCAGCTTTGTAGACCCCTGAGAGGTGGGGCTGATGGCAATGCTGGCAGGAGGGGTGGTGGAAAGTGGAAATCCTGGGTGTGGGCATGCACTGAGAAGCCGAGGGTGCTTTTGTCCTGGTCACCCTGCTTGAAGGATGTACGTAGCACTGAGATTAGCAGCTCTGGGTTCAGTTCCTGGGCGAGCCTCAGACGTGACCCATGGGGCACAGCCACTCACTTTACCTGTGGCTAGCACAGGTCTTTCCCATGGGAATTCCTTTTGTGTTTTATAAACAAAGATAAAGTTTGGATGTTATTAGAAACAGTGTCTTGAGATTTGGACAGTTCAGGCCTGGCCAATCAGGCCTAGGGGGAGGTTTCTGACTGACCAATCTGGGTGACCTTTGAAAACTCTATATATATGTTGGATTCAAACAATAAAGTGCTTTTTCTATGCCACGCTGAGAATTGGGGCTTTTCTTCTCTGCTAGCGGCTCAACAGTGACACTTTACCCTTCTACCTTGGTTTTTCCATGGCATATTTGTCCAAAACTCACTGAGTCACTGGGAAGCTAGAGTGCATTTGTGTGTGAAATGCCCAGCTGCTGTCCTGTCCAGCCTTTGCCTCACAGGCAGAGTGACACCTGAAGCTCTGTCTGCTCCAGCAGTGTCTCCCCAAGGCACTCAGCTGTACTGGGCAGTGTTACCTGGGCAAGGGAGGGAGAAACAGGTGCAGGGAGGGAGCACGTTATGGCCTTCAGGGTAAATAAAGACAGGGGAAAGCAGGAATTGGATCTTGCTGGTTCTGTAGAAGGAGCATTACCCATGTGGAGCTCCTCCTGCTCTTGCCAGGGGAAGAGTCTGCAGGGTATCTCAGTTGTGTTCATGGGCAGCCATGTGCTTGGTTTTGTTTCAAAAACATGCAGGTCAGAATGCAGAGAAATAGGAAGCACTTGGGTAGGAGTAGTGCCAGCATGGTTCCAACATCCAGAAAATTATTTGGGTAAAGGAAGAGGATCCAGCGGTTGGGATCTGCCGGCTCCCCGAGGGGAGTTTGTGAATAAAAAACCCAAACCCTTAACATCTGTAAATATTTTAAGTGATTTGGAGGAGGCCTTTACCAAAGATGAGCATTGTCCCTCCACAGGATGCAGGAGGGACAGCAGAGGAAGAAAGGAGTCCTCCCTGTTTGTTCCTCTTTCTGCCCTCCTTCCCTAAAGATCCAGAAACTCATGTAGATGACAGAACCCTTGTGGTCAGGTTCAGGATGGTAGTTTCCATGTCCTTATTCTCTGCCTCCTCCTCCCCTGCCTGTGCCCACCCTTTCTCATGCACTGTCTGGGGTCCCAAAGGGAGTAGAGCTTTGTACCCCTTCAGCACAAGCTCTCACCTCCCTTTGTGCTCTGGCCATGTGCAGAGAGGAATCAGATCCTGCTCCTGCAGGATTTCCATTTCTCATGGACACTCCAGGAGTTCCTCCTTAGCCTCACTGCCATACAGCGTCCAGGGCTGTATCAAGCCAAGGATTAAGGGTCCTCCTTTCTCCCTAGCTGCAAACAAAAGATAAATGAAATATCAATGTAATGTGTGCAGCTTGAGAGCCTGTGTTCAACAAAGATTGTTGTGAAACCTGAAATAGCTTATTTAGCTTCAAGTAGAGTTGTTTTACATTTCCTAACGCTTAATATAGTTAGGCTTTAGTCTGGTAACATGTCTCCTGTGGGTTGATGTTACTGGGGAAAACTTACTTGTCCCTTCTGTTGGGAATCATTTTTGTGCGGTCGAGTTTAATAAGACACATCATATGCATATTCTTGTGGGAATTTGGCTTTAGCCTGTCAGGCTTTAATGTGTTGCTCCAGGTACAAAGGACAGTGTGTCTGGCTTTGTAAGCAGTCTGTTGTGATGGTTAAAGGAATGCTTCGATGGCAAAGCTACCGGAAAATAGAGGAGAAGCACAGAAAAATGTCCTTTGGGGCTTAGTTGTTCTTGCTGCCTCTTTTTTTTTTTTTTCTCTTCAGCTAGTAAGTGCTGACTGGGATGTTTTGCAGCAAGGTAAATTAATTTTCAAGTTTGTCATACTCCTTTTAACTGATACAAGGATACCTTGCAGCACCACTCATTTCCTATTAAAGTGAGAGAGATGGCAAAACCTGTGTGTGTTTCCCTGGGTGTTGTGTACCACAGCAAACAGGCTGGCTCTGAGGGAGCCTTTCCAAATCAGGCAGTTCTCTCTGAAAAAGGGCATTTCCTTCTCACATAATTATTAAAACTTGTGTTTCCTTTAGTTGTCTTATTGTGCAAAGCGCTGTGCTGGGCAGAAGAGAACGTCTGTCCTGGTGAGACTGAGACAAAGACAAGGGAAAACAGGCAGCTGGTGCCTGGCAGGGGATGTCCAGGGGTGTGCTAGCTCCCAGTATGCCAGAGACTTCATGGATGGCATGGTGTCAGGAGGGGGAAAAGCCCATGGTCCAGGTAGGGCAGCCTGAGAGCAGTAAGGAAGGAGCAGATCCTAACCCTGGCTTACGCTGGAGGTTGATTTGTGGTGAGTCACCTCCTTCTTGGCTTGGGTTTCCTCCCAGCAGGACCCTCCACAGGACTGGGAAGACAAATTGGCTGATGTGTGCACTAAGTGCTTTTCCAAGTATTTAAGTAACGGAGTGTTAGGAATAATTTTATTTTGGTTTGAATCTGGTTAGTTTCTCCGAGACTAAATTACTGCATGAAGAAACCATAAATGGAGGAGTAATAGGTCCTGTCTAAGCTCCCTGAGGCGATAATATGCAACTTTTATGCCTGAATGGGGACATTTTTGATTCTTTAGGTCAAGCCCTAGTAATTCATTGGTTTAGACCCATGGATCATGGGGATTGAGTTGTGAGTTCAGGAGCCATTCATCAGCTGCAGTCTCATCATGCCAGGGTAGCTCTGGTCCAACCTCCTGCTCAAAGCAGGATCAGCCATGGGATCAGACCAGGCTGCTCAGGGAGGTTCCAGCTGGGTGTTGAGACCTCCAAAGACAGAGGTTGCTTTGCAGCCCTGGGGCTTGGTGGTTTCTGGTCACCTAAGGAGCCTCCTGCTCTCTTTTGTTACAGAATGAAGAGGAGGAAATCAAGCTGGAGATAAATATGCTTAAAAAGTACTCCCATCATCGGAATATTGCCACATATTATGGTGCTTTTGTAAAGAAAAGTCCTGCAGGCCAAGATGATCAGCTCTGGGTAAGTGTTTAAATTCATTTCTGTTGGTCAGATTTACAGCTCCTTCTTTAGAGCTCCAGTGTGCTTGGCTTGGACTCTGTCTCAGTGAAGCTCTGAAGTCATTGTTCTGAAGAATAATATATAAAAGAGAAAAATTACTCCTCCCTAGACATCTTCCATCCCCTATGATTTCCTTTGAGGATGGGCATAAAGTATGTTACGATTCTTGTGACTTGTGCTGTCATTCTGATTTGTTGTTTGAGCCTTTTTTTTTTCAAAATTAAATGCTTCTGTCTTTTTTTGTTACCAAAGTGAAAGAGCCTGTCCTTTTCCCCTCTTCTTTCTTGTTGCTTTCCTCTCCTTTTTTCAGATGGAAAATAAAAAAAGGAAGTAGAGGAATTGGCAATAAAGCAAAGAAGAATAATGAATCCTCCAGTTGTTTGGCTGCAAGATTTTTGAGGCTCTGCAGCAAAACAAGAAATTTCAAATTTTTCAAAAATTCCCATGTTTTTAAGTGCTGTTAGCTCTTGCATTTCTGATTTTGCACATATTAAAAACCACTACACTAAAACCTGCAATAGGAGAGGAGCACTAGTGAAGTTTTCTATTTACTTAGCAGTGCGTGTGATTCAGGAAATAAGATTTTAAGTCACTTGGCATCCAAGAAGGCCACGTGTAGTTTGGCATGGCTGGGCTGTGGGTGTTTGCAGGTGCTGTCTGTGCTGGCAGAGCTGTGCTGAAGGTGCCCTGGCTGTGTTTGTGTCCCTCAGCTGGTGATGGAGTACTGCGGCGCTGGCTCTGTCACTGACCTGGTGAAGAAGACAAAAGGGAACTGTTTCAAGGAAGACTGGATTGCTTACATCTGCAGAGAGGTTCTCAGGGTGAGTCCTGCCAGCAGAGCTTCGCTGCTCATTTGCAACAAAAAGGCCTTTCCGAGGCTTTGGTTGCTGAAATAGGTCAGTAATGAGCATTATTGTTTAAAGGTTGTGATCCATGGGGCTGGTGGGCTGTGGTCCTTGAGTTCAGAGGAGCCCTGGGAGCCAGCATGATGGCAGCTTGACATCCCATATTGTTGTAGTTAATCCCATTTTCTGTATGAAGAACAGAAAATTCCTCTTTCTTGTGGCAAATAGCCATCTTCTGAAATTCCAGACACTGGGCACCTAGAAAAGTAAATAAATTTTCTGTTCTCAGTGAGTCTGCCCTCCACATCAGGAGATCTTCCTGCTCACTGCTTCAGCTGTTCATGCTGTGTAAGACCTTTCTGTTCAGAGTTCCTTTACCTGCACACACTCAGGGGTCTCTTTTCCACACTATTAGAGGCAGTGTTGACTAAACAGCATTCCAAAATCTTAAATGTGGCCCTGCTGGGACAGTATTCCCCAAGACAAATCTTGGGGCTATATTTCATTTTATGCAGGCTTAGGGCTGCTTTCTTTTTTCTTTTTATTTTTTTAAACCTGGGAAGTACAGAGGATAAAACAATTCTCAAGTGTAATCTAGTGAACTAGCCTGAAAAAAAAAATATAGTGTTGGAGCCAGTCATTCTAAATTCAAAACCCATTAAAGAGTTACTGATCCTTCTTCCCTATAATGGAATTTTACATCTTTTCTAAATAATGGTAAGATAAATGTGTATTCTGGGAGTTGGAATTCAGACAGCATGCTGAAGTAATGCTTGAATAAGGGTAAAACTTTGTTTCTGGGGCATAGGAGCTGAGAAATGTTCTCAGTAGAGAATATTGGCCTTCTTACAGGGATTTTGGCACTAGCATGCAGATTATGGTAATTATATCTGGAGAGCACGGGGCGTTCTGCAAAAGAAAAAACCTTAAGGGTGTGGTCAGGTTGCTCTTCACTGGTGTGGCTGAAATGCCTCTGTAAAAGCAACTGATGTTAAAACATTTGGTTTATGCTCATGCAACTGCAAACTGTAACAGTGTGTTGGTAAAAGCAAAGGATTGGATTTAGTCATGCTTGTTTCTAAACAGAGTGGGCCAGTCGCACATGGATTGACAGTGTTTCCTTCTGGAAAATGTACAAGCTGCGTGGAAGCTCTGTTTGAAGCCATTAATGTTAGAAAGGCTAAATGTTTTGAGTGAAGCATCCCTGGATTACTATAATGGATTATTTCAGTGTGTTCCTTTATGTCTATGCTACTTCAACTGTGGGCAATTTTGAAATGCAGGAAGAGATAGCAAATATTAGCTGATTGAAAACAATATTTGCTGCTCTCACAAAGAGGTCTGACATGATATTTTTAACTTTTTCTAGTCCACTTACCATTGAATTTCCCATTTTGCTGAATGCAAAATTTAGGCCACTATGACCTATCTCTGGTTGAGCTGCTGTCTCTGGTCCTCATATGGAGCATTCTGCTTTGCTCTTTTTCTCTTTTGTTTGCTTCTAACATGTAGTGTAAGGAGCATCCCTTGATTCTGAGACAGAAGTTTAAAATATTGCTGCCCTTTTTCTCTTCACACTTGACTCAAGAGATGCTCCACCACTGTCAGGCCTGTGATGAAGAAGACAATCAAACTTGCATTTGCAGTCCTTTTTCCTCCCCAGAAATGTTGCTACTAATATCTAAAGGACTATCTTACAAATAAAGTCTGAAAGGGTAAAAGTGTAAAAAGGCAACAGTGCTACACTCACGGTAATGTTAGAGAGAAAGAATATGGAAAATCTTGTTTTGTTTTAGGGTTTAGCACATCTTCATGCTCACCATGTCATCCATCGAGATATTAAAGGACAGAATGTGCTTCTCACAGAAAATGCAGAAGTAAAATTGGGTAAGTTTCCTTAAATGTGTGCTGGAAACCTGTTAGTTAAAATTCAAGATTTCCATCTTGCCTCAGAAAGAACTTTCAGTAACCTGAGAGCAGCAAGTGTGCCAAGTATCATTAATGCTTGTGCTTACAAGGTGTCTGTCATATAGACAGAGCTGAAAATGGGATGTGTTCTGCAGGGATGTCCCCACACACAGAACCAGAACAGTAGGTCACAGCACCATCAGGCCTTCACAGGGGATCCTGGGGTGCAAAAGACTTCCAAAGTAAAACTTTTGCAAATTTTGCTAATCCATTTCTCTGAAGGAAGTGGTCCTAGAGATTTTCGTAAATCTGACAGTAGGTGGAATTACTCGTGTAAGGGATGCAACTGAACTAACAGTCATCTCTCAAAAAGGTTGGAGAGTTTACTCATTTCCTTTTATTGCTGTGACATGCTAGTGTTGACAGCTTCTGACTTCCTAAAACTGAACTCAGGTACGTATCTCTCTTGAGCAGGGCATGTCTTTCATGTTTTGGAAAGTCATCAGTGTCATAAAGGAGAAATCTCAAGGGGAGCACTTCTTGTTTGTGATGATATTTACAGTCCCTCTCTCTTTAACTGAAAAAATTCACTGTAGAGTTGGAAAACAACAAATAATAAACATGGCTTGTGGGTGTGGGGTAGGCTAGGCAAATATGGATGTGTCTAATAAGGCCATTTGTGAAAGCTGGAAAGAACCACCATATCACTTCATTTCGAGGTGTCTGGAATAACTCCTTCCCTGCGTTCATACAGTGTCTTAGAATAAGCTAGAAAATCCAGCAATTCCTCTTACTGTAATCCACCTGGCAGATTTAGCATGCTGCTTATTTGATTCTTCTGTCAAAAAGAAGAGAAAAGAAAAAAAATTGAATTTAATCTATTGGAGAAGATGTGCTGGAGGAACTCAGATTTCATATATATTGTAGCCCAAAGGTTTGGCATTCTGAACAGTATGAAAGTAACCAAGCACATGCTCTGCCATGTAGATACAACTTTTTACTAATTTCTTTACCTCTTCTTGGCTTTTCAGTGGATTTTGGTGTAAGTGCTCAGCTGGACAGGACTATTGGGAGAAGAAACACATTTATTGGCACCCCGTATTGGATGGCACCTGAGGTCATTGCTTGTGAGGAGAACCCAGACTCTACATATGATTACAGAGTAAGTGTTAAACGCTGCATAAGGTGAGAAAATATGTGGGTTATTGCTGAAATCCTGCACATTTGAAAGGTTCAAACATCCTGCCTTTTAAACCACAATAATACTAGAACTATACCAATAGATGGATTTGTGTGGAGTGTGTGGAGGCTCTCTTTAAGAGTGAAGTTTCACTGTGAATATTTTTTGTGAATTTTTAATACATGAAATACACTTTCATGAACTTCTCTGCAATAAAAAAGTACTAATATATGAAGGTTGCAGGTCTGGATGGAAAAGAAAGGAATAGAGAAATTCCAGAGGAATACTTGGAGTAGTGTAATATTAACATGGCAACTTACTGCATGTTGTGATAGAGCTGTTTGGCTCTGTCTTTAGCTGTGAATCCTGAGTTAACTGGCAGTAGTTAGTATCCCTTTGCTCATTTATGAGCATGTGACTGCAAGTGGTTTCCCATCCCAGAACGATTTCTGGTCATTGGCAGGGTGGCTGAGAGATTTATGCCTGATAGGATGAGCTAAGTAGCAGGAAGCCACTTTATAACTTACTGCTCTTCAAAAAAAAACCAACAAACAAAACAAAATTAGTGAAATTCCCACCAGTTTTGTTGCTAAATCCCTCCCCAAACTGTGGTGTGAACTGGCTTTCAGCTTGTGTGAAGAGTTCAGAGCAGCTGGACTGAGAGGGCTGTGTTGATAAGACCAGATTTAGTGTGCTGGGCTGGGTATGAGCTGCTATTCATGTAATGGTTTATTCCTTCTAATCTTTGAAGGTTTGTTTTCTGTCACTCTGGTTTTTTAAAAGGTAAGTTTTAGAGAAACTCTGCAGGTTGGTTTTGCCACACGCCTCTCATTTGGCTACATTTAAATGCAAAAAATAGTGAAATAATGCACATGGTTAATCAAGTGGAAACGTGTGAAGTTTTTACAGCCACTGGTGGTGGTTGCAGTTTACCTTCTGTGAGCAAAACCTGGCCCTTGGCATCCAGATCAGCTGATAAAGGAAACTCCACTGTTAACTGAGCTGAACATACATTGTGGCATAAACCTGACTGCATGATGTACTCTCCTCTCATGTGCCCAAGAATGTGTGGCTGGAGGCTTTGTAGACAGAAAAAGTCAGACTCTAAGGCCTGACTATAATTCCTGTTCCTTCAGTGTGGAAACACAGCAATGACTGCTCTGAAATAAACATTAAGACCAAGTTTTTTGGGTTTTTTTTGGCCAGAAGGAGAAGGGTGGGGCACTGCCGTGTCTTGCTGCCTCATGAAAACAGATTTAAGACATATATTTAAGCAGTGCCTGCTATATTCTGTCTGGCTCTTGTTTTTTGAATGCAGAAGGTCTGCATTTTGGGGCTGGCTGCTAAAATGATGAATCAGCTGTTCAGAGCTGCATGGGAAATGGGAAGCTTCTGGCTATTAGCACGTTTCCTAAAAGCTCAGTAGGGAGTGGGAGGGAGCAGAATATTTGTCACTCCAAGTAAAACAACGTGATCCAGGAGAGATCTAGGGAAATTGCAAAAAAACCCAAAAAACCAAAAATCCAGAAGAAAACGAACAGACAAACAAGCTTGAATGCTGCAAGCTGCAACATGCATTGTTTCTCTCCCTGCAGAGTGACCTGTGGTCTCTGGGAATCACTGCTATTGAAATGGCTGAAGGAGCTCCTCGTAAGTGATGGGGCACAAAGGTGGGGGTGTTCTGTGTTAAAATAACTCATGCTTGGCTAATGCACAGATGTACAAAATTCTGGTTCTGGCTGTATCTTTAATCTATAACCTTTTCTCATTTGGCCTCTTTTGCTTTCCTTTTCCTTTTAGACCCTTTAAGTCTATGTTTTGATTCCTTTCTTTCATCTCCTGGAGTTACAAAACTTTGTTCTTAAAGCTCTTGTTAGCATCACTTTGTTGATTGCTGCCTGTGGATACAGCTAGACAGAAGTAATTGAGATATTAGCAAAAAACGTTGGCAGGAGTGGCTTTGGGTTTAGGTCACTAAAAATAATTATGGCAGTGGAAGAAGGTAGGCCTAAAGGTTATATTTTCACTCTGGAACTGACTTTATTCTCACAGATTTTGGGACTAATACAGTGTTTGCTCACATGTAATGGCTTTGATCCATGACCACACTCCCAGCCTGACAGCAGCTTGCCCTGGTTTTACAGCCAGCTGCCACCTTGCTGCCCCAGAAAGCCTCTTGCAGGTCGGGCAGAGATCTGCTTTTTTATGTCCTTCTGAAACTGTATGTATAGAAAATACAAAGAAAGTTGTTCTTGCCTTGCAGCCTTTCTTTCGAATTTCTTTTAGCTGAAGATTTCTGCATACTCAGAGACTTGATTTCTTGGCTGCAGTGTGAAGTGGCTCCTGGTGTGGTCCTGGGGCAGATGCTGTCATGTTGGAAGTGGAAGTGAGGTCATGGGGAGGACATGCACCCTTCAGTATTTTGTGGTTTCCTTTGCAGCCCTGTGTGACATGCATCCCATGAGAGCACTCTTCCTCATCCCACGGAACCCACCCCCAAAGCTGAAATCCAGAAAATGGTAAAGAGGTGTTTTTAAAAATCCTGTATTTTTCTGCATTGGGCTTAGGAGGATATTTAGCTCTCTTGTCCAGAGACAATGATTTTGGTAAATCATGTAGTTATCTAGGAGGTGATTCCTAGGCTGTTTCTGGGATAAACCAGAGGGCAGGTGTAGTTTACCTTTGGGAAGCAACACCTTTCTTTTGAACTCTGCCTAAACTGTGCCAGTTGTTGCATTTTGATGTCTGTTGCTGAAATTGCAGGATAAGCAGGGAAGGCTTAGATGGGTGGATTGGGATCAGAGCTTTGTCAGAAGACTGCACGGACATTGTGGGGCTAAAGGCAGTCACCTGCCCTACAGAGAATTACTTTGTGCTTTAAATGAAGTGTACAAAGAAAATCTTCACCATATCGGTAGGTCAAGGGCATTTTTGAAAGGCTTGTGTTGGCCAGATTGTGGTTTTATTGATCAGGATGTAAATTCAAGGTAACAAGTCCTCAGAGAGGGTGGTGGGTTGGAGTTCCCATTGTTCCCCCTCAGCACTGTGCTGGTCCCAGGAGTCTTACTGGTAGCAGAACTCCAGTTGTCTCTCTCAGTTCCAGTGTAGAAGAAAACCTTACAGAGTTAGTGCATCACACAGGGGTAGTCCTTGGTCCACAAGTTGAAAAGGATTATTTTTTTTCTCCACTGTTCTTTCTTTTCCAGGTCAAAGAAGTTCCTAAACTTCGTTGAAAGCTGCCTTGTGAAGCATTATTTGCATCGTCCATCCACGGAGACGCTGCTGAAACACTCCTTCATCCGAGACATGCAGAACGAGCGGCAAGTGCGCATCATGCTGAAGGATCACCTGGACAGGACCAGGAAGAAAAAAGGAGAAAAGGGTAAAAAACAAAATAAAAGACACTTCAGAGAGCAGGTCCTCTTTGGATTTTGGCAGCAGAGCACAGGGCTTGTGATATTTATGAAAATGCCTGTGCATGGCAGACAAAGGGTTGTGCAAAGGAGACAGAGACATGCTGACCAGCAACCCTGCCCTCTCTCCTTTCTGTATATTTTCTACTGCCAGGGACACTATGGGGATTAGGGACTGTGAGGGCAGACTTGGAAAGCACTGTGGTGCTGGAAGGTGCCCTACAAACTCTCTTATATGAAAACAGGAATATCTGTGCCTAAAATGAAATTGCTGTTGCAAAGTAGATTTACTGGCTCCAGCAGTAGTCGCAAAATCTGCCACCTCTTTCAGCTATGAATCTCAAAGCACACTGGAATGGGAAGATAGTGAATTAGAGTTTCTTGCAAATGCCCTTGAGAGGGGGGGAGAAATGCAGTGATAACAGTCACTTCTTCATAAATAGTTCTATTCTGACCTGAAAAATGCTATATTTAATCAAAACTCCCCTGAAAAGGAGAATAGAGTGGAATTGCCAGACTACACACTTCAAAATAGCATTTTTTTTAAAAAATGAAGTCCCAGTTTAGCATGTAATATAGACAACAATGCAGGGTAGGATCAGTTTGAAATTATCCTGTAAAAACTTCCTTCATGTTAGTCTTGAAGAGAACGTTATGGGTCAGCTTTTGAAACTTTGTGCTAAAACTACTATTAGTTTTTGTTTTCTTTTTTGCTCACTTAGTTGTTCCCTTTGATACAAAAGAAAACCTGGATTTACTGGTGGCCTCAGCATAGCCATGGCACAGGTATCCAGCAGCAGAGCAGGGCAGTGCAAGCTTTTATGTCCTATCTAAATGTCTTTTTGAAGAACCCCTGTGCTGGTGGTGCTGTGGGGGTTGGGTTTCTCTGTGGGTTTAGCCTAATTTGTTTCAGATTATGGAAGTAGGTTAGTTTTGCAAAACCAATACAGTCAGTCACGGGAGAAGGTGGGTGTGTGTACAGGGGCTGCCCTGAATCATTATCTGAACTAGATTTTGAAATATGTACATGAATATTTTGCCTCCCCTCAACCTCCCTCAACAGTACAATCTGTGACTTTTAAATTCTAATTCCTGCTTGACCTATAGTTCAGGCTCAGAAAACAAAGTTCAAGATCATGTCTTAAATAACAGCATACTCCTCTGGTGTTTGTTTATTCTCTTTTTTAGAAGAAACAGACTATGATTACAGTGGAAGTGAGGAGGAAGATGATGAGCTGAATGAAGATGAAGGAGAACCAAGGTTAATTTTATTACTGAAATAGAAAATTTGACTGCCCAAGCTGTTCTCATTGAAGACAGCTCTTCTCAGCCAGAACAGCTTTCTTAACTTGCTCTGAATCCCTAATCTCCTGGGTCCCCTTTGGTAGCTTTAACCATTTTGTAGCTGTCAAACATAACTGCTGAGTATAAAATGCCTGTAATAAGCTGCTGCTTTAGTTCACCTGCAGTAGAGGGGAAGCTCAAATGAAGGACCCAACAATCAGCTTCAGGCTGGTTAGTAGCACAGCAAGCGTGGCTGCAGAGTCAGCTGCTGGAGATCTGTCGGGATTTGCTAACACAGGGCAGCAAGCAATTCTCAAAGCACCTCGTATTCCCTCTTCAACGCTATGTTTTGTCACGTGGAAACCTCCTCTTTGTTTCAGCTCCATAGTTAATCTCCCAGGGGAGTCAACTCTGCGCCGTGAGTTTCTGAGGCTGCAGCAGGAGAACAAGAACCGCTCTGACCCTCAGCGGCAGCAGCAGCAGCTCAAGGACCAGGAGAAGTACAAGAAGCAGCTGCTGGCAGAGCGGCAGAAGCGCATCGAGCAGCAGAAAGAGCAGAGGAGGAGGCTGGAGGATGTAGGGCTGGCTTGTGTTGTTATTCCATGTCTCATCCCAAATGAAAGATGTGCCTGTAGGGAGTAGGCTCTGCAAGGCAAGAGGGCTGTGTTAAATTGGCAGCACAGCCTGGGTCGTAGTGTTGCACCTTGGGAGAATGTGTTACTTCTGAACACAATGATTTAGATGGGCTCTGTCCTTTTCCTGCTGGTAGCCTGTCCTGAGCTCTGTGAGGAGAAGAAGGAAGGTCATTTGGCTTGAGTTACTTTGGTGGTGGTTGCCCTGGCAGATGGGATGAGAGATCCCCATTTCTTCTTCATATCCATTTCCCAGTTTGGAGTCTGCTGGTCTGGTCGAGAGTCTTGGCCCTGCTTTTGTTTAAGATATTAAAAGACAGCTGCTTGCCTTTTCAGCTGTTGTCTTAGAGGCAGAGCTAAATCATAAAATCATAGAACCATTAAGTTTGGAAAAGACCTCTAGGATCCAGTCCAACCATTAACCCGACACTGACACATCCACCACTATATCTTGGTCCAAAGTGCCACATCCACGTATTTTTTTAACACTTGCAGGAGTGGTGGTTCCATCACTTCCCTGGGCAGTCTGTTCCAATGACCAGCTTAGTAACAGTTCAGTAACATATTTTTGCTAATATCCAGTCTAAACCTCCTGTGGCACAGCTTGTTTGTTACGTGGGAGAAGAGCCCCACCTGGCTCCACAGCTCTTTCAGGGAGCTGTAGAAAGCAATAAGGCCCTCGTGAGCCTCCTGTTCTCCAGGCTGAGCCCCTCAGCTCCCTCAGCTGCTCATCAGATGTGTGCTCCAGACCCTTCCCCAGCTCTCTTGCCCTTCTCTGGACACACTCCAGCCCCTCAATGTCTTTCCTGCAGTGGCACAACACAAAAATCACCACCGTGTCTCTTCTCAAGAGTATCTGACAAAACTCAAGCATTGGGTGAACACTCCAGAGCTGACATTTGTGAAGCACAGTGCTGCTCCAGCAAAATGGGAATGCTCTGGAAAAACCCTTCCTTCTTGAAATGTCAGGAAGACATTTGTCATTAGGTTAGTTGCCAGCTGTCAGGGAGATCACACATGCTTCATAAATGACAGATCTGCCCTGGGCTGCCAGAAGGGCAGAGGTTTCACTTCAGGTTTGGCAGTCATGGTGGTGGCAGCTTGTCCCTGCCCACTTCTGCTCTGTGGTGTGTCAGGTGTCCCCCCATTAGTGACTGCAGGGCAGGAAATGGGCCTTGTGATTAATGAGCACTGGCATCAGCACTTGGTGGGTACAAAAGCAAAGTAGAATAAGCAATGTTTTTCCCTGGCTCTCTTCCAGCACCAGAGGCGAGAACAGGAGCTACGAAGGCAACAGGAGTGTGAGCAGAGGTGGCCAGAGGTGAAGGTCGGTCAGAGGAAAGAGGAAAGGGGTAAAGAAGACAAAAGGGCTGTGGAAGATGAATACTTCATAGTAGATGGACAGAGGAAATTAGAAAAGAAGCAGGTATGAAGAGGGTGTTTGCTGACAGCTCCCTGTTCCTGTATCTGATGTCTTTCTCAGTTCCCTGAGGGTGTTCCCATCCTCTGAGTCATGGACCAAAGAGGGACTTCACTATTGCATTTACTGCCCCTTGTTCTCAGAGTCAGCCTTCCTTTGAGTTAACTTAGATGTTACTGAGTCACCTTCCTTATCTACAGCAGGGACATTGCCTCTCCCACTTCTGTCCCTGCTGTTTCTCTGTGCTGAAATGGTCTTCAGTCTGACTAAAATTCCATCACCCTGAAAGCTTCCAGCATCAGCTAAACCTAAGCTTAAATCTCCAGTCCCCATTTTGCATTCAGGTTGTAACCAGGGCCGTTTCATTTTCACAGAAACAGTGGAGCAGAGGTTAATTCTCATGCTGAGCTGTCATTACCAAGTCTGTCACCTTGCCGCAATGTTTTTGTAATGTTTCAGTTGCAAATTGATTTGTAATCAAACAGAAGGATGGAATGTTTGATTAAAGACCTCTGGTTTTAGTGAAAGTAGAAAGAGCAAATACAATTTTCTGACCTGCCGTCTAAAAAGCCAAACAGTGCCACTTTATTCTTCGTGTTGCTCAGGGTTCTGACTCTTCTGTCAGTCCTGCTGAATTGTGGTCACTTTGTTCTTTGAAAAACCAGTATTTCCAGCAGGCAACTTGGTTCTCCTCCAAGGCATGATTGTCTCTGAGGTTCATCACTCTCTGCTTTCAGAAGATGGAAGATGTGCAGCACAACAGGAAGGTGCACCGAACTCTCCCCAAAGATCAGACACAGCTGCTGTCTCTCCAGCATGACCACAAGCAGAAGAAGGAGCCTTCCAAGAGTTCAAATGCAGCAGTGCTTCCTCCATCAAGCAGCACGAGCAAAGAGGTACTGTCTTAGCCAGAGCAGCATTTTGGTGCTTTGCAGTTCATGGTGTTGTGGGAATGCTGAAGCAGAGAGCAGACTGATCTTTAAACCTACATGTGGAGCTTGACCTGTGTCTTACTACACACTTATGCTACAATCTTTGGTTTCCATTAATATTCAGAGGAGGAGGGAAAGGAAGAATTGTTCTGTCACTTCTGCTTGAGTTCGTGGAAGGTTTTGTTTGGTGAGTGGGGAAATGAGGTTCTTCTGGTCAAGTATGTGTCATTCCCATTTTTTTCTAAGAGGAATGAAGGTAATGCCATCTGAGGTTTAAAAGAGCCCTTTGCCTGATGCTAGGTTTTACAGAATTGACCCAGGCACAGAATGGCATCATGCCTCCTGAGCACAGATCTCTGTGCCTCAGCAGCAGCCTGTAATGCCTTTTCTTGTTTTTTGTGTCCCAGGATAGGATTTGGTGGATCAGGGATAGCCACAAATAGTCAGCCTATATTGTAATCCATTTTCTCCTTTGCTAATTCTGACGTTATTTCTGCCAGCCAGCTCGTTCTACTTACTGTCACCATATTGTGAAAAGCTGTGTGTCCATATCCATACGTTATCCTCTCATTCCTAGCATGCTTATTTTGCTTTTTTTGTATCATCCCGACTGGTTAACCCAGTTCTACAGTTGGTGTGATCTGTTGTGTCACTGAAGTCTGGGTCAGAAATCTCAGCAGCTCCCAGGTGCCTTCTCAGTACAAGAGTGGATGTGATGTTTTCTGCAGTCATGGCAAAGTATCTTCCCAAAATGCCTAAGCAGAGGCACGAGGAGAGCTCAGGCACATGTAAATAGGAGAAATGCAAAGTGCAGCTCCTTAACACCTTGCTGCTGTCTTTATGCACATGCCACCTTTGTCACCTTCTTGTGTGTGTGTGCTGCAATTATTCCCTGAGCTGAAATGTCCTCTATTGATAAATAACTAAATGTAACTGCTAGGATTGGTGAAATGATGAGTATTAGTAACTGAATAGAGTCTGAAAACAGCCAACCAGTAACATGAAATCCGGAAACAATATTAAGTTCTTTGTCAGAGAAGCAGTTTGTGAAAACAAGAGTAATTCTGTTTGAAGTACAACTTAACTGTCAAAACCACAAATGCCCTGACTCTAAAGGCTTTATTGTACTGACTGATTAAACAAATCGTTACTGAAATTTGAGTGAACTGCTCTTGAAATCAGTATTTGTTTGATGATGGAGGGCTGGGTCTTATTCCAGCTGAGGAGTAAATTGAGTGTGGACAGAGAAGTAAGCTGCTTTTGCTAAATACACAACATCAAAGTCAATAGAAGAACTTTGTCTTTGCTAGGCCTTTAATGAGTGAAAATGCAACTGAGATGATTAATTTATTTTCTACTTTATTGTAGTTAGAAGACAAAAAACCAAAAAATGCCATCTTAGATACTCATCTCTGGTTTTAGCATGTGTTTTGTAAGTGACTCCTTTATAGCAAAATAAAATATGTTACAGAATTTGGTGTGCAGTCACTGTTAACTTTTAATTTAGTGGTGAAATACACCACTAACAGTATCATTAGTTGCAGATAAAATGCTGCCTCCTTTTTAGGTTCATAGCATGAGGCTTTTGTCATTATGGCTTCCATAACATATTCTAGGATAGGATTCTATTTTAAGGATATTGTACAATACTATTTACTTAATCTCAGAATTTCTTGGAAGTGACAGATCCTTCCACTAAACTGGTAATTGGAGGCACAGGGTTGCATTTTTTGGTTCAGACTTTTTTCTCAGCCTTCACAACTTTGTGGCGATTTGAAAATGCTTTAAAGTTGTAACTGTTTTTAAGTGATAAGTCAGTGATTTTGCTCGTGTTGATACTGATCTTCTCCAGTTCATTGGCCAGAGAGATGTCAGTTCCTCTGTTGGGAGGGACCTGCATGGGGACAGTGGTAGCCTACTCAAGAGTGAGTTTGCTTGTACTTTTTAGGGGTTAGTGGCATTTCCAGGACTGGTCATTGATACACAGAAACTCTTGAGAATTATTGTTTCATTGAGACATTAAAAACAAGCAAACAAAAAAATCCTAAAGTCCTCGAAAGACTCAAGTTTAGTATTTGGGGACACAGAACGCTCTCTTGGGAGTTCCTTGTCTTTGCCATTGTGCTCATCCTGTCCCCAGCAGGTCAGGACAGTTCTCCCCTGCACATCTGTGCCCAGATGTGAGCTCACTGCTGTATCTCATCCCACCAGCACCAGAGTGAAGGAGTTGGGAGGCAAAGACTCCAAGCTTGGTGTGACACTGCACCAGCTCAGTGCCTGGATCAGGGCTGGCATCAGTTCTAGGAGCCCAAAGTGTCACCTGCATGCGTTTGCATCTGGATCATAAAGCTCTGCATGCCAGCTCCCCTTGGGCACTGAGCTGGGGCTGAATTGTCATGCCTGGCTTTTACATTTTCTTTCTTGCTTATGGTAAAATTTGCCTTTCATTATTAGGAGTTGCAGGTAATGAAAATGTGGCCTCAAGAGCATGTAATGATTGAATTCACTGGGGCTAGAATTTCATGGTGTTTGGCTGTGGTTGCTTGCTTTAATAATTTTTTGGTAAGATTTCAGTCTTCTATTTTTTCCACAGTGGAGATCTGTGAGACTGAGTGGAATAATTTTCCATGTCCTCAGCAGTTTCTAGGCTGTGCTAAGAATGTGCTTACCTGTCTGATACAGGCACAAACATCCAGATATAGTGAGAGATACCATTAAGAATGCCCACCCCAACGCAGATAACAGGGTATTTTTATGGCATTAATCTCTAGTTTACTGTGTAGAGCTGTTTCCAGGCTGCTGAATCAGAGGATATGCTAAAGATTTACACTGGAGAATAGGAATTAGTCATGTTGAACAGAATTGAAAAGAGTAGTGGGGTCAAAACCACAGGATAAAGACTTTTGTAATGAGCAATGTCCTCAGGAAATTTATTTCTTCTGGATCATGTTCCTCAGTCTTTCTCACAGTACAAGTAACATGCCAAAAGATGGAGTGTTAAAAGGGTTTTAAGGTAGAAAGCAACATGCAGTAATGTCAATGCTGTGGAAGGAGGTAATAAATGCACAGCAAAACAGGCTGCATGTTGTCAAAGATAAGTAAATACAGACAGATGATTCCTCCCAGCTAAAATCCCAGCCTGCAGCCAAAGGGGTGCTCTCAGATACAGCAGATGGAAACTCAGGCCCTTCTCCTTCTGCAGCTTGGAAACTTGATAGAAAAGGAAGGAGAGGTAATAGTGGTTTGTACTGTGCCAGGGCTGATCTCTTTGGTGGGAAGGTCTGTCAGAGGTGGTGTGGAGGTGGGACACAGAGGTGGGACACAGAGGTGGGACAGCACCCAGCCTGCAAAGCCTGGGGCTCTGTGTAAAACTGCTGCTGCTTTTGTCCTTCGCAGGGCGAGGAGCGAGTGAAGAAGAGTGACAGCAGCCAGCCCTCCCTGCAGTGGCCAGCAGCCCTGGGACACGAGGCAGCCCCTCACACCAGGATGGGATCTGGGAGCAGCTCCAGCCCCTGCACCCCTGCGCCACAGAGAGCCCTGCTAGTGCAGGTATGCTGCCCATAAGGGTGTTTCCTGAGCAGGACAGCCCATCAGAAATAGAATGCCCTTCTCTTCTGGCACAAATCACTGAGGACTCTGCAAACAGACTCACAGGGTTTGAGGTGCTACCTCTGCTGCTGAGTTCTTTGTGGAATTATACTTAAGCACTGCAGATCAGGGTTAGAAAACAGTTATTTTTTATGCTCGATGCCTGATTGTTGAGTCCACAAAACTCCTCTCAGATGTTTCACAGAAAGCCTAAGTGACAGTGCTGTTGCAGTCCCTGCATGATGTATTATTTATATGGTGCCGTAAAAGTATGTGTCACTTTACAAAATAAGTCCAAATCCAGAATTTTTATAAGTGAAAACATGTAAACAAGCAAGATTTTTAGTGATCTTGTGAAAGAATCTAGAAGTATGTGGAGGTACAATAAGGAGCAACGCAGAATCAGATTTTGCCAGTGAAGAGAGCCCAGAAAGTCTGAGTCTTTTAAAACTTTAGTATTAGAGGTAGAAGTGGGATCTTAACAGTGGGATCTTGGCGTCAAAGGGGGAAGGTCAGACTGCAGGGGAGGGTGGGTTATGGGTTTCAGCTCAGCTGCATTCAGAGCATGTCATGCTGCCTCACCAAAGCAGCAGGGTGGACCTGTGTACTTGAGGCTACCTGCTATTATGGGTTATTACTGTGAGATTAGGTTGTATTATCCCAAATTTTTCTTAAGCTCATTGCTGGTCACTTGAACTTTGCTGAGCATAAGCTTGAGGTGAACATCCTGCATGAAAGATAACAATCACAGGATGGTTTGGGTCAGAAGGGACCTCTAAGAGTCACTTAGTCCAGCCCCCCTGCCATGAGCAAGGACACTTTCTACTAGATGAGGTTGCCCAGAGCCCCATCCAGCCTGGTCTTGAATGTTTCCAGAGATGGGGCATCTGCAACCTCTCTGGCCAACCTTTTCCAGTGTTGCATCACCCTCATCGTAAAGAATTTCTTTACTTTCCTAAAATTCAGGGCCCTGACTTTACTCTTTGCCTGAGCCGTATCCCTTGGGACTGTGAACTCACCAGTGTGTGATCACTGCAGCCCCAGCTGATCAGCTCCCCTGTGCTGGTGACCCTCAAGCCCAGTATTGTATCCCCCAGCGGGGCTGTCTGTCACCTGGCTTGAAAAGTTACCCTCTGTCCATTCCAGGACTCCACTGGATTGCCTGCAGCTCACTGTGCTGCTTTTCCATGAGATACCAGAGTAGCTGAAATTCCCCAGTAGAATATGGGGAAGCAGCTCTCCCCTGTCCTTCTGCTTTGGGTTGTGCCTTGGAGTGAGTCTGGGAGGTGGAAAATATCTTGCTGTTACTGTCTCTGAGTTCAAGCCTCCTATGCCTTTCCTGCTCAGGTTGCTTTGCTGTTTGGTGATGATGGAAAAATCACCAGAGACAGATGTTGTGAGCGGAAAGGTCTCATTTCACCTGATAGCTTTTACCTGGAAAAATATTTGTGTGTGTCTTCTCACATCCTTTTTTTCCAGGGCCTGTTTGTTGTTTCAAGTCACAAGTCTTGTAAGTGGGCTGAGTTGATGACCTGGCTTGTAGCATCAAATCACTGGGGAGCTGTTGCAAGGTCTACAAGAAGGACATTTGTATCTTAGCCTTGGGCAGAGGCTGGCAGCTTCCCTGAGGCAAATATTTCAGCCCTGTAATAGCAGTGGGAATGTCCATGGTTTATAGCAGGGCATTTGGGATTCTGCAGGAGCGCAGTGGCAGTACAGAGGATAGTCCTGCCCTGCTGAAGTGCCACTCCTGGGATGAGAGGAGCTCTGTCCTAGGCTGGCTGCTTCACCTGGGACAGGTGATCATTCCCCTGTGCCCTGTCAGTGCTTCCTTGTTTGCTAGCACCTCTCCCAGCTGCTGAGGGGAATGGTGAGGAATGAAGCAGAATTTACCAACTTCTTTCACATTCCTTGATGGGAACTGCACTATAAAAAATGTATGCTGTTTAGAGCGATGGTGTTACTTAAGGATAATAGCAGCAAGTGATGCACAGTTGTTGCTGTGTGATTTCAGTCCCTGCTGGGAGGTGCCCTGGTACCTCACAAGGCAGAGCTGCAGCTGACAGTCCGTGTGGACAGGGAGAAGCCAATCTGTGCTGCTGCCTGCTGTGTTCACATGGAGACCACATGAACTTCAATGGGTAATTTATAAATCCCCTGAAGGGTTATTTTTCCCTCTGCTGGTTGGGAGCAGCTGTTGATGCTAATGGCAGCATGTTTGGACATGCTGCCTGCATTAACTGCATAAGGTGTTTAAGCAATACAAGTGATGGGTCAGGTAGTCACCTGGAGACTAAAAGACACAGCAATATACTTGTGGAGCTCAGTACGTGGTTGCCTTGTTGATTTAAAATAAAAGTGAACTGTGGAGTTAAAATGCAAGCTGAATTCACCACTAAAGAACTTCAGCCAGGTTTGTCAGAGAGGGATCATCTGTTATCACTGCTCTGCTCAGACAAAAATGGCTTCTTATTTTCAACAGTCATATTCTGTGAGATCTTGTGCCACATGCTGGATGCCCAAATCTCTCAGAATTATTTCACTGGAAACAGCTCCTGAGGTGAAAGGAGCATGATTTCTCAGTGCCTTACATCCTATCTGTCTGCTGAGGGAAATGTGAGATATTGCCTGTTCAGAGTGTTCCAGTTCCACCTGCTTTGTACCAGGTTGGTGTTTGCTGCAGTACAGCAGCAGGTCTGGCTCTCTGGTGGTGGTGGTGTGGGATGAGTTCTTTTGGACTGCCTGCAGAATCTCACAGTCTTTTTGAACAAAATCACTGAGTGATCTTCTGCCCAGCACCTCCTGCTGCTTGACTAGTGGAGAAATTTAGCTCACATCTGAAATTAGCTCCTTTTTGAATTAACTGTTGTGGTTTTCCTGTAGGATTTGCTATCTAGATCTTCTCTATTGTGTGGAGTGATGTGACTGAATCGGAACAAGAAGACTAACAATATGACAAGAACTAGCTGTGCATAGAGCCATGGACTGCCCTATACCAGAACACATCTGCTCAGAAGTTTGAGAAATTTCTGTTCCTTATGTTCCTTTCATAACACCACTTGCACTCAATCTGTCTTCTCCGTGTAGATTCAGTTCAAATTAGTAACTTGGGCATCCTCCAAAAAGCAGTGCATCCTGTCTTTTTAAAACTTCATGCTTCTAAATGGTTTTTAGCTAACTCTAGTAATGAGTCTTTTGTGTATATCACCTTATGTTATCATTTCGTGGATCAAAGTGTTCTTTTCCTTGGCTCTGATATGTGTCCCTTTATGGTTTGAAGGCACACAGTAGGTAACACTTTCTCTACCAATACTTTCTGTGCATGAGGAGAGCTGCTGTTCTTTAAGCATTACTGACAACAAAAACAAATTAAGGTTCAAATATCGGTGTTTTAGAATCGTTATTAGGTGGAGTTTTTACATTTTTTTCCAAATATGGATGATTTTATCTGTAAAACTTAGGGGGAATATCAAGCACTGATTTTGGGGGTTATCTGAGATGGTTTTGGCTTGCTGTGGAAGCAGATGTCTGTTCCTGGCTTTACATGGAACCAGTGTACTGGGCAGAGTTTGGATTCACTTAGTCACTGATATCATGAGTCAGCAAAGCTCATCCATGCTTTTAAGCACAAATAGTTTTCTGGTAATCAGCAGGACTCAAAGGCTGGAATTTAGAAAGAAATAGATGTATCTTGTTGAAAAAAGTGGCAAGGAAAGGAAAATCCTCCTATGTTCTGATAATAATACACCTGCTGTAAAACCTGTTTCTGCACCCACAATGGATCATTCCAGGTGGACACTTTGCTTCTCAAATAATTCTGGTTAACTAAAAACTATTATTAGTGACAATCATGTTGGACAAAAAGGTGTTTTGAAAGGATACAGATTATGAGATGTTATAGCTGCTGAAAAAGCTATTTTCTGTAAAAAATAGAGCAGAACATATTGTCCCAAAGAGGCAGGAAAAGCACCTGAATAACTAAGTGAACTTCTCAGGACTGGTTTTGGCAGCTGACTTTGCCAAATTGATCTGGGAGGCTGGAATGAGACATCTTTGACATCTTTACCTAGTTTTAGAATCACTGCCTGTCAATATTTAATTGATGTTGAACACTGTTCCCATGAAATCTAGTCTTGTACAGTTATAGGGAGTTCATAATCCTTTTATCTTCTTGAAAAGCTGTGTGAAGTTCTCAGTTACTGTGGTTTGCTTCTTAGGACAGGGAAACTGGAGAATTTCATGGGCTTGGGCTGATAAATCAATAAAATATTCGTCAGAGTCATTCTTTGAGGAAAGTGAACTGCAAGTGTCTCTGGTCTAAGCTGCAGTAACTCAGCTGGGGCACAGGAGTTTGACTCAGGCAAAAATTGCAGACTTCATTCTTAGTTGGAGTTGCTGGTCTTGCCATGTGTTTGAGAAAGAGGCATCTCCCAGAGAGCCCTGACCTTGCATTGCACAGATCTGATGAGGTGAAGCACAGAGTGGTGCAGCTTCAGGCATTTCTCTGATACTTTTTCTATTTCTGTAATACCTGACTGGTTTTGGCACAGCAATCCCTGCAGACAGGCCCAGCTCACACAGCTTCTGTGTGTTCTGTCTTGGTCTTGTGTCCAAGAGGTTTTCTTATTTCAGGGAGGCAGTACTCTCAGCTGAGTTTAACTCTGAGTTTCTTCCTCTTTGGAAGACACTGGTGTAGCAGATCATCAGTGTGTAGAATTCTTCTACATACAGAAGAAACCAGAGGACCCAATGTTCAATATTTTAGCTTGAGTTTTGCACTGTGGACTTCTTGTTTCCTTGCAGTGAAGACTTTGTAAAGAAGTAACTTGATTCCTTCCCTTTCTGTGCTGTTTTTGCTATCCTAGTGCTCTAATTGGACACCTTTAGAGATATGTTTTGAACACAGTCAGTCACAGTGGGATTACCTGGATGTGACCACCATGAGGTGTAGTCTGAGCATAATTTCATTCTTTATTACTACGTTCTCAAGTTTGATTTTTCTGTTTTTCACGCAATTGAAAGATTTATTTCAAAGGAAGGCCAGGGCCCCCTTGTAACCACTGGAGCACATAGAAGTGTTTGCAGCTGGCAGTTTGCCTCCACTGACTGTGGGCTGGTGGTGGGCATGCAAAGAATAGCTTGGAAATCAACATCTAAGTTCAGGGATTCTAATCCCACAGTGATTAGACTATGGAAATTCTGGAATGGAAGCATTGTCCAGGTTTGAATGAAATGTAGTTACTAAACTAATTTTTGTATCATCAAGGTAATTAGTTCGCTGTGCATTGCCAGTGACCTATTTGTGTCTCCAAAGATTTAAGAAAGGTGTGGAGGTGTATATATATATATATATATATATATATATATATATACACACAGAATAGACTTGTTTAGTATTTCTTTTTATTGTGCCCTTCACCTTGCAATATTTGTGCCTAACATGCTAACATGCTGGAAATGACTAACTCACTGCACAGTGAACCAGGTGAGTAGTGCTCTATCCAAACACAATACTCCTTCTGTGCTCAGTAAATATTTGATCTCCCATGCAGAATCACTGATCTCTGTTGAGACTGGAAGCTGTTCCATAGGCAGGGAAGTGCAATCCAACATGTGTTTTCTCTGTTCCAAGTGTGAGAATTTCCGTGCTAGCAAGGATGTGTACCACAGCAGCTCGCTGTCAGACATGGTGACAGCTCCACTCAGCCCTGGGCAGGACGATGTGTTCTGGAGCACGAGCCACAGTGAAGAGCAGCCCCCAAAGGTGGGTGAAACTTGGGGTGTTTGGCACTCTTAGGGGTTAACTTTACTGTACTGTGAGTATCCACCCACTGCACTTTGTGAAACTCTGAAAATCTCATTGCTTGTGTGTGAAGTGGGTGGCATTAACCTAGAAAAGAGGATGAGAATTTACAAGCAGGTTTGTGACCTGGGTTTATGTGTATGTGTATAATATCTGCACACATATAATATCTGCAGGATCTGTGATTGCAGACACATCTTTTGTTAGACCAGGTGTTTATAGCAGCCCTTTTGGTGAAAAATATGGCTTGTTGCAGAAAATTGTGTTAGTTTGTATAATTGAGGTGGTGGTGTATTTCTCTTTCTAACAGAATTTCTAAGAACGAGTCCGGGACTATTTGAGCAGGGATGCATATGCCCATTTGTGCATTTATTTTATTACTTTGCAGCTGGGGATATGTGTGTCTCATTCCCCAGCCTGTGGTAGCAACATGAGGTAATTCACCAGCTGGGGAAAGCTGCACTCAGTGACTGCAGATGCCTTTCACTGTCTGCTTTAAATATTGACCAGGAATGATGCTGACTGTGAGGAACGGTGCAAATCTCTTTGTGTCTGCACCCTGACAGACTGCACAGGCCTGGAGCAAACTGGAAGCACTGCTGCTGACTTGCAGCTTGCAGTGCTGATATATCATGGAACACCTCCCCACAGGTCCCACTGATCCATTGTGAATTTCTGTTGGTTAGTCTGACCTGTTCATTGATACAGGTTAAGCATTAGGTGTATTGACTGAATCTAAAATAGCAATAGCAACCTGAAAATGTTTGATTAAATCCTAAAGGTTCCAGAAAGGACAACCTCGAAATTTTACAGCAGGGATCAGCCTGGCCATCAGAGATGCCTTTCAAGGTAAGCTCTAAAGTGTTTTATGATTATGCTAAAACAAAGCTTACAGTGTATACTTTACATACCTATACTGTGCTTATGCTGTGCTTTATGCTTAAACTAATTGTTTTATGCTGCTTTATTGTCAATTGGAAAACGAAAGCATCTGGCAGATGCTCCACCTCAGTGCCAGTGGCATTGGCTTCAAAAGAGTCAGGTGTCTGGCTGCTTTGGTGAGAGGGGGTCTGTCTGGCCCCAGCTCCTTGTGCAGGCACTTTTAATTACAGCTTGTGGTGCTTGTTTTGCCTGGTAGTAGCTTGAACAGGTGGCCTGTAGATTATCTTGACAATTTTGGGAGACTGCCCTTAAGGCTGGTGTACTTTTTTTCCACATCTCAGGAGAAAAGACCAAGGATGTCTAGAGCTCAGCAGTAAAGGGCAGCCCCACTGGATGTCTAATCAGGGAACAGAATGGGTTGGAGAGGTTGGAAAGTTAAGTAGATTTAGCTGAAATAACAAAATGATGTGCAGCATTTCTGATGAGCCAGGGTCAGAAACATCATCTGAAATAACTTTCAAGTGAAATCTAGCCCTAAATGCTCACTACTTGGGAATTACAGGAGGCAAAGCAGAAAAGAAACATATAAGTAATTGTCAGTGTTACAAGTGAGTGGCTTCTGAGACTGGGTTTCTGACTGAGCCACTGGCTTGGCAACTTATTTTACTGTCCAGTGCATTCCTTTCTCCACTGATAAGTGACTACTGATGTATCTTGTAGGAAGGTAGTGAAGCAGTTCTGTTGAATTGTAAAAGCCAAGAGATTTTGGAATCAGGACTGACACATGTCTGGAGAGTCCAAGGGAGATGTAATACAGAAGAATGTTTTGTAATGACTTGGGAATCTCTGTAATCTCCCAGGATGACTGCCCAGAGGAAACTGTCCCTTCCATCATCTTCTCTTGCGCCTGGGTGGCCCTGCTTGGAGCAGCAATGAAGATAAAACTTTCCCTTATCCAGAGTATGATCTCATGCTGTAACAGCAATCAGCTCATTCCAGTGGCCCAGGAGCTCTGTTCCAGTCTCTGTTCCTTTCTGCACACCAGAGTCTGATCTGCTTTTTGTCTTTCTGTTCAGTACCACTCACCAGTCATCCCCTGGGGGACACGCTCTGAAGCTGAACAGTAGCAGCAGTACTCCTGGCACCAAGCAGTGGGAGATGGGATCTCATCAGAGCAGCTGGTCAACCTCAGGTGATTCCTAAGTCAAAGGTTCATCAGTCAAAATGTACTAAACTCCTGTCATGTTAAATGATCTTCTGCAGAGTGTCAAGTTCTGCATTGCAAGTGGGATATGTCCTTTTAATGATGTCTTCTGGTGAGAGGCTTTTGAAAGCCCTCTGGGTTTTATGGTTCTGTGTTCCTAAAACATAAGCACTTCCTCTTTTGAGTCAGAAAAGTGACTGTGAATGTATTTTCATATGGAAAATTTCAATTGCCTCAATTAAGAATTGAAAAAAAATCATTTCTGTTGCAGTTACTGACACAATTGAAACTCAGCAGAGCCAACATTCCACACATACACATGTAATTCAGTGCTAATGTTCACCCATTGGCAAATTCTGCTCTCTGCACTGCGCAGTGATAAGGTGATACAGTTGAGCAGTTGATGTACACTAATATTTCTGCACTCTTATCATGTACTGGCTGAAAGAAGCATGTCTCACTCTATAGCACAATATGAAATGTTCCTCTAGTATTCTTTTATTTGCAGAAAGATAGTGGATTTAAAAAAAAAAAATAGGGCAAAAGAAGTTAAAAGGAAGAGAAGACCTCATCTGATACACGCAAAGTACAGCTTAGTAAGCTCCTTTGCTGTCACTGGTAGTGGTGTAGGAATGCAGCTGCTTGCTCATGGTTGTGAAGCGTTTTGCAGTACAGACTCTAGTTCCTGAGGTTCTGGCAGATGGGGACATGGAGAAGTGGACAGCTTTGTTCCTCTTCTGCTATTCCTGCAGGTGTTTTCTGTGGGTCAGCTGCAGGGCAGTTTCCTTGCAGAGCTGTGCTGTGTCACCAGCCTTGCATCCAGCTTGGCCACTAAAGATTGGGAACATGGGGAACCACACACGCCCAAGCTGAAGCTGGGTGGATGCAAAAAATATTCTGAAACCACCCCAGTGAGCTTCTGAGGTCATTTATTTTTATATTGAGGTTTACATTGTTAATTTAAAAGCCCTTGATAGATGAGGAACAAATTGCTTATTTATTACGCTTACAAAATCAAGCCAGTTTTGCTTTTACTAACTACACAGAATAGGAAGCTTTTCTTCAAAAGAAGTCCAAAGCACACTTAAAAGTGCTTGGGTTTTGTTTCTTTTTGCTCTTATGTCATTTTGTGTTTGAATAACAGAGTTGAACAACATGCAACAGCCCCACTCAACTTTGCAAAGTCCGTGTGATGTGTAACTCCTGTGCTATTTTGGCACACGGAAACGAAAATCTCACCAGCAATGGAAAGAATAGAAAACCTCTCTTGTGGTTTAAACTGTCTCCTTGAGTTCTTAAGTGTCATTAAATTACAGCTAGTTCTGGCATATGGCATTTCAGATAGGGTTTGTTGCTTTCCCAAACCCACAGGGATAATGAATTGGACAGGAAAGGGCTATAAATACTTTAAAGCTAATAGTTCTGCTGAGTTGCTTAGGTGCTTATTGACCAGTAAGGAATTCTGAGTTTTGAAAGCTTTGCAAAATGCATGAAGACATGAAACCATTGTGACAAAACTATGTAAATTACCAAATACAAATCCTAATTTGTGTGATCTTGAATTCTTCCCCCTTAACTTGCACCGAGTCCTGTTGGTAACAGTGGGATAGTCATGGGAGAAACTGCTGAAAGAGGCAGGTATTGAGCTGGCCAGTGTGTCCCAGGGCAGGGTGAGGGTACAGTGGCTTTGCCTCCCTTCCCTTGAACCACTAATTGTGTGCAGAGCATTTCTTCAAGGCTTCTTTTGCTTTTTCTGGTGCTTGCAGGCAGTGGGGGGCCCACATTGAACGGGAAGATTTGCAGTTTAATGCTGCTATTTGCCCTTAGCCCAGCTGGGTTTAGATAATCAGACTCTTTAGACTGTTTTTGTGTAACAATTTTAGGAGGGCCAAATCTTGGCAGCACCTCTGTTTTCTCCAGAGGTGTGCACAGGGGCTTGGGCTCCTGAATCCTCTCCCTGACCCTGTTTCTGCAGCCATAGGAATACAGCTGGGTAGCCCTTTGGGACTGGAATATGACCAGCAGTGCTGATGTGGTGAGCTGTCTCTCCTCAAGAAGAGGATCAGAGGAAAGGATTAGGATATCCTCACCTTTTTCCATTGCTGCCTTTCCATGGAGCTGTGGCTGATGTGCAGTGGGAATATGTTGCCAAGGGTTTGGCTTGCTCATCTTACTCTTGCAGCATTAAACTGCACCACTATCAATTTAGGTACATAATATTGCAGCATCCAGAACCACTGGGAAACAAGCAATGAGATTTTCCTTTGTAACAAAGAGAAAAAGGGAAGTTTGTCACCAGAGGCTGGTGTCTGCTTTGGGTGTTAGCTATGTGTGCTTGTCTTGCTCTCTCACCCTCTTGCATGTACACTTAAAAAAAAGAAACTTTTGGGTTTTTTTACCCCCAGGGAATCCAGGACTGGCCAAGGCAGAGAACGTTTTGTCCCAGAACCACATGCAGCTGCATCAGAAGCCTGAAAAAGTTTCTCATCCAGGCCAGATTGCAGTAGGTTCTTTTAAATCCACTGATATTTTTGATTTGTCGGTGATTTTCACTGAGGGTCTGCCTGTGCAGACAGCTCTGTTTTGATGCTTGACAATTACTGTCACTCATGGCACCAGAGGGGTGTGTGGGGCTGGCTTGAGCTCACTGCTCTCAGTCCAGGTCTCACTTGTGTCCAGCTCAGCTCCTCAGCAGAGTGTTCAGTTTTGGCTCAGGTCACTTTCCTGTGTGAGATACCCACCTGTGATGGACCAACAGAGGCATCACCTTCCTAGTGAAGCTTTTTTTGGTGTAAAAGTGACAATAAATATATATGCTGGGACAGTAAAATACAGCACATGCTGTTTAACAATGGGTTCTTCAACCAAGTTCTCTTTTCTCAGAGTCCAGTCTCCTTTGCCAAGGTGAAGGACAGTGCCAGCTCCTTGTTAAAAGCAGCAGACTATTCCTCCTCAAGTGATGAAGTCAGCAGCAGCAGCAGCAGCAGCAGCAGTGATGAGGATGACACGAACCGTACAAGGTTGGCTTGATTAATTTTATTATTATTATTTTCTTGTTTCACGCTTCTAAGTATCTGAAAAAGCTGGCATGCACAAATGCTACCCCTCCTTTGAAGTTACTATCAGTCATTTATGTCAGTTGTAATTAAGCAATTTAATGGCATTTTAATGAACTCCTGGGGGTGAATGTTGCTCCATCAGATGTGCACAGCGTAATAAGCTTTGATGACTTGCTGCCCTGGGACAATGAGGAAATGTCTTGTTTTAACTGGATATACTGGGCATTGCTTTTATAGGGATTACTTTCACATTGATCTACGTTTATGTGGAATTTTTGAAAGAAAAAAGGACAGTAAAAAAAAACTGTAAAAACTGTATTCCTTCATGCCAAATGCAGGTTACAGTGGAGAAAACAAGGCAAACATGAACCTTGAATTCACGTAGTCTGTTTACTTTGAGAGAAATAACTACCACTGGAAAGCTGATTCCTTCACTAGGGCTGTTTATAAAAAGAGGGGATAGTTTTGTAAATGTGCTGTATTTTTAATACCGACATTTTGCACAATTGCTATGCTTTCCAGCTGATGCCATGGTTTGTCCCATGCTGATCTCACCTGAACTGTGTCTCTCAAGTTCTTTCCTGTTTGTCTCACTGGTTTTGTGACTGACATCTTGTGGTGTTCTGACTGTCATGCAAAATGAGTTCTCTGCTGAGAAACAGTGGAGCAAGAATAGCTGGCTAGTCCCAGAGAAGGGAGTCAGGGGGTCACTTGGCCACCATTGCTGTAAGAAACAGCAAACAGAAACATTTTTTAGTATTGATGAATGAAACTTCTGATTTTCTTGCAAAGAGACTCCAGTTTATTTCAAGTTCCAGGGTTTACTTCAAAGTGCATCCCAGGGCCACAGAGCTCTCTGGGATGGGGCTCTTGCTCTTCTGACAGAATTACACATGCAGTTTTGTCAGGCTTCAGGCAGAGATGCCCAGATTTGGAGCATTACTGGCGAGCTATTGTGTTGGCCTGGTACCAGTCCTTTCCCCTGTACTGCTCTGAAGAGGTAGAATTTTTGCGCCTGCATATGCTCTTGATTTGCACTTCTGAAGCTCATTTTCAAAGCTGAGATGAGGAGAGAGAATGTTAAAAATCTTGTAGCTTATTCAGTGCGCCTGAAAGAACTGATTTTTACTGTAATGCCTTTATTTTCCTACTGATCCTCTTCCAAACCACCTTATTCTGATCTGTAAAAAGTTTTATTCACTCCAGGTCATAGAATTCATCCTAGACCTCAGAAAGACTCTACATAAAAATATGGATTTGCCCTGTAGCAATGACTTTGCTGTGTAAGTGTTAGATTGCTGTGATCCTTGCATGCTGTCATGATTTGAAGGAGTGTTATCACTGCCTTTGGAACTCTGCATGTGTTATTTGCATCTCCTCTGTGTGCAAGATCCACCCATCCCCTGGAGAAGTGCAGTTACTAATGCAGGGTGCTCCCTGTCTTGTTTGCCTTCCTGTGCACACAGCCACTGCAAGAGCCCCTTAAAATCAAAGGGATCATCTTGCTGTTGACAAAGTCCCTTCACCTTGGCTGAACGTCATTTACATCAAAAGATACTTCGAGAAGTGTTTTCTGATTGCTGCCAAGTAAATAGCGAAAGGATAGCGATGAGAGTGAGAGGAACAGCCAGCATTGAAACTTTGCATATTCTGGTTAAAGTGAAGGGTTTGGGGGTTTTTTGCTCTCTAAACCACTCACACTCCGGACTGTTGCTGTGGGGGCTCTGGCTGAAGCACCTTGGGCCAAGTTTTAGTTGGCTGCTGAAAACAATCTGTGTTTTCCTGTTCTTGCCTGGGCTGTGGAGCAGTGCCTGATGTGCACCCTCCAGCTTTCCAGTAGGACTACACTTGGGACATAGGCAAGAGAGAGCTTCCTGTTCTCTTGGATGAATCCTGTTAACCACCCTGAGAAGGCTCATTTCTGAGGATGCTGCTGTCTTTCACCAGTAAAGCAACTTCTGGTCTTGTTTTTCTTTACAGTGAGATGAGCCAGAATTCTTCCTCACATGCTCAAGGTTCTTGTTTTAAGGGAAGAGTGTCAGTATATATGATCCAGTGTTTTACCTCTTTGTACAGCACATCTATTCCATTGCTGTTAATTTCTCCTGCTTTCCTGTTCCTCCTCTGATGCCTGCACTATTCATGATGCCCCTAAAACACTGAGTATGCTGGGACTCATTTGTATAGTTCAGTTTCCTCTCTTTGCTCTTTTAATGCTGTTTCCTACCAGCATTTGGACAAGGTGGATGCAGGTGTGTGCTTGGCTAGGAATTACTTTCTCCCCCTCCTAAGTGGAAGGTTGACATTATTTAAGATCAGCTGCTGTTTGCTTCCCTGATAAGAACAGGTCCTGGCATTCACCATTGATCCCACTCTTGATGATCTTGTCATTCCTTGTAAGATTAGTGTGCAAATATTTTCCCACTCTCGTAGAGTGGGGGGACAATCCAAAACCAAAAAATAAACAACGAAAATGCCACAAAAACTTCTACACACCCATCTTAAATCAGTAGGTCTCTCACCAAACCTTTTTTGTTATCTCATGGGGCATCACTTAAAAGAAAAAAATATATTACAGTCTGCTACCAGTTGGCACATAGCACTGTAGAGCCCTTCACACCAGCATCCTGAATCCAGTCAGTTTTATAATTACTGGAAAGGAGGCAAAAATGCAATAGGCTCAAATGGATTGCAGTAATAAAGAAATGAGTATAAATAAATAAATGGGATAAATAAATCATGTGAGGTGGAAGTGTACAGAAATGGGGCCAAGAGCCTCACTGACAGAAGTTTGAAGCAGTTCCACTTGGGTGAAAAAGTTTAAAATGCAAAGATACCTCAGGCAGTGCAGGAAGCAGTGATGTGCTGGGAATTCACAACAGACACTTGCCTTGTTCTCGCTCTGGCTTTTGGTATCAGCTTTTGGTCACTGTTCAGAGCAGGATGCTGGGCTAGGGGGACTCTTGGCTGCAGCCAGCCCAGCAGCTCCTGCTGTCCTCTGTCTCTGTGTGCACTGGGCAACATTTTCTGCATTTCTTTGTAAGGTGAGGATATCATGTTTCAGGGACTGGTTCACTGGGTGAGATTCCAGTGTAGCCTGTCCCAGTAGGCACTGGCAGAGAGGTCCCTGACAGCAGCACATGGCAGAGCAGCTGGTGCTCTCTCTGGAGAGCAGGGTGGCTCATAATTACACCCCACAGGGGAATGTGTGAGGGGAGACAGAAGTTTTGAAGCAGGCACTTCTCAAATGACAGCCTGGGGGACTTGCCTGAGCTATGCAGTGTCTGAAAGATGATGGATGAAATGCAGGGAGATGAAGGGATGTTCTCTGTCGAGGTGGGGAGAGCTTCCTGCTGTGTGTGAGTGGTCCTCAGGCACAAGTCCATTCAGGCAGATCCACAGACTAATCAGCTTGCTTTTGTACAAGAACCTTTGAGTGTAACTACTGAATGTTAATTATGTTCACTTTTGAACATGGATATGTGTGGTTTTCTCCATTTTTTTTTCCCTGAAGTAGTTCTGTTCATTAATTGGAGTTTGTTACCAGGCAACTGCTAAGCAGCAGAATCGCAGATTTCTCAAGGACAAGGGTACCAGATGGAATTGAACTGAAACCCCAAAGCACCGTGGCAGAACAGAAGGTAATTTGGCCATTTGTAAGGGGGTGGGTACAGTGAGGGGGAGTGAGATAATTAATGTGCGTGATAAACGCTGTATCCATTACTTCTTGGTAGCATTCTCACTCTGAAGTCCTGCTCTGCCATTGCAAATCATAGCTATAAGCCTGGAAAAAAGTGTGTAGTTTCAGGTTTGTGCTCCCTATAAAAATGCCTACATTTAGGTACAAAATTGGAAGTCTTTATTTGTCCTTGTTTTTGACCCATAGTAGTTTCTGATGTGAAGGTATTTTGTGAAGGCAATGGGCAAAAAAACAATACTGTTGATTGTTATTGGTGTGCATTGTTGCTATTTTAAAAAAAATTTGGACTTCTTTTTATTCCAGTTTAAAGAGAACTACTTCCTACTGCCTAAAATATTACCAGAACAGGGGAAGACCACTTCATCCCTCCCTACTGGCTTAGCAAAAATACTTGTCTTCTCATATGTCATGTTGTGGTTCCTTCCAGCTGCAGTTTCTAGCAGAGGCTTCTAGTCATGTGGATTTTCCCGTGTGATAAATACTAGCGCAGAAAAGGTGAAGAGAGACAAAGCAGAACAATGTTCTTTGTGGTTGAAAACAAGAAAGAAATTACAGTAATAAGACTTGCACTTGGTGACAGGGCCCTTCTCAGATATTACTGAGTGTCTTCTTGCTTCACAGATAGGGAAAATAAATTGCTGTGAAACTGTTGTTTTCCCCAGAGCTGTTGCAGGGCTAGAAAGAAGTTTTCTTTACCTGTGGTGTGATTTCTGAGCTTCAGACCAGAGTGAAGACCTTCCTGACTGGGGAAGGAGTTCCATTTGGCTTTTGTCCTACCATCCTCGAGGAGAAAAGAACAGGGCAGAAACCAGTATTTCTCTTGAGGCAAAACCAGCCCACTGTTTCCCCTTTCCCTTGATACCCAGGTATTGGAAAAAGGCTGCTTGAGGGCAGGAAGAATGCTGGGGTCTTTGAGGCCCACACTGAGGCTGAGGGAGACCAGAGAGAGTTGAGGTTGTGTTTTGGTGCATTTGGAGGAAAGAGTGTGGGAGGGAGAAAGGGCAGATGGCTGACACTTCTCATAAATCTCTGCTGCCTTCTGATCTTCTCCCTGCCTCCCATGCATTCCTCTGAACCCGTTTTCACCCAGCAACCACAGCCACCAAGGGTCTCCACAGCTTCTCCAACATTCTTTGCCCTGTCCAATCAGCATGAGCTGCTTTGATGTGGTTAGGATGTACCAAACTGCCCCAATGATTCAAAGGGGGATTTGGTTTGCTTTAGTTCAGCTGAATGTGACTGAAAACTGAACAAAAAAGCCCCATACTGTCTTGGTTCCCTAATTTCAAGTACTGACTTGCATGTTCTGGTTTCAGGTTTTACATCTAAATGAAAACATAAAATACTTCTAGCATCAATTTCATTTCTAGTTAGTTACTTGGCTTTTAAAAGGCAAATGTCTATTTAGAATAATCTTACTTTTTTCCCCATGTTTTGGCCAGCTGATCTGATTTCAGTAGGTTGTTTATCATAGTCAGTACAATGCACAGATTTGCCTTGAGTTCAGCCAGCCAGAAGCTGCTGGAGTTGGCTGGTGCATTTTGGTGAATTGCAGCAGGAACTTTCTAATGGAGCACTTGGCTCCCATCGCTCTCCACGTTCCAGTGCTGGTGGTGTTCAGTACCCTCTGCACTGCCCTCCCCAAATGGGACACCTCTTGCTTTGCACATCCTATCTTCCTCTCAGCACTTCAGCCATGAAAAACAATCTCTGACTCTGCAGATTGTGCTGTCAGGGAGAAAGTTTGTGTGGTACCTCACAAAGTGCACAGGTATTTCCATGGGATGCTCTAAGGAGGTCTGCAGAACCAAACATCGCTGGTGCTGGATCCTACTAAATGTCCTCTTTCTGGAATAAGGTTTCTTAATTCAGTAAATGAAAAGTATCAATTAAGTGAATAGTGAAGGGCTTTGAACCAAATGCAGGTCCAGAATCAAGAAATTCCTATTTCTGTCTGCAGTATGCAAAGGTCAGGTCTGTAACTCGTTAGGGCAAATAATTTGATTTTGTATCTCTGAGGCTGAAGTTCCTTCTTTTTCTATGGTTGAGGTAATGCAGATGAAGAATATAGGTGGAGCACTTCAGGAGTAAAACTCAAATTTGTCATCTCACTTTTTGCCATACACTTCAGTATTTAATTTTTTTATTTTAATATTGCCGTAGGGTTTGTCTTTGAATGATACATCAGAGAGAGCACTCCTCCCCATGTGCTCATTATTTACCATCCTAATTAACTGGGTTTGCAGAGTGCCTTGGAAATATGCTAAATGTGGTGTTTTAACTGTATGTTCTCATGCAGGATCAGATTTTAGGGAAACAAATTTCTAACACCCAAGAAGGCCTTTGGAGCATAAACAACCAGAACTATCTCCTGCCAGATCTCCTCCAGCAAAGCCAAATTACAGACTCCTCTGTGAACCCGCCACAAGTGCCACTGACTTGCCAGGAACCTCAGAACAAACCTCTGACCAAGGTAAGAGATAAATTACAATTGACTGGATTGAACTGCAGCCCTTTTAAGTTCCTCTATCCTGTCTCTTTTTACAATGAGTTTTTTCACCACATTCTTTCTTTTTTTTAAAAGTTTTATATGGGGGTCAGATAAGAAATCTTGACTGCCTAAGAGATTTTATTGTTCCTCTTATATTCCCCCATCTCCTTCTCTGCTCCCTTTTCTTTCCTTGCTTTTTTTCTCCCCCTTTACACAAGCTAGGGGGCTCATGCCCTCTCTCCTTCACCTGCCATGGCACTCTGGTGTGGCTCTGCTCATTGTCCCTGGCTTTCTCCCACCCAAGCATTGTGTGGGGGAGCACAGGGCAGCCCCAGAGGGGCTGTGACACTGCTCTGAGCACAGGGTCTGACACTGCTCTGAGCACAGGCTCGTGGGTAGAGGTGTCACTGGAGGCAGGTGACAGCTCTGTCAGTGCCATGTGCCCTGAGCACCACCCGCCTGAGGCAGCTCCTGTTCCTCATTGCAGAGCCCCTGTGCTGAAAGCCCACCTGCCAAGAGCAGCACTTCCTCGACAACATCCTTCACGTCATTCATAGATCCAAGACTTCTGCCAATCACCCCTCCCACCAGTCCAGTAGGACCTTCCTGTAGTTCTCGTGAGTATGCTTGACCTTTGCATTAAAATGTCCTTCTTGTGAATTTTCACTGTACTGCTTCTGCCCTTCTTTCAGATGTGGCTTGCTGTACTCTGCTGCTGCTGTGTTACTACCATGCTTTCTCAGCAATGCCTGAGGAATTGTCCAGATTTATTTTCCTGGCTATACAAAGCTCTCAGGGTGTTTTCTCACCCCTCTGTCGTTCTCCCACAAACAGGTCAATACAAGGTGTAGCCAAAGGCTCACATTTTCCATGATTGCGTGTCTTTTATTCCAGCATCCAGTGCCAAACCTGAGCCTGTCAGGAGGGAAAATGCAAGGAAGGGCTCCGTTGTCAATGTCAATCCAACCAACATCCGCCCGCAAAGCGACAGCCCAGAAATCCGTAAATACAAGAAGAAATTCAACTCCGAGGTCCTTTGTGCTGCTCTGTGGGGTAAGCTCAGAGTCCTGGGGAGGGTGTGTGGAGGGAAGGCATGCTTTTTACAGGGTCAGCTTCACGTGGAGTAAAACTAAGATACAGCAGTCAGACCACATCTTAACAGCTGTAGGCCTTGTCCCAGTTGCACATTGCTTAAACTCTTGAGTTATTTTAATCATCTTTCTCCTTCAGAGCAGATGTATTCTGTGGGACTCGCCCAGCCTTTTGCTTCTCACTTTTTGAGCCTGGAATGGCAAACAAATGAAGTAGATGGAACATTATCCAAAGCAAATATAGATTTCCAGTTTATAGCTTCACAGATTTTTGTTTAATGTGTGTTTGTAGGAATCCAAAATTTTAAATTAAGAACAGAGCTGTGTGGCAAGGCCTGTAATTAAATGTGCATTGAGGCTGAAGAGTACCAGGTACTTTTCAGAGCACTGCCAGTGGAGGAGGGTGCTTGTTCCAGCAGGATACCTTATGTCGTGTCTTTAGAACCTGCTGATTAGAAACGTAGCTGTCATTCCAGCCAAACATGATTTCTGACATTCTCTGATGTCAGCAACCCACTGGAGCCTTCTCTTCCTTAGCAGCAGTTGGATTTCAGATGGATTCGCTCCTTAATTTGGCATTTGAAGGCATTCTCCTAAAACAAGACTGTTCTCAAACAATCACTGCATCTCCTTGTAAGAGCAGTGCTTCTCCCCACAAGCTTGGCTCCCCCATGATTTGAATGTTGTATTTGGAAAAAAGGAGTTTAGGGGAATTTTTGGGTTGTTTTTCTTTTCTTTTTTTCTTAATTGATAGGGACCTTTAGAACACTTAGTTGGGTATTTTGTGTCACTACTGTAATGGTGCTGCACGGGACTTTTGCACTGTCACAGGTACTTTCCAAGGTCACCTTAGAAGTTCAGGTTCACTGAATATTTTCTTTTTAATGTTTAAATCAGCATTAACTTCAGCAGAACTATTAATCCTTCAAGTTCCATAGGTGTACAGGTGTTCTGCTAAGTAAAAGCTCTAATGGTGAGATTGTTTTTCTGGAAGGTCATCCACAGAGCAAAAGAGCAATTATCAGGTACTATTAAGTGAGATTAAATAGAAATCATCTCTTGAAACAATGAATACTCAGTGACCTCTGAATCATTAGGTGACATATGCAGTATTTTTTTCCTGTATCGACAGGAGTGAATTTACTGGTGGGAACAGAGAATGGATTGTGGCTGCTGGACAGAAGTGGGCAAGGAAGAGTTTATACGCTGATTACAAGGAGACGGTTCCAGCAAATGGATGTTCTGGAAGGACTCAATGTGCTAATTACTATATCAGGTTGGTTCAGTGGCTGAAAGTATCTGACCTCTGTTGGGGTTTGGAAGCAATTAAAAAGAAGAATTAGGTTATAAACTAGGTTGAGGAATTTCCTCTTTCAGAAAATCACAGGACAGTTATTCTTGTTAATAGGAAAACTCTCCTGAATTTTTAACATTTGCGCTCTCATTCCAGAGTGACTTTGGGACAATTCATTATCTGGTTAATGTATAAAATGGTTTGTGGGAAGTACAGAGTGTTTAATATTCCTAAAATAGACTGATTCTCTGCAAGCTCTAGTTTGTCACTTTTCTTGTTTCTGTGATGTGTGAGTATTTAAGTGCAGTTCCGTTAACATATCATGAAATAACCTCACCCTGTGTTCAGCAAGAGGTATGAGCAGTAACATGAGAGTGATCTGTGTTGTGAAAGCATCAATAACATTAAATGGAGGTCTTCAACCTCTGCTGGGAAACAGTTTGGACTCTGGCCATATTCCCCTGGCTGAGAGCGTCCTCAAAGGATGCACAGTAGGGTCAGAGGCGTGGGACCATCAAGGAATGGCAGCTCCTTGTCTCAACCCAGACTCACCATGGTGGGCAGTAGCAAGAGCTGTTAGTCCTGTGCTGCCAGGTCCTACTAATGCTGGGACATGACATAGTCCTCTTCAGAGAACCTGTGGTCCCAGAGTGCTGCTGACCATAGGTGCTCATGAACTTATGCAACAGAAAGAGTGACTTCTCTTCAGAAAGAGATGAAAGATGGCAAAACAATTCTCACCTGTAAAGGCATCCAAAAGAAAAGTGGCTACTTGTGATGAAGATTGACAGGTAATTGGAACTAAATGAATGGCTTATTCAAAGTGCCCATTGTAGGACATGCCTGTGTTCCAGGGTAAACAGATCATGTGATGGTTTCTGATCATACTTGTCTGTAGAAACCTGTTCTCTGGCCTGAGGGAAGAATTTTAGTCAGGTGGGAAAATCTTGCATGAAACTTGAGTCACAAGGTAAGTGCACAGTGCCCAGTGCTATAGGATTGCTCCTGTGCCAGCTCTCCCTGGGTTTCCCCATCAGCCCAGGCTCTCCTTTGGTGCCCTTGCTCTGTTCTCTCACGCTGGCGAGGCACAAGGATCCCTTCACTCAAGGTCACAAAACTCTGGGTTTTTTTAAGTGGGGGAGGGTTTGTAGTTCAGGCAGTTAAAGTGTTCTGTCTCTTTTTGCAAATCCCAGGGAAGAAGAATAAGTTGAGGGTATATTACTTGTCGTGGCTGAGAAATAAAATTTTGCGCAACGATCCAGAGGTGGAGAAGCGGCAGGGCTGGGTGTCCGTGGGTGACCTGGAAGGCTGTGTGCACTACAAAGTCGGTAAGGATTTCCTGGTTTTCCCTTAGAGAGATGCTTAATCATCCTTCTTTTTGCATCTTGTGACAGCAGCATTTTTCAGCTTTGTTTCAGGATTGTATTGGGCTGAATATCTCATGAGTTCTTTCAAGACTCCCTGTTTTACATGGCAGATGCTTTGCTCCCTGTCATTCCAGGTGACATCTCTTCTTGCAGCAGTTACTAGATGATGTTATGGCTGTTCCCTGTAATGGCTGGAAGGAGGGAGTGCCAGCCATGGTCTGTGCTCAGTCAGTGGTTTAGTTGTTCTGTAGTTACTTAAGGTTTTAATTGAATGGATTCAGCTTCCCTCTTGGCCCTTGGTAACTGCTAAGAAACTGGACCTGGTTTAAGTCCAAGTGAATCATATTCAGCTCATCTCTTTCTTTCTCATGAAAGACCCAAATATACCTTTGTTTAAACACCCTGGAAATGGTACCATCTCACTTTTCTTTGGCTTTCAGGCAGCTCTTTCTTGAGATGAACATGAGGATTGTAATAATTTCTGTCACTTATCTGTGTCTGGAGCGGGGCGGGTGTATGGCACAAGTTTTGCTTTGGTGAGGCATGGCATATGAAAATGGCATTTTCTTTGAAGTCAAATAGAGCCACGATATGGAGGAGTGCAGGAAATGTGAGGTGGCTGCCTCATGAATACCTTTCCTGTTTTGCCTTTTGGTTCTAGCAGTCGCAGGGGTTAAACTCAAGGAAGAATGTGAAACAGATGTGTGTTGTTACTTTAACTGTGATTGCAGCTAAGCACCCACATATTCCACTTCAGTTGCTCATTGTTGGGTTTGGTGCATTTTTTTTATTTCAAAAACCCAAAATACTTATCCTAAAATTAGGCAAACATTTGGTAGGAGCTTCTGTGTTTACATATGACAAGCCACTCTTGCTTTTTTGACAGCACAGCTGCTGCTGTTTTTCTCTGGGTGAATCTTCCTGTATCTTGACCTGTGGTTTTACAGCTATTTTTCCAGGTAGAAAAGGAAAAGGATGTACTGTTCTGCATTTTGGTAGAGTTTGCTGGGTTTTCTTGTTCTCTGCCTGTGTGAGATGGCATCCTGTTTCCAAATGCTTGTCTCTGGCAGGATGAAAACACAATGCACAAAGAAATCTTAATTTTCAATGCATGATTCTTCATTTATTCTCAATGGGCCCAGCATGACCTTAATTGTCATGGAGAAATTGCTCATCTCTTAAATGCTTACTCATCTCAGAAAGATGGGAGTCCTTCGCCCACACAGCACCTGGGGATTTAACCCAGAGATGAGCACTGAAATGAAAACTCACCCTGCCAAGTCTGACACAATCGTTCAGCCAACAACCACTAGTCCTCCAACAGTAGCTTATTCATAATCAGCAATCGTGGGGTGTATTCACACTTAAAAAATCAAGTAGGTTGGTTTAGCTGCAGGGTCAAGACCTTTTTTTCTGACTAGTGAGATTTATTACTATCTTTTTCATCACTATATTAAAAGGAATATATAAATATTGTTAACAGTCATTTGGCTTTACTGAAAATAAATGAATTACAGGTTTCCAGTCAAGGTATTGTCACTGGTGATATTAAACATTGATGTCCAGGATGCATTAGTCTCCCTTGCTGGATAATGTCTACCTCTACAAGCAATCCATTGAAATTATTTCATGTGATGAGATGGTCTTTGATTTAAGTGTCTCTCTGGTACCTAAGGAGTTGTTCTTCTTGTATTACAGTAAAATATGAGAGAATCAAATTCCTTGTAATTGCTTTGAAAAACTCAGTGGAGGTTTATGCTTGGGCTCCAAAGCCTTATCACAAATTCATGGCTTTTAAGGTAAGTGAAACATCACTTTGGTTCAGATGTGTCACTGTCTCTCGCTGTCTCTCATCTGCTCTCTGCTTTCTTTGTTGTTGTTTTGTATAACATTTATTGTAGTTAAAGATAAAATGAGTATTCTTTTAAAGAAAATGTAGTTCATTTGACATACTTTGGAGATGGCAGACATGAAACTGTCGTAGTCGTGAGTGTTAGATGTAACTTGTTTCTCTCTACCCCAGCCAAATGCAGCATGAGCTGTGCCAAAATGTTCATTTGAATTCACAGAGTTGATGTTGATTTCCCTCAAGAGGGGAGGAAACTGAACACAATGATACTCAGCCTAATTTTTGCCTAGTCCATTTCTAGAATCTTGATTTCTTTTTCAAACCACAAATGAATTTTCCAACTGTCCTTGCAACTCAGTGGATGATGGATACTTAGCTCCTTAAATGTAACCTACTATTTAACAAAAATAGCTGTCTAACTTTTTTAGTTTTGAGAATTCTTAGGATCCTAGATGTTGTTTTGTAAACCAACAGCTTTATTGTGTCACATACTGCATTTTTCTTTTTTCCAGTCCTTTACCTCACTTCATCACAAACCGCTGTCAGTTGACCTGACTGTTGAAAATGGGCAAAGACTAAAGGTCATATATGGCTCAGTAGTGGGATTTCATGCCATTGATGTGGACTCTGGATCTGTGTATGACCTGTACCTTCCAACACACGTAAGATACTCCAAAAAAAGTACATTAATGCCTTTGTTCTTTGGGCTGTATATTGATGATGATCAGGTTAAGAGCTGTGCTGTTTTCAAATGAATCATTAGTGGTAGCTAGTACAAAAGCACTTTTCACATAGTTTATAACACTGAAGTCCTGTTTAAATGTTTTTATTACATTTAGAATATAAATTTTAGTGGTTTAATGTCAGAAAGCCTACTGTATGGACAGTACTATTTTTAATTTATTTATCCTGGAAATTTAAGACTTAAACAGTCAAAGACACAATAATATCTACATGAATTTAGGTGACTTTTACAATCTGCCACTGTGCAGACTTTGCAGAAACGAACTTCAGACTAAATAAATTTGCTCATCTTCTTGCCATCTATTTGCCCATGAAACCACTCTGGAAATTCAGAAGTTGTTTTACATTTTCCCTGTGACTTTCTCTTTAGATTGTCAATAAATCGGCATAAAGGGGTTGATTTCAGGCTGATGTGTATGTCCTGCATTGTGTCTCTGTTTGGGGTGATGGTGATCACTAAATTCCTGCTTAAACTTAGCAAATTCCCCTGCAGAAGTGAATGGCTAGCATGGGGCTGTCCATATTAAGTCTATGCTATGGTGTTAATATTTTTGGATTTTCATTTGCTTAGCTGTTATAGATCTTTTCAAAGCTGTGAGTCCCAAAGCCAGAGAATCTTGGGGGCTTAGGTTCAGCAAACTGGCAGGTTCCAGACTGGCTCCAGTCTGATGGGAGGCTCCTGGCAAAGAAACTTCTGTGCACACTTGAACCCTCCCTGAAGTCAACAACGCTCCACAGGGCCCAAGGGTGCCATGGCCTCCTTGCATCCCCAGGCCATGTGTCCTAAAGTTACGCTTGGGAGGTCTGAAGAAATCTCATCCCAGATCTGCATGTTGCAGCCTGTGCCGTGAATCCATCTGTTTTTTAACTTTTCTCCACTCTCAGTCCCTTGTTTTCAACCCAAATGAAAACCCACTCCTCCTGTGCAAGCCACTTGATCACTCTGCTGCCCCTGCAAGCCACAGCCTCCACATCTGTCAGAGCTGTGTTCCTAATGGACACAGTGTTTGAGGATGGCTGTTAGATTTATAAACTTCTCTTTACTGAGAAACGACTTTTCCAGCTCTTCTGTTGAATCACCTGCTAAAGGCTTGTACTGTTTATTTTTATGTTGGGTTTTTGTTAGGTACTTAGTATTTGCCTTGTTAGAGGATTTATTTAATCTGACAGTAGCCTTGTTACCTATGCAGCTATGATGAATTCACATCAGTTTGTAAATTGAAGTGTGGTACCCACGTGCCTTTCTGGAAGTGGGTTGCTGAGCCAGGTGAACAGTGACTTCTCTAAAGGGTCATTTGCATAATTGCCCAAGAGAAGAAAGGCAAAGAAAAAAGTGAAACTTCTTAGAGGCTTTACTTTTTCAACAGGCTGCAAATACAATTAGGTACCTGATGAGAGAGATTTCCCAGGTGACTGCCCTGAATATGTGGGGCATCTGAGACTGACTGCATTTGTATGAGCTCTTCAGCCACAAGTTAGCATGGACTAAAAATATATTTTCCCTTCAGAGTCTTAGACCTGGAATAAATCAGCTGCCACGGCAGCTCTATCTTTTTTGGTATTTTGTTACTTTAAAGAGCATCTGCTAGAACTGGATAATTCTCTCAAGGAGCTTTGTGGTGGCAATAGCCCAGACTGTAACAGGCTGACTTGAGATACTCTTGCTTTCTGGTAGCCTCTTTTCCTGGTTCCCCACCTCTTTCTTCATCTCTTACCTGCTCCGGTCGCTCATGCGAGTCCCAAGGCAACGCATTAAAATTGCTCTGCGGCTCTGGATCCCCGTTCTAGTGTTACGGATAGTTGTTGCGGAGGCACGGAGTCAAGTGGGTGGCCTGAGTGTATTCAGTTTGGCAAGTACAGCTTCAGTGCTCCTTTTACTGTTTGTTGTGCCCTTACGGTGTGCATAAATGTCTGTGCTTGAGGGGAAAGAAACACCTGTGTGTGGCTGGCTTGTGAGAATGATGTAAAGCTCCAGGCATATGCTTCCTATAAAAATATTAATTGTGGTGCTTTAATTTACTGTTTAACATCCTGTTTTGAGTAGCGCTTTAAACAAGGAAATGCTTTGTTACTGCTTTTTTAAGGCTGTCCTCTTTTTCTTTCAAAAATGCTTTTGTGAAACCCCACCTTCATGGTTGTATACTTGAGCTTTGGTTTTGTTTTTTTGCTTGAGACATGTTGGCTTCTGGGAGAGATTCGTGTGAGTGAAATGCACTGTTCTGTGGCATGCAGAGGTGTGCCCAACAGCAGTCAAATGGGCAGCTGTTTGTAGTGAAGGCTGTGGGAAGGGAAGGACAGGGTGAAAAGGTCCAGGGAACTTCGTACAGCAAGGTGAATATTGTTAAATTTGCAGGATTTAACTTGTGAGTGGGGATAGGGGAATATCATGGAAAGTGAAAGCACTGATCTCCTGGAATGTGGAAGTTTCTGTCCTTCCTCCATCTTCTGAAAAAATTGTGAATTCAAATTTATTTCACCTTTCTTCTGTTTATATAATGCAAGTGTTTTGTGAGTGACAAAGTAAATATTATTGTGTCTCAATGGCTCCATGGCTTCTTGAAACCAATTAAGACTGGTAAATTTAAAATGAAATACTGAACATTGATTTGTTTGCAAACCTGCTGTCATATTCAATGGGGGGAGAAGGGGAGAAAGTCTGTTTCAGAGGCTCACTAGCAAACTATACAGCCTCTGAGAACAGGCGTTTCTTTCACTTTCCATGAGCCATGAGCTAGTTGTTTTTATTGCTCTGCCAAGCTAGTTAGACTGATGTCATCACTGAAATTGCAGTCCATGTTCTGATATAAATCTTGGTAAAATATGATTGTAGATCCAGGGGACGATTCGCCCACATGCCATTATCATCCTCCCGAACACCAGCGGGATGGAGCTCCTGCTCACCTATGAAGATGAAGGCATCTACATTGACATATATGGGCATTTCACAAAGGAGACTGTTCTCCAGTGGGGAGAAATGCCAGCATCTGTAGGTATGTATGAAAAATAGCTCTTTATTAAATACAAGATTCTGCTGCATGAAGCCTGACTTTTTAATGAGGTTTGTATCTGTGTGAAAATGGTTGTATGGCACATAAAGCAGCTTCTGAGCAAACCAGATGTGTAAAAGAGTAAACAGATTTATGGGTGTTTGTGTTAACACAGCCAATGATTGCGATAGGGGCTTCCCATTTGGACCACAGTCTGTATTCTTGTCACACAGTTTATTGCATCACACATTGACTATACAGACTTCACTGAGGATGCAGCTTACCACCAGTTTTCACAGGGAGAATTATGTGAATTACAGAGGGGAAAAAGTGCTTTGGTTGTTCATAGCTCACAGCGTTTTATGTAGAAATTCACAGCTACAGAGGGGTCAGTTACTGAAGAGATCTGTAACTGCTGTCAAATGGCCCCTTCATTTTATCACTTTAAATTCACAGGGCTGCCAGCCCAGGCTATTTGTGATAGATTCTTAAGCTCCCCATGCTTGCAGTTGGCTGTGTAGGAGGAGATTCTGGTTGTACAGGAGCCAGGGCAGCTGTTTGTTTCACCTTTCCCATAGGGCTTCGAGCTAACAGCATGGGGAAAACCAAGAACAACACAGGCAGATTTTTGGGTTTATTACTTGTTACTGTTCATTTCTGTTTCACTCCTGTTCTTCATTTTAAAACAAACATACCAACAAACAAAACAAGCCCAAGATAATTAGACTGTACAGAAGCATGTTATTAGCTTGGAAGAAACTGGATACCACAATGAAAAATCAAGGATTTTCACCTTTTTCCTTACCTTTCATTCTACCTGAGTAGTTTTAGGAAAAGCCCATCTTTGGGATGTGGTAAAAACCAAATTTGACTTCTGATTGGAATCACATTTCCATTAAAAAATAACATAGCCTATAAACACACAACTCACAATTTACATAAGGACCTCTGTTAACTGCTATTTTAATAATTCTACTGCTAACTCCTATTAATGTCCTTTATCCTTTGATATCCTTCGCTGCGGACAAAAACATTGAGAGAAGTGTGAATAACTGTTATTTGAATGGCCCAGCTTAGGGGCAACTTGACAGTTTCTTAAAAGATCCTGTTTTCCTGGCATTTCTAGATCCATTTCAGACTTCCTGAGCTTATGTCAATTTTGAGCTTATGTAAATTTTCACTCTGTGTTACAGATATAGAAGGGTCTTGTGTTATCCTCAGGGTGCTCTCTTGTCACCCTTTGCTCATTTCTTGATTTCTTTAAACAAGTATTTTGAAAGAAGACTTTTGTAGTTGGTTAGAGTATTTTGATACAGAAAAAAAAAAGAAGTTTGTATTCTAATCGATGGATTTAGGGCAGGGAATCTAAATATATCTTATTCATTGTCTTAAATAAGGACCTCTGTGACCAATCTGTTAATAAGAGATTGGAGAGAGGAAGCTCAAATCCCATGGGAAATTAAAATTGTGGAAGTATTCTATGTTCAGTCTGAAAGATGTACACATATGTAGGGCTAAATATAAATATAGCTGTAATATTTTCTTTCTATAAAACAGGTTTTAAAAATGCATTAAGAAACATCAAGTTAATAAGATTTGGGAGCACTCTTGCCCTTTTGTGTGAGTAATGAATTATTTACAGTATGTAGCCATATAGGGTTGACACAAATACGGATATTCTCAGAGGAACCAGTAAAAGTCTTATTTCCTTTTCCCTGTACACTTTAGAAGTAAAAAGACTATTCTGTAGAGAAACAGACAGTGTTACCAAAAGGTGGTTAAATCACTGCCTCGGTGCTCTACAACATACCAGCTGGAAGCATAGGATATTTTTATCTAAAGCTGAGGTGGAAAGTGGACTCAAAGTAACTATTCCCAAGTTCCTCGTAGTATAGGAGCTATTGTTCCAAAATAAGACAACTTTATTCTGTGTATCTGCCCTCAGTTCATCTCACTTGAAACACCTGTACGATCTCCCATAAGGGAGGATTATCATGACTCAGTACCAACCTTTGAATTCACCACCTGCTATATTCCAAATTAATCTCCTTGTATAGGTAAGTCCTTATAACTGGACAACCCTGGAAATGATGTAATGAGGCCATTTTGCCTGCATGTTATTTCACAGATGAAATCTGGGGAAGAATTCTTTTATTCTGCTACAAGGCTGAGTTTTTCGCTACTTGTACTTAAACCTGTCATTGTCCTTTGACAAGTTCTCAGTACGATGGCCAGACAGCAGAGCATCAGGGCTGAACTCGGCCTATCTGGTTTATTATGTTCCTGTTTGAATACTGCCTGGAGGTCAGAGCTCTTCAGAACACAGCAGAAGTGGTCCAGCGGGTGACCTGGAGGTTGCAGCAGGGCCTAATGAAGTGGTTACTGCGAGCTGCAAGGAAGCTATCAAATTGAAAACTGCCCAAGGCACAGATACAGACACAGCACAGGGACACCTGGAGTGTAGATTTCATGTAGTGGAAAAGATCAGGAGACTTACTAGTTCTTTGTTGCTAGACCTCTATGATCTATACTAAACAGTGTAGCCACAGAAGGATTTCATGCTGTTTATAAATATGGACCTGCCTTGCTTCCCACCCCAGAACCACAGGGTGCCTCCAGCTCTGTTGTGTTCAAAAGCAAAGTTGAAAAAGATAATGTGATGTCAGTTGGTACAAAAAATAGCAAACATCTGAGTATTGTGTATCATTTTTATCTTCCTCACTCTGTGTGTGGCCTGGGCTTACTTTTCAGGTACTGCAGACTGTCCTGGGTGGGTGCTGCCCTGGGCTCATCCTGCTACTGCTGCACTGCTCAGAAATGTTAATGACAGTTTTCCCTACAGCCTAGAGCAGTGATACCTTGTTGTACAGCCTAGGAACTGAACCATAAAGAAAAGATTTTAAAATACATTTTCATATGTTTGAATGTGTTTGTGTAGAAAAACTCTCCTCCTCTTTTGCCACTTACCCTCAGTTGCTCACTGCTGCTTTGCTTTTAAAACAAGTTGGTTTCTTTCTATTTCCTCATGCCTGGGATGCTGGGAAAGAATTATCTTGCTCTCAGCACTAGTTGCAGGGAAACCTTCAGTTTCCCAAACCTGCAGTTTCCCTTCAGCACAAAGAATAAATGAGTCTTCTGAACAGATTTAGGGGAAATTTATAGACTCTGAGGAAACTAAAATCACAACACTGTAACCAAACCATATGTGTTTCCAAGGAGGTATGATTTTCATACATTTGTTCTAACAACAATTATAAAGCAAGGATTCCAAGTTAATATTAAATCAGCCATGCTAGAAGTATATACAGTCACATGGGCATATTGCCTTTATTTTCTGCTGTCCTTCTCAAGCAGGATTGCAGGCTGTTGCTTCCTGTACTGAAAGTTTAATTTTTAGACAAAAATCTAAATCAACACAGAAGGATTTAAGAAGCAGACCTTGCTCACACAATAACGTAGGGCAAGCATGCAGTGTCCACTGAAGCTAAAAGCCAGTCCAGTGCACACATTCCCTCTACATCATTTCAGGGCACCAGAATTCTCAGACTAATGAAATTACAGTTGATAGTAGAGCAAGAAGAACAGTTTCTGAGCATTGACTACCAAGAGAGCATAACTAATGTGATTTTACTTGGAAGCCCATACAAGCACTAATCGGAGGGCTTGCACTGAAACTGTGCCTAATTTGAAATGTGTGGTATTAACTCCTTCATCACTATTCCAATTTCTTATTGCCAGATTTAAAGGGAGTATTGTGGTAAGCTTCCACAATGCTGGGATATCTTCTTTTGGTTTTGGAGATACTGCACATAACCAATGATGGGAAGACACCAAATTAATCATGCCATAGTCTCAGATTCTAAAGTATTTAGGTTTCAGACTAAGCTGAACTCCATAATAAATACAAACCTAGCTTCCTAATGGGAACAGAGCGCAGGGGTACAGAGAAGACAGTCAAGACTTTGCTTGCATATGGGCAGTTAAAAGGATGAGAGGCAAAGATGGGCACAAGTTGCACCAAGATATTACGAAGAAATTTGTGGTTCAACCTTGAAAGTAGTAATGCATCGCAGAGGGTCTTGGAAAGGTTGTGAAACATCCATCAAACCATATCTGGACAAGTTCCTGAGTAACCTTGTCTAGTTTGGCCCAGCTTTGGGGCTGGTGGTTAAACAAGATGCCCTTCCGGTTTCCTCCAAGCTTTTGCGAGTCGTAAGATACACAGTAGTAGTTAAGATTTATGTCTAGAGTTCAAAATAAGTCTGAGAGGAGAAACTGAAATTTAGTTACTATTACCAAGGCTTTTTGTGTAAACTTAAAATACAAATAGTTCAGAATATATTGTTATCAAGGAGAAAAGCATCAGGTCCATAATTAACATAAATGAGGCAAGAATCATTCTTTCAGCTGTTAAATAGTATCAATATTTTTTCTCTTTTTTTTTTTCTTTTAGCTTACCTTCAGTCCAATCAGGTCATGGGCTGGGGAGAAAAAGCGATTGAACTACGCTCTGTGGAGACAGGAAATCTGGAAGGAGTATTTATGCACAAGAAAGCACAGAAGCTGAAATTTCTATGTGAAAGAAATGACAAGGTACAGAGATGCCTACAGTGTGGTGACTTAGCAAAAATCAGTAATAGGTGGCTGTGACAGACCAGTTAATTTTTGTAATTTTGTTATTGGTTATTTCCTACCTTGGTATAACTTCCCTGTTCAAAACCAACGTAGTCACTGATCCCCCTGATCATTATGGATATTCCACACTCTCCCACCATCAGATCTATTAAAAGTCTCTATACCACCCAGCCTTCGCTGCTGTCAGTGATAACAAATACAGGCATTGTGAACTGCCCAGCACCACAGCTATAGTGGGGAGGGTTAGTGAGTCAGCCCCAAAAATTCCCAGCTCCAGGACGGCCTCTCCTGGGCTACTGAAATTACAGGCAGTTCAGAGCAGTCATCATGGGGAAAAAAACCCTCAACACTCTTAATTGCAGACACCAGGATATGGATAAGCAGGTGGGATTTCTTGCATATATCAATTTTGATAAATGTTTTCTGAAATCTGCTTAGTCCCACTGTCATATTTAGAAAACTGAGGCCCGAAAACCTTGGATTAATTATTTTTAAATGTTCTTTTATGTCTTTTCAAATAGGAAAAGAGAGATATTTTTGAAAATTCAGTTGTATCACAAGTACAGTTTCACTTTACAAAATTTCTCATGGGATTAAAATTCAATTGTGATATATGTATATCCTTGTATTTGAGACTGTGGCATTCTATCACCTTTCCTATTTGAGTAAAAATATTTTCATAAATATAAACTGACAGTGGCATTTTTTTTCTTCTTTTTTTTCCCCTTTCAAGGTGTTCTTTGCATCTGTACAGTCAGGAGGCAGCAGTCAAATATACTTTATGACTCTTGGTCAAAATGTACTATTCAACTGGTAAAACACATCAAAAGGAAGATAATGAAAATTTCCCTGTAGGTAGCAGTGTAAAATTCTCAGAGGTAATATACACAAATTTGCACTTTTTACCTACAAAAATGTTGTCATTATTGACTTACCAAAATTCATATTCTTTCAGTCTGGAAAGAATTCCATTTGCCTGTTGAAGTATTGCAAATGTGTTTAGTTTGTCTTTCAAAGTATGTTGCAAACCAAGATTGTATTAGGAGACTTTACTGAAGAATGTAGCCAATACAAGAAGCTCCTGTAGTCTGAAAAGTGTACGGTTTCATTTTGACAGGGGATGTAATGTTGTTATCTTGAACTGAAGTCTCTTTTTTTTGGACAGCAACAACTGTAGGTAGATACAAAACCACAGTTGGGATCTATTTTGGATTAGGTTTGGGTTCATTTTGCAGTTTTAGCAAGCTGTTACTGTGTCACCAAGATGAACTTGGATGACTTGTACAAGTCTTACAACACTGAAAGAGTGGCTGTTTGTGGTGGGTGCCAGCGCAGCCCGGGAGGCTTGAGGGGTCCTCCCTCCTTGGACCTTGAGGGATCATCCCCTCTGCTGCGTGGACAGGTGTGTTTCAGCACAGAGTTGTAAAAACAGTTAATTCTGAACATGTGCCCCATCTGGGAGATTTTTACAAATGCAGGGGACAGACTTTGTGGTTCTCTCAGGGCTGGATGCCTGAGCCCATAGACACGGTTACTGTAGAATGTATTTGTAAAAATAGTTTAAATAGTCTGTCAAAGTCATAGATGCATAAAGCATTATGAAACAGACCCTGTAACTTTTATTTACACCTGGGACCCACACTCATATGAATTGATTTAAAGGCACTACCCATGTATATAAATAAGGGCACAAGAGCAGGCACCTTCTTTTCTTCCTTCTTGCTCTTTCACGCCAAGTCTTTGTGTATTTGTATGTAAATATAATCTTTCCACAATGGATGTTAAGATTAACAAATGTATTCTTAATATAGTTATGAAAATATCCAAAGAGTTAATCTATTATAAATAGAAAATATAAATAATTCCAGGTGCTTTCTATGCTAATTACATCTAAATAAAGCTGCATCCACTAGTGTTATTGGTGCCAGTGTTTCTGCGTAAACTCTGTTCTCAGGGGCTTATAAGTTGGCCATAAAATTATAGAGATATTATATATATAATATATAATCGTATACTATGATTCAATTGTAGGGTTTAATGTAATCCTCATTTAGCTGATTTTTGGATGTGCTTTGAAAATGTAAAGCATCAAATATAATACAAAAGAGCTCATTCCAGACCTGATACAGCAGGGATGATGCTGTGGGCAAAAGTGAAATCATTAGTTACAGTGCTTGAAAAAAGGGTTTTTTTACTTGAAATATTTGATACTGAAAGGTGCAGGGAAAGTGTGTTGGAATATCTGGTCGTCTACCTCAAGGATGGTAATTCTGTGTTGACTGAGAGGGCAGAAATGGAGCTGTTGGAACTGGTAGCTGTGCTGTCCAGTATGTCAGTTCAGGTGTTGGCAGCGATGCTGTGACTGACAGGTGCTCAGAACTGCTGTCCCTGTGTATGTCAGCAGGGAATCAAACCAGGGGCTAATCACCCTTCCCCTGTTCCCTGTGCTAGCTTCTCACTGCTGCAGGCGGGTCAGAGGTGCCTGCACTGTTGCTTTCTGTATTTTTGGCTATATGGAGGACTGCACTTTCCAAAGTTATTATTAACCTAGCACTTTTCACAGGCACTAGCTTATTTCAAAATGTTTAGTGTTTTTGAATGAAGTATTTTCCTTTTAAATGTTTAACTAACAGAAAAATAAACCTAAAGCCATAAATATCTGCAGTTAAATACTCAAAGTGGTTCTTAATGTATGTGAGTAATAGCTTGTGTGCAGACTTGAAACCTGAATGGAAACTGTGCTTGGGCAGATTTGTGTGACAGCAGGAGCTCTGTCTGGTTGTAGTAATGTCCCTACCTGTTGCCAGGGCCAGGGCTGGGGCAAATGAGCAAAACCTGGCTTGGCACCCTATGCAGCTGAACACTTGGGTTTGTTTCATTCAAATTGCACAGAACAAACAAACAACAAAAAAAAGCCCCACCAACAAAACCAAACAAGCCTAAATCTGTAACAGAATCAGGCATGAAAGTTACAATTACTGGCAAAAAGTAAGTTGCAGACAATCTACTTAAAAGCAACTTTCTTGTTTTTGACTTAAAAGTCTAAAAGATGTGAAGGAAGAAGAGCTTTCATTTTACACACAGTAGGTGTGCAAAACTTGCAAAGCTGCTCATGCTATAAGCAATCAGTGATCCAGGCTGCCCTGTAATATTTTTTAAGTGTGCTTATCTCAGCAGCCTCTGCATTACAGGGGATGCATGTCAAAGTTTTCCCTTCCCTGTTCTGGTGGCAGCAGGTAGGAAGCAGATATTTTCCTGATGCCAGGGACTAGAATTTAGCAAACAACAGTGGGAATTTATAACAACAACCCATATCAACAGATTAAAGAAGCAAACACAGATTAAAGAATCAAACTTGTTTAAGCTTATTGTAGCAGAAAATTGTGACAATAAATTGACACACTGTGAAGATGTTTAACTCCATATTAAGAAGAAAAAAACCCAAACAACCCCAAGTTCAAGAGCAGGAATGTGCACTTGAACGTTGGGATTGTACTTTTGCATTGTTTCCCACTATTAGCTCTTTCTTCTTTTTAGCTACAATTCAAGGCAGTGGGTTGGATTTTCATCTTTTATTCACTATAAAAAGAAATTTAAAACGATTGGAATTTTTGGGGTTACATCCATGTTTAGTTGTGGAAAGAATGCAGCCCTTAGAGGTGAATGCTTTAGAAAGATTTAGAAGTGGTATTGCAAATAGCAATAGCAACTGGATGCAACAATCAGAAAACTGTGGCATTGTTTCTTTATCAAGAGACAGTCAGAATGGTTGAAGATGAGAAAGAGCCCAGAGATGTTGAGAAGAGTAACAGAAGAGAGGGGAAGTGAGTGAAGAGGAGGGAAGAGCTGAAGAAAATAAACAGGAGTAGCCAAAGGGCACAGCATATTGTTGATGGAGGAATACAAAAGGTTGAAAGATGTTCAAGAAAAGAGAACAGCCAAAGAAGTGGAGAGGTATCTGGAGTGACTGGGGGGCACTGAATGAGGGAGTGTTTTGAATAACTGTTCAGTTCAAAGCAAAAGTACAAAGGCCAGAAAACAAAAATCAAGTAATCCAAGGTTATCCAGACATAATTTTAACTATGCAAAATGTATATCAGATTTGTAGTTTCATTTTGTGAGCTCTTTCACTAACTTTTAAAAGAAAGGATGTGTTTTTCTAGTGACGTCACTTTGACATGAAAAAATGCTGCAGGGGCAGAATGTGGAGGATCCATGTCAGTAACCCTTTGGTACATGCAGTCTCCTAATGGCACGTGGTGCTCATAATGTTGCATTTGCCACACAAGACTGTGCTAATGCTGCAGCAATGTAGAACTGTGTGTATGTGCCTGCTTTCATTTTAGGCATGGTGAACTCTCTTCTGCAGCCTGAACCTTGGCACATGACTTTTAAACCTGGGAACAATGCAAGTTATGTACTGTACACTATGTATTGTTCTCTAACGTTCAAATTGTACAATTGAAACAGTAATAAAAATACTCTGAAAATCAAAACTAATGTAATGCTTCTAATGATTCTGTGATGTTGATATTAGCTATTGTAAAAATCATAGAAACTTTTGTTAGTTTTCCAAATCCAGTCACTATGCTTAGGGGAACATCCAGACTTGCCTATATGGGCAAAACAAATATATATCCTTGTATGGATAAACAAATATATATCCTTGTATGGATCTCACAAGTGCCATTGTGAGAGTTCAGCCTGGACAGAGTGCTCCTAAGGGTGACAGCCAGTGCTGTGCTCTGTGTGTTGCTAATGAGCTGCACTGAATTTCTCTGTGTCCACCCTTCTCTTTACACAAACACCCAGTGGGCTGAGAGCAGTGGAACTACAGCAGAATGACAGCTTGTAGTCACATTAGCCTGAGTGCCAGTTTAGGCCAAGACACTTCTTCTCAGGTAAACTCATGCAGTCTTTATTGCCACTGGAATTGTTTCTCCAAAAACCATAATAAAAGCTGGCTTGCGAGTTCAGTTCCATGTTTAAACAGCTGTATTGAAGTTAAATGAAGCATAAGCAAGCCTGCAGTCTATATGAAAGACTTCAGATTTGAAAACCTGTGCAGTAAGTCAAAGTTATACACAGCAAAAGTGTAATAAATCTTCCTGCTGATAGCCCATCACTTTCTTAAACTGCTCTTCAAAGTGCAGAGAGGTCATTAAAGGCCAAGGGGATGTCAGCTGGGTAATCACCTAAAATGTTATTTTAGCATTACTTGGCAGCTTCCTGTTATTTTCTAGGAACATTTAACAAAAGCACCTAGGAAGTATGGTGAAATGCATCAGAAAAACTTTGGTTTTGTCCTCAAAACACTTTGTGGTGAACACCTTTTACAGTAAGCTTCATGATCTTATACACCAGCTGATATTTTTTTAACCTAGATCATCACCTTTTATTCTCTCATGCCTTATTTTTCCAGCATATTTTAAATGTAATATTTAACAGAATGTAATAACATACTCTTATTCAGCACAGCGCATTCCTCACTGTTGCTGCTATAAAGGCTAACTGCTGTTTCCCTAAGGTGTGTTGTATGCAAAAACTGAGATACCCGACTCCTACTTACCTCTGCGAATTTGAGACTGTTGACTCAGAGGTGAACACAAGTATGGTTTAACACACTTGGTTGTAGGCATATAAAAATCACATTGTCTTCACTGAGCTGCTTACACGCCCTGATGAAGCAGGCTCAGCATAACAGAGTTCTCAGTTCTTGTGATGTGATACAGCCATCTGCTGATGGCTCCTCTCCAGTCATTACTGATTCTCCAAGAGTTTCTGAACTTCCAGTTTCTAGTACAATCACACCGGTCCCACTGTTCAGGGAGGGTAGGGAAATCACATCTAGAAGAACTCACAGACATAACCAGCCTTTAAAACACATTGACATTCTGTCAGCAAGAGATTCATCCTGTTCCAATTTTGAAATTGGTATGTTAGCTGGACCTCTGCTGGCAAGAAAGAAGGTAACAGGAGCAAGTTTCTAAGAGAAGGAACTATCTTGTATTTGAATCTGCAATGCATACAGATTTATCCAGTATAAACTATTAATTCTGCTATCAGTCCACATCAGTCCATTATCGCTCCACAAAAGCTTCAGCTTCAGTGAATGAAATCCCAGTGATTTACAATAACAAATCTGGCAACAGATGCACATGTAACAATCACCTCTGTGTAAATAAGTTTTTCTGCAAATCGCATCATGAGTACGGACAAAAGAGAAGATAAGCTGGGAACAGTCCACAGATTTCCTCATTATACCTACAGGTTCATTTAACAACTAAAATGTACACCACAGTTCTCCAGGTAAGGCTTGTATGTGATGTGAAATCACGTCCTGTGCAAGCTCAACGAAAAGGTGTTTGGGTCATGTTCATTTTTTTTTGATAGCAAATGCCATTTTATTAGTCCACACAACAAGTCATGTTTACTGGGGAAGAAAGACACCACGTGGAAGTTTTACCCAATATTTGGCTTCAACACAACACAAATGACTGATTTGTTTTAAATTTTCTCACCAAGGAAAGCACTGTGACATGACATACTTAATCTCATATTATTCCTAGAGAATTCTAAAGGCCAGAAAAAGCTTGTTGTTTAGTCTAGTTTTTGTCTAGTTTTTCAGTCTGTTTTAAATGGTTTGGGCAACAGCTTTTCCAATTTCCTCATGGCAACTGCTCCACAGTAGCAAAGGCAGTAAGCTTAGAATACAGTTGTGCTCAAGATGATGTGCTAAAAAGGTGTTTCCTCTGACAAAAAAACCCCATATATTAAAAAGTGTTTATAAAGTACCAAATACAAAGTTCTTGATCTCTAAATTTCAGTAATATCGTAAGTGGATTAGTGAAAGGTGTCCCTGCCCAGGGCAGGGGGTTGGAACAAGATGGCCTTTAAGGTCACTTCCAACCCAAACCATTCCTTGATACTATGGTATATGATAAAGAAGTTGCTAGTTGCAGTGGGACGAGAATGAATAATAATACAAATAAGGTCACACACTTAGGAACCATTAGTAAGAATTTCTTCTAAAGATGGAGACAACAAAGCCTCAGTAAACTGTTTCAATGGCAGGATGATTACGATTACCCACACACTGCAACTCTGTAAGAGGCAAACACAACGCTAGGAGCTGGCACGAGACTCTCCGAACTAGGAACACACTGAGGGTGAGGAAGAAGCAATGACGGGCGCTGTGCATCGCTTAAAAGGAACCAGGAGCAGGTGCAGCAGAGCTCTCTACGGCAGGCAGGGAGCAAGGCGCTGCTCGCTGCCCGGGGGCTGCCCAGGCACCGCCGCAGTGCCCCGACCGGCGCAGCCGCGGGCCCGGCGGAGCGGAGGAACACTCGGGGCCGCCCGCCGCCGCTACCCGGCTGCTTATCGCCGGCGACCCCGCGGCGCCCCTCCCACCGCTTCCCCGGGCCTCAGCTTCGGCCCTGCTCCCGCCCGCGGCCGCTCCCCGGCCGCCGCCTTCCTGCCGCTGTCCCCGCATCCGCACGTCCCCTCTTCGGACGTCCCCTCTCCCCCCGTGTCCCCGTGTCGCTGTCGCCGTGTCGCTGTCCCCGCCCACGCCCCGGCCGTTGGCGGTTTGAACGGCGCGCGCGCACCCACACCGCCCCGCCCCACGGGGGCGGCGCCAGCCCAGCCATGACAGCGAGAGCCCGTCGCCGCCGCCGCCGCCCCCGGCGGCGCCCCGGGCCGCGGCTGTCGCCTGGGAGGGGCGGCCAGGACGCTGTCATGCAGGACCCTACCCCGGAACGCGCCGAGGAGAGCCGGGCGGCGGCCTCGGCGGAGGGCGGAGGGGCCTCCTGTCTGCAGCGGGTGTTCGAGGAGGCGCGGGGCTCCTCGCAGCTGAGCGCGGCGCCCGCGGAGCCGCCGGCCGTGACGGTGGTGGCGGTGGAGCGGTACCTGGCGCGGGCGCTGCCCGCCGCGCCCCCCTATTACTGGTACGACGTGACGCTCGCGGAAGGCGCGCGCCGGCACCGCTGCCACCTCGCGCCGCGCCTCAACGGGCTCGTGCAGCGCGCGCGCCTGCGGGCGGGCACGCGCCTCCGCCTGACGCGGTGCTCCTACCGCTACGACGAGAAGCGCCTGAACTGCGGCTTCCTCTGCCTCGAGGAGCTGGAGCGGGCGGGCAGCGACGGCAGCGCCGCCGCGGGCAGCCCGACCGATGGGCACCTCCCGCTCCAGCCCCTCCGCGGCGACGGCAGGCACTACTTGCCGCTCTGGAACAATGAGGATCCCTACGGAGACGTGTGGGTGCCGGACAAGCCCCCGGTGCGGGTGGATGTGGACGGTAAGCGCGGAGGAGGCGGCGGTAGGAGTGCGGGAGGGATGCCCTGAGGCGCCCCGGGACACCCACAGAGGGGAGGCGGCGGCGTTGTTCGTGTTGGGCGACGGAGCTGGGGAAGGGTGGGGAGCACAAGTCCTGTGAGGGGCAGCTGGGGGATCTCAGCCTGGAGAAGAGGACGCCCAGGGGGACCTTTTCGCTCTCTACAGTCACCTGAAAGGAGGTTGTAGCCAGGTGGGGATCAGGCTGTTCTCCCAGGCAACCAGCGGCAGGACAAGGCACATAGCCTTAAGTGAAGGTTTAGCTTGCACATTAGGAAGAATTTCTTCATAGAAAGGGTGGTTAGACATTGGAACGGGATGCTCCAGGGAGTTGGTGCAGTCACTGTCCCTGGAGGTGTTTAAGCAAAGACTGAACGTGGCACTCAGTGCCACGGCCTGGCTGACAGGGTGGTGTTAGGATCGGCTGATAGCCCAGTTGATTCTGTGATTCAGCACCTGCTGAGCTCCCTGGTGACTCTGCAGCTGTGTTTGTGCCACCCGTGTCACTGTTCACCTCCTCCTGTGGGAAAAACCTCTTCCTGGAAGGGTGGTGAGACACTGGCACAGGTTGCCCAGAGTTGCCAGCTTGTGGTTCCTCCATGCCTGTCCATGTTCCAGACCAGCTTGGATGGGGCTTTGAGTAACCTGGTCTGGCAGAGCGTGTCTCTCCCAAGGCAGAGCCTTCCGAGATGTCAGAAGCACCTGGTGCAGCAGTAGTCTCATGTCTGGTGTGTGCGGCAGGGTGTTCACTCAGTGCCAAGGGGCTCAGGCCATTCCTCGAAGCCTGGTGAGGAGAGAGCTATAAGCAGGACTTCTGCAAGAGTGTGATGCCCTTGTAGGCTGACACCTGTGGTTTTTGTGAGAGTTCTTCTGCTCATCTGACAGCACTTCTGTGTCATTTAAAATGTGTCATCACTCTCAATTTAAAAAAAAAAAGCAAAACTACACTGTGGGCAGATAGCTCATAACAGGATTTATTGGTGAATAATACCAGGAAATGAGCCTTATAAATATTAGAAACGTTAATAAACCATGTGATACCCTGATCTGGCACTTTACTCCTGAAAACTTAAATGTTCAATCATGAATGTTCTTTTTTGGTATTTTCCCCTTCCCTTAACCTTAGTCTCGAAACTGACTAATCTTGGTCATCTGGAAATGACATGGAGAAGCAGTGTGCGTTTCCATCCACTTCTTGTGAGAATCCTCCACAAATCTAGACTAAGGTACTATGGAAAACCAGAGAAGAAAATGGATATGCCTTATCAGGTAAAGAGAGATAAATGCATAGGTTAACACTCGAACAAATTGCTGTAGGATATTTGAAAACAGTTTTACTAAACAGACTTACTAAAATTGAAAACAAGTTTAGTAAGCACATCAAAAGTTATTTAATATCTATTTTAGACGGACAATTTTGACTTTACAAAAATGGTGAGCATTTTAGAATAGGAAATGCTGAATTTCGTGATCAGAGGCGTACAGACTTTGGTGGCTGTGTTTCAGTTACTATAGTTAGTTGGCCTTTGTAAAGAAAGAAGGAGATGCTTGGAGGTTTCAGTAGTTTAACAGCCAAAACATTTCTGGTCTGTATGCTTTGAAAGTTGGAGTTACTATCTCTTGTCAAAAAAAAAAAAAGGCAATATACTACTACACTTCAGTGATTTCTAGAGTTGATTTTCTCATCTGGTGACTTTCAGAAAGATTATTTTACTGTAAAATTCTTAATGATTTTTCTAATATATTTAACTTGTGCTGTTTTAGTGTTGCACTTCATGGAAAAGGGGTCTGGAGGTGTGGTGGGTTGGTCTGTAAGTCTTTTTTACTGCTCAGTGATCTGCTGTTACAGATTCAGTGTTTGCCCAGCTTAAAAATTGGAATTTTTTTCAACTCTAGTATTTAATACAAGTTCTAGAACATCCTGTATATCCATTTGTAATTGTCAGAGAAATACTTTGAGTCAAGTCCCTGATGCATTATCCAAAATAAATACATACCAGAATGATAACAAAGAAAAGATGACTGTATATTGTCTCTGTTTTTTCTTCAGGCTTATTTTGAAGTTGCTGATGCTTCAGGCATGATGTCAATGGTTTTGTGGAACTCCCTGTGTCCTGAATGGTATCACAGTATGAAGGTTGGCACAGTGTTGCTGCTTGACAAGTACAGCATCAAAACCAGTTACCCATTTAAAACACGCCCAACCCCAGGGGATTCACAGATGAAGAGATTTGCTACAATTGGTTAAGTATTGCAGAAACCTATTTTGAATCAATAAAATACAGTGCAAAGGTAGTTCTTCATAGAAATAAAATAGAAAGTGATCCATTGCTGAGACTAATTGGTAAAGTATAAGTCCTTAATTAGTACCTCTGAAAGCTGTCTGAGCATCCAGGTTCCTGCTGCTCCCTGTTTATATTTGAATCATGTGTACAAAGTTTACTGACACAATTAGTTAAAACCTTTTTTTTAAAAATAAATAAAAAAAGAATCCCTGATATCAGGAACTGGGATTATAAAAATAGGTCTCTGGTACTGAATTTTAATCTGATATTGTTTCCTGCTTAATAATACACATATCACTTGTACACTGCTCACACCTTCTTACCAGGTTATTGAAGGACATTATCACCTGATCTGACTGTAGATTTTAGTATATATTGTCAAGGTCCAGGGGATCTGCACATCTCCATGGAATAAAAAGTTCCATTGATGATTTCTGTGTGCTGAACGAGCATCACCATTGGAGTGTGTGTGTAAAGAATATTCTTTGGCTATGAAAAAAGCATTTTCTTATTTGCAATTGTTTTGTTTGGCAAATACTCAAAGGAGCTATACAACAAAAATACAAGTCCTGCAGTGTAACAGTAATAGCCTTTTCAAACTGGATTTGATCAACTTTTGGGGTTTTCTTCTCTCCACTGAACATGAACTCTGTCCCGTTTTGTGCTTTTATACTCAGAACAAAATGACAGCCAACTTCAGCCAATTTCAGAAAATTGAAATAACTTCTTGAAACAATGTGCATGTTGGTGAAGGATGATGTATGTATAACTTACTGAGAATGACAGTTTCCTAATGCCGTTGCTACAGTGCACAAAAATACGCAATATTTTCACTGCTCAAAGCAATGTATTCTCTGACTGATGTATATTTGCATTAAAACCAGATCTCAATGTCTGAAGTATTGTGATGACTTGGCAGGAGGGAGAAATGTTTAGCCAGGAATGGAAGTTTGTGAGGGAAGGTGATAACAATTACAAGCCAACCCTGAAAACAATTATAATTGCCACAAAACCTTTCTGTGCAAAGAAGACAGAATAAAATATGCCATCTGAGGTGACTTTCTTTATGGGCAAATGTCTCTGCATTTTCATGGCCCTATTTACCCTACACTTCTGATTTTTGCAAGTGTTATTGGGGTAGAAATGTTAACAAAGAGATCAAAATGGTCAATTGAACCACGGGGCTGTAAGGAAAGCAACATGGTGTATTTTCAGACCACAGATAAATCTTTGGTTCATATGAAACTGTGTACAGGATCTCAGTTCTTTGCACAAAGCTGAGAATTTTTTCTTGATACAAATTTACATAGTTCCCTGCATAATCACATGCATGGATGGATGGTATAACCATATGTCCTATAAGAAGAGAGTCGAGAAAACAAAATATTTAGAAAAATTTCTAGAGCAGTTGTAACATGGATTTTGTGCAACTTCTATAGCATGAGGGTTTCTTTTTTGTTCAGATGAAGTGAAATTTATTACCTCACTAAGTGTCTCTGTATGTGTCCAATGTGGGACAATACTTCAGGTTTCAGTCACACTGAATTGCTTAAGTAGCAATTTTTTCTCTTCATTTATTTCCAATTTGTAATTCCATCAAATCCCAACTTTCCAGTGTGTCCTCAGAACCATTCACGTGCAAATGTTGTACAATGTACCTGGAAAATTAACACGGCCCCAGTATTAAAGGCTTTCCAGATTGAGAGTCCTGCAGGGCACTCTGCTTCAGGCCCATCCCTAGACTGCTGTGGAGTTAGCTCTGCATTGCTGGGCTCTGTTTGCAGCTGCAGTGTTGTGCGATGTGCTGAGAGGTGCTTTTCAAGACCTAAAACCTTTGAAGCTTAGTTAGTACCAGCGCCTTGAATTCCCTGCCAGGCAATGTGTACATTTCAATTTCACACATCACTGAATTTGTGTGGCACTGATGACAGCCTGGACTGACCTTAGCTCCTGACTCATCCCAGGGTATAATCCTGAGTTGAGTATGTGACTTTCATCTAAGCTCAAAATAATGAAACAATTCATAAATAGTTTCAATGTGTGGGAAATTTGTTTCTGTAATTTTCCCTGAGATACTGTCCTAAAGGACCATATGAAAAACCACAATTGTCCTCCAAATACATTTCTAGCAAGCAGAAGCCAAAAGAATATTCTTAAATAAAGGGTCTGACTTAAAGTATAACACCTTCCTAATGTTGTACTGCCAGGGTGAGGGGCCAGATATTATTCTATAAACAGTTGTACACAGTAATTTTACCTGTTTAATTACATTTCTGAGTGCATTATTTGAATACTCCTGTACTCAGACCCAAGAAATGTCATCAGAATCTCTTTTTTATACCAGCAAGATTTGTCCTGTTCTGAGACCACAGAGTGCTGCCTTGTGTATTCTAGAGGCTGAAGCTGTTCTTCCTGTGTTTTTTAATCTGGTTGAAGAACACTTTGCTTGCCTCAGTGCTCTACTGTGTTTGTAATTCAGCATCTAAACAGTCTGATGAATAAATTAAAATTTTAACTTGCTATAGAATAGGCATGAGAAGACCTTTGGTTTTCCTCCATGGCCATGGTGTATTTCTATCATATAAATGATTTGCTGAACTGGCATTAAATAGGGAAATTTTCATGTGCTAGCTCTGTTTTGCTTAATTGTCTGCACATCAGTGTCAGACCTCTCTGACGTTTGACATTAAACCTAGTGTAAAAAGTACTTTGTATCTAATCAGTATGGTGGGATTAGTTTCTGTTAAAATACCTGTCTGACCTGGACTAGTTGGCTCATGTGGGGAACTGGAAAGTTTAACATTACTCAGATGATAAATTGCTTTGTTGAATGCTGTACCTGAATTCCTGACTTTATTGTGATGAAAGCATAAAGTCAGAGGAATTGATTCATAATTTCACAAATTGAAAGTTGCAATACTTAAGAAACTTTACCCTGGTTTCTTTATGGGTTGTTGTTGTTGATGGTGGTGGTTTGTATTCATGCCTTAAAATGTTACTTTTTTTTCTTTGTCAGAAATTAGCCTTAATGTTCGAGATCCTCCTACTGAAATAAGCATTATTCCAGAAGAAATGGTTAAACCAGAGTGGGGATTACCTGAAGTTAAATATCGGTTTATCACAAGGTAAAATAGAATTTTGTTGGTTATCAAGCTGGAACTTATATTACACTACCTTACAGTGAATGTTAATTGGAAATGCTTTTTGCAAAGTTTCTGAGAAAGCTTACCCAGCTTTTTCTTCTATTTTGATTTTAGGTCAGAACTGGATGACTTACCAAACAATCATTCCTGCGATGTTATTGGTCTTGTGACATTTGTAGGAAGGGCTGAACGAACCAGAAAAAGAGGTTTTTCTATAAATATGACTTTCAGAATTTATCAAGTAATTTTTAAATTTCTAAATAAATGCTTATACACTTTTCTTAATATTTTTTATATAGAAAAAAGTGAAGACTTCTGGCTCTATCGTTGGGCACATGCCATTGATGGGACTTCAGACCAACCATTCATACTGGAATTATTTGCAACTTCTCAGCCAGATGTGTTTGAGCGTATTCACCCAAGTATTCATCTCTCTACAATACTTACTAATAATTATTTGTAGTGTTTTTCTAGTTTGTTAATAATTACAAATTCTGAGTGTGGTTGCCATTGCATAAAAAAAAAAAGCCACGGTTTATCTCCTCAAGCAAAAGATAGATGATCAGAAAGTAAAAATCGAAAATAGTTTAAATATTTAAAACCCTTACAAGTTGCAGTCTGTCAGTTAGTGTCAACAGTTAGATGGACAGCTGGGCCTGAGACTCATCTGATCTTACTAATTTCAGACAGAAACTTAAGAAGCACCTGGGGCAACATCTCTTGCATCAGAGGCAATTACAGGTAGCAGCTGGTCAAATCTCTTGCTCCTCTTGACCTGTAAACACCTGTTTTTTTAATAGACAGGAATAATTTAAGAGGATTGAATGAAGAGGTGAAAGTGGAAAAGCTTAATTTCTTTGAACCAATATTTTTTGCCCAAACAGCAGTCATCACCCAGCTGTGTTAGTTATCACACACGAGCTAGGAATAATAAATTCCAAACTAGGGAATCCTTAATGAAGGATTTTAAATGAACTTTAAATATTTGTTCTTGCCTTCTTTATCTTCTCCAAGCACTCATCCTTCCTTTAACACTGGTTGGTATTGACGTGCATGTTTTATATCATGTGATGCAGGACCAGCTGCACAACTCTGCTAAGATTATGGCTGCATTCATCTTGAGTATTCTGGGGAAGTGGCAAAGAATGACATTCCAGTGTTAACTGAGATATTAACAAAAGAGTGAGTTTGTACTCTGTTTAGAAGTTTTGCAGTGGCATGCCATGATTCCTTGTGATTTTTTACTTTTTATCCTTAAGAAACACAGCCATCTAATACCAATATTTGTACTATTTGTTTCAATGATATCCTATCTGATGAAGTATCTCATGTTTTAGTTCTAATATCTATGCTGAAATTAAATTGAAGATTTAATTACATCTCCGTATGGTAATTCATAATAGAGACTCAAAACATGCTGAAGCATTTGTAGGATCAAAAACTAAATTGTCTTGTTTAGAGCACTGAATAAAATTAATCCAGTATGTGTCAGTCTTGGCATTCTAAAATCAATGAGCTATCAGGAAAAAAATTGAAGTTTTTTTCTTTTCCAGTGACATACTTGGTGTGTACACAGATGAGAGTGATGCGGGACCTTACTGAGAATCCTTCCAGGACAATTTACCTTACAACTTCAAATGAAAGTCAGATATTTATTACAGGTAACTTAGACTAGTTCTAGTTTTATATAGTTCTCATGTTATTTCTTTGGAAAGAGTATATTCATTTTACAACAAAATTAATGCAGACTATGAGGTAATAAGGAAACACCATTGCAAAAAGGAAAAAGGCAAATGGCATTCTTGTGAGGCGTTAAAATGGTTTATTTTATAGAAAGTATTACTAGGTTAAGACACACATTTACTAAGTCTTTCAGACTCTTAATCCTTTGATGGGGTAGAAATAGGGATTACCACTTACTTAAAACATTAAATAATACTTGTAGCTTTCCTATTCTAGGAGCTTTTTTGTCAGTTGCTGTATTTGTTTCTGTTAACATTTATGTGACTTTCAGTGTCAAATGGAACTGTAGCCAAGAAATTCAAGAAACTCATTTTGAAAAACACTCTTGACAAAAGGTATCTTTTGTACTGTCTAGGCAAGATTTTCTTAATTTGTTGTTTCTGTGTAGTGTTCAGGGGAGTTTCAAAGTGAGAACAGATTTCAGTCACCTGCTTTGGTTTTGATACCTGATTATTTTTGTTTTAAAAGGGTGGCACAAAGGCCAGCCATACACCAAGGATGCCAAAGTGAAAAACTTCATTCAATGGACGAAATCACAAAGTGAAGCTGATCGAATAAAGACAAGTGTCATCGGGGGCTATTATCCTTTTCCACGACCTCCTGAGAGCTTTTTGAAATACTGTAAAAGCAATGAAGGTATCATATATCAAATATGATATCAAATATCATATATCAAATATCTTTAAGATTTGTGGCCTTTTTCAGTCAGTCTTACTCCAAGAAAAACTCCCTTTCGTGACTAAATGTTTCATAGGCGAAATCCTCATCTTACGGAAAACATCACACCATTAGCTGTAGGAGAATTGTAGAAGTTTACGTGAAGTTACACATACACCGAGGTTTTATTCTGAATTTTTTACTAAATTGAAAATAAAAATAGTTATTCTGAAGATAGATTGAGTTGGAAATTTCACCTGAAACAGAAACTGTGGTGTATGATAATGCATACTAATGGATGCTTATGAGCTAAAAAGGTTTTTTATTTTAATCTTTTTCCATGTGATGTGGATAACAAAATGGTGTAGCATTCTTTAAAAGCATAAATTTAAATCAATATTTAGTGAAAAATTACCTTTTTTTTAGTCTTGGGTTCAGAGATTTTGGTATTATATTTCTCTAAAACTTGGTTCTGGAAATTTCTTTTTGCAGTTGACTCAGTTTTGAAACCCATAGGTGAAATAGCAAAAGAGATTGAAGACCTGCACTACAGAGAACACAAGCAAATTGCTGTTCAGGGAATAATCAGTGCCATAAGATACATAAGCTGGAGCAATGCAGCTGAAGAAGCCCCAGAGGGGGACCTTTTCCAGGTATAGTGTGTGAGACTTAATGCCACAGCACTTCAGCAGCTATGATTGTAATTAGAATGGAGAATTTTGCATTTGAGTTCAGAAACTAACTGTCTTTTAATTTGATCTTTGAGAGCAAAATTTTAGAAAGCAGTGATTCAGTGCTTTTCTGAAAGTGCTTTGGTAGTCCTCTGTAAAACTTACAAATGTTTAAAAGTTAGTAGTTTGACTGATAACCTAATGTAAATTGGAGTGTGGGAGAAGCAACTACTGCAAAGTGCTCACTGTCACTTTCTAGACAGAATTTACCTTATTAATATGATGAGAACAATTTCTGCTAGATAAAAGGTGACTTTCAGAAACTTGCAGGGTTTTGAGTTGCAAGCAGTAGCTTTAAGTACATTTAAAGTCTGAAACAATTAACTGTTGTTGCAGAAAGATACTTCTCAGTCCTTCTCAGGAAATTATTCTGTGTCCAAAGAAGACTGTCTTGACCAGGGAAGTTCTGTGTCCAAAGAAGACTGTGTTGACAAGGGAAAAAATGAAGAAATTAACTCTTCTTGGGGGCCACCCTGCACTCCTGGGGAACATGAACACCAAGCTCTTCTGTCAAAGGGAAGTTCAGTCAAGAGGAAGACACCACGTGGATTCAGTAGAGATGCAGAACAGTAAGTTCTCTCCATGAATATGTGGTGGATCTTCTAAAAATTGTTTTCAGAAATTAGCCCAGAGCCCAGACTGTAAAAAATACATAAGAAAGTTTTGAAAACATATATTGTTTGATTTTTAAAAGTAAGTTTTGTACTTTTTCTAGCATGAGGTGATGACAATCATACTCTTCATGGTAATGAAGGATTGATTAAAGTAGGTTTGCAGTGCTCTCTTCTGATTAATATTTATACTGCTTTGTTATTAAGATCACAGATTTGAAATAAAAGTAGTTAATACTTGAACCAAATGTAGTTTAGTGACATAGCTGTGGAAAAAACAACAATTACAGTGGTGTGAGGAAATCAGATTCCTTGACTGAAAATGCAGAATCAGGTACACCTGTTCCTTAATTTAAACACACCTTATTTTTGATTTCTGGGTAATGGGATGTACTGCATGTAGCTGTAATTTTCTGTCAGAAAGGAAGGTAGATGGTGGTCGTGTGCTAACCTGAAGGCTCTAAATAACTTGTAATTTGTCTGATAAAACTATATTAGATTCGAAAGTAAAATAACTGCTTGCATAAGATTGCCTTTTGTTGCAACATCTGTGTAAAATCTAGTATGCCCATGCTTGACTATTCAGAGCCTGGTGTATACACTGAGATGGAATGCTGAAAAAGTCAGGCCGTCATGTCTGGGTTTTTTGCAGTGGATTTCTGATGCTGTAAAGGGTGTATTTTTCATCTTGGCTTTTCACATCCATAAGTCATAATGTGTGAAGAGGGTGGATATTCAGAATATTTGGAGGGAAAATGAAAGGAAATGTAATTAGAATTGAATGAAAATTTAATATTAAAAAAACTCTGGTGAACAGAAGTTCTGTCTTGGCAGTGTTATAGCCAACTTAGTGGATTCTGTTCCATATGAAAACTTCCAGCATTTGAGTGTCTTAGTTTTGTTCTGCCTGAAAGAACAATGTGGGTGTTCCTTGCTTTGTGAATTTCCATTTAAATAAATACTGAAAAATAATGGTGCTTTTACTACTTTAAGGGGAAGTGCATCTGTTAGTCCTGTACCATCTTACCCCTATTTTACACGGACTGTAAGAAGAAAACTTGGGTAAGTCATGTCAAATTGATTTTGTTGAATAATTGCAATAATGAAACAAAAATATTTCAAGTATAAATTTTACTGATCAGGAATCTATATGGAAGTGATATTAAAGAACAGATTAGGGTAGAGTTTAATATTTTCTGTTCACTTGTCTTAATTTTATACTTGACTAAATATATCTGAAACATAATTTTGAGCATGTTATTAAACATCTTATAATGCTACCTGTACTACTAAGGGAACATATAGTGACAGAGGTTCATCATGGTAATGAATGGATTTGCTAGTGCTGGCTGAGATACACGTTTTTCTTGGTGCTACAGAGGTGTAAGTGTAGTTGTCCCTGGGAATCCACTCCTCTGGCTCCTTTCACTCCCCAACCCTTGGTTGTTACCAGGGAATGTGGGGTTTTCTTGAAGTCCAGATAGGAATTTCAAATCCAGAGAGCCCTGTCAAGTCTGCAACCTACTGAAATATCTACAAAAGTGAAATTATTAAGAAAACTGAATGAGTGTCTTTACTTGTTAGTCTGGGGCAAAAATTTACTTTCCTTTGTGCATTTTGTTTAAGGGCCATACATTCGTGTCACTTGTTCCAGACAGAATATGAGCAACTTGAACGTTTGAACTCCTTGGTGTCAGTAATTTAGGACGTTTATATTTTGGCAATGATCTCGGTTTGTGTCATGGGTACATATACATCTCGGTTGCATTTTTGGTTTACTTTTAGCATCTCTTCCTTTTTCCCCCTAAAACCAAGAATCATGGTGTTAGGAGCAGGGCAATAATGGTAATGAGGGAGTTGATCAAAGTTGTTGAACATTCTGCCAGTATTGGCCCCTTACAAGCACGCCTGTTTTCTTGAAAAACGTTTATTGGAAGCTAATTTGCAACATCTTTTTCTGTGGGATGAAGGAGGCTCTTTTGAACCCATGTGTTTGTTATTTCCTGGTCCTGTTGCTAGAAACTGCATTTTCTAGGAGAAATGGTTACCTGAATTTGCAGCTGGTTCATTAAAAGCGACACCTGGCTTTAAGGTCACAGTTCTGCATGTGGTGCAGGAGTTTGCAGGGACTTGTGGCACAAATCCTTAGGAAAATCATGAAGTTTTCCTTGACTGTAAGGAATCCTGCTTTCTTTTGCTTGCTGAGAAATGTTCCACTTTTTCTGGGGGGAGGGCCTGTGGGAAGAATGTCTTCTCCCCATTTCTTATAGGTGAAGCCAGAAGTTAAGGCATATTTATTTGTTCTCTGCTTTTCTCAATCTGCTACTCTCCTCGCTACCTGTGTGTCCACTCTATGCCATTAGTGCTAGAACCCCAGCTAAAGGAGGAGAAAGTCTGTGTTGGATTATGGAAAGCTGTTTCACTCTATATAATTAAAAGGTAACTTGTGTATTTCTGTAACTAACTATAGAGTCGTGCTGAATTCTCCAAATTGCCAAAAAAATAGTAAGTTAGCTGACATACCTTAAAATTGTTTTGTTCTCTGGTCTGTTGCTTAGATGTAGCAGAATGTCAGCTCTCATTGAAATATTTTAATATGTTGGTGAAATAACAACAATAGTTTTAAAAAACTTCACAGTTTTCACAGAATATTCTGAGTTGGAAGGGGCCCACAAGGATCATTGAGTCCAACAGTAGAGATATATTTTAAAGTACTTGTTCTCACTTAAACTATTCTGCATCACATTTTTTGTATGTTATTTCCAGTATTTTTGGGGGTTTTAAGCAGTAAGAGCTTATTTTTAGGCTTTTTATTGACAGCTGCAGTTCCTGCATTTCTGAGGTAACTTATGTGATTATTAAGGGCTTCAGAAAGAACAAGGAAACTGGGTAATTTAGTAGTATTGTTGATATCTATATCCTTGCTAGTAAAGATCTTCCACATACTGGTACTTTTAGGCATTTAATATACTCCAGAGTAATTTAATTTCTAGAAAATAAAGTGATTGGGAAAGATCGTAAATTTCAGGGTTGTTTTTATGTGGAAGTGAAAAAAAAGCACAGTAGTTTTCTTGGAATTTTAATCTTTGTAAATTTAGCATGTTACCTTGGAGTTGCTGCTGCACTACATGCTCCCACTCCATACTGCTTGAAAGTGACTCCTTTGCATGCTTCTTTCCGTGCAGTTTCACTTCTGTATTTTTTTGTCATGTAGACCCTTTTCACCTTTTGTGTTCCCATGGATGTGATAGGGGATAGGGACTCAATAATACAGGGCAATTCAGCTTGAGGTTTGCATGACTGAAAGTTTCACAGAATGTGATGTTTCCTTCACCGTCCTTTTTCACATAAATCAGAAGTTGTCAGGAAGAGATTAGTAGATAGCAAAATTCAGTTTGTGTAGACTTATCATAAAAGGCTGTTTGGTCTCTCTGTTACTTGCTCTGGTAGATGTGTTTACCATAATGGCGTCAGAACAGTTAGTTCATTTCAAACCAGTCTATAAAATAAGTTTTGCCAGTTTTATCAGTGAGTGGGATATTTAGTTGCATTGTTTTGAGGCACTTTATTTCCTTGCGTTATTTGGGCATTGCTGCAAGTTGTAACTATTTTCTTCCTTAATTTCATTTATCACATTTAGTCCCAGAGCTTTGGAAAATAGCTGTGAAGCATGAGACATGCTTTTTTTCCCAATAGGTTCTGAAAATACTACTCTGCCATCTATTTTCATTGATGTTATTTTCAATGGCAATGCTTTAAAGTAAAATGACTGAGAAGTTGAATACCAATATATCTGAAAATAGTGAATAAGGGCTTTTTTTGCAAGTGACACCTGTGAAAAGGGGTGTGTGCAGGATGCAGGCTGGGAGCAGCAAATCTGGCAGGGCACAAGTTCTCCTAAAGCTGGCATGGGCAAAATAGGCTGTGGGTGTTTTGGAGTACAACAGTAGGAGCAAATTACAGTAAATGGAAGGATTTGGGTAGCCTCAGGTGCATTGCAGACATAGTGACTAGCAGAGGAGCACTTGGACTGTGTGCACAGATTGAGTAGGTTTCCCTTACAAGCGTAGCTCAAGTTAGGCTGTGCACACAGTTAGCACAAAGCAGGCCTGTAGGAATAACATGTTGGGCAGATAGAAGTTATCCCAGCTACAGATCTGTGGAAGAAGTGGGGAAAAATCGTGACAAATTGTTGTCATATTTTCCTGAGACTCTACTTGCTTTGAATCAGAGCCTGTTCACTTCCAAAACAAGACAATTTTAAAAGAAAGAAAAAACATGGTATCCACTTTCCATGATAGCCACTTGTCAGCAGTATGACTTGGTTTAATCCTCTGCTTTAATGAAGAGAGAAACTGACGTGTATCTAACTTGACACGTTGGTTTCTGTGCAAGCCTTTCTTAATACTGTGCTGGGGTTTCATGTTATGTTTGACAGGTCCAAATCTCAAAAGGGAAAATTAATTTTGTGGGCAGTAATTGCACAGGTCGTACTGCTTAAGTGAGGATTCTTTTCTTCCTAGATTTGGACGTCACAAGGAGGTCACTTCAATGATGATATCCATGATGGTAGTGCATTTCATAAAATACACTTTCATACTCAAAACCCAAAGTGTATTTCTTTTTATCTTTTCACTAGATACTGTTTTTATATTTTCCATTTGTTACAAAATGTTGACATGAAATTTTCGAGATACACCCTAGTATGAAATAGAAAAATTGAAAAAAACCTGCAGATCTTTTTGAAATACAGAATGGGCCACTAAACAGAATGTTGATCTTTGATTCCTTTCTTCTTGTCTGCATATTGTAATTAACCACTTTGGTAGTAGTGGAATTTTAATGGTGCCTTAACAGAGTCTTACCTGTTGCAGTTGTTTGTGATGCAAGATAATCAAGATAGTCCTTTTCCTAAGTTTTTTCAGACATCATGGTGAGTTTTATTCTAGTAGGAGGAGTGGATCAAAAAAGATAGGAATAAATGGCCCTAAGAGCTTATTTTACCACGTTGGGTTGCAGAGTGCCATGTGTTTTTCTCCTGCATAATATCATACGTAATTTATTAGAGATTGATAAAGAACAGTTTCTTACCATTAATTCAAAACTTTATAGTTAAAAAAAGGAAGTATAACAAATGCCTTGTTTGCTTCATTGAACTGACCGTTACAACAGGGCAGTATGTCCACAGGAGAATACAGATTTGGCATTTCTGTCGTTTTGGATTCTGGAGTGCTGACATGGCTCCATTCATGCTGTGTTTCTGAGGGCTGGAGGGGATGCTAGGACAGTGCAGCAGCATGCTGAGCACCAGGTTTTTGCGATCGAGTCACCTGTTGGTCACCTGTGATGTTCGGCCGTGGCACACGTGTAGTTCCGGCAGGTGCCGGTAGAGGGCAGCAGACACCGGGCTGTGAGTGTAAAATCCTTCCCCATCCGCTTCCCAAAGCCAGGAATCAGGCAGGGCTTGTCCAAAGCTCTGCTGAGCTGATTTACTGAGCACACGAGGTCTCATGGTGTCAGGCTGCTGTGTGCAACTCTCACGATAAGGAATCAGCTCATTCACTCAAGCTTGTATCATTTATCACTAGAAATTTGGGGTTTTTTGCTGCATAGAGTTTGAGGTAAAATTGGTTTAAAATATATAAATATATGCATGTATACCCGGTATAACTTTGTTTTTATAGCTTGGATGAATATGAGCATGGACACTCTGTGCAAGGTAAAAATGGACAGGCTGTGTCAGACAGTTTGAAGAACTGCACAGGTATGTTGCAAATATTTGTTGTGTTAACCTTAGGAGGCTTGAGACCTCTTGTCTTCAGGTCCAAACCAGACAACAGATACCTTTATAACCTTTGTTAAGATAGTTCCTCTTTACATCTGGCTGCAGTAGCCTCTGGGGAACCACTGTAGCAATTATCATCAATGTCATTCTGCTCACTTGTTCCTGCTGTGTTCTAAGGAATGGCTGAAAGGACAATATTGGATTGTTTCCCAGTACGGGCAATAAATTCTCAGTGTATAGAAGTTTTCAGTTAGTTTAATACCTCAGAAGCACTTTATAGTATTAAGACCTCACATTCTCTCTGGCCCTTTTAAATTTCTGCTATGTTGTCATTATCGAAATGTTTTAATGAAAATTATTTCTTACTTAACAGAGGAGTGATACAATTATATAAGCATGTAAGCAACTAAATGTTTTTTGTGCTTATGATAGACCAAGAAGGAGTGAGTGATATACCTGAAACTGAAGAGACTGGAAGAACTTGTGATTCCTGGCAGAGTGACCTGTGGGCACAAGTGAAAGACAAGTTAATTAATTATTTGCATCACAGCAAAATTTTCCCAGAAAGCATCCCATGTAAATTTGATTATATTCACAAAGACTTTCTTATGCAACAGTACAACCTTCATGCAGCGGTGCACCAGCCAATGGAAGCCAGAACAGATAAAAACATCAGTGAGTTTAAAAGAGCTAATGGCCTTGGGTATTATGAAGTGACAGTTCTGGGTAAGTAGCTTGCCTTGTGTCGTGGTTTTTTTCGACAGGACATTGCCAGGAGGACGCACGAAAAGAGGGCAACCAGGCTCCAAGCTTAAAGTTGCAAAAAGTGTTTAATTACCTAACAGAGTTGGAGGATAAATGCAGGCAAAAATAAACTTTTCATACAGTTTTGGTTCACTCCCCCCTCCCTCTTACGAACCTGTAGTATTCACCCCCTTTCCTCCTTTACAGTCAACAAGCCGGGTGGTGGGGGCAGGGTGTGGGGTCTCTTTTCAGTCCACAGAGCAGATTCTCAAATTTACTCATCACCACAATTCTTCTACTACAAATACTCTTTATCTCTACTTATTTCTCTCTCTCTCCAGGCAGTTTTCCTTTCTGCTCTCACCCCCACCCTCTTAAGAAGCAGTTTCTGCACTCACCCCCCCCCCCTTTATCTCTTTCCAAACCAGCAACACAGACAGGGGGCAGGTTGAGGGGTCCTCTGGTCAGTCCAATCAGGAAAAGAGGTTCTCTACTTAGCCAGGGGGTCCTTCCCACGAGAGACAGTCCTTTGAGAACTTCTTTGGCGTGGGTCCAATCTCACGAGCAACATCCCGCCCGAAATTCTGCTGCAACATGAGTCTTTTTGTCCATAGGGTGCTGTGCAGACTCTCTCAAGCCGAGGCCAGGCTGCTTCCATGCCAGGAGCAAGGCCTTTCTCTCCTTTGCAAGGCCTTTGCAGTTTTAACTCTTAGATGAGACTCCCACTGGTTCACAGTCTTTTCCAGGCATCCACCTGCTCTTCTGGCGTGGGCTGTGGGTGATTTTCTGCACTCCTGTGGACTCCATGGGCTGCAGGGGGACCTCCTGCCCCCCCATGGCCTTCACTGTGGCTAGCAGAGGGTTTTCAGCTCCAGCACTGGGAGCCCCTCCTCCCCACCTTCTTCACTGACCTTGGCGTCTCCATGCTGTTCTCCCTCTACATATTTTCACCACCACCTCCTCCTCCTCCAACTACAAAGAAGTGAAAGAAGTGCGTGCCTGCTTTGTTTTGAATTTTTCTTAAATATGTTTTCACAGAGGCGTAACTAGCACCTCCAATTGGCCCAAACTTGGCCGGCAGCATGTCCATCACCTTCAGAGCCATCAGAGATTGGCTCTGCTGGACTTGATGTAAAAACTTCCAGAACTTGCACTCAGGACACACAGGAGCCATCTTTGTGTCACACCCCACCCCTCAGACACCTCCCCAGACCTACTACAACAGCTTCTGAGGGGTCCAAATTTCTCCTAGATGTTAAAAACACTTTACTGATGTTTTGGGCCAATCAAAACCACCACACCTTGTAAAAAAGGTTAAATAAGAACAATGTAAGTTTATTAGAAACTAAATGGATTTCTCTAAAGGAATCAGTTGATTCGGAGTATTTCCTGAAGTTTGAAAAATTATTGACATTTTAGATTTTTGTTGAGAGCTCTCATTTAGGGTCATTTTTTTACTAGAAAACTGTAATTATTGTTAAAAATACCTTTCAATTAAATGCGTGAATGTCTTGTTTCTAGTATCACTTTTCATGTAAGTTCAGGTTTTTGTGTAGTGTCGTTTGTCATTTGAAGAATGTGTGTAGTGTGTAAGCTGTTGATTATTTCAGTTAGAAGCAGGTCCTCTTCACTATTTCAACCAGTCCAACATAATTGGGAAAATTATTCAATTGCACTTGTCAGCTGACTTTCTGCTCGTGAGGTGTTTATCAGAAACAAGTTAGTGTTCTTAAAAGGAAAAAGACAACTCCAAATGCTTCTTTTCAGCATTATTCTCACTGAGTTGTTATTTTTCATACTGTTGCTCCTAAAGTGCCTTCCTTCTATGGCAGAAAATTAAGAGTTGTGTCTTAGCCATACTCATTAACTGATCCCTGCTGCTTCTGGTTAACACAAAGTGTCAGTTGATTGATCTTTATTTATTAAATATAAATATGCAAGTTGATGTGTATCTGTTTGCTAGCATTATTGAGAGTTATTAATCTGTTTGATTTTGTTAGAAGGAGACAGAAATTGCGTTCTTAACAATGCTCATGTTAAGTTCCCATAATTCAGAAGTTTCCATAATCTAAAAGTTGTTGCCAAGAGACATTTGCAGAGATGTTTGAATATTGCAGTCATTAGAATCCAGGGGCTGACAAAATTATACTCAAAAGGAAAGTAGCACTGCACAAAGTTGTTAATGGGCTGGATATGAAGTTTTCTGGTAATATAAAATATTTTTCTTCAACAGGTATAAACCATGACGTAGCAATAGACGTTGCTTTTCTTCCACTGTTTTGCCCTGACAATCCCCACTTATTTCAGCTAGAAGACATTCAGAATGATAGATTATTGTCTTGTATGGGTTGCATCTCTGCTTGTCAGCAGAAGGCCACTAGCAGCGGGAGGCTTCATGACACATTTCTTCTTTCAGGTGAGACTGCTATATTACTCACTTATCATTTCTTGGTTTATCTTTCAATGCAAGAATTAATATTTGATAGAAATCTCTGGTGTAGGTCAGACATTGTTCACCTCTCCAGTGAAAGGGATGTGAATTCTGTTTCACCACCTTTAGTAGATGGGTGCAATACTGAACTTTCAAAGCAGCTCTTGCTGGAGCTGTTCTTGTCCTCTGAAGACAGTATTTTACTATCCAAACCACAAACTCATATGTAATTCTGATGCTGTCATTTCTAGTGATGGAATTTACTAATAAATTTTTTCACTGAAAGAAGGTCGAACATACATACATTACTGTATGGAAAACATTATCAATTCTATACACATTTTTATTGTATATAAAGTATACAGTAAATACCTCTTAAAACCACCTTTTCTTAACTTCTAGATGAAATTGTAAAAGCAGCGAAGGAGCTCGATGGCAAACATGTTGTCTGCATCTTGGACATCTGTCACTTGGGTGATGATAAGGTGGAAGTCTTTCTGAGCAAAATCTACGAGACAGTGGACCCAGGTGTGCTGGGTCCAGTGTAATTTAATAACTTTTCAAATCTATTTTATTCATAAGGAGGAAAATAAAACTGCTGTAACTTGAATACCTCCTCCACACATGGCACTTTTCTAGAACTAGCGGACACAAATATAAAATCATGATTCTTAGGGCAGTTGTAATGGTCATCCATGTAACTGGGAAGCACAATTGTTGCCTTTATTTTTCAATCTTGAAACATATTAGACAATGTCTAGGTCACTTATGTTCAAGAAGAAGGAATTGGCAGTACAGTGAGCTGATCATTTGGCAGGATACCAAGGAGTAAAAGTGATTGTCAGTTGTCTTTCTTTGCCTGTGCACATACATACACAGGAAATATATATATCTGAGTGAGAACTGGGAGGAGAGGCAAGCTTTCATAATATTTAAGGCAGTCTTTGCAAAAGAATTAACTGGTTGTGGTATAAATTTAGGCTGGAAATTAGAATAATTTTGAGGATTAGAGTTTTATGTTCTGTAATGATCTCTTTTAGTGAAAGCTACCACTGCTAACTGCTCTTTAGTCTTGAAGCTCACTGTGAAAGGGATTAAATACCATGGTGCCTTTAGTACCGTGATGCAGGAAACCCATTTCTCTTCACCTGAGCAAGGTCAGGCGCTGCGTTTTTGTATGTCTGCTTTTGTAAATAGAGTGTTAGGTAGTGAGTATAGCATCCAAACATTTTAAACTATTTTATTCATTAAGAAGTGTAAAGAAATTTTTTTAAAATAAATTTTTTTATTGGAACTTGCTTCTAACTTGCAAGAGAAATCTGTCTTAAAAAGTGCTAATCATGGCAAGATACACAGCATGTCACACCATTTTTAGGTGTGTTCTGAGTACCTGAAAGAGTCCAGCAACTATGAGAAGCTGCTACTTCCACAACAGCAAAAGACTGGAAAATTCTGCCAGCTTTTTGCCTGTTCTAATGAGCAACTGGCTTCTGCTGGCTCAGAATCAGGTAGAACATTTTTCTCCCATGTTAAACAGCCTCAGATCATTTAAAGAACTGGATTCTTATGAAATTATTTTCAAGCAGGAGCTCACTGCAGTTGGACTACTTGTCCATTTGAAATGCTGCTCTCAATTCAATTCTTTGAGAAGAAAGAATTATGGAGACTTGCCAGGTAAACTGCACCATTATTGACCAAAGCCAACAGAGTAAATTTATAGGAATAGATATATTCTTAGGCACATTTCAGCAGCCTGTTGGTAATTGGAGATGATCGCTTTCAAATAGTAGCTCACTTGTCTGCCCTTTGGACAGTGGACTCTGTCCTCAAGTAATTAAAGTGCGTGCCCTATCTTCAGTTAATGGTAATTTGACAGAGAAATGTGATTTTTTTTTGTTACATACAAGTTCACAGGAACTTCAGATATAAAGTGATTGATAAAATTATTGTGTCTTTCTAGTATCGTTTACAGTTTAAGAATAGTTAATAGTTTAAGGAGAGTAGTTTAATTTAAATTGCACAGGGACTGAGAATAAATTAAATGTGACTGTATTGTATCTATTTTATATGAATCTGAAGTATTAGTTCTGGAGCAATGTTTGTCAACTCATGCCTTTCAGAGTACCCACAGAAGGCAGTATGAAAATGTACCAACCCAAGAAGAGCAGGGTGTTGCTTGCAGTGTTATGTGTGTCATTGTGCTGCTTATGGGTATGTGAAGGTGAGAGGCCATTGCTCTGGAGTGAGAGTCACACAGCACTTCATCTTCCAAACTGAGCCAATGCTGACTGTGTCAGCTAGATTTTTTATTTACATATACTTCAAATCGAAGTCTAATTTTATTGAAATCATTCTTAAAGTAATTTTTAAGGGAATTATCTTTGTACAAAAGGACTGATGTGGCTGACATTGTCACAGAGCCACCTTGCTGAGCTGGTCCACCCACCTCCCTCCATCCCATGCCATAGAAATGCAGCAAAGGCTGTTCATGGCATTGCACTGCTTAGTACACTTTAAACATATAGCATTAATCATTTCATCCTATATGTTAGGACTTCTAACTCTAAAAGAAGTATCAGCATTATGTGGAATATAGATAATGTATTTGAAACATTAAAGGATGTAATTTTATTTTACACAAGTGTTTGAAATTTTTCAGGGCAAAAGCTGGGAAGGAGAGATACTTACTCTTGAAAAAATGGGGTGCCAGTGTTGGAAGCACAGGCTTTCTGTGTGCAGCTGGTGAATATCCAATGCCTGTAGTAGAGTTGGAATTTTACTAGTCTGGATTAATCCACGGAATCACTATCCTGCTGAGTAACACTGGACTTAATACATGGAGTTCAGTGGCAGGAATGCTGCAGTGTTACTGTGATTCCACCACTCTGCCTGTCTCCCTCCTCCCTGCCAATCCAGCACTGTCAGACTGGAGCAAAGGTCCTCTCTGCAAAGAAACCACTTGCTGTTTATTTCATTTAGTGTTTATTAACACAAGTGTAAAACCAATTTTTTTTGATCTTGAGTCTATCAAGACATGTTAGTTTTGCCATGTTAAGCTAAGATACAGTCATTACTCCCACGGAATGTCATAGGAATCACCTTTCTTTCTGCTGTGTGTTGCCACTGCTGAGGCTACAATATTATCAGAGCACATTCCTTAACTATGGAAGTCATGCTCAACCAAAGAAGTGTACTCTAAAACCTTACATTTGCATGATTCGTGTGTTTTCAGCATTAGTTTCAAAGAACAGAGGAAGGTAGAGCATATGTAGTTAGGGATACTTTTGAGCGTATCAAATTTGCTAAGTCGTAGATCATATTAATTAAGATAATATTAATTTTGAATTAATGTGATGTAGAAGTTGTGCAACACTGAAAAGCAGATAATATAAATAAAAGAATTAATATATATAAACATCTTGGATTGTTGCTTTCCCTTTCTTTCCTTTTTACTTCTTGAAAGTTGTTTCAGTTTTCCAAGAATCTTGTCCACAGTCGTGTTTACTCTTTTCAACAAACTTTAAAAGAGAACTAGGCCGAGCTTCTGTCAACATCTGTGCCACCAATTGCAGCTTCTCTTGGCTCTCAATGCTGTGTGCAGAGAAACAGGAAAAAATGGGTCTGTTTGTCCCTTCACCCTCCTGTGCCCCAGGACTGGGCAGAGCAGGATAGGAACCGGTTCCTCAGCTGTTTCTCAGCTGAGTGGGCTGGGAATGCTGCAGCTACCTGGGCTCTGGACCTGCTGGCATCACAAGCCTTCCTGGGCTGTCTCCATGAACCTGCAGGAAAGGGAATGAGTTTGGAGAAGATCTGCTCTGCACTAGAGACACTCAGCTGCTTTCCCACCCTAATGGGAGCCAGGCAGGGTGTTACATTTCCTCAAGAGGAAGGAACTCTACAGCAGCTGAATCAGCTCCAGGCTCTGCAAACTACACCTCTGTCACCCAAGGAGAGACATCCGCTAAAGCCATTGTCACTGACATCCACAAGTCCTCATCGAGTACCCAGCTGCTGTGTCTGTTCACAGCTCTGGAAATTGTGTGAATAAAAAGAACACTACAGAACTCGTGCACGTCAAGAGGAGTTGCTATACAGCTTCAGCACTTGTATGAGCACAACAGCATCCTGAACCCTCTGGCAGTGAAATACTGAGGAGTGAGTGAGCTACCTTGAGAGCACTTGGTGTAGGGAAGAGCTGCATGTTGGAAAGGGGCTGAGGAACAGCTGCCAGGATCCTGCCTCCCTGCAGTCCCACCAGGCACTTGTACCGTATTAGGTAGAGAAATGAGGCCAGAGGAAGAGTCTGCCTTGGCGGGCAGTTAATAAAAGCTGTTTTGTCTGTGCTGTAATCTGTGGCCCCCATCTGCATGGCTACTGCTGACTTTCACTTGCCCTGAATGTGCCCTTTCTCTGCTCTCCAGCCCTCACCCCACTGGGAATGGGGTCCTGAACTGCAGCTTCCCACAGGGCTGTGGGCAGGAAAGCAACAGGCTCAACCCAGTCCTGATTAACAGGGGTCAAAACACACTGGAAGACAGTCTTTGACTATGCTACAGGCTGGAGGGGGAAGTACAGGTTTAAGACCAGGTGGGAAAGGTCAGAATGAGCTGCTATGAAGCTTGGGGCAGTCAATTTTCTCTTTCAGTCTTTTCAAGAAAGGTTATCTAAAACCAGAGTAAGTTAACAAGCAAATATGTTCAAACAAACAAGCTGGAGTACAATTAGATAAAGTCTTCAGGTGGGCCAGGCCTTATTAATCCCACAGCACATAATCTAAACACTGATACAACCTAGAATGTGGGCAGTTTGCTTTGAGGTCTGCAGAAAATAGAAGTCTAAAAACTGAAGGACAAATACCATGTTGTCTTCAGAAAGGAAGTGACCAAGAAATTACTGGTCCATTTGTCCAACTTTTATCCCTAAAGTAACTCTGGAACGAGTTAAAAAAGTTTTTTTAATCCCTTCTTTGCATTTTTACCACCATCAAGAACAGCCTTGTGTCTAACTAGTCTAGTTTCCCTTTCTGATAGGCCTGAAGTATGAGGCAACATCCTCCTAATCAGCTTGAGGAAATACAAGTTAAGCACTGAGATAGATATGCAGCTATCAAAAAATGAAAAAAGCTCCTTAAGAGCACTTGACCACCCAGCAGGACAGAAAATGCTGCTGCTTTGCAGGAGTCTGTGAAGCTTCATTCAGCATTTGAAACCATTTGATCATCTGGAAGATGACCCTCTGGATCAAACCCACGGAGGAGTGGGTAAAAGGATGTCCAGGGACACAAGAGTATAAAAAATTGCAGCAGTTTTCCAAATGCCACAGCAACACAATGACAAAAATGCGGTCCCAATAAAATTGTTAAAAGCATTCCCCTTGGGCAGGAGAAAGGGATTTTGCAGTGAGGAGGGGCTGACAGGGCAGCAGTGTTACTGGAAAGATCAGAAAGTGTAGAAAGCCACGAACTGAGGAGCAGCTCCACAACCTATTGCCACAGAAAGTAGCAGCTATGATTTCTGGATGAGGATGGGGAAGAGAGGAATAAGAGACAAAAAAGGTAATTGTTCTGGTGGTTTGCGGATGATGCAGTCTGGCTTGGAGGGCAACCCTCTAAAGACCAATGGGAACAATGAATGATTTAGAAAACACAGGAGACCTAAAGATTCAGGCTTTTTTTTCCCCCCTCAAAGCAGAAAAGAGCAGGGACAGAACTTGGCACTGTGAGCAGAGTGCAAACAAGATTCTGACAAGAGGAGGACAGAGGAAAAGGCAACTTAATTTGCAGTAAAAATCAACAGGTCAGTAGGGGGAATTTTTTAATTAAGGAGAAAAGAGCAGTGAGACAAAACATTGGAGAGACTCTACAGTAGAAATTTTTTATAAGTTGGACAGATCACCAAGAGTGCTCTGTCTTGGCACCATTCAGCAGAAGAAGATATGGTAGGGGGTGCCCTGATAAATCTTCCCACCCTTGCTAAGCTTTAGTAAATATCATTTTACATACAGCCTATAAACAAAAGAATTACTGTTACACGCCTAATAAAATGGCCCAGTGTTCCCAAGGATTTGGAAACAGGATTTTTACTCCAAACCAAGATCAAGCAGAGTCCTTGAAGTCCCACATACAGAAAGACAGGTGCCTTTTTCTGCCTGGTATATTGCCAGCATTTAGACCTTTTACACCTGCTAGGAAAACAAGTCACAAAGTGTTGAGTGCAAGAAGAGCACTATGAAAGTCAGCTGTGGAAAAATGTCAACTAATGGCTCAGCCCCAGTACCTGCCAATGTAGGCAAGGTTGTCTACAGCTGAATATTCTCCTAGAACATGTCAGGGTGTGACATTAAAACTAAATAGCCGTACCCTGAACTGCTTTCCCTGTAGCTGATTTTGACATTTGAAGGACCATGCAGTTTCAGGCCTTTTAAGTGTACCTTGCTGGCATTTTAGAAGTTTCCACACTGACATTTTGTGTGAAGGAAGGAAACTAGTGAGGCTGGGGCTTTGAAGTACAGGAGGGAGAAAGACTGTGACAGGCAAAACAAGTTAATCTTGGTGCTCTCTGCCATTAAAAGAAAAAAACCCAAAAAAACAACTCAAAAAACCCCAAAACTGGATTTTGTTTCTATTGCTACAGGTTAAGAAGTGGCAATGACATGGCTAAATGCCTTAAATACAGCTCAGTTTTGGTGTTTCAGAGCAGAGAACTTTGAGACAAATGGCTGATGTCAATTTCAGTAGATTGCTAGGAAAGCATGCCCATTGCACAACCCAGTTTTTTCCTACCACAGAGCACACATTTAGTAGGATTTGGTTTTTTATTTTCTTCAGCACAGAAGATGTTGGGGTACCTCTACCTTTAAAGCATTAGTTTAACTCCTGGTTCAAACTGCTCCTAACGTTTGATCTAGCTTTGCAAATTTTGCCTGGTGTTCCAAAAAGTCACAGTGCCTGAGCTCAACAAAACATCCTTCTCACTAAGCTTTTAATCTCATCATGCGCTTAGACAAATAAACTATTTCATTTAGCATCTTGAGCCAAATTAAATAGAGGAAAACTGACATCATAATAAGCTAAGAATATGATTACTGGAAGCACTGGTTAACAGCAAAGTATATTCTTGTAGATGCTTTGTGCAAGAGTCATCAAAATAATTGCAGTATTTTAGCAAAAGCCAAACAAGGAGCAGAGACTTACTAGAAAACACTGGCTTGGTTTTCAGCTCTGTGATAACAGCAATAGTCTCTCCCCACCAAATTACTACCTTCAGAAAACTACTTGGCAATAATCAGAGAATGGCCATAGAAGGGATGCTTCTGTGATAAACACCACAAGGTTTGCAAGCGAAGAGAAGGATTTCATTAACCTAACCAGCATAGCTGCAAAAACAGATTGAAAAAACCAACCCAAAAAAACCCCCATAAGTCATCAACAAGCTTTCAGGCTCTTACATGTTACAAACCTGAGGCAGAGTTTCCGGACCTGAGAGAAAGTTTCTCTCCCCTGTGCCACCCACCCAAACCCATATTGCTTTGCTGTGGTAACAGCGTGGATTGAGTTACATAAAGTGATCTAAGGCTCCTGCTGTCACCTCAATTCAACAGAGCTTGCAGGAAGTTCATCCAAATAGAGAGATTTTAATCCGGTTTTGCATTTGGATTTTCAGTATTATCTACAAGCTGCATTTCTACTGGAAGCTGGCAATACAACCCATGGGGCTTGCTCCCCTAAAATATATTTTGCAAATATTTGGGGATCATGTTGATGAACCTTCAGTAACCCAGAACTGTTCCTCCCAGCCCCACCTTGCCTGTTCCTGGACCTGCAGATCTCAGCTGCTGCCTGACCACAGCACCTGGGTGAGGAGGGAGAGAAGCTTCCACAACACCTGACCATACCTGAACTTCCACCCCCTCTACTCACCTGCCTCCTGTTCTTGCATGAGTGAGTGGAAAACCCTCCAGAACAAAAAGTTCATTGTTTGGAGGTTTTTTTAGCAATGAAAAAAAGAAAAAAAAATCATAATTTCCCTTCCAGGGGAAATTCTGAGTATTTGAAGTTCCAGCCCAGAATTAAGTTTATTGAATATTTTCCAGTGAATGGAAATACCCAACCTGTGAATAGTTCAACCCAGAAAGCACTGAAACACTATGGCTTACACTTTGATGTGTTCCTCTAGAACTCCTTTAAAGCTGTTGAACTGTGCCATGTTATTCCTTAATTGAAATAAATGAACAAAAGAGATAGAAATTAATTTTTTCATTTTTCTAGGATGCCAAACATGCTTAAATTAGCATAATTTTTTAAAATAGGAAAAGGTTACTTACAGGGAGTGATTAAAATCATTGTTAGTAGTTATCACCACCAAAACTGTAGAACTGTGAAAGAGATATCCAAAAGCCTTGTTTTTTGATGTCGTGGTTTATATCTTAATTTTGAATGATCTGCTTGCTGAACTGAAGGGAACAAAGTATTCTCTCTCTGAATCTTTCCAAGAAGCTATTGCTAATGGGTTTGTTTGGCACTTGAACATACTTGGGTCTAAGTGACAAGGTCATGGCTTTCATCAGTTTAGCACCCTGGCATTTTCATAACTACAGCAGCTAACAAAGATGTAAAATATTGGGGCTACATTTGGGAAGGTTGCAGCTATCTCAGTTAAATTCCAGTCTGATGGCTTATTAATTCTCAACAGCATTAAAAAAGCATGCCAATATCAGAAAGTAGAGTGGCCTTGAGTACAGAGAGGGTGAGAGCCCAAGCCTTGTGCTCAGCTCCATCTCTGTCCCGCTGCCCCAGCCAAAACCATGACCATTGCAAGCCATCCACACTGAGTGTGTGAGCCAAGTCCACTCCTGAAAGGGAAAAGGGCAAAGCAACTCAGCTCTCCTTCTCTGGGTTCTGCATGCCTCAAACATGGTTTCTCATTAAAAACCCATCTCTTTGGGTTAATCTCCTCAACCCAAGAACAAAATGCCACGTCATTACACTGAAAAACATTCAATCATATTTATTCACTCTTTGAACAGATTTACAGATCAAGTAACTGCAATGAATTAAAAAAAAAAGATAGCAAAATTTGGATAATTTCAAGCTAAAAAACCTCTTACCTTAAAACATGTTAAAGGTGAAAGTACACTCAGACACTTGCTTTAGATGCTGAAACACAGGCTCAAGAAATGAATCCATTAGGAAGTGTGCCAACTACAGTTATTCAAAACATTTCTATATAGAGATCTCAACCACCTTTTGCATTTAAATCTTCCTTCTGGCCCAACAACTTCCATCTGTGGGTTTTTTTTTCCCCCCACTCTTCTGGCTTTATTAATTTGTTTGGGGTTTTTTGCTGGTTTGTTTTTTTTTTAAAAAAAGCAAATTAATTTTGGGTTTATCATAGACACCAGCACAAAAGTCAAAAGAATTTAGGGGAATGTACTGATTTTCCTAGATTGCTGTGCTGAAAGCCACAGAACTTTATATGACACTGTTATGCTTACTTATCTTGAAAACATTTCTGTTTGCCTAGTGGTCTGTATTGAGCAACATTCTAGATGAGGTAGATTCAAGAAATATTTATCACTGTAATAACATAAATGTTGCAGGGCAAAGGATATGAAGTTTGCACGGGAATTTAATTACTCTTTCCCTCATGCTATTCCTTTACCTCTGGAATTTCAGATAGTGCGCTGTGACTAGCACAGGTCGTTCTCGTGAGAACATTTTGCTATATTTCATAAACAAGATAAAGTTTGGATGTTTTGCAAACAGCGTCTCCGGATTAGGTCAGTTTGGGCTTGGCCAGTTGGGCCTAGGGGGAGGTCTCAGGCTGACCAATCTGGGGGACCTCTGTAAACTCTATATATATGGAAATCAAAACAATAAAGCTCTCTTCTCTTTCCTTGTCTGAGAACCTGGGTCATTCCTCAGCTAGCGGCTCAACAGCAACATCGCTACTAGCTGACTTTGTATAACCTGAGTTTTATCTCACTGAAATCCCTGAGGCTTTATTTTCATTTTATCTCATTTATTACTTTTTATAATGTTGGGGGTTTTTTAGCCTGATTATAGGTGAAAGGTATATGCTAACAGGGGGTCTGCTAGTTCTGCTACATTTCTCCTGCCCTTTCTACCACTAACAAAAGGTGGGTAAGAGACACGGAAAAAACGGTATTGAGAGGCACAGTGGGGCCTGGGGAAAGAATTGGATTTATGGATAAGGAGGGAATACATAAGTGCATAAAAGATGTGCATTTGTAGCTAAAAAGCATGTGGCACTTGTTCTACTTCTTGCAGAACAGTATGTCCAAAAAATACAGCATTTAGTTTCACATTTTTGACTGAATGGAGTTTGAAGGCACAGATGAACTTTAAAAGGTTAGTGGCTATGAAGTTTGCTCCTAGAAAACTTATTAGGAGATCTTTTCCCAGTCTGCTAAGACTAATGTCCATGACTAATATGTCTACACTTAGCTGGAAGGAGCAAGAAATCCCTGAGCACTAACCACAAAGGGGTTCCATGGATCCTCTTCTCCCCATTACATTACCTTCTTCCTCCAGGACAGTCAAGGTATCACTCTTCTACCCTTGCAGCACAGGATAGAAACTAATGCTCACAATTCAGAGCAGAAAAATGTCACAGTTGGGCCAGAAAACATCTGCTGAGCTTTGCTGGGTAAAGCACCCTCTAAACAAAACCATCAAAGAATGAACAAAACAATGACAAAAATACCCATCAAACTGTTGCAGTAAAATACAGAAGAAAGTTTTTTTTAGAAGTCACATCAGCGCCTTGTTTTATAATGCTAAGTCCTAGAGGGGAAGCTCAAATCAGAGTCTCATCACTATAGAAAGAATAAAACCTATCTCTTAGATAACAGGCCAAGCCTGTCATCCCATCTTCCCCAAATCCATCAGCTTGGCAGTAAGGATGGGTTTTGAAGCCTTTGAATTAGTTGGGTTTCAGTGGTTTAACATTTGCTGATCAGTTTGGTCACAGCTCCTTAGACTCATGCACCCATTCTGGTATTTTTGCTGGACAGACTCAGGAGAACTTAGCTTCTAAAAACCAGGTGTCTTCGGGCCAATATGGCCAAAGTAGAATCACAGTCTGGTGAGACTCAATACAGTTATCTGCCACTGCACAGCAGAAGTAAAAAATTCTATTTCTCATCTTAAAAAAAGTGTACTTAACCCAAGAAGTCCATGAAGGCAAGGCATCTGATGACAGGCAATTGACAGGATAACAAAACTATGCCTTTTCTATGAATATTCTGAATACCTGCTGGAAAGCAGAGAGGCTTTTCACACAGATTTTCAAAGAAAAAATGCACCCTCTTGTGTGGGATTTGACCAGCCCCAGCTGATGCACATCAACCAGAAGCACAAGAAGGTCAGTCCAGTCCAAAGTGCCCTCCAGAGAGTGCCCAGCCCAGGCACACACACACAAAGATCATCCACAAACACTCCACACTCTGCCACCCCACCTGGCAGCAGCTCCACATGGTAGCACTAATGAGCCATCTACTGTAAACCAGCCTCATCTCACCCACTGCAAACAGAGCCAAATACTTGAGAGAAGTCACAGTGCTTGCTCCAAAAAAAACCCTGACAGTCTGGCATGAGGCAAAACACAAGTGCAAATGACAAGTAACAGGGCAGAGCTGGCTGAAGCCAGGACAGGGAATCCACAACGCAGTCACATGGAATTATTTACACGCTCATCTTGACTGAGCTCAGAGGAGCATTTCTGGCAGAGATGGAAGAATGGCCACTGTTGGTGATGCATCTTCTGTGCACCAGAGAAGGGCTCAGTGAGGTCAGAGCCAGTCCAGGTCTCACTGGCCTCTTCACATCTACAGTCACCTGAGGTATGGGAGCAGGAATCAGCTTCCTTCTCTTCCACTGATCAAGCAGAGTCTACCTGTTTTCTTTTTCAGGACTAGTGCTCAGTGAAGTTTCTGTTAAAATTAAAGAATGAATTTCTTCTTCTATCATTAACCTGTCGCAAGCATTCATGGGGTCATCCTTTGCAGAACTCTGAAAGAGAGGAACATTTTAAACAGCATTTCCTTGTGGTGAGTGTTGCTATTCAGACCAGTAAGACAGACCCCTGTTCCACAACAAATACCCTGTATTATGGTGGAAAGCCAAGGTAGCTGGGCAAAAAAATTGTCCTTTTCAGAGACATGGCTTAGGCGTGGCTGATGGAAGAATTGTCCTCTCTGGAGATGAGGAACTGGAGGTTGGTCCTCACCTTAAGAGTGCTTCCAACCACAGGGTGAAGCTCAGGCAGGAGGAGGGAGAACTGAGCATGTACACACTTTGTAGAGTTTTCACTGAGCACACAGTGAAAATTTCTTAGGGCAGTCACAAAGCACTTGTGAAAGCAGAACAAAGTATAACAGCTACCACAGTTATGGCCCTCCTGGCCAAGAGTCCCATCTGAGAGAACAACATTCACCACCTCATGTCAAGGTTTGAATTAGGGCTTGTCAGAGTACTTTCCCTTAGGATTTTTATAAAGGGCTACTGAGAGAGATTTATTTCTAAATAAGTTTCCATAATGGGTATTATGTTTATTTTCCCCAAAATACGGCATCATAGGAAGTCTTTCATCAACCAAAGCTTGAAATGATTATAGCTGGGTTTGTTCTTTTGCCAACAACAAGATAAATGTCTGATTTACTTCATAGCTAACTGACTATGATAAATATGAGAGTGCTAAAATTGTAAGTTTCTGGAAGTCAAACACAAATAGCTTCTTTTATCACTGAAAATATGATTAAGTAGCAGAAAAAGACATGAATGTTCAGCAGAAGTCACTTAATGGAGTTGCAAAAACAAACAAAAACCCTCAAACCAAAACCCACACAGGAAAAGAATCCTGACAATCAGAAAACTGCCACCCAAAAAACCCCAATCTGAAACAAATTTAAGGGACTAGCAGTCTGAAGTAAAAGAATAATGCAATTCTACTGATCTAACTAGAAAAGTAAGTGCAGTTGAAGGGAGGGGTAGAAGATATCTAAGTTTTGGGTACTTGTTTCTGAACAATTCTTAGTATTGTAAATACCTAAATCTTCGTATTATATACTTACTTATATACAGTTAATTATAGGACAGAGGAAAAAGAAAATTGCAAGCCTAGAGACCCCAGTTCAATAGATTAATTGGCCCAACGGCTTCTTACTAACCTGGGAATCCTCATTCTGCTCTCCAAACATGCGCTTAAGAATTTCTCTAGGGTCAGGAATTGGTGGAAGAATTAATATCTTCAGCCTTCATAAAGTTAAGAAGAAAATATTTAGATTAAAGATGCATTAATTTAAAAATCGCAACTTCAAAATCATATTTGGGTGCAGTCAAGAAAATTTGTGGAGTCAAGCTTTGTCATCACTGGCTGTTCTTCATTCTCTGTGCAACTGTACCTATTTCTCATTTTTACTCCCCAAAACAAAAGGGGAGCATTGACACAGATTGTAAATAACTTTCACTCGTGACAAAGACAGCAACAAATGCAGCAAATTCCTTATTTACCTTTTTAGATAAACTAGTAGGATTACTGTAGATACTGCTACTATCAATGGGATGGTGATTATTAGAACAAAAGAGGCTGTAGAGTCCCTCTTCTCACCTGGAAAACAGAAATTGTAAAACTTTGGGATGTTTTAAGAGGCTTTTTAGGAATAATGGCAACAAATTAGTCAATTCTCCAATTTCTTCATAGACTCAAAGCTTTTTCAAGTACATTAGCACTTTTGTAGGCAAGGACAGGCTTGTTTTTTCAAAAATGGGATTATAATGTACTTGGCAAGATGTATTTGGCAAGAAAATGCAAATGGGCAAGACTCAGGGCTGAAAAACTGACCACACCGGATATTGCACAGCTACACAAATGGCACCACCATCAACTCATCCAGCAGTACAAGCTGAGCCTGGTGCTGCTGAAGGACCACAGCTCTCCTGCCCTCTTTTCACCCAAAATTAAATAGATATATGAGAAGATGATCTTTCACTCCCACTTATTATGCAGACAAAAGGTAATAAAAGCCTTCAGATGAATAGTGAAGTGCAACACAACTCAGAGAAAAGTGCTCTCACCAATGCTCCTTTCTTCACTCCAGTCACTATGGAAATTGCTGTTGTAACATTCGGACTTTGGTCTTGCTCTCACTTTGAAGGAGTACTTGCTATTAGCATCAATGCCAGCAATTGACACAGAATTCATTTCAGACTAAGGTAAAAAAAGGAAAGGTCATTTGCTTTGTTCAGTAACCAACATATTCTGAGTCACTTAAAAGCCTATTTACATAGTGCAGCTAATGTATTCTGAATGTTTTGATGGAAGACCTTTTTATGACTATGAGACATCTTTAAAAAAAGGACATGGTGGCATTTAACAAGAACAGAGTGCCTAAATGCACGTTCCAAAGCTAAAATTTAATCTCATTCACTGCTACATCTATCATGCAGCATTTGGCATTGATGATTAAACTCAGACTTAGCATCTGGAACACTGCCGTTTTTAATATTTTTTTTCTTCTTCTGAGAAACATTTGTGATTCACACTGCCTTCCTCTCTTGTCAGGGCAGTATAACTTCAACCATACCAAAGTGTTTTCTGATGCTTCTACAGAGAAGAGTGTGCTTTAGATAGGATCAGACTTCAGTTATTTTTGATACAAAATGCCAGTTTCCAGAGGAATGTTGATAGCATTCGAGTTTGGTGTAGAATAAACAACCAGATATCCTCTATAGGAGAAGATTGACAGTAGCTTTGACATTTTTCACACTGTTTTTACCATTCTGATCAAACAGCACATTCAGTTTGGTGATGGACATACAGCATGAGTCCATCCAGGCACTAAACTCAGGGCTTTTCAAATGTACACTAAAATCAGTGTATCTAAGAGTGTACACCTCTTTCTTCCCCTCCATCCTCCATCTTTATCCCCTTGCTCTTCTGTATGACATTCTCTGTTCTTGTGTGCACCAGCAATTGATTTTCATTTACAGTAACTGAGGTCACACCATTCAAGACCAAAGCTGCCACAAGACCACACAGACTAACAGCAGGAAAACCCAACACCAAGACATCAAAGCCCATACGCTTCAGAAGCAAACAGGCATGATTTCCTGATAGTTCAGGAAATCCTTCTTTCTCAGACTGTTCTTACTGCTCTGCCCTAACAAATGATGGGAAGGATTCATAAAACTTGCATGAATTCTGATGTACAGCTTTTACAAAAATAAACCTACTGCATGAGAGAAAAATTCTACACTCACACAGCACTTCCAGCTCTGGCACTGGCCCCATTCACATGCAATGGTTCATTTCCAACAGCAAATATTACAAAAGATACAGAGAAAAAAAAACAGTAATGAAAACTTACTGGAATTATCTGACCAATGTCCAAATCACCATTGCGACATTTAACTTCATAGTATAAACAACTTTTTGGAAAGGTTTCTGATTCACTCCATTTTACATCTATTCTATCATTAATCTTTGACAATGTCAACTGTCTTGGTGTAGCAGGTTTTACTGAAATGCAAAATGGAATAATTAGTTCAAAAGTCTATTTCAATACTTACATAAATTGTTCAGTCCTGTATTGAAGAATATTACACTTAAAACAGTTGAGGTCCAGAAAGAGGAAAAAATTAGCTCCAGAAAATTAAAAAAGAGTAAATCCAACTGAAGAATAAGAATAGAAGTGAATGGATAACCACCCCTCCACCCTCCCCCCCCAGACACCCACCCCACAGAAAACAAACCCTGTCAATGTAATTTCAAATTTCAAAGGTATATACCAAACTTCTATTTTTATTTATTTTTTTATAATGCGGTGTTAAACTTACCAAGGGTGGTAGGATTTTTACTTGCACACACAGACCTAATTTCTTTGGAATCATCTGTAATCAAAATACTTATATCTGGGTAAGTACTGGTGACTTTTGGGAAGGTAAGATTGAAAATGCATTCAAAGACTCCTTGGTCTACAGAAGAGTTGCTACACTTCTTAGGGTTCTCCAAACCATCAAACCTAGAGGAATAAAATTACTTTTGTAAACTTCAGAAGCAAAGGACAGCAAAGGGAAGACTTGTTTTTAAACCTGTGTTACAAATTCTAAAGATGGATCTTGCATTAAAGCTGTCCTATAGCCACAAAAAAGTAAAGACCAGCAAAGTAAGAAGCTTCTAATTTATTTCAAGCTTTAGAAAGAGTATTGTTTTTGTGAAGTGTGCCAAGGAGCAGAAAGAGAGGCAGGTTTGCTTTATATCAAAGAGAACACATGCTGTCAACTTTGGTTACATTTTCCATGTGGGAGAACCATTTCCCACAGGAAAGGAATAAAGAATGTTTAGAAAACAAACTAATTTGGACCACTTCTTGTCACCAGAATTGCACATCTGTGATAGATTGAGCTGACCAATCTCCTTTAGCTCTGCCTCAAGTATCGCAGCTCTTGAGACAGTTGAGTTTCACCTATTTACCTGATTTGCTTTTCAAAATGTCCTTATTCCCTTCCAATAACAGAGAGGTTAAGAAGACAAACTTCTTCCTTACCTCTCTTTGTTCCCCAAGCCTCAATGAAAATATATCAGCAGCTCTTCCTCCCAAGAAAAACAAAACCAAAAAAATCCACCTCACCAACATTGAGGAAAATGTATCTTTCAGTCTAAAATTGTAGTGTTTTCTTAGTTTTTGGCTTTAAAATCTGTTTTTTAATAATTTTAAAAATTATTATTCTTTCAAACCAGCATGAATTGAAACACTTTGCAGTCACTGCAGCGACATCTTCCATTCAAATTAAGGGGCAGGTTGAAAATATATAGCTCAGATCTAAAGCAGTGTTCTAGTAGGTATCCATATACCCAGAAATTCAGATCTTCAACGCTGCATTGGTCTCGTTCTTGTAATTTTTTTTTGTTACAAGAACGAGACCAGTGAGGAGCACTCTAGACAGGGAACAAACAGTCCCCCCACATTTAACCAAAGCAGCAAGTTTTCTGCTGTTTTCTGCCCTAATGCCCTGAATTGAACAGCTGGCCAGTGAGACTGCCACTGGAGAGGAAGAGTAAAAAAGTTGTGTAGTGAGCTCAAATAAGACAGAAAGCTGATTTAAAACTGCAACATGGGGCTTTCAAAAGGAAAGCTTCACTATTTCTACAGAATCTAATGCAATCTGGCATTTATCAAGCCCCATCAAAGTACACAAGTATGCATAGATTAGCATGTACAGATATTGATGCCAAGAGCTGGCTCACACAAGTCTGTTCCTTTGAACAAGACACCATTTATGGCAGTCCACTAGCCAGCAGGGGTTATGGTGATGATGATGATGATAAAAAGATGTTCTTCATAACTTTAAAGGTGAATCAATTATTTAGGACATTGGAGATGCAAACAAAAGTACTGCTAAGAGTTCATAATGCTTTCATACCATTTCCCAATGGTTTACAAGCTGACATGCACATTAGTGAGTGATCCCAACTTAAACGGCCCATTTTGTTGGACTGCAAAGAAAGCAATTAATACATTGGTCTAGTGTAGTTCTTAACTCTTCCTTCTTTGAATCAAGTGCCCCGTTAGAAAAAACCAGAAAGCAAGAGCAGCTATGTTAATATGGGCTACAGAAGCTGACAAAAAAAAGTTACACCAACTTCCCAGAAGTCTTGGCCACAGCAGCCTCTGGCCCCTTCAGGGGTGAAATTCTCTGTTGGACAGGACTGAGCAGTGACTTGGACACAACACCCTGGGATCTTCCAAAGCAACAGGAAGCAGACAAGAGGAATGTGTCATGTAAAACTAAAGATTAGCCCTGAAGCACTTTGGAGTTGGGAGTACAAAGCTCCTACGAACCAGTAGAACAATGTGTAGTTGGTGTCACTGCTCGCGTTCTCCCCAGCACGCCACGTACAAGCCATGTACTCTAAATTGTGCCAAACACAGCTCAAGTCAACAGCATCAGTACCTGGAATACCTGCAAGGCAAGTTGGAAAGTTATCTAAGATTTATTTTGTCCAAGTCTTCTCCCCTGCTTCCAGAAGTAAAACATCCCTTTTTACACAACTGAAACTGGAAGGCAAAACCAGGTTGGTTACCTCTCAGACAGCCTGTTCAGCACAACAAATTACGAATTCCAGCTGTTTAGAGCTTGCAACAGCTGAAATCTCAGCAGAGTAACTTCCAGAGGCAAACCAATCACAACAGCAAATGCCAGGGTTCACCATGGCTGAATTACTACTTAGAGTTACCAGATGCTCTGATTCTCCCAACCACATGTGGTTTTCATCCAAATCAAGTCATGCTCCTGGGTTAAGACAGACTTTTTGGCAAGAGACTCATTTCCTTGCTGTACATCCTAACTTCAAGTATTCAGCAAAATACATTATTCCTCAAAGTCTGCTTCCTAACCTTTTTCCTGTGCATCCATTATTTGTGCATGCCAAGAAACAAAAAAATACTTTTCCTCTATTCATTTTGCTATGCACAGCTCTGTAGACCCCACTCACCTCTTCTGAAAAAGACAGAACCCTATTACAATTGTTTAAGTCATTACTCAATGACTTGTTAAATTTGCTAGATTCCTCTGTCCTACACGCACAATTCTAGGGTTATTTTAGGGACTTCTGTTTATACAGAAAAATCATGCAAAATAAACTGACTTTCATGAAGGCAGCAGGCTTAATGCAGCCTAAGTTATCTCTTATCCCACACAGCAGGAAGAAGAGAAACAACAGGAACTACATTACTGTTTGGAAGAGTAATGAAGAGAAACAACAGGAACTACATTACTGTTTGGAAGAGCACTTCCATTTTACAAGCTTGCCCACAGGACTTTAATCATCAGAAGAGCCCAATTGTGCTTAAATGTGGTACAATCACTCTGTTTAAACTCCATCAGTCAAACCAGCCGTGGTGTCTGGTAATGCTCTATGATGATTTTATGATTTCTTGTTAAAAGAGCAGAGAAAAAGCCACATGTCCCCAGGCCAAGAGGGGTCTGGCTGCTGCTGGTGTTACCTTTTGGTGGAAGGGAGGTCTCCACCCAGGGGCTGGGCTCACTGGTGTTGTCATGCTTGCATTCACTTCTCACTCTGAGGCTCATTTCCTCATTCAAGCGTGCATCCGTCACCCGGAATCGACTCTTACTCCATTCCTGGGTTTAGATGAGAGGAACAAAACCAAGCCATTTGTCATACCATCTCAGACATATGAGAACTGCTACCAGTGTAAGGATTTATTACAGCCCTTCACAAGTACTACAGCTCAAAACCAGATGAAGTCAGTGTCTGACAGCATGGGAAGTCTCAGCATCACTTGGCTTTGCTTCTTCCTTCTCAGGCACGGTCAGAACTGACAAAGAAAAACTACTCCTGTGACCTGCAGATATGAGCAATGGTTACACAGAGATCAAGAAATAAGTATAACACAGGGGAAAATCATCCTAGAGAAAGTCTTCATGGCTAATGCAAAATCAGCATGTTTATACTGCAGCTATATAAACAGGACCTTACAGATGTGACTTTCACCTTTCTGTGTGTGTGCATGTGAGGGCATGACCAACAGAATAAAGAACATTTGAAGACACAACCAAAAAGCAGTGAGAAGAGTTTAAATGGATTTAAGGAGCAAAAGAAAAACCTACCAAAACAAACCCATAAATGGCTATTCAATACACTGACATCAAGCCCAAGTCGTTCATGATCTTCCTTTTTTGAGTATGTTTGTGTGAGAAAAAGGCTCACCCTTTTAACACACACTTTATTGAGCATCTTTTGTTGGGCTAGGGGGAGGCCTTTTAGTTTACTGGAAACTGGATGCAGAACAAGTATTTTTGTTATGGCCAGAGAATGCTGCAACCACTCATGCATAATAAACACTGGCACTAATGAGAGGACAAAGAAATCAAACAAATGTACAGATTACGTTCTATGAGCAAAAAGATGCAGCAAGATGATACAGACTGGTTCATCCTGTCCTGTGACACTGCTGACCCTCAGTTCTTTTACTGGTGATGACCCTAACATCTGTTAGACACTTCCACAAACTCACTCAGCTCATTAACCGAGATTTTCTACTTGTTAATTTGTTAATGAACCAATCAAAAGTGGTAAATAGGTTTCTGCTGTGTTAGCAGGTTCAACTGGCTCATCTAAAGGTCTGATCAAGATCCCTTCACCACGGGTTCCTGCCTTCCACTAGAGCAGGTTGCTCAATGCTCCATCCAAACTGGCCAAACCACATCCTTACTCATGTCCAGGATATCCTGGAGCTGTGAGAAAATATACAGTGGTCACCATGCAGAGGGCAATGTAAGCATCAGGCTGTAAGACTGTATGGGGCTCAACAACAAAGGACTGCTTCATACCAGTTATAACCATACCTGAAATAGCAGCACTGCCAACCCCACAGCCCACATGTGCCAAAGGCTGCAAATTCCCATGGTTTGGAATTATGGATTTATATTCTTACTGGCAATAAATTCTAAAAATGCTTGTCCTATGGCCCATGGCAATGGGCACCATGGCAATGCTGCTCTCAGCCCTGACCAAGCAGCTGCTGATCCACAGCAAGGAGCACATCTGGGCTGCAAACCATCTAACACAGAAAATGGAAGCCCAAAACAAACAAGTTCAATGACTTCTGTCTCAGGGAACAAACATGCTCCATGTTGTCTTCAAAACACAACACCTCCATAAATAACTGTAAGTGCAGGGAAGTGCAGGGAGAGGGCAAATGGGGAATGTTAGTACTTGGCATTACCTCCAAAAGATGCAATGCTGTCAAACCACGGCTAAATCTGCACATCTCCTTAAAACTAGTCCAAAGTAAAGGGGATCAGCCTTTGCAAATTTCCATTTAACTCTTAAGAAAGTAGACTGTCCTATATCTATTTTATTTTTTCTAGAAAGCTGCAGAAGCAAAGACTGAAATGAGACTTTCCCCATTATTATTACAGTACTTCTATGATACCATCAGCACTTGGCTATCAGAGAGCAACAGACAGATTTTTCTGATCGGAAGATCCCATACGCTGGTATGATTCATTTTTGAGGTTTTGATCCCATGATAAGAATGAAAGGCTGTATTAGAATTGTGTTTATATATGTATATAGGCTCTCACACACGGAGTTTTATCACAATAAGACATTTACTGTACTGAGTGTTTACTGTTACTAAGACATTTACTGTTACTGAGTTTGAAGAAGTGATGACTTACTCTTTGGTCCTCAGGCACCCCATTACTGACAATGTCACTGGAATACTCCAAGTTGCAGCTACTGCTGACATTCTCTGGGGGGTTCCATGTCCAGTTCAGAGTGCAGATGTGGATAAATGAATAATTCAAGTTGGATGGAGGTGGAAGAATTTTTGCTCCTAGAAAAATGGAGTTACCAGTGTAACAATCCTGTTGGTCCACACTTTACCATTAGTAATACTGGCAGATTTTTAACTCTGACAGAAAAGAACACAAATAACTGCTCAGCTTCGTCAGCTCGTTATTTACTATCAGATAAGCCAAAGTGTTTCTATTATTCTTGTTACCACAACTCATCAATAATTTAAATATCCACAAATTAACTGAAAAGTTATTTTTAAGAAACTGTAGCCCACAACAATTTAGTGGTTGTGGTACGCAAGATTTTGCATGTTGAGGGAAGATGAGTCACATGCTGAAACTCAAGTAAAAACAGTATATACATTTTGTGGAGCAATTCATACTTTGTTGTACCCAAAAATTATCCATCAACGCAGTTTTAAAGAGAAATCCTTAAAAAGACAAGCAATTACATCTTGCAAGCAGCACCTGTATGTTAAAAGAACAATTCAGTCCAATCAAATCAAAGACTGCAAATGAAAGAATGTTAAAAAACAACAAGGAAACCACATCGCTTTTCAATTACCTATTAAGCATTTAATACTATGTTTTGGCACAGTGAGCAAAACCAGCGTGGGACAAGTAGTAATTTACTGCTGGCACACTTCAAACACCAGGCAGAAGCAGAGCAGGGCCATGACTCAGAGATGGTCGCAGCAATAAATCCACTGTGCATTTGTGCACTGACCCTTCCTTATCTTGTGCACTGAGTGAAAGCCTACTCAAGACCCGTCACACACCCTGAAGGTCATACTAGAAAACAAAGAAGGGAAACGAGACAGAAAATGGAAAACTTCCAGGAAAAAGTAAAGTATGTGTCACACATCAATTCTAGAAAATGTCACCAATTGGGAATTCCCTGAGAAAGTGAATTCTTTTTTTTTAAAGGGCTACTCTAATATGCACTGAGAAGATACTGAACCAGAAGCCCAACGAGACTGTTTGTCAGCTGTCATCCCTGAGGCACCACCGCTTGTTTGTCTGTGGACAGAATGTACCCTTGTTACTCAACAGTTTCACCAACACTTCAAACAGATATCAGCTAGTGCTGCAGGTCTTGCTGCCCCAGAGAACCAAGCTCAACCCATGCCAACAATTATGAGAGCATGGAAAAAGGTAGAATAATTCCATCAAGATCAGCTTTCCCATCCAGGTCACAGTGCAGCACCGTTTCCTTCTGCTAGCACAAGGAAGAGGGAAGATAGAGAAGCAAAAGAGCTTCCTTGAGCAAGAATTCTGCTCAAAGCATCCATGACACATTATCTTCCATTACTCAAAAGCCAGAGCAGCCAAAGCTTGAAGGGAATTCATCAAACTCCTGGAACTCTCTCAGACCTTTGCACAGTTCAAGGACAGGCCATGGAGATCAGGCACTACTACCATCTGTTGTCCACGTGTATGCACAGATAACAGATGTTCTCACAGATAATGAGAATAATTACAAAGATTCACTGATTTAGTCGGAACATGCTCAGTTTATTTGAATACTTAAAACTTTGGGAATTTTCTAAAATTTGTTCAGTTTTACAGATGATGTAAAACTGAACATCAGGAGAAGAAAAGAGAAATATTTGTTCATGCAAAAATACAGTCCTCAGTGCAAATACTGAACCTAGCCAGAATGTCTTTGCCTATTATCTGTTCCACTAATAAAAACTTAGGATTGGCTTTAGGAACAGCATTGGGGTATTAAGTTTGCTGAGTTCTTTTCATCATTAAAAAAAAACAAAAAACCCTAACAAATAAAAGTTTTTCAACAAGAGTATGCAGTTCCAAGCATTCCATCTTTTCATGACTGAACTCTTTATTACCTACAATAGCCACACACCATTAAATAATATTACAGTGTCATCCCTGATTGCTATTCTGAAGTTCTAAACATTTTCTTCTAATGGGTTTGATTGGAAGCCATTGTGCTTAAGTCTGCAGATTTCTAGCCCACACAAATAAGTGTGAATATTCAAAGTTTTATATAAATTAATCAATAAATTGTATTAGCATAAAAAGTTTAAATCTAGTAGGTTTTCAATTAATCTATAGAATTTTGAAGCTCATGTTTTAATGGTATAGTCAGCTTTTTTTTCATAAGTTAGGCCAATATCACACTTTTGTCTGTGTAAAATATGAAGTCTCATACTTTCATTATTAAAATTTCTATAGCAATTTGGCAGAAGAACTCAATGACCAACTACGAAATACAGGCAAGTTGTTATTTCACTCTTAAAAAGCAAAACCACGCTGGTGCTTCTAAGAAAAGAAGCACAGCAGTAGCCAGCAGAGATTAGCTGAGGCAATTCCACATAGAAAACATTGTATATCTAAAAGCCCTAACGAGGAAACATCAGCAAATCCTTTGCATCAAGTACCTTGTTATATGTTATAAAGTAATAAAAAACCCATCACTTTTGTATTTTGTCCTCCTGCACTTTCTGACGGTTGATTTCATAGCTATAACCCGAATTGTGGAGAGTTGAAAACCAGCAATTCTCTAATGTTTGCAGCTGCGATTTTGGATAACGTAAGCAGAGAATAAAGCTTCAAGCTTTATGAAGCCCTCGCAGACGCGCACGCATCTTTCCTAAAACGAAAGGCTCGTGCTCCCAAAACCGGGAATTCTGAAGGAAGAGCGAAGGCTCGGGGCAGGGAGGCTCTGCGCGCCCGCTCCGCACCACCAAAGCACGGGCACGGGAGCGGGGGCTCTGCTTGGGGTTTTGAGGCAGAGACAGTCCCGGCAACCGAAAAAGGAGCTTAAAACATTTCTGCCGACCCCGTCAAACGCTGCTTTTCCTGAGAGAGGAGCGCAGATTTTCAGCACCCCGCTCCCGGTAGGCGGCAGGACAGGGAGCGCCGCCGGCACTGCCTCGAGCACGGCTGGAGCGCTTCGGGCGACTTTTGCTACAAAACGAAAGCATTTCACTTCAATAAAAGCATTTCACTAAAATCCGTGCCCGCGTGTGCGCTAAGCCCACGGCCGAGCCGCGCACGGGGAGAGCCCGGAGTGACTCCAGCGCAGCCCGCACCGCGCCCGCGGATAGAGAGCGCAGCCCGCACCGCGGATAGAGAGCGCAGCCCGCACCGCGGATAGAGAGCGCAGCCCGCACCGCGGATAGAGAGCGCAGCCCGCACCGCGGATACAGAGAGCAGGCGGTACCGCGGATAGAGAGCGCAGCCCGCACCGCGGATACAGAGCGCAGCCCGCACCGCGGACACAGAGCGCAGCCCGCACCGCGGACACAGAGCGCAGCCCGCACCGCGGACACAGAGCGCAGCCCGCACCGCGGACACAGAGCGCAGCCCGCACCGCGGACACAGAGCGCAGCCCGCACCGCGGACACAGAGCGCAGCCCGCACCGCGGATACAGAGAGCGCAGCCCGCACCGCGGATACAGAGAGCGCAGCCCGCACCGCGGATACAGAGAGCGCAGCCCGCACCGCGGATACAGAGCGCAGCCCGCACCGCGGATACAGAGCGCAGCCCGCACCGCGGACACAGAGCGCAGCCCGCACCGCGGACACAGAGCGCAGCCCGCACCGCGGACAGAGAGCGCAGCCCGCACCGCGGATACAGAGAGCGCAGCCCGCACCGCGGATACAGAGCGCAGCCCGCACCGCGGATACAGAGCGCAGCCCGCACCGCGGATACAGAGCGCAGCCCGCACCGCTCCCGCCGCCCCTTCCCTTCCCTTCTCTTCCCTTCCCGCTCCTTACCTGCCGCCAGCCCCGCGGCCAGCACGCAGCACCCGGCGAGCAGCAGTGGCCAGGGCAGCGCAGCTCCGGGCTCAGCCATGGCTCGGCCGTCCCAGCGCGGCCCCTCGCTCCCACTTCCCGTCGAGGGGCCGGGCCAGCCGGGAAGGGCGGTGTGACGGGATGGGACGGGATGGGACGGGCGGCCCGCCCAGGTAACGCGAGCCGGGAGGGAGCGGCCCGGCCCCGCCACCTGGGCAGCACCGCCCCCGGAGCAGGTCTGGGCAGCCACGGGAGCGTCCCACGGCCCCACGCTGCCCGCACTGCCCTCCCTCTGTTGTCACCCCTCTGTCGCCCCGTGTGTCGCCCCTGCCTGTCGTCCGCTGCCTCCCGCACGCTCAGCACAGAGACACTTCGCAGAATCAATTCAGTCAGGTTGGAAAAGACCCTGAGGTCCCCGAGCTCCCTTCCGTCGGTGGCTCTCTGAGCCGGAGCTGGCCGTGCCGCAGTGGCGGAGCCGCGGCGATGTCGCACAGCCCTGCGGGAACAGCTCCCGCTCCGCTGCCCTCCGTGTGCCCTGACACCGCACTGCGGCCACTCACTCACACAGATCTCCGTTTGTGAGTCAAAGTCATTTTCCTTTTACAACCGGCTTTACGCTCGTCTGCCACTGCTACTGAGCCGTGCCCCAGACATTCGTATCCTCTCCCAGGAAAGCAGCTACGTTGGCACAGCCCCGTGCAGTTCTCTTGATGTCAGAGCTGGTTATTCACCCCCTGGCAGAATTCAGCTTTTCGAAATCCCTCCCGAAAATTCAGCTAATTTCTACAGCTCTCATCTGTGCTAAAAAACGCATATTGTTCTTTCTTTTTTTTTTTCTTTTTTTTTTTTTCAGATCTGCTTTCTACAAACTTCCCCAAATGCTCTCTGCTTCAGCTCCTTCCAAATACAATATGGTCACTGGGAATTTTGCTCTCACGTTTATGGGTGTGATAGAGGAAGTAGTTTTCCAAAATTTTCACGGAATTGGGAATAGGACATGAGTGATGTTTTGATAGATTTAAGGAGAATAAAATATTTTGGATAAGGATTTTCCTTCTGAACTAGACTTTTGCGGTAGCTAGCACGCTTGGTCCTAGTTACAACCCAAATGCAGGTTCTCTAAAGACAGTACAGATCCAGCAGAGAGGACACTTTGGCTAAGTTTCAACACGAACCAAAATTTGTTAGTAAAACTTACATATTCCCGAGCCAACAGAATGTTTCTGTATTTACTCAGCTCCTCAAGGAGTTTTGCAAGAGTTCATCTGCTTTTTAGACGACTCATTCTAGAAAAAGGGAAGTGGATCTTTTAATGATAGGGTGGGGAATATCCTGTGTTAATATTGGGCTTTTTTTGCTTTTCTGCCTGTTTGTTTTCATATTCCCGTGAAATAAGAGGATTTCTAGTTACTAGAAATCCTCTAGTTCTAGTTAGAAAGTGCCCAAGGACCTGCAATTATAATCAAACAAAAATATGGTTTAAAGTTCCAGGATGTGGAACGTTTGTGTGACGGAGATCAGATTGTGCAACTACTTAGAGCAAGCGTGGACTGTGTCTGCTGGTGAGGACATTTGCAGAGCAGAGCTGACCTAAGCAACCTCTCTCTTGCTTTCAGTTTCCTTGCTGATATTGTCTTTCCTTCCTTCTTTCTGTTTTGTCCACTCCTTCTCCCAGGACAGCCAGTGCCAAGCAAACATCCATGCAATCGTTCACAGCTTCTGGCAGCCTGCAGCTGAAACATTTTCCCCTCTCTCTCCCTTCTCCCCGAATACTCGGCTCGTTGTCACATTGCCATCCTGATTCACAGCAATCACAACTGCTGCCAGAGCCTTTCATCCCTGCCGCCTACCAGAGACTTCCCATTTCTCAATCTCACGGAGTCCTGTCCTGCACCTTTCTGTTGCAAAGCTCCTGCTCGTTCCTGTTCTGGTGAGGCAATGCACCTGCGCTGTAGTGAGTGGGACTCGTACAGACACAGCTGAGGTATCTTCCAAACGATCTGTTGAATGAGTGCTTGGGGTATGGCTTCATGTTTGGTCTAAACTGATTCATAATCATGCTGCTGACCTGCCCTTGGCTGTGTGTTCCTGCCTTTTCCTCCCACACAACCAAAGCCAGTGGTTTTGCCATGGAGTGAGTTCACAATCCAACGATTTTTTTTTCTGTACATGTTCCCTAAATCAGATTAACAGATGGTGCTGATGCCTGGTGTGGCTGCACGATTACTAAACCCAGCAAGAGGTAGTGGTTATTAGCAGCACAGGGCTGTGGAGAATTGTCCTTTTTGGGATCAGCAGTCACTCCACACCAATGGTGAGATTCCTCTTTCTGATTTTGCAGCACCTTCTGTCAATACTTTAGGTCTCAACTGCCATAATTTCAAGCTCTTCAGAAGATGGCTGTGGTCAGTTCAAAGAATAGCTCAAATAGAAGACATCTGGATCTGAGGCACAAAACCCCAAAACTGAGCTGAAAAAACCCAGCCTGACTCATGTGGCTTCTCCCTTTTTGACCTCGGTGTTCTTTGGGGACATCTAGAATTTTGTGACATGCATTCAAAAAGGCCATCAACTCTGCAAACTCTCTGAACTGCTGCCCAAGTCCCATCAGAAATCAGAAATTATGTGCAATAAAACCCACCTCCTTTGAGGAGAACTTTTTGAGTGGACTTGGAACCAAGCATGTTTGTGTAAATGTTGTATCTCCCTCTGGTAAATTCTATTGCAAGTCCATGCATCAACTTTTCTGCTCATAGTTCCCATAGTATCAAGATCTGTTTAATTCACCTATTTATTTGGCAAGGGAGTATTTCCTTTACCCATGAAGGGGGGCAAGGCACAAACCTGGTTTTACAGTTGTTTGGCTAAGCCTTGCAAGAGCCCCATACCAAAGCCTCAGTGGTAGAAGACAGCAGTAGAAAAAGCAGTTTATCCTCTGGTGAGGTAAATAATCATTATACCTGACTTTGATTACATCATATAAGAGCTGGTACGACTGCCTGATCTGGGCATATACATCAGTCTACTCACCATGTAAGTTGAGTTTGTTGAAGAAGAACAATAAATACATCCCCAAAGAGCAAAAATCTGAGTTTAAAAATTGTGACTCCAAAAGAGAGCAAAAATCTTACCACAAACTCCCTGGGCATTCTTTAGAAAAGCAGAGTGATCTGTTGGGATGTTTCCTTGCTTGTGATTCACATCTTGTTTCTATTGATAAATTTGTGTGTGTGACTATCTCTGGTTCCCCGATGAATCATGGTTTTGGGATTTCCCAGAGCTGGATGAGTGGCATTGTGCTCTTTTAGGATTTCTAAATCAACATCTTTTATTTGTTGCTGAATAAGTCTGTGTTCACCATTTCATTTGGTGTACTTCTGTGTTTGAAGATTTATTATGGTAATCTTTAGAGGCAGCATATATGATAGCTCAGTGCATTTTTAATCCCATGAATCTCACACTAGTATGAGCTTCCCATCACTCACCCTGTTCTGTGAAATGAACATAAAATAAAAAAAACCCTAGGCAAAACATTTATTGCAACACTTATTTTTCCTGTTCTTGTGGTCTTTTATTTTGACCTGGAATAAACTCTCTGAACTTGACGGCAGTGCGATTTTTTCCCCTGGCTTTTTGTCAAAATTATTCACTATTCAAGAAGAAGAAAGTAAAAAGAGCAGTACAGGAGGGCTGGTCTCAGGAAGCTGTGGAGCAGCTCTGTGCATCCTCAGTGTCCAGCACAGCAGTTAAGAACCAAGGCAAAAGGGAAGTGCTGTTCTTTCACACACAGGTTAAACACAGCTCTACAACACTCACAGATACAACATGCAGGATAAAAACACTCCTGTTACGATTATGTAGCAGCAGGTGGCAAACTTACATGAGCAGAGAGTAAATTACATCCAGAATAGTTGAAATATTATGTGTATATCACAACTGGTTTGCCACTGCTTGGCACAAGCATATTATTTGAAATACTACTGTCTGTGGTTGCCTAAGAATTGGCTGTACAGAGTGTTCCTCCACACAGTAAGAACCCCTTGTTTAGTTAGAAAACTCAGCTCAGTGAATATCCCATCAACACGTGCTACTCTTCTCAAGTGGGTAAATTGAGTAAGGTGTAGTTTAATTTCTATGAAATTTTGGATGATTTCCACTTATGCTCTTCTCCAGACATTTTGGGCCAAGTTACTCCAATCATACCATGAAGTCCATGGGATTCTGTCTCTACAGAAAGGGAAAACAAACATATTTTACCTACTTTGAGACAAAGGTATTATGTTTATATAAAGTCAGATTCTGTATCAAAATACCATGTTGTGTACGTTCAAAAGTCTCCCGGAGCAAAATAAACATGTTACACACTGCAGAATACACTGCAGGTATTCTCTGATCCATGATTTTTCATTTGCTGGCCTATCTCCTGACAAGTCCTGTTGTCAGAAGTTTGGATCACCAAGTAGTATGTAAAAATACATCCTCTGCTGCAGTAAGTTCTTCATTCCAGATTTTTTGGGGGGAAGCAAATGGAGCGCTGAGGTTATTTTTCTTTAAATGCTACTTTCTAATCCCTCTGCAGACAGAAAAGCACTAGGTCAAAGAAGAGAGAAAATGTTTACACTTTGCTCTCTCTGTAGATCTCTAAAAGCAAGTTCCTGTACATCAAATGCTGGCAGAGCCTTTGTTGCTTTGTATGTGCAATTTGCAAACCATGTGGCTCTGACACATACCATTATCCAAATCAACCCTGATACTGAGAGTAGCCAAGTACACTTAATCCTCACAGACAGATACTTCATCCCGTTTCTTTTCCTTTTATGCAAATTACCAATGCATCCATTCTGAAGACTTGATGTGTTACGCAGCAGTTTTGCAGCAAAAATGATTAGAGGAACACAAATAAAATATGTAATGTAGCCAAACTGAGATCTAGAAAGAGTGCATGCCAGGTTGTAATTTAAAATTCCACTAATTTTTCAAGACAAAAAAATTAGTGACATTCCTTAGGCAATATAAGAAAATCAAGAATATTGATGAACAATAGACATTTCTGTTCTTCTCTAAAGGGTAGCAAACAGGATGTACCCAATGTGAATACCTGCTACATAAAAGAAGCACATATATAGTACACTCTCCAGTTATATCTGTGAATTAAGCTATTTCAGCCATAAATAAGAAAAAATCTGTAGGGTTTCTTTAAACAGTGACAATTATGTAGGAAAAGGATAGGTAGAGAAAATGTGATCATCTTCTTGGCACCATTGTCCAGACACAGCTGTAAAATAATGGCCACTCCCCATCCTTTCCAGATTGGTGAATGCATAAAGGAAAAACCAGTTGGTTGGTCACCTATCTAAAAAGGAGATTTTTCTGTAGAAAATCCAAAGAAATTATTTAGCAGGATAGAAGGCAAATCCTTAGGGCATGTAACTTTGGTTATTCATTAAAACTGCATATAAGTGTATCTTCTGAAATGCAGTGACTGTATATATTCCAGCTGAACTGGTACTAAACACTTCTTCTTTGGCCAAATTCCTGAGAGAGCCTTCCAGTATATGACAGTGAAATGACAGGATGACTCCAACAACTGGAGAAGTTCAGATAAAAATTAATCTCAGACCATGAAAGACATCTGAAGATATAGTAAGAACTTCACTGGAATTCCAGTAAAAATAAGGAATAGAAATTGAAAATTCAGCCAACAATGTTACCTCAGAAGGTTAAAGACATCACAAAACATGCATAAGGATCTCCCTGCAAATCCAGGAAAACTATTAGGTTACCTGTAGTATTTAAAAGAGCTACAGTGCAAGAGCTTTTGCATGTCCATACCTCATCATTGCTGGCTGCAGTCAAGATAAGCCTTTAGGACTGATATTTAGAGGTCAATTAGCTCCAGAAAACCCTTGTATTGGATCGACTATTAACGAGCTTCACACCTTCTAGTAAAGCAATTTGGAAAACTCTCACTAGATGCTTTTAAATATTATTTGTTGAAAGATAACAATCAGGAAGGTGCTAACCATAATTAAACATTCTAGTCTCTCTTCCTCCTTCTGTTTGTGCTAACTTTAGTCTGTCTGGCACAAAAGCACATGCAAGCAGAAATATGGCTGGTTTGTTGTAGGCACATTTGTATTTTGCTTGAAACAGCTAATGGGTGAATTTATGGATTACAACATTATTTTCTCAGAAGACAAATAATTGCAGGTATTTAGAATCATGCATAATAAACATTTTGAAATGTGGTCCAGTTACCATTTGAAGATAATTTTTGTCATAAAGATTTAGAAGCTTAACATTTCATAGACACTACAGCCAAGCTAAATACCCAGCTGGAGTCCTTTTATTATGGCATTTTGATACATATCCTTAAAATCCCCACCCTTCCCATAGGAACTACTGGAACCATATTTACAATTGACAGGATTTTGAAAAACAGCGATGTTAAAAATGTCACTGGATAAAAGAATTACTGAACTGTGTTCTTCTTCCTGAATCTGAAGCACGTTATTAAAAAATGGACAGAGAATGTATGAAAGCTTTGGGAAGGGGAAGAAGGAATAAAAGAATTCTGGAAAATACATTTTCTCCAACCACCTATCAGACAAAAACAATGAGCTTTCAGAGAACAGATCTGGTTAACAGGAGGGAACATGCATGACTTAATGGTACTAACAAATTCCTCAATTTTGTATAAATTATTTGATGTACTGCAATTTTTTAAATCACTTCTCTCAGATTATTAGAATTTTTCCAAAAGGTGTTAAAGCACCTTATAATTTCCATCTCAATTTAAGTGGTTCTCAGAGTTTATATTTGAGTGAGACCATGAGCAGCAAACAGGAAAACTAATTTCAAATGAGAAATGTCTCAGGTTTGCCCTTGGTGAGTACAACCCATCCTCTCCTGAAGCTGTGAAAAGTTACCCAGAATTGGAATCAGCTACAGTAAGCTCAGCTTTCATGGAGATTAGAGATATTTGCTCTGAGGATGTATGAAAATTGTAATTTCTGACAGGTTTTAGTTATTCCAGACTAGGGCAAGTTTACTCTCATTGAGTGCAATAGGGGTATTTGGACCCCAAGTCACTTTTTAGAAGAGAAAGGTCTCCTACCAGGGACTACAATTCCTCCTTCATGTCCCCTGTCCAACAAAGCTTTTAGCAGCAAATACGATATAATGCTAATTTCTATATACTCTACACTCCTTCTATTTACAAAGTAGTTTTACATTTTATTATATTCCATTGTACAACTTTACATAGTACGTCATCGTTTCGATTCGTAGTTCAGCAATTCAATTCATACTTAGGTAACTGCCTTTCCATGTCCTGCTCTTCATTTAGCTTAAAAAAAAGAGTAAAAAACAAGCACAGTGGTGCAATGTCCAGGCACTTTCAATGTTGCTCAGCAAAATAAGCAAGCACCCTGTTTGAAAGCATGGCAACTTTTTTTGTGGAGAAAAAAAAAACCTGAAACAAACCGAACACCCCAAAATTAAATCTTTGCTCATCGCGGATGGTTTTAAGCATCCTCTGTACAGTTCCAAGAATTCCTGAGAAGGCTCTGTGAAATATGACTGATATGTTTATATGTCAGCAGTGGGTCTGAGTGAGCAGTAGCTTCCATCACCAGAGGTTCCGCTGATCGCACAGAAGACGTGAAGGGAGTCCTGCATCCACGGCGAGTGCATTGTGTCTTCATGATAGATCTAAACAGAGCAAAACAATCCTCAATTCAATACAGGTTTCGCTTCATTATGATAATCAAGCTGTTTTAAAAGGTATGCAAAAGAGATATCCAACCTTGTCTTCAAAGCTGTTTCACAAAGGCAGCATAACAAAGAAATGAGAAAGAAGAGTAGTTTTAGTAATTTCTGTAGCATTAATATATACACTATTCTCTGTATTACTGGATCACTTTTAATTACAACTATGCACTGTAGGAAAGAAACAGTTCTCTGTATAACCATTTTTTATAATGTCTTAGCAGTAACAGAATTGTAATAGGTTTTTTTGTAAGCACAGGGAGTATGTGCATTCTTCACTTGGCCATTTCGGTCATATTTTGCCTGTTAACCAAAGACAACACAGCAGTGGATAAATTTATAGACAAAACCGTGAGAGTGTTTTAACAATGTTTCATTGTTCTAAAATAATCTTAACTATTGTACTGTGACAGTGCAGGATTGAGTGATTTGTTTTTGATTTGACTATTGCAAAATTCCGAAGCCGCAAAAGTTCCAGCAGCTGCATGCAAATTAAAACGCCTTGGAAAGGTTCACTGGCAAACAACTTAGAGAAAGCAGGTGGCAACTCTTATGAACAAGGATCTCTGAGCAAGGTTCAGCAGTGGAATATACAGGTAGTGGCAATGAAAAAAACTGGGTGGCAGATGTGCAAAATCAGTAGTTTGCACATGAAAAAAGTGGTGGTCATGAGCAGAACAGGAGAATCTAAGAAAAGCAACAGGAATGCAGCAGTCACTCTCAAACAGATCCACCCTTACACTCCTACAACAAAACTTATCCCAATCATGAGACATCATCCCTGAAATGATGCTGTATTCTTCCATAACAAGGCTCTGATTCCCATAAGCATTATTTTATTTTAAATAAACCTAATTTACAAACAGCAGCCTGGTGCAGTTGTATTATTTTGCCACTTGCAGATTTTTCAATTACTGTAAACAACTACTCAACTGACTGTGGAATTTGCCTGTCCACTTTTAGTGAGTAAAAATGCTGCATCTTTAATTCATAGTCACACATAGACTGTATATTGACTAACTGGGAGATCCTGAAAGCATTCTTCTAAATTTCTAGTTATGTGGACCACAATGCTGTACCATTGATTTTGTATCCTTGACACTATAAATCTACAACAAGCTTTTCTTTATCCTAATGAAGGCAAAATTAAAGAGCAGAGGTATGGAAATACTTCAGAAAGCCAGTTCTCATCTAATATCACAGCATGATACTAGGTAGAAGTGCAACTGCTCTTTGAATCTCTCCCCTCTCTGATGCTACTCTACAAATGTATGTTGCTAGAAAGATGCAACATTAAAACAGATCAGATAAATTAGCATGAACTTTAACAGTGCATATAAATGGCATACTGGCATTAGGCAAAAATTGTAAGAAAAGAGAAAATAACGTATTTTAAAAAATAACTTAAGCTGGATATAACTGAGGGCTCCTGCCGTGCAGTACATGCCTGTTCATGGATGATGTCAGAAAGCTCTTTCACCATATCCCGAAAATTTGATTTTAACCCCTCGTGGTACTCCACTTGATCCTCCTTAATGAGACGCTCGTTGAGCTCCAGAGCAATTCCACAGGCTTGGATAAACTTCCTGGGGAGGAAAGCAATGAACTCAGGGCATTACAGTAGTCCAGTCTTCTACCACAGAAAGCAACCGAACAGACAGGCAAATCTCAGTATTTCCCATCCCCTTTCTTCCAGTGTTTGGGACAAGTCCTATTCCAGGAACATCCCTGGACCAGTGGCTCAGGGAATGGAGAGGGAGGGCAACAGAGGAACTGGGCTTTCTGCTGGAGCTCCTTTGAGCCTGGATGCTCAGTAGAAGGGACAGCCAGTCCTGCAGGATGGGCAGAGCTGGGTGCTGTGAGAGGTCCTGTTCCTAACAGCACAGACACCCTCCAGAGGGAAGCTCACACCATGAGGAGCTGTAATGCTGTTTCTTCATTCTGTTATTCATTCTCCATTTAACATGCATAATTTCCTTTTTTATAAACCTCAATGAAAATACCATCACAACGGAAATGGAGATTGTGTTTGCACTGCAAGGCTGGGAAGTAAAACCATGTCATGGTTTCAGGGATTGCTCCCTTCTTGCTGGGTTACATAATGCATGGAAGGAGAACTGGATTGGCCCAAACGAGAATGGAGAAATAATGAAATGGGAGTCACCAGTGCTGAGTGACAAATGCAGGGGCTGGTGGACAACTGGTTGCACCCAAGAGGTCCAGAAAAGAGTGTGGCAAAGAGGTGGCTTCATCCTGAGGTGAAGCAAGAGTTGCCTAATTTTATCTCGGGGAACGCTTTCAAGTGGAGGCAAAACTTACCCTAAGGGACAGAAGTTAGAAAAACACCTGTGCAAGTCACACCGTTTCAAAAATTAGCAACAGAAACAAGAACTGTGCTCTTCCATAAACTGGGAAAAAATCTACTTTAAAATATTTCAAGTCCATCATTATCTAGAGAAAAATCCTTTCGGAAAAATTGGCAAAGAATGCTTAATATAAACGACCCCAGAACACAGGACTGTCAGATCTCTGGTTTCAAACATACTTCCTTCATCTGATAATATCAAATACCCACAGAAACTGTTGAATTAAGTGTTTAAGCTTATCTCCCCATGGAGAGCACAGCCTTGGGCTTGGGAACTCTTGATATATACAATTTAATTGGCTTTTTTCATATGTGTGAGCACCCATAACCTCATGAGAGCTGGATCTTTATAGGGCATATCTAAGCATCCAGCATCTGCTGAGTCTGGAGACAGACAAAAATATAATCAAAGCAGGTACCACCTTCCAGCCAGCTGCTGGTTTTTATTACATTAGAAATCCTACCTGAACATTTCTTTTAACTCATTCACCTTCTTAGCAGGGTATTTGCTGGACTGGCTGTCACTTAGGAAAGCTCTGGCATAGGCCAAAGGACCAGCATTAACCTAGAATAAAAGAAGAAGTCATTTATGCTAGAACTTCTGCTGAGATGCTAAAAGCACTTGTGAAAGGAATAACAACTTTTTCAAAAACCCCACCCAACATTAGCATACTATTTCAATGCCATCAACTCTGCATTACTAACGTCACCAGAGGCACCTGAAGTTTCAAAAGTCGAGTATTTGTTTTTTCATCTGTGTTTTTGAGATGAAAAGATAAAAGGAGATAAAAAGAGAGATTAAGTTTGTTTCCCCCATACTCTCCTATTTCCGTGTGGAAAAGCAGCAGAGTCTGAGTCCTAAGGTCATTTTTCCAGCTTGAGAAGCCAGGCTCATGCCTGAGTCTTACAGTACAATCTTCAAGACTTAAGTATATTTTAGCAGTCACTTATGGCTGATTAAGGCGCAATTTCACTTGGACTTGACAGTGTAAACACCACTGGAGAAAATGTTTATTCCCACGAGCCACGTGCTGGTGTAGCACTGACCATGGGAGGGAGGCTGTGCTGGCTGCTGCAGCCCTGCAGCCCGGGTGGTTAATGATTTCTGGAAAGTAAATGTGGTGTTTTGTGACGATGCCTCACCCTAACTGTGTATGCAAACGCAGTTCTAAACAGACATCAAACAGACTGACCTGCACAGAAACACAGCCCTGCAGCTTGAGCTGCAGCTGGATCATGTCAACATCACCAGCAGAGCAGAGCTTCTGCAGCTCTGCTGTCTTGTCCTTTATTTCATCAGTAGCGACATCAATTGGTTTTAAATTAACCTGATGCTCGTAATTGACCGGAATTCTCTTCTTTACGTATGGAAAGGAGTTCAGAGCTAGCAGAAACAGCAAAAGAAATGTATGGATTGAAAAGTCATGCAGCACATAGGAGCACTCTTCATAGAACATACACAAGCAGATAGTTGCCCTTGGGGATGGGAAATCCCAAAAAAGGCTACAATTAACCAGCACGATTTTTTAATCTGTAAAAACGTGCACATAAAAACACAAGGCAAATTACCCCTCCCAACCAGAACATGGTTTCACAATTCTGATTAAGCTGAGACAATTTGTGACACTTCTGGGATATTTTCAGGAGCTAGAATAGTCTCCCAATAGTTACTGTTTCATGCTCAGATGTTTGTACTTACTAGTTAGAATAGTCCTTTTTTTACATTGCTCTTCCACACTGCCATGCTTTTTTCCAGATAAAGTGTAAGGAGTTTCAAATACAAATCTATTGATATTATGATTTCTTTCAAATTCAGTCTTTCTTTCAGACATTTCTTTGTCTTCAAAGTAGGGCTTCACATAAGTCACTTGAATATGGGCATACTTGGGATCAAGGTCTTTGATGTTGACCTATGAAATAAGAGGGTTACTCACGGGAGGAGCAAAGGTTAATAGGTTAGAACTGGCTAATCTACCTTCTGGGACCTAATTTAAACTGATTTCCTGCTGACCTTGCCTTGAAAGCAAGGTGTTAGTAACAAGGTGGAGGAGAGGGCTCACTCTTCCCCTCCCACTGGCAGAAGGAAAGGATGTTCTTTCATCTCCCTTCAGCTCCACAGAGAATGCAGTTTACCTTATTAGAATCCTGGATAATCTTTACAGTCTCTGAGCCAAATTTTTCTCCATAAAGTTTAAGAAGTCTGAAGGAGATCTCCGAGAGGCCTGTCAGTTTGGGTTCCTTATAGACATATTCCTTCCCATCCTCTTCCTCAAAGAATGTCTGGCATTAACCACAGGGGAGAAAAAAAAAAAAGCAGTGAGGAATAGCTGTGTTTCTTCATTTGGAAAACTTTTATCTTAGATTTGCTACTTGGAAAGCAAGTTTATACTAACATTTCAGAAAGCCAAGAAAGGTTTGTAAGGCTATGGCTCACAAAGTCTCACTGAACTTTGCCTATTTAATAGGTTCCTTCAAAAATGGTCAAAAAAAAAAAAAAAAATTCTTCAACCAACACAAACACAACACGTCATTACTTGAGTACAACCAGTGAGAAATCTAAACAATGTGGAAGATGGTTTGGCCAGCATTTGACCTTTTGGAAGGTTGGAAAGAGCCAGGCAGGAGAAAAAAACCACAAAAACAAGGCATATGGAAGGAGCAGAAAGATCTGTAAGCTGAGGAAGCCCTGACAGCAGAGCCACTGGAATGGTCTGAAATTAAGGGATTTGTACAGACTGCAAGAAACTTAAGGCAATAAAAAAAGAAATGGGTTTCCTGTGCTCAATTCCTCTTGTATTCAGGGAAGTGGGACGTGGCCTATTTATTGTAAACAGAGAAAAAATTACATCAAAGGCTGTGCTTGCATCACCAGTCCTCCCCATAATGGAAACAGCATGGCAGCTTCACACTTTGATGAGCTGTTGCAGTCAGAGTTTGTGACACAGTGTGAAGCTATCTGTGTGTAGCTGGAATATAAAGCCAGAAGAACTTTAACTGGATCAAGTACTGGTTGTCAGGATGCTACACTGCTTAATTTTAGGGGCTGATCCAGTTATTTCTACAGCTTCTGGAAAATTAGGCTAGCAGTTGTTTCCTTTTATCTGTTGCTAGCCTTATTTACTTTTTGCATATCCAAAGTTGCAGAGAAGATGAGGATAAATGTAAAATGCATGTTTGCTGCAGCAAAAGTCAGTGCTCTGATGTGTTGCATGTGTAGTGACAGTGGCATTCAAAGGTACAAACTCATGATGGTTTCAGGGGTGTTCATCATCTCCTCTAAAAGAAGGAATGAAGAAAGGCAATGCTACTATAACTCACATGGTGTTTTCTAAAGAGGGGTCCTGCACCTCCCCTCTGGTTATGAGTCCACAAAAAGAAATAACTTGTTCAGAGACAGAAAGGACATGAGGGTATCACACTTTATTAGATTAATTGCTATAGGTGGAGAAGAAAAACAAAACCACAACTGCTTTCAAGCTCAGAAGACTTCATGAGATATAATAAGATCAAGCCCCTTCCTGGGACTCTGAGCTGCAGATCTCGGTCAGTTTTCCAGCTACCCCAACTAACAAAAATACTACTTATCTCTAAATGTGTGTAACCAACACTGTCAGGTATTTTGCCTCCAGCTTCTCTCACAGCCTTTTACTCTGCTAATACCTAGAAGGGAACAGCAATTTTCTGTAGAAAAAAATGCCTTTTACTACTACTATTTATATACTATGGTTATATACTGTTACTGGTTATATACCATAAACACTAGATTATCTGCATAACATGTAATAACTATAATTACAGAAAACACCTCAGCGTTTTCTGAACCCACTAAGCCATTTCCTAACTGCTGAGTTGTTTTATGAAAAGCCTACCAGCAGAATCATAAACTTTGTAATAAATCAAATGCTCCTGGAGACAGACACAAACCCTCACCCTGAGTCTACAATACCAAAATGCTCACGTAGACACACTGCTGGCTGCACTAGAGGAGGTTTCTAGCTCCAGGTCTGACAGAGCAGCAGCTTTTGGGGCCAGGATGCCTGGGGAGGGCTAGCTGGCAACCCACTGTATATACTTACTTGTCCATAAAAGGCCACTCTGAAAAAGGTTCCAAGAAGCCTCTTCCTTGAGTGCATTACTTCCAATATCTTAGCATATGCTCCGTGGAGTGTTCTGTACAGCTGGGTGAGTTTCTGGAAATCAGGTTTTGACATTATGATGAAAGCAGGATTTTGCAAGCAGGACATTCTGGCTAACACCGGAAGCTACTGAGAGATCTGAACACAATCCTCAGGAGAATTGAAACCTGAATTTCTAAGAGGGTTAAACTCACGCAGTTTAGTTTGAAAAACCTGGTCTTAGGGTACATGCTTAGTGTCAGGTCTGCAGGGTCCCACAGACTGCAGTAACACCACTGCCCTTGGAGAGAAAGCTGAGTCCTTCACAGACAGAGCAGATTGCGATATTTTACATAGCAAGTGTTTTTTTAATTAAAAACAACTTTACAATGAAAAAAATAGATTGAGGCAAGGCTTCCCCCAGCTTCAGTTTTATGGCTGGATGTTCTGTCACAGCAGAGGGATGGAAAGGGGAACAGCATCAAGCTGAAGCACAAGTCAGAGCAGGTGGTGGGAAGGAGCAAGGCTGGGAACAGCTTCCATCCTTCCTCTCCTCTTGCCACTGAATTACCCACAGATCTAGTCCTTTCTTTGAACAGTTCTCATTCTGTTGTTAACCCCTAAAAACCTCAGGTCTCCAAAAGCAATCTAGCTTTGATGAGCATATGGAATGACAACAGTTTTATTTTACGGGAAGGAAGGTGGTAATTATTCACTAAACATGAGTTGTCCATGTCGTTAGCTTTATAATTACCTTCCAGATCACTGCTTTCACGAATTGCTTTAATGACCAGAAATGAAGCACAGTTTACTGACACCAGTTCATTAACTCATAACTTCAAAAATAAAAAAGTCCCCTGGTTTTTCTTAGCAGTCCAGAAAATTACCTGCTCTATGCAAAATACCCACCTCAAATTCACGCCGCTTTTCATAAATAGGAATGATCAGTTTGGAAACTTCAGAAATTGTCTCATAACGCTCTGCTTTCCACAGGCCATCTACACACTGCTCCAACAGCTCCACCAGGACCTCCTATGAGAGCAACCAAATGGGTGGTGTTAGTAACAGTCCAAGCTAGAAGATAAAACCATTTCAACTTCAGATACTTTATCAGGTCAGAATAAATAGTCACAGTTACGTAAGTTTAAATCCTGTGCATTCCTAGCCTTTTTAAAGGCATTCTAAATTTTAGAGGGGTGGAGGAAGAAGAACAACAAATTATTTTTTAAAAGTTCATTAATTCTTCATAAGTCATTATCACAATAACCAGCAAGTACGTCCTGGTTATTTAGCTACTTCCCCTGCAAAAACTCTGGGAGAGTATAGAGATGATAGCACTGGAGGTCAGAGGTGTATGTCTAAGAAACACACCCAAGGAACATGTGTGCAGCAGCAGTGGCTGTGAGGACATGTTGTAATGCGTTTTCAGGGATCCTCAGGTCTGGATGAAAGGGCAGTTGGGCTGCAGGACCCCTTGCTCGACCACATGGTCGAACCAAGGCAGCTGCACAGGGATGGTGCAGAAGTACTTGTGAGGCTTTGTGACTCATGGGGGGATCTACCCACTTCCCCAATGCCTTACTATGGTTTCTGGGCTGTTCTGCTAACATGGTGTCCTACAGCACAGCCCTAACTCCAGAGGACCCTAAGCTGACCTCTCACTTGCAGAGCTTGACTTCATTCTGTCCCTCCTTGGAAATACCACACCCAGCTGTGCTGCCCTGTGCTGGCAGAATTTGCATTTGCACAACACTGCAGGCAAAGGTTGTGGTGCAGCTTTTTCAATCTCAGTGCTAGAAAAGTCTTTCATAGGAACCAAGAACTTACACCAGTTTTACCTGTCTGAATCATACCAAAAAATCCTTCAGAGCAGATTTCTCTTGGGAAATTGCAGTGAAACAGTTTACAGATGCCAGTGCACAACCGCAATTTGTTAGAGCTCACACAAACAAAGACTAAAACTAAATCCTAATCCGACTTCAAATATCCTGTGTTTACAGTACAGGACCTCACCTCACTGTAATGCACATCCATCATCCCACCATCTTCTTTCATTGCACCTTCTTCATCAATGTTGGGAGTGATTTTCCTGAAGGCAGTGCATCCACTGGGGAAGAGTTCTGCAGCAGACAAAAGCAAATGGATAAGGGGAATTATCTCAAATGTGTCATGCTGCTGTACTTTAACCTGAGCTGGCAAGTCAGTACCACTCAGCAACTCTCTCACTGCCCCACCCAATGCTGGAGGGATAGGGAGGAGAATCAGAGAAAAAAGTAAAACTCATGGGTTGACATAAGAACAGTTTAATAATTGAGACAAAGTAAAGTGTGGTAATACTAATAATAGAGGGAGAGATAGAAACCTCAAGGAAGTCAAGTGACGTACAATACGGTTGCTTATCACCTACTCACCAATGCCAAACCCATTCCCAGACTGACTCCCTTTCCAGGTAACTCCCTCAGTTAATACACTGGGCATGACATTCTGAGGTGTGGAATATCCCTTTGGCCAGTTCAGCTCAGCTGCCTCAGCTCTTCTCCTACCCAGGTTTTTGTGCAGCTCCTCACTGGCACAGCGTGAGACACTGAGAAGTCCTTGACCTAGGGTAAGCACTACTGAGCAACAGCTAAACCATCAGTGTGTTGTCAACATTACTCTCACACTGAATCCACAACAGAGCACCAGCTACTAAGGAAGAAAATTAATTCTATCCCTACCCAGCTATTGCTGGAGAGCTGGGTGGTAAGCAGACAGTATCGCATTCCTAGTGAGGAAGCACAGTAGAGTACCCCAAAACTTTGGGTAGTTCAGCCTTTACTGAGCCAATTCCAGCCTGTGTATATGTGAAGAGTGCCAGTGACAGAAATAACTCAATGTTCAAACTTCATTTAATATTCCTTTGGACTTGTTCCTCTTCCCTTTTAGGAGTTCTCCTTTACCACTAGTTGTGGTGAGCAGCCTTTGTGTACAAATAAAACATTGCCAGCTTGCAATACCCTCCTCTCTGCAGCCATGTGGAATGTGTGTATGTATCAGAAGAACAAGTCCTGATTTTTCCCACTTTGCCAAGACAAAGTACAGAATTTGGAGGGACTCCAAGCTTCTGGAGCAGGGCACTGAAGACCTTTCCAGCCAAGGCAGTGCACGTAATCAGCTTTTATGCATCATTAGCTTTCTGAAATGTTAAGGGTCCACTTCAACAATTACTCCCTTACCTGGAAATGAGAAATGGGGGTCAATATATCAACTGTGGGACAGATATTTAAAAGAAAACCTGCAATGTGGTGTAACTTGAGAACAAGTCTGTCCTTCCTTCCTGTTTTGCACTAAGCCACAAAACTCCTTTTTTCCTGATTGTTCTTTACATATGTGTATAGTCTCATTTTTGGACTGAATTTTGAATGCTTTATTCTATAGTTTTCTGTACTGCCTATGGTAATAATTCTGATGATCATATTGAATCAGTTTTTAACATGGGCTTCCCCTGTGAGCACATCTCCTAATGTAAAATACAAGTGAACATTTAAACCAAGACCTGACGTGTCAGTCCTTATTTCACTCAGCACCATGCCAGCATGGCTGTCTAGGTAAATGGGTATGAACAACTGGAGTCCTTTCTTAAAAAACACTCATCATCTTCTAGCTTTATCCACTGCATTATTTTTTTTTTCCTTTTTAGCTTGTTTATAAAATAATAATTTACCAAATTGAGAGAAACTTGTCTTTAAAAAGATTCTGACACCCCCAGATCCCACCACTGCATCATCTTCCTCGTGCCTCCCAAAGAGCAGACACTTACTCTTCCTGTGCAGGAACTCTGCAACGAGGGCTGCTACGTGAATGTAACACATGGCTGCCTGCAAAGCACAAAGGGAAGTTCTTAAAATGTCATCTGTAAACCCATCCTCTTGTGCACCACATTTTTAATTGCACGAATTACCTCTGAGAAGTCTCCGTTCTTCACGTGTATCTTGGCCATGCTGTCCAGCCACGTTTTCCGGAGCTCTGGGGTGCTTGCATAAGACTTGGCTAAGCTGTACTGGAGATCTACCAGCATTTCTGGGTCCTTCTCATGCTCTTTCATTTGAGCAGTAGCCATGAGCACTGTGCGGATTCTCTTTGTCAGATCTTTGACTTCGGAAGGAAACGCGGTTGCCTGACACGAAACAAATTGAGCGAGAAGCTAATACAGAAAATACAGGCTTTGCCAAGGGATGACCCTTTCAGCCAACACTCCACTCTCTGAAAACACTGAGAACAGGGTAGATAAGGCTAATTAACTCTTCCTTACTGAAGTTACTCTGCAGTCAGAGGCATTTCAGCTGTGACACAGGGCCAATCTCTCCAGGTCATGCCCAGGATGCCAGTTCCCAGTGAGGCTGGTACTTTGGCATCCTGAGGAGCTGGCGTGAGAGCAACACAGAAGTGCTCCATGCATGCAAATGTCTCTGGATGAGACCACAAACCATGGCTCCAGTGTTTTCTCATGTCATTCAACATCTGGCTTATTAGGCTCTGATGTGGTCTCTCTTCAATTCCTAAAGCACTGAAGGCATTTGTAGGGCTTCCCACCACAGGAATGTAGTAGAGAGAAACACATGCTCTGATCTGATCCCCTGCTCAGAAAAGGGCCAACACTGAGTTAGAGCAAGGCTTGTCCAGCCAAGTTTTATAAGCTCCTAAGACAGAAAATCCACCCCCTTTCTAGGCCCTGCCCCAGGGCTGCACAATGCTCTTGGGAAATAATTTTTTCCTGAAGTAAAATTGGAACCGCCCTTGAAGCAACTCACACGCATTGCCTCTTGTCCCGCACTCCACACCTCTGATAAGAGCCTGACCTTGTCTCTATAACCTGCCTGCTGTGAAAACAGGCTTCCCAGACTCCTGTTCCCCAGCTGCACTGCAGTGGCTGTGCATGGCATCCTCTCCAGTGTGTTGAAATCTCTCTTGTACTCTTGCACTTACACAAATACATAAACTCAATAGAATGATCACCTCATGATGAAAATTACAAGTATGGCTCAGTGAAATCCTTACCAACATCTGTCTACATGGAAAAGAACTGAGGTTTTTTGCCAGGTATATCCTACCTATAAATTTGTTAAATCACAAGCAAACACTTAATGGATGTTCCCATTATGCCTTTAGGCCATAAGATAACCATGGAACTGTAAAAACACTTCCCATTTCCCCTAGCCTGCCTTGGCAGCTACTTTGTGTGAAATGGAGAAAGCTGCATTTGCTCAATAAGTTGGGTACAAACCGCTAATTCTAGCACAAAGACAGGCAATTGTTTTCCTAAGAAATACAACCACTAATCTCCACAAAAGAGCACTTTCTTAACATTACTGGCATTCAGTTAATTAAAACTAATTTCTGCTCATTAATACCTTCAGGCAACAGAAATACCAGACCCTCCCTTGTCATTTCTCTCAAAGCTGGGAGTTCCTGGAAAGCTCTTTGGACAGCCTTGCAAGCAGAACACTGCAAAGCACAACCTGAGCTGCTGGGCTCCTTCCCCTTGGCAGGAGCCTTCACCTTTGCAGCACAACCTGCCTGAGCAGCTGGTCCTATTGCTGCTGGCATAACACTTGTTTACTGAGCAAATGCAGCTCACTACGAGCCTATAAATCACAGTTCCAATCATTAGCCCTACCCTTAAACATGGTTTCCTAGAGTCTATCCCCAGCCTTGTGTCAGTGGCTGATAAAACACAATGGGATGTGACATCTCCAACTCACCTTCATGGGTCTGTCACTGTTTGCAAAGTTGTTAATGATGAGCAAGGAGTCCTGAAATCTGGTCCCTCCACTGAGTGCCACATCTGCAATTAACTGGCTCACTGCAATTATTATCTGTTGGGACAAGGCAGAGGCTTTATTTAAACAAGCCATAATAAAAGGGTTTTATTAAGGTCACAGTTAATAAAATGCTCACAGGAAAACATCACGTTTTTTCCACCACGTAAGCAGTGGTTGGCGTTGTGGCTTTGCTCTCACATCTCCCAAGGACAAATATTCCCTAGAGGAGCAAACTGCTTTGCTGAACAGAACTAACAATACAACAATTGTCATATGAATCCCTGTTTGGTCATTAGCTACCTTCTTCTGTGATTCATTCCTACCCAGAGGGTATTCAACTGTGCCACCAGATGAATCTACATTTGCTTTAAAAACTACCAATGCCAAAAAAGCAGCCCCAAGAAAACCCCTCCTACTGCCTCAAGGGCAGCTGTCCTTTTCACCCTATCCCAGCCTGCCTCTGGCACAGAGACGTGTCTTGTGTCTGATACTCTAAAATTCAACAGCTTGGAGTACTTGTTGGCAATTATTTTACCCAAAGGCACCTGGACCAGTCACTGGAAAGAAGAATTAGGCAAAGCCCAGAAAGCAAGAGGACTTTTGTCTATATGGCAATGTCAGGATCCTCTGCAGGTATGAGGCCACAGAGCTCCACTGCTGTATCTGTTCATTAAATCTGAGGTGTCCTGCTCTCTAGCTGTTCTCCAGCCACTGACCTGAAGATGTGTTCTCAGAAATGTTCTCCTTTTGGTGAACTCAAAGTTATTTCTCATCAGGAGATACAGAAGAGCAGAGGCTTCGTTCCTCGTGGAGGACACCTTGGAAGTGCAACACTTCAGGATCTCATAGCAGAGGGCAGCACACATGTTCACCCTTCCCTTGAAAAATGCTGAGGGGAACTTCACAAGAGACAAGCAAACATTAGAAAATACACCACTAAATAGCATCCACAGGGCTCAGATTGGCAGGGGCACAGGGCAATGCACTGAGCTCCAGCCTGGACAGCCTCACCAAAACATCTGCCAGAATTCTGAGCCTGGAAGTATTTGTGGGAGAGAATTTGGAGCCTGTGCTTCTTAGAGCAATGTGAACTTTGCTGTCACGCTTCCTGGGGATGCCAGGGCGTGTCTGTCGGGCTGCGGTCACCAGAGGTGGCTGGCGGGGAGGTGACACCACACGCGGCTTCCTTGCAGCCTGGCCACAGCGGGCTGAGCACGGGGAAGCAGAAGGAGGAAGGGCTTTGAGCTGGCACGCAGTCACCTCTGCGGGGACAAGCTGGGAGGGGAGCTGCCAACACCTCCCGAGGGAGCTGAGGCTGCTTGGGCACTGCAGAGCTCTGCTCCTTGTGCTGCAGAGGGCCAGCAGCCCCCAGGGATCTCCTGCCACAAAGGGGCAACAGAGGCAACCACATTTTTGCCTGTTCAGGGGAAAGATGTGCTTAGTTTGGTCGAGACCCCACGGTCCATTAGCCATTTCTATCTGCCCCACTGATGCAAACAATTATACAACTTTTTTGCTCTTTGCTTTCTTGCAACATTCCTTTTTTTTTTTTAAGTCTTTTGCCTATCAAATAACTGGATTTAGTGCAGAAGGCAAATTTTGGGATGCAGAATAAATCTCAGGAATTTTTTCCCTCCAGCAATCATTTGCTGTGACCACAGATAACTGGGGGATTCTTTCCACTGTAATTACAGATACAGAAGGCCATAAAAATGAGAAATTTTCCATTCTAGCTGCAACAAAGGTTTAACTCATTTTTGCTTTTCTTGAAGTTACAAAGTAGTGCAGTGTTGATATTTGAAAACAAACTTGCAGGAAAATATGCCATCCTTGCACTTGCATGAAATGCAGTGACCACCTGCCTTGGCCACCAGAGCCACTTTGGGTATTAAAAGAACCCTTAAGAGGCCTTAAAAGGAAGTTTGGGACTCGTGTAGTTATGGAGTTGCCAAAGAAAACACTTCCTCCTTGTAGATACCATCTGCTGGGCTCATATCTTGCTTTTACAGAAGCCATATGTCTCCTATCATAGGGGAAATGTGAGAAATTAACTGAAATGAATCTTTCATATCTAAAAAGACCCATGATCTGAAGTTCAGCATGGATTCAGGCCATCATAAATCCAAGAAAACAATCCCACTGCCCTTTCTTGCAGCAGCCAAGCATGCAGCCTCCTTGCCATCATCAGTGTTGTGGAAAGTAAGAGTGGAACCCCTGAAGGGCTCCAGGCATTGAAGGCTGACAGTGAGATCAAACTCAGCAGGTGCGAAGGTTTGGCTTCACATTAAAAAAAAAAAAAAACCCACAGAAAATATGCCAGGAAGGCAAGGAATGTCTGTTATTTGCCATAGGCACAAAACAAACATTTCTGGCTAAACAAAGTTTTGGCTAGCAAGAGGCAGAGTGGGGTGTGTGCAGATCTGCAGCACGATGGATCTCAAGGCTAAGCAGATTACACATAAGCAGAAAATTCAAAAGAAAGGTAGAGCAACAAGCATGCACTGAACCCTGCAGAAAAACTCAGTGATTCCTGACCCTGCCAGCTGCCAATCTAGCAGGCTTTAAGAAGCCCCATGGAAGAACACCTTGTAGGAAACCACACTGACTGGAGCCAGACAGGGAGCCAGCAAGACCTCTGCATTTCTGCTTCTCATGTGCTTGCTTAGCACAAGCCAAAATCCAGCCCTCGTCTCATCCTAGCTGTAAGCTTTGCTGTGGGGTTATAGTAAAATGTACAAATCACCTTTTCCACCTTTGAACAACAGTTTAGCAGTCTGCTCTTCTAATCAGACTTTGCTCAGCAGCTAGTGCAAAAGCTCCTTTGGAAGTTACTCTTTGCTGCTTACAACTCACATGCTGTGATCTGCCCAGCTGCAATCTCCTACCACATGGGTTTTCATCATTAATGAAGTGTTGCACTCAAAAGATTTGAGGTGTTTTAATTGATTGTGCATTTATGGTAACAATGCAGCTTGGGAGGAGTGGTGTTAACATGTACATCAGGTCTTGAAAATGTACTCATGAGAAGTGGCAGGTTTTGACAGGCACGAGGGGCTCTGTCAGCAACAGCATCAGTCACTGCTCTTTTGTGGTCAGCTGTGGCTTTGTCACTGCTTGAGCTCGGGAGATTAAAGAGCCTCACTGCCTGCCAGGGCTCAGAGAGCACAGAAAGAGTTTCAGCAAGAACTATCATCTGTCACAGGCAGTGGGTGAGGAGTTGCTTGTCAGTGCATGCATTACTCAAGCAACAGCATTGTGAGGAATACTGGCAGTTTGGGGCAAAGATTCAAGCACCAGCTTTTGGTTCACATACTGATCTTTGGGACCAAGGAAAGTGAGGGAATTCCTCATGATTTCTCCTTTTGCCACCTGATATCCAACAAAGAATAAATAAGTGGAGAACTTAACCTGGACTGTTTTATAAATCAGTGAAGCTGTTTTCTAAAACACATCTCCAAAATATCAATTTAACCATCAGTGCAACCATACTGGCCTCTCTGCCATACTTACAGGTTCTCTCCCACCCTTGCCATGTATTACATACCTTGCTAATGAAAGCTCTCAGAGAGGCAAACACGTGCTTGAGGGCTGCTTCTGACTGCCCATTTTTGAGAAAAGCCAGATGAATATCAAAAACCTTCTTCATAAGTGGATTGTGGCCATCGTTGCTTAAAAGCTGGGTCTGGAAAGAACAGGAGAATTTACTTTGCAGAGATGTTGTGCCTGAAGCTGGAAATGACAGAGATAATTTTGCATAATTAATCACGTTAATTCTTAAGCCAGATAAGCAAACAGGCGCCTCAGCAAAAACATAACCAATAAAATGTGACAATCACTACAAACCTACAGTAGTTAGCAGAGGCTGTTTCTGTAGCTGAGAAAAAAACTAAAATATTTTATCACTTTTGCATCACTAATTCCAAAAACTAAGTCAATAATCTGTGAAACTTTCACTGGTTGCCTAGTTATTTTAAATAAAACGTGCTATTACCAACGTAACTATCACACTGTTTTTTTCCATTTCTCTTTATTTATCTTGAAAATGGTTTCATTTGCAGCCCAAATGAGAAAGAGGGAAAAAAATACTATCACATCTTTTCACTGGATAAGTTCATAGCTGTCATTAGCACACTTCCCTTGTTTCCTGCAGAGCTTTGCCAGTTTGCACCTTGTGGAAATATGGTAAAATGGAATTTCTTGGGGGTTATTCATACAGTTTGGTGTCAGGCCAGGTGGGCTGTGCCTGCTGCCATCCTCACAGGGCTGTGCAGGGAGCCTGGGCATCACACAAGGATGATTTTACCCTGCATCAACAGGAGACCAACAGCCCCAATCCCACTGCCAGTCCTCGCAATCCTTGGGCTGGCTCAGATTTTGACACCTTGTACAGACCTTGTGGGAGGTTTAGGATCCAGCCTTCGACACTGAGCTCATTTACTGTGGCAGCAGAACAGCACCAGCCCTGCTGCTGTGCGGTATGTGACCATAAAAGTGAAGCAGAAGCCCATTAAAGCAGAAGGGAATCCAGTCCATCCTGTGGTTTGAAAATCACGTTGCTTTGCGGTTCAGTGATATTCAAAAAGAGGCAGCTGGGAAAATCAAGCAACTTTTTACTGTTGCATTGAAATCCTTTTGATGTTACCAAACTTCTAAGGAGTAATGTAACGTCTGCACCAGGATGGCTTTTTGACTCTGCAACAGAAGCAGAGGCTATGATGACCTTTCTCTTCATGTTCAATCCATCCAAAAAGGAAATCTTCATCGTGCTTGCTCTGAAACCCAGAGCTGCTCTTGTGACACTCTGCAGACACATTGCTACATGCAGCATTCCTCTGATTACACTTCAGGAACAGAACTTCTGGAATAGTATTTCAGTATTTTGCTGCCAGCCTGGGGTTCTTTTTACCACAGAGGCTTTGGTTTTTGCAGATGGCAATGACTGCCAGAAGCATGAATCCCAATATGGAAGAGAAGACTGCTACCCATGGTTCTGGTCTTGTCTGCCCTGGTAACCACAGCTGGAGAGCCTCAGCCCCAGAGATATTCATATACAGCAATTCAAAGAAATCTGGGCCTCGCTTCTCGGTAATTTAGAGTACAAAAGAGTGACTGTTCTAAAAATGCTGGACCTTCATTTCCCTTTCCTCTAGTCCCTCCTTTCTACACGATGTACATTTCCTCTTACTCTATTTTTGTTATGCCTACAGTCACGGTATAACATCCATGGGATTTTCTCTGGCCTTGAGTTTTGAAGAAATGGCAAGACTGTATAAGGACATAATTATTCCGAGACCCTCTGAAACACTCAGTGTTTTGGAAAATAAACAAGCTGCAAATGATTAGATTTTGTAAAGCCTTCCATATTCTTCCACTCTAGGAGAACAGATCACCAAAATACACATACACACAAAAACAGAGGATACTTTTCTAACATTTTTGATTTCAGTGCTGACCTTGAAACTCTGAGTGAAAAAAGAGATGGTGTCCAGGACTGTCAGGCACACTTCGGTGGCAATATTGCCCTCCAGTAATGCCTGGTGTACAATATCTGCTTCTGAGGTGCCTGCATCTGGGGACAGAGAGAAAATCAGGAGGAACACAATGTCAGCATTGCCCCTTAATATCACTCTCTTTAAAGCCAGACAGAGCATGAGATGTACAGGCTGTCTCCAGAGAGGGGAAATGGCAAAGTGCTTCAATGGGACAAGATGCACCCATGTGGAGAGGCTTAGAGCAGATCACAGCACAGTCTCTGTGCAGTGCAGTTCTCCAGCCTGCCCTGCTCACCACCCAAACCCAGGCATTGCCTGCACACACACTCAGCCAAGGAGCTCAGCCAAGACACGCAGGAGGAGAAAGCCACACAAGTCCTAAGTCCCAGGGGTGATTTTTAAAGGGCTGACTTAAATGCCACCCCCACCCATCTAGCAATGTTGCAGGGACGAGTGGTGACCACTGCAATTCTGCAGAGTTTGAGTAACCTGAAGCAACCAGCAGCAAGTGGAAAATGGCCATATGAGTTTTCATCAGGCTGACACACTGCCTGGGCCCTTCTGGCTGTGCTGCACGTACTGTGGTTGAGGGTGAAGGAAGTCTCCAAGCTGCCCAGGTGCTGCAGCCGCACTCCAGCTCTGCTGCGGAGCGCCGGCATCGTCTGGGATTTCCTGTCAGCTGCTGTGTGCTTGGACAGCCAGGCATCGTGCACCCTGCAAGGGGAGCAAACACTGGGTTTGGGACAGCAGCAGTGGCCACACCGCTATGGGGACACACAAGGCACCGGGATGGAGATCTCTTCCCTCCGACACACCGCTCTGGTTTATCCTGGACAATCCCAGCAGGACTGACCAGGCTACGCCGATCTCGCCTGCTCTGGAAGGGCCTAGGGCTAAGACAAGAGCAGGGAAGCTGCTCAGGAAGCAGGGATGGAGCAGGGACTCGTGTCTCACCTGCAGCTGGCTGGGGGGGACACTGCCAACCTGCGCTCGCCTGGGCCTGGGGGTCTCATGCAGGAGCTGGAGGGGAGGGAAGGGGCAGGGTGCTGAGGTGAGGGGTCCCTGCTCATGGCACAGCGCTGAGCAGAGCCCTGCACCCGCTGGGGTTTGCCCAGGGTGGCTGAGCACGAGCCCTTCCCGCCTCACCAGGGTCAGGGAGCACGGGAATGGCCCCACACCAGATGGAAGGATGCAGTACCTGGCAATATTTCTCTTTCCCACGTATCTGAAGTGAAACAAACACACCCTACGAAGAAAATGAAATATGTATCTGTTACAGATCCTGCAGATCAAGAATGATACAGAGCATTTAAAACCAACCCTGTCCTTGCCTGCAGACACACTTTGTGACAAGGCTTTGGGTCTGTATTTACAAGTCACTTGACTTCACAACTTTGGTTTCCAAACCCTATGGCATACCCCCTGTCTTCTCACCCATCTGTTCCCACAAATCTGCTGCAAAGCAGAGGCTGTGACAGTGACGGGGGAGACTGAGCCCACACGTGGTGGGACACACCCCAGACAGAACACAGGGCATTGCCACTACACTGTGCTTCCTCAATACACACTTGTTTCTCCTCAGAGGGAGGAAAAGCATTTCATTACAACCTGGCCAGACAGCCCTAGTGCTGCACAGGACAGTGTGTGCCCTGTGGTCTCCTTCTCAGCCATTCTGACCACACAAAGGTGCAATGTTTGAATAGCAGCCTCATGATACTCACTCCAGAAGCACAAGGACATTGATCAGCTCCTGCGGGGAGAATTTGTTCCAGTAAGCTAAAAGAGTATCTGAAAGAAAATGAAGAACAGCGCACTGAGATTTAAAAAAAACTCAAAGCAGGGACCTTAGAGACCAAACGTGATGGTCCCTTGTCTTTCTGGCTGCCCTCAGCAAGCAGGAGGCACCAACCTTCAGAGATCATCTTCACGACGTACAGGTAGCACATGAGAAGCATCCGGATCTCAAACTGGTCCAGCCGGCTGCAGTGGGACACGCTGCTCCTCAGGGAGCTTCTGCGGATCTGTTGGGACACACAGGTGACGTGGAGGGCCCTGGCTCTGCACCAGAGGCTCTGCAGCACGGGCACAGCAAACCCAATGTGCTCCAGGTGTGCTGGCATCCCTCCTGCCCCCCATGTGTGCACCCCACAGCATCATGCCTTGGGAACAGCTGAGAGCAGCCTGGAGACCCTGGGCACATCCCCAAACATCTCTCTGCTCAGAGAAAAAAATCTCTGGGCAGTGAATTTCAGGCTATCCAGCAAAACATGCAGCAGCCTGCTTTCACTTCCCCTGCTCTCTGCAGTATCTAAGCTCCTGGACATTTTTAAAGCCAGTTCTTGTAAAAAAAAGTTCATTGGCTGTCACTGTTTAAAGCAAGAATCTGACTTCCTGTCAAAGACATACACATCAAAACAAAACATCAGTTATTAAAAAAGGAGGAAATTTCATCTCAAGAACGTTTTCCCGCTCTTGATTTTTGGAAGTATTTCAATTTTCCTCCTACTTAATGACTCAGGCAAAATAAGTGAAATCTTACTGATAAGTCAATTTACGTGGGACAGGCTTGGGCATTGTGTGGTGGGAAGCATGGCTTCTAAAGTTATACCAATTTTATTTTGCATTCTCTGTGCTTGCCTGAGCTGTATCCTTCAACAAATGGATATGATTAAACCCTAGACAGGACGCTTCTCCTAAAGCTGTGCCTCACATGTTTTGGAGAGGGATCCACAGATCTTATTTGCTGCTTATTCTGGGATAAGCTGTGGATGTGAGTCATAATAAAGCAGAAACAAACAATCATTTTAGAGTTGGAGACACAGTGCTATGGCCAGAGCTTTGCTATTGACCATATCAAATTATCAAGTGGGCACACAACTCACTGCAGGGGAACAGGGCAATGAGCAATGTGTCTGCCTCTGCAGAGCAGTGTGGAAGCTGTGCTCCTCTATCTAGCATTGCTTTTACATGGTTTTGTGGATATTGCATTCACTAACAGAAAGATTGTTTTCAACAGTGCTGAAAAACATTCCAGGGCACTCAAGAGGAGGATGCCTGGCCATGAGGGAAGAGCTGAGCTGGAAGCAACACCACTTCTGCAAACCCCACAAGCAGCACTGGAGCACATGCTCAGGGCTTTGCTGGATAGTCAAGTGTTTGGCTGTTCTTGGTCCTGTAGTTCTGTGATTTATGGATGAGAGCTTGCAAGGCCCCACCTCTTCTCAGCATGTCAGGACACAGGCATGAACCCACATAATCCTTGCCTTGCTTGTTGCAAGGGCCAAAGTTTTTGAAGATGCATCAGTGACTCAGCCAACCCAAGACATATGTAAAGTGCCTTGAGGAAAACCAGGGGCTGGTTCGCACAAATACCTGATTCCCATGCGTGTAATCTTCCAAGAAGCAGAGTACACCCTGTCAGAATGGTGGGGTCAGAGCTGCCTGTGGTGTGACCACAGTCACCTGCAAGTTTGGGCCTATGGTTATTCACCTGGGCTGGTTTTGCTGCAAACACTTTATCTTAAATCAGTGGTCACTAGCAATCTCACACCACAGGGCTTTGCTTCTCAGATGTGTGGAAACCACTTCCCAGCACCAGGCACCAGGGTCCAGCCAGGTTCAGACTCATCCACACACAGGGAGCACATCTGAGCATGGATAAATGAACCATAGGAGCAGAGATTTTCCACACAGATTTTGCCTTTTGTCCTCAACAAGTAATTTGTCTATAGCTCTATTTTTGGCTCTGGGATGTTTGAAGAGGGAAAGCATACCAGACCCATGACTCTGACCTCTGTTAAACATCAATCTGTTTGTTTCCAGAGATATCTATAAGCTGGCTTCGGACAGTGTTACCACAAGGAACTCCTTTTCCCTCCCCCTTATTTAACACAGCCTGCAGGCTGAGCACTGCTCTTCCCAACCCCTGGTACGTTACATTTTCACTCTGATCTGGGGAACTGGTTGCTCCCTCCGAGTTCAGGGATCCTTTTGAGTCCTCCCGCTTCATTGCATGGCCATTTGGAAGGGCTGCTCCACAAGCTGAAAAAAAACAGACACTACAATTAAACCCTTTGCACTTGTTGGCTTGCCAAAGCCCCATGGCAAAAGCTGGAAAAGGAAAAATCCAGGAAGGACAGTTGGGATGAGACCACATCTGGGGAAAACCATGCAGGGTCTGCAATGTCTTCTAGGAGATGACTGTTTCAGATTTTGGGTAATGGGTTTGGGGTGCTTCAGGCTGGTAATAGTTACGTTAAAAATAAATGTGCAAGTTAAAACTTAGAAGAATTGATTTACCTGGATCTTTGTCTACAATCAGGCTGGATCTGCTTGAGGGGGATGGAAAACTGCATATGAATTCATCCCTGGATGCCTGTAAAGCAATATAAGGTTTTAGTGACCAATAAAACACAACACCTGTTCTCTTACAGAAGAGAACACCACCATACAAAATGGCAAATTAGGGCAGTTTTTAAAAACAACACAGATGAAAACAGAAATTTCCATACTTCTATAACAAGGAGACAAAGGACTTGGGGAGGAGTACAAAGAATAGCAGAATATATTAAAATAAGTCATAGCAGTGCTTTCCCTTTTGTTTTCCATCATTTGAGTTGAAATTTTGAACTGTTTTTCTCAAATGTTTTATTTGCTGTTTGTTTGCCCCAGCAAGGAGGAAAGCCTAGTCAGCAAGGCTAATGCCCCTTGGGAGCCACACACAGCTCTGGGGAAGGCAGGCAACTCCCCAGAACAGCTGCTGGAGTCCAAGGTGGAGTCATTGCACTTGGAGGGACTCACCATCCCTCACAGCACTGCACACACTGTCCAGAAACATGTCAGCCATGAGGCAGCCCAGCGTTACTCACGGGGCTGGAGGCAGGGCAGGTCAGCGCCTCGCGGCCGGCCAGGCGCTGCAGGTTCTCCAGGAGCACCCCAAACAGCGGCAGGTACAGCTGCGCGATTTTCGCCTGCTGGTTCTGAACACAACCGCGGAGAAGAACCTCAGTAAGAGCCCAGAGTGGAGTGAAAAAAGGGGAATTCTTGTGCCAAAACTCGTATCTATCTATCTGTATTTACACACTGTATTTGGTGTATGAGAATGTGTGTTGGTTTGGCTTCTCATCCCCACTTGCAGAGCTGCCAGAGAGGTATTACCCTTCTAGCAACAAGCTCGGGGCACTCGGGGATTTTGGAGGCTAAATAACATTCCCAGTCATATGGGATGTGTGACAAATTAAATCCTGAATTTCCTAACTCTTTAACTGGCACTTGACTCACATAGCTTGACTGTGAAGTGCAACACCCAGGAGTAATGGAACAGAAACATTTACTCCACGCCTGGTGCTGGCTACTGCTTCCAGTCAGGAATTCTCCATAGCAAATGCTTCTAGTGAAAACAGTTTGTAGGAACAGATTAACTTGTATTAAGTGATACAGATAAAAAATGGTTGGGTTGACATTTTCTAAATTGAGGACTCTTTTACATCCAATTATTTTTTGTTAAACATTTATTATTCCGGATTTGGATGAAAGGTTAAAAAAAAAAAAGAAAATTAGGCTTGCAAATTGAGTGAATATTTTACATAATGAAATCCATTTTTTTTATTCTGATTCAGTATGACAAAAGATAAAAGAAATCTTGAAAACACTCATGAGCTGGCAAAACCTTCTCTCAGCCATTGATGGAGCTGGGGTTTCCTTGGCTGGAGCAAGGCTGTGCCAATACATGCTCAGCCTGTGATGTGGTGTTTTGCTTTGGTGTCCCTGGACACCAGCTGAGCATCCTGCCCTGGCCCCAGGCAGTTTCCTGGTCACACAGCCTGAAGCACAACACATATACAAATATCCCATGGGACAATGCTAAGGCAGGTGGAGTTTCTGAGGAGTCAGGGAGTGTTGCACACTGAGGGGGCAAACAGCTCCTGAGTTAGTCATGGATCCTCACTGCAGAGAAAAGCAAGCCCAACTCCTGCTCAGCCCTTCAAACTGGCAGAAAAGGGAGGGAAGGGAGCTGGCTCTGGGCCCATAAGAGCTCCAGGCACACTCGGGCCTCTCCTCCCACCCTTCATGCCCAGAAGTTATCCATGTTCCCAGATAACACTCAGGAATGCAGCACACTAGGAGCAGGTTAAGGACCTAAACTCTAAACAGAGACAAGTTTCCAGGCTAGAGCAAGGACAGGCAATGTCTGCACAGGTAGCTGGGCACTTTGAAGGGTATATGGGTCAGCAGGGAGCAGCATCAAGGTAAAACAAACCACCTCCAGCCTCTTTCAGCATCATCACACGCTAAGCCTCTGACCAAAGAAAGCTGAGATCCACCCAGAGGAAATCCAGCACCTCATGAGAATTGAGATCCTCTCCTCTGAGTCACTGATTAGTAAAACATGCAGCTCTAACAGAGATCAGTTGTGTTTCCTGATTATAGCATATTAATACAGGATATGAATTTAAGCCCAAGACCAGAACATCATCGATGGCCTAATTTTGTTGAACAAAACAAATTGGCTCTTGGCTCTCTTAGCTCTCTTGGCTAATGACCCTCTCAAGTTCCTTAATGGCTTAGGGCTTAATTATCTAAATACTCAGCATGAGTAAGAGGGCTGCAGTTATTTCCTAGATGGTTTCTGTGCTATTACTGTTATTCCATAACTATCAGTTATTTACAGTAGTTCTCTAAAAAGCAATCAGGATACCCTTGTTGCACTATGCAATATCTAAAACTCTGATATGCGATTTTTTCCATAAAATTCAACAACATGATGTTAAAAAGCCAACAAAGCAGACCTGACCTTGTGCTGGTATCTGTTGTCAAAGGCATGCTTGATCAAGAGATTTTTTAAGACTGAGATGGCTGTATATCTGATGTCGTAGTTGTCCTGCAAGGCAACAGAGGCTTCCCTAAGAAGCATCCCCACGAGGAAGTGATGCCTGCAATACTCATCAGTTAAACTGTACTCCAGATTTACATCTGAAAGAAACAGCAAGGCAGTGGTTAAGGGAGAAGTTCTGAGTCTGTTCAGAGCAAGACATAACAGTCATGTAAGCCCAAGTGTCCTGGAGCAGAGTTCACCGCTCTCCCCTACAGTGCACTGATCTTTCAGTAAAGCCTGAACTGACCATATAGTTTTCTCCACCACTGAGCTAAGCCATATCAAAGAACTTGGCACCTTCCAGTTCAGGCTGTTCATTAATTTCAGCCCTCACTGTTTCAGCAGCAGCTGAAGGAAGGATTTCTGCAAAGTGACGCTCTGCAAAGCTTCTCTCTCCAACGAGTAATTTGTAAGTCAGAATGGCTTAAACAGGGAAAGACAGCACAACTTACTGCCTGGGGATGCTTTGCTCCTGTAAACACACTGTGAGCAAAGCAACCTGGAACATTGCCTAGCTTTCACTGTTAGTCGTGTTAGCAAATGCCTAATTGTCACACATCATGGTTATTACATTAGTTGGATGCAAGGTAATTGATTGGAAAGTGCATACTTAATTTGACATTAGAGAATTTGATCATTCCAGTTGGACCTACCTACTGAAGTGAACCGTTCCACAGCAAATGAAAAAAATTCTAATTATGTGTAAAAAGAAAAGGGACAAATAAAAAGAGAGCAAAAAATAAACAGGAACAACTAATGCTCTAAATCTTGGAGAAAGAAGACAGTATGTCATGTTTTAACATTATTTGTGAGGCCTTTGCTTAACTCCCAGCTTCTGTCAATCCCTTGGATTCTTTCCCATCACAACATTGCAAAACTAATTGTGTGTTGCTGGCTATGATGCCAAGCTCAGGGTTTGCTCTGGCTGGTGTTTCCATGTGAGGCAGCAAGGACAGACCAACAGCCAGCCTTGCATTAGCTGGGACATTTCAGAGTCACTGCTCCAAGATGCAACAGCCCAACTCAACAGGACGTGGCTGCAGGGCTGTGCTCTGCCAGCCTGCACTGGCTGAAGCTTCAGAGGTTCTCTCTACCCATCTCCCTGGGGGCTATTCCTTCTTTTCACAGACACAGAGCAGTAGGGGTTTGGGCATCCCCTCTCTACATCCAAACAGGCTGATGAAGAGGTGAGACACACCAGCAGGGTCTCTCCTTGGTGCTGTGCACTCTGTACCTCTCCATCTCTGGCCTGCTGTCCCCTGCAACCACAGGTTTGTCCATAAAGCCAGATGAGTTTCCAGTGGAGACGCATCCCCACATGGCTCTACCATGGCAGGCAGGGCTCAGGAACCACTGCAAAGGCACTCCTGCCACAAGCATGGGCTGCTCTACTGCCCTGAGCTGTGTGTGAACCTCAGCTGGTAGGTCCCAGTCACAATAAAACACAGGAGAAGAGATGAGCTGTCCTTACAGCTTTTCAGTTTAACCACCACAAATGCAAAGGTGAATGTTAACCACAAAGAGCACCCTTATGCTGCCATGCCACTAACAAGCATGTGGATGTGTTTTTCTTGGCTGTTTCTAGCAATACTCTTCGTTAAACAATGCCAGGCAAGTAGCCAAACTGATGTAAGAGATAGCAGCTCATCCAGACAGCTCTGAGGGGTCAGATTTATACCAAAATAAGTGATGTTTCATTTATTGCTGCTTCTGCCACCTGTGTGTGTGTGGAACCACTTTGGGACTGTATGGCTTCACCCTGAGGCACAAACAAACCTGCCCTTTCCTCCACCAAAATAAATTATACAATTATAAATCCACGGGGCTTTCACATGGGGAAATCCCAAACCTCAGTCTCCTTCCTCCCAGTACTTATCCTGACCAGGCTACTGGCATCCAAACCTGTCAGCCTTTAATGCATTTATGTAGCACAGATGGGACATTGGGACCCAGAGAGAATGAGGCACTGTCTGTAGCACTCCTGGGGGCTGGTGAGGGCAGCACTGCCATCAGTGGCAGAGCTCCAGCCACCAACACCTGCACAGAGTCTCAGCAAGCCCCACCTGCCCCGTGCTGAGCAGCTTCAGGACCAAAGAGGACATGTGTGACAGCAAAAGCAGCCTGGATGTGAGGTGGTGCCACAGTCCCTCTGCCCTTGGTATGCACCAAGGACTGGCACAGGCAAGCTCTGCTGGCTGCCTGCAGGTTTGAGAACAAGCTTGAATACACCATGCACTGCTGAGCTCTTGTTCAGTGTGAAATCAGAAGGTAACCTAGATCCCCTTCTGGTGGCCACAAAGAGCTGGCAGCAGGGCAGTGAGTTCAATGTGTTCTCTTGCATCTCCATTCCCTACAGGACCCACTGATGAGACATGGACTTCTCAGAAGATGCTGACACTCCTGAGAACAAAGGATTACATTGCACAATCTGTGTATTTTCTGGAACACGGGCAGATAAGTTTCCTATGTAAACTTAAATATAGGAAATAACTGAAAAGCCAGATTGCATACCACTCTGGAACAAAATGACATAAACCTGACAGAAAAGCATCTTGTCCTGAGGTTAATGTCCTAACCAGGACATACATTCCCTTGACACCAAACCAGAGTTAGTCCAAAGCCTTCAGAACTAATAAATCACAGCTCTTTAGCCAGTCTCTTAAGGAAGAACATACCTTGAACTCTTTGCAGCTTGGGTTTGGAAAACGTCATTGGTAAGTTCAGAGGAATGTAGTGCTCATGATTGCAAATGGTTTGAAGAAATTCAAACTTGTATTCAACCAGCAGCTGAGATAAAAAAAGACAAACACAAACTCTGTTTTTAGTCTGACCTATTCTGTTCCAGTTCAATGTACTCATTGCACAAGGATTGGAGAATCTAATAAATACCATCTGGTGAAACTCACTAATAATTGGCATATTTTTGTGTTGTTCTCCATAGGTGTCAGTGCATGCGGGTGTCACCTCAGATTTGTCTTTTTCATGCAGGTTATTAATCAATCTCTCCTTTTGTTCTGACTCGTTACATTACTTTCAAGTGTGTCTGGATACAGGCTCTTGCCTCAGACAGATGTCTCTGCCTCCAAAAGACTTTGCAGGAACAGAGTCTAAAAGGCCTCTGAAAGTCTTACAAAATAATCACTACAAAGCTTTGGCTGACATAGATATGTACAGCTGCAAACCACTTTTCAAGAAACCTACTGCTTACCTTAGGGTCTTTAGGGCTGAATCCAGAAATGTAATCATTTATCAAGTTAAAAACAAATCCTCTGTCCATAAAGGTTAAGCAACGCTGGAGAAAAAATAGCAACATGTGACCAACATGTTAAAAATTTAAAAATTAAAGCAATTGTCCTAAATCCTCTCCACACTCCCATCCTGCCAGCAGCCAGAGTTCATCCTCCGGGTTGCTGTAACTAGACAAAACATACATCATCCTGTTTCCCTGAAATTATTTGGATGACCTTAAGTCTCCAGTGGAGAACAGAAATATATAAAATGAGGGTACAAGTTTCAGGTTCCATACAGTTGCTAGGTATGCCTGAAACCCCGCAGGAACATACTGAGTTACTCTCTCCTTGGAAAGAGAAGGTTTCTTTCCTATGAAAGCTTACCCCCTCCACAGTTTTTACAACTGAAAAAAGCTAACACAAGATACAGTAAAACCACATATGTTTGCTTGCTCCATATTTCTCAGTCTGTATTTTTTTTTCCCCAATAAAATCCTGGGGGAAGGAAAGAAACTGCTGACCTTCAGGAAGTTAGCCAAGCTAAAGTTGACATTCCTGGACTCTTCGGGGATCTCGTTGTAGCGGATGGTCACATGAGGGATGATGGCAAGCAGCAGGGAGTGCAGGGCATGCTGGTAGGACTCGGGGAACCTCTGGCCTCTGGGCAGCTGAAACCAAGAGCACAGCCCAGATCAGTGCTGCAGGCCAGCAGCTGGGGAGAACTGAGCACAGGCACGAGTTCTTTAGCATTTCTTTTTGTTGCTTCCTAATAAAACAGTGGCCAAAGAAAGCACTGGCTGCAACTGCAATATGTAGTAACAGAAAAGGAGGCTGCACAAGCAATAAGGACTTCTGGAATTTTTAAATTACAACTGAGAGTGAAAGGAGGAAGAAGGAAAAAGTGGGGGGGAAAAAAAAAAGTGAACTGTTCTGCTTGGCAGGTTTTTTTTTTTTTTTTAATAAAGAGTCACATAGCTTTTCAGAAAAGCTTTTGGAGGAGTTTGCAACAGTTCTGTAATGCAGCATTGACCAAATAAGTTTTTACCTTTATTTTGTTTTCTTCCAATAAGTACATTGCCATGGACTTAGCCAGTGCTTCAAAGAAAAACCACGAATACTAGAATGAACAAAGAATACCATTACTTTTCTCAGCAGGATTGAACATGACTGACATTCCCTATGTGGTGAAGCCCCTGTGTGGGAGGGAGAGCTCACATTCAAACAGCATTTTGTAAGCACAGCTGTGCCTGCACAGCTGGCTTGGAATAGGTGCCTTTGCTACCTAGAGATGTCCTGCCCATTTTAAGGTGGGAATAGATCTATCCCCTCTGCATCCCAGTGCACCCTGCCAAGAGCCAGCAGAGCTTGGGGTGCAAGCCCTGCAAAGGCCCAGAGAGGCAGAAACTCAGTGGCTTGAGAGAAATAGGTAAGACTGGTAAAATGAACAGCCTTTTGCTGTCTCCTGCCATGAGCCTGAACAGAGTTTCCCTGCAGGAATTCATCTCTGTTGTGAGGGAAGAATCTCAAGGATGTGGATGCAAGGAATTGTTGCCCCTGCAGTGGGTTTTTGGATGGGGTTAAGTGTTGGGCTTTATACCAAACCCCCTTTTCCTCCCCTCCACCCTTGGCAGCCAAGCACTGCCAATACTTCACCTTGAGTAGCTTATTGATGGCTAGAAAATCTGCTGACTGCTTCAAGATGGTGGCCATGGAAAGGACCAGGATTTCATGGGTCATCTTCGCCTGCTTGGCACTCGGTTTCTCAGCTTGAAAGACGTACTGAGGCAAGAAGAGCAGTGTCAGCATGTGCCTGCTGCCAGCAGGGAGTGTGGAGGGGCAGTGTCTCATGACTGACCTTTATGAAGGAGCGCAAGTAGTGGTCTAGACCTTCCTCGTGGCATTTGGACACGATGTGCAGAAGAACCCTGGGGAGAAACGTGGTTTGTGCTCAGCACGCAACGCGAGGGCAAGTTCCTCCAGCTCACAAAAGTCAGCACCACGTGTGTCCCATCCTGCTCGACCCAAAAGCCTCACTGCTGGCCCTGATTTGCAGAGCACCAGTTCTTGCAGGCCAGCAGCCTCACACAGAGCTCTCGTGGCTGCACCATCCTCACACAAAGCACTCAGAGATGAGGTGGAGAAAACTGCTTCTCCACTTTTGTGCTGGCCCAGGCATTGCCCAGACCAGCTGACTTTAACACTCAAGACTCTTTGCACAGGGAGGTGAGATGGAACATCCTCCCTCATGGTTATAATCTGATACCTCCCTGTACCCCCAGAATTTATTAATTCTGAAAGCCTCCTTTTTTTTTTCTTTAATTTACATTGTATGCTCCTTGTTATGCGCACTGGATTATTTTGGGCTGCTGCCTTGCAGTTCAGGAAGGTCAAGCAGACCCTGGAGAATATGCCAGCCTTCTGGAAGCACTCCCAGGTGGCTGATCAAGGCAGCAAGAGTCTGGTTTCCCCAGCCAGCACTGGGGATTTACATTCCAGTCCCAGCCAGAGGGAACAACAAACTATTGCATATTGTCACAGACCCCACAGGTCAAACCACAAGAAGGAGTTTACAAGCCATTTATCAGAAAACCGGGTTTTAAATTCCACTATGAAAATCTAATGAGAAAAGAGATGTCATTAAACAGGAAGTGACTGACAAACCAGAAAGCATCAGGCCAAGCTTTGATAAAAATCTCTGGAAATGAAGGTGGGAGCTGATCATCCACCAGGTACCTGGGGTCACCTGCTCCCCTGTTCTTGCCCTTTGGTGCTTCAAACACAGTGGAATTGCAGTGCTCCACAAAGCAGAAGTTCTCACGACCTGCATCACTGCCACAGGCACCACATCCCTGGGGAGCAGGGCTCAGCCTCCAGTTCCCTGGGAGCAGGATGCACGCTATGCTCTGGGAGCAGGGGAGGATGAAACCCAGCTTCCCCCTGGGCACGGCAGCACTGCACTGAGGAAGCTCCAAGAGATGTTTCAGCACATCCCTCAGCTCCAGGGAGTCGCTGTGGTGCCAGGCAGGGAAGATGCTTTTGCTGGAGCTCCCTGCAGTGCCTGCCCGGGCCGGTGCTGCCCTCTCGGGGCCACCAGAGCAGCGCTGGAGCTCTGAGCACAGCTGGAGCAGCTGGAGCTGCACCGGGAGCACTCCTGACACCAGGGACTGGTGTGCTGGGATGAGACCAGGACACTGCTCACTGCTGGGACACACCTGGGCACTCTGGAGCCTTTTGATGTGACAACAGCTCGGCACCCAGAGCCACCAAACCCTTTCTCCTTCAAGAAACAAACCAGGAATATCCTTTGAGTACCACGTTTTTCCCCACACAGCTCCCAGGACAAGGGCCCCACAATGCCGCCATGCCACCCCATGAGCCAGGGGAGGACAGCAGCAGGGGACAGCTAAGTGACAGTGCTGCACTGGGAAACCAGACCCTGCTTTGCACTGCCATTTGTGGCTTTGCATTTGTCCCTGGCTGGTTCACCCAACACTCACATGGTGCAGTTGACAGCTACTTCATCCTCCTGCGTCACGTTTGTGAGGACTCTAAATAGTTGCATAAGAATTACAGGTAGAAACTGAATCATTACTTGGATCTCCATCGCGTGCAAACACTAAAACAAATGTTCAAAACACAGACACTTTTAGTTCAACATTTTGCAGATGTTAAACATTTACAGTCCGCAGACATTTCTGTGGCAACGGGACAGGAGTTAGCAAAGGCTTCAGGGAGTGGAAATGCTTCAGCGCACTGGAGGATGGGGGAATTTGGACCCAAAGCAGGACTTGCTGCCTCCTTCCAGCTGACAGATCCCAGCTGCAAACCCCCAGTGAGCAACATGCATCTCTCATGGCAGGTATTAACCCTCCTCTCTGATGTGTCCAGGCACCTATGAGTTAATTAGAAGTCATATGGCTACTACTTGATTTGAAAAGCCCAGAATTTAAGGTTTAAGTTTTGGTCTCAGGTCTTCTCATCGCTTGTGCCAGTTTTTTGAAGTCCCATTTCCACAAATGCCTTTGGAGCATGAAAAACTGCTGCCCAATGACTTGCAGAGAGACTCTTCTTTTCAAAGAGCATAGCTTGCTATCAAAAATGGGATTTAAGGGACTTGCTGAAGGTCAGGTTCATCTCATGCATCCACCCATCTCACAGAGCTCTTGTGTCTGAAGCTCACGACAGGAGTCCAGAAAAGAAAGTGCATTTCATATTCAGTTTTCAAACCTGCAAATCTAATGAAAGGCTTTTAAATCTGTATCTAGCTATTTAAATAACTGAAATAACTGAGGTGGAGGCGGTTAAGAATCCCTCACTCGTGGTTAGCACACACTATCTCCCTGTCTGTAGGCTGCAGTGAGGGCAGGGCTGGGACCTGGCAAAATGCTCACAACCAAGCTACTGTGATTTTAGTGCTTGGCTTCAAAACCTGCTATTATTTCTACTTCTTAAAATATTTATACAGTATCCAACACACATTAAGTAACCCTGTGGTGATACATCCCCACCACTGGAAGTGGAGCTGTTGCTACAGCAGCACTCCCAAAAACAGGCAGTCTTGGAACGAAACAAGGACAACAAATAGCCAAGAATTATATTCCCTGCAGAAGCCCTTGCTGGACCTGCTCCAAGGCCCTTACTCATGCTGCAGTGATTACCAAAAACCTGGGTCTAGGTCATAGGTTACCTCTGCTCAAATTTAACTGGCTGATAATCTCACTTTTTCAGCCTGAAAAAAAAAAGCCTGTTTTGAACGGGCTTCCAGATAACAAGGAACTGTGCTACAGTCTAAAGGCCTTAATCAAACTCAGTGCAGCAGGGGAGGAGTGTGTGAGTCCACCAGGAGGAGGCTTTGCCATGAGCATGGCAGAGTGATGCTCACTGCTTGCTTTATCCTCCGTGGAAGGCAGAGGGAAGCAGCACACAGACAATCGTCTGACAAGATTAAATGAATGTAGGGACATGAAAAGATATTTCAGTTAAATACCAGCCTATCTGATAGGATAAAGCAAAAGTAAGGGCACTGCACATTGCAGCAGCCCCAGCAAGGGTGTGTTCCCACAGGGCAGGGTCTGGGTATTTGCTGACAGTCTGGAAAAACACAAACAAAGCCCAGCAACAGGCACTGTTCACCTTTAGGTATTTTACAAGTTCTCCTGGCACTTCCTTAGCTCCCGCCTGAACCAGCTGGCAGTACTGGAAGAATTTGTGCAAGTGCATGTCCTGGAAGAGACAAAAGAGTTCAATTCAGCAGCCTCAACATTTGTCAGCCCCTACTTTGCCACTCACACTTGGAAATCTGGTGACTTAGCTGCAGCACTGGGCCATGTCCCCAGCAAGCCACATGTCCCTGCCAGTGGCACTCTCAATCCCCAGCTGGCATCTCCCAGGACTGCTCCCTGTCTTTTCCAACACATCCATCCCCTACTCAGCCCCTGGCTCCCAACTAACATCAATATTAAGGACAAAGCTCCCAGCAGTGTTAAAATTCTCCTGTGGTTGTACCACCCTGAGTCCCAATCCCCCCCCCCCCCAATACTGGCCTGGAGAAACAGAAGCTCTCCTCTCACAGCTGCAGCTCTCAGAAACTGCCTCACCATGGGCATCACCAACCTCCTACTGCCCATCTGAGCCAGATTACTTCACATTACTCTCCCTCCTTCTCCAAGGTTAAATTTAACTGCTGGGTTATTTAACCCTGAAAAGCATCTGGAAATGTAATTTGGTGGGAAACACAACTACTATGCCCCTCTCAGTGCTGTACAGAATCAGTAAAGCTCCAAAGGAGACATAGATGCTGAAAGCCATTTGCTCTGAATGTAAATGCAGGTGGTGACATCCAGCCAAGGGCATTTCCCCAGGAACTGTGCTGACAGGAGGTGCCCCAGAGCATGTGCTGGGGATCCCTGCACATCACATGAAGCTTAGAGAAGCCCACCACTACCAAAACCTCTCCCATCCACCAGCTGTTCTCTCTTTTGCATCACTGAAGCAGCTCATTTGCTCAAATGTTTCCTTGGTCTTGCCAGCTATAGTGCAATTGGCCAAGGAAACATCAGCCTCTCCCTAGGCTCATCCACTCACAGATCTGCCTCATCACATCAGACAAGGAGCAGATCTCTGCAACTAATCCCAGCCCTGCTGCTCCAGAAGTACCTCAGTGCTGCTTTGCAAATGAGGTGCCTCTTTCCCTCATCACCTATGGCTTAGCAATAGGAGAGACACAGCAGCCTCTTCCTCTGCCTTTGTGCTGGAAGTATTTAGGAGTGAGGTGCTCGACTTACCTGGGTGTAAATGGTTGAGTCCAAAAGGATTCTGATTTTAAACAGTGGCTTTGCTCCATCCACCCACTTTGCATCCACACTGGGCTGCTGTGAACAGACAACATTCAAGTGTCAGACTGTGGTTTCAGTCTGTGGTGAGAAGGTGGCTCTGTGCAGACACCTGGTCAGAGGGCACAGATGGGTGGAAGAAGGGCTTCACCCCCTGCACAAACACCACCTTCCCCATGAAGACATGCACACAGAGCATGTGCTCACTCCTGCTCTGTGCCATCTGCAACAGCCCAGCCCAGCCTATCACAGAAATATCCTCTGCAACCTGCATAAGCAGGGAAAGTGGAATTAAAAGTGGCCTGCCTCCCACCCCTACAAACTTTAAGCTTTGGGGTGCCCTGCAGAAGAGATCTTTTCAGCTGAGCAGAGCACCAAAAGAAGCCCAGAACTCAGAGTGGTAACAAAAGCTCAGCTTTGCTCTTCCTTTCCCATCTAAGCCCATTTTCCACGGCTCTCCCACCTTCCGTGCCTCGGTGTCCCCAAGCCCCAGGTATCCCGGCGGGAGGTTGGATGACACCGGCAGCTGTCGCTCCAGGGTGACAATCCTGCCGTCCTTCAGCAGAGGCACCCAGGCGTATCCCACTGCAGAGGCAACCAGGGCAGCAGAGTCAGCAACGCTCAGTGCTACATGTCCAGCTCAGGAAGAGCTCTGCCTCACCCTGGGAAGTCCAAACTTGCAGTTGTGCAAGTGGCTTCAGCGAGGGATCAACCACGGCAGTGTCATTAAAGCACCTTTTACCTGGTGAGTGAAATTCAGACACAGCACAGAGCAGGAGTGGGTTAGAGGGGCAGGAACAGTGCGTGAGCCATGGCTGTGCACTGGGATGAGGTCCTTTGAGGACTGGATGGATGGAGAGGCTTCCCAACCAGTGGGAGCCAGGTGTGCTCATGCCTAGTTTGGTACGATTACCCCCTGAGACTCTGATCTCACAGTAACTTTTTATTGGTGACTTGCCTGACAACAGCACATTTGTGCAAGTCAAGTCAGGAACATACAGAAAGAGCTGTCAGACTGCAGCAAAAATTTGAGCTTTTATATCAAATAAAAACATTGTGTTTATTCCATTTTAGATCTATGATTTCGTATTATGTTGCTTTTAGAAAAGAAAATTCAGATAGGCTGGTATTTTAACCACGTATTTTTTTCATGTCCCTACAGCTGTTTTATCTTGGCCTTTTACACTCCAACAGAAGTAATTTAAGCATTGAACATACCTTGAGTTTCAACGGTGTCCTGTTTTTTCGATGTTGCCTTTGTATTAATTTCACAGCTGACATGATAGAAGGTGAAAAGCAAATGATGCTTTTGATGGAGGTGAATTGGAAGCTCAATTTTAATCTAAAATGATATCATGATAGATCAGACTGTATTTTTAGTTGTGGAGTAATATTTTAGTTCTATTTCATTTCACAAATGTTATGTTGTATGCAGTTAAACAAAACACATTCTTACCCATCCTTAATAACTCCTAACATTTTTATCACATTTGCAACATTACTTATTAATGGGGGTGTGTGATTGGAGTGCACAAAGCGTGACAGTAAAGACAGCAGAAAAACAAACTGACATTAAAAATTGACAAAGGCTCTGGCTTTGCTGAGCCCTTCTGCTGAGGCAAAGGGCTGGTGATTATCTTTACCCATATTTCACCTGGCCCTGGAAAAAGAAGTATCCTGAAAAGCCCCTTGGCATTTTAGCATCCAGAAAAATCTGCTGTTTCCCACATTTTGCTTTTACCTCATCATAGAACTCTGGGCTCTGGTTGTGATGCAGAACAGCAGCATAAGCGTTCGTGGTCAGGAGAGGGCCTCCAGGTTTGCCATAGATACACTGGAAACACAAATGAAGAGCTGAATTCAGGGTCCTGCCACCCAAAATGAGCTAGCCAAATGAAACCAGTGATCATGGAAACTCAGTGCTTTCCTCCTGCCCTGCTCAGCCTGGCTGGTACAGAGCACACAGCAGTGGCCAAATGGCAGCCCTGTTAACAGTCACTCACCTTTAATGGCCTGGCATCAGCTTCATCTGAGTCCCTGAACTCAACACAGACAGCAATATTCCTTGCCTGAAATGAGGGACAACAGGAGCATGAGCAGCAGCATCATTCCAGCCCACACCAGGCCTGCAGGTTAATCCCCAGGTCACTCCCCAGGTCACTCCCTGGTCACTCACCTTTGCAAACACCTTCTGGTTCTCATACTTGAGATGCAAGGGGTAGACATAGAGGTGGTTTTTGTACACAGTGAAGGGGTAACAGTATTTTGCATCTTCTGGGACAAGTTCCTCCACCTCAACTGCAATGTCCTCGCAGCCCTTCTCAAAAGGTTTTATAGGAATATAAGAAGCTGTGACACAATCTGGAAGAGAATAAGAACAGAAAAAATTAGGTCCACTAGAAAAGCCTTTTGGATAGGAGATTAGCCTATATAACCTGTGACAGGAGGTGCCAAAAGCCCATGGAGTGACAGTGAACACATCACAAGTCCTTTCTTTGCTTCAATTTCTTTAAATGCAAGGTAAAGAATCACACTGACCATGTTTGAAAAGCCCTACAATGTTATGGATCAAAAATGTCACATGAGATTGGTGCAAAAACAGGCAGCTGGCTTCCTTTGGATTTAGGATGTGATGGCCAGACTGCAAAGCAGATAAATCCCTCAGGTGAACCCCTGCACTTGAACCACATCTCTTCCACAGAATGCATCAGGAAGACTTGCAAGTCAGTGGTTGTGCTGAATTACTCATTTCTCCCTGCAGCCCCGAGATACTCTTGTTAATGAAACAGCAAAATCCCCCTGGAATCATTAACTCCTGAGGCTCAAGCTACCAGCATTTGTGTTAAGATGCAAGATCCTTACTTGTGAAGTTGAGTGGGATGTCTTTGATGATGATATTTAACTGGGCTGGAATGACCTGCAGTTTTGTCTTCTCTGGTCTGTGTTAGGGAGAGAGGAACAAGAGTGTGAACCTTGAAAGCTCAGGTGCTGAGCACATCAGCAGCATTTTTTGCTACCCTCCAAGTATTTTAGAAATTGTCATCTCATGCTTACACTTAAATGTTTAAAAATGTATGTTACAATGCCTGCTCAGCCCCTGCACCAGTCTCTCACACTTACTTCTTATACTCTGCTAAAAGCTTCAGCATATCTTCATTTGAGAGTTTGCCACTGTCTTGCTTGTACAGGGGTGAGAATTTTCCATCAGCATCAAGACTGCCCTGGGAGTCTTTGAAAACTGGTCTGCAGAAAAGAAGAGGTGTATTTCCTAAATGTTGGTAATATACAGACACTGAGTCTTTGACACATCTGGAAGGCAGTTCAGCAGGTGAGAGGTGCACTGGCCTGTGATTGCTCCCAACACCACAGAGCTGACTGCTCTCCCACCCTGACATGGTGCTTAGAGCCCACCCAGGCTGCAATCCAGCATATCACATGAACTCACACAGAATCACCCTCTTCCCCTCTCTCCAGCCAGGTCAGAAGGACACATTCAGCCCATTTCCAAGCCTGGTCCACAATCACAAACACCTTTTCATCCCCTCCCACTAACACCAAGTGGCAAAGCATCTTCCTACTTGCATTTGGGATCAGAGCACAGAAATCATCCTAGGAAAGGAGTGCACGATAAAAACCAGTTTTGGGACACACATCAGCTTCCTCCTGAAGCCAGAGCAGGAGACTGGACTCGGCCCTGGCTGAATACCAGCATCTCTGCCCTTGAAAATACAGTGTGCCTGTGTATAATAAGAACATTAATGCATCTGCACTCCTGCACTCCCCTTCTGTGCAAACACTTTCCTCTGAGACCCACAGGGAAACTATTCCAGCTCCCTGCACAAGCAGCTCAGCTCCTTGGTGTCCAAAGGCAGGTCTTTACCCCGCAGGAACAAATCTGAAACCAGCCAAAGTCAATGCCCACCCAGAGCCCACCATTAGGCTGAGGTACCAGTTGGAAGAGGGCTGAGTGCTGGCTCCCAGGATCGAGCTGCATCCCAAAAACACCATCTAGAAGATGAGCAGCCAGTGCCACAGGAACGTCCAGTTCAAGAATACATATTGCAAGCTGTTTACCCTCAAATTCCAGTCCACTGTGACAGCTTTCTGTGTTCCCATGTCATTGCCAGCACCAAAATGCAATTGAGCACTAGGAGGCAGTGGATGATCTTGCCTTCAGGCCTTCCTCTGAGATTTCAGAGCTAGCACTGACATACTTTATCAGTCCCAGCAAAAGAACAGCAAGGGAATGGGATCACTACCTCCAGCCATTCCCAAGAACATTAATTAAATCAGAGTTTAAGATGGAAAACAAACCCCAGCTGATTGCCACTGCCAGGCTGGGAAGTCCTCTGCTTTTATCCTGTCCCTGGCAATGGCTTGTGCCAGGAGGGAATTTCTGCAGTGATTCCCTTGGTAGCATGGGACGGTGTAATTTATCTCCAGGAATGTTCTGCCCTGATAGCAGTAACTACAGGTCAGTAGGAAGGTTACTGCCTTCCCAGCACTGTTTACTTTTTAATATTTTGTTTCTAATTCTAGTGAGAGCATTGCAGGCCAATCCCAATTCTATCTTGGGAGTCGGAGCCAAACTGCCCCCAGCTGCAATTTCACTGAGTTCAGTCCCTTGGCCCTTTGCCCACTCGTGTCCCAGGTCACTCTCAGCAGCAGCAGCAGCTCCCACCGTGGGCACAGCCCAGCCCAAGGGTACAGCCCTGCCTGAGGGCACAGCCCTGCCTGAGGGCACAGCCCAGCCCGAGGGCACAGCTCTGCCCGTGGCACTGACCTGGCAGCCCAGCCAAAGGGCATCCGGTACTGCCCCAGACGGCTGCACACCTGCTTGGCCACCTTGTGGACCTTCTGGGCAGTCTGCAAAACATGAGAGAGGCAGGTCAGTGTGTGCCAGGACTTCAATCTGCCCTGGAAGTGAGAGGCACTGCAGTCTCCAGGGAGGAGCATCTCTCCGTCTGCTCCCCAGGCACCAGAGCAGCTGACAGACATCCTGTCTGTCACTTGTCACCACCCACAGTTGTCACTTCACAAAGCAATAGCAAACATTGAGGGTACAGCCATGTTAAACCTCCTCAGGATTAAACTGTCAGGGTATTAGTGCTCTATTTGCCAAAGAGTATTAGTTTATTTTCCAAAACTGGCTGCAATTGGCTCATCCTATACAGACTTATGAAGTGTGCCAAGGGAATGCTGGAATTACCAGGTGTTCTATAATTGACTTTTCAGGAACTAATCTTGACTGGCTGCAACAAGGCAGCATCAGCTCCACCTGGCATGCAGAGGCTGATGCTGGTGGCAGCAGCAGGGCCTCTCTCTTGGATGTTAGGAAAAATTTCTTCACTCAAAGGGTTGTCAAGCACTGGAACATGTCACCAACCCTGCAGGTATTTAAAATACAGGCAGATGTAGTGCTTAGGGACATGGTTTAGTGCTGGGTTAATGGTTGGACTCAATGATCTTAAAGGGTTTTTCCAAGATAAAGGATTCTATAATTCTATGTAGACACTTCATTCTGGGGATGAAGTGTCCCAGGCTTTGCCTTGTTGAAGTGTAATGGGAAAAGGTCCCCTTGCCCCAACTGCTTGGCTCTTTCTAAAAATCCTCCACCTCTTTCTAAGGGAAGGAATTGAGTCTCCCAGGACAGCCCAGCTGAAGCCAGCCTGGGAACAGTACAAGCAGAATGGACAAAGACTGTGTTTGCCAGAAGGAAACTGAAGAGCCACAGAACAACCCATGTTTCAGCCCACAGCACTCCCTGCAGCAGCAGACAGCATCACTCAGCTGATACTCCCACAGCCCCAGCCAGTACCTTCCCAGGGTCTGAGTTTTTCATGTAGGGCTCTACACAGTGGGCAATGCTGCCCTGCAGCACCTTCTCCACACGAGCCACCAGGAAGATCTCGGCGTGCGGGTCTGTCACGGAGAACACCCCCTGCAACACAGAGGCAGCAGCTGTCACACAGCAGCACCACGGGGTTTGGCTCCAGCCATCCCACTGCCCCTTCCCACAGCCCACACAGACCCTGCCCTGGGCATGGCCACAGGGGCTCACCAGGCTGCAGCAGGGCCAAGTCTTGCAAAACTCTCCCTGGCACTGCCACTGAGCCCTGAGTGGCAATGCTGACTGAGCAGAACTCAAGAGAAACGCTGACATCTGGTTACACACAGAGGGTAACAACACACTTCAAAGTCAATGGAAAGCCTCAGCAGTGACACAGAACGAGGAGGAAGTGAGGAACTCACCCGTTTTATGTAGCGCAGGCAGGACTCAGGGACCCCGTGCACCAGGCTGTCACCAGGACAGCGTCCCTGGGCGCTCTCTGCTCTGGGCTCTGAGCTATCCAGCAGCATGTCCCGCACACACGGAGCGTTCAGGTCCACGTGGAAGTCAGCTGAAATCTTGCAATTGTTTTTCAGGTCGAATAACGCCAAGCTTAGGAAAAAGGGCTCAACCTGGAAATGTGATTGAATGTATGTGTGATAAAACATGCATGGCACAGGCTCAAGAGTATCAACATGCATTGCCTTCCCTGATAAGGAAACTGGGAACCTTCTGCTTCTGTTTGTTCCTTTAGTTTGGCATGCCAGCATTTTACAGAACTCTGAGAGACAATCCATGTTTATTTGCCTTATAAATATACAGATCCGTTTTTTTCCTACACCACCTTGCATTTGGATTTAGTCAGTTTGAACAGAGCTACATGAAATATAAAGAATGAAATCCGTATATTTTTTACAGAAGTGGTAAACAATGAAGTCGGGAAGAAAATATGAACTCAATTCATCAAAGCTGTTTATCATTTTGCAATGAGAAAGAAATCAGCTAAAGAGTGTTTACAGTCACCTTCTAAAGATCATTATATTTATTTTCCAAAGTCCAGTATCTATGGATGGCTCAACTGTGACATTCAAAATGTTCCTCAGATGCTATCCCAGGAGGTAAGTTAGCTCTCCCAGCCAGGAGAGCTCAAACACAAGGCTGACACTGCTGAGGAAATGCATGTGCAAAATCTGCCAACTCCTTTGTAGCTACTGACCTTGACAGCACAAGGCAAGTGGCAATAATTCATGTATTTTTAATTCAGAGATCCTAGTAGGCGTGCATCTATGGAAAGATAAAAATGCAGGCCTGAAGATAAAACTGTAGCATGCCCCAGACATTACAGCATGACTTGGAGGCGTTACATCAATGCTGAAAATGTGCTGATTAGGTCTCACTCTGGACCTGATTAAGGATGGATAACAAGAATCTTTGCTATTAGCGATGCATCCATCTGCTGGGAGTTACTGAGCCTGGTGTCATGTATCAGAGCTGCCAATATGAAACCATCACAAAAAAGCCTTTGTGATTCTACCAGGCATCAGTAGGGATAGGGCAGTGCTGGTGCCTCTGCCTCCCCTGCTGCTCTGCACCCCTGCAGAAAGGGCTGGCTCCAGCCAGGGCAAGCACAGGATGTGACAGCAGGGATTTGTTTGGGGAGGAAAGACTGGAGGAGACTGGTCTGCTGAGCCTGGCAGAACAAAGGCTGAGGTGAGATGTAATAGCTCTCTACAGACATCAGAGGCTCGGAAAATACAAGAAAGAGATTTTTAGGCAAAGGCACAACTTTGGCACAATAGCAAATGCATAGAATAAAGTGGCTGTGAATACAATTTGTCTGGGAGTCAGAAGAAGGTTCCAGAACAGGGAAATTCCTTGCCATTAGGGGAAATGAAATAAAACACAGCCATGAGTGGTTTGGAGATGGACCTTAATCATTTACCAGCAGGACTTTCACAGGGAGCCAGAATTTGGCCAACACATGCTCCCCTTTCCCTGTGCCCCTGAACCACTGGTTTCCCAGGAGTCCTAGTTCCTGGCAGGCTGAGGCATGTCAGCACAGATCCTGTCCCCAAACACAATTTTGGAACACGAAAATACCAAGGCAAACAAATCCTGCAATGACTATGGGCCAGCAGTCACCACCAGGCCCCACTGGTGCTCATGGCAAAATGGAATCATTTTGTCCACCCAAATTAATTTGCCAAGGTATTTTCTTGCTCATGAGGGGAAAGACGACAAAGCAAGGCATGCTGGAGCTCCACTTACGTTGGTGGGTCCTTCTTCTGCCATGTCACTGAGCTGAGCAAGGAGGTTGAGGGAGAAGTCCTGGCAGCAAACCACGAAGCGCCTGCTGCACTTTTCCTCAAAAGGCTTCACATCTGGCTCAATCCCTGAGAAGTCGAGTCTCTAGAGAGCAAATAGACAAATCTGGTCTCATTAAAAAAGAACACAAACTCCTGAATAATGTTAAGGGATCACATTATGGCCAATACTATCTTAATACATTTTTTAAAGTGGTACAAAAGGTACAAGGCATTCATAAATGAGTGCAGTTTAGTGATGTAACACAAGTGCATCTAAAACATGAATTTGTGGGCCTGCATCAAGTTTTAGCAACCTGTTTTGTAGAGCACAGCAAAATAAACCTCAGAATGATTTCAGTTCCTTCCTGATTCGCTGTAACCCTGGGGATCTTCCCAAACACCACTTAGAGCTTGGGGAAGAAAGCAGAACATAAGACAGCAGAAAAGTATCTTCCACCATGAAGGTAAGACTAGTTTAATAGATGTGCCTTGTGCCTGAAATAGAGAGCAGGCACACGTGGGATTGTGAGCAACACCTCAAAGAGGACTGAATGCCTGGTGTTACAGCAGATCCGACAGACCCACACCAGAATGAAGAGCTCTGGGTGTAGAAAGAGGGCAGTGAATTCAGCCTAACCACTTGGTTAGGAAAAAAAATTATCTTAGATGCTCCACAATGAGTAATATTTCCATTTTCATCATCTGACTGGAATATAGGAAGCTTCTCAAAGCTTCTCTTAAAAAAAAAAAAAAAAAAGAAACCAAAAAGCCTCCTGGATGCTTATCTTCTTTCTTTTAAAGCCTCTAAAGAATTGCCAAGAGAAAAGCTCATTTTGTACAACTAAACCTTTTAAAAACTAATTACATTTCCTTGTTAAACCAGAATGTTCTATTTCACAGGTGTGAACATGCCAAAGCATGCCAGAAGGAGAACCAGAAACCATGACATGCCCTGGAACAATTCTCTAAAACTCTGTTAGCAACTGCAGCTCATTCCACTGAAATCTCACACCTGGACGCTGGCAGAGAATTCAAGTCCAAAGCCAAGAAGAAAAAATGCCACTAGACAATGTCCCCTTACTCCAGTGCATCAGGCCAGCACAGGGTGTTTTGTCTGTTTGTCTGTCCCACATTTGAAAACTCCCTGAAGACTGAGGCTCTCCCTGTCAACCCTGCCACGGGCTTTGCCACCACTGCTCCCTAGCCCAGATGTGCTGAGCCCATGCAGCACTGCAGGTATCCGTGCAATACCACTTCTACTGCTTATTCTGCAACCCTGAGAACCTCCCAGAGGTGCAGAGGGTGGGTCTGAAATCCAGCAACACCAAGAGGCATCACCAAGAAGCCAGCAGAGGTGGAGGGAGGCCATGTGTGGGGCTGCTGGGAGCCTTCCCTGTATCTGAGCTATCACCAGAGCACTGACATCTCACCCTGCTCTCACTGACAGGAACATGGGCTGCACTTCTGTTCTCCAGCCCACTGGAAAATATTCTGCTTCTGCAGGCAAACGCTGTGGCCATGCAAGGGGACAAGAGAGGCACAACACAGTGAACAAAACCTCACACTGGCAATGTGGGAATGTTTACCTGGACTTCTGGGTCAAAAGAAAAGATGTTTTGTCTTCCATCATTTCTGCTCAGTTTGTTCAGCTGATCTGTTTCTCTTCCATACTAGGACAAAGAAAGGCATTGATATTACTGCCTGGTCATACGGAGGCAAACACTCATTACTGGGAAAGAATAGAATCAAAACAAAATAATGATTTTTCAGGTTGCCTCTGTGATGCACGAGCTGATGCAAAGCACTGACATGGTGCAAGGACACTACAGAGATGTGGCTGTGCTGAAGGAAAAAGCAGGCAGAAGCAGCAAACCACACTTGGAGGTGAGGAACAGGCAGCCTCAAACCATGGGGCTCCACCTGTGAGACAGGCAGGTGGGACAATAGAAACCCCACCAGGAATTAGTGCCTGCCCAGCTTCCCCAGAGCTGGAGACACAGAAAGTAGAACACCCCTCCCACAGAGAAGCTGGACAGAAGTAGCTGTGTGTGGGGAGAACAATCCTGCAAGCACAATACCTTCATCAGCTCAGGATGCATGCTTCTCTCCAGGCTCTCCAGGATGTTCTCTGACTTTCCCTGTGTGCTCGATTCATCATCTGCAAGGACACAAGAAACAGATGTTCAAAACAACTGCAGGAGCACGGCTCTGCCAGAAAGCATCCTGCAGTATTTGCTAACAATAGCACAGAAACAGTTTACGGAGACTTTTCCATTCCTCGGGAGTAAGATTTTTCCATGCACTACCAGTATCAAAGTGTACTATTACAGTCTGCTAGGTCTGTCCAAAGCAGAACTCCAGCACAGAGCCAATTTTCCAGGAGCCTTGAAACTTTGCCATGGATTTCCCATCCAGAAGAAGGGTCACATTTCCCTCCACTTTTATTCCTCAGACTATCATCTGTGTCATACTAAGCCCCTATGCATGATATTGTGTGTCAGCCACAATCCTTGCTTTAAATACAGTACAGTGCACACTTCTCCAGGCACACTGCTTGCATCCTGCTGGAGCAGGGAGAAGGTAGGTGTTTGTTTACAAACTGACCTTGCACAGATTCCACAGCATCCTTCTTCTCTTGCACCAAACTCTCAGTATTGCTCTGAATGATCTTCCTCAGAGTTACCAGCCATTCCTCCATCTCCTGCTCAGTCTCAGCTGCAAGGTAGTGGCTGTACTTGTCTATTGTCTTCAGCTCAAACGCATAGCGGCGCATCTTGGGACACTGAACAAACAAACAGGATCTGTATTTACACTTTCCTCAACAACCCCGCACAGCACCTGCCACACAGCTCCTCTCTGGGAAAGCATCCTGAGCTGAAATACCACGAAATACAATGCAGGCACCCTCCCTGACACAGCAATCCTGCTGCAATCACAGAGGGCTTCACAGTCTGAGCAGTGCACAGGTCCATGGTCAGCTACTCTGAGTGAAACAAAGCCAGACTAAAGCACAGACATTGCACCAAGAAACAGGAACAAGCTCCTTCTGATGTTGTCAGACCTTTAATATTTACCCAGAGAAGCCAGAAACTGGATTTGTCTGACATGGTAAGTAATGCTGCACTCTGGGACACTTAGGGACATCTATCTCAAAAGCAAGTGGTACAATGCAGCTTTTTGGAACTGTGCTGGCCTTTAAATAGCATTGTCCAACCAGAAGTCAAGGCAAATCTGATGCAACTTGGGAAGTACATCCCATACATCACTGAGGCGTGTGCATTACTGCTTTCACTGTGTTCAGAGAGATAAATGGAAACTCAGAGCTCTGACTCATCCGTGCTGAAGCAAACCACTGGGGTAATTTAAGCCGCCCTGCACCAACTCCAACACACTCAGTGCTTGAAGCTTCTGCAGAGACAGCAAGGGCAGAAGGCAGAACAGCAATCCACTGCTGCACTTCACTCTCACACAACTCAGCAAACCCAGGATTTAGACCTGTACAAATACCTGCTCCTAAAACCGTACAAGCCTGGAGCAGGTCCTGAATTCCAGAGGACTGTATGTTTGCATGGACCTATCAAGATGTAACTTCAGAAACAAGAAGCTGGTGCAAAGCAGCAAATAGAGGAGGGTGGTGCCCAAGACAAAGACAAACCAATTACTTGCTGGCCTTTTGATCAGTTTAGCTGACCAGCTTTGGGTTAGTTTGCAATTCCATGCCTTCAGACCTCGAGGGAGCAGGTCTGTCTCAGAGCCAGCAATCTGTGTCCAGCCACACAGAAAGGACACCTACCTGAACCACGTCATTGCAAGCGTCCAAGAAAATGCAGCCTTTGGATTCTTTTGAAATTTTCTCATCTTTGTAGGAATTCAGAATATAGGAGCCATCTGTGAGTTGTGACAAGTAAAAATACCTCCTCTTGAATACCTGTAAAAATACAAATTCTTGCTCAGGCAAGTGTTCATTCTGATGTATACTACAAACCATGGCCGTGGTTTTCATATCTGCCCTCCCTGCTACTGAGAAAATACTGTAACACGAAACACTGCTGACCCTGGAGTGTTGCAGATACACCCATTTGAATATGGTTTGCTTTTACAAAGAGAGATTTCCATTATCTTTAATTTTAATGTCCTTGTTGTTATTATAAGTTTGCCCATCTAAAGCAAAGCCCCAGGGCTTCCAGCTCATCTCTCAGCTGGCTCCAGCCTGATTTATCTTTACAAAGTAATGCTGCACAGTAAATTCAGATCAGCACATTACTTGAAGATCCATCCCACCCTAAAGCAGGTATTTCCAGAGTCTTTTTCATATAGACCTCAGTTAGAATTACAAAGCAATTGTCTGGAAGACCTAGGAACAGACATGTGGAAATTCCTAGCACTCAAATGCAAGCCAAGGGACAATGCAATCCATTCAACTGCTTGGGTTTCTTGTGGCTTTTGGGGTTTTTTATACAAATTTATTTTCATGAACTGGCTTTGGCTTAGGGTTTAATTCTTACATCAAAAAGCAGTAACTTTGGGAGAAGTGTTCCTGTGTTTGAACTACTGATTTTCATGAAGGAAAAAAGGCTCTCCAGCATCTTTGAACATCTTTCTTCATGCTTGCCAGCCAAAAGCCACTGGACTATAATTCAGGAGAGCATTTTGGCAGCAACTGTAGTAGCACCATATGCTGTAAAGAGCAGGGTGCATTTCACAGTTGCTGGATATCTGTGTTAGGAGAATCACAGAGGAAGCCAGGACAAGCAGCACTGCAAGTATTTCTACCATTCTGTCTATCTGGAAGATCTATGAATAAACATAGCATTTTTCATCCCACATGGGAGATTACAAATAATTTCCTGCTCCTATCATTACTGACACTAGCACATGTTCAGTAAACCCACTCACTCACAGAGAACTGGGAGGGAGCATCGCGCCCTGAACCATAACCCATCCCTTCTGAGAGGTAACTTCTGGCATCATTTGGATGACTAATTAGCTGCAGAGATGCTCCACGGGTTGTTGAGCTTTATATTTTATAATATTTAACTAAAACTTTAGTTCAACAGTGCATAAAAATACATGGAAAGCAAAAGATGTGAAGCATTAATCCAACCTCAACACTGATTTAGCACTTCAGTGAAGCAGTCTCAGGAATTTTGGCAGTGGATGCTACAGAAACCCATGACAGATCTCTCTCTAGATATTACAGGGTTGATATCCCTCGTGGTTATGGGATTTCATACTAAACAGTTTGCATCTGCTGCACTCTGTTCAAAAGCAAATGCGGACTCAAGCAGCAAACACTATTCCTATGATCTTCCCCCCCCGTGCAAGCACTGCTGTCAGAAATCATTGTCAGCAGAGGGTGATCATTTGAAGTTAATACTATAAACCTGCGAGCAGAGGGAACATCCCCTCTGATTAGACTACAGGCACTGCTGGTGAGCACTGAGATTGCAGAGGGATAGAGGTGGGATGGATGGATGGATGGATGGATGGATGGATGGAGACTGGGGAAATGCATCTGGGCAGAGAAAGACAGGACAATCCTGATGCCATGGTTGCAGTCCAGGCCACCAAAATGCTACAAACCAGACTAGGAGATATGGAGCAAACCAGGGCAGCTCTCTGCAAAGGAAAGGTTGCTCTGAAATAAAGGGTGGCAGCTGTAGCCTAATGGGAGTTAGCTTGTGGTTCAGCTCTCCATAAAACACACTCTGCACATGCTTAGCAACAGTGTGAGGCACCAAGAGCACAGCAGTGAAAGAATCAGCACTCACAAGGTGCACACAGCACAGCAGCCTCTCCAAGTTGAGGTAAGGCTGAAGGTGTCAAAGTCCTCAGCTTCCTCACATGTGCCTTAGAAGTGTTTTGTAAGACACAGCTCAGGGAACGCTACTGATTCTCAGTACTTTGATATCAGAGTTTCACTGGACCCAGCTGACTGCTTTGTGTATGTATGACAACTCCTCCAGAAGTTTCAGGGAAAAACCTTTAACCTTGCAAAAGCAGATGATCAGAAAATCCTGTTCTGTCTATTGCCTTCAAGCCTAGTCCTGTTCTACTTCTCCTGGAAGCATAACTCATTGAATCAAGCCTTGGAACAATTAGGCTTTTTGAGATTTTTAATATATCCTCACAAAACAGACTTGCTGCAGCCATCCCTCAGCTGTGCCATGGAGCAGAACTCCCTAACACTCTGTCTGTGCTATAACAAGTCAGCTGCATGGTGGGACAGCAGACAGGCTCATTGCCACAGCAAAAACCTGTGGTGGAACTGGCAAAAATCTCTGCACAATCCAGGCAATGTCACGCCGGATTACGAAGAGCAGAGAACAGGAGTCAAGGCAGCTGCTGCTTTTAGGTCAGTAATGCTACATCTCTGCAGCAACATCACTGCTGCTCTAAAAGCAAAAGATTTATCATTTCAATTTAAAGCTGGCCTCTGCACATATTTCCAGCCAGCAAGGAAACTATCAATTCAGAAAGCTGTCTTTGCAGGGCAGCTGTTTCACTTATCCCAGTTGCCTTCCTCTCCTGGGCCTCAGCTCATCCAGAATGCAATCTTGCTCTGCTAGAACACACTTCACCTTTTTAGCCAGCTTGTCTGTCATGGTCCAAAGTGCATCAGTCTCCCATGTTGGGGAGGGGAGGGTCAAAAACTGTTGCCAGACTGGGTTTTCCAGTCCACCATGGGATACCCTATAAGAGGGGCAGATGCTCTTCCATACCCAAACCCACCCACTGTGCTCCTGGGAGCTTTGGAGATGTGGCTGAACTTCACCTCGTGCCTCATTCATGAATAATTGGATCAAACTCACCTTCATGGTCACAGTGATGGTGCTGTTGACATTTGCTTTGTGCAGCCAGCCCTGCTTTATCACACCACCCTTCTGGGAGCACAGGGAGGAGGAATCCTGAGAGACAGCAAAAGATGAGAAAAAGAGGAGGTCAGTTAAACTGTCTCCCACAGGAAATGCTCCTTGGACAAAGGGATTTATCCACCCTGGAAAGCAATATCATTTTAACTACAGCAATACAGCGACACATAGGATATATGTGTGACATACAGTACTATCACAAAAAGTGTGAGATACTTCTTTCCAATAAAGAGGCAAAACAGGCTAGTTTGGGTCACTTTTAAAAAAAGAGAGATTACATCTATGTGGATAGAGCTGCACAGTGGTTTTGCAATGAGGCAATGCCAGTTGGTTCTTATGCAGTATTTCAAAAACCTGGGGAAGATGGAAATTTTCAATATGATCTGTTTAGGAAGTTGCAAAATGCAGAACTCTGAACTTATTTTGTCATTTCCTTTTGTCATTCCCACATTTTAAATTTAGGCAAAAACCACCAAACCCCAATAACTGAAATGTAACTGGCTGGTTTCACATTTATCAAACCAAAAAGCTTCAAGTGACCCAACCAGGCTGCCCTTGGCACACCAGCCAGGGTTTCCATCTGCTCCTGTCCCATGGTCCCAGAAAGGGAGAATGGCTCTCCATTTATGCCTAACCATGACCTCCACTGGGGAGGGAAATGAGAGCCCAGAGTGATGAAAAAAGCTCACCCTGGGGCTTCCAGTGACTCAGCAGCAGAGGCAGCCCTGGCCTGCCTCTGATGAGCCATGAAAGGGCTGGTTGATAGAGCCTGCTGCATGCCAAGGGACAGTTTCACTCTTTTCATGTCCAACTTCCAGAGTAAATTTTCTGATACTTTGTTTCCCTCAGTAAAACAACCCATGATTCCTCCTTTATAATGGTTGTCCTTTTTTTATCAAGAGATTTCTTTTACTTGAATTTCCATTACACAATTCTAATGCAAATGCTCTGTCGGGAAACTGAAACAGAACCCTTTTGATATGGCCATGCCAAAAGATATAAACGTCAAAACATCTGTGAAAGCACTTGGAATACTCTTCCACAACAAACCTCAGTCACTCCTCTTGTTTGAGGATTTGGGACACTGGCCAGAAGAAGAAAGGTCTCCAAATGTTGATAGCATACTCCTGTCCTTTTGGTCTTTTGGAAGTATGCTGATAACAGTGCACAGCAATGTCTCCAGCCCAGAACAGATATTTTTAAAGAGGCAACACTTCAAGTTACTGATGTAATGCAAACCAACAACACAGCCAAAAAAAAAGATTAAGGCCAAGCTTGACAAAACATTTCCATTTATAAAGAAGCCAGTGCAGTCCAGACCTGAGATGTGCTTGGACATACCCAGAAAATTTGAGATACGAGCATGAAACAGCCCCTCCAAATCTTCAGCTCTGCAACAAAATTCCTTATTCCTCTGTAAGTTCCCCAGCAGCAACATCTTGGTGCCTTGGGAATTTTAAACACCTGGGCTAAACCCCTCCCTCCATAAACAAAAACTTCCTATTGTCACATGCATGGATTAATCTCCATGTGGTACTTGAAACAGAAAACCACTGTCTGTCCCTTCTGCAGCAAATGCAATACGTGCAGGAAACATGGCATCAGCACCATCCAAAATAACCACCAGGTCTGACACATCCCAATTGGCAGAACCCCCAGCTCACCCCCACAGAGGAGCTCCAGGCCTGCAAATCTTCCCTGCAACCAGCTGAGCACAAAGATGCCAACTTGCAGGGGAAGCAGAAGCCTCCCAGCATTGGCACAGTATGTACAGAGTGGGACTGACACACTGCCAGCATGTTGGGCAGAAGTGACTGATGAAAAATTGCAGGTTATGTGGTAAAGCACTAGACTTTTTAAGGGGAGGACCCCAGAATCACAGTGTAGTTGAAAAACAGATTGCCCAGTTTTAGTTCTGGACATAAAGAGTTCTCCTTAGTAACTACTTGGATTCTTCTTTTTCCGTTTCCTGTGATGCTCTGTTTCAAGGGAAAAAGCCAGGAGAAATATGACTAATCTTCCAGATAACTTAGGAGACCCTTGGCTCCAAGAAATTATCTTGTCATACTTTGAAATAAATCACTTTTGATCCCAGCCTCACAGCACAAAGCATCTCACCAGAAAACCACTCCTAGGAACTGAATTCTGGCTTTGCTTTGTGAAATTTGCTTTGTAACAGGAATATGTTAAAAAAACACCGAAAAAACAACCTTCTCCTTACCTCATCCTTTTCAAAGTCTTCATCAATTTCAAACACATGGCTTGGAATCTTGTCTGGCCTGAAGGATTTGCTGAAATCACAACACATTTTCGTGTTTAATGACTGGAACACAAGGGTCGTCTGAGCCAGCAGCTGATGCTGGATCCAGAAGCAACAGCCAAACTGCAGGCTACAGAGCACAGAAAATAGATTGCAAGAGACCTACAGCTCCTTACAGCTGGGGAAAGCTAAGATCTGAGTGCATTTCATGGAAATTAGGCACAAGCAGTCTGTAATTAGCTTTCTCTTGTTAGCTGTCGGATTCTGCGGAGTTTTTGCTAACTTGCATTTCTGCAACAAAGAGAGAGCACGGCAGTTTATCTTCCATCTTTACTAAAAAAGAAGCAAGATCAGACTACAAGATTATTCACAAATTTTAACATCATTTGATCAATGGTGTTACTCCATTGCTGCCTTCACCTGCTGCCTTCACCTTCCCTTGAGACCCTCAGAACAGACCTACTTCATCCAATTAAGAAGAAAAAGCATTTAACGAGCTTCCAGCACACAAGCAGCCTGGACAGGGGTCCAGACATGCCCAGAGTGTGGGCAGTGAGAGCAGGGCAGGCGCCATCAGGGAGAAAACAATCCAGCAGAAATCCGAGATGTATGTGCCTGTCTGAGAAACCCAATTAGCTCAGGAGCTGGGAGCACTGGCACAGCCCAGCATTTCCAAGCATGTAACTCCCCAGCACTGCCAGCATTAGCAGAAATACCACATCAACCCCTCCGTCCCCAGGGCACAAGGAGAACCAGCCTGGCATGGGAACACTGTGTGTAGCACACAGGGAACATCAGCCCAGAGGGACAATGAGGCTCCTGCCAGCACTGCCAACACCATTTATCCTGCCATGGGGCTGGGCTGCAGTCTGTCCTCACCCCAAATGGAGGTGGGGTGCACACACTGGTGGATGGGATGTGAAGCACTGACCCACACAATACTGTGGGCATTGCCCTGGCAGAGCTGAGGGGCAATGGCATGACAACACAAACCTCTGGCTCTCCAACCTTCAGTGACATGCCTCTGGAGGAGAGGCTGCTTGTGGGACAAGCATCAGGAAAAAGGCAGACTGTTCCTGCTGAGCCCTGTGACCACACATTAGCATTCCAAGGGAGCACGACGCTTACCATGGCAACATCCGAAAGTCTCCTGAGTATTCCTCATATTTGTAGTTTACCACGTGCCAGTCAGAGCTGTAGGTTTTAATACACTGAAAGGAAAACAACACAGCTCTTAGAAAGCTACAGCAAGCAAAACAAAGCCCAGCACCAGTCTGAAAGGTTACACTCTGCAGGGTGAGGTAAGCACAAGCAGGAGGGTGTGGGCAAGGCTGCTTTGCTTGTTTTATGCTGTAATGCAGAATTTCATAGGGAACCTTTTCAGCACAGAGACAAAAAAAATCACACAGCATCTGGCCTGACACACAGCTATGGATTTTGTAGTTACATTGCCCCAAGGCTCCAAAAAAGGAGTAGTGATTTGGAAGGAGACTGTTTTCCAGAAAGCACCAGTTTTCTCCCCTTGGAAACACAGTGTGTCTAGCTCAACATTGACCATCGCTTTTTGCTCTGCTGCACTTGGAGGGAACAGTCCTGGAGAGCAGCACTTCACAATAAACCCACAGCACTCCAGGAGCTCCAGGGAGGTTGTGGATCCCCCACCTTGTCAGGCTGGAGGTGCAAAACCACACTCCTTGGCTGTGTACAAACCCCACAGCAAAGACACTCTGCACGTGAGATACCTGTGAGAACTCTCCTTGGCAGCAGGTCTGGCAGTGCTTCCCACAAAGGAAAAGCCAAGTGACCTGCAATCCTGCAGATCAGGAGCTATAGCTGAGCACCTTGCCCAAGGGATATAAGGTGCTGAAGGCAGTTGTCATATGGACTTTGCCCCTACCTCTTTGACAAAGAGACTCTGAGCTTTCTTTAGAGCATCTTCTGGCACTGTCGACTGGACAGTCCTTCTCTGTCGGCCGATGACTGAGACCTGCAGGAAAAAGGAGAACACATTTTCAGCACAAACTCCATCTTCAGGGCTTGACATTCACTTTACATAAATGTGGTGGGCCTAAACCACCAATGGGTCATTTTGGTTTTACGTGTCAGTAATGCAGCCAAAATTAACATGTGGTTAATGGTGGAAATTTTCCAAGGTAAGCAGGACAGGAGATGAGTGAACCTCAAACATGGGAAACAGCCAGAGCAAACTCACAGACACATCTTCGATCGGAAATATCAGCAGGTCCCGGAGGGGATCACTGTAGATCTGAACTCTGCGTTGAAGGATCACGTTCTCATAGTCCAAGGGTTCCACCACTTTAGTTTTTTCCTGCAGGAAAAACAGATGATTAAAATAATCACATATATATAATATCCAAAATAACCAATAACTAACATCTTGTGCTTAATTTCACACTGTGTGACCACTGGACTGCCCATTATTCAGCACTCTGATACTCCTGTGCTGCAGGTAACCACTGATGAGCATTTTTGCTGAGAGGGAAATGAAGGGTTAAGTAATTCATGTCTGGTAATAAGCTACGGGAAGAAACAAAGCTCTGTGCTGCTCTGGCTCAGCACAGTCTCTAATTTCTTAATGGAGCAAGAAATCCTCCTGGACAGCCCATAGCTTTAACAGCTGCAAGATCCAGCATCTTTAAGCAGCTCATCCGTACAGCTCGGAAGAAACAGGGGCTCCTGCGCTGGCTCTGCTCAGCTCAGGGCTGGTTTGGCTTGAGGAGAGGATGAGAGCTGTGCTCTCTCTGGGAATGATGAGAGCGAGGCTGCTGCTACAGCTGCCAGGCAGGAATCTCAGCCTGTGGAAGGAAGAACAGCATCCCTCTGGAAAGACAGAAAAGCCCTCTCCATAAATCGCACCTCAGACACAGCCAAAGGCTAGAGCCTAGTTTCATTCTCACTCACGTTTCTGGGAAGCAAGAGGAACTTCTCCAAAAATCCCTGGAGTCACGAGTAAAAACTATTAGGAGGCCTTCATTACATTTGCTATTGCACTAATTTTGCCTGTGTTATGAGTCCAGAAAACAGAACCTAGTAAAATGAGAAAAGCACAACTTCTGAAGCAGGCAAATGCCATCTCAGCTGCCCAGCCTGACTTCAGATTTCATGAGCAAGAGTCAGGCCCTCAGCACTGCACTGTGAAAATCAAACTTCACACCAAAAGCCAGCCAATGACTCTGCATAGGAGTGGTCACAATAAAACAGGAACCAAATTCTGACACATCAGCTTTGCCTCGTTTGGACCAAAATCCTGATGTTTGGCCCTGCCATGGACAGTGTTTATGATGAAACCCTTCAGCAGCACGTGATGCCCTGTGCCTCTGGACATGACATCCTTGCAGGAAAACATCCTTGGGTTCTCCACCCCAGGACAGGAACATCAGATGCTTCCCCATGGGCAGCAAACTTCACCCTCCAGTCAAATGGCTTTTCTAGGATGGACTCTTCACACTGACTGGAGTTAAAGACGAGACTGATACAAGGTCTCTTGCTGAACACAGCACAACCTGCAGCCTAAAAAATGAGTCTCAAATGAAGACCAAAAGCTCAGCATTGTATAACACCACTGGATAAACAGCCATACCACCAAGAGTCCAAACAACTCAACACTTTCTGTGACATGTGAGACAAGGAAAGAAGTCAACGTTGCTCTTCCAAAACCAATCCTAACCAAAGGTCCTGTGCCTGTCCTGTGCCTTTGGCTCCTGAGAATCTGTGAGGCATTAATGAAACACTTCCTGCCTCAGGTAGTTTTGCATGCAAAATGTCTCTTTCCCATGCTATGGGAATCCAGCATGAATTAGCTCAGTTATCTGAAAAAGTTCCCTTCTTAATCACTCTCTCAAAACTTAGCTTCACTGCTTGCACAGTCCTGAAAGGAACCTCACACTCCTCAGATTACCAGTGAGGAAGACAAAGGTCAGTCAGCAGGGAGCCCAGGCTGGGTGCCAGAGCACCCAGGGGCTGCTGCCTGCTCCCTCAGCCATGGGACAACTGGGAATGGGGTGACAAATGCTGACAGTCCAACTGCACACAGCATCTCTTGCTTCTACATCCAAGACCTGAGCTGCATGGGGATTTAAGAAGAAATCTGAAAAGCAGGAGTCTGAAAAACCCAACAGGTAGACAGGAAAGGAACTCATTTACTCTCAGTCAGTCTCATGCTCATTAAATGCTTAATTGAATTTGGTTAATCATCTGAAACACTGGTCTTATTTAAGGACAGCACTGTGCACTTCTGAAAGTCTGCCCAGCTTTGCAAATTAATGTGAATTAACAGGACATTCATTTGCAGGTCTGGGGCCCCAAAGATTGTCCTCCCTCTGACACCAGGCAGAGCCCCACCGAGCAGGCACACAGCTCTCTGCCAACCTCTCTGATTTACTGCAGCAATCCTGGCAGAACTCAGCAGCACTGGTGGGTTAAACCAGTGCCATGACCCTGAGAACTCACACCAGCCCCCTTCTCACCTTACCCTGCAGCAGCTGTAACAGTAAATTGGAGTCTCTCCTTTGAGCCTTCCATGTCTCATTGGGTACACTGAACTCAGCCATTCCAATCACACTGTATTTTTAGTCCTTTTTTATTTTGCAACATGGTCCTGAAACTAGGACTGTGTTTCTAAAGCTGTCCTTTTTAAAGCTGGGGCTTTGATGACAATTCTTTTCTAGATCTGACACCCCTGATGACCAGCAAGACAGAGTCCTGGCAGTCATCCTCATGGGATTCAATGACAGCTAAAGGGTAAGAGCTGAAAAGGATCCCAGATCCTCACATGAGATGTTTCAAAACTCACAGAGCGCTGCCTACCTCAAATATGAAAAAAAATCATTAAAACTTGCTGCAGCCCTTCCAGTCTGGTGGATGTAACGATATTGGAATAAAGCACATGGTGCAGGCTGTGATCTGTATCCCACACACCAGTGCTGACACACACCTGATGTCCCAGGGATGGAGGGATGAGCACTGCCACCCAGATGGGCTCTGCAGCACCCAGTCAGGCATTTCTCCTCTGGAGCTGTCCAAAACACAGTCCCTGGAGCTCCCCTTGCCCAAGGTGTGCAAACTCCCTGTCTCATCACACAGTGCCCCTGCATTCCCTGCAGCTCAGAGTTACACTGACCATGCTAACACCCAGCACATCACCCAGGCTGCCACAGCAGTAACCACAAACACATCTCTAGAGCTAAGCCAGAAGATGTAGGTCAGGCTGTTTGTTAGCAAAGCAGCTGCTCACGGGAGGATGTGGCCTGGCTCCTGCCTGCCATCAAGGAAACAAACTCCTCCAACCATCCTGCCCCGTGGGGCCAGGCATGCCCATGTCCCTGCAAACAGACCTGTGCAGTGAGGAGGGAGCCATTCCAAATATCTGTTGCACTTCAGCCCAGAGAAGCTGGAGATAAAGCTCTAAATACTGAAAATGGGATTTCAAAGTCTTAATTTTCCTGAAGGTTGAAGCACACACCCTGCACCACCCCAGGCTCTGCTCACACTGCCCAGCACTGTCACAACAGCAGATGGCACCCACCAAAGTCATTATGAAAGCACAGGAAAAACTATTACACTAAAGTAATTAGAGTCTTAGAAACCACAAATTCCTCCACAGGGGAAGCCAATACCCAAGTACAAAGAAATGCTGCCAGTCCAGCAACAAAATCAATCCATTTCTGCTGGAAAAAACATGCAGTGCTGCCAAAGGCATCCTGCTCTGTGGCTCTCACGCAGCAGTTCCTCACCCAGGGCAGGCACTGCACTGAGATGCCCCTGGGTTCCTCTGAGCTCCTGGGAGCACAGCAGGGGCAGGCTGGGGTGAGTTGCCCTCTCCTGTGGCTCCTGCACAAGCAGCACCCAAGCCCACCCAGCTGCAGCTCCCAGCCCAAAGCACTGCAGCCCACTGTGCTGGGATAAAACCCATGGGAAATACCTCAGAGAAAAACAAACACAATTTTAAACAAAGACAACCCGAGAGCAGTGTTCTGTCTCTCAGTGAGAAGTTCTTCAGTGAGAAGCCCACTCACCCCTCTTTATAAGACCACAGGTTTGAGCCTCACACAGCAGCCTGTTCCCAAAAACACACATTGCTCTCTGTGTCTCTGCTTCTGCCCTGAGCCTTCTGCTCCCCCAGCACAGGGCCATGCTGGGGTTGTGTCCCCCCTGTCCACGCTGGGTCACGAGGCTCCTCTTGGACAACAGCACAGGCACAACAACAGCCTGTCTATTGGAATATTGACTCCCCACCACAAGCGAGTTGGCTGGCATTTTAACAGGAAATTCAGAGAAATTACTTCAACAGAAACATGCCCACAAACACCAACGCAAGGCTCTGCCTCTGGCCAAGCATGAGCACAAAGAGCCCAGCACAAGGGAAACCCCAAGTAAGGTCCTTGTCCTCAGTGCTCTGCTTGTCCCACTGCCCTCTGCCAGCCTGAGCCCAAAGCCCCTGCAAGACAGAAACCACCAGAGACAGAGCAGAGGAAAGGTTTAGCAAGAGAATTACCCATTAACAAAGAGGGGGATAATTAAGTCAGATTAAATTGTCACCTTTCTGCATCCATTTTGCAAAGTGTATAAAATTCCTTTTATTCACTTTATAAACAAAGGCTCACAATGACAGCTGGGGATATTCACATGGAAAATATAGGAAAGAACAGTTCTATTTTAAACTTTTAGTGGCTGAAAAACAGTAGCCACCTGTCTTCCAGGGTTCTGTATTTGAATACCATACAAACATACCACTTTTTTTGTTATGTGATTAATGTTTTTCTGAGATCCTTTCCTCCCAGAATTACAACAGGTATAACCCAAGAGATGTGAATGCACAGAACGAAAAATGTTTCATTTGGGGATTTTTTTAAAGCAGCAGCCAAAGAAAAAATTTGAGAAACCCTTTGTATTTTCAGTCCTGTCAGTTCAGCCCTCATTTAAAACAATATCCAGATAAGAAAATGGCGAACCAGGCTGGTTTGGCTCCAGTGTAACCAATTTTCTGGTCCCTTTGCAGTGACTCAAGCCCTCAGCAGCTGCCAGTGCACAGCGGAAACCAAGCCCAGCACAGGAGCTGCACGAAGCTTGACTTTCACTTCTTGTGGTCCCAACAGCCACCAAACACTCACAAACACACCCACCCTGCCCTGCAACGCTTCCTCCAGGCCTTCCCCTGAAAAACCTGCGGGCTCAGCAGCCCCCAACACGCGATTTTTTCTCACATCCTCAGAAATGAAGCCCTACCCAGTGTGTGCATCCACACTTCAAAGCAGCAAGAGATACACAAATGAGGTGAATTTCAGAAGTGCTGGTTCTTTAGAGTAGCTGAAGAGAGGAGAAGGAAGAGCACAGATCACGTGTACATATAGAACTGTATTATCTCAGAGTGTACAACTGTTCCCCAAATTTAGCAACCATTCTACAGCCTATTTGCTGCCTCATCTGTTGCAACCCTGTAGTGCACTTATGTGGAAAGACAAGCAAAGCACAAACTTTAAAGCAAATCCCAAAGGGTCAAGTAGGTGAAATACATAGAAAACAAGAGGAGAAGGTCAGTTAGGAGAATTAAAAGCCAAAGGTGGGGGAAATGGAAGAAAACAACTACTCTTTGGACACGCCAGTCACAGCTACAGTCACATCACTTCTGAGACTGGCAACAGCCCGGGGCAGAGGGACCACTCCCCACTGCAATGTGCAATCTGGAAATGGGAGGATACCTCAGAAACGGCAGAGAGAACTCCCCATTTTTTTATTTTGCTCATGAAACCTGACTGTACATGGGAGAATTCAAATGATGCCTGGGAACTGAGCAAACTCGCTTGACAAACCATATGGGCATATGGAATTGAGCAATTTCTATCCATAGAAAGGCTTTTCCACAGCCAGGGATTCAAAGATCAGGTCAGGGCAAACTCAAATTGTGTGGTCTTTAAGAGCCTTTTTTTTTATTTAGTATCACATTTGTGACTCCTCACTTTTTCCACCCCCAGCTCCTGCACTGCCATCTGATCCCATTTACACACTCTCACTCAAGCTTGCAGGAAGGCTACAGAGCTTCATTTACAAAAGCTGAGATGCAGACAGAATTCATCATGCCAGACTTCTGGGCATAAGAAAGAGCAATGAAAAACCATAAACTCTGGGCTTGGCCATCCAGCACCTGGAACTGCCATAATCCTGTGCAAAGCCAAAATAAAGTCTGTGCCCTAACGACTTTGCATTCAAAAGTCCAGGAGAAAGGGAAGACATGGGAACAGGGGAGGAAGGGCAAGCAGGGAGACAGTGTGAGTCAGCACATAAGGCAGCAGTCACAACACGATGCAGCCTTGCTGCTGCCAAGAGGTTTGTGGGCTTCTCAGCAAAGCCACATTTTGGGAAGAAATCAGCAGGGAGGCAATGAGGCAGCTCTCAGCAGGTGATGGGGAGCTTGTGTCCATGAGCCTGCTGCAAACCCAGCACTCCACTGGGTGTAGCAGATGTGCGATGGTAAAAACCTCAAGGATGAAAAACAGTCGATAAAGCTGGGTATGAGCAGGCCAAAACTATTTTTACATTGGCCAGAGAGAAAGAAGTTTAAAAACACAAGAGAAATGCCTAGACAGGAATCCTGGCTGTGCTGAAGACACCAAAACACCACAGTTGCACCTGTGACAGGGGAGAGGGACAGAGTGCAAAGTGGGCATGCAAACACACAGAGCATCTTGTGAAATGGCAAGGGAGGAAAACCTCACCAGGAGGAGGAGCAGGGGAAGCATGGAGGGGGAAGGGCCTCAAGAGCCAGCCCAAGGTGGTGAAGGGGTGGGTGGAATGGGGGTGGGAGTTTTACTCATCTGGGGCCACGTTGTGGGAGACAAGAACTGTGCAGAGGTTGGGCTGTGTAGCTGCGAGAGGCAGGAGATGGGGTCAGGGAGGCCAAGAAGGGTTGCAGAGAAGGTCTGCACTGCAGGCTGGAGAGGAGCCCCATGGGCAATCAGGAAGGTAAGAAGGAATTGCTGAGGACAAGGGGCCTGACAAGGAGTGATCAGGTGCCAACACAGCTCCAAGCAAAGCTGTGTCCAGCCCTGCATGGGCAGCAGGAGAGCTGTGCAGCCTCCTAACAGCAACACATCATTGCTAAGGGTCTCATCAGACAGGGGCTGGGTGAGAGGCCAAACACTCCCATCTCTGTCCAGGAGTTATGTGCCACTGTGTGCCAAGCTCCAGCTCTACATGCAGTGCCAGCAGCACAAGGCTGCTGTACCCCACCCTTCCCCTGCTCTGCGTTGTGCTCCTCTTTTCTGGAACCCCATCTTATGGAGATGGCTACACCTTACAGGAGCTCTCAGAGAAATAAAAAGATATGTGGTGGGGAAGGGGAGGATGAGTGCACAGTCCTGGCACCCTGCAAGAAAACACTTGCAGTGGAAATGACTCACTCTTTCCATCCGAAAGCACAGAGCAAAAGCCAGCCCCCTCTCCTGTGCTTCCCTCCACCTCACCCAAGCTCTGTGCAAAAGCATTTCACAGACCCACACCTCTCCCCTCCTGCACTGATGGCCCTGCTGACACCAGAACTGGATATTTTGTAACGTGGACATCTCTGTTTTCAATGTAACACCCACTCTCCAGTGACAAAGTGTCTGCAGTCACAGTGCTGTCCCCAAGAGCAGCACAGTATTGGTGGGAGACACCAGCTTGGAGAAGGCTTGAAGAAACAACCAGAAAGTTGATGTCAGTGTAGACATGCAAACATTTACCTGTCATTATTAGGCCTGTAAAATAAAATTAGTTCAGGCCTTGAAGTGTCTTCAAATTGGTTTAGAAATTACAGGAAGCCAGGATAATCAGCATATGACTTTTCATTTCCTTTCCACTTACTCAGAAGTGGACTCCACAGTTCACAGCCTTTAGCAGATCCCATTCTGAAGCACAGTTCTGCAGCCACGAGGGGCAGGAACACTGTTTTTTTCCTGAAAGCTTGAGATTCTTGCACAATCACTTCAGCAAAGGAAACAGCCCTCAGAAAACAGCTGCACTGCAATGAAGCAGTGAGAGTTCACAGCCCAAGTGTGAGTGGCCCAGCTTAGAGGGCAGTGCTGCCACTCCAGCCCACCTTCACACATCACCTCTGAAAATGATGCCTTGAACAAGTGCAGAGTCAGCAGGAAAAGCACTGGCAAGTGGTAGCTGGGGGCATGACCCATCTCTGGCATGAGCACTTGGGGTGAGCCAGCACTGTTCCTGCACAGGGCACTGCATTAAGAGAAGCATCTGAGATTGCTGTCAGTACTCTTGTCCCCTGTGCCTGACCTTCCCCAGGATCACAGAATGCTTCCGTGTGACAGACACTGGTGACAGCACACACTGCCACACTGTCTGTGCTGTGCCACAGTCCCCAGGCATGGAACCTGAAGTCCAGTGAGCTCCTGCCTGCACAGGTACATCCTGGCTCAAATCCAGCCCTTCTCCTCGAGGAGCAGAGGGAGGGACCAGGACAACTTCTACATCAGCCAAACTGCACCTGCACCCAGCTGAGCATGTGCTGCAGAGCATGAGAGATGTGAAAACACGTCACAGCTTTGATTTTCTCCTCCGAAAATAATAGAGCTAATAGAAATTGGCAAAAGGGCAGTGGTTTCTATGGGACAGCTGAATTTCAGCCAGATAGGACTTCTCAAAACATTCTGTAAGCACAGGCATGCTAAAAAAGGAAAATAGTAATTACAATGGCAACAATACATGTTATTTATTTAGGTTCTTAACTGGAACATCCCAAAGTGCTTTTCAGATGTCACTTGTATTTCATCATTTATTTATGTAGCATCAGTTTTATATTTAGCATCCAGATCCAGAATAGCCAGCTCCAGAACATCTTAAAGCAATTAATGGCACATAAGCAGAACCCCTCCCTTTCCTGTCTGTCTTAAACTCTTGTTTTTCACTTAGAAACCACTCGCACGAAGGGCTGAGCCAACGGCACAGCCGCTGCCCCTGGCGAGCAGGGGAACACTCCCAGCCCCACTGGGGCATGGACAGAGCCAGGACAAGAGGAAGAAACTTGTCCAAGCCCATGGGGCAACACGGGAAAAACAGAGCAGGAAGTCACAGGATGGTGTTGGGCTGCCTCAGCAGTACAGCAAACAGCCCAGCAGTGCAGCCAAACCCCAGCCATGTCAGTGGTGGTTTCAGCAGCTCAGGAAGTTGTGTCAGCCTCATCTGTGCTCCATTTTCGGGCTGCAGGCACTGGATACAGGTGCAAAGAGCTGCAGGGGCTGTAAAGTCAAACTCTCTTCTCCCCAAAAAACAAAGGAAAGACTGTGGAACCCCAAAGTGCCATGGAAAGCATTTCTCTGCTGGAAGCTGAGCTTGCCTCCCTGAACAACAGCTTTGTGGGCATTCAGCCCACCCCAGCCAGTACCATCATCTCCCTCCAAGAGCTGGAGACTCCCTTTTCCTCCCTGACCACGACTGTTCTACCTCCCCTGTCACAAATGCAGCTCCTGCCAAGCCTCTCATGTCCCTCCATCCCTTTCTGGCTGTCACAGTGCCTCCCTTGAGTCTCTGCTCCAGCTAACCCCATGTGCCCCAGGGCTGAACTCCAGAGCCATGTGCTTGGCAGGCTGACAGAGCCCTGGCAGACATGGAGCCAGCTGCCATTCCGAGCCCTGGCTTCCTCCAGACCTCCAGGACACGTGCCCTGCTCCACACACAGACGCTGCAGTCCAGCCCACATCCCAGGCTCCTGACCACTGCCAAAATACAGTTACATTATGGCTCTCCAGAGCAATGTACAGCACTCTGACATCACCAGGTCCTCACACTGCACAGGGGATATGTCCTTTTACTGGCTGCTCCCATGCAGTGTCCTCGTTCAGGTGACAGAGAGGCCAGGCTGCAGTGGGGATGTCACCCAGCAGGGAGCCAGGGGCAGGATGAGGAGTGGGGAACACTGCAGACCAAAACAGGCAGAGCCTCCTTTCAGATGCAACTGCTCCCCAGGAACAGCCCTGTGACAGGAGATATTAATAGGGGAGAGAAGGGACTGCTTTTCAGCGAGAGAGAGGGGTGAGAAAGGGGTCAGGAACAAGCAGCCCTGACCCCATTAGAGAAGCAGCAGGAGGCAGGGAGAAACTGTAAAGATAAGTCAGGGCTGTGTTGAAGGAAAGAGGAGCCAGCAAGGGAGAGCTTTGATTTGTACTTTTTACAGGAATGAAAGACATGGAAAGAGTTGGTGGCAGGGAAACATATTCCAGCATTTTTAAGATTACAGCAGAAAGGTATAAGAAACTACTCGTTTCTTCCTTGGACAAAGCAGGAGTGAGAAGGCCAATTAACCAAGGATGCTGAAGCACATGTGTGCCCCATGTCTGGCTGCTGCTCAGCTGCTGTGTGTGACCGTGACTTGCATTCTCAGGCCACAGAAATGTCAAAAGCTTTGTGCAATTTTGCACCATTAGAGATAATAAATCAGCATGCAGAGGGCTAAGTGAAATGATGAAAGAGCCACCCAGCTGCAAAAAAATGATGCTACACTATGCACTACAGCAGGTAGTCCTGGTTCAAATGCTCCTGGTCATGGGGGAGGTACCTGCAAATATCTCCAGATACCAGAAGAGGTTAAAACAAAGCCCAGGAGCCATCTCCTCACCGGATTCTGAGTGCACCAACTCCTAGCCGCAGTGCTGGCATTGGCTGCAGGCACCACCACCAACCATCTGTTCCAGGCGTTTCACTGCACTGATGGTGGCAGGTTGGGGCAGATGCTGTCAATGCAGAGACACCTGCATTTTCATGACACTGTCCTTGGCACAGAACAAACCACTCTCAGCCTTGCCCAGCAAGTGCTAGAACTCCAGCTAGAAAAATGTGGGAAGAGATAAACACACATAAGGGGTGGATGCTTTGCTCTCTTCCTAGAGATTAACTATAACAGGCAGGAGGACACATGCATTTAAATGATAAGATTTGGTGCCCATCAAAAGCTTGTCATTGCCTCCAAAAACCTCAAGAACTGGACATTTCCACGGCAGCTCAGCCTGTAACAGTCATATCACAGCACACAGGCACTCATAAAAGAGCAAGGGATTGCTCCATCTCTTAAGGACTGGGTATCAGTAGGAGATGTGCCAGAGATTTGGTCCCCAATAGCTGCAGAGAGCACTTGGAGCTTTGCTCCTCTCCACACAGCCATACCCTATATCCACTCCACTGGATATAGGAGGAGCCTATATACGTGCCCAGGCAGGAGCAAACCCAGCCCCTTCCCTGGCACACACTGCCCAGGCTGTGCCATGGCACTCAGCCAGCAGTGGGCTGAGCCCAGCCCCTTACAGATGAGCCCTGACTCAGGAAAGCATGTGATTAATTTTAGGAATGCGTTTAACTGTTTTCTTGAACAAGTCCCTGAAGGTGAACATTCTCTCCACAAACACTTCCACAGGAGTCACTGGGGCCAGCTGAGGTGGCCAACTCTGGAGGCAGCTGGCCACAGCAGGCAAATCCCGCCCTGGTTAAACCAACAGCAAAACTCCCGCCCACTTACGCAGGGGCAGAATTTCCTCCCGTGCCTCATATATGTCTGTTTTTCTATGTAAATTGTGCAAACACAGCATGTTGACTATCCCCAGGGGGAACACGCATATATTCTGTCTCTCTTGAGTGCCAAGATCACTACAAACACTGCATACAAACAGGCTTCACATTGATCAAAGTGAATTTAGCTTATTAAAAGAGGATTCTATGCAGAAAGCTGATTTCCTCTGCATGAGCATAAATTGAGACACTAATAATATAGTTTAAGCTGAAAAAAAAAAGAAAAAAAACACAGAAAGAACAAAATGCCTTTTTGCCTCCAGTCAAAACCTCCTTAGTATCACCATTAAGGAGCTTTATACCTCCTTTTTGCGTCTGACTGAAACTGAGCCACCCAGAGGAGCCCAGCCCAGCCAGGATCAAACAAAACCCTTCTCCTCCTGGCATGCTGCCCACCCTCTCATGGTGAGCCTTCAGGGAGCACATCTCACAGCACCATGTAATACAGAGAGCAGACACTTGCTCTGAATACCTCTGGATGGCAAGGATCCATCCAGCTGTTTGTAAGCAGAGGCTGTCCCACACTGCCATTGCTGGCAGATGTGTGGCCAAGAGCTATGAGTGCCTAGGTGCCACCAAGCTGTGCCCTGGGGGTACCCAGAGATGCTCCCCTGGGCTGGCTGACACAGTGTGGGTAAATCCTTTGCAGCTGCTCCTTCTCAGATAAGATACTCTGGCTCTGCACCCTTTTTAAAATCTCTATGGCAAAGTGGTAAATGCATCTTCAGTTGATCTGTATAGAAACAATCTAAAGAAAATCAGAGCAATTGTGCGAGACTTGAAATTGCCACCAGATGACTGGGTTTGGCAGCACTGTGGGAAAATGCATCATCTGTGTTTTGTCAAGTGCTTGCTGCTCTGATCCCATGTCTCCCACACACTGAATTTCTCTGTCACGACACAGAGAACGACACCTCTGGAAAACCTGCACGTGGGTTGAGACAAAGCCCCCTCTCCTTGCAGGGGCCCAGCGCTGCCCAGCTCATCCCAAAGAGACGGGAGGCACAGGGCATCTCTCAGCCCTGGCCTCACATCCACACAAGCAAGTGACCACGTGCAGCTGATTTGGATCCTGAGGCAGAAGGAAGAGCCTTTGCTGTTGTCCTGGTGGTGCCACAAGACCTAGGATCTCATTCACACACCTGTGCTCTTCAACTGCTCAACTCTACGATGACCCACTGCACTCCATGGGGGCTGGATGGGGTGAAAGAGAGGTGGGGTCACCTCCATCAGAACGAGGACTGCACATCTGAGCACACATGTGCATCCTGCAGGCAAGATGCTGGGCTTTGCAGCTGCCCAGGTCCCTCAGTAGTGCCTCAGAGCAGGGTTCTCCTTCCCTGCTGCTCGACTTTCCCACTATTACTCAGCAACATCAGAGGATGTTGAAGAAGATTGCACTGGAGGTCTGAGCCAAAATCACCCATGTCCATCCACTGCCAAAGGTCCCTGGTGCTCTCTTTGAGCTCTAGCCCAGATGCCTCTCCCAGGTGCCATCTCTGGGACAAATCAGCACTTTGTCTCTGAAGTTGCACTTCTAACACAGTATTTTACTGTTGGAGCCCCAAGGTTTGAGATGCGGGTAATCTCTTGGTTTAAGTTATCACTCTTGAGCTTTGACTGCTCCTTTCTTTAAACTAATCTTAAAATTTCCCTTTATCTTCCAAGCGTGTCATTAATCCCACCTGCCAACAAATGCTTTCGTTAAAGTTGTCTGTTTGTTTAAAGAGTGACATTATTTGTCAATTAGTCTGCCAAAACTTCATCCCCAGTTGTAATCAGTAGCACACATCAGGGACCATTCAAAGCCGAAATTGATACAATCTGCCCTGCAGCCTCGTGAAGAACAGCGCACAGAGAGAAGCCGGGTTCCCACAGGGTGCGGCTGCCTGCGGCACCCCAGCACTCCCAACGCTGCTCTGCAGGGCTGTGCCTGCTTTCAAGGGATTCCTGCTGAACTCTTCCTCCCCACCAAGACCTCCCCTACACAGCCTGTCTGTGAACGAGGCCAGAATGACAGCCGGGATGCTGGGAACAGCAGAAGAGAAAGAGGGAACAAGAGCCCCAAGTGAACTGCACTTCATCCTTCTCCATGCTTCCCACAGGGCCCAAAGTGTGCCAAGCTCCCCACCACAGCCTGTGCTTACTCTCTCTGCTGCAGCTCCAGGTTACAGCTGTGCTCAGACCCTGACAGGAACAGCACTGACTGCATCCTAGCAGCTGGTCCAAAGGGCAGTGTGTGGACACAGGTACTCCAGGACACCTTGGAAAGGGACAACTGCCACCATATCCAGTGCTTCCCTTTCACAAGCACAAGGGAGCAAAGCCCTGCCAAAGTCAACAACATAAATATTCTCCTTGCACTAGGCAATAAATAGAAAACCAGGGACAGAAATAAGATGGCATGGGCTTCACTGCTCCTGCAGGACAGCAGTTTTGGAACTGCACTGTACCAGACACTGCATTCCCTCAGGCTGGACACGGCACTCCTGGCTGGAGACACATCTCCTTGAATGCACAAATTGTGGCTCTGTACGAGCTGACCACTTCCATGACGTTAAAAGATTTCTTCATTGAGATGTTTTTGTTTATGAGTATTTCATTCACTGACTACAAACAGCTTCTTACTCCAGACAGCTCCTTGTCTCGACGAGTGCCCTGAATGCCCAAAGTGCTGAGCTCAACCAACACACTGAAAGAGCCCCACAGTGCCACTCCTCCTGCAGATGAAGGTGCTCTGGTACCTGCAGCATTAGCTCTGCTCATCTCCCCTTCATCTCCTTCATGCTCACCGCCAGAGATACCTGTGCTTTCAGCTATGATTGCCCCAAGGCAAGCAGACAGCCAAGGCATCTGACAGGATGACTGAGGGAGTATTAAACTATTCACATGCTTTTATTGACTCAACATCACCTGCTGTGTCCAGGCTGCAGGAAGGAGATGGGACCCTGCCAGGCTCCAGTGCAACTTCAGTCTGCTTCAGGAAGTCCCAGCTCCTGACACCGTGGGACACAGTGCACCACAGCCTGCTGGCACAGTCCTGATGCTGGGCCCTTCCATCTTCCCCACACTGCCTATGGCAAGGAGGGGGTGGATGTGATGGGAATGTGCTCACACCATGCTCTGCAGCTGTCCAGCACCATCAGCACCAAGAATGAGCCTCACCTTGGGAACAGGATCAGAAAGTATAGCTTCTCAGTCTCACCCCTGCTCCACCAATCCCCACCATCATTTCCCAGGATCCTCTTTTTACCCTCCCAACAGCCAGCAGCACACACACCAGTGCACGAGCACCCCTTCCTCACAAGGATGATGAAGTACTAAATATAGAGGAACCATGTTTTTGTTGGAGCAAACCTCATCCTTAATCACTGAGGGAGGCCAAAATGCCATCTGAGACAGTCCTATAAGCTCAAGCCACCTCCTTCCCCACTCCCCAATCACTGCAGTGTCTTATGGCTCTTCCTAGTGATCCAGAAGTGCTGGGATTTATCCGCTGCTGCTGAACTGTCGAAAGCAGGAAACTCTGCCAAGACCTAGGGATCAGAAACACCTGCCCTCACCCTCCTCTGGTGCTTGGCTGCAAACACACGAGGCAGCACAGCAGCTCTGGGGATCTGCCTGCCAGAAACAGAGAGAAGTTGGCAGGGACAGTGTGGGCAATGAAACCCTAGAGAGGATCAGAAAAAGAGCGGCTGCCTGATGGATGCTGGACTCTGACGGCTCCTCTGGGTTCCTGTCAAGGTTTTATTTATCTTCATCTGCAGTCCCACCCATCCCTTCCCTTTCTGAGAGGAGCAACATGACACAGGCGCCAAATAACCATTTGCCTGTATGATACCAAAGCTCTTCTGGTCCTATATACACAATTTCATTTTTAATGAGAAGTTCCATCAGTTGTGCAAAGCCTTTGTCCCCGTGTATTGTTGATGAAAGAGGGAAAGCAAATCCCATGGAAGCCCATAAGGAACCCTGAACAACTGCACACAGGAAGCAAAAACTAGATTATCCCCATAGCTTTTTTTCAGGCTTAGAAACCTGTAAATTTACAAGAAAACTCTTTTTAAAAAAATGTTCAAACACATCAATTTATTTAATAGCACATGCCATTTAATCTAATAGTAGAGAACTAATAGGAATTATTTGCTGAACTTGTACTGCACTTTCTGCATATCCCATTGACTAACCTTCCTTCCATCAAAGTCAAGGTCAGAGTTGATTACACGCTAGAGTAATTCAATGAGCACCAGTGAAACACATCCAACAAAGCCCCGGGAAGCTGTGAGCTGACCCCGGCATCCTCCCGAGGCACAGCACTGCCGTTTGCACAGCTGCGAGCACAACAAAGACAACCTGCTGCAGCATCCCTCATGCGGGATGAATCGCATCTGATAACGCATGTGACTTTCACCCCAGACGTTCGAGCGCGATTCCCGGGATTTCTCGAGCTCCCCCGGCTTACGCCAATGCCTCTGCTCTCTCACCTTGCCAGGTCGTGCCCTTCAGTCCTGCCCTATCCATGTGCGGGTTTCACACTGTCCGCACCCCGTGCAGGGCGAGCTCCGCTACCTGTTTGCTCAGCGCCCCGCACTCCCAGGTTCCCGCTAATTGCTGCTCACACCACCCGGCACCAGCTCACGCCAGGATGAAGCGCAGCTTCCCCGCGATCCTCCCGGCCCCGAGCGGCGCTCAGAGGGGCGCGGTGGCGGCAGGTGGGGCGGCACGGCACCACACACACAGAGAGGATCCCCAAGAAGGATCCCCATTCCTGCCTTGCCTGGCCGCACCCTCCCCATCCCTTGCCCCGCGCTTCCCAAATCCTGCCCCGCCGCGCCCTGCGCATCCCCCGCTCTGCCCAGCTCCGACCCAGCTCTGCCCTTTCTCCAGCCCCTCTCCAGCCCCTTCCTCTTCCTCTTCCCGCTCCGGGCGCATCCCCTGCCCAGCTCTGCCCCCTGCCAGCGCTGCCGAGCTCCTCCCGCTGCCCCCATCGCCGAGCGGGACCCGGGCGCGGCTCCTCCCGGGCGCTGCCCGCGCTCACCAGGACGAAGGAGCTGCGCACTGCCTCCGAGACGCTCTGCCGCAGCTCGGCCGCCGTGCCCGGCTTGCTGAGCCGCTTGGTGAACTTCCTCACTTCCGACATGGCGACATGGTCCGCGCCGAGCCGAGCGGATCCCGAACCTCCCTCCTGCGCTCCCTCGCTCCGCCGGGCGGGCGCGGCCGGGCCGGGCGGGCGGAGCCGCGGGGCGGGACCGGGAGGGTCCCTGCTCGCCCCGCCCCGCCCGGCCCCGCTTTGTCCCCGCCGCAGGTGCCCCGGACTCCGCCCCGGCTCACGGACAGCCCCGGTGCCTCAGCCGGGCACGGGCAGAGCGTGCCCCGCTGATGGAGCAAGGATGCTCGCGGTGCGGCTCCGGGGATGCAGCAGCGCTTTGCCCGGTAAAGCACGGCGTGCCGGGGCTCACCGCGGGGCAGCAGCCTTGGGCCGGAGAGCCTGGGCGTTTGGAACAACATTCCGCCGAATGGGGCACGGCTCCACTTGGGCTGGTGGTCTGCCTGCTCTACCATGTGTTCCTGCAAGGCTAAGCTGGATCACGGACAAGACCTTTTAACTGAGCATCTCTGTGCTGTTTGGGGTTGGGTTAAAGTTATTTTTCTCCACAGTAGCGGGCTGTATTTTGGATTTGCGCTGGAAACAGTGTTGATAATTAGGGATGTTTTCCTTACTGCTGAGCAGCGTTGACATAGAGTCAAGGCTTTTCTGCTCCTCACCCCACCCAAAAGTTGCTGGGGGTGCAACAAGGAATTGGGAGGGACACAGCCAGGATAGCTCACCCCAGCTGACCCAAGGGACATCCCACACCAGATGGCGTCAGATTACTGGTATGAAGCTGGGTCAGAAGAAGGAAGTGGGGACATTCAGAGTGTCTTCCCAAGTCACCGTTACTCATGATGGAGCTCTGCTGCCCTGGGGGTGGCTGAACACCTGTCTGCCCTGGGAAGTTGTGAATGAATTCCTTGTTTTGCTTTGCCTGTGTGAGTGACTTTTGCTTTACCTATTATACTGTCTTTAGTTTCCTCACTTACACTCTTCTGATTCTCCCCCCACATCCCCCTGGGGGGAAGGGATGGAACAGCTGTGTGCAGCTGAGCTGCCAGCTGGGGTCAAACGAGAAAGTCTCCAACCTATAGAGTATGCTATAGGAAAGGGCTTTGATTACAGAGGCTGTGACCACATTTGCTTGCCCAGCCACAAAAGCAAGTAAGGATATGAAAAAAAGATTTCTTAGGGCTCAATTCCTACTCCTTATTACTTTGTTGTTCTGCACTTCTTTTAAGGATGGTGATTTTGACATTACAATAGAGAGCCTCTGTTTTGTACATGAAAACATTTTAATTTATTTTTCTTACTTATTTTATTGTGTGTTGTGTCTTCACAGCAAGATCCTGAATTGGATAGAATTGCCTTATAATTGGATAGAGTTGCCTTATAGTCATATGTTTGAGGAATTTACACACATTGTGCCATATGGCTGATTAAATACTATCTACAAGGATCTCACTGGAATTATAAGCATGCCGTAAGTCACACAACATATAGAGAAATAGTTTTGACTATGAGAGCCAATCTGTAAGGGGTAATGAATACAGCCATTATGATCCAAACCATTCAAAATGTTATTTGTGACTCCTAAAGCATGCAAGCTAGTTATTGTTCTGCTTTTTAGCAGTTCACTGAAGGGGCAGCAGTTACCATTTCATATGAAACATTGCTATGATTTTTTACACCAGAAGCAAAACAAATCTGAAATGTTATTGTTAATTATCAAATATCTATTAGATGTGGAAAAAGATGAGTTGAAGAATTTGCATTTTCACAAACGTGAAGCTTTTCCAAACCTAAGTTAAATGAAAAGCAGGGTGACACACAATTCCAGCAGCAGCACAGTGAGGTTTACTTAGTTATCCCCACACCCGTGAACGTTCTTGTAGAAATTTTATTAACCACTTCAAATCCTTACAGCACAGCTCCAGTGGCTCCTGTGGTGAACTGGCAAATGAAATCATTAGGTCTCCCTCACCTGGCCATGAGAGGACAGGTAACACAACAATGCTTGTCACAGAGTGAGGGTAGCCCTGTTCATCCTGGCTGCTGGGGAGAGCCCCTGGAGCCTGTGGCTCTTCAAAGTGTGCTGGGCACTGCAGGAGAGCCCATACCAATGACTGGGGTCAACAGCTGGGGCAGAGCCATTTCTGCCTTCTGTTGCTGCATTAGGAACAGCTCTGAGAACTGGAGTGTTTGTCCAGGGAGAAGAGTGTTGTGACAGTCACTTGACAGGAAATAAAATCCTCCCTAAACCTCCCACCCCATTTTTTATCCAGACAGAAGCAAAAGGTTCCCACTAAGATTATGAGCCTCGTTTGGTGCCAGTGAGGGGCTTCATCCAAAGAGCTGCCCATCAGCATCTCACTGACCTGAGCTCAGCAGCCAGGGAACACCAGTGAACAGTGAGGCTGTTTTTTAAAGCAAAGCATGAAAAGGAAAATAAAAGCAAAGGGAAGGACACATCACATGAAAACAACCTGCAGAAAGCTGTGACTCCCTCTTGGGCAGACTAAACATCAGTCAGAGTCTCAAACACAAGGAGTGTTAAGGCAAGACAACAGTAGCCACAGCACTGCTGTGACAGACAAACCCAGGGCTGCAAGGATTGGTTTTCATCTCCTTTTTCACAGGGAAGAAAGGCCAGTAATGGTTTATCAGCACAAGAAAGGCACCCAAGGACACACAGGGGCATTCTGGAGGTGCTGAGGAGTTGCACTGCCTCAGATAACCAAATTTGAACTCACTCTGCCATGAGGAGCTCACAGACTCAACTGTGCTAACGTTTTCACCTCTTTGTTGAGACCAGCCTTGAAGTCCCGATGTCATTTTTATCCTGCACCTGCCTGGCTGATCAGAGGGTGAGCAGCAGCAGCACCCTGTAGTTCCCAGTGAGGATACATGCTGGAAGGTGTATCCCAGTGAGGATACATGCTGGAGGATACATGCCAACCTGGGCAAAACAGCTCTCCTGCCACACCTCCTCCCCAGCTCTTGTGGTCAGCACGGACTACAGGAAGAGAAAATTTGCAGAGGACATCATATTAGACTGACAGTGGAATCCTTCCCACTTACCAGTAGCACTGTAGCATAGAAGATGCTCTAAGGAAGAATCTTTTTTTGGACAAACATCTGTCAGTGCGGCTGATGCTGACATAAGGTCTGGAACCACTTACAGGGACTCCTGGACCAGCTCTGCAAACCTCCCAAGTGGCAGGTTTAAGATTTAATTTCTCACAAGCCAATCATGATAAAAGGTACTTAATATTATCAGCCAATAATCCTATTTTTCACTACCTTCACTGGTTATCTGTGGGCCTTTCCATCAGTTGCACATTGACCTGTCCCAGAAAAACACTTACCTATGAGGTTAATCTAAACAGGTAATTAACCAAGTGCTTCACTGCATTGGAAAGGGTCTTGCATTCCTGCAGGGAACCTGCCAGACTCAGTTTCCCAGATCCAGACATGCTTTTTTTGCTGGGCAGGGGGAGGATTACAAATGTCATTACATCTGCCATTTCCCAACTTCAAAATTCCTGTGAGATACAGCTGTGATGCTTGAAAGTATTTCAAGTACTTCAAAATTGAAAAAAACCCAAAAAACCGAAACAAACAAAAACCCAAAACAACAAAAAAAACCCAAAAAACCAAGCCCACAATAAAACAAAACAAAACAAAAAAACCAACCCCACCAAACCAGAAAGTGGCCATGTAATGACATCTGCACACTCACCTCTCTTGATAGCAAAGCCAAAACACAGACTGCCCCAGGTCCCCACATGAGGAACTCCTTAAACACCACTTTTTGTGCAGTTCGTTCCTCCTGCCAAAGCAGAGGACAAATGATGTACTTGGGTATCTTGATCAGACATTGCTCCTCAGCTGCACACACAGCTAGCCAGCACTGCTGGTGAGCTCAGGGGAAATGTGAGAAATCTCTGGAGATAAAAACACTGTGCAAGGGCTGGGTATGGCAAGAGCAGCTGGTCAGACACTACAGCTATGGCTGATCCTCTCTGGAGACACCTGCCCTGTCACCCATCGACAGAGGTGCCAATGGCACTGAGCAGCCACCTCTTGGCTTCTCCAGGCCTGTGAAGAGAGGATGCTGAGGCTGTGCAGCAGGAAACTTAGGTCCTTAGGCTGAAAAGTCCAGGTGTTAAAGGGCTGCCCTCTGCTGACTTAGCCTAGATCGCATGGGCACAGCTCCTGGGCATGGGAGTGTCAAATCCAAACGCTGCCTTTCCCACGAGGGCACCATCCAGGTGAGCATTCAACTCTGCAGGATCACATACTGCTGCCCTTTGTGCCAGGGCTGCTCTGCTCCCTGTTCACCTCCTTCAGCTCTTGGGGATGGCAGTCACTGCAGCTGCATACTGGCAGTTCCCACCAGCATCCCCCCTCATGGAAGAGCATACAAGGGTCTGCAGGGACCTTGGGTAAACTCCTCCTTGCATGAAGGGTCAGTGATGGAAGAAAAGCACAAGCTTCAGTTTAAGCTGTAGAGCTCTACTGTAACACAGCAACATCCAGCTTATGAGCACTCCCCTATCTATCTTCCTCTGCTTGAAGGCTTTAAAGATCATTTACAGTAACTGCCACACACGAGAGGATTATTAACATCTCAGACAACTCCCATGAGCATCTCTCTAGCTCGGACAAAGAATACTGCAATTAAGAGGAGGATACACACAGCTGCTGGACATCCCCCTTGAGGTCAAAATGACATTGCTGCCTGGTCTCAGCCCAGTATTTTTCATGACAACTCTGTGAAAAGGGAGAAGAAAAAACTCCCTGATGTTTGTTTCCTTGTATAGATATGTGAGGCCCACTGGAAAACAGTATAAGGGGGTCACCATTGCTCTAATAAATCTATTTCACAATATGCTTTACAGAGTCAAGTGCTGTGCAGGCCAATGAAATAATCTCTCACCCTTTCAAATTTGCTTACCTTGTTATTGCCCTTAATTATTTGTTTTCAGACAGCAAAAGGAAGGAGCAACTAATCCCATAAAAACAGAGTCTGTTGAACACTTTAGCCACAAACTGGACTAAGCAAAGCCCAGTAGGTCTAAAAGGACAAAAATGATATTGGGACATATAGAGATGCAACTGGAGGAAGAGGAAAAAGAATAGAAGACAACAAGGAAATGCTGTCTGTGAGGCTGGTCACATACTGGGACAGGTTACCTAGGGAAACTGTAGAGTCCATCCCTGGAGATGCTAAAAGCCCTGTGCAACTTGCTCTGACCTGGGTGAGCAGAGGGGGTTGGACTAGAGCTCCATAGGACTCTCTGGACCTTGAGTAACGTGTGATTCTGTAACAAGCTGTTCTGTTAATCACCATTATATAATACCAGCCTTTATCGAGGAGGGTACTAAAGGATAGTTTTAAATTTATGCATGAACCCTACAAAAAAATTGAAGGAGTTACGGTTATTGGAAGAACAAACTTTCTGGCACAGCTCTGAACATGTGCTCATCACTTATTGCAGTTAAAGACAAATTTACCCATAGGCTTAAACAAGTACTCGTGTTCCTTTCTGAATGGCCTTTTGTGTGTTGTGCTGTATGTAGCACTTGGCTCCACTCATTTTTCGTGCTCCATTTACCGAGCATTATAATCTGAGCAGAATTCCACACAGAAGCCTGAAGCACCATTGCTAAAGCACGTAGAGGAAAAAAAATAATCAGTTTCTAACCATGTTTGAACTGAAAAGCCTCTGCTCCATCTTGGCAGGAGACCAATACTATTAGCAAAATACTAGAAAAGCAAAAGTAGCAGCTATAGATATCAGCATCAAGAACCTGGAATCATGACTCCAGCAGCACATCCTCAGAACCAGTCAACAGTTCCCTACAGCCTTCCAGTTTGTTCCCACTTTCACAAAATGAAGCAATCTGTTTATAAGCAGTTCTCAAACAAACAAGATAACATATACGCAACTAGAGAAAACACTTAATAAAACAGACACTGATAAGACACAAAAAAATTTGCACTGCTGATATTCCAGGCAGAAACAGCAGGCAAGTTTGCCTCAGAAGATAACAGCTTAGCATTCCTCACACTCACAGGTTCACTTTGAATCATCTGAGGAGTGGCCATTTTCCAACATGTGTTCAGCAAATTGCTAATGACAGGCAAAAAAAGCATAGTGGCCTTTTGTGACTGATGAATCAATTCTGCCATGCCTATGGCTAATGCTCTTATATCTAACAGTGTTAGCATCATGCCAGTCACAGAGCTCAGCATTGCTTTCAGTTAAAAAAACAAAACCCAAAAAAATCTCACCAACCAAAAGAAAAAAAGACATCCCCCACCCCCTTTTTAACTTGAGAAAACATGACTCGTGCAGCATTTAGAAATCAAATTTTAGCATTATTCATCTACTTGAACTGCTGTTTTTGTCCCTCTGCACGTGCACTGGGCTTGGTGCCCAGCTCTGAAAGAGACAAAGGTAGCAGAGACACAGCTTTGTTTCCACCCACAGCCACTCACTGCCAGAACCAGCTGCCAGGAGCCAGCTACAGCAGAAATGAGGTGCTGAAGATCTCTGACACTCCAGTCAGCTCATTTTATTGATTCTTGGGAAGTGACTGGGTTAATTCACATTTCCTGCACCAAGGCTCCTCTGCAATGGCAATTCCTCACTTTGCCTCCTGGGAACTCTCAATCACTTTCTGTAAGCAGAATTTTGATGACATGGGTGTCAGCCTTTTGTTCTTTAACAGAAGTTGTTAAGTAGGCCTCTGGAAAAAAAACAGTCCAGAGAGAGGAACCCTCCAGCACAAAAGGAAGTGTTTTATTTTGATAGATCTCCACCCATGCTGTACTTGTGCTCCAGGAACATAACTGCAGTGCAAGGGCACTCCCTGATGCACAGACAGCAAAGGCACTTGACTGAACTCAACAGGTTCAGCAAAGAAACTGACATTTACCTGCAACTTGACATTGACCTGCAAGGAGAATTTGGAGGCTTTGGACAAAAGCAGAATGCAGCATGTAAAGTACAAGAGAAGCCTCCAGACCCAGTAGTGGCTGAGATCAGACAGGACACAGCACCACTCAGACTGGAATAGCACTTCACTGACACAGCTTTTGGAAAGGAGAGGGAAACAGGTGCTGATTTCTGAACCTTTAAAAATAAGCACCACAGTTCAGCTGGGGAAAAAGCACTAAGAATATGAGATCAATGCAGAGGAGGACCCAAAATGAGAGTGCTGTAAAGCTAAATATCGAGGTAAGTAGAAGTCAAACATCTTCCTCAAGATCAGCTTTGTTTACTGCCTGGATAATGAAAACAACCTTTTTTTATGATGACCTGCGTACTTAAAAGGTGCAACACAATCTCTTAATAGAGATGCTGGCAGCTAGTATGCAAAACTAACAGTTCATCTTATGACTCCAAAGCAGTCATATTTAAATCTTTAAAAAAAAACCCCAAACCATCCAGATCATTAAGTGGTTATGGAGGAGATTGTTTGCAATGAACCTGTAAAACAACTGCCAAAAAGCAGGCCCTTAGTGTTCTGGGAATCTCTCCTGAAGCCCACTCAGCCCCACATGTACCTCCTCACAGAAATCTCAGTCAGTTACAGTCTTCTACACAGATACTGTATATATAACAGAAACTGGTTTTTGGAGTCACAAACCAAATGCCGCCTTCTGCCACCTCCTCACTTCTGTCAATCCGGTGGAGCTCAAAGTAACAAAAGAATCTGGAGAGAGTTCAGCTTTTTTCATCCATGCAGGTATTTTCAAGTCTGAGTCAAACTTACCCAAGTGTGTTAACTGAAGATAATTTTATATAATGTGTGTACCATTCTTGTATTTATTTTGACTGATGATAAACCCCTTGCAGCTGCCTTTCTTGTTCAAGACAATTCTAGACAAAGTCATAGTCAAATTCACCTGAGTAGAAAAGAATTAAAGGATGAGTGGGACTCATTTCCTGCCTTTCCATGTCTTCCTTCTTCCACTAATGGGAAGGAAAAATTTCTCTACACACTTTTGAAGTGTCCTCCTCATGCTAAACTATCATATAACTAGCCTTAATTCTGCTTAATATCCAGTTATAGTACTCCATTCCCTATTATTTCAGAAAGAAAGGTGTGACAAGATCAGGAAAAATAGAACTCAAAAGGTAACAAGTGCATGCAGGATCAATGATGTCAGAAACAGATCAAAACTAGTTAGACAAAAAACAAATTAATGAATCAAAATGGAAAAGAAGCAACAATTTCCAAGTGTGTGACCAAGTTTAATGATACATTTGTTCTCTGAAACACTTGACCATCAATAACATTTCATGGGTTATGATGCCCAGAATGTTACTTCATAGGTGTTTTATATGAATATTTACAAAGACTTTCAAAATTCAGTGGCACTAAACAAACAAGAAGAACTTAAAACTTTAAGCTACAATGCTTAAAAAATGTAAACAGTTTATTTTACATAGTTGTAAAATATAGGAACTTTCTAATGCAGCTTAATTTTATCTGGAAGGTGAATATATCCTGGTGCCCATGAACAAGGAATGAGAGAATTCTTTACACAAGTATTGTGCTCCAGTGTGCAAAAAATTATATATAAAGAAAGGAATCTATAGTCCACAACAATTAGAAGACAACAAAAAAATTTTCACGTCCCGAAGTTGAGAAATTTATAAAAACATTTACACATGGTTGCTGACCCATCAAAAACTTGCATAACTTAAAACTCTGAATATTAGCTACTACAAATTCAAGATCTTTCTCAAATGGAATTTTGTGCAAAGATCAGACTAGATTATTCACCATTTTTCCAGCCTTCCCTTCCCATCCCCATTTCTGACATCTAGTGGTCACAAGCACCACTAAAATGCTTTTGATATAGATTCCAATTAGAGCGTGTAACCAAAAGGCACACACATGTATGATCATGTTTTTGTGCAGAAACCTGTGCAGGTTCACAATGACTTTGCAAAACACCTGTCTGTAGAAAGTTTAGAGTCTAATGTTTGGCAGGATTATTCTTACACATTCCTTTCTATCCTACAAGCCCACGTGTTAATAGGCATGCTGCTTTCCAAGAATCCAATATTTGAGTAGCCTTAAAATAAAGATTTAAAAATAAATCAGCCTGTAACATTATTATATTAGATACTTTGCTTTTGCCTGCATTATTTATGGAATTTTAATCCCACAGTACCATAGCTTTATGCTGTCAGTTGCAAAACAACTAAGATACATATTTCTTTTTGTTAATGAAGACTTTAATTGCTCCAGTAAAGTCAGCCGATAAAAGCACTTCTGTGTGATCTGTCTTCAGAGCTCCTTAACAAGAAAGAGAATAAATTGTTAGTTCATTAAAAAAAAAAAAAAAAAAAAAAAAAATCAAGCTTTCATTAAAATATATGAAATCACTGTGATACCCTTCTTCCTCTATCATATTGCTCATTTCTAGCCAATACTTCAAGAAACCTCTGCATTTCTAGGAAAGAAACCTTTTGATTAATGGTTGGTGCAGCTCTACCTCCTAACAGCTCCAATGTAAAAAGAATAATCCTAAAGTATTCAGGATGGCAACTGTACCCCTCATCTCACATCCTCAGCTCTTAAGAATGCAACAGCTGCCAAAATGTTCAAGGTGGAATGCTAAATTGGAATGTCACTGCATTCCATGCCACTGCAAGGACTCTTCTTTTCAAGAAACCCCCCACCCAGATTGAAAGAATTCATAATATTTTCCTGCTCATATCATGGTATCAAGCAGAGCTCATCTTAAACACCTACCAGAGGGAATGGTGTCTGATGTCTCACAATCTTCTCCCTTACTTTCAGCTTCTTGCTTTTCAGAAGTTTCCAGTGACACCATCAAACCAGGATTTGGAGCAAAGATGGCAGAGGTGACCACTGCATTGTGCGCTTCAGAAAGACAATCCAATTTTGATTACCTTGTTTCAAGAATTTGTTAGTTTTACAAGAATAGCAGGCATAAGTTCTGGAAAATATCCAAGAATCTCAGTGCTAGTGGTACCAGGTAAACTCAGAATTCAAGGAACAATTCTCATTGTTCTATAATCTTAGGGATTTCAGAAGATGCTCTAAGTGCCCAAAACTAACAGGAAAGAGGTCCAAAACACATTTGATATAAACATGGCCCTACATTTCCCAAAAACCGTGTGTATAAAGGATTATGGGTTGATAATTATTTTTATTTCTACAATTAGCCAGCAAAACATTACATTAATTCAGAATCTCTTACTGAAGCTGGACAAACTCTATGCTACTCTGTCTCTTGCCACCCCAAAGAGAATCACCTGTGACCAAGGATTCCTGACAGGCCACCAATTACCATGCATCCTGCTAAGAATTTGTTCAAATGAAATGCATAGCAAATTAAAAAATATTTCAATTTTCAAATCATATAATCTTTGATAAAACAAAGATCAAAAGCTGGTTTTTACCTTTAATGCCTTCCCAGAAGTCATTACGGTCTCTTCTTACAGATGTAAACTTGCTCAGGTCATGGTATGTACTCCAAATGTACACATATTTATCTTCTGAACCACTTACAATGTAGGTAAAGTCATGGCTAAAGATTCAAAGGAGAAAAATGTTACTTTTCCTAGCTGTTCAAGCATGCATTACAGTAGCTTTGCATTTACCTGCTGCTTGAATGGCACATCTAAACTCTGACCTACAGCCCAGTATGCAGAGATGATTTAATCTGGGAAATTGATCTGAAACAGGAGGGCTGAGCAAGATGATCTCCCAAGGTCTTTTCCAGCCTCAGTTCTAGCACAGTTCCTGCACTCACAGCAATAGTAATGAACACACATCATACTGTCCACAGGATACAATAGCATGCACTCATCCACAGGAGCTCCCAGCTCATCACTCTTGACCAGAGCCTTTCACTACCTTTGCATCCTGAGCCAAGTGATATTTCAGAGGCTCAGTTTTATACTAATACAGATTATTTAAACAAAACCCTCTGTACTTCAACCACAGCATTTCCCGAATCCATTGTTATAATACTGTCTTACCTAAAGCTGGCTTTGATTTGGCTGCTGCTGTTGACATAACCTTTGTACTTCATAGATAGAGACAGATCTCTTAGGTCATATAACCTGATTCTGGAATCATTTGATGTCACTAGGATCTAGAAAAGAAATTAATAAATTTAGGAGTGGAAACATCCATCTGTAACCATTTTTTCACCTGCACATTAATCAGAGCATAATGTCATTAAAATAATATACATTCTATTTTAGCACTATTTAGTATTGTATTAGCCTAAATCAGCAAAGAGTAGGGCTCATTTTAGTAATGTTAAAATATTTGGCACAAAATTACTAAGCATCAGATATAAATATCAGAATTCAGTTCTGGGCCAAAGCTGTATGGAAAGACAGTACCTTATTTTCTCCTGGCAAGGGTTCAATGCCAGTAATTTTTCTTCCAACTCTATTTCGACCTCTGGTAGAACGCACGTGTATTTGTGTGTGGTACTTCAAGTGCTGAAAAGATATTAAAACGTGTCCTGATTAGAAATAATTATGTAAAAATGTTAGTTTGCTTCAAGCTCTAACAGGTTTGTTTCTTGATATTTAAATAACCATGATTTCTAAATCTGTTTATTTAACATAAAGAAAGCCACAGCCTCAAAGTTTTTACCTCTGTGTCATAAAAGATGCATCTTCCATCATAGGTGCCTATGACCGCATATTTGCCATTCTGACAGAAGTTGGCAGCTGTAATCAATTTTGTCTGTCCATCTACCTCATTCCATAATGCAACTTTTTTGTCAGGAATGTTCCAGAGTCGGAGTTTTCCATCCAGTGAACCGCTTAAGAAGTACCTGTCATCCTGAGAACACACACAGTGTTTAATCTCCCCTTGTGTTATGTCTGTGACTTCCTTAAAACTTTCCCACCCATTTCCAAACAACTTCTCTCCAGAATTTCCCAAATAAGGGCCCTCAGATGAGCTGATTGTAATGTTTAAAAAATTTGTGGCAAATGCAGTACAAATTCTTACAGGTTTTTGACAAGATTACACACATGCAGTTAAACCACAGGTTTGAAAATTGCTCACTGTTAGCACAAGTACTTTTTACCCTCTCAACACTCACCTTGCCAAGAGCTGAAAGCTCCTTTCACAGTTTCCCATACATCTACTCGTTCTGTATGTTCAGGGAACACTGACAAACACTTTTCCTCCACTTGAGTTTTATTAATATTAGGAATCTTGATTACAGTACTTTTTAAAAATTATAAAAAGGAAGTTGAAAGGGATTTCTGGATGCGTCTGATCCACCTCCCCTCCTTGTAGCAAGGACAGTCCCAAAAGTTTGGTAAGGCTGTAGTGGATTATATCCTGTCAAGTTTTAAACATTCCCAAGGATTCCGTCGTCTCTGGATAATCTTCTCAACTTCATTATGATTTTTTTTCCACTAATATTTAACCACAATATCCCTCACTGGAAATTCTAATTTTTCACACAGTTACTCTGCACTTTATCAGCTGTGATGGTAATTCACTTTCCACTTCACATGTACACATGGTTAAACCCATGGACAGTCTCAGTGAAGTTCAGTGAAGATGAACACAGAGTTCTGGAATATTATCCAATAGGCGTATTTTTAAAGTGCACAAACTCTATTATTCAATCATATTAAAAAAAAAATTAAAAAAGGAAGTGGAATGTTTTAATTTTAAATTCTACCTCTTTAGAAATACGAGGGCAGTTACACTTACCCTTGGATGGAAAGCTATAGCAGTGACAAAGTCTATATGCTGGAAACAGCAAAGACATTCTCTTCTTGATATGTGCCATAATCTGACAGTTTTATCCATAGAAGAAGAAAGCAAGAAGTAATTCTGTGAAACAAGAGAATTCCACAGTTATTAACAGACACAAAAGTAACTGAAAATACAAAAGCAATTTTATTGGTAGAGCCCTACCAACTTCTATGCTGCCATGAAATTCAACATTTTGTCTTTCCAGACAAAAAGGTTTAAATACTATTACTGATTGGTGCTTTCCTTGAGAGCTGTACACTGACCCTCGGTCACAGAAAATTTTCTGGAATAATCTCAGTGAAAATGAATACTTGGAATGTAGTTAAAGTATTCAGAGAAGAAATGGCACAACAGACTTCAAAGATGCCTGCGATGCTTCAACCAGACTGTGCTCCTAAAAGTACAACTGCATTCCCACGTGGAGAATTAACTGAATAAGTCTGATGTGAAACAAGGTAACTCTCTAATTTTAAAATAGATGTATATATTCAGCAACTTTAGAACATGTACACTTTGCACAAGAAGTGAAGCATACTGAAGACAAGAAAAGCAGTAACACCATAAAACAGAAACCACACAGCTCAATAGAAAATCCTCCCACTCTAAACAATTTACTTTCACTATTGAATACACAATTGTAATTGTTACTGGCTTGATTTTTTTTTTAAGACAACTTTTAATTACACAAGCCCAAGATGGTTGCCCATCTTATTCCGACTATTTCAGCTGGAATAAGCGTTGCCTTTACAAAACTTCTCTTAACTTCAAAGATCATTTCATATTGTTTGAATGTATGGTACCAGTGGCAACTAACAACAGAAAATAAGGAAAACATAGAACTGTGTAACTTGTATTAAGGTGCCTTACTTTAGACCAGGAAAGATCAAGAAGATCTGCTGTATGGCCTTTGTATTTGCAAAACGGTCGTTGACGAAACGGGGCATTTTTATCATCTGGGTCTTCATCAACTCCACTGCAAATCTATCAGAGAAATATATAGAAACATTACCAAATATTAGCTGGAAAAATTAACAATGAGGCACTTACTGCTTAAAAAAAGTACAAGGACAATAACAATTTGAGTAACAACTCTTACTATTTTAAAACAAACAATATTGCACTAATAAACAACCAAAGTAAATGTCAAGTACAATGGGCTGTGAAACACCATCCTGAAATTGAAAAATTAAGAAGTCCTAAATTTTCCATTCTTTCAGCTTTTCTTCAGTGGGATCAGTTTGACAGCAATTTAAGAAAACGCCTGAAGATAAGCTTTTGGAACAAAGTATATCAACCTTGAAAACTTCATTCCACTTCTGAATATAAACTGTGAGTTCAGGTTTCCAAGTTTCTAGTGCATATCATGAATGACAACTTCCTAGTAAGAGACCATTTCAGAATGGTACAAAATAATAATTAAAAAAAACAACCAACCTATACAAAGTCCTATACAAAACCTCTCCAGAAAAATAAACAAAACCAAAAAAAAAACCTCCAACCACTCAAAACAATGTTCCTGGTGTGTGTGGCTTAGCAAGGCCACTCATTTACATGAGTTAAAGAAGGATTGCTGGCCTACCTGCTTCCCTCTCTGCCAAAACAATGTACAGTAAATAATGCTATTGCCAAGATCTTCACTTAAACCATTATTTTGTCATCTGTTTCTGACACTACTGGAAGCCAAAAATAGGAAAAAACCCCACCTTAAATACATTAATTTTAATGGCAAGGTTTACTACAAGATCTGGAAACTCTACAAGAAAGAGTGTCTGAATACTTTTTGTCAGTCATGTTCCATTTTTTTCTACAGAGATGTGAAAAGTTTAAATACATCAGGTATCATTATGCTTCTGTTCACTCTGGCCTTCCTCGGAAAAAACATCACCAAGTCAGATGTTAACCATAAGTAATTGTCAAAGATAAAACACTAAGACAGGAAATTCAATGATGTAGGTTTTTCCCTTTAGCAATTCACTCAGCAATCTCCTCTGGCAGCAGGCCACAGCACAGCTATGCAGATTTTGCAATGCTTTAAGTTCAGTGATGGACTTCCTTGCTTGCACCCCATACACGAGTTTAACATACTCAGTTGAAGGCATGTATTGATGTGACAGTTTGTGTCCCAAAGACACAAGTCAAGAACTCCTTAATGTGTGTTTGGACAAAGCAACAATGAAGGTCTGGCATTACAGACCAGTGCAGCTCCCCCAGCTCCTCCTCTCCCAATACCCTGTGTACTTACCCCTGCATCAGTATCAGACTTGGAAGAATTCAGGCTCTCTTGAGAGGGGGAAGGAGACACACGGCCTGGAACACAGACAGAAACACCATGGTCAACATCAAGGTCCCAAATACCCAGAATTTCTACTGTTTCAGAATGCTAGCCATGCATAGAGGGATACCTTCTGTGTTGTACTTCATGCGCATGTTATTGAAATAGTCAAAGGCATTCTTCAACACCCATATTCTTACTACGTTGTCCTGCCCTGCAGATGCCAGTAATCGACCACAGTGAGAAAATTTCATTGTCCAAACAGCACCCTGTCAAAATAAACAGATGATTGTTTAAGTCACAAGAAGTGCTTTTCTGCGTACCGAAAAGCCTTTCTACAATGTCAACTGACAAGATTTTAGACATACACAAGATACCACAAGTAAAATAAACTGTAGATCAAAACACTGATAAGTAATTGTTACGACTGGTGGACTGTTCAACACGTGCAAAAACAGTTTGAAAGAAAAAGCCCACAGGGTAGATGACTGTAGGAGAGGAGTTACAGGAGGTCAACCCCTGCCATGGAATTCCACATAAGACTGGCACAGTTGTCTGAGGGACTCAGAACCTCCTGTTTGTTTTGTAGAACCAACAAGTACTTGAATCTGCACTTGACATTTGCATGCTTTTTCTTAAAGTGGAAACTGTCCTTGGTCACATTAATTCTGGCAATCAAAATGAGTACTACATATTTGTTATATTCATAATTGGCATGAGGGTTTTATGAAGCCTCTGAAGGTAACAATTCTTTCTCCATTGCAAAGTCCAAAGAGTTACTAGTCAATAAAACATAACCACACAAGCAGTATCCCATTCCTCCTGCTGTTGCATAAACAGCTGCTGTTGCTGTTGAGCGGCTAGCTGAGGACTGACCCAAGTTCTCAGACAAGCGAAGAGAGGAGAAAAGGAACTTTATTGTTTTGAATTCCATATATATAGAGTCTACAGAAGTGCCCCAGATTGGTCAGCCCGAGACCTCCCCCTAGGCACAATTGGCCAAGCCCGAACTCACTCAATCCGGAGAAACTGTTTGCAAAACATCCAAACTTTATCTTGTTTATGAAATATAGCAAAATGTTCCCACGGGAAGAACCTGTGCTAGCCACAAGCTGCTAGGCATTTGGCTCCACCAAGCTCCACCAATTTTGGAATTTCCTAGGTTTAAGAAGTCAAAGACTGGCTTGATGGAAGCTAACATAGATTACCAGCAGGAGAGGGAAGTTCAGTTAGGGATGACAAGCTTGAAGTCTCTGGTCACTGAGTGCTGTAGGTCATTACCCTCAATCCAACACTTAGAGATGGGGAATTGCTTCAACTGTCAGACAGTTGCTGTCAGCAGAAGTTTGAGGAATCAGGAATACTAGAATGTATTCCCTATTCCATAGGGGAAGCATGCACACTTCCAACGATAAAGAATAGTTAGCTTTTCTGCCTCAGTCTCCACAGGGACCTCTGCAAATATCCCGTCCTGGTTTCCCCCCCTCCTTATCATTCAGATCCACATACTCCATTAGCCTCTCCCTAGTTTTGCCTCCAGAACCTATCAAGTATTTCTGTTCAATACTTGTGGTCATCTCTCTAATACACTAATTTATTTACTGCTGAGCAGGTAAAGCTTGCTGCTCTGTGCTCACTTCTGGTAGTGGGAAATGGCCTATTTCAGCCTAAATTTGTAACTGCAGGAACCAAAAAAACCCAAATTCCTCTTGATGCCGTAACTCTTCAAGGGAGAGCTCTGGAGAGTCCCTGATGCCTGGGAATCTACATGCTTTTTACCCCGTGAAGATCCGGCCAAAACAGCCAAATTTTCATTTCTTGCCAGACTATTATTTTCCAGAATGAAGTTGTTTTACAAGAAGAATAAACCTCACAGTAATTTCTGGAGGTCACCAAGAAATTACTGTGACCAAATTTTCAAAATGAAAATTTGAATCTCAGGCTGCACAGATTCAGCAAAACCACAGATGGAATTTCAGACCTACCATATGTTCTCCACTGAGATCCTGAACAACTTTAATTTGTTCAAAATCATAAGGTCCCTTGAAGCCATGTGCTGCTTTGAACTTAACTGGTCTTGTATAGGGCATCCCTTCATCATCACTGGAAGAGGGATCATCTTGATCTGTGTGAAAGACTAAGAGGAACACAAATTCAGTAGTACATATTGCAGCACCCATTTAATCTGTTAGTAAGCTTTTTGGTAGCAGATTAGTCTTGAATTTCTATAGGCAATTATAAGATCTTAAGGCAAAGTAAGAGTAGTGTTGCATCAAGGTTTAAAAATACATCTGCACTAATTTTAGGCTGCAGTGAATCCAAACACTGTGAACAACTGAAAATAAGAACTGCTATCAATTTTTGTTCTGCCCCTTTCTTGGCACCTGTCTTGCATTCAGCAGATCCTACACTAAATGATTTCTGTCAGTTTAATGTGCACTGAAAGTTAGTCTATTGGTTTCTTCTCTCTGAGTACATTGCAATGGCCTGGTGATTTGCCCATGAAGCATAAGAATTGCAAAAGAGCTGTGGCCAACAGCCAGTGGCAGCACAAGATGCTGAAGTGCAGCAGTTCCATGGCACTTATCTCAGGCTGTGGTTACACCAGCTTGCTGCAGCACTAGAAGTCTGTCTGAAAGATACACCAATGAAACAAGAAGGGGAGAATTCAGTTGTAGTTGGGAAATCTAACAGGAGCTCAATCTATATGAGGATTCTAATTGTGGCACTGCTTGTCAGAAAACAATCTGATTTATTAAAGTAATGAAGATAACCCCCACTTCTACCTTTACTGGAATAACTTTCAAAAAATGTTTTACGTTTTGATATCCAGAGCTCTTTCCAACAGCACAACAAAAGCTCAGAGTATTCAACAGGTTTAGCTGAAAAGATCTCTCAATTATTATTTTACCAGAATTTATCCTTGTGACCTGGCCATCTCAAAATGCCTACTAAGCTACAACTCTGTAAAATTGTATCACCAACTGTAGAAGTGAGGTAAAATGCAGCAGTGTATGTTCCTCTGCCAGCTTTGATTCCTAAAAGCACAAGGATAAACAGACTATCCTTTTAAAAAAAAAAAAAAAGAAAAAAAGGAAGGAGTGTCACTTACCTTCGTCTCGAACACTCTTAACCTTATTTACAGCACGTTCACCATATTCTTCAGCAAGGTGCTTTGCTTTCTTTACAGATTTGCCAAGGAACTTTTTCAGTTGAGTCCTTAAAAGCAAGGGTACTTTTTCAACTCACAATAATGGAAAATTCTCATTTTTTGCTATTATGGATCAATAATTTTGATCTGAAATGCAATCTTATCTTTTTTCATTACTGCTTCTTAAAATATGCAGTAAATTTGACAGCAGTCATGCAATCTTCAGTTCAACCACAGAGCTACAGGCTTATGTAAAATCAGGTATCACTTGTAAAATGATTACTCAAAAGGCAACTTGTTCAGTAGTCAGAAGGGAAGCTTCAGCTTAGAAAAACAAAATCTGCTTTTTCTTTCTAGCGAAAAGAAAAAAAATAAAACAGCATCTTACGTTTTCTGTTTTAACCTCCCTCCATCGGTGTCAGTTTGCTGTGTCTGCATTTTGTCTTCATCATCAGACTGTGCTGCATCATTGCTAGGAAATAAAAAAGGAACTCTTTAATAGGAAATCATAATGAATCATTAGTAAAGTAGGCTCTGCACTTCAGGATCCACCTTTATTCTTCTATGTAACGCATTGGAAAACCGTGGACATTGTGTTAATTACATAATAAACAGGTCTTTCAATTATTAGGCATCTTGATACTAAAGCTGCATACATTCTGCAGGTGCCAAAGATGTATTGCTCCCTTCCACAAATTTCAAACTTAAGCTTACCGTGACGTTTTGAAAGTTAAGAGCAGACAAAATCCATTACATTACTGGGAACTGGTAACATGTCACTTGGTTCTCCTATCTTGATTTCCACAGATCAAATAAATTAATAGTGCTTAATTCTGAAATAGAAGTTTGTTCACAGAGGAGTTCTGGAGGAGTAAGCTTTTCAATAATATGACAATTCAAAAAACCTAAAAATTGTCTGATGTATAAATTCATATAGGCCTTTGAAAAACAATCTAGACTGACATGATTTTCTGATCATTAAGCACCTATCTTTTTCTATCAAAGATTAGAGGGGTCTGAAGCTCTATTAAGAACAGGTAAACCTCAAAGTAGTAATGACAACAGATCTTCAGAGGAACAAAGCCTCCTGTGAAACACTGAAAAAGCTACAGGAGGGTAGTGGCATGAACAACATCCAGTACCTGAATGTAAACTGTGTTTAATTCAGTGTAGAAATTACAACATTTAGTACATCAAAGGCTAACTGCAGATCAGTGGATTTTCAGATGTACTTGCTCGTCAAGTTCCAGCAATATCAGCAACTCTTAGTTAACTTAAGAAAAATCAATAAGGAGCCTGGTTCATTGAGAACTGGGAATTAGCTCAGATTAGTCAGACAGATGGATTGGGGCTCTCTTTACTTGCATAAGAGCAGCCTCTCTGTATGCAAAAACTACGAGAGCAACAGCATTTTATAAGCTGAAAGCTCTCATGACTCATACCTGACGTATTCTTTAGTTCTCCTCATGATATGCAAAGTCAGGGGATTAATGCCTGTTGGCAACTTTTCTTCTGCCAAACTCAGAGGTATTTCTTCACCTGTATCAAGGTTTTTTATCATTACACTTGCTAGAATTTCCTAGGGAAAAAAAATAATATGTGAAATGAAGAGAACTTGATTAGACTTCAAAACCTAGAGCAAAACAAATTATCTGAATTTACCGATTATTTAATGGGAAATTCTGTAGCTCACTGTATATTCATTTTACAAAGACTAAGTTTAAGTTAGCACGTTAGTGCAAACATTATCAAACCCTACACATAGATGAGCAATTGCATATCAGAAGCTTAAACTTCATAAATCAGAAATGCAGCATAGCGACATCAACCAGTGCCTAACACCTTTCATGCTAATATCAAGCATATTATGTAATTAAAAGACATTGCAGTCTTCCCCTTTCAGATACTCCAACTGCCAAAGGCAAACTTAACATACAAAGAGAAAAGGAATTCAGAGCTAACTAGCACCATGCAAAGGAAAAGGCTTCTTTGGAGCATCTTATAACACTTACATACGTTCATCAACAGTTAAAAAAGCTGACAGACACAAATGAAAACTTACAAAAGCAAACTATCATCAGAATTGGCAGAATTATTAACTGAAGGAACTATTTTTTAGTACGAGGAAGATCATTTTCCTATCGCTGACTTCACCTTTTAGACACATGACAAAATGCCAGGTTTGCTGGTGTTTCCTCCCATGCAAATCCTTTGAGGTGTTTGCATAGCTACCAACACAAAACTTGATAGCATTTCAGGTCTATTTCAGCTCACACTTTCAAAGGCTAATGCTACATATGACTCAGAGGCCAAAACGTGCTTAGGTGGTTTGCATTCCTGGTGACAGCATGGAGTGGTTCAGAGAACAAGGAGTCACCTGTGACTATGCCAATTCATTCAACAGACAGGGAAAGCAATCACAAGAGTGCACCACAGCCATTGATACCTCATCTGTGAGCTCTCTTCCAGAATTAGACCTAGGTCTTTGTGGTCCAAGTACTTCATTTGTTGTTTGGCCATCAGCTGCTTTTCCATTTTCCTGAAATTTTGCAGACATAGAATACATTATCTTTACTGTAGCAATAAAGCAATGGAAAATGTTACCGTTATCAAGCTTATAATCATTTCCCAATACCTGTGCAGTGACAATTTTATCTCCACTAGTTGCACTGGCCAAATCCAAAGAAGGCTGAGAATCTTTGGGCACACTCTCTGTCACTGAACTTGAAGTTAAAAGACCACCAGCTGTGAAGCTGTCTCGAGAAACTGAAAAGAAATTTAATAGAAATAAAAGCGTAACACTTGCCATACACATACATTAGAAATAAAAGCGTAACACTTGCATCAAATCCTAACATCAGAGGTACAGTCCTGAACACCCTTTCTGACCAGTTTGGTATTTTTCAAAGATCAACTGTCACCAAATCTAACTTCCAATTATGTACTTCATATACAGTTGGAGGTTCAGACGTGATTTCACACCTAGACCTCTTAAGCTTTATTAACTTTTTTTTTAATAGTAATTTCCCTAGTAACTCAGGACTACTCATTTTCATCAGACCTCAGTCCCCACCTTGACTTGAATTTCTATGCAAATACAGATTGCACACACTTGATTTGAAGTAACTGTTTTTCATTTTAGGTATTGATGAGTCAACTCCTCCTTGCAACAGTAGCAGCTATTTTAGTAGAAAGTGTTAGTTTACAAGAAAGTCTACAAATTAGGAACACTTCTAAAGCAGAAGGGTATTACTTCATTGTAAGAAGCTAAGATTGTTGAAGGATTTTTTACCCACCAACTAAACTAAAATCACAAGACTGAACGATCCTTCACTCAAAACACAAAAATAGAAACCCTGTAGATAACTAAACCCATCTAAAATAGAATACTCGCCTTCTAAAACAGGTTTTTGCACTTCAAAATCCAGTTCACTCTTCTTCTTCCGGGGAGGTGGAGCTGGCCGTGCAGGGGGGGGTGGTCTCGGGGGAGGAACATTAGTGGGAGGCGGGGGCCGGGCTGGGACAGGCTTCTTGGTGCTTGCAACTATGTCAGGCTCCACAGTCAGCTGCCTCGGTGGCTTTGCTGGGGGCATTTCTTCTGTTGTAGAAAGGTCTTTGGTAGATGAATCTGAACCCACTTTTTCTAAAGTATTTGCTTCCTTCTTGTCTGTTATGTCCTCGTTTTTTGATGCTTCCCCTTGTGCTTCAGTTTCATCCATTTTATGGTCAGTTGCATTTGTTACTTTTGTTAGTTCATGAGATTCCTGTTGCTCAGAACTAAGCAAAAGCTTCCCAGACTCCAGTTCAGTGTCCTTACACACACTCTGATCCTCTGGTTCTCTAGTGTCTTCTGGTAATGGTATTTTAGCAGCTAACACTTCTGGGATATCACTAATGATACCTGCTCCAGAAATCCAAGCATTTGCATCTGAAGTTGGAACAGTCAATTCATTTCCTCTAGAAGCTAAAGAATCATCCTCTAGTTGTTGTGCCTTCTGGCTTTCTTCTATAATACTGTCAATAATCTAGAGAAACAAAACAAAACCATTCTACCAGTCACCAGCAGACACTTCCTGGGTAGACAAACCAGTCAGCCTGCACAACACCCACAAGAACTCTTCCACTGAAGAGTTGATTTATATACAAAATGCACTTTGTTTAAAAAAGAGACCAGAACCTTGGTGCAGAAATGGGCATAGCCAAAAGATAAAGTGACTAATTTCCAGTCTTCTTTAATACACTTGGAGAGAAAGTTAGGAAACAAAAGCTGTTCACTCTGAAGAGTTCTCATGCACTGCTAAATATGATCCTGTAAATTACACAAATAATTCAACACTGGTGAATCCCAATTATGATTTTAAAATGCTTAGTTTGATTTTTACTCTTTAGATAAACATTCTTACAGTAACGACAAATTCTAACCTATAGTAGTTTCAGTATGAATAATGATCATTAAACTATTTAATACTTTTAGTGTGATGCTGGAAGCTCAAAGCAGTATTTAACTAACCTCTTTTGAATCATCTTGTTTCATTTCTTGTACAAATGTTTCATTTCCAGCTTTGTGTAGTTTATTGTCCATGTCCTACAGAAGAAAAAGTCATAAGATGATAGTAGTAACTTCTTCAGTAAAGATAGCTAACAAAAATATAGCTCCAACAAATTAAATAGCATAAAGGACAAGAAATCTGCCACATTCTCACACATTACTGCTGTCAGATCTTTAAACAGTAATGCTCAGTCCACATGAGGAATATTTCACACTCTCATGCACAGAAAGGCTGCTCACTATGCAACAAAATAGGCAGTTGTATTTAAGAGGGTGCAACCTCAACTAAAATCAAACTGAAGGCAGCATGAAGTTTAGAGAAACAAACATGTAATAATCTGCAGCAAGGAAATCCCATATTAAATTATTTTCTTTCTTCTTTACCAGCTTTTGGGATAGGATGCAAGAACTATATAATAGCCACATGTAATAGAAACTATTTAGAAATTTCCAAATTAAGGCAGGCAGCTCTATCAAGTGGTCACAAATATGCTTCTGAGGTTCTAACACAGAATCTTACATTCTACAATTATTCCTAGTGCACATCATCCATTTCAGCACTCAGTCATCTTCATGCAGATCCTATTGAAATACAAATAAGCTATACTAAAAATATTCTAGCTGTGAGTAAACATTTTAATCAAGTCCTGAAAAAATTTAGGTTCAGAACCACAAGTAGTTTATAACATAGTATACTGCTTTAACCTCAGGTGATATGGACTAGTAAGAACTTCATCATATGTCTTCTCTTCCACATGAATTATTAGAATCCCTAAACAGTTTGGGCTAGAGAAAAAAAAAAAAACAAACCCTTTAAGGACCATCTAGCCCAGTGAGAGGCCACGACATCACATTGTCTATAAGCATATGTATAAAAAAGTGGAATCTGATGGAATCCTTGACTTTAGAAGCGACCTGCAGAGCTCCAGTAGCCCTCAAAGCAGAGCCAACCAGAAGAGGGTATTTTCAACCAATTGCCCCTGTTTTTGTATTTAGAATGACTGTCTAGTACAGATATCTAAGAAATTTCTCCTTAGACTTTTTCTAGACTCTCAGACAATCAAACAGAATTTCTAGAGCATCCTAATATTATGTTTGAAACATGCACCCCCCCCCAAACTTTTACTGACATCCATCTTGGACAGTTCTGACCTAAAGAAATGGCATATTGTGCAGAGACAGCTGCAATTACAGAAAAAATTCTTCCTCCTTCTCCACTCCCTCCCCCTCCTACTACAAAGTGTTTCTAATCTAAATGCAAGCTCTACTTTGCTTTATCATTAAAATCTATCTTCAAACGTATGATGACTTAAATACTTAAGTGTAATCAGTGCCTACAGAAGCCCATTACATTAATTTCTAATTCTGTTGACATTAAACTCACACACCTATTAAACTTTGGACTTATGAAATATTTCTTACCCATTCCAAGACAAACTATACCATTAGTCACACATTCACTGAACTGATATGAAACCAAGCAGAGAAGCTACTACTTTTCCCACCTTCAGAAACTTAGCTTTGAAAAAGTGATCTAGGAAGACACCTTAAAAACAAAGAGCAACATAGAGAACTTCATAGCTAATAATTTATGAAGACATTAAAGCTAGTTTTGAAGTTCACTGATTGCACAGAGTTTAGTGAGAATGATTAAACAACATTTATTGAAAGACTTACACATGTAATACTTAATTATTAAAGGGACATTAAACAGAACACAAAATGAGGGGTAAGGCTCTGTTTCCTAAGAGATATAGCAAGATATGGTATCACTGTTAAAATACTATTGATTCAGAGCAGAGTGCTGCTGACAGCTCAGAAACTCTAGTTTCACTAGGATTTCCCAACACTTTGCAGACAAAACTACAAGCCTTCCTTAAGCAAAAGTATTGTGCAGCACCACCTTTGGCCCTTCTGAGCTCAGGAAATGAGTGTTATTTGCACAAGGTTCCAGCTTCTCACCTATTCACTGTGTGCTGAATTCAGCCACGCTGTCACCATGCACAGAATACCAATTACCTGTGTGGGAAGTGGCAACGCTGTCTCATTAAGCTAAATATAGTGTTTTATCTTCACATAACCTAGAGGGGAAGCTTCTGAAGTACAAACACTAAGATTTTTCTTATTTTGGAGACAGAACAGAGCACAATCAACTATTTCATATAAATCCCAGGTGTTGCAGAGGCCAGCTTACTACTCACAAACCAATTGAAAGAGGGCATTTTAGTAATCATGTACAGCTTAATTAAATTGCACATACACAATTCAGAATAAAATGAGCTTCAAGACACTGTAACATACCCTAAATAAAAGTAAAGCTGGAGTTTCAAGACAAGCACAATTGTTACGTACAGCAAGGAAAGTCTATAATTTCCTTTGTGTGCAGATGTCGGGGCTACTGTACCACATCTACGTTAGGTGGAAATAGTTAACCCTGTGTTCATCAACAAGCACTTGACTGATTTTAAGACAAAACTCACCTTTACTACGTGGGTTCCAACTTTTGTTGGTGACCTGTTAGAAAGAGAAGAGAGACTTAGGCAGAGTTCAAAGACTGTAAGCTTTGTTTTAAACAGTCTGTAACACAGCCTTCCTTTGCAGGAGATGTATACTTGATGATTTAGACAAGCAACAAAGTGAATGTTTTTCATACCACTTCTATACAAATAAAGTTCTCAACTGTATACAAAACATAGATCCACAGCCTCTACAAACTCTGAGAGTTTGTCAGCAGAATCTTTTAGAAATCACCTGTCACCTTTTTCTCATAAACAGCTGTTATTCCAAGTAGAAAATTAAAAACATTTTGCATTACAGAGAATTTAAAATTAGCACGTGTACACCAAGCACTGGGCAGACACTAAAGAAACAAAATTTCTCAGAAAGCAGAAGCACAAATACTCCAGTACCCTGGACATGAAGTGCCTGAATCCTGATCCATACAGTTGGCACTATCACAGCCACTCTGCCCTTCAGACTGTAGCAAATCTAAGGTCTTGTTTCTAATCAGGACATTTGGTATAAATAGAGACAAAATACATTGTAACAGGAAGGAACTAGCGTGCACTACTTTCCAAAATACACACTGTGAAACTGACTTTGCATTAGCAACCACTCACACACAACCTCTCATTTCACTAATTACATGAAAGAACAACCTATCTTAGGGGAATGCTATCAAATAATTACTTCTTGTCAAGTCAAGTCAATTAGTGGACGGTCAGCTCTTATTATATCCTGAACTTACATCTTCCACAGGACTTTCAGAATTCTAGAGGATATGTAAATATTGAGTCACACTGCTTACTCTGACTATAGAATCTTATGATACATGAAGGAAAGGTTGGGCCAGATAATTTTTTGAGGTTCCTTCCACCCTGGGCTGTTCTATGATTTTATCAGTTTGTAAGTCACAGGCAGAGACAAAGTTACAGATTAATTCCCTAAAAGCTTACTACCAAAGGAACACCTGGATTGCACACATATCCCAGATGACTACCAAGATCAGTGACACTGCAACCCTGAGTATCACCTTGCACCAAGCAATACAGACAAGTATCGAGATCTCAGACTCATTTGCCCTTCCTGCCTCCAAAATAATTTTAAGGAACAATACTTCCTGAAAAAACCCACAACTATTTCCATCTAGTTTTTAAGAATTTCAGCTCTTTACCATCTGGAAACATTTAATCACAAAAAGCAAAGATGCCATTTATACAGCAGAGCTAAGTAAACAAGAAAGTACAGCGGATTGGTACATAAACACTGTATCTTTGTAACTAATTTAATATGTTACACTGAGATGTTTCTGTCCAAATATTGACACTTAAGGTGCACAAGATCTGTGACACTGTTTCGAGGCATAATCCTCCTAGAAGGGTCTAAACCCTGACGTACAAAAAAAAGAGCAAAATTAATATTTTGACCAGAAAAACTAGAACATTTTTTGTCTCTTCAAAAAGACAGACATTGCTGGGAAAGACCACAACCTATGGTGGGATTTCTGGTGACTGAAACCTTTTCAGTTCCACTATCAACTCTTGGATTTCCTTAGGAGCGGCAGAAATGTGTCACAGTTCATTAAATCCATGAGATGACTTTAACAATGAAATATATTTGTAATTACAACATTAATGTCTAGGCTTCAGTCAGGGTGCTATTTTACAAGACACTGCTTAGACTTTACAACCTAAAGAAGACAAATCCCTCAACTGCAACTAGATATTTCGATTTTCTACTGTGACACTTCCCACTAATTAGCCACTCACTTCTGGTATGGGCAACTCACTGGTTACACAAAATGGGAGGTTCAAAAGACAATACTACCATTTCAGCCTTCTTTAGCTAATTAGTTTTGCAGAAAATCTACACTTAAACAAAAACAGATGTTATTTTCCACTCTCAGGCTAGTTAACTACCTTGGGAAAAAGCTGCTCGAGTGATAAGGGTTACGGAACTAGCAGGTGTGGGACATAACATCGTGCTGACAGCTTGACATAACACACACATGCAATTAAGGAGAAGCTTTACCACGGAATTTACAGGCTTTTAAGACACTGCAAAGCTTCCACAACTGTTTGGCAAAACCACCACTTTCAGATCAGTTTATAACACAGCCAGGTAAGTTCAGTGGCTTGCCTGAGGTGATTTGAGCTGCAGATCTGTCAGCACCATTCGTCCCTTTGTTGTGAACAGTTACTGCATTTGCTACTACATTTACACAAAGTCAGTCAGTTTGGTAACTGAAGTATTTTGTAGTTCACCATGACTCTGGAATAGTCTTGTCTTCCCAACCACCTGAACTTACCAGCCTTCTCCACTCTCCAGTTTTACTGTAAGCCCATTAGTTTTATGGATGCAGTGTATGAAATCCTTGCATTTAAAAGAAAAAGTATATATGGTGGCAAAAATGTCTGAAAATATTTACATAAAGATCAAATATTGATTTGGCTTTGAGAGGTCTGTACTTTACAGGGTTATCAGGCAGCACAGGAAAACTCACATATGTCACAGAAAACATAAGGCAAAAACTAATCTGGTATGAATGCTTACTAAATAGTGGGATTTATAAACTGAAAGCAACAGATCTTCTAGACTGCATTTCATTCTAAATGAACTTCTAAATTATCTTACACGATAGCACTTTTGCACCAGTTTAACAAAGGAAGGCTTCAAAGTTATCTACAAAGATTAAACACAATTCAAAGAAATATTCCATTTCACCTGCACAAACAGATGTCTGATTAGTCCGAAAGTCAAACAAACCCTAAAAGAATTTTCATTTTTTAAATTATTTATCCCGCTGTGCAATTCATCCTCACAATGCCCAGACTACAGGAAGCTCCCATTCTCACTATCAGGTAGCTCCAGCCTAGCACCTGTTTGAAGTGGGCTTCACACTTTCAACATGTTGTTGTTAAGTTTTGTGACAGAAAACAAAACATTCAGCCCTTCAAACAAAAAACAATGTGAATAGTGGCCTTGGGCAAATCCCAAACCGACAGTGCCTGCCTTCCTGGGAGGATGTACATTGTTATACAACAGGTGTGCTAGCAGGCAGATGGAAAGAGGTTTGCAGTGCACACATAGCAGCTGTACCCTGTACAGAACATACAGGTTCAACAACCAGCCCAGGAACTGCTTTCACCACTGACCTGCACACAATGTTCCCTCTAACCCGTGGCTGCCCTGGAAGCTGTAATTACTCCTGCTGCAGCTCTCCGTGGCAGTCACACCTTCAAACCCACAGAGATTCACTGCTGCAATGCACTGTCTGGACTGCCTTGGGGAAGCTCCTGTGCAGGAGCTTCAGCAAACTCTGAGTGCAGAAACACTTTTGCAGCACTGAACACGCAGGACACTTCACACTCCATCTGTTTGCTGCCAAGATCAGCTTTCCATGTTGGCTAAAATACACACACAAAAGTTGTACTAAGCATCTCCCACATGCCAACAGGGCACAATTTAACTTTACCTAGCTTCCTACACAGAGGAAAACTAGATTCTTCAGGAAAAGTATCGAGGCAACTTCTAAAAGACAGGACTATCCAAGTTACAATTCAAGAATTTAAACAAAAGCACCAGAGGACATTTCTCATCACCTACATCCTCTCCTGTGTTTGGTTTCTCTTAACAACTTTAAGGAGACAAGTACACCGGGAACAAACTTAACCCCCACTGTTAGGCATATGAAGTCCAAACTATTAGGTTTAGCAGTTCTTGATTTCAGAGTGAGTGGATCACTTTTCCTATAAATAAAATATAGAGTGTCTGTCATGTGCCTACACCTAACCAAGTATGCCTTACTTCATACTTTTCTTCTCTCAAAACTGACATCCTCCTGCATGGGACTGTTCAGGCCTGTATATTTCAGCATCTTTTTCTAAATTTTTCCATGGTTATAGTGCTTTTAAAGCAGAGTGACAGAGGTTAAATTGGCACATCTTCTGTCACACTACCCTTTCCCTCTTTACTCTGGACTTAGTTATCCAACAGATGGACACTCTCTACACATCCTGTCAAAAGCACAATTACAATTACAAAATGCAGTATCTAGAGCAGAAGGGAAGCACACTGGCCTAGCCAGAGGGGATACAGTAGTCTCAAAACATCTCCAAACACACTTCACCTTAGAGAAGTCATCACCCCAGGAGTGCTACCTCATGCCACTTTAATCTGAAAGAAACACTTTGCATCAAGTTCTGTAATTTCTGCTAATTAGTTCTTAAAGCACCAGTTACAGATGTACTTGAGGATGAGGATATGGTGCTTTCCTTGAGAGGGGCTCAAGCATCAATAATTTAATGACTTCTTAGTGTGAATTGGGAGCTTACATCCAACTTGAAAACTCCACTCTTATAGACCAGACAATTAATAAAACAAATAAACAGCAAAAAAGCCACCAACTTGACATGAACACTTGGCACCATTTTCACAGTTTCTCTATCAGCAGTTATTAAACTTCCTCACATAGAATGAAGTCCAGAGAGGGAAGAAGCTACAAACCCCACATTTTTAATGAGGGCAAATATATCTACACTGCTTTGCTAAAAACTGGTCACAACATGTGCGACCAAAAAGGATTCCCAGCTGGTTTTGCTGATCATCAGAACACTGAATGCACAAGGAAATATCTGAAACTGCAGAAGGCAACATGCACTTGTTTTCAGTTGCCTTTCCTGCCACAAGGTTTTGATTATTTTTTGTGGTCCCAACTCAACGTCATTACACATGCAAAAAAATACTCTGCCAGCCTGCTTCCTAGAAATGTCCAATGCAAATGTGAAATTAGCTCTTATGAAATCTCAAAGCTTATGTTGAGAAAATACTGTTAGATTCAATAACAGACTGAATTACAGACCAGCAGCTGTATTGCACACTAAGCTCAAAGATGTCCCCCCTTACTTGACTCAGGCTCACAGAATTCTATTGGCTCGAGTCAACTGATGCACAGTTATAGGTTATGGAAGAGCACTAGAGAAATGAAAAGCATCTTTCAATTTAATTTCTAGTGAGTGACTTCGTATTATGAAGTTCTGCTTAGATACAGGTGGTGGAAACCTGCAAAGCCAGGACACGTGGCATTATTTGTATCAGACAAAGGTGGATGTGCAGCTGGGCAGATTTAATAGCTCACTTCTACCAAAAGGTCTGCTTCCCCCTTCCTGCCTGTGGCCTCTAGTCACACAAATCCCTCACCTTCACCCTCTCCTGTCCCAACCACAACAGGTTCCAGCTGCTTTAACTGATTGAACAGTTTTTGCTGTTTCCAGTTTTCAGCTGTTTTCAATGTACTTTGAGTTAAAGCAACTCAGAGGAGTTTGATGATCACTATCTCCAGAAGAAAGTAAGCAGTTGGAAAAAACCTCATTTCAGTATGAGTGAGCACTGTTAATTTGGCTTATCACATCTTACAGAACTATATGCCAAGATGTGCTTTTCACCAGGCTATAGCTAAGTGCAGAAAAACTTTGATACAAGATGTGTAGGTGAGGAGAAAAGATCCAGTCTTTCCTTTGTTGTAGGCATACAGCGACCACTGACTCACAGATTAAACAAACTCCTTAGCCCATTATTAAAGCTTCAAATGCATGGATCCCACAATCCATATCTCACTGCTCTATAAACAAACCATGTGAAACCTCATCCTACCAAATAAAATAATGCAGAGGCTTGGTCCAGGCTACACGAAAAACAGAACTGATACAAGCCATAACCTGTCCAGCACACAACCAGAAAGGGAGATTTCCAACAAGAGGGAGCACATTTGGCTGACACCACCAACACGGTGTCAGGGTTAGCTCTGAGGCAGCAGCACTGCGATCTGCTTCATCGAACGCCGGTAAAGCTTCACTACACAGAGCCATACACCGCCTAAATGCAATGAGCATCAAAGCGACACAGGATCATGATTTGTTAGGGTTGGAAGCGACCTCTGGAGATAATCTAGTCCAACCCCCACGAAAAACAGCGAAAGTATTAAAGACACTACTAAAAACAGAGCACAGAGCACACCAGAAGTTGTTCTACGCTCAGCAACAGCTGCCTGTTGCTGACGAAGTTCGCTCGCTTCTCCTTCCCCAGAAAATCTGTTACTTTTATCGTATTTCAGGGATTGCCCCTGTCGGTCCCGATTCGATCTCCTCACTGCCAGCACTAGAGCCGCTGCCCGCCCCAGGCAGGCAGGTATGATCTCATCCTCGCTGCCGTCCGCAGCAGCACTGAGCTCCCAGCGAGCCCCGCTGGCTGCCCGCACCCTCCGCGCTCCGAGCGCACCCCGCGCTGGCAGGAGGGGCCGCGCCGACCCCGCTTCCCCCCCACACCCCCGGGAGCTGCCCAGGGACCGCGGGGCCGCGCCGAGGAAAGGAGGGAGCGAGAGAGGAAGGGCAGAGCGGGGCGGACTCACGGCGCGGGGGAGCCCGCGGGGTGCACGTCCTCGGGCGCATCGTAGAACTCCTCGGTGTCGCTGTCGGACGCCATGGCCGGGCCGGGCCGCCACCTCCGGGCACCGCGGGCCGGGCGGTGCCGCGCGGGTATCGCGAGAGCGGCCCGGCCCCGCCCCGCCCCGCCCGCGCGGGCTCCGGAGGGGGGGGCGGGAGGGGCTCCTCCGCGCTGCAGCGCCCCCTGGCGGCCGCGGGGAGCCGGGTGAGGGGGGAACGGGAGCTGCTCGGCCCCTCACGGGGCCACGGGCCGCGGAATCATCGCATCGCGGAATAAATCACCGCCTCGCGGAATAAATCACCGCCTCGCGGAATCAGTCACCGCATCGCGGAATCACACGGGCTGGAAAAGACCTCCGCGATCATCAAGTCCAACCTATGGCCCAACACCACCCTGTCAACCCGACCATGGCACCGAGTGCCACGTCCAACGCCTTAAACACTTTCCTTAAACACCTCCAGGGACAGTGACGCCACCACCTCCCTGGGCAGCCTGTTCCAATGTCTAATCACCCTTTCGATGAAAGAATTCTTCCTAACGTCCAACCTAAACCTCCCCTGGCACAACTTAAGACTTTGTTCCCTTGTCCTCTTGCTAGTTTCTTGGGAGAAGAGCTCAACCCTCACCTGGGTCTTTTCCAACCATAGGATTCTGTGATAGAATCAGGCGATGGAGAATTAAGACAGTCTACTAGACAAAATGACAAGAACTTCTTAAACTATTTTTTCTCATTAATTTTTGTAATGAAAGTTTGAAACCAGCAGCAGGAATTAAATCATCAGGTTCCGTATTTGTTTTTCCTCATATTTTCCGTCCATGAATTTTCGTCTGATCTTCTGGTCAGTTTTGATCTCCCATCTAATTACGAGTGATCAACAGTAACTCCCAGAGGAAAGAGGCTTCCCATTGAAAGCTGCATTGCTTTTAATATTTGCTCAGCAGTATGTGCCCGTTCCTGTGCCAAAACAATTAATCCTTCATCAATACATGTGGCGGTGGCAGGCTGAGCTTCAGTTTAAGCTTCCCTCCACATTCTCTGCACTGACCTCCTGTCCCACTTGCACTTTGGCTCCCTTAGCTCGGTTACAGCTCTTTTTCTGACTTCTAACAAGCAGAGTTTCCAGAGCACTGACACAAACTGGAGTTCCCTGTCTATTCTCTTATTTTGGTAAAATGACTAAAGGCTTGATGTATTTGAGACAGATACTGTTGTCAAATGATCAACACAGAGGTGGTTGTGCACATGCAGACGTGTACATGCACACCTGTCCTTGCACATGCAGGTGACATGAGGCCACATACTCCCGATCCCTTAAAAAATCATGATGCTTCTCAGCCAAACCAGCAGAAGTGCTGGGATGACATGAAGGAGATACACTGGAAATGCATGAGCAATTCTTCTGATTCTTCTTAAAAATAAGGAAGAATGAGCCTAGCATACACCTTAAGCTCTCAATGTTGAAGAATTTGGGTAAATATTTAGTACAGAAAGATGCTGACTTGTTATTCATGGCTCACTGTTCCTGCTCTAACTGACAGCCAAACATGATGATTGCATTAGAGTAAGTTGAATGGTCTCTAAATTATTAAAGTCAGTAATGATGTAACCTTAGCTGGGAAGGCAGATGGCTCTGGAAACTGGAGGAAAATGCTATTGAAAAGCATCTTGAATTGTTTATCAGTTTGTCACTCATAGCAGCTGCACGACTTCATGTTTTATTAGGCCGAGGAAATTACATAGTTCAGAATTCAAGAACATTCAAATAAAAGCCCAATTTTGGTATTTAGTCAGGCCTTATACAATGATTAAATTCAGTTTAACTGCAGTAGTCTTGATCTTTCCACTCCAAACCCACTTCTTTTTTGCATCAGAGTGGCTTTTCAGAGGCTGATAGAGCCCCTAGATCAGGAGGATTATAACCACAGCTCCACAGTGATGCAGCCCAACCTGATTTGTCCGTGGAGACAAACAATAGTGGCTACTAAGGTGTTATCTAAGCATCAGGAAGCCCACTGGCCAAGACAGAGCCAGAACAAGGAGTTATTACTGGCAGGGTTATGCTGTCTGTTGCCTCTACAGGGTGTTGCTTGGGGCTGTGCAGTGTTTTCAGGCTTACTGACTGCTGTTATCTCTGCTGCTTGTAAAGATCAGCAAGAGGACAATCGGGTGTAACAGGGACAAAGTTTCCTGAGATAGAAGATAAAGGTCATAATTAGTGTTTACAAGTGACCTGTTTTCTCCCCAGAACTGGCACAGCTCTTTCCCAGGCTGCAGGCAGGCATGAGTGCCAGGATGGCAGTAAGGGCTCATCTCACCTTGCCGTGGAAGAGGCATGTGCTGACTTGGAGGGACTGCAGTGGTCAGCTCTGTAAGGAGCTGTTAAATCCTCAGACTTACATCCAATATTGCCCCTGGCCCAGTTTTCCCATAAAAATCCTGTCAGTCCTGGCAGTCTCTTTGGCGTTGCAGATAGTACATTTGCTAGGATTTGATAATATAAAACCATACACAATTGAATTATTTGAATTGTTTTCTGGCTTCCATGTACTGCTCAACCATTAGTCTATGCATTTCACTCCCAAGTGAGCACAGACTGGTCCCAGTGCTTCCCCAGTATACCGTGACTGAACCTTGTGCCCAGCAGCTGAAGGTTCTACATGCTCTCTCTGCTCCTGACCAGGTAATGAGAGTTTTTATCTTCTTTGGCTTGGACATGGACTTCCCCCACGGCCTCCCATGAATCAGAGCTCATGTGTCAGCTTGTCCCAAGCACTCTGTGGTGTCAGCAGGACCGTCTTACCAAAATCACTGCTGAGGTGTGGAAGTTTCCTGGTCTTTTGCTATGGCCAGGCTTACTTCAAGTGTAAAGGCTTGTATCTTTTTTGAGTGAGTGTGCTGCTGCCTTTGTGGTTCAGAAGCTCAGAAAGCAGAGGAATCTCTCTGTTGCTTCCTAGCTCATTTGCTGGCACTGCTGATGTTGGCAGATAGGTCTTGGCCCCACTTAATCTTAATATACTCACTGCAGACAGATACAGGGTAGATTTGCATCCTCTGCAAAATATCACCAGTCTCCTGATTCATCTGGTCACCTAGGGACATAAGGTTTTAAACCAAAATTGTTTTTTATCATTGCATTAAAAAAATAAGGACGAAAAGTATTTTTAGGGATAACTTGGAGCTGATTCCATCCTGCAGCATGGACAGTGGGGGAACTCCTTGTGTGCCCTCTGGGCATAGGGGACAAGTGCTGGAAGAGCTGCTGCTCCCAGGTCTTCCATGAGATGAAGACAACGGGAAACCCAAAACATGTGGCTGAACCAAGAATTATGCTGAGGTTTCCTGCATGGCACTCAGGGGCTTGGAGATGCTTCTCTGTGTGGCTTTGCTCCCTGGGGATACAGAGTTTGGTGAGGTTAGGAGAGACCAAGATGACCAACTGTGTGAAACTGTGAATGACATCAATGGTCAGATAAAACTGGATGATTCCCTCTGATTCCAAGTCCTGAGCACCAGGCCTGTGCTGGTCTGAGAGCAGCAGGGAAACAGGAAAAGCTGCATACCTTGAGCACCATGTAGGAGCATCTATCTTTGCCAACTTGTTTGACAAGCCATTGATGCAAATCATGATCTCTGGTTCTCTGAGTGAGAACTGCTCCTGCCCAGTGCTGCAAAGCACTGTTGACTCACTGCTGCCACTTGGGCAACTTCCCTTGGCACCTGCCACCGCAGCCATCACACAGTGTCACCTTGGCCCCTGTGCTGTCCCAGGGAGAGCTTGCTGGGAGGTTTGGTGAGTTCACAACTGTCTTGCACAGGCAGCTTCTGTGAAGGGTGGTCACAGAGGGTGAAGTGCGCACCCAAAATGGTGCAGAAGTGCCAGGAGGTTCACAGGAGGATGAGGAGGGGAGAGCAGCTTTGGCGAGTATTGGCAAAGAGAGGAACCAGGGAAAACTGGAGGAGGGCGGATCCCAGCTAGCAAAATTCTATGAGGGAACTCAAATCATCCTGCAAGGGGGTGAAGAAATGTACTGAGAAATGCAAACACAGAGATAACTGATGAAATGTGGTCTAACACCCACCTCCAGGCACTGGGGAGTGGAAAACCTGCACTTGGAAATGCTCTGTACCCAGCTCCCACACAGCCTTCCCTGGGCACCCAGGTAACAACACTGATAAAACCCCCATAAATAGCGAATCAGATCACAGAAAACACACTGACAAAAATATAGTAAGTAAAATGTTTCTTGAAGAAGGCGTGGCAGGGAAGAGAGACATGGCAATGTTGGCTGTGGCTGTATGTGTCAGGTGGCATTTGCCAGCTGCTGATTACTAAGTCACACTGCAAGCCCTGTGTCTGGGCTATTTACACCAGCAGCTATGAAACAGGTTTGTTTTCATGCAGTTTATGAGACTGATAGGGAGCACATGGTGCTATAACATGTGCCTTTCCTTTCCGGGAGCATGGGAAGTGCTCAGTACGTGGCATGCTGTAGGAAAGAAAATATCCAACGTAACTGAAAAGCAGACCTGAAAAATATTTTCCCTGAATGGACTGGGCAGTCTTTTCCTGTTATAATTAAGAGGAAAAGGTCTTCTGACTTTTTTTTCCTGAAGGCTTTTAATCAGGAACTGTAGTGATAGGACAAGGAGTAATGGGTTCAAACTGAAAGAGATTTAGTTTAGATATACAGAAGAAATTCGTTATTGTGAGGGTAGTGAGGTACTGGAACCAGTTGCCCAGAGAAGTTATGGATATCCAATCCCTGGCAGTGTCAAGGTCAGGTTGGAGGAGGCATTGAGAAAACTAATCTAGTGAGAAGTGTCCCTGCACTCCTTCCTTATGGAGATGCACTTCCTATGCCTGGCGGTGCCCAGCAGGGTGTGCTTATGCAACTGAAGTGGTTGGCTTGTTTTTTCTCTGCAAAGGCCAGTTCCACCCTGGGAAAATCCAGCACTGAGGCTCCTTCCCATGGCTCAAAAGGTGGGAAGAAGAGGTTTAATGTCCAGTGGTGTCGCTGTTGAGCTGCTAGCAGAGAGAAAAAACCCGGGTTCTCAGGCAAGAAAAGAGAAAAGTGCGTTTATTATTTTGATTTCCATATATATAGAGTTTTCAGAGGTCACCCAGATTGGTCAGCCAGAAACCTCCCCCTAGGCCTAATTGGCCAGGCCTGAACTGCCCGAATCTCGAGACGCTGTTTGCAAAACATCCAAACTTTATCTTTGTTTATGAAACGTAGCAAAAATGTTCTCACGAGAAAGACCTGTGCTAGCCACACACTGGGAGGTTGGTGCCCTCTTGCTCCAAACACAGGGTATGCCCACTCTGGATCCTAGCTCCATCCTTGCCTCCATCCCACAGCTGCAGGGACATGGTGCCTGGAACTGAACAGCGATGACTGGTCTCTGGCAAGGAGGAGCCAGGATGGGCTGAGAAAAACTGGTAATGTCTGGGGGGTTTCCCTGCTTCCAGAAGCAGAGCATCAAACTTTTTTGTTGGAAGTGAAACAACCTTGTTATTTTTATAGTTAGCTACCCAAAGTGTAAAGCAGGATGAAGTGCAGCTACTAAATCAAAGGTGAGGTGCAGACTCAGTGCCTGCTGAATGGAGTAACTAACAGTTGAGAAAGCCCCGTCTGTCTTTTGAGGTGGCCTCCCAAAACTCAGACTGTGCATGGCTTTCTATTCAAAGAATTTTCCTGCTCCTCTGACTTGCACTATATCATCTGCTCCCACAAACAAACCAATTTAACTACACAGACATGCTCTTTAATCGCTCTTCCTGGCATGCTGACAGTTCCTGCATGTGCAGATGAGTTGTGTCTCAGCTTTGCCAATGCAAATGCTCCGTCCTCCAAATTTCCATGTTTTATTTTTGTATGAAGATACTCAGTGGATGCATAGACAATTGTTACATTTTGGTTTTCTCTATACTGTATCTCTAATGCCTAAAAGCACACTGCTTTTTTATGAATCAGACTTGGTGTATCAATATATAATGGAGCCTGGAGTTGTGCTTTTCTCTGAACATCTACTTTTGTTCTTCATTGCAGCTCACCAAAAGTCATGATCAAAGCAATGAATGCTGGCATGCACACTGAAAGAGAGTGCAATGGCTGTTTTTGTAAAGAACAATTGTGAGCAGATTGCTTTGAAGTGAATTTTGTCATATTTTAAAAGGTAATTTGTTATTAGTGAAGATTTTTTAAAAATCCAAAATTAATGTGTGAAAAGAGAAACAAATACGTATCTTTTACTAACATGATTTTACAGAACATTTACATTTAAAGGGAAAGAGAGGTAAAAAAATAATATTACACTGGAGGAATTATGTTGTATACATTTTCTGTGTTGGACAAAATTCACACTGAAACAGCTGCATTCTAAAAGTGCTTTCAAAAATCAGTCCAATTTCTAAAGACACTGTGGTGTCTGGAAGTTATAACTTTGTGTATACAATTAACATGAAGCCAGTCAGTGCTAAGGAAACATCTTCTCCAACTCCTGGTCACCAGGCCTATGTTTAATAACCTGTAGCTTCTCACTTGGGCGCTGCCTCTCTGATGTGGTGCAGAGAGAGCCCAGGCTCTCTTGGGCTACAACCAGCAGGTCAAACTGTTTTTAACTGAGGTTTTATCAGGCCTTGGTCTCTGGTTTAGACTCAATTCCTTCACAGAATAACTGCAAATGGGATGCAGTTGCATGATGGGATGTCATGACTAAGAAATTTTACTTGAAGGAAACTGAAGCTGTCCTGTTGCACAGAGCTACCTGCTGGGCAGAGCAGGACCTGGAAGTTATAGCTGTGTGGGCAGGACCCATACTAGAGCTAGCACTGATTTAGGGTTCACAGATGGAATTTCAGTATTCCAAGTTTCTCTACTAAAACTTTTGTTTTCCTGACCAGCTTCTCATGGTCCTATGGCTTGCTGGGGCTGTGGCCTCAGGAGTTCATGTGCAGCCTCACTTGTGAGCGCAGATTTACCCATGCCTATATCGGGACTCTCCAGATCTGGGTTTCCAGTTCTTCCCTCAAAATTTGCATCTTCTTTCACAAATGCACTAGCTGCTCTCTTCAGCTCCATTACCTTTCCACAGAATGCCCATAAAATGCAGAGCACACATCAGCACTTACTGGGAGGTCCCAGGGAGATGCTGCAATGTCCAGACACCATGGTGTGAGTCAGGGTTGCCATGGCAGCTCCAGCTTTGAATACTCCTGCTTTTATGGTTTTCTTGTTCAACCTTAGTATTAGTTAAACCCAAGTTTATATATATGTGTGTGTGTTTTTGATGATAATTACTCCTTGCTTCTAGAGACTTGTTCTGCTGCTTTTTCTCTTGATGGACTGTGGGTCCCAGAAGAAAGTACATAGATCATTGCTGCTCTCTCCACATAGATCATTGCTGCTCTCTCCAGTGCCCAGAAAAAGCATGTGGTGAATATTTGTGAACCTGGGTGGACAGATGTGGGAGAAAAGTCTGAAATGGGTCTTCTGGAAAAAATCTACAAAAAATCCCCACTCACTGAACCACCTGCCCCATTCCTGGGGATGAGCTTTACTCTGTGGTGCAAGAAGTGGTGTTGACAGAGCACACAGATGGGCACAGAGGTGGTGGTGGTGGTAGCAGAGAGGTGCCAGTGTAGGGTGGCAATAAAAGCTGAAATAACAGCAGTGAAAAATAGAGGTGTTGGGGCCAAATGATCCTGAGCTCTCCCAGACCAGGAGTATTTTCTGATATATAGAAGTATTTGCTGTAGTAACCTCAGGGCACTCCAGAGGCTGCATTGCAGCTCGCCAGAGTTTAATCTCACTCTCTTTTCTGCTTTTTCCTTGCCAGTAGGGAATGTGTCTTATTTTGCCATCGTGGTCTATGTGAAGGATAACACAAGGTTCTGCAATTTCCTGCTGTACACTTCCATTTGTGCCTCTTTGCTGCTGAATATATGTCTTTAATTATAGGCAGCAGAAGCAATTTATATGTTTAATAACATCCAGGAAACATACCCAAGGGAGATCTCTGAACATGACCACAAAGCTGATAAGGATTAATGTTAGGTGATAGAACACTGGATGAGGCTATTCTCACATTTGGGTCAATATCTGCTATTCATAGTATGAGTGTTAAGTAAACTAATATCAGCTTATTATGTGCTATTATATTTAATGAGGTTCAGTATTTACTTTTCCTCTAAAGACTGCTGAGGACCACATTAGCATCATTGTATGCTCTGGCAGGCAGGAGAGCAGTGTGGTGAGTTTAGCACAACAGTCACATCAGAGCTTTCAAAGGGCACTATGTGACCTCTATGTTTTATTGTTAGGCAAAGCTAATGGTGTTTGAGTTAGTTCCCATTGCTAACAGAGAATTCATTATTAGTGGGTATAAATCTCTTTCCTGCTACAGGTGCTGATATCTGCTGTGGAAGCTAATAGACACATCAGTAGTCATTTATAAAAAACAGAAGCTCCAAGACTATTGTTGATGTTGTGGTTTATCCAACAGCTCTGGGTCCCTGCTGTGTTCTGTGTCAGAAATAACAAAGCAGCTCCCTTGCTGACACCTGCACTCCCATTCTCACCTCCATTGATTTCCTGCATTGATTAAAACGTAATAATAATAATCCCAGAAATATTTAGGAAGTGCAGAAACCCAGCTGCATCCTGCATGTGGAGGGCCAGTGTGTGTGCGTGAGCCCAAGCCAGGAAGCTCCTCACCCCCCTGAACAGCTGCCTCCACAAGGCTGCTTCCAAATCCCTGCAGCCTGGTAGGATTTCTTCCTTTATCCCTTGCCTGTTCATCACCTCTCCCGTGCTCGCCCACTGCTTCAGCCCACCTGGCATCCATTCTGTGGGCTCTCCAGGGCCAGGACAGCTTCATGCTTCCCCTGCAATGCCCTACTTTGAGGCTGATCCAGAGGCTGAAGATCCCCAGTACTGACCACCATGAAACAGAAAACAACCCATATCCAGCAATAACTTCTGTGTAGAAACAGGAGCTTACTGGGAAAGTCTGATTTTCTGTTCACTATGTTGAGTCACACTGTGGTTCTGGGAGAGCTGAAACCACTCCGGGAATTCTTAAGGCCGTGCTAAAAAGGGCCTGATTTATTGTGCTGAGGAGCAAAACCATCTCTGGCTGTGGGTAATAAACAACCATCTATGGAGACACAGACAGCAGCAATGTTAAAGAACATAAAATTGAATCTATTTCTTAATGACACACTTATTCAAGAAAGACAAGCCAAGGAGCACTTCACATACTGCAACTCAGCATTGCCAATCTCTAGACCAGCAACCTCACTGCGTCAGCATCTGCACCAGCATGGGGCAGTGAGAAACACCCTGCCTGAGGGAATTCACAGCCCCACTGAAGATCAAGGGAGGACCTTTAGCTACCAGGAGATAAAGACAGAGAGGGAGCAGAGAGCCTATGTTCTTTGTGTGAGAGACAAAACTACCAGCGTGTTGTTTATCCCATTATTTTATGGAAGGCTAGGCTAAAAACCAGCACATCTGGTCCTTAGCAGCAATGGGAACCAACCTGAGTGGTTTCCTGTATCTCTGCACTGAAACCCGGTGGATGATGAACATCTGTGTGCTCCAGTGTAGGAGCAGCATCCTGCAGAAGTGATTTTCCCATCTTGAGGAAATTTTCAGTATTTTAGACTTTTCTGTCCCTTATCAGCCAAAAATTCAAACTAAGGAGAAATGAAAATCCCAGACATTACATTTTGAACAGAAGTCCCTAAATTATGCAGCCTAACAGGCAGAAGGAGTTACCGTAAGGTCTTTGTTTAGATCTTTGTTCTAAACTGAGAGCTTTTACTGGTTGTAAATAAAATCCTTGTAGTTGCTTATATACAACATTTTTCCTTCTCTTGTTTTTATTTTAGGTGTGTTAAATATGTATTACTAAGTAATTGAAATGTCATAATCCTAGATTAAACTCCTCTAGTGGAATGAAATTAGAAGTTTCTGCTCCTGGTTTAGAAGAACCCAGTGTGAATGTTTTATAGCAGCAGCAAAGCCAGAATTACAGGTTAGGCTCCCAATCTGTGTGCATGACTAACAGCAGGAAAACAGAAACAGTTTGAACTATCAGAGGCTCAAGCCAAGAAACAATGAAGGAAATGTAACTTATTTTAGATCCAGTTTTCTCCTGGAAGGAAGTAACTCCTGCTACAGCCCTGGGCCCTGATGTCTTAGAGATGGGGGTGCATCCCAGGGATGATGCCTGGACCCTGTGTGGAACTGATGTTTTCATCCCAGATATCCCGTGGTACTTGATTTGATAGGACTTGATCACAGCAAAGCAGGTGAAGCTGTTCAGTCACCTCAGGGAAGAAGTCAGGAGTGGAGGCTAAGGAACAGCCTCCTCCAGAATTTTCTGTGCCTCAGATGTCCCCAGGGAAAACAAGACGGCTACTTATATCTGTTCTATATTTAGTACAGGAGGGAAATGCCCTCTTCAGCAGGAAGGCAGCATGCTTGACCCTCTTTTCTGTGTGTCCCAGCATGCAGAACACCAGTGACCTTCATGAGAGGGGAGGGACACATCACTGCTGACTTTTGGGGAGAACATGGCACATTTGTCACTGTTGGTCTGAGGCAACAAGGAGCCTGTCACCATCTTCATCTCTGCAGTGGGATCCTCCAGCCAAGCTTGTGACTGGGCAGGAGTTGGTGGCTATGGGAGGACACAGCAAAAATGCTCGCTGCTGTGCTGATTTGATTTTAAACTTTCACCCAAGGAATGCTGAGTCAAAGCTGCTTCACTCCTCACGTGGGCCAAAATCACCCTGTGGGGTTCGACTGCAAGGTGCTGTTCTCAGCTGGCTTCTGCTTCATTTCCTCCTCAGCCTCTCAGCCAGCTTCGTGACATGCCAGCAAGTACAATTTCCCATTTCCTTCCTCAGCTAATCCTGAAAGGGACAATAAATAACAAGAGGAGTCCTTTATAAGCAGATATGAAGTACTCACATCCGCAACATGTTACTAAACTTACACGGTAATTTGTTATCAGAATATCTATTGGTATGAGCAGCACTTGGATAGGCCTGTGCTACAGAATGTCTCCCTTCTCCTTCAAGGTTTCCTCTGCAGCAGTGTCCTTCTGTTCTTCCTCCTGCAGATGATTCTCTTGAGCTAGATCTGATCAGGAAATGAACAGCAAAAACTCTCAAACAAACTCGTTTTATGTGAAAAGATCAAACCAAAGGTTGAGGTTCTTTACCGAGAGAGAGAGATTGAAAAATCTTTTAAATACACCTTTTTTTAACAGCTGGCTCTGCAATGACCAAAAATTATCCTCTTTCCACAGCTGAAAATTGCAGCACAAAGGCGCAGTGGCTCAATCCCCAGCGCTGCCGGGAAGCCGGAGCCCCATCCCGCACCTAGCCCCAATTCCGGCCCCTGATGCTGCGCACGGCCTGAACCTCGAAACAGCGCTGAAGGGGGCTGAAGAGGGGAGCAAAGGCCCTTTTGGCGAGGGGAAACGGGGCCGGGAGAGCAGCCGGGACCGCGCGGCTGTGGCCGCGTCCCCAGAGGGTGGCGCTGGGGCCCCGCCGTGCGCAGCCGGCAGCGCCGGGCTCCGGGTGACACCGGGCAGAGACGGGCTGCGGGCCGGTGTTACCGGGCAGAGACGGGGCTCCGGGCCGGTGTCGCCGGGCAGCACCTGGGCTCCGGGCCGGTGTCACCGGGCAGCAAGGAGCTCCGGGCCGGTGTCACCGGGCAGCAAGGAGCTCCACGGGGTGTGCGCTGCCCCGGGGTGTCCGCAGAGCCCTTAAGTGATGCGCAGCCTGGCTTCCCTCGACTGAGTCGCACAGCACAGCCCCGGTAGCAAACCCGCTGGAGGCTTTGGGGCCACTGCTGCCCCTGAGTCAACATGGGTTTGATACTCCAAGGGGAAAGACACCACGTCTTGCCACTGTATCCAATAGCTAACGCCATGCTTAAGGTCAAATGTATCATGCCTCAGCCCTGCAAGTGTTCGGGCCAGGTTGGATGGCTCTTTGAGCAACCTAATCTTGTGGAAGGTACAAACTGGAACTAGGTGGTCCTTAAGGTCCCTTCCAACTCAGAGCATTCTGTGATTCTATGTCTGTTCAGGAATTAGCAAAAGGAATCAATTCAAAGCTGCTTATTTGCCTCCTCATGAGAGCTGAGCTTAAGCATGCTCACTGCCTTGGGACCTTTCCACTTGCTTGTCTTTGCAGCAGTTCTCAGGGGTTATTTTGATCTTCTGTGCAAGAAATAAGCCTCTGGTGGCTTTTCCCAGCTCTTTTCCAACAGTTTGGTTCTTGGGTACCAGTTGAAATACTGGGTACAGCGTGTCTGCAATAAAGCAAGCTGAGGTCTGCCGTCTGCATGATTGGCTTGGCTGGTCTCTTTCCTAACTGAAAAATGCAGAAAGCCCCCAGGCTCTCCTGCACAGATATTTCACAAAGGCTGAGAGGAAAAATCAATTTAAAATGGATTAACTCTTATGAGTGTACCTCTGTTTTCTTGAATATGTATTACAGGGCAATTTAAATAGATTAAGTCCTGCGAGTTTAGTTATGTATTCTGAATACCATGGAATTAAGGAAGTCATGTTTTATAAGATCTCTGGGAAGGACACTGATTCATTGCACGAAGCAGAGGTCTAGTGCAGGCTGGTGTCTATTGGAAAGAGCTTGCTGTGTTGCTTAGGTTGCAAGCAGTGCTTATCTCCCCTCACCATGTCTTAGAGCAAACAACAGTTCACTACCCCCTTCCCCCTTCCTCAGGGAGCAGTGAAAAGGCATTCTGGTGCATTCTGGTATAACAGAAAAGAACTATTGCTTCTGGGGGAATGACTTGGACAAACATACTGCTGTGGGGAAATAGGTGCAGTTTGGTGCAACTTAACCAGATTGTCCCTTCCCTGGCACTGGGGCAAAGAAGCCACAGAAGGGACAGAAAGGTGTCTAGTAGTTGTGGTTAGAGTAGTGGTTCGGGGTAGTGGTTAGGGTTAGGGTTAGAAGAATCAAAGATCCTACAGCTCCAGGAGCACTGGGGCTGGAAAAGGCATGTGAAGGTGATCCCAGCAGGGCCCCAACATTGCTGCTCCTACATCTTTGTGAGCTGGACCACTCCCCTGCTGATGGGGATTGGGTGCTGTGCTGAGGATGATATCCATAGCTCCTCTCACCCTCCTGCCACTGGAGTTTGGGGGTTTTCACAGTGCCATGGCACATGGCACTGCTGCAGAGGACCAAGTATGTGTGAATACAAGGGTCACTCTGTGGGTGGGGGGATGTCTGCTGCCAGATCTCCCACAGTTCTGCTGGCCTGGATCTGTGGCTGCTGCAGGCTGGGACCCCATTTCACACTCACAGCTCCCTCTGGCCATTGGGGCCTCCACCTCCAATAGGGTCCTGCTCATTCAGTGCTTGCAAACAAGACAGGATCTTCCTGTCTTGCAGATTTAAACTCCTCATTTGTTTTTAAAACAGCCAAATGAGCAGCTGACTCTACCAAGGCCATAAAGAAAGACTTGCCCATTCTGTTTTGAGAATCCCAGAGAGAGAAGCTCCATGCATGCAGCACAAAGAAATATGTCAAGGAACAGAAGAAAACAGTTGAAGAAATAATGTCTGTGTATAAAAAGCCCAATAAGTAGCTGCCAGTATGAAATAAAGGAGCCAGATCCTTACTGGAGGAGCCACAGATGGATGTGCAGAGGGCAGCTCCCCAGGACATCAGTGCCCAGAAAGACTCTCTGGGGGCTCAGAAGCACCATCTGGACACTGAGCACCTGCAGTTTGCAGTGCTATCCAGCAGTAAGTGTGATGCACCCTGCCAGCGTGCAGGAAAAGCAAATATTGACATTTTGGAGAAACTTGTAAATAGCATCTTGGATAAAACTTTATTTAAGCAGACAGGACCTTTACGCTCACAAGCAATATGGAATCCAGTAAAGACCAAATGTCAGACCGTAGCCTTTAAAGAACAAGACAAATGACCACAGTAAAGGACACATTACAATAAGTAAATCTGAAATCAGCAACAGCCCTCAGAGCACTTGGAGGAAATAGAAGATGATCCAGTACCAATATCTCCCCCGCCACACGGTGTGAAGTGCAGGACGTGCAGCAGAAGCCAATTTAGATGCTCATGCTACTGATGACAACCTGAACCAAAGGTAAAGGATTCATCCTCCTTCTCCAGTCTGTGGCAGTGCTGTCACAGTGCTGCCTCACAGCACAGGCTGCACCTGGGGCATTTCCCATGCAGCTGCTCCAAGGCAGAAAAGCAATGTTCCCTCAGGAGCAGAACTGTGGGGCTCACACACCACCACCCCAATTCTGAACACAGCAATGTGCTCCCCAGCAGTGGCAAAGAAAGGCAGGCACTCACCTACCTGAGGGGAGTCTGAGCTGGAAGGAGCCTCTGCGTGAAACAGGCATTGCAGAGCGTATGCAAAGGGGCAAGGTGGAGCATGGCATCGAGGCTCTTGGCATCCTTTGTGCCTGGGTGGTGCAGTCCTGGCTGGATGCACTGTCAGGGCAGGGAAGCGCACTCCATGCTTTGCCAGCTACTCACTTGTGCCTCTAGCTAGCACTAAAAATAGCTCACTTTCATCAGCCCCAAGTTCATCACCAAAAGAGAGCAAGCAGATTTAATTCATTTGAACACAGCTTCATCTAGTCTTCAAGGGGAAGATGCGAGGCTGGCTTTTGCATTTATTATTTATACAAGATAGAAACCTTTGGGGTGCAGTGACAGGGCCAGGTGGGGACTTCTGATGGGAACAGTGACAATCTGTCCTTTTTCCTGCTAATGAGGGTCAGGCCAGATCCAGTCCTGTCTGTGTCAGCAGTTCTGCTGAACCCAGGGGTTACACTAGTGTTCAAATTACTTCCCATTAGTTAAAGACTGAATAAAGGAAGCTCAGTGAGGCTTAAAGCCCATGCGAAAGCCCTGCACAGCACAGTGAACTGTCCACATTCCAGGTAGAAATGGTTGTTCACCTCCATACAGGTGATGGTCAAGTCAGAGACTCTCACAGGGGGTGGCTATCCCAGAGCTGTGGTCTCAGCAGAAAGAGTAGCTCAAGGCCAGTGTTTTAAAGCATTTAGCTTGGGTGCTGGGAAAAGCAGCTTGTCAGGAAACACAGTGTTCGTACTCTTGTTAGATACATCTGGCCCTCAGCAGATTGAAATTCAGGTTCCAGTGTCATCTCAGCCTCTTGCATTTGATTTACTCCTTGGCCAGGAATGATTTATGTATTTCTGCCTATTGCAGTTCATTAGATCTAAATAACAACCATCTTGCTTCAACCTGAGGGCTCATCTAATTTTTTATGCTGAGGTACCCTGACACAAAGTCAGTCAGGAATGTGAAACTATGGCAATATGTGCTTTGAGCCCACTAATCTGAAGTGCTCTGGCATGGAACTGTGCCTGGCTGCCCAACCCAGGGCTCTCTGGTGCCGTGCTGGGCACAGGCACCCCTGGTACAGCACCATGGCCCTAATCAAGGGGAACATCAGGGCTCTGGCTCAGGGTCTGGCTGCTGCTCCAACGCAGATAACACCACAGTCCTGGCTCTGAGGAGGCTGTTGTGGGAAAATGCTAATGGGACTTTTGCTGCTTATTTTCTGTGGGCCAATACTAGCAACAAGAAACCACAATTACACCTGGCTGTACAAAGACAAAGGCAGCTCTGCAGGGTGACTGCAGAAATCAAGGAACTTGACCTGCAGATTTTCTGTAATGTGACACTGTACAAATGCACTCTTACCCTCTTCCAAATGTCCTTCCAAATATCCTGGTGATCTGTCCCCAACGTCACTGTACTCTGGGCCTCACTCTCCATCAGCAAAGCTTAAGCCCCAGTTTGTAGGTTCAGCCTGAGCAGCCTCAAGGAAGCTGAGAGCTGTCTCAGGGCATGAAGCTTGGGCAGCTCTTTGCTCAGCAAAGCTCAGCAGTGATGTGGACAGGTCACTGTGCATGTGTTCGGTATTTGTTAAATGTAAAATGAAAGATAAAGGAAGAGTAAACTGGGAAATGGCAAAACTTTTTGGCACTGCTCTGGGACAGAAATGATTTCCCAGGGCTCGCTCAAAGTGAAGTTGCACCATCTTCTCATATATGTGTAGATTTGTTTCGTGCTCTTGCAATTGCACCTTTTAAGAGCGAGTAAAAAAACTCAACCTTATTAAAAAAAAAAAACAATAATCCTCTCTGGTAGCTTGGAAGCTGCTGCTCTGTAGGGAAGTGACTCCTCTTTATCTACAGAGCAACAGCTTGCCCCAGCCCTGGCTGTGGGGATTACAGATGCCCTGGTGATGCTCAGGGTGAATTAATCTGCCCTTCTGAGTGGGAGATGGAGGGTGTGTGTGTGTCCCAAACTGCACCCGGAGTGGGTCAGCCCTGGTGCCTGGAGCTTTGCTCGCAGTTTTGCTCTTTGTACATTCCTGTGCCACTGCCTGCAAGGTTCTCAGGTACCACCAGCCCTGGCATCTTTTTTTCCTCACCCACAGCAAGAAGCACACTGGCCTCAGACCGCAGCCATGTCAGGGGCTGTGGTGTCCACCCCACGGGGCTTGAGGCAAGAAAAACCCCCGGACACCCAATGTCCAGGAGCAGCAGCCAGCATCACTGCAAGGGAGGACCTTGCATACTGGTGCCTGAATCCTCCCATTCCCAGGGGTACATTGGTGCTGATAAAAGACAATTTCCCACACATTCTGCAGTTTACATAGTGATTAGCTTCTATGCTAATTCCCAGGGGGAGGTAGCTGAATTATAATTGGACATATGACGTAGCAAGGGCATAACTTAACTCCTCCAAAGCCTTTTCTGAAGCAGATGAGTATCTTGATTATGCTGTCTGCATTTCTAGCCAAACGTTGGTTGAACAAGGCGTATTTGTTATCTAGATCCAGTGCACCCCCTCCTGCTGCGGGTGCTGAGGCAGCAGCTCTAGGCGCTGGGAGAAGCCAGGGAGGTGCCGGTGGGTCCAGGAGCGACTCTCCAGCCCCAGGGGATGCTGCTTGCGAGTACAGGGAATGCACCGGGATACACACAGGCACAGCTCTGCTCCCTGATCCTGGTCACAAGCACTGGGGGTTTGAAATATGGAGAGCTGTTTGGGGTTTTTAAAATGTGTTTTTCTGAAAATCCTACACAATACTGTGGGAGTTTTAATTCACATTTTTCTGATAAATTTATCAGGTAATGTAATTTTTTTTCCTGAAACCATGTACAATTTCAATCAACCTTTGCATATGTTCTGAGGGGAAAAATTTGAAGTTCACTTTCCCAGCAGCTGCAGAGCTGTTTGTCCCCGTTGGAGGCACAACTACCAAGCAGGCACAAAGCAAGGGTGGGCTGGGAACATCCCCCTAGATCCCCTGTCCTGAAATATCTTCCTTCGGGCCCAAAGGGACCTGGAAGGCCACCCCAGACAGCTCATCCCTATCCAGAGAGACACCTCTTCAAACAAAAACATGGGAGGCGGTGGCGACATCCCTCAAAGCATAGCTCTGTCTCCCAGAGCGTTTGGGGCAGCATCTCCCTGCAATCAGGGAGAGATTAACGTGGGATGGAGCACTGAGCTGTGGTGTGGAACTGGAGGAGCCCTTTCAAAGTTCTGGGTTACGTCATAAAAGCTTTAATCATTAACGAAAACAGAGAGGGATAAAAATAGCACAGAGTGTGTGTAACACGCTGTGGCACATCTGGTTACATGAGTCACTTTGAGGCACAGACTTTTTTTTTTTTTTAAGGAGTGAGACCTCTAATGTTGTTCGTTAAACCCTTGCAGACAGGCTAATAGCAAGGGAAACACTTAGAAAATCATCTGAATACAAGCTGGTACGAGGAACTCTCTATATGCTACAAATACATGTATTTTGGCAGTGGAGATTTAAGGGAATAGCATCCACATGTGATTTCCAAAGAATTACTAAGTACTTATTTTTGTCAGCCAATTCCCCTTAGGGAAAATGGCTAAGGGAAAAACATCCAAGGGGCAGCAAAGCAGTATCTCAACAAACTCCTGAAAAGACAAGCTGTGATTTCAAAATTGGAGGAAACATTTTAAAAGGCACAGTAAGTACCTGCCAAGCTCTCAGATGTGTCTGAATTTCCACCAGCCTTTTCTCCCTTTGCTCCCTAGGGGATCCTACCCCAGCAAGGGGTGGGATATGTCCAACCCATAGTGGCCACACACAGGACCGGTGCCGGCTCTGATTTCCCAGCGTTTAGAGGCTCTTAAACGGTTTGTTATCACTGGACTCAGAGGTGTCAGCACGTCTAGTGCTGAAAGTGGGACGGATGTCCCCAAAGACGTGGACTCCTTTTGCTTTGAATTAAGCTTAAATAAACAGAGTTAAAGACCATCTGGCTGAGGGATTGCCGGGGAGCAATCCAGCAGAGAAAACAAAAGTGAGGTGGTAATGTTAGCGACAGCTTTTGAGCAGAAAGGCCCCACAGGTTGTGTCGTTGTCCTAATTTTACACTATTGGTTTCATACCTTTCCTTGTATCCTGAGGAGAGTTATTACAAGATATAAATAGCTGTGGCTGAGAACAGAGCAATACCTTTGTCTCTTCTGCAGCAGAGACAATGGCTACGGAGCATTAAGCAGGCAAAAACCACTTGAAATAATAAGCAAAACTGATGGGTTTCATTCACGCTTCTAAACACAATTACATTCTGTGATGGTACCTGTGCTTTCAAATGAACCTCTGTCTAAAGCTGATGGGGATGAGAAGAGAACACTCTTCCCTGAGGTTCCCATGAGCCCCATGCAGATGCCCCAAACAGCAGAGCCCAGCCCCGGTGATGCTCCATCCTCGCCAGAGTGTGACAAATGCATTGAACAGAGATGTGAAAATATGAGAGCAACACAAAGCACTTCAAATTAATACAAATCCCCAGTATGGATGGAACTCAGTGCTGCTGGATGGCTGCAGGGCAAGAGCATGTTAGTGCCTGTGGCCATTGGCTTAGCCATGCCTGAGATAAGCAGGACAGAGGGAACAGCAGCAAGTTTCAGTGAGATCAAAGCTTATTCCGGGTCATAATCTCAAGGCTGACACACTACATCATGGTTTTGACTGCATCTTCCTCCACAGCCTTCTCCCTGCTTCTGTTGGCCATGTATGTCCTACTTGTTGGACTGTGCACTTTTAACTCCATTTTCTTTTAAAAAATTGAAGGAATTCCTATGTGAAAGCATTGCCCCAAAAGCTGAAGCTGTGGCATAGAAAGTAAAAACTTTTGTAGAAATGATTTTTTTAAAGTGTCCTTCTACAGGCCATAGCTACTACAGAAGTAGGTGCAGCAAGAATTAGCATTGTCCCTGGTGGAGGCCTCAGCACAGTCTGTAAAGCTTCTTGATGATTAGCCAGCAACTGGAAAAATGGTTCCTGTTCCAACGGTGCAGCGAGACATACTGAGCAAGTTTTGCTCTTTAATAGAAAGTTTCTTTTTATATTCTTATGACCTTCTTTAAGACAGGAAACTCTCTGAAAAAACCAGGAAAACCAGAAAAATGGCTTGAAAATGTTTAGCAGTGGCACTGCTGGACCTGTGGTGTTTTGAGAATGGAAGTGGGACAAGTTTCTTGAAGACACAGATTCTTGGGTGACATTGATAGAGCTGGAAGAACTAACACCCTTTTGCACATACAATGGACACTTCAAGTCTAAAAGAGTAGATGGAGAAGAAGAACTGATAGTGATGGGCAATTGAACTCTCTGGAAAAAGAGAGGTCAGACCCCACAGGTGATGCAGGAGAGGGATGGTCTCCTGCTGCAGCTTGTGGGGATGGGGATAAAGCAGGGACTGATGTGGAGACTGCAATTGCACCTTGTGGGAAGCAGCTTCTGCTAATCCCAAATATCTCCTGTTGCTCTTAGTGAGCAGCATGTTCACATCAGCTGGTAGGTGTGACAGGGACCTCTCCTCTCAAATACTACAGGAATCTTCTGGCAATGGGATACTACTCTCCTTTTGGAAAAACAAAAGCTAGAGACTATTTTTAACATTTTGATTTCAGAGGTCAGTACATTCAAATATTTATTGGATCTTCACTCTTGCAAGGGTGTGTCTGTTCATTTGTAGCTGCTTCATGTTTGTTCTCATTCTTATGTTGTTCCAGCTAAAACAGCAAATTTTACAACCCTCCTCTGCACATTTTCCATGTTTGTGTTACACAGAGTAACTGAGAACAACAGCATTCATGGTGAGAACTCAATCATGCCTGGGCCAGTGAATGCAGTTGCTGTAGTAGAAGTTTTCATTAAATTGCTTCTTGGGAGGGACCAGGTCCTCCACTGAATCCCACAGTCACTAGCACCTCTCACATACCAGCAAGATGTCAGGGAGGCACCACAAGGCATCCTAGCTGCTCTTGTCTCTGGGGTGCTGCATGCCCAAAACCCCAAGGGCAAAGGGAGAGGTGAATCAATTATCTTTTGGGTTTTGACACCTACGTTGTATTTGGCAGCACCAGGATGGAGTGACACTGAAAAACTTAGGCTTTCTTGTAGATTCAGGCTACACTATCACAATCCCTTGTTAGACTCAAGGCTCACCTGGAAAACCTTGTCCTTATGGTAATCATCATTAAAGTATAGGAAATGCATGTGGTCCAGCACTGCCAGCATCAGACAGTGGTTTCAACACATATTACTGGGACAAGGTCCAGGTCTCTGTGACCTGCCCAGGAAGTTATACCAGGCTATGGGCAGGGTGTCCCAGAGCCATGGGTGAAGACACAGATGGTAGAGAGAGTTGATCAGTTATTCCAGAGGTATGGTGGAACATCAACTCTTGAGTGAAACACTGATACTTCATTTTAATGTCTTTCCACTCAGCTGCAGTCTACAATTAAATTAAAATTCAGATGCACTGTATTGAAGTGCGATTCCTCACCAGCCCTCAGGAGCTGCATAGTAAAAAGCAGGCAGCATGCTTGCTGCACTTCTGGGCATCAGCAGCACCTCAGGCAACTAGGAAAGATGCAGTAAGGCAGAAACAGTAATTTTTTTTTCAGACATCCTGGGTATTAATGTGGTAGGAACAGTGAAAATTGCTGTGGTCAGAAATGTGCATTTTTAATGCTAAGTGTGCTGATGAAAAAAATAGTCACTGGAAGTACCTCAATGTCTTTTTTTCTCCTCGAAAGCCCATGGTATTTGAGAGCTGCCTCTGGGGTAGCACACAAAAAGAGTTCATGCAAGGAGACTAAAAAAACAGTTAAGCAGCTCCACAATGGTTCCTTGAGACAGAAGCTCTGAGGATGGACATGATTTTTCTCATTTAATGAGAATTCTCATTTCATTTTTTAATAAACTGACTCTCTGCCAGGAGAAGTCACAAAGAAGGCACACCCCCTACAGAGACACATGGGCTGGCCAGGAAATGAAGTTGAATATAAAAGATATTACATGCACACTAAACATAATTTTTAAAGATGCTCTAAATTGCTCCCTGAATAATAAAAAAAGCAAAGCAAAACCAAAAAACCAAAGTAATCAGGCATCCCCGCACAGCCCAGCATGGCTCTGACCATCCCAGCAGGATGGAAGCTGCACTGCACTGGCTGTTTCCCCCTAGGTTTACATCTGCCCATGCAAGGAAAATCGACTGTGGCTGGTGTGCCCAGTGCATGCAAGGGGAAAAGAACAGCAAGAGCCCCTCTGGCAGATAGTGGTAAGTGTGCCAAGGCAGAGAGGGGAGGCAGCGTGTTAAATGGGTGTGATACAATATGCCCAGACACGACAGGGTGCTCAGTGTCCTCAAGAAGGCACCCAGGACATCAAGTGATCCTGCTCAGCTGGGGAATGGCAAAGGACCATTAACTGCATCTTTAGTCGTGGACAGCCTGTGGACAGTGAGCATTGTAGCCTCTGCTCCTGAAGGGAAGTGAAGAACCAGTTTTCCCCTCTCTGCCTGACCACCTGGATTAGAGCTTCCCTAAGGATCTCTCCCTGGCACGGAAGGGATTGCTAGACAGCAGATATCTGGGGCATCTGAAAGAAAATGGAGTATCTGCCTCATAAAGCTCCTCAAATTCCTGTACAGGCTCCAGTCATCACATAAAAACCACTGTCACAGAGCCCAGACAACAAAACCCTGGAGTAAAGATGCTCAGGGCTCACTCCTGTGCCCCTGGTTTTCCTGGCACAAAGAGGAGCACTCGCTGTGCTTGCTTGTCAGACATTCACAACTATTTCCAGGAGCCTTTCAAGGATATTTTGAAAACACTTTCTGTATAGTTTCATGGAAATATTTTTCAATGATGCATTGAGCCAAATGAACAGCAGCTTCACTGACACAGACACCCCATATTATTGTATTGCTTTCGATACTGCATTTCCCTGCTTGGTGTAAGGGTTTGCCTCTATACCCTATGAACAGATGCTCTGTGGGATCCCCATCCCATTTTTCAAGGGCAATGTTTACAGCCATCAGAGCCTGCAGCTGGGGCCAGCAGTAAATAAGGAGTTTCGAAAGCAATTGGCCAGGTTCACCTCCAGTATTTATCCTTCTGCCAAACACCTATAATTTTCCTGCCAATAGTGATGACCTGTTATTTACAACCCCCACTTTATGCTAATTCATTTGGTCTCCTTGAAGGGAGGATTACACACTGCTGAGAACTTCTGCCAAAACACAGAGAATCAAGTCTTAATTTTAAAATAGTGTCTCCCCACTGCCCCCGCAACAACAAGCAGGGTTTTACCAGCACTGGGGCACAGCCAGGAGAGCTGGTGGTGATCCAGGTTTCTGTCAGTATTGATGCTCTTTGCTGTCCCTTCTCTTTCTCATACAAAAATCTAGGATGACCTATTAAGGGATACAGAACCTGTCTATGCAGATTCTTGAAACCTCCGCATGGCATCGTGCTGTAAAGGAGATGGACTAGAACTAGTGAAACCATGATACTGCACACTGATTGCTGTTGTTTATGGTCAAATATCCCTCCCTAAATGAAGCCCACCTTAGAAAACTCCCGAAGAGAGTAAATATTTGTGGTCCAGCATGGACATTCCTGGGCAGACCTTGCATAGTCTGTTCTGGAGTTGGGCAGTGAACCTTTCAAGGAGCTCTGCTTGTTTCTCTTCTGATGTGCATTTTTTTGGTGAATTTTGCATTTTTTTGGTGAATTTTACCTTCCTTATGCCATTTACTCAGGATCAGTGGGAGCCCCCAAAATTTGCCTCTGCCCTCCCTGCTGTAACAGATCTTGGTGTTACCTATTTAGGATGCAGTAGCTGAAATGCTCCCCTGTAGATGAAATGTTGGACAGAACATCTTCTTTGTTTTCTCTCTGCAGTCATTATCCTTGTGTTGCATAGAAAGATAAAGGCACGGAATTATACAGCAGTCATGGCTCAAAACTTGGGATTTATACCTGAGCAGCTCCTGCAGTAAAATACCCTGCAATGAGATAGCTGGTGTCACTGGGTTCTGCTGATGCTGTGCACACTGCAGCATCTCAGTGATGCAAGTGCATTTCACAACAATTTGTTTATCTCTGCAGAAATAAATCCTTCATTGTTGCTGCTGCAGTGCTGGTTGGACTTTCTAGAGGTGCCTAAGTCTGCCTCAGGGCAGATTCCCTTGCCTTCAGGAATATCATAATGAGGCACTACATTTTATACTGTGGCAATGTGGAACTTTTTTTTGAAGCACTGTTTTGGGAAATGGCAACTGGGTAGTCCTGTGTTGTTTTTTTGACCATATTTGGGTGTATCTCAGAGGGTGCTAAGATGCTTTACTACTGGTGAGCTCAGCTGATGAATGGAGTCATTCCACACCACTGGCAGTCACTAAATTTGCTCCACTTGGAGCCATTGAGCTGCTCTTGCTTGGAGATGGATTTGTTAATGCGTTTCCTGACAGCGATCAATAATTTATTTTATATTCATTGTGATCTCTAATTGGGAGTGGACCCTAAAGACAGATTGCTTTGATATAAGAATTATCGACTGCTGTAGAAAGCCCATTTAGCAGCTCACATTGTGGAGAATGAGAGCACACAGTTGCTTTTGTGATGTATGGGGAAGTCAGAGGCAGCTCTTCTGCCAGGACATGGCCAGGTTGTGTCACATCCAAACTGAGCTGGATCTTTTGACTTTCACATGAGCAGAACTCCAGGGATCAGCATGAGTGTTTGCAAAAGGCAAGCAAAATCCAGCCTTTAATACATTTTTTTTTTTTGTGATTAAAAAAAAAATACACGACAGAAGTTTATAACTTGTTTTGATATTGTAATGATAAATGGTAACTTATTAAGACATACAGGGGTTTCTAGAGTTCCACATTTTCTATTCTTACTGCTAATTATAAGGAAACAAAGGTGCATTGCTTTCTTCGCTATGGGAAGAAATTCCCAGGTCTCAAGCCAGCATATAGATCATGCCATGTGCAGTGAGCAGAAGAGGAGTGCAGTGCTGTACTGCAAGGCTATATTGCCTCATCAAGGGCCACTGCTCTCCTTATTGCTCCAGGGGGAATTGTATATATATAATCCCTCCATCTGGCACAGGCCACGTTTCCTGCATCCTGGTTAAACTGTGTTGGCTGAAGCAGTTTCCTCTGCTGGCACTTGTTCCTTGTTCATCCCCACCTGTGGGAATGGAAAGGAAGATGAAGGTGATGTTATTTATCTTGCTGCATTTCTGGCAGTGTTGAACTCCTGTTTCCTCTTCATGATAAGAAAGACCTGTTTCACCAGTTTTATGAGTTAAAAGTAAAGTGATTTTACTCAAATTGAGAATTTTTATTAGTGTTTTGAAATTCCTGTCATGTCCTGAAAGCTGCTCTGGAATCATATGAGAGGAGTTAGAAGCATTTGCCAGCAGGGAACAAAAGCATAAGCGTGCAATGACAAATTGTTTAGCCTGGAGAATACATAGTCTACAGTGGTGGAAGTAGTTGTCTGTGATGATTAGTAATTCTGCACAAAAAGTGTTGTTCCAGTTGTTGCCCAAGCTAGAAGAACAGTGAGAACTTGCAGTAGACATTGATTAACCCAGCATTTCTGTTGGCTGTTAGAACTTGTATATAGTGAATGCAAACATAATTATTTCATGAATCATAAAGCATCCCCATTCTGGCACTTCAAAGCTCAATGCTGGTACATTCTGCTGTACTGACATGAAAAAAAAATAAAAGAGAGATTGATGGGAATGATACTAAACACCTTATTGTAGTGCATTTTTGAAATGAACAGGGTAGAAAGAAAGTATTGTATTTTGCTTTTTTCCTCTAACATGAGTTGGAAGCATTTCCTGACTTGCGCTACTTCACTTTTTGCCTAACAGTGAAAAATTATTACATCTGGCTCTTTTTCCCCAGGACTGTAAGAGCGCTAAAGCAAGCCAAACTTTAGAAAATGCACAATGAAGATACAAATCTGACAGTAAAAAACCCCAGATAACTGAGACTTTGAACTTGCTGATAATCTATTACCCAAACTTCAAATTCCTACTCCTCTCTGGACTGCCTCAAAATGTGTATAGGAAATCAAGAAAAAGACATATAGAGAAATAATACAACTAAAATATTAGTTAAGTTGCCCCACTCTTCTTTATAACTTTAAATCTCAAAGAGCACAAGCAAGGAAAGACTTTACAGGAAAGTGCCTCTATTAAAAATTAAATTTGTTGTGGAAGAATATCTGAATTACCAAAGAAATTACTTGACTGAGTCCTGCACCAAGTTCAGGCACAACCTGCAGCCTGCCCCAGCTCCCAAATGGCTCTCTACCTCAGCTAAGGAAAAACACTCTGATCTTCTGATAGTGATATTTTATTACAACATTTTATAGCATGAAGAAATCTATTTTAAAAATAGCTATTCCTCTAAATCTGAAATTCTGCTTCACTGGTTTTTGCTGGAGGAAAAACATGATAAACTCCAAAATCACTTCAGAGGAAATGACAATTTCCACTGCTATTTATTTTTTTAGTTTAATCCTTTGAGTTAAGGGAAGACTTGGGGCTGGGACTGGCACAATGCAGCTGGTAAAGGTTTTATTTGTCAGTGCTTATGTCCCTAAGGAAGGAATTCAAAACAATTTAGGCAACCGAAGATGAGGGAGTCCTTGCTACAAATGGAAATGTTGCAATCATACTTTGCAAGACAAAGTGGGTAAAACATTTTGTGTGTTCACCATAAGAAGCTATACCCTGGGCAATGGACCTCTGACTGTCTAATCTCCACTTCATCCTTTCATGCAAAGCTGGCATGATACAGAATGTAGAATCTACTGGTATGACTTGAAAAGAATAACTCAATCAATAATCTTAGCATGTATGAGCTTTAAAAATAGCATTAAAATGTAAGTGTTGCTTTTATATCAGTCCTTCATGGCCTCAAACTACAGAGGTTATTGTTGCACTGGACAATGTAAGGATGTAAGTGGCGTATTTAGGTCAGATTCTCTCTTTGTAGTTGTTGGGTTAAATTTTAGAACCACTCTGAATCCTTGAGGCATTTAAATCTCTGCTTGCTCTGGATGGCCTCCTTTCTGCCTGAATGCTAGTTACAGACTGTACTCCCTGCAGTCATCTTCTCTGATTTACCCATCTTTCCTTCCACTCCCTTCACATTTCATTTGTCTTCCTGAACTCCTAAGATTTGGATCAATTGTAACCTAAATGTTTTCTCTCTTTCTTTTTTTCTTCCACATGATGAATTTTAATTCTCAGTGGCCAAAACAACTCCCTCATCCTACATATTTTAATATTCTAACTATGTATCTCCAGTGAGATGCTCCATTTACATTGGAAATGTTTCTCTGAGAGTAGCAATGATGTTTATGCTGATTTATTCCCTGAGCTGGGGTGGGTTTGCCTGGCAGAGAAGAGCAGGCTGTCCAAGCTGTCTGTGATTCTCTGCTGCCCCAGTAATTGCCATATCAGTGGTGGGTGACTGTGTTGAAGGCAAAGAGAAGCAAAACATTAGGAGGGCAAAGAGACATGGGACATTCAAAGTGGTAAAGAAAAATTAATATTTAGGTAGTTGTTTAGCCCTCATTTTTACATTTGTGAAAAAGGCTGTGGATGGTGAAAAAGGTTGAAAATCAAGGCTTGCATAATGCAGGGTTTATCGGTATTATAATTTAATTTAAAACACTTCTGTGTGCCAACACATACCAGGCAGTTATTTCCTCTTCCAAGCACTGGGAACAACTCTGCTATCTGGTACTTTTGTAATGCAAAGGCACTGACTGTGCAAGGAGAGACATTTCAAATGTCTTTTTGACAAAGCTTTAATATGTATTTTAGTGTCATTTGCTTTTGAAGGCTGCCTGCAGCTGTTGAGGGAAGCATGGCCATGACTCTGTGCATCTCAGCTGGCTCTGATCTGACTAGTGCTGGGGTGCTGAGGAAGGTAATAGCCACTTCTCTGCCCTTAAACATGAGGCTGGAAGGTACAATTTCCATTTTTCATGCTGGACACCAAACGTATCTCATGTTTGCATCTCTGGACAGGGAAAGAGGCTGCCAGGCTGTCTTTCTTGCAGGAAATATCTGGGAAATTAGGAGGCTTGTCTTGCTGATATTCCTGGAAAGTGGCTGGTCCCACCTGGGTGCTGTTGGAAGTGGAGATGGAGTGGGACAACGTGTTAGAGCACCATTCTGCCCTCTCGGGATTTTTATTTTGACAACCTTCTTAGGGAGATTTCCAATTCACTCCAAGAACAGGGTGTAGGTACACCCTGCTCTGAAGGAAGATCTTTTTATGAGGCTTCATCAGCCTCAGCAAACATGATGCACTGCTGCTCAGACCGCTCTGTCTCTCTGTGGGAGGCTGGAGTGGTGCTCACAGAGCCACTCCAGATGGTCAGCTGCCGAGCAGTGCCGTCTGCACGTCCCAGCCTTTGGAATGGGATGGCAGCCTGCAGGAGCAGCCCTGAGCTCAGGAACTGCCTGTACTCAGCAGATGTTCCTTTTCACTCCAGCTCCATAGGATTTGTTGTGCATTAGCAGGAGCCAGAGTTGTCAGTGAACTTTGGAAATGCATCGTGCATGGCTGGAACCAAGCCGTCTTGAGGGGGAAAGTCAGCTTTAAAAACACTTAAAATGAATGATTTTTTTACCACAAAACATTTTCAGTGTTTACTGCTTGACAAATATGCACCTCACCTTTCATTTTAGAATAATTTTAATTTTGTGAGGCTGTTATTGTGGCATGAATATGCAGATCTATCCTACACAGAACATTTTCATTATAGAAAAAATATAAATCCCGAAAGTAACTTTTCTAAATTGCAGAATGCAGAAAGTAAGAGAAAATAAAAAGCATTCACGCAGTAGAGAAGCTCACTTCACATCTGGAAGCACATAGATGCATCTCCACCTGCAGCACTGCACTTGGAGAAGAGGTCATGGATGCTACGTTTCACTTTGGCAGGCAATGCTGGTTGAAAGAGCTGCAGAAACACTGCCTTAAATACATGTGGGTACTCACTACATGTGAGCTGCAGCTCCTCACACGCTCGAATCAAGTTCACCAGTAACTACCTGCAGGTCTGCCAATAGTGAATCAACATTGTCACAAGCAATTGAAACTTAATAGAGCTTAGTTCCTCCTCTACCCAAGTTCTGTGTTGTGCTTCGTAACAGATTCTGTTACAATTTATGGCAAATGCCCTGAGTGAATTGTCTCGAGCTCAGGTGATGGTGGTATGTGTTTTCTTTGGAGATAACATCAAGTTGTGTAATTTCTGAACAGGAAATACTGTTGCTTAATAGATATTGCTCTCTCTTTCTAATCTGTAATATCAATGCAAAGTGACTGTGAGGTGGATAGAAACCTGCTCTGTCTGAACTGGTAACTGTTCTTTATACTTTATAACTGTTCTTTATATGCTGAAAACATATACTGTCACACCAAATTATTTTCAGTATAATTATCAAATTGTATCACACTTGTCAGCATAAATATTTAGAATGCTGTTTTGAAAGAAACTACTCTGTAAGTAGATTTATACAGCAAATGCTTGTGGATACAGTCTTTCTGTAATATGATATGTAATACATATTATAAATATGTATAAAACTTACTTTGTAAATTGCTTTGTATTAGTAATTTTGTGTATATGTCCAGTGTTGTGTTTATATTTTGAGACTCCTGACAGAGAGTCTATGGGAAATTTCAGGTGGATTTATTGCAGAGACATACATAACAGACATCAAAGCTTTGTAGAAGAGTGTGCTTAGAACAAGTTTTTTAATGACAATGTAATATTTAAGCAACCTTAGCACATGTATTTTCAAGAAGAGCTCCTTAGTGACAAAGCCTAGGTCTGCTGAACAGAGCTTTGCAGCCCTCCCCTGTACACCTGGGCTGTCTCCTGAGGGCTTCCAGAGGCACGCTGGAATTTGGTGCTGAGAGGTCCCAGGTAAAGATCAGGAAAACTCCTGGTTTTCAAGGTGGAACTGTTGGAAGAACACTGGAGAGCTATGAGCACTCGATTCATTTGCCAAGCCCTTAGTTAAAAAAAATTCAGCTGTGAAATGAGATGGAACCCAGGCTGTAAAGAAACGCCTTTTACCTGGTAGATGAGCAAAGAGCACCAGAAAGTTTCTGTGCCATTGGAAGTGTGGGTTTGAAACTTGGGCAAGAGCCCATGTTAAAGGGCATTGGACACATTACCTTGCCTTGGGAGGAAAAAGAGCAGCAAGAAAAAAAAGCAATATCTGGAGTGGCACATGTTTTATAGCTACTGTCCATTTAAATGGCAATTTTCACTTCCTTTTCTAATGGAAAGAAAGATGCAAAAAGGTGAAGAACTCACTGTTGCAACCTTCCTTTTGTAAAATGTTGTGACTGAGAACATTCCTATACTGGAGATATTCTATTTGGGAACATTTGTGCAATATCCAGTGTGTCACTCTGTCCATGTCTCTTCTCAGCAGAGTTGCATTCCTCCTAAAGTTTTGTAAAGATAGGTCGAGACTGGCACTGGCTCATGCAAGAGGTCATTTTCAAGGCCAGGTGTTGGAAAAATATACACAAAAAATGCTTTCTTCTGCAACTGAGATGCTGATTTCCTTGTCAGCTTCAGAGTAGAGATGAGTTGGTTCCCTGTGCCTGAATTTGCTTCAGTTGCTCTTAATGATGTGAAGAGAACAGAAGTGAACCCGAAACTGCCCATAGCAAAATCTGTTACAGAGTTACTCAACCAGGATATCTTTCGCTCTGAGATAGATGTTGCACTGGCTTTGATAAGCCAACGCAAAAAATGTCCAGATAAAAAACAGCTTTAAAAGCAAGTGCTGTTGAAGATACGTAGTTCTCAAATAGAGTGTTATGGTCTCACAGGCTGTTCAGCCTTTCCTTTAGGGTTAAAAGAATGAGGAGCTGATTGCAGTCTTGGCTGGAAGGTTACCTATGGCTTCATAATTAGTTTTGCATCAAGTTCTGCCCTCAGTTGCATTGCTGAAATTCCTATAACTTCATTAGGGTTGCCTGGGTTTAACTAAGGCATTATTTGCCCTAAGATTACCTGCAGTCAAAAATTTGCTGAATGTTGGGGGTTAAGTAATTAAAGGTGTGTTTACAGGAAACAATACAGGCAGAACAGCAGAAGAGCAACAGCTCTCAAATCAAAGATGTGGCCACATGAAAGAGAGAAGAGGACTGTGAAGAAAATTCAGGTTTAGCATCCTCCAGCGTTATGGGAGCAGGTGAAGAAATCCTGAGCTTTCCAGCAGCAAACACTATGGTCAGGAGAGCAGCTTGGGGCTGGCCTTTCACTTGGTAATACTGCTGATCCAAAATGAATCCCCAGGAACTGTAGTGACAGGACAAGTGGGAATGGCTTCAAACTGAAATAGAGTAGGTTTTGGTTAGATAATGGGAAGAAATTATTTACTTTGAGGGTTGTGAGGTACCAGCACAAAGAAACTGTGGATACCTGATCCCTGGAAAGGTCCAAGACCAGGTTGGATGGGGCTTAGAGCAACTTGGTCTAGTGGAAGGTGTCCCTGACCATAAGCAAGGGGGTTGGAACTAAATGGTCTTTAAGGTCTCTTCCAACCCAAGCCATTCTGTGATTTTACAAATGTTGCTGCCTCTTTCTGTGCTCCCTGCTGTTCCAGCAGCTCTCCTGATGCACCAACCTGCTGGAGAAAAGCCCTGCTGGCAGAGCTCCTTCCCCTGTGCACTCTGGCCTCTCCTTCCTTCTTTACTTTAATCCATCCCTCCCTCCACCCCTCCATCCATCCATCCATCCCTCCATCCCTCCTCCTCTCCATGCCTCCCTCCCGGCGCTCACCGAGGCCCCGCCCCTTCCCTGGGCCCCGCCCCTTCCCAGGCCCCGCCCCGCGCAGGCGCAGTGCTCGCCCCGCCGTGCCGGTGACGCGGTCCGGGCGGGCGGGGCGCGGCGGGGAGCGGGGCCGCGCTGGGCACTCGGGGACGCTCCGGAGCGGGGCCGCGGCCGGGGCCGGGGCCGGGCGGCCGCAGCCGCAGGTGAGGGCGGCGCGGGGACTCTGCTCGCTTCCGTCCCGCTCGGGGGCCCGCCGGGGCCGGGGGCGCCGCGTCCTGCGGGGCCTGTGCGGCCGCGGGGGGAGCGGGGCCGCGCTCGGTGAGCGGGGCGGGGGGCTGCCTTGGCCCCAGGGGCTCCCCGAGGGTCTCCCGGTCACCGGGGGGCTGCCCCGGGGGGAGCGCTGCCGGCGGCGGGGGCTCCCTGCGTGCGGGACGGGATGGGGTGTCCCGCTGCACTTCAGGGGGCGGCGGGCGGTGAGCGCTGTGCCGGGCAGGGTGGGCGTGGGGCCGCGGGGGGAAGGCGGGGAGCCCCAGTGCAGCGGGTGCCCAGCGAGGGGTGCTCCGTGCCGGGACAGCCCGAGTGCGCCGTGCCGGCGGGGCAGGACGGGGCAGGAGGCGTCTGGCAGTTCGGGGGTCCTGGCTGGAGTGGCTGGGGACAGGGCGGGAGTGCTCCGGCTAGCGGCGTGTGCGGACCGGGCTGCGGGGCTTGTGCCGCTCGCAGAAAAGTCTCTTTAACTCTCCTTTGCCAGGCTTTGTTGTGCAGCCATTGTAATCGTTCTCTTCCTTCCCCTGGCCCGTTCTGCTCGTCAGAGTTTATTGTTCCCTCGTCTTTAAATAGGCTGTGTGAGGTTTGGGTACAGGAAGGAGTTTGGGGGATTCGTTCTGAGATGCAGCCATTAGAACGTAGCTGTAGGTTGTAATTAACTTGCCGGTTTCCTCTTCTCCCTGTTCGCTTAAAATTTAGGCCAAGTTCTGTTTTTAGTCGGTGCTGTTCAGGACTTTTTGCCTCCGTATGAAAACTGCGATGTTAACTTGTGAACCCTCGGAGTCTTGGCTCTGTTTCTTTGTATAATTCAGGAGACGCAAGGTGCACGTCTTTCCCAGTTTTGTATGGCTCTTCAGCTTGGATGTTCTGAGTGTTAATGAAACTGATGCTGTCTTGGACCTGCTGTGAAATCTGCATCAGAAATACTTCCCTTGCCTATTTAAATACGCCTCATACATTTGAATAGAATGCCACGGAGGAGTTTTCCTTATTCTTTCCCCAGTGAGCTACACATGGAGATAATGCTAATGAATAACCTTCAGG